>OW386288.2:164473960-166878289 GCA_936432065.2 Rutpela maculata
GTTATTTGTTTCTTGGCTCCCCTACTAAATATAATATCATTCAAATTTGTGAGAACGCCGTATTAGGCTTTTTCAGTAACCATAAATTTCTGGTCGAATTTATATTCAATAAAATCACAGTTAGTAGAGAAAAAAAATGTTGGCACTCACAGCTATTCTTTGATATAGAAACTGCAAGTTTGAGAAGGTGTCAACATTTTTTTTTAAAGCACCAGCTTTGGCCCGTTTTTGGCCAAAAGTCCAATTTTTAGCCAAAAACCTGGAAAATGGGCAAGCAAAAAATGTTGGCATATAGTTTTCCAGCAATGAGTATTGACAACGAAAATTTTCCGCTTGGTCAGAAAGTGTTCCAATTTTGGCCATAATTGATGTCATTAGTGCTGCCAATTGCACGGAGAAAAATTTTTGGCATATATCGAATATTGCTCACCAAGATACCCTCCTCAACTAACACCAAGTCCCAAAGTGTTATACTCTGTTCTACAATTGAATATTTTCTGGGACGGCTAACGCCAAAACGGGCAGGGGAGAAAGTCTGACTCACATAAGATAAAATACTCAAAAAAATATTAGCTAAAACATAACAGCAATGCCAACATGTTACATCCCAGGCCTCATATATGTAGCTATCTCCTAGACTATTTCTGTTATTACAAAAATTCTTACTGGATTATGCTTGATATAAATCACACAAAGATGCGATAAAATTTATGCCAAAAACGCTCATCGATACCCAATAAATCGCCAAAGTTTACTATATAGATTGTTCCTCGCCTTTAGATCAACTTTTGACGAGATTACTTTATTTTTATTTTCTTTCGAGGGACGCTCGTTGGGATTGTAGTTATAAAACTTGATGGCATGAAATAAAGAGTGCACGTGACCTATATATAAATACTGAACCTCTGCTTCCTTAAAATGTTGCCGCTGGAAATTCACTAATATTTCTCACGAATCTGCATGAAATAAATAGACTTATTTTTAATTTAGATAGCCGGGTTTAAAATATATTCCAATTGTTTTACGCCACCTTAGGAGAAATTGATGTCAAACATAGGATTTTTATTTGTACTTCATTGTTAAACCAAATTTTTCGCCTTTGGTTTCAGACTGATTATGAAGTAGGTCACACAAACGCCATAACACGCATTTAGCCAACCATATTGACATCATCTGGGGATGCTTAAATGTTAAACGTAGTCGCAGCATAAATTGTCTCGACATTTGAACTACCAAGCCCTTTTCAGAATACACATGTTAAATATTATGGATTAATCTTTTAAAGGTGCACACTAAATACAAAATGATGACAGTTTAACCCAAGAAGCCTAACTAAAATGCCACTGCCTCTGAAATGATTTCAATGTTTGAACGTGTTAGTTAATCGCCTTCCAAGTTAGATTAAATTAGTTACATTAGATTTGAAGGGAGGAGTTGGCTGCTTGGTTTTGGCTACCGTGACCCCTGTGGATTTATTGTGGCGACCGTAATCTAATTTTTTTTAGAGTTCCTTATCTAGCGTTATCCTTTGTATCAGATTCCTTAGTCTTGATAAAGGCTTCTTAGTATGCCTATCTACTAATGATTTCTCCACGCCACTAGTTGGAATCTCAGTCTGACTAGGCCTTCGCAGTGGCATAGCATATGTGCTGAGGTTTCGTATTCCTCTTGATAGAATCTGCATGTTGCATCTTTTGCGAGGCTCATTAGACTTGTATGTATATTGAGCCTACAGTGTCTAGTTAGAGGACCCACCATTTTCCTAATGGCCTTTCTGTTTTGGCATAGTAGATTTTCCGTGAATTTGCTCGATCTTTCTTTAATGAACTTTTTGGCCCCTCCCTGTCATAGGAACTCTTTCACCATTCTGGAGATTTATTTTGTACCCTTTATTAATGGATGTTCGTATGCATGGCTTAGCCACACCGCAAAAGGGTTTGGGTCCTACTAGGGCCTTAGAAATGCCTTTCCGGGTCAGTTCATCAGCCTTCTCATTTGCCCTGTGTCCCTCGTGTCCTGGTACCCATGCCACGGTCACATTGTTCTGACTTCCTAGGTGCGTAAGAACATTTATACAATCCCATTCTAGTCTTGCATCGACTTGCATGGAACAATTGCCTTTAGCACTTCTTGGCTATCGGAAATAATGGCAATTGACTGGTTAACAGTTCCTTGCTTCATTGTTTGTTCACCTTATCCCGTAAATCCTAGCTCCGACTCCCTGTTCTGTCTGGGAGCCGCACAGTGTGGAATTTACGAGTTTTTAGGTCAAAATTCGACTCCTCCTTTGTAATTCAACCAAAATCAATCTATTTGGGCTCAAAATTTTCGTAATACTGAGCACTTTAATGAAGAACTGCGAAATTGCAATCCAGCCTATTCTTGACAAATGACAGCTGTCAACTGAATAACTTTCCATAATGACATTTTTCTGTATCTTTTACAGAAAAGGTACTTTACCTAACATGAAATTCGTTTTTGCTTAACTGTCATGACCTACATGATTTAAAAACCAAAAGTACACCCAAAATTACTTTTTAGATAAGCAGGGGTGAACCTCCAAATATGAAAAAAAAAATCGAAAATTTTCTGTCCATTTTACCTAGGGGAGGACAAACTGTATTATATATTTGAAATTCAGATTCTGCAAGTCAAAAATCACGATAAAATATGATACTGATGGACTCCCAAGGAGTTATATAGAATAACAATGTCTAGATTCTGCCCTTATGGGGTTTTCACGTTTTTTACAGGCTTTTGACAGCTGTCATGTATCAAAAATAAGCTGGTGCAATTTTCGCAGTTCCCCATTAAAGTGCTCAGTATTACGAGAATTTTAGCCCAAATAGATTGATTTTGGTTAAATTACAAAGGAGGAGTCGAATTTTGATCTAAAAAACTCGTAGATTCCACACTGTGAGCCGTTCGTATACCAGACCATTCGTGCCGATCTTGGAGGATCGTTTATCCAGTCCTCTCTGTCTGGTATTTTGATTTAAAATTTTTTATAGAAGTTATACTTTAGGACTATGATGTCCTTGGGCATTCTCAGAATGGGATCTGCCTTCACTCCGAGTAT
The DNA here is from genome assembly GCA_936432065.2 of Rutpela maculata. NCBI lineage: Eukaryota > Metazoa > Arthropoda > Insecta > Coleoptera > Cerambycidae > Rutpela > Rutpela maculata. The sequence goes on from OW386288.2 coordinate 164,477,040, forward strand.
ATCTTTTGATGCTCAATTCTATATTGTGGCCTTATGGGCGTTGTGCCTTGCATTAACCTAAGTACCACGGAACGAGCTTCCCCTTGGATATATATGTATAGTAGTGTCAGGTCTAAAAGGACTTCCAATGCAGCCGTGAGGGCAGTTCTTATGACCCCCGTGGCGCACTAGCAAGCAAGCCTTTGTACGTCACTTAATAGCCTTATTGCCCCAGTTGCAGTGTTTTGGTCCACCATTTCACTGATTCATAGGTTATCATGAGTCTTACCGTGTATAACCGTGTCTTACTAGTGTATAACCGTAGGGTCATATTGGAGTTTAACCCCCATTTTTTCTTACACATCTGCATGCACCTTCTCAGGGCAATGGTTTCTTTCTGTGTGACTTTTTGGATGTGGGAATTCCATGTCAGCTTTTGGTCGACCATGATTCCTAGGTATTTAACCTCACTGGCAATTGGAATTTCCACTCCATCGAACCTTTGAGGTTTCAGGCCTCCCAAGGCTTTTTTTCGTGTGAAGGTGACAACTGTAGTTTTGTGAGGATTTATGGAAAGTTCTTCCTCACTTCACCACCTGTCGACAATGTTTAGGGCTTTTTGCGAATGCTTTGATATCGTGTTCGCAAATCACCCCTTGACTAATATCGCTAGATCGTCAGCATATCCTAGGCAGTAAAAGCCTTCTGCGGAAGGAACAGGAGCTCGTCAACAAGGGTTGCCCACAGAAATGGAGGTAATACTCCTGCTTAAGGGCAGCCTGTACTCACTTTTACCTCAATGGTCGTCTCGCCTAGATTAGATACTCTTTTCTAGGTTGGCTTTAATCTCGTCCATATCAAAGGATTTGTATATTCAGTTCCAATTGACAACATTGACCAGTTGCGGGACGGTTGGGATATTGTCTACGATACTCCCTTACTGCACCTGCTGCATTTCTTTGGCATGATGTCAAGATAAAAAAACACATTGGTATAATCTTCGGCAGTATAGCGCACCATTTTCACATCAATAACTCTCAAAAAACTGCACTACTTTAATTAAACAATTCAAAATCTGACAACTCAGAATCTGACAAACGCTGCCTTTGTTTTTGAACAAAATATTCAATAAAATTGCTTCAGCATGCCTCTGTTTTTTTTGCAATGCTCGAAACCGGCCTAACTGAATGAATAATCACAAGAGCAAAAAATGTTTCTAAATTTAATAAAATGTTCAATAAATAATCAAAATTTGACACAAGACAAAAAATATTTTACCTTGAACTTTACCGGACCACCCTGTATAGGACACATCTTGCATATCAGTACGAACTTACACTAATGAACATGTAGCACAATAAATAGCCAACTCCACAATTTGATCATCGTATGTCAATTCGCTTGAAGGTTATTAGGAGAAAACTGGTTGCCAGGCATCCACTTTAAAAGGTGTAGCTCGGTTAGGAGGCGTGGTAGAAAAAACATTTATTAGGAAAATTTTCATTTCTGGAGCACTTCAATCTACAGTTGAATTTAATGTACTTTTTTTGAATCACCCTGTAGTTCATATATAATTTATAGTTCAAACATAATTCATATATAAATATTATAGTTTAAAAATACAATATTCTATATCTTCACTGTATATGAACTTAAAAAAAAATGTAGAACGCAAACTAATTGTTTTTACGAACTACAGCCATTTATTGGAAAATGTTTTTATTATTTAAATAAACATAAATTTTCGAAACGTAGTTTTTGATATTAATTATTTTCTGTTATATGTGTAGAGCAGGAAAGTCTATGTTTAAAAATTATACCACTGCTAAACATATTTTTCCTAGAAAATAAAAATGTTTTTTTTAACGAAATGAATAATAAATTCTTACTTCATTGAATACTAATTCTGTTTGTGACACTAATGATATGTATTACATTATTGAATTGTCAACAAAGCGAGTGCATTATTCTTGTGAATTTGAACCCATAACCCAACAAAAGTGCTCGGCTTTTAAAAGCTATTACAGAGGGTCAGAAACACTCCGATTTTGCACTCGGGGCAGAATATTTTATTAGACACCGAATAAACTATTTCATCTGTACTACCAACTCACCGATCCTATCGACATACTCCACCATATCAGATCCCTTGCGGAAGTTACGTAAGTGCATAAGGCTTAGAACGTGACCTGTAGAGGTCGCAGTGGGCGTTTATGTTAAAATTCAGTCTGTCACTCGTTTATTTTTTAGCAAAAATCACATTATTTCGAAAAAGACACGCACTCTGAAACCGAGAGGGATGCGACGGATTACTCTACGGGTGTTCCTCCCTATCGATTGCCCTAGTTGTTGAGTTTCAGGGCCGTGCGGCGAATTTTTGATGCCTACGCTCTCATATCGGTAATCTTGTCATTACGGATTTTCCACGTGCGCCGTAATTTTTTGTAGATAAATTTAATTTAGAGATTTCTGATTTCTAGGTAACCAGAAATAGAGTATCAAAAGAATGCAAAGATTTTAAATTAATATTTTCAAAGACGTTTTTTTTTTGATTTTTCATAGATTACTTTTCTGCTGTTTGTGAAATAGTACGAATAAAATAGATTTAAAAAAAATGGGGGTCCATAGATTTTATTCTTTATATTAAGAAACCGATAAGTCCTTAATTTCAAAGGGTACAGAAGCGTGTTTTTAGGGATGTAAAGAGTGAAAAATGGGTCTTCTTTAAATATCTCGGAAAATATTTTTTCAAGCAATATTTTTGATATTTTATCGTATGTAATATAACTAGTAGTACAGTACCTAGAGGAAAAAAATATGCAAAACTTCGGAATAATGTCATATTGAACGGATATCGTTCATTTTTGGCAGTACAATAGTAAATGCTTCACAGAAAAGTTTCTATATTGTGCGGGGGCTTGCTAATTTATAGGGGGTGGATCCCACCCCCTCTCAGGGGGTGGCACTTAAAAAATATATATATATTTATTGGAACTGAAGTAAAATCAAATTTTAAGAAGAACATGTTCTATGCAATTTTTCACATAAATTGATAGTTTTTATTATTTTGGTATCCAGTGTTTCGAACCCCGACAGCCAGCTGAAAGTGGGACAGGGCTTTACGTTTTCCAGAAGGAAAACGTAAAGCCCTATGTTGTGCAGAAGAATCGTTGGGAATTTTTCAATTCGTTTTGAAGTTTCCAAAACTCAGCCGTTTGTTGGTTTATTAATGTAGAAACCAGCAGTAGGACTGCAAAATGATTCTGCAAGGTGGATTTGTCATTTCGAAGTCCACAATCCTGAAAAATTAATAATAAAAGAAGAGGTTATGCAATTATCCACCGCTGTTGCATCTTCAACCTCGGTAGAAAGGATATTTTCGACATTTGGATTGGTCCACAGCGACTTGAGAAATAAATTGGAGGTGGACAAGGCAGCGAAAATGACCTTTTTAATGGGACGACTGAATATAAATTAATGTTCTGAATATTTTTGTGGTATGTATTTTCTACTGTACTCTCACTCACGTTACGTTTATTATACATGGTGTTCTGTCTAGAACAAATTGATTTTGTTTTCGATATTTCCATATTCCTTATTACCTTACCTCCTTATAATGAAGTTTTCATGACAAGTGCCACCCCCTGAGAGGGGGTGGATCCCACCCCCTCTCAGGGGTGGCACTTAAAAAATATATATATATTTATTGGAACTGAAGTAAAATCAAATTTTAAGAAGAACATGTTCTATGCAATTTTTCACATAAATTGATAGTTTTTAAGTTATAACGACTTCAAACTTGCGATTTTAGCTTAAAAAAAAAAAAAAGGTATTTCCAAACGGCTTTCGTCAAGTATCTCGAAAAGTATTACTTTATCGAAAAAATGTTACAGACAAATTACAGAAAGTACAAACTGGGAATTAATTATATTTTTTGTTTATTGATGTAGGATTAATAATTTCGGAGATATTTAAGTTTACATTTGACATCCAAGTGTTCATAAGATAATTATTTAGAGTGAGAGTTAAATATCTCAGAAACTGTGACACCTACGTCAATGATGCTAATAGGTAGAATAATAGGTATTAATTAATGGTGCGGGAGCTAAGTGGCTTTTTCAGACACTCATCGTTACAAGCATTTTCTATGCGCTGATTAATTCTATCGAACTTAAATTTAAATAACGACAAAATAGACTTCTGGCATATGTCAGCCCGTCGAGTTGGCCATGGTCCAAGATATAAAAATCAGTGAAATTATATCATCGTTACAAAGCCATTTTTTTTTGTGTGTACACATTTTATGTTTAGAATGAATAAAATTGGATTGCCAGAAAGTGTGGGCCATCAGGAGCGCAACCAGAAAGGACAAAGAGGTAAAAAAACGGAGTTATATAACATCATCGATACAAACTTTTTTTAAGGTTGAGCATGTTTATTTAAATGTTTTGAACAGAGAAAAAAATTCACAGAAAGAAACTCCCGTCAGTAAGGCTAGCCAGAAAGAAAATGTTTAGGATTTTTGAATAAAATTGGATTTTTTTTCGCATATTTCATCTCAGAACTCTAAACTCATCGTTACAAGTTCTGGCTCCTTTTTAAAACGTAAATATAAGCTCCTTCAACAATAGAATAGCCTCCCCGTAAAGTTCTTAGTGTCAACAAAAGTACCTTTAGCTCTTAAATATACAGGAATTTAACACTTTCGACTAACTTGACTTCGTACCGTGCCTCAGATGTATTGTATCATTATTACCTTTCTGGCTGCGCCTCCTGACGGCCCACACTTTCTGACGATCATATTTTATTCATTTTTTTTTTTTTTTTTTTTTTTTAATGCCTTATTTATATTAACGTCCTGGCGAAGTTTAGCTAGTGCTACTCTACCACTTAACCAGGACGGCGAGATGAGTTACGGTAACCCATCCAAGTGATGGACTCGCCCGGCCGTGCTTAACTTCGCCGATCGAGCCCAGTCACTGAAACCGGTACCGTACCGGTACCGTACCTCACCTCACGTTCTAAACATAAAATGTGTACACACAAAAAAAAAGAGCCTTGTAACGATGACATGATTTCATTGATTTTTAAACAGTGTTCGTGACGCTCCCGACAGGAGGTGCCACCCAGAAGTCGATTTTATGAATCGTTATCATCTATTAAACCATAAAAATATCTCAAAGTTCATAAAACGACGAGCTGCCGAAATAGCCACCTAGCTCCCGCTCTATAAGCTTTGAACTGTTTTTTTATTTGTTTCTGTAGCATAAAAAACAAAGAAGTTATGACCGAAGCAATGTGCGTCTACACATTTTTTTTTTAATAACAACGTCGCCACTTTGTTACTGTAATTAGCCAGTAATTAAAAAAAAAAGGAATTCCAAACAATGTTTCTCATTAATATATAGCATGGCGTAGATGCTCAAATTTTTTGGTTTGTATACAGCACTTGCTTTAGACAAAAATACAATTTAAACTCTAGAGGTATTTTCGATAAAACGTATTTTTTTTTCCTTTTCCAAATATCTCAATAAATATTAGTTTTATTGAAAAATGGGTAGAGATCAAAAATAAAGCTCATAAACTGATAATGAATTTCGCTTGTTTATTTATTTACATAGATTTAATAGTTTCGGAGATCTGAAAGTTTACAAATGGCGTTCGAACGTATATAAGACGAAAAATGCAGTTTGAATGGTAAATATCTCAGAAATTGTGACACCTACATCACGATTGCTAAGAAATGAATTTAAAGAGAATTAATTGCGCTTTTAAATTATTTTTTATTCGTTCCTGTAGCATAAAAAATAAAGAAGTTATGACGGAAAAACGTGCGTATTTATATTTTTTTATATAAAAAGGTCTCTAATTAGCCAGTAATTTCAAAAAAAATATCTCAAATACAGTTTTTCGTTAAGATGTAACATTACCTAGATGATCAAAGAAGAAAAAGCATTTTCAACTTTAAAGGTAATTTCGAAACACTGGATACCAAATATAAACTTAAATATCTCCGAAATTATTAATCCTACGTCAATAAACAAAAAATATAATTAATTCCCAGTTTGTACTTTCTGTAATTGGTCTGTAACATTTTTTCGATAAAGTAATGCTTTTCGAGATACTTGATGAAAGCCGTTTGGAAATACCTTTTTTTTCTCAAGCTAAAAATCGCAATTTTGAAGTCGTTATAATTTAAAAACTATCAATTTATGTGAAAAATTGCATAGAACCTTTTCTTCTTAAAATTTGATTCTATTTCAGCTCCAATATATATATTTTTTAAGTTCCACCCCCTGAGAGCAAGCCCCCGCACAATATAGAAACTTTTCTGTGAAGCATTTACTATTACATTGCTAAAAATGAACGAAATCCGTTCATTATGACATTATTCCGAAGTTAAAACCTCTAGTTACTATACTATAGTGTCTAAGCAAAATTCTAAAATTTGATCGGTAAAATTTTTTCGAAAGCGTTGTTTCCTGATGATATAAAGAGTGCAAATTGACAGTTTATTATCTAATTAAATCCCGAGCGATTTAGCGGAGTGATTTAATCTTTGATAATAAACTGCCAATTTACACGAATTATATTACCTTCTGGCAACTTAGGTTGTGAAAAAATATATAGGTAAAATTTAAAAACACGAGTGACATTTGGGGAGAATATTTCACGAATAAATAAAGTACATGAAACATCTTTAATATGAACTTTTGACATTAACTGATTCCAGACATTTTCTTATAATTTTTTAGTGTTCAATGATATTTATTTTCAATTTTATTATTTACGTCACATAAAAGGGTATTTCCAAACCGGATCTAAGAACAAAGTAGGTATACTTTATTTAACAATCGCAGCCACAGAAAATTAAAGTCCACGGAATTCGTCATATTTTAAATGTAATGACAATCAATAAACCACTATACCTAAGCAGTTCTTGGGCATGCTTCGGCCAATCACATTATGCATTTGTTAAACAAATTCTAACAACGTTTTAATTATTTTTGTTGTTTAATCTATAAACTCTCACCAGTTGAAATTGGACTGTGCTGCCTGACAGTTTCTTCCTGAGGTAAACCTTAATGGCTGCTTGAAAGTTATTATAAGGCATAGTTTTATTTTTTCGGAGTATTATATTTAGTATAAATTTTTGGCTGTTGATTTTAAAAATGTAAATATTATACTCCTCGTATGCGTATCGAAGTTTTTAGATAATGTTAAAAATCTTGTAAAATACACTTAACATTGTTTTTGCAAATAAGTTAATGGTAACTTATTTTAAAAAAAAAGTTGTATTGCATTTTTTTAAATTTTAGAAATCTCCCAAAAGTGTCACAGCACGATTGACGAAACGCTTGATGGTGCACTATGCAGTTTTTTCATTTTGGATGATCTTATCAAAAGTCGCAATCGTTTTCACGTACATTTTTTTAATATAAATTATTTAACTCGTATATTGATTGAATGAATTGAATAAGGTTTTTTTTCTTTAGCTAACAGTAACTTACTGTCCAAGTTTCAATTCTGTCAGACTTTTCCTTCTTAGGTTTTTTTTTTCCTTATGGGTTGCGGTGCCGAAGCCCCGCTGTACTGAAGCTTAAGCTTATTGTACCCCATAGTCTCGTTATCCCATTAATCCCGTTCCTCTCCAGAAAGAGAGTATACGGTCAATGGGAGCTCTGGCTATTTCTTCCGGGGTCACGGTTAGTCCCCCGAAGTATAAAAACCTCCCAGCCACCAAGGCTGGCCATTCACATAATATGTGGTGAGGAGTTTCTTCATCCTGCATTCTGGATTATCCTTCACACCTGTATTGGTTAGGTGTCTGTTCAGTGTGTAGTGTCCTGTTAGAATTCCCACTGCACATCTCAGCTGTATTCTGCTCAGCTTTAGCAATTTGTTAGTCTTTGTCTTGGATGGCCCGCCGGTGATAAACATACGTGACTGTCTCATCCCTGGTGTCCTCGCGTCCACTACTGTTGTGTTCCGCCAGTTTCGCCAGGGATTCAAAGCAGTCTTTTACCGTTTTGCAACGTATCTCTATTGCATTCAGAGCTTTGATAGCTGCTTGACTGTCAGTGATGATGCGGATTCTTTTTTCAGTATATGACCTCCGGATCATTTCTTGTGCATAGATTTCTATGGCTGTGACTTCTGCTTGGAACACCGTTGCGGTACTGCCGAGGTTCAGACTGATGTTTGCCCCTGGTTGGTCTCCCGTAACACCTGCTCCAGTACTTCTTGACGTTTTCGATCCGTCAGTATACCATATGGTATCATTTGCAGTTGCTTTGTTCCTTCCTCTTCCCTATCGGGTATGTATACCCTGAAGGTCTTTGTGAAGTTGTGGCTTGTACTGATTCTATCTGACTGCATGTCTTCTTAGGTTACTGTATTTACAACAAACGTGACTGACACATGGTAGATCGACCTTTTAATGGCGTTTCGTCACAATTTATTGACATCCTCGGGACTATTTAGGTGAGTTTTCCTTTGTGACCTAAATAGTAATAAAGAGTCCTGAGGATGTCAATAAATTGTGACGAAACGTCGACTATTTAAAAAGTTATTTTCCTAACGCCTTTCTGGTCTATACCCGTCAACCCTTTCCCGCATTAGAGCACAGACCATCAAGCACTATTAAAAATAGGTAATAATATTCCATCAATAGTATAAATATACTTGTTTAATACTAGAGTGCTTTTTAGTAAACGTAACACCCTTACATTTGGAAGCATCACCGGCTTTGAACTTTATTGATATAATTGTGTATGCTGTTATTCTTATAATTCATGAAACGTAATTATCAAATTAATAATTTTCAACATAAATCCTCTATACATGTACTGCCCTTGGGTAGTGTTGGTGCTCTGAAGTATGTCAAATAATCACAAGGGACATTTGTAAATTTCTCCATTGACTGCCGGTGCCGGAGAGCGTTTTATTAATCTAGGAAGCCCTGCATCGGAATTTAAACAAGCGTCATAAAATTACACAGTTGGCGTTGGTAAAACTATGCTAGGATTCATATTATCGTACAGTAAAAATAAATAAATTGGGACTCAAAATTTCGAAAAGTGAGCAAATGTCTGTAAAATCACAATTTGTATGTTACACAGTTTATGCAGTTGCTCAAAACTAATAGTGGAGTCAATGTGAATTGTCTGGTCAGGGCAGTTTTTCTGTTTTGCGTGTTCAGAGGGTCAACTTAAGTTCACAGCTCAGTTTTGCGGTTTCTGCGAGGTCGGCGTATTGTTTATTTAAACAATTACATTTTTTAAACCATGTTTTCCATTGGTTTTCTTTGAATATCTTGAAATCTGTAAGTCCTAGGAAAAACAATAAAAATAAGGAAAATATTCGTTTTGAACTGTACAATAAAAGTACATAAACTATAATTCATTTCAATTGTTAATATTATTTTAAAAAAATTGAACATTGCAAAATTATACGTTTTTAAACAAATCACTATTCTTTCAAAAATAATGGATAATATTCAATGAAACTTTGGAAAAATATAACTCTTATAAAGTAAAGTCACGAAAATGGTAAACCAACTTAACTTGAACAACTACCTTTATGTTCATGTTTACAGCTTTGTAAAACTTTTAATATTACTGATACAATAAAAAAAATATTTCGCGAAAAGGATTTGAACCTGAGACATCCGCATCCTGAATAAAAAGTGCGCGTCGCCTTACCCAAATCAAATCAAAGATATTTATTAATGTTTAAAGACATGAATGCGCCTCAGCTGGGTCAAGTCTAGAGCCGATCACCCCACCGCGGAGTGCAACGTCGCGGTAGGTAGGTGATCGGGTGGAGGGGTTTAGCTTCGGCTGTAACAACAGATGAAATTGGGGCGTTAGGGCTCCTGTTTAACATATATAAAAAACTTAAACCTAACAATTTCGTTGAACATTAATCCCGGAAGATATTAAAATACTTAGAAATAGCTAGAACTACGAAGAAACAATTGTATTTTTAACACACGCGCAGTATCGCACCCGCGCCCTAAATTTATGAAGAAAATCTTGTTGTCCATACTGGAAAAACTTAGTGAAAAAACCCGTTCGAGAGTCACGGATTTATCCAGTGGTCTACCTGTCTCTGGAAGGATGAGGTGAGGGGAGATTATGATTTTAAAAGTTGGGATTTACTAGCAGTTATTGGTCTAAAGGGAATTTGGAAGAAGAACAAAAAGGGACAAAAGAACAAAAATTGACAAAAATAATAAAAATGAAACTAATGGGGGAATAGAGTAAAATGTGGTGAAAATAAAGGGTGGTGAAAGGAAATTGTGGTATAGGAAAGATGTGGCTAGGGAGGTTGCTGAAAGATAGGCAACGCCTGGTATGGTAATGGGTGTTTCAGGTTGAAAAGTATGGCATTATGCTGTCTGATTCGTGTGATGTCTCGGGTTAGCGGACTTTCGCCCAGTTTGAATTGGTAGAATTTTTGGGAAGTTTCCCGGACGAAGTCCGCTAGTGGGGTTATGTCGTGGCAACGTGCATAGAGATCTCTGAGGGAGGTGTACCTACCGGAGTCTGAAATGAGGCGCATAAATTTATGTTCTAAAACTCTAAGTTTCCGCATTGTCGTGGCCGGGATGCTGCACCACACCGGCGCCGCGTATGTAATGGCCGGTCTGATCACCATCGTATACAATAATTTTTTATTAGTCCTGTTTAGTCCGCTACCCCGCGCCAGGAGCGGATACAGACTCCTGGACATGGAGTACACCTTACGTACAGTCTCGTTTATGTGCGTGTTGAACGTCAATCTCCTATCCAAGTTGACCCCCAGATACTTCACGCATCGTTTGATTGGAATTTCTCTACCCTAAAGTGGTGTTAAAATCCGATTTTCGTTAAATCGGCGCGTGAAGAGTATGGATTCCGACTTCTCGGCGTTGATCCGAATCTTCCACTTGTCGTAATACGCCGTGGCACGGGCCATGTGCGCCTTGAGTAGCATGTTTGCCGCTTGTGCGTTATGCGAATGCACGTACATGGCCGTGTCGTCAGCGTACTTGGCAAGATTCGTATTCGGGAACTCCGGGAAGTCGGAGACGTACAGGTTGTATAACTTTGGTGACAGACACGACTCCTGGGGGACGCCCGCGCGAATATCCTTCGCCTTACCCACTTGGTTATCTAGCAACTAAAGTCTGGTTTGTAAAAACATAATATAACGTTTAGACATATTTGGTGATTTTTGGATCTCTAACAAAGTCGCTAAAAACCTGGCCACTTTGGGGCCTCTATATAGTATTTTCTAACAATTGTAGCTTTGGATTATTTTCAAGTAGCAGAGAGAAAGTAATAGACATTGCAGAATTTTCAGTCCAAACAATACGAAATATCGATTTGTTTATTTTATAAGTCATCTATACGAAAAAAACAAACGTATCAGCTTCAAATGCAAGTAGAGCATTACATTTTTTCAAAAGCTGCCTTTTTAAATCTACTTTCATTACTTCTTATAGTAAGCTACAATTTGAGCTATCGTACACACTTCTTCGTTGTGACGTCAGGATTTCACAAGGGTGCAAAGTTCTGACAACAATTGTATATTTGAGCTGTTTTAATAATCATTTTGATTTGAAATTTTAAGTGGTGATTGTACCTTATATTTCTTCAAAATGTCATTGAATATTATCCATTAATTTTGAAAGGACCGTGATTTGTTTAAAACCGCATAATTTTGCAATATTCAATTTTTTTTTAATAATAATAACAATTGAATGAATTATACTTTATGTACTTTTATTGTACATTTTATTTTATTTTTTATTGAATATTTTCCTCCTTTTTGTTGTTTTCCATAGAACTTATAGATTTCGAGATATTCAAAGAAAACTGATAGAAAACACGGTTTAAAAAATTAAATTGTTATATATACAGGGTGTTTGGTAAGGCGATGCCTTGTCTGCCCAATAATCTCCATTATTGGGCAGACAAGGGCGACAACCTGAACACGGAGATAGAGGGGGTCATTTGGCATCTATATGACCAAACATACCTATATGAAAAATGCTACGGTTTTTTTTATATTACCGATTTTGTACTTTTTTAAAAAATCTCCATGTTTCATCATTTATTTAAGTATTACGTAGTAAATTTAACTTTTAATATCCTGAAATATTTTTTTTCTTTATCCTAAATACATAAACTTCCAACAAAACGAAAAAAATAAAAGTTTCCGTCGCCTATAAAAAAAAAATGACATTTGTTAGAAGAAAATTGTAATGGTAATTAAAAGTGTCGATTTTCGAAGTCTTACAAGTTTTTTTAAAAAAGTCATCCAGATATTACAATTACTTTTAAAACATCTCTATTGTATCTTATTTCAGTGGCAATATGATACATACCATCAAGTTTTATCAGTCACTAAAAATAGACAAAAGTCTATCAATCGGCAATAATTTTTCATTTAATCAAAAATTAAATATGCGAGTTCTTTCAACAAAAACAAAGCTATCGTTTCAAAAACAGTCAGAAACAGTCATTTGTTTGTTAATAATATCACTGACAGCTGTCAACGCGCACACTTTCGTATTTCTTGTGTTTTTAACGAAGTTTATAGCTATCCTTAGTGTTGTGTCATTTTGTACTGATAATTTGTTTTAAGTTTCTGACATATTGAGTAAAATTAATTTCAATGGCTACTTTTAGTAACCAAGAGTATGCTGACATACTCTTTTACTGTGGAAAAGCAGATGGGAATGCTTACCTTGCTGCAAGATTGTATCATGAACGATTTCATCCACGTAGAAAGACTCCAGATCCGCGTGTATTCAGCAACACTTATCGCCGAATGGTGGAAACAGGTAATTTACATCAACATGAGCCAGCTGCAGGACCTGCACGCCATCACCCCGAAGATGACGAAAATATTCTAGCCGCATTTGCTGCTGATCCCACAACAAGCGTTAGAAAAGTGGCACAGCAACTTGGATTGTCAATTTGGAAGACTTGGTCAGTAATGAATACAGAGAAGAAATATCCTTACCATTATACTTCAGTACAGGGCCTCGAAGAGGGCGACCCTTTACGAAGAATAGTATTTTGTCGCTTTTTATTGAATGCTGATATTGAGGACCCCCATTACTTAAAATCTATTCTTTGGACGGATGAATCAAAATTCACCCGTGAAGGTATAACCAATTTTCATAATCTCCATTATTGGGCAGACAAGGGCGACAACCCGCAAATGAAGAAACAAACTTCGTTTCAAAATAAGTTTAGTGTCAATGTTTGGATGGGTGTAATTGCTGGACATGTCATTGGGCCTCATTATCTACCAGATAACCTGAACGAAGACGCTTACCTTGACTTTTTGCAGAACGATCTTCCTCCGCTCCTGGAAAATTTGCCAATTAACCTTCGCCACCGTATCATTTTCCAAAACGACGGATGCCCAGCTCACTACCGGTTGACAGTCCGCCAATTCTTAGATCAAACATATCCCGATCGATGGATTGGGCGTAGTGGACCTATTCTGTGGCCTGCAAGGTCCCCAGATTTAACGCCACTGGACTATTACGTATGGGGTATGATGAAGGAACTTGTATACAATGAGGAAATACAAAGCCGTGTTCAACTAGTGGCAAAAATAGAGGGAGCCGCTCTACAACTGCGACAAGAAATGAGGTTAAGGACAACTACTGTTGAAATTAGAAGACGGGCGAGGAAATGCATTAGAAATAATGGTTCTCATTTTGAACACCAAAAATAATAAATTTGTTTTAAATAAAGTTTTTTGAAATGATAGCTTTGTTTTTGTTGAAAGAACGCGCATATTTAATTTTTGATTAAATAAAAAATATTGCCGATTGATAGTCTTTTGTCTATTTTTAGTGACTGGTAAAACTTGATGGTATGTATGATATTGCCACTTAAAGAGGATACAATAGAGAAGTTTTAAAAGTAATTGTAATATCTTGATGACTTTTTTAAAAAAATTTGTAATACATCGAAAATCAACACTTTTAATTACCATTACAAGTTTCTTCTAACAAATGTAATTTTTTTTTTATAGGCGACGGAAACTCTTATTTTTTTCTTGTTTTGTTGAAAGTTTATGTATTTAGGATAAGGGAAAAAAAAATAATTCAGAATATCAAAAGTTAAATTTACTATGTAATACTTAAATAAATGATTAAACATGGAGATTTTTTAAAAAAGTACGAAATCGGTAATATAAAAAAAACCGTAGCATTTTTCATATAGGTATGTTTGGTCATATAGATGCCAAATGGCCCCCTCTATCTCCCTGTTCAGGGTCGGCATCGCCTTACCAAACACCCTGTATATAATAAACAATACGCCGACCTCGCAGAAACTGCAAAACTGAACTGTGAACTTAAGTTGATCCCCTGAACACGTTAAAATGAAAAAAACTGCCCTAACCAGACAATTCACACAGCGAATTTTTTAGTCCTAATTTGACTCCTCTATAATTGTGAATAAAATGTTAATAAATTATAAATTCTAGGAGCACGATTAACAATAAATTAAACTTATTATTCCCTGAACAAAGGATATCTTGCCAAGCGGCATTTCCAATAATAACTGTTTGTTGAATTCATTAATCTGAAGATCGACACCAAATTCCGATAAATCAAATACATCCATCCGAAATACTAAGAAACAACGCCATTGTGTGCTGAAAGAATCTCTATAACCTTAACTACCCGGAACCCTAAAAAAGGTGGGAGTGTACCTTTATGACTTCAGATAAAAGGAAGAGGACATTATGCCCATTGTCAAATGGACCACAGGGCCATATAAAATAATGGAAAGGTAGATTTCGAAGCGACAAATATAGGTTTTCATGGTGGCAACACAACGAGGGCGCTTCGGAGGTTTAGCCAGGTCCGGACGCCTACTTCCGGAACATACAAATAATATCGTGAATAACATGCATTTGCAGGAAAATGGGTGCTTTTGAAAATGTACGTATTTCCTTTGTATATAAAATGTACGTATATATCTTTCAGGTGCATTTAGACAATGATGGACTTGTTCAGCTGAAACAGGAAGTATTCACATTTGATTTTCCAATGTACTACTTACTATATGTGAAATATTTATGGAAATATTTGTCAGATTTTATTAACGACAAAACCATTCTATAGTAGAGTAAATCCAAGGGTCAAAATCACCTAAAAAGATATTGTCTATCAACAGCAATTTTTGCTGGACTTTTGGAATCAATCCGAGTCTCAAAAAGCGTTTGTTTAAACAAGGGAATTTTCAAACTTACGTTTTTTCTCGACTTTTCTTAAATATCTCTAATTATATAGCTCGTATCGCAATAGAAAAATAGAGATTGTTCGTTATGAAATTCCGAAGAAAACTACAGCTATACGAACAGTTTTTGTCAATTTGTTAAGTTGCAATAAATAAAAATAAAACTGAAATTGGCCATTTTTAACAATTAACGACAAATCATCATTTAATTTCAAAAAAATCGGTAATAAACATTAAATACATTATTTTAATACTCACGAAACTAATTAATGAATGCAATAGAAATAATAATGTGTTTCCAAAATGTCTTAAACTGTCAAAAGTGTTGCCTTTATTTGAAAAAATCTGTATTGATGATCCGGCAAATTACAGGCCTATTTCTATAGGGCCATTATTTGCCAAAATCTTTTAGGTAGTTCTCAAATCTCAAATCACGAACTATTTTGAAAATTGTAATCTATTTAATAGTTGTCACTACTACTGGAGCGGATCTGGCGAGAAAAAGAGGAGTTTTGAAACCAGCTTTTTTAAAATTTTTGTTTTTGACAATTCGGGTTCTCTTTTATCATGTTATCAACTTAGTTCAGCTTAATCACATGGGGTGGCGGAGGAAATCGCATTTAAAATTCGGAAAAACACGTTTTTCCACGATAACTTTGTTATTATTGATCTGACGAAAAAAAAAGTAAAATCAAAAATTGAAGATCTCGCGGAAGCGCCACGGTAGGCTAGAACCACCTTTAAATGAAATATGCATGCACTCTCTCAATTCCTACGGGAAATGGTAGCTTTATATGTCCTGAAACAATTCCCGTAAACTCTGAAATCATTCCCTTGGCCGTTTTCTAGAAAATTCATTTTTAATAATTTTTTTTGAAAACTAATTTTTTGCATTGGTAAAAAGTAAAATTAAACATTCCAATTCAAATTTAAACTTAAAGCAAGTTTGGAGAAATAACATACAAGAAACCTTCATGCTCGACAGCCCCAGACGTTTTGATAATAATCGGGTTATATAAACTTTCCAAGTGGGTAGTCAATTTAGACAAAATCATTAGATCTATTCCTATGTTATTTTGAATGACAGCAATTTTGGTCTACCAATACATCCGTAACCAATGAATAACAGTACTATTTGCGTAATTGGATTTGCTGGGGAAATCCGAGCGCCTCTACTGGCCGTCTGAGTAGACTTTCCATTCTCGAAGGATTACATAGTGGACGTAAGCACGTGTCGTTCACGTATATAGTTCGCGACGATCATTTCGTTCAGTCAGATAATAGGTGAGAATGAGAACCATACCACTGGCGATGGGCCGATGAAAACAACCCACAGAAGAGACATGACGATTACCGAACCACCTACCCACCACCCTGCAGGTACCTGACAAACACCCTTCAGTACCCGTAGTCACCTAGCTCTGTGCAGACCAAAAGTGCTACCAAAGCACTTAGGTCTGCACTACCTCGAGCTACATAGCTCATCTCTACCTAACCGATGATCCGAATGGCAGGATATTTTGCGTACCGGTAGTCAATCCCAGCCAAAAATACCCTAAAATTTCCGAACATACAGATGATTACCCCCAAGGGTGACAAGCTGGCGAAGAAAGATCATCAAGACAGAAGATAAAGACCTTAGCCAGCAAGGTCCAACAAGCCAAGACCCGGGGAGGTATACCGAAATTCACACCGCTCACATTTATGAGTGGGGTTGATGTAAAGTAAGCTCGCCCGCCCCGCACGTGGCCGGTCCAGGTCTACAGCGATGTACTAGGGTAAAGAGCAGTAGTCCTGCTCGACTCTAGACATCCGAGACCGTCATCACTGCCAAAGAATATTGTGACCATGATTGAAATCAAAGATCATGAACAACGCACGAGGAAAATAGATATTGTCTTTGTCTATTGTGTAAACGTAAGAATCCGGGATTGAAGAATTGATACTTAACTGATAGGTCGTTTGAAATATGTCCGGGTATTCAGAGACTTTAAAAATGTAGTAGATTCTTGTTTTTATCAATGCAAAAAATCAATTTTCAAAAAAAAAAAATTAAAAATAAATTTTCTAGAAAACGGCCAAGGGAATAATTTCGGGGTTTACGGGAATTGTTTCAGGACAGATCAAGCTACCATTTCCCGTAGTAATTGAAAGAGTGCATGCATATTTCATTTAAAGTTGGTTCTAGCCTACTGTGGCGCATAATCTGGTAATTTTTTTCAAATCGGACGGTAACTTTTCGTGAAAAATTTTTTGAAAATACTCGTTTTTTTGCCTTAACACTAATACACAAAAAAGGAATTCCTTAATTTTTTTACGAAAAATAGAAGTTAGGGGGATGAGATTTTTTTGAGGTAGGTGAAATAAATAAGAATTGATGGAGCCGGAGGATTGGCGTGGTGAGCCAATTAGGGGAGGGGAGGGAGGTAGGGAAATGAAAATTATTCAACCCCCTCGTACTTTTTTCCCTGTCGTGCGATTTTCAAAAACCAAAATGGAATTTGTTCCTTATTACGTCTAATATTTGACTGAATAATTTTTAATTTTTTTCAAATAAACAAACTTGTGGGAGGGGAAAAACCTTTTGCATTTTTTTTAAATGCGTTGTAGAGTACGAAGGAAAGGGCTCCGAAGAGAAATTTTTTTACAGGTAAGTGAGATTTTTTTTATCTTTAATTGAAAAAAAAATATCGCAATCCAAGCAATAGTAAGGGGGGAGGGGGCATAATGCGTTTGCTGGAATAAAGGGTTAAGGAAAAAGGATAGAGACTTCGGAGCTTAATATTCGGGCATATAAATCTTTTTGCCATCTTAATATTTTATCAGTCTAACCTCCATCAAATGTTAAACTTATTATAAATAATTATTTAACACCGTCACGAGTTTTCGCGGCGCATTTCTCTAGTTTTAGGTGTGTATTGGATATATAAAACAATTATTTTTCCGCTTAATTCGCTCTAAATCAAAAACGGCACAATGGATTACTCTCAAATTTTTATCGTGTTATCACTATATATTTGTTAACATAATGTGTTAATATGTAGGTCAAATTTTAATAAGTGTAGAAAGCATTATTTTTTTCTAAGGTTATGTTGAAAATTTACATTCTCAAATGTAACATGGGGGAAACTTTTTTATCTTTCGAAATAGATACAAGTTTATGGAGAAGTAACGAAGATAAAAGATGGACGTAACTTTTTTATTTGAAACTTTCTTTTCTAGAATTAGCAGTTTTCAAGAAAATTGCAAATGAGTGATTGTTGGCCAGGTACTGCAATTAATTGCTAATTTTCACACGTTCTTTATTTGATTAAACCTTGATACATAAAATATTGTTTTCCTTCAAACGTCAGAAAAACATTAAATTTTTTTACTCATTTCATAATAAGTTTGACATTTTAGAGCTGTACGTTTCCATTAAGAATGGACGTAAAAATATCTTTTCGTACTACTAGCTCTGTCATTTTGTGACGTCTCTCAGTGTTATGAAAGTACCACTTACAGGCCATAGGCAAAAAAGTACAAAATTTGCTTTTATGCCCTAGGCCAAGAAAGTAAATTTGTTTTTATGCCCTAGCTCAAAAAAGTAAAGTTATAATAATAATGAAATTCTAGCACCAACGAAATACACGCATTTTTGGCTGCCTCCTGAATTCGATAATTTCATCATAATCCATATTTTTATTGCAAAAACTCACGTAAATAACTTGAATGGCCGAAATTATTATGAAGCTATCAATTTGACAACGTATTCACAGTAACCATAACAGAAAGCAAACACATTCCAATTAGAGTCTAAGGCAACTAATAAATTAGTTTGACAAATACTGAAATATAATAATTTTGAATTAATTTTCCTAAAAATTGTAATATTGCTAGTAGTATGAAAAACGTTCTATGCACCTCGACTTGTATCGTGTATTTACAGGTCTTGAACATTTCCAACCTCAGCCCTACGGGCTTCGGTTTACACTGTATTCTCGACCCATACAAGCCTTGGTGCCTCAATTTTTTCAGATTTTTCTCGCAAAAAAATTTCTTTTTTCCAATTTTGGCAAAAAAAATTTTCCAAAACAAAAATCTGAAAAAATACATGTATATTCTACATAAAAAAAGAAACAACTTTTCTCTTTTACAATTTTCTCTAGAGCACAAACTTTCGCCGTAAGAAATTATTGAAAGTTGAAAATTGTCTGGCGCAAATTGGCCTCGGAGTAAAAAATTGCAAACAGCAAAAGATTGATATTTTTTAGCGTAGAATCGAAATCCACTATGAAAAAGAGGCCGTAAAAGGCCCATTAAACCCCATTAAAAGTAAAACCCCATAGTGCCATTATGTAGAATCCACAAAATTGAAAAACTTTTATCTCAAACTTTTTCTGATCCGACTATACACGTTCAGGGAATGACTTGATAAGCATCCCCTCCAATTTTTGACTTTCCAGCTTATAGGTTGCCATTTTTGTCGGTGGGCTCTCGTCCTATTATTTATCAATACTACACAAAAATGAAACTATCCAATTGGGAGCCGCAATATGACATTTTTGTCGCGATGAAAATGTCTTGTTAAAAACAAAAAGGAAATGCTAAAAAAATTGCTTTTAATAATTTAAAAAATATATTTGCTAACAGAACTGAATAACTTCTACCCGTATTACATTACACATTTACTAAAGTGTCGTTGCTTCAGTAAAGAAAAGCATTGCCTTTTAAGTACTCTTTCACTGTGATAAAATGTGTGTCTTAAAGAACGACTAATCCTAATGGAGTTGTATCTCAATATATCTTTTCACCAAATGTAAAATTGACTTCGAAAGAAAGTTTAATTTAAAGTGAGCTACAAATGCTCTTTGAGAGGATGTCTGACAACTTCATTTCTGAATCCTGCAAGTATTTCAAATTAAATGGGATATAATCACTGCAATAATAGAAGCAATTTAAATTTCACATCTACAGTGAAATTATAATAATTTATCACCAATATTAGGAGGATATTTTAATTTTTGGTAATTACAGGATTAAAAGAGAGAAAATGGGAGTTTATTGGATCAAAAAGGAAAACCAATAATTTAATAGTGGAATATATCACGAATGGAATACCAAATAGCTACGGATGTGGTTCATTGTAGGTGTTTCGAAATTTTTTTGCTCGTTAGCGCAATACGAGTCAGTAACTGGTTGTCGAATGAACTCCCCAAACATCTAATTACAAGAAGGACCCCGCTCAAATTTTATGGGAAGTGGCCCTCTGTGAAATTGGCTGAATTTTTAATATGTTGTGGATTTCGACTTTCTGATCAAAAACTCTCATGGGCCTAACTCGATCCTATGATTAGTTTCCGAGATACTGCTATAAATTCTTCTAAAGTAAGTTAATAAATTATTGTTTATTGTTACCCTGGTGTTATAATTTCCGAATCCACGATACAGGCTGTTTACAAACAGGGGTGTAAACACGTAACAATACATAAGATGTTCGTGATCAAAATACAGGGTGTAATTAGTTTCATGTCATTAAAAAACTGGTAATGGGGACCGACTAGACAAACAAAAACCTATCTGACATTTTCCTCATTTCCCTAGGGGCACTTTGAAAAAACCGACCTATTTGAATTTGAATGTTAAGGTAGGAGACATTTGAGAACCACTGCTTTTCTGGGTCATAGAAATTTCTTATTTACTTTTAAAAAATTATAAAAAAGTATAAAGATTACTGACTTGTGTCCTCGCCGCCGCGCAGTCTCAAACAAAGAAGTGCTGCAGTTTGACGGTTCCGTATGAGCGTGTTTGATGGTCAAAGGTGCCGACATACTCGTCGATAATAAAGCCTACTCCAATATTCCAGCAGTTCTCAAACAATATTACTAAAAATGTTCATTGTTCATTTTTTTCTCCAAAACTATGGGCTTTGGACTCCATGTTACATGAGGTTTTTTTGTTTGTCTAGTTATTCCCCACCACCAATTTCTTTAATTACATGAAATTAATTAGGTGCTGTATTAGAATTTTTTTTGTCAACTGTACCATAACATTCCTCTTCAACGTTATTGTATATAGGATGAGGTGTTAAATATTGAATGATTTTATGATTGTTTTCAGAGCATTAATAAAGAAGTTATGATAGAAACAGTGTGTTTCTACTAATTTTTTAAACAGAAACGTCACCATTTTGTTACAGTAAGTAATCAGTATTTAAAAAATATATAATTCTTAAACACTGTTCTTCGTTAACATATAGCATGTCCTAGATGCTCAATTCTTTTCGTGCGTTTACGACAAAAGATTTTGATGTTCAGGATTTTAGTGAACAATTAGAGTTTTTCTTGAGTAAGGATTCTAATTGTAGGTTTGCTTTGGTTCTGCGAATCAGATTATTTAACATATGCAGTTAATGTAAATAACCGAGAGCCAGTTAAAAAAATATCAATTTTATCTTGCGTGGTACAAGTTTTTGATCCGCTTGGACTAGTTAGCCCTTGTATTATTCAAGATAAAATGTTACTGCAAAAATTATGGGCCGAAAAACTAAGTTGGGACGAATCCTTACCTAGTGATTTAGACACAAGTTGGCGAAAATTTAAAAACAAGTTATCTGTTTCAAATAATTTAAAGATCTGTCGCAAAGTTGTGTGCGACAACGCGATAAAAATAGAATTGCCCGGTTTTTCTGATGCGGCGAATCACGCCTACGGTGTATCTATGAGATCCACAAACGATAAAAACGAAAACACTGTTCATTTATTATTCGCGAAATCAAAGGTAGCACCACTGAAACCGACTACTATTCCAAGGCTAGAACTTTCAGCTGCTTTGATTTTGGCTACAATGATTACTAAAGTGGTAAATGCTATTCAAATAAATTTTGAAAAATATGTTCTATGGTCGGATTCTACAGTGATATTAGGTTGGTTACGTACTCCAGTAAATTTGCTAAAACCATTTGTAAACAATAGAGTTGCGGAAATCCAAGAAACTCAAGAACTAGAGGTGTAAATCGTAAAGATATTTTAAAAAATGAGTTATGGTGGTTTGGTCCTAAATTTGCTTCAAGATTAAAGCGATTGGCCAAATTTGAAAGCCAACATTAATACATTTACAGCTGTTCAAAATACGGAATTATTTCCATATGATAGATTTTCCAATTTGACAAGGTTAAAACGTGCTTTTGCATATGCCATAAGATTTATTAATAATTGTAAAATATCTCGCCTGCTTGTAAGTTTAGGTGTTGTTGAAATTAACAATTCATTCAACCTCTTAATTAAACCTGTTCAACGGGAATCTTTTGCGGAAGAATACAGTGAGTTATCAAGTAAAGGCTCATTTAGTAAAGGTAGCAGCAATCTTTTAAGTTTATGGGTGCAGATGGTATCATTCGTGTAGGAGGACGACTAGAAAATTCAAACTTTCCATTTAATAAAAAACACCCGATTCTGTTGTCATGCAGGCATCAATTGACAAAATTAATTTTTGAATTTGAGCATAAGCGTCTTTTATATGCTGGGCCACAATTGTTACTATCCCATATTAGAGAAAATTTTTGGCCTATTTCTGGGCGTAACTTTTCAAAGATTGTGAAAAATTGCGTTAAATGTTCAAGGTTCAATGCTAATTGTTTTCAGCCTATAATGGGAAATTTACCTGCATCTCGCCTCCAGCCGGGACCTCCTTTTGAGGTGACGGGGATTGATTATGTGAGACCTTTTCAAATCAAAGATAAAGAGGGACGCGGTTGTAAAAAAGTTAAATGTTGGATATCATTATTTATATGTTTTTCTACGCGAGCAATTCATTTGGAATTAGTAAGTGAATTAACTACGGAAGCATTTTTACAAGCGTTAAAAAGGTTCATAACACGTCGAGGTAGGCCGACTCACATTTATTCGAATAATGGTACAAATTTTGTAGGGGCTAAAAACGAGCTTCAAGCTTTGGGTAGTTATCTTATTAATAGCTCAAAGGCTATTGGAAATTCTGCCTTAGCTGAGGGTATTCAGTGGCATTTTATACCTCCTTATGCACCTCATTTCGGAGGAATTTAGGAAGCCGGAGTCAAAAGCACCAAATACGAAGAGTTGTAAGAGATGCTGCCTTGGTATTCGAAAATTTTTACACGCTCTTGGTACAGATTGAAGCGATACTTAACTCACGCCCTCTCTTTCCTCTGTCAGCCGATCCTAACGATCTGCAATCGTTCCTAACAATCTGCAACCCAGCTCATTTCCTGACAGGAATATCGGTCATTGCTATACCTGATCCTGATTTAAAAAAAGGGACAGAAAACAGACTTTCGCGATACTAGAGAATATTACAACTTCAACCACACTTCTGGGAGCGGTGGAATAAGGAGTATATCTCCGAACTCCAGCAACGAAAACGACCAAAACTACTCTTCAGGAAGGTGCTTTGTTGGTAAAAGAAGATAATTTGCCTCCTGTGGAGTGGAAATTGGGCAGAGTAGTCAGTGTAATAAAGGGAAACGATAACGTGGCGCTACATAAAAATATTGAAAGGGATGATAAAGCGAGCGTTTTCCAAATTATGTCCCTTGCCAGTAAATGAAAAATAATTTCGAAAGCTAGTCCTTTCAAGGCGGGGGACATGTAGAAATATTGTAGTTTTTATTATTTATACAAAATGTAATAGTTTTTAAGTTGGCCTGAAATAAGGCAGTTACTAAGGAGAATAATAATAAAAGTTGTTGTCAATACGTTATGTAAAAGATTATGCATAATAAATATGTTTCTATTCAAAGACTATGAGTCTATATAAATATTCAAGAAGTCATATTACAGTCCGCTGAAGAAGTTACACTGAGACAATGTATTCGCATTTTTTTCGGATTTTTTTTAAGAAAATATCCATTTTGTTGCTGCAATTATCCAAAAAATGGAAAAATATTCTTAAAAATACGGTTCTTATGCTCAATTTTTTGGTTTGTTTAAAACATTTGCTTTAGAAAATATTCCATCTTGTTTCTTTTTAATCTTGACCTCAGATTCGTAATCAGCAATCCCAAAACCATAAATTTCCTACTTTTCAAAAATAAATCACCAATACTCTTTCAAATATTAAATATCATGGGGAAAAAGCAAGTGTCCGGACCGTATGACCGAACTGAAGGTGGTTAATTTTCTTATACTAAAAAATCTTTTAAAAAGTATATTTAAAAAAAAATAAACAACTCAGAAACAACCTCACTTGTGGTGATTCAAGTTAGGGTATTACAAAAGAATATGAGCAACCTTTTAAATAAATAATAAAATAACTGGTTTACGCAATTCCAAACTGTGAAGCAAGGTAGTAGGGTTACATGGCTATTCCCGAACAAACTAAAACTTTTGATAAGTTCCTAAGTAGTTTTAATTCCCTGACTTTTCCAGGTTTTCCCTGTTCTCCAGAAAAAATTCACCCTGATTAATACTATCGATTACACTTTTTAAAAAATATCACTATAACGATTTAGATTTTATATTAAAGCCCTTCCCACGATTCGATGACAATTTAAGAAAGGAAATCCACAATCTATTTCAAATTATCGACCCATTTCCTTATAATTACAATATCAAAAATTTTCGAAAAACTTATGAACAAGAGATTACTGGAATTTTTAAACAACTGTAATATAATAAATCAAAGCCAACATGGGTTTCTAAGCGGCAAATCAACAACAACTACAGGATATGACATAACGAAGGCCATTACTGAAAGTTTAGACTCTAATAATCAAATAGCTGGTATAGCCTGTGACTTCTCCATTTAAAATTAGAATTCTATGGCATACGTGGTGTAGCATTAAATTGGTTTCATAGCTATTTAGTTGGCAGGCAGCAGCGAATAATTTTGAGAAAATCAGCCGAGCAAACAGTATTCGTATTCAGAATGGGGTAGAATAAGAAGTGGGGTACCTCGGGGATCAATACTGGGTCCACCTCTGTTTCTACTCTACATAAACGATTTGACATCTTGTGTATTAAATTCATCGGCAACGCTTTTGCTGACGATTCACTTTTTCTAGTAAAAAGCGACACTTCTGCAAATATTCTACCTTATGTAAATGAATGCTTAAGCGATATACGTAATTGATGTGACTCCAATAAAATTAAAATTAAATTTCGACAAAATATATTGTATAAACTTTAACCAAAGACAACGAGCGAATTTCATAACTGCAAACTTTAATGTCAAATTTACTGATGAAATGGCAAACAAGGGATTGAATAAAAATGTTTTGAAAATACTTCATCACGCAGTCTTTGCTCTTATGCTCTTATTTCATATCGTATAATTTCCTGGGGTATCTCTACTGACTGGACAACAACTTTTGCCATACAAAAACGTGCTATCAGAATTATTTCGGGATTAAAAAGCAGCCATGAATCTTGTAAGTCACATTTTACCAGTCTAAACATATTAACATTTCCTTCCTTGTATATATTAAAAACACTATTATTTGTATACAAAAGTAGATCAGCATACACCTTCGGTAACTCAGATACGCGTCAACATAATAATATTACCACGTCATAGAACTTCTCTATATGAAAAACATTGTTATTAGAAATGAGCCGTTGTGTACAATAAACTAAAAACTACACTAAAATGTTGTCAGTAAAGAACTTTGAAAAGCAAATAAAAAATATGCTGTTAAAAAAGCCTACTATTCGGTAGATAATTTTATACAGAATAATATATGAAACTATCCAAGCACACATATAGTGGAATCATATGAATTCTTGTATAAGTAAGGAAATATATATATACATTTCACTAAATCAATGTAAAATTTTATAAACCTACAGTTATATCACATTTTGTAAAGTGTGTGTTCACTCAATAATTAAATTCACACACCTACAAATTTTAACTTTTATTTTGTATCGTTAACCAAAACCACTTATTCATTGTTTTGGTCCCAGCTACGTCTAACATAGTCATAAAATTTGTTGGCTCTAAAAATTGTAATAACTGACCTAACTCACATATTATGGTATAATTTTAATATAAAAAGCAATTAATTACATCATGCGAAAAAATATTTACCATTTTGATATATGTTTCAAATACATGTTATATACTATATATTTAATTAGAATATAAGCCCTTTAATTAGAAGATTAATTATTCTTCTTGTGCTTCTTAGCCCGCCTCTTAGAAGTTACTTCTGGAGCATCTCTTTATACATGTCCAACAGTAGTCTGCCAACATCGCATCCATTTGCCCTGATATCTTTTTTCCATATTTTGAATATCTTGGTGGAATCTCTCTCCATGCTCATCACTTACTGCACCACAGTTTTCTGGGAAGTAATCTAGGTGTTAATGTAGAAAGTGGACTTTTAATGACATATTGCATCCTAATTTCTGGTAGCAAGAAAGAAGATTCCCAACAAGGTCTCTATAGTTTTCTGCTCTTTTGTTAACGAGAAAGTGTGTTGCTATCATTTTAAAGGAATTCCAAGCAGCTCTTTCATTACCTTTTAGAATATTGTCAAATTCAGCATCTTTGAAAAGGTTCTTGATTTGAGGACCCACAAAAATTCCCTCTTTAATTTTCGCATTACTAAGTCTGGAAAACTTTTGTTTTAAATAACTGAAAGCAAGTCCTTCTTTATCCATAGCTTTTACCAAGTTTTTCATAAGCCCCAGTTTTATGTGGAGTGGTGGCAGTATTACCTTTTGTGAATCAACTAATGGAATGTTAGCAAACATTTTTTCTCCTGATTCAGAACCCAGTCTTGGCGCCCAAATTTTTCCTTTGTAATGTTCTAATCGCACTCGACTGTCCTACTCACAAAGAAAACTGCAATATTTGGTATACCCTTGCTGCATACCAAGTAAGATAGCTATCACTTTTAATTCTGCACAAATCTGCCACTTATACTTGTTATATTCTATAGTTTGTAGCAATACATTCATGTTACTGTAATTTTTCTTCATGTGGAACAGCATGGGCGATTGGAATTGATGGCAATTTATTTCCATTGTGGAGTAACACAGCTTTTAGACTAAGTTTCGAGCGTCTCCAGTCACTAAGATCATGGGGAATGTGTAAAGCACTCATTAAACCGTCAGGCAACCAAGTCATTTTCCATTTTGAAAAAAGGTTATAAGATCTTTTTGACGACTTCGATACATGGAAACTTTAACATTTTCTTGTAGTAAATTCCATTGTTGTAATCGAGATGCCAAAAGCTCCGCTTTTGCCTTGGACATATCAAGGTCTCTTATAAGATCACTTAATTCGCGTTGATTAATTTTGTGTGGTTCACCACCGGATACTTCGGCAGAGAAATCGGGATCTTGTGATGTTGATAGCTAGACTAAGTCGTCATCTACATTATCATCCGATTTTTCGTCAGAATCAAGGCTGTATTCTTGAGGTGGATTAGGAATAGGTAGTTCATCACTATGGAGAACCGGGCGAATGGCAGATGGTAAATTGGGGTATTGTATTACCATCCTTTTCTACTTGTTAATACCCTGTCTAATAGGAGGTATCACGCAAAAATAACAATCGGTAACATGATCTGTAGGTTCTCGCCAGATCATGGGCTCAGCAAAAGCCATTGAACGTCCTCTTCCACTTAGCCAACTGCAAAGATTGTTCGAACAATTGCTGCAACATATATAAGGTGTCCATTTTTTGTCTTCATCTCCAATTGTACAACCAAAATACAACTGGTACGCCTTCTTAATTTTGGGAGTAAAACGTTTTTGATGCGCAAAAGTCACTTTACCACAAATATAACAAAAGTTGTTAGGTGTGTTTACACAATATCGTGGCATATTTTCAAAATAGCACCATTTACTTTCGAAAATGAACGCTTATCATGCACAAGGTACAAATACGACTACCTAAGAATGAATATCAGTTTGAGTGACAAATAAAGAGGTAGGTAGTTAGTATGTCTATTTTTCGTAGAATTCTAATTCTACCTGTTATTTGTGATAGGACCGCCCATAAGCTAGGCAGGGAGCCTACCTTGTCGGCATGCTTTGAACTCATTCGTAAAAGTGAACTGGTCTGCTGGAATTCCAATTATCTTCAAAGCGTACCGACAATGTCGGGTTCCAGCAGCTGGATCGTCTGTAGACCTCTATACCTGCGTTACACTTTATTACCTTTATTGGGAAAACCAGAGCCAACTTGAACTTTTGCTTTTTATATTGTTATTTAGCATGACGAAGTTACTAAGAATTTGCTATTTTTACTTCCAATACATGTAGGCTGTAGAATAGTGATTGTATATAGCACTGTACCACACATCTCACACATTTTCACACATGTAATCATGTTCTTGAAATAAATGTATTTCATTCTTTCTATTCTATAGTTTAAGCACAAAATATACATATTATTACTAAGTTTGTCTGTGATGCCTTGACTGTTTAATATTCTGCTGTTTGTGAAAACTAGTCCACTCTAAGTTTCAACGTATCAAATAAGTAAAAGAAAATTATGGTAGATCCTAAAATATTAAACCACAAGCAGTCGCGCTCTGAGAATCCTAAGAATCCCTAAAAATTGCCTCAACTTCTACAGTTTAATTTTTAACGACGTTATTTTTCGAGCGAAAAATTCAATCTGTAGTAAGTTGACTGTAAATCGTTGGTAATTTTGTAGAGATACTCAACGATGCACACAATTAGGAACGAATTTGCAAAAAACGCTGCTTGAACATATAATATAATGCATAATGAATGAAGTTATGAAGTACGTACTCGCTGAAACCAGAAACCGGAATGAAGGGTGGTCAGGTGAGTTGCTAAACTACTCGTTTCTATGGTAATAAGAGTTGATTACAGCGCTGTACTGGATAAAATCGCCAATTAGATAAGGTCGAAGGGCGTCGGTGTTAATAAAATTTAAGTTAGGTCGGACAGTAAATCCTTTTCACTTTGGCAAATATTGACTCGGTGGAAAAAGTATACGGAATCGGGCAGTATACAGAGTTCACACCAAAATACTTATCTTAAGGTTATTACAGGAATATTTACAACATTTTAAATTAAGAAACTCATTAATTTGGATTTCTTCTGTTTTTCTAATTTAGATTTCATTATATTATGTTCAATCAATTGCCCAAAAAATTATAATTGTAAAAAATATAATTGCATGTATTATTAGATTCAATTTGTGCATTTGCATCTATTATATTACTTTTGGCAACTTAGGTCGAGAAGAAATTTATAGCTAAAGGAGCATAAACGATATTTGGGGAGGATATCCACAAAGATAATTAAATAAATGAAACATACCTAACATTTCTTTCATATTAAGTGTTAATTGTCTCCAAACAGTCTTTGTCATTTTTTGGCGCTTTTTTTAGTTTCATCGTTTATATCACATCAAGATGTAGTTCCAGTAGATATCTACTGTGTAGGTATGAGTATTTAACAAACGAATCTGCTAAAAATTAGTCCATACATTCGGATGCCTAAAACGTCTCCAAATTCCACGTAGGGTGAAATACCCAAAACATCATAATACAACTAAATAGACAAACAGACGATTTTTTTTTACACAGCCATCACCAAATAACCCATAAGGTTGTTTAAAAAAACCATTAGATAAATGGCCAAAACTGAGACATATCACTTTCAGGTACCTTTCTTGTCTTCTTTCTCTGCCAGTTCCCTGCCACACAGCCAGAAGAAAAACTAACGGAAAAGAGCAGGGAGTGGGGCACTGGACTCCAAACGATGACAGATAGGAGTGTACCATGGCCGTGCGTTATGAATTGTCTCATACATAAAACTCACTCTTAAAGAATTTTAAACCATTAAATTTTCCATAAAAAGTACATGTAACTATCCCTCTAG
Organism: Rutpela maculata; assembly: GCA_936432065.2. Classification (NCBI taxonomy): domain Eukaryota; kingdom Metazoa; phylum Arthropoda; class Insecta; order Coleoptera; family Cerambycidae; genus Rutpela; species Rutpela maculata. Next base: position 164,507,104 of record OW386288.2, read on the forward strand.
CGCCAACAAATGATTACACGTAACAATATGAATTCAAGGTAACAAATGTTAGAGCAATAATTTCAGGAAATAAAGTATGAGTTATATTAGTTATTCTCCGACTGTGTGAAGAAATATCAGCTTTGGTGAAAATAAACAACACTAACTCCGGGGAGGATGAACTAAAAATTTTTTTTCAGGGTTTTGGTTCTTGTACACACACTAAGTCACAATTTTATTTTTTTCACCCCCTTCAATAATGGGTAGGGCTGGCTAATGCCAGAGAAAATTTAGACCTTAAATTCTCTTATATAGTCTAAATACCAATTTTATGGAGTCTTACTTGCTTGATTTACTAAGTTAAACCCAATTACTCCGATTTAATCCCCAATCCTGCAATGGAATAAGATCAAAATATAATCTAGTTCCAGGTCTCGTTAAAATACATGCGTGTACCAGATTTCATGCGAATATTTTAAACGGTTTCAGAGTAATCGTGCGCACAAAAAAAAGTTAGACAGGCAGACAGACAGACTGATTTTTTTTTCTCAAACGTGGAATCGCGACGTTTCATGACATTCTGGGCCTATCTGAACAATAAAAATTTTCAAAAATTTTTTGCGTTACTATACTTCCACTGCATGTGGAAGTAATAGTGGGCCAAGAAATGAACAAAGAGGAACACCACCTAGGATACGGTTCTTGTTTAATTTTTGTCGATACCCAACTCGTTGTCAGATATCTATTTCAGTTCCACATACATTTTACGATCGTTTAAAATTAAAATTATCAGGGTTGGCCTGAACTAAAACAGTTGATGTAAATGACAATTTAAATTAAATGCCTTTTTAACCCCCGACCCCAAAAGAGAGGTGATATAAGTATGTTTGTATGTCTGCCTGCCTGCCTGCCCCCCTCGAAAAGACTCACCTCGAGAAATCATGCCTACTCCCCCTGCCCTCCCCCCTCAAAGGGGCAACTTGTATCTGCCTATATATATATATTTTTTTCTCAAATACGGTAGGAGCTAGAGAAATAATCTTGGCGCCATTCGATAGAGTATAAAATTTTGCATACGACTGCATACGATTCTTTTTTTAAGGCTCCACAGCAAAAGAAAGGGTGAGAAGCCTTCCAACAACGACACATGTTTGGCTATACCTCTAAAACGGCCCAATAAATCAAAATTCTGCAAGATATAAAAAATAAAGACCATTATTTTTTCTATCGATTGGTGTATTATTTGCTTATGTTATTTGTTTACATAAAGCCGTCAGTGGCGTACAAAGAGAAAGCTGCACATGTGCATAATGAATTTATTTAAAATAATTTATTATTGTTGTTACAAACAATAATAATGTAATAATTTTGGACAGGTACCTACAATCAATATTTTCGCAGTTTTTAACAATAATAAATTATTTTAAATAAATTAATTATGCACATGTGCAGCTTTCTATTTGTACGTCACTGACGGCTTTATATAAACAAATAACATATACAAATAATATACCAATCGATACAAAATAATGGTCTTTATTTTTTATCTTGTAGAAAATTGATTTATTGGGCCGTTTAGAGGTATAGCCAAACGTGTCGTTGTTGGAAGGCTCCTCACCCCTTTTTTTGCTGTGGGGCCTTAAAAAAAAGAAAATAGCAAAAAGCAAATGGTGGGTCGTATGCAAAATTTTATACTCTATCGAATGGCGCCAAGATCATTCCTCTAGCTTCTACCGTATTTGAGAAAGAAAAAATAAATAGGCAGATACAGGTTGGATATTTTTTAACAATTGAGGGGGGCAGGGGGAGCAGGCATGATTTCTCGAGGTGGGTCTTTTCCAAAATCTACTTATTTTGACTAGTTCTCTTCATGGTTAAAAGGATTTGCTATTACTCAAAAGTGGAAATATCAAAACACCTAAGTCACTAAGCTATAACTCGTTTTTTGATTATAATGACCTTTTAAGTAGGACATTTTTTGACGGCTTTGAAATTTTGAAACATCAGTATATCATCATTAATTACTTCCATGTCCAGTGGAAGTAGCGTAACGACAAAAATTTTTTTAAAAATTTTTATTGTCCAAATAGGCTTAAAATGTCATGAAACATCGAGATTTTAAGTTTGAGAGAAAAAAAAAATTCTGTCTGTCGGTCTGTCTGTAACTTTTTTTTGTGCGCACGTTTACTCTGGAACCGTTTAAGATATTGACTTGAAATTTGGTACACATATGTACTTTAACGAGATCTAGAACTAGATTATATTTTCATCTTGTTCCGTCGAAGGGTTGGGGGGTAAATTGGGGTAAATTTGGGGTAAATAGGTCAATCAAGCAGGTAAGAGTCCATAAAATTGGTATTTAGTATATACAAGAGAAACTAAGGTCTCAAAAAAATGTTTGGCATTAGCCACCCCCATTACCACCCCCACCCCCTTATTAAAGGGGATGAAAAAAATTGTGATTTAGTGTATGTACAGGAACCAGAAACCTCAAAATATTTTTTTACTTCATCTACCCCCCACTATCACCACCCCCACCCCATTACCGATGAGGGGTATCGCATTATGGGTTTTTGGGATAGAGGATTTCAAATATTATATTATTAAAGTTCCATAAACAATTATTTTCACATACAAAGTTTTTTCGTTGTGAGTGACTTGGATAGAGAATCTGGATGTGGAAGTAGTGATTCCTTGGGCAGCGGTTTTTTATATCAAATTCAACTTGTGACAACGAAACCCCTACGGAAGTCACAATAAGCGTATTAATGCACTCTACTAACATTGATCGGGTGTATTTATAATTTTCAATTTTACTTGTTAAATTAAAATTAAAATTTATATTAAACTCGTTTTTTAAACATTTTATAAAATATTGCTAATGAAATAAATGAACATTTCAAAAAACAAACATAGTAAAAACATTCTTACAGAAAACGACAATGTAAACTATACAATTACAAACAAATTTGAGTTTATGTTTCAACTACATTGCCATTGTAAAATGCACGAAGGTAAAGTTTTTATATTATGCGGCGGCTTGATAATTTATAGAGGGTGGCAACTAAAAAAAACACAAAAACATTGGAGCTGAAAGAGAATCAAATTTTAAGAAAAAAACGTTCTATACAACTTCTCATGTAAGATAGTCTTCAAGTTATAACGACCAGAAAATTAGGAATTTAGCTTGAAAAAAAGGTATTTCTAATAGATTTTCGTCAAATAACTCGAAAGGTAGTATATTGAACGAAAACATGTTAGAGACAAATAATAAGAAAGCCACTAAATTAAGGATGAATTTCGTTTTTCTCGAATTTCTGCAGAGTTGATGGTGTCGAAGATCTGGAAGTATGAAGGTGGCGTCTGAACATTTATTAGACGAAGTTTTCAGTTTAAATGTTAAATATCTCAGAAACTATGGCAGACACTTACGTCAAAAACGCTAACAACCAAAATGAAATTAATTAGGCTTTCAAATGATTTTTTGTCTATTTCCATAGCATAAAAAACAAAGAAGTTATGACAGAAACAAAGTACTTTTTCACATATTTTTAATGTAAGAAATCAGTAATTAAAAAAAATATATTCCTGTTTACTGTTTTTCGTTAACATTTATAATCTAGACGCTCAAATTCTTTTGCTTGCTTTAGAAAAAAAATGCATTTTAAACAGTAAAGGGATTTTAGAAAAACCGTAAAATTTTTGTTCCTCCGCAAAAATATTAGTTTTAGAGAAAATATGGTGGATATCAAAAATAAAGCGTGTAAACTGAGAATGAATTTATTTTTTTTAAATATTTGTGTAAGGTTGATAGTTTCGGAGATATTTAATTTCCTAAACGGCATCCGACCGTTTTTAGAATTAAAAGTATTTAGTTCAAAATGTTAAATGTTTTATTGTTTTATTATTTTCATTTGTCGCTTTTTAATTAATTGTTTTTGTATCTAATTCTTTCATTAAAAGTACATCAAGTTTCTTCCTTGACAGTGACGTCAACTACATGTCAAATGTTATTTTTCTCCATTTAATAATATTTTAGATATCGCGCCAACAGACAAACTTCAGACAGAGAGTCGAACAAACAGACAGGCAGATGGAATTGAAAGACCCTAATTTTTGTAGCCTACATAATCCAAAACGTGAAAATCCCATTAAACATGGGGTAATAACGGTTTCAGAGTAAGCGAGGGAAATAGAAATTTTATAATGTAAAATTGGTGAAGATATTACTCCTGCATGAACCTAGCTGACAGTTTATTTAACATATGCAGCTTAATATTTTTCATATGTTAATAATAATACGTTCGCCTTTCCTGACAAATATTCAAATTAACATTATATGAGTTCATAGAGATCCAGGACTCGAAATTTGATTTTTATGTAGATGTCTTAAAGGACAACATAGCTAAAGTCAGGTTGTTTTATGCTAATTTTACTCCCAACGTTTGTAAATACTCTATCAGCATGGCACTTGAGACAGTAAATATTATTTTCAAAATATTCAGCCGATTACCATTTCAAGGCGTCTAACAGACTTATTTTTTTGTGAAGTAACTGAGGCAGTATATGTAAAAAAGAGCTGCTTTATATTCATGATTTGTATTTTAAGAGATTACTAGTCTGGTAACCCACTGTTTGGACTAATAGATTGACATTATTAAATTTTCGCTTGAAGGTCTAATACTGTACATTATAGCAAAATCGATAATTGGTTCTAGTACGATTAATGGATTAGGGAATTTATTAGGGCATGCAATAAACTTGTTTTTTATGCGTAACTAAGCCAAGGGATCATTTCGGGATATGTCAACCTGAGAAAAAGGTAAGGTTACATATATTCTTCTCAATTAATATTATATATAGCCTACTTAAAGCAGTTAGAACCTTTTATTATAAGTTTTATAAACCCTTCTCTCAAACCAACTTTTATACTCTGGAAGTTTAAAAGTCTTTATATCAACATTAGTCAAAGTTTGTTTATATTAATAACAATGTTATGTCTAATTACTTCCACATCCAGTGGAAGTATAGTAGCGGCAAAAGAATTTTTAAAAATTTTTATTGTTCAAATAGGCTTAGAATGTCATGAAACGTCGAGATTTTAAGTTTGAGTGAAAAAAAACGTCGAGATTTTAAGTTTAAGCGAAAAAAAATTTCTGTCTGTCTGTCGGTCTGTAACTTTTTTTTTGTGAGCACGTTTACTCTGGAACCGTTTGAGATATTGACTTGGTACACATATGTACTTTAACGAGATCTAGAACTAGATTATATTTTCATCTTGTTCCGTCGAAGGGTTGGGGTGTAAATTGGGGTAAATTTGGGGTAAATAAGTAAATCAAGTAGGTAACAGTTCATAAAATTGGTATTTAGTATATAAAAGAGAAGCTAAAGTCTCAAAGAAAATTTTGGCATTAGCCACCCTCATTACCACCACCACCATTATTAAAGGGGATGGAAAAAAATTGTGATTTAGTGTGTGTACAAGAACCAGAAACCTCAAAATATTTTTTTACTTTATCCACCCCCACTATCACCCCCTGTCACCACCCCCACCCCATTACCGATGTGGGGTATCGTTTTATGGGTTTTTGGGGTAGATATATCAAATATTATATTATTAAAGTTCCATAAATATTTATTTCTGGATGTGGAAGTAGTGATTCCGGTTTTTTATTTTGGGAGAATAGTTTCTCAGCACCTATCGGGGGAACCGAGTGTTGTTTCTTGAAAGAGATGTAGCCCAGACGACAGAGAACATTTTATAGTGAAACCCACAAAAATTTGCAAACTGATTAATTTTTTTTTAATGAGTTCGTTAAAGTGTATAGAATTATATCCTTAAAAGTTTACATTTCGCTTGGATGCAGAACATAAAAAAAAGTGAAAAAAATTTTTTTTACCCATTTTTTTTAAATTTTGAAATTAAGTCATGGTAGGAAAAAATTAAAAATACAGATGGATACACCACGTATTTCTGAACAAAAAATATTCTAATAAAATTTATCGCTAAAGCCACGGTATTCCTGAAAAAAAATAGTGAAGTAACTTTGTCACTCTAAAAATTCTTAGCTGTTCTATCGAGTAAAATAAAGCTTTTTCTCTTTCTGATTACACGTTTTAAACATTTTTCTTAGTGAATAGGAGGATAAATAGTGAGTATGGAGGGAAAATATATAATCATCAATGACTGACACCACACATAGCCGCTGAATCGCTCGCATGAATTTTTACGTGCCTTTACTGTATTGTATTTATTACATATTTCAGCTATATCCAGTGGATTCCTTATACATTTGTTAATGTATTGGAAAAGTTCCAAAATTTATATTCAAAACAATCAAAGATATTTTCATAGTTATAAGGATGAAATCGTGAAAATCGCAATTTCTTGGCATGATCTGATTGATCATATTTTCGAGAAAATGCATAAAAGTAAACGATTTTGTGTTTGAACATTCGAAAAATGTACATTTTTTCCGAAATAGTGATATTTTATTTTTCACTATGGGTCAATTTCTCGACAAGTTACAGCCTCCAATATATATATTTATCAAAAAAATCATCAAACAAGGAAATTAAAATGATTTGAGATACACTTTTTTTAATCCTCGTTACTACAACTTAATAAACCACAATAATCATGAAGTGTACATACTTTTCAACAGTTCTCAATGAAGAAAGAATTTTTTTGAAGGGCTTTCATTTTTTTTTATATTGTTTATTGCGACGATTGAGTTCGGGCGTGATAATGTATATAAGTATATTTTTCCCATCCATCCATTGCTTGTATTGTTTAAAACAAAAAAGCATCAGAAAGCTATCTCCATCTTTTAAATGAACCAACACTCATATAGATTGAATAAATTCTGATTTAGTGATATGTAATTCAGTGCGTCGGTGTCACAGTCATGCGTATTCAAGCGCGTGCACGCATGGATCTCGCCCCGAGTTATAACGTTACACTTGACTATTTTTTTCCGGGAAAACCATGGCTTTAACAATAAATTTTGTTAGGACATTTTTTGTTCATAAATACGTGATCTATTCATCTGCATTTTCATTTTTTCTAGCTTGATTTAATTTTGAAAAAATGGATGAAAAAAATTTTTTCTTCATTTTTTTTATGTTCTGCACCCGAGCGAAATGTAAAATTTTCAGGATATTGTTCTATACACTTTCACGAAGTCATTAAAAAAAAGTTTACTTAGTTTGCATCGACTGGGCTAACGGGAAAGATAATAGTTATGTCGTTGCGACTATAAAGTATACGAGTAATATACTGGAGAATGGAAAAACTATTTTAACTGTCTTAAAAATCACCTGATCTTCATCATTTCTTGGAATGCAACGTCAGTACAACTCTCGTGTAAGGTTTTATTTCTAAAATAAGCCCTAAATTAAAAGTTATTCAATAACTAGAAAAATGTGAATATCTCTAAATCTATTGAGGAAAAAATATCAAGTGAGCAATTTTGAAGCCAATTAAATAATTACTTCCATATCCAGTGGAAATATAGTAGCCCAAAAACAAAATTTGAAAATTATCATTGTTCAAATAGGCTTAGAAAGAAATGAAACGTCGAGATTTTAAGTTTGAGCAAAAAAAATTCCGTCTCTTGTTCTGTCTGTCGGTCTGTCACTTTTTCTCTGTGCGCACGATTACTCTGGAACCGTTTATGATATTGACTTGACATTTGGTACACGTATGTATTTTAACAAGTTCTGGAACTAGAAAAGGATAAACAAAAATTGCAAAGAACTGAATAAGCTTTGTATTATTTTATTTTTGCATAACCCTTAGTTTTCGAGTAAATCATGAAAATCGCGTGTGAAAATTGAGAAAAAAAAAGTTTGTTTAATCCAAATATAACGAAATTAGTCTTACTTAAGAGTTAATTTAATAAGCTTTAAGTTTTCCACTTAGATCTTTTTCGCTGAAATCATCAGTTTTCTAAACATCTGCAAAAATCCCCTTTTTACCTTTTCACTTCTAATTTGGGGAGTGTTATCTCAAACATTCTTGCTCCACTTTTTGAGTGTTGAATAGTACCCCATAACCCCATATGTAGCTCATTCCATCAATAAACCTTTACACTCGAACCATTTCCATAATTAAGTCTACTTTTACTGGGCTGATATACTACTAGCGTGCGTAACTTGTATGGAAAGCCCTTCTATGTGTGGATAATGTACAGGGTGGACCAAATTAGATGGGATTTGAAGTTTTCTCTAAAACTATGACAGATAGACAAAAACCAATGTAGGTGTCCTGAGCTTGATTTTCGAGAAACAAACAATGGCGAAAACCGCGGTCGTCAATCTTTTTCGACTACCGAGCTACAGAGCGTTTTTTGAAAATTGGCATTTTTGGATGACCTCTATACCTCAATTACCAAGTATCGAATCGAAAATCGAGTAACACATTCTTAAGAGTAGAATTCGTTGCCGATAAGAAGAGAATGATGCATTCCTCAGTTTTAGAGATATAGGCATAACTTGTATTTTTTTAAATGAAACACTCTGTAAATCATTTCATTAATCGATCACAACTTAAATTAGCTATCCAACGATATATCATATGTCATATTTATTTGTAGAAAAAGTGGTTAATTTTCGAAAAATTTAATATATTTGTGAGGAAAACTATTAACAACAACACTTCTTATAGTCCAAGATCCCAGAGCCGCCAGACCATTTTAGCAAAGCTAATATTTTGACAACGAATAGTGTAATATCTAGTTAAGAACGTATGCGTATTTGCTAGCTTGAAAGCGGGGCGCTTTTGCAGAAAACAGGTACAAAAGTACATAAAAAATTTTCTCTCCTACGTTAAATATGATAGCTGATTTATTTTTCAAGTGACGACATGGTGTAAGCGCCAACCTCCTTAAGACATGTACCTCTAATTTTAATAAACTTGTTATTGCTTGCTTGCTTCTGAATCTTAAGGTCCGAGGTTCGATCCCTGAGCGTTCTCAGCTTTTTATTTCAACAAATATTAACTTAAGGTGGCGATTACCAAGAAAGAGACAACCGATAGGGAAATATTTATTATTTTTGGCCATAACTTTTTTTCTTAGTATGTATATTTGAAGAAAAAAACTGAGAACTCTCGGGGATCGAACCTCGGGCCTTAAGATTCAATTCAATTCAATTCAAAAATATTTTATTATATGTTAAACTTACAGGTATGCGCCTGAGTCGAATCCCGGTTCACAGCCGACCGTACAACCGTTTGTGTGCGGACGGATGAAGCGGTTTCAATTCGGGCTAGAACGAAAAATTACTTATAACGTTAGGACTCCTGTTTAGGAAATAAAACTTAAACCTAATAATTTCGTTAACTTGTAACTAGAAACAGTTTTAAAAACACTTAGGAACTACTTAAAGTTAAGGGGGTGAGTTTTTGTTTAGAACACGCGCACTATTTTAGAGATCTGATTGTTGATACGGGAAAAGCTCAACGAAAAAACCCATTCGAACTAATGACAACGTTCATCCGATGATCTGTCTGCCTTCGGAAAAATAGGGTGAGAGGGAGGTTATAATTTAAAAATGTTTTGGTTTACGAGAAATTATTGGTCTAAAGGGGATTTTGAAAAAAACAAAAAAGGACAAAAGAACAAAAAATTAACAAAACTAACAAAAAAGAGATTAGTAGAGGGAATAGAAAAGGGGGTTTGAGAGTAAAAGGTGGTGAAAAGTAAAGGGTGGTGAAATGGAAGTTTGGGTATAGGAAAGGTTTGGCTAGGGAGGTTGCCGAAAGATGATAAGCAACGCCTGGTATGGTAATGGGTGTTTTAGGTCGAAAAGTATGGCATTATGCTGTCTGATTCGTGTTATATCTCGGGTTAGCGGACTGTCGCCCATTTTGAATTGGTAGAATTTCTGGGATGTTTCCCGGAGGAAGTCCGCTAGTGGGGTTATGTCGTGGCAACGTGCGTAGAAATCTCTGAGGGAGATATACCTATCGGAGTTCGAAATGAGGACCTTAAGATTCGGAGATTGACGCTTACACCATGTCGTTAGCGTGTCATTTGAAAAATAAATCAGCTATCATACTTTAACGTAGGTGAGAAAATTTTTATATACCTTTTGTACCTGTTTTCTGCAAAAAGCGCCCCGCTTTCAAGCTAGCAAATACGCATACGTTTTTAACTAGATATTACACTATTCGTTGTCAAAATATTAGCTTTGCTAAAATGACATAGGTCTGGCGGCTCTGGGATCTCATACTATTATAATATAAAATAATTTTGCCAAAAATAAGAAAAATTAAACTACAATAAATGTTCTAATTGTCTTTCATTGACATCTATGCATATTTATCGCATTTCTAATACTTATTGAGAAGGCTATGGTAGTAAAAAGAGAATCGAAATAATCGTAAATGTCAAAAACTAATTCATGAGTTAATTGTGAGTGGGCATTCTTAAAAATGGTTCAATTTAGTAATGTGATGAAAAATATGATATGATTAAGTGTTTTATAGAATGAGAAGAAGATTCAAATTTAGCTTCCGAGCTTTATTTTAATAGGTAAGTTATAGACAGCAAAACTCTGTGCCCAAAGTGCCATCTAAACAATATTTTTAGATATCCAGAAAAGAGACAGCCAGACATAAAAATATTCAAAAGACTACAACAAAATTTAAAAGAGAAGATGGATCATTTGTAAAACCTCGAGCAAAAATATATAATAAAGCAGGTAGAGAAGCTGCAGAAAATATTGTTTTAGAAACTGTAAGAGAAAATACTAATATATCCTCGCGAAATACAGGAAAATTTAGAAATCCCAAAAACAACAGCGTTGCGTTGCTCAAAAAAAAATAAATTCAAACCCTACAAAATTAGGCTTAGTCATCATCTATATCCAAACGACTTTCAAACGCGTCTCGATTTTCGCCAGTGGTTTTTGCGTTGTGCAATGAAGTGCCAGGATTTGAAGGAACAATTATATGGACAGATGAGGCTCATATAAGCAGTGCCGGAATTTTTAGTCGGCATAATAACCACCATTGGGCTCATGAAAATCCGCACGTAACCGCTACAGCTAATCGTCAAGGACGATTTGGATTTGGTGTATGGTGTGGTTTTATTGGATACCATTTTTTCTCGATAATTTGAATACTGAAAATTTTATTAACATTCTACGACAAGAAATGGAGCCCTTTGTAGATAGTATGCCTGTAAGGCAATTTCAAAGATTAATTTACCAACACGATGGCGCCCCAGGTCATACGTCAAATGAAATACGAAATGATTTAAATGCTCAATTTGGGGAGGATTGGATAGGTATCTATATATCACTCAGGACTAGTTTACCAATGTCTAGTTAGTTAAGTTAACTAAACTAATAATTAACAATTAATTTAGCTACCTGAGCATTAATCAACAACAAAGCAGTTTAGACATTGTTTAATTTTTAGTAAATAATGGTCCTATTTTGTGGCCAGCTAGATCTCCCGATATAACCACTGCCGACTTTTGGCTTTAAAGGGCTTTTGGCTTTAAATAATATTATGTATAGAGGACGTTCTAATAGAAGAATTGGAAAACAAAACATTAGCTGCGTTTCGGACAGTAACTCCTGTCATGGTTGGAAATGCAACAAATTCTGTAAGGAGAAGGTGTCAAAAATGCATAAATGTCAATGGAAGACAATTCGAACATTTATTGTAATTTAGGTTTTCCTATTTTTGGGAAAATTGAGCTCAGGATACATAGATTGTTTTTTGTCTATCTGCCATAGTTTAAAAAAAAAACCCAAAGCCCATTTAATTTGGTCCACCTTGTACTTACCTACTAAGTAAATTTATTAGGGAAGTAAGGCAGCATAAGTTATAAGTCATTCAATTAATTTGACCTTATTGATACTGATGTTGATATTGTTTTTACACCAACCATTTTTTTAACATAGTTGCTATGTTCTGCGTAACATCCTTTAAACGATGGTGGTTGATGTGGATTTATGAAACTGCAAATAATAATTTATAACTATTTAATTGTAATGTTAAAAAGAGTTAAATATTAACCTACTTTACGTCTGTTACATCTCGAAGAACGTCATGGTGTACGTTCTCTAAAGGCTTTCACGAGAGTTTGTGGTTTTAACAACGTGATGTGTACTTACAGGACATGTTAAGTCACTGCAACTCGCTGGCTACTATGTTTAATTAATTGTATTTGCAGAGTAACTGCAAACTTAATGAAGTTTGCTTGATGTAATTTTCAGCAGAACGGATTTATGAAGGGATTGTTATAACTATTATTTTTCAAGTGAAATTCTATGCTTAATGAGTTTGCGTGCAGCTAAATTCAATGACTAACACGATCTCAAATTACAGCCAGAATCGGTTTTTAAACAAGTAGGTAATTGTAGCACTGAATGACTTTTTAAACTTTCCGGTATTCTTTCTTTGCCATTCACATAAGTAACTTTTAATAACATATTTTATGGACAGAGCACTGCGCTGATTTTTTTTTGAGTGAAAATTAAACAGTAAAACGAAGTAACTTTGTTCACGTATGACAATTCTGTGTAGGTGCACTACAAGGCGGCGTACAGTGTGCGTAGACAAAAATCCGTCTACAATGCAATTATTAATGGATTTGAATTTTTTTTTTTTTTTTTAATAATTGTTAGGTATCACCCGATGTTTGAGCACTGCCCAAATTTTAAAAACGTTCAACATAACCTCAAAAAATCCTATAAATACATGAAATTCGTGTATTTTACTTAAGTAAAAATGCGAATTTCTGTTTTTTAAAAGTTTTACTCAGAAAAGATCCTTTACTATATGTTTTTTTGGGTCGCCGATTAAGAAAAATGGGGTCCCTTAACCAGAAATTGAAATACCGAAAAACACCCCCAATAGAGATTTTTTCTTATTAAAAATGTAAAATAGTCTAGTAAAGTGTAATTTTTATATGATAAATATAAAACCTTAGTTATTCAAATAATAATTCAGTAAACATTTATCTTAAGGGTTAATCAGAAACAAAAAATACAAAAAATATAGTTACAATGGTTATTTTTTAGTTTTTGCTTCAAAATAGGGTAAGAGAGTACATTGTGACTATGAGAGTGTATCTCAACCTCCTTTAAGGGTGAAAACCACCCTTAAATGGCTGTAGAATTTGAAAATAGGTTTCGGAATTTTTTGAAATTTTAGAATCACGATATTTTCACTAAAATCAGTCTCCGAATCTGTTTGATAAATAAAAATTATTTTAAAGGTTAAATTAATCATTTCTTATATACTTTGACAATGTGAATAAACAGCAATTAAATGTTAGTAGAAACATATTCTAAATTCTTCAACGTTTTTAAGAAGCTCGTAAGTTAGAAATCGCATTTTTTCCATTTGAAAGGAAAAAAATTATTTAAAATGAAATGAAAATTTTTCATCCATTCTATGCAATGTGAAACAACAATCCAATTTTTAGTAAACATGTTTTAAGCATCCTAAAGTTCAAAAACAATTGGGTGCTTAAAAGCAGCTTAAAATCAGCAGATATCTTTATTTTTTTCAAACAAAATAAATTTTAGACATTTCAAAAAAAAACGATGATGGGGGTGGTTGATGCAAAAATGATTTTGAGACCTTGGCTTCTTGTACATACACTAAATTCCAATTTTATGGACTCTTATTTGCCTATTTATTTCAGTTTACCCCCGATTTACCCTCAACCCATGTTATAATGCATAAGCTTACTAAATTTTAAGTCATAAACGGTTCGAGATTAATCGTGCGCACAAAGAAAGTTACAGGCAGAATTTTTTTTACTCAAATTTAAAATATCGACGTTTCTTCACATTCTAAGTCTATCTGAACAAAAAAAAGTTTCAAAATTTTCAGGGGCAATTGTATTAGTAGAAACGTAATTTGGGATCTGTTCATGGATGACATTTTATACAACTTTTGATAAGGCTGGAAGAATATTAATAGCCTAGGAAATAGCGTGCAAATTCGACGACGAATGGTTACCGTCTGCCAGTCGGTAATCGAAGAGACCATATAAGTACAATTTTTTTTTCTCTCTGGAACTTTTTGGTATGGTGGAGGGATAGGGAGGGGGGGGGGGCATCTATTTTTTAATCGAATAGGTAGTTAGTATATGTACTTCACATACCCCAATTACATTGGCAGACGAAACTTCCGGTCGGCGCGCGCGTCAACCGGAAATAGAAACTAAATTTTTTTTTCCATTTGAGGTTAACGCGCGCGCTGATCGGAAGTTTCGTCTGCCAGCGTAATTGGGCTATGTGAAGTACATATACTAACTCCCTATGCGAAGAGATATCGATAATTATTCGATTAAAAAATAAATGCCCCCTCCCTCCCTATTCCCCACCAGATCAAAAAGTTCCAGAGAGAAAAAAAATTTGTACTTATATGGTCTCTTCGATTACCGACTGGCAGACGGTAACCATTCGTCGTAGAATTTGCACGCTATTTCCTAGACTATAGTAAGCTTAAGTTCACCATAACTCTCAGATTTATTCACCTTGGAGAGCGAAAAAGACCATTATTTACAAACACTGAGTAGATTATCCTGTAGAGTATGCCACAGTTATATGACAAGTTCAATAAATCGATAGAGTATGTTTGCTCAATTCTATGTATTACATGCCTCAAAAATGTTGGTACGTTTTTATGAAACATCCTGTGTATGTGAAAAATGTCTATTTCAAACTGTATGTTTTATTTCTAGAAAAATAGAACCGTGTGAAAATCGGTGTCATATATTTTATTTCAATGTAACTTTACAGCTATATGAATAAACCCAAGGAATCACTACTTCCACATCCAGATTTGCTATCCAAGTCTCTCACAACGAAAAAATTTTGTGTGGAAATAATTGTTTATGGAACTTTAATAACATAATATTTGAAATCGACGTTGGACAAAAACTCATAAAACGATATCCCACATCGGTAGTGGGGTGGGGGTAGTGATGAGGGGGGGGGGGGGGGGGGGGGTGTTAGTGGGAGTAGATGAAGTAAAAAAAAATATGTTGCGGCCTTTGGTTCTTGAACACACACTAGATCACATTTTTTTTCACCCCCTTTTATAATAGAGGTAGAGAGGTAGTAATGGAGGTGACTAATGACAAAACATTTTTGGAGACATTAGCTTCTCTTGTATATTAGTGGAGTCCATAGAGATTTCCACTTCTGAAAAATTCCGGGAGGCTGTAGCTTTTGATAATACATCTCTTAACATGCCAGGAACAACATACCAAAAGTTACCAACAATAGTCTTTAAGCGTAATTTGTTATCAAACAAATTAGTTGCAAAATACCAATCTTTGTCAAATATATTTTAAAATATTTTTTTCTTTCAAAAAGTAATAGCGTCATTCGAAAGTACGGGAAATTTCACATCAAAAATGTATATGAAGTTTTGTACGATCAAAAATGTAGGCTCCAGATTTTTTTGTTTAGCGCACGAAAATGGAACACGGAGACATGTTTCGACGTTTCATGACATTCTAAGCCTATTTGAATAATAAAAAATTGTTAATTTTTTTTTGTCGTTACTATACTTGTGGAAGTAATATTAGCTCACGGTGTATCTTGTCCGAATTTTATTTGTCTCACGCCACGATTGCCACTTGAAAAACATATCATTCGCCTCTCGTTATCCGCTGGAAAATATATGCCCGGCAACGCTGGTGATTCGTTGCTATTTAAAAACGATAGTGATTCAGAGGGCGTTTTTCTCTACGAGCCGAGCCGAGGCAATACTAATCTCTTTGAGACGAAGTTGGACGTGACACTCAGGCAATTACACTTTTGTCACAGTCCGGGTTAAAACAACACGCGTGACAGCAGGAATTTGCAATAAGCAAGAGCTCCATCAAGTGGCTTTTGAAGTTTTTCCAGTAACGTGTCTGCATGTTTTGCCTGGAAATTAAAATGGGAAAGCGTTATTTTTCCGTATGCTTGTAATTATGTGGGTCATTCTGGAAATTTACAACAAAGCTAAATTTTTATTACTGAAGGTCCAAATTCAGTCCCTGGCTGGTGTACATGATGTAGATTTATTCATACAAGGTGTTCCTTAATGATGTGGTAATATTTCAAGGTGTGATTTCTTAGGTTATTTTATGAGGAAAAGTTCATATCAACATATGTCCGCAATGGTTTAAATTTTTTGCTACAAGGTGTTAAATTTGTTTTTAAATTGTTATTTTTTAACATCTCAGAAAGTACTTTGAATATTATTTTCAATTTTGGTTAATAGGATATAAAACCACATATTTTAGTTAAAAAAGTTATTTTTTTTTACACCTATTTAATTGTATGGCAATTATTAGCATTTTTTCTGTGAAAAATCGTACCTATAATTCACTGTAGTGAATTATCGATTTATAATTCACTGCATCCGGCCAATCACAAATACAAATTAAAAAATCACTCTTTCGCTGATTTAATAATATTTTAAATCTACCGTGATCAACTTTTACTGCGGCTGACAATTAACTGTCAACGTGACAACCAAGTGTATCGCCATATTGCTTGTTTATGTTTTCCAACGTATGCACTTCTTACGAGTAGGATTTTACAGTCCGTGTAAACTAATAATTCAACCACTAAAACTGCCAATCAGATGTAACAATGGAAGTGACAACCTCAAATTTAAATATTACTAACTGCACAAATTTCAACATAATATTATCATCCTAGTTCACTTAAAGAAAAATAAAAATTAATTAAGTGTTCCATTAAAGTTATCAAATTTCAGTCTAATTTACTTGTGTAATAGATGTAGAAAAAGCATAGTATTACATTCGGGATTATGGCCAATAATGGCTATCATAATCGCTCATATAATAATATACTATTATTGCTCCACCAGTGGCGTTCCTGCAAACATGAACATTTTTTCCAAAAAAGTAGTACGCCACTGACATTTCTCCACGCCGATAATTGCGTTTTTTTCATCAGACTCACAATTTTTGATTGAAATAATTAAATTAAAATTGAAACCAAAAATTATTAACATTGATAATGATAAATTTTGTTTTATAAAAATTGTTGGAAATGCGCACTTTCACTTAATAGGCATGCTTCCGCCCGTCTTCGCATCGAATTGTGCACTCGTTCAAATATTTCCGACATATTCCGTATTGTTCCATAAGAGGCAACTATTCGCTCTCTTAAATCTTCTAAAGTGCAACACAGGTAGTTCTTCCTGGAAAAATAGGCTATTGTCTATGTCCAAAAAAAGAAGGTTGAAAGGAACTAAAACGTTAAAGGGTTTTTATTGTTTCTTATGTTCAATTGACCCCAAAATATGAGAAAACCGCGGAGTGCTACCATTTAAAGGGGGTGCATTTTTGAGATCGAAGTAAAAAGGTTCACTTTTCACATTTTTGAGTTTTGCTTGAAAACTATGCATTTTTTTCCTATAAACATGTAAACAGAAAAGTTGTAGAGAATTAAATTTCCAATCGAAACGGCACCTTCAGAAGTCAAAGAAAATTTTTTTTACAAAAATATGACCAAATGACAAAACAAAAAAAAAAGACGAAAAAATGCAATTTTTTTTTTTTTTTTAATTTTAGCCTGTAACTTTTTTTCGGGTACATTTAGGCATAGACATTGCTGCATAAAAAATAAAGCTGGCGTTTTACCCGTTGAAATGAGATTTTGTAAAAAATTGTACGATTAATAGTGACCGAGATGTAGCGTGTCAAAGTTTGCAACTTTTAAATTTTTTCTGCTAATTTTTACTTTTTTTTTTTAAAGTTCGTCCTGTAACTTTTTTCTGAGTGAATTTAGGTATACACATTATTATATTAAAGTGAAAGCTGACTTTACCCCCGTTGAAATGGTGGCTAGTAAGAGATTTTACGACAAATAGAAACTTAGATACAGCGTTTCGAAGATTGTTACTTTTATTAACGTTTTTCTAATTTTTACGTTCGTTTTTAAATTTCGGTCTATAACTTATTTGTCAAATACTAGTACCTAGTAACAATTTTGACAAATAAACCTCCTGCACCACAAGTTTTGCTGGAAATAATAGCCTGTAAATGCACCAAAGGATGCAGAGGAAACTGCGGTTGCAGGAAATTGGGAATGAATTGCTTCATTTTTTGCAAAGAATGTATGGGAATGAACTGTGAAAACGCTGATGTACGTGAAATAATGGAAGATGATGTTCACGTAGATGCCCATAAAGAAATCGACTTTGATTTTTAAAATAATTTAAATCCAGCATTTGAATAATTTCATAAATAATGTACAATTAGAAACATAAATAATGTATAACAGGTACACAATTATTATAAATTAATTTAATCTTTTCTAAGTTGTTATTTGAACAAAAAAATATCACGTGATATAAAGTTCAGAAGTGGAAAAATGTAAAAAGTTATTTTTTAAGTACAATAATCTACTATATATAGACTATATCTTGGTTACTATTGATCAGACGCGTGCTGGGACGATTTTGGGCCCCGGGAAAATAACTTATAAAGGGCCCCAGACAGGCGCGTGTTGCTTTTTTCTCCAAAATTAAAAATTGATGAGGGGGGAGAAAATTTTCCGGGGCCCTTTCGGGGCACTTTGTGAGGGCCCACCGGGAAATTCCCGGTATCCCAATGGGCCAGCACGCGCCTGCAATTAATCACATAAACTTCTATTGCAGGCCATTTAAACAAGAATTCTGCGAGTACATTCAATGTAGCAATATCTGTACTTAAAGTATTTGACAAATAAGTTATAGGCCGAAATTTAAAAAAGAACGTAAAAATTAGAAAGAAGTTAATAAAAGTAATCTTCGAAACGCTGTATCTAGGTTTCTATTCGTCGTAGAGACTTTTACCAGCCAGCATTTCAACGGGTGTAAAGTCAGCTTTCACTTTAATATAATAATGTTAACTCAGAATAAAGTTACAGGACGAAATTTGAAAAAAAAAATAGTAAAAATTAGCAAAAAAAGTTAAAAGTTGCAAACTTTGAAACGCTATATCTCTGACACTATTAATCGTAAAAAGTTTTCAAAATCTCATTTTAACGGTAAAACGCCAGCTTTATTTTTTATGCAGCAATGTCTATGCCTAAATGTACCCGAAGAAAAGTTATAGGCTAAAATAAAAAAAAATAAAAAATTGCATTTTTTCGTGTTATTTTTATTGGTTTTTGGACGTATTTTTGTAAAAAAAAATTGACTTTCGAAGGTGCCATTTCGATTGGAAATTTACTTCTCTACAACTTTTCTATTTACGTGTTTATAGGAAAAAAATGCATCATTTTCGAGCAAAACTCGAAAATGTGAAAAGTGGACCTTTTTTACTTCGATTACAAAAACGCGATTACAATAACCTTTAAATGGTAGCACTCCGCGGTTTTCTTATATTTTGGGGTCAAATGAACATAAGAAAGAATAAAAAACCTTTAACGTTTTAGTTCCTACATAAACAATAGACTAAAAATGCAGATAAGTTTGTCCATTAAGGCGTATTAGCAGAAAAAAAGGGCCTATAAGATTATTACCAATAATTCCTACCTATACATTAACCGAAAAGTGCTCTTGGAAATGCATGAGGGTTTTCGTCCGCCCACGCATGATTCTTATGGAAGTTTTGAATAGCACTCCTAGAAAAATTTGCTTCGTCTATGAACATAATTTGTGACTCAAACTGCGGATTTAGTATAACATTCTGAAGGTACCACTGACAGAAATTCACACGCTGTGGAAAATCCCTAGAAAGTAATGCCTTTACTCTTAGAATATGATACGGATACAACAAAAAATAAAACAAAATTCGCCAAACAATTTAATGACAAATATTCAGAGTTCTAGCAATCTTCCTCGTACTCGTCTCAGGATGTTCGTCGATTTCCTGCAGCACTGCTTCCTCAATTTCGGGTGTTCTGATAGTTCGAACTCTCTTTTGAAAACTACCAGTTTCACAAAGACGGCGATGAATAGTCGAAAAGAATCGGCTATCTGGCAAGGCACGTAGGATATCTTTTCTGATACATACTTCTGGCTTTTGTTGCATTACCATCTGCGAGATCATATACATAATGCATTGTCGCCATTTCTGCATTCACATAATTAACCATATCTACTGATATATTCGAATAGAAACAGCGAAAAAATAAAATAAATTCAAAGATAAAACACTAAAAATCGAAGAAATAATACGATGAGATGGTTTTGAACACCAACAATTTACTTCATGTCAACAAATATTGTTTTGAAAATGATGTTTGTAAGAACGGTAACTAGATTTATGTGTTCAAAAATTATTATTCAACACTGCTAAATGAAGCAATTTGAATTTAATTATTGTAATCAAGAACTGTGCGTCTAACGAGAAAAACGCAAGAAACCTTATTGGGTTCTATTCTGTTAGTAGACGCAGTTAACTGCTGCGTTTAATCTAACTCAAGTGGATCTATTAAGAATTGTGACCTGTAGTGTTTACGTACATACATATGTACAGGCCAACTGACGGAGGCCACTATATTTGAGGGCATAATCTTTCCTTTTCAAAATGCTATAAATAAAATTGATTTCTTGCAAAATTAACCCATTAAAAATGACTTTTATAAGCGAAACCAACACACATCCAGTTGTGTGCAATTCACTTTTAACTAAACACAATTTACACAATGCATTATCTAATATATAAAAATCTCGTGTCACAGTGTTTGTTATCGAACTCCTCCGAAACGGCTTGACCGATTTTTATGAAATTTTTTATGTATATTTGGTAGGTCTGAGAATAGGTCGTAGGCTATTTGTTATACCCCTAGGTGATAAGGGTGGCCCTATCCAGAAATTTTCTTTTTATTTTTTGGACAAAAATTTATAATTTATATGGCAAAACAACGTTTGCTGGGTCAGCTAGTAAGCTTTATAAATACGTAAACGAGTTCACATCATTGTTAAACTAAAAAAAAATATATAAAAATTATACCTAAAAAATGATATTCAAAACATTGAGAAAATTATTCTATAGAATCTTCGACAATTATATAAAAATTTTAATAAAGAAATAAACTAATTTTTATAACTATTGACGGTCTGTTGCCAGCAAACTATTACATTAGTCTTACAGAATGACGCCTGTGATAGAAATTGTAAAGACTTTAGAGCTTTACAACATTACTATTTGATATTTTAATGTTCGATCAACAGTTACGAAATAATTCGCGAATCACTTTTTACAAACTTTGACATGATGTAACTCGTGAATGGTTGGCTATACGAAAATGAAAAAGTTATCTATTGATTGTACTACTAGTTGTGTGCAAAACTCAGCTTAATAGCAATTAATGTTACCCAAAAGTTCCTGGCCACTGGCCTGAATGTGCATATTAAATTTATAAAAATACAATACACGTTATCATACTCGTATATCTCCCTATACAACAACTGAATTATACAGTTGACAACCTTATTTTATGTGTCACCGACACAGGACTTGGTGGCAAAAGGGAAACCCGGAAACTTCGCAGCAAAATAACATCGCGATAACAGCCCACGGACATATGTGACATATTTAGATATAAAAAATAATCCTCTTTCTGACCAATAACTATTTCAGAATTTGTTAGGGGAGACTCGTAATCTTTGGCTTTTACGGTATTTTCAATCTACCAAATGTAGAAACGCGTTAGCGTCGGCTTAGGGGGTTTTGTATAACACGTAGTTTTTAGATATTAGGGGATAGAAAATGTACAAAGTGCCATTTAGAATAAATCTAAGTAAAATGTAGATAATGTAAATGTAGATAATAGGGATTTTTTTTTAATAAACTTCTTTAGAAAATGTTTTTCTGTCAGGAGAGGCAGTTAAAAAATGAATTTTGAAATAGTCCAAGCTGTGACACAAAATGTGTGTTAATAATTTTGAATAAGAAAGAGCTCTCTTATACGTACTGTTAAGAATTTTTACTTTGAATAAAATTTGTTGATCCACTCCTCTTTACCTGACTGCAATGTAAAGGACGATAATGTGTTTAACAGTTTGTGTATCTACGTATAGTACATGTCGCAAATGTCGAGCATTTGGTACAAATTGGTACGATTATTTCACTCAATAACGCTATAGCCAATGAGAGCCCGTTTTTTCACAACATTGCACCAATCAAACGTCATTATTAGTGGTAATTCAAGCTAGATCTGCTTTTGACAGGACCAACATGCAAAATTTATCGCTCTAATTTTTTAGGTCGCTGTAGCGGCAAATATTGCGAAAATTTGTTGACGTTTTGTGTCGTGACATGTTTTCGGCAAATAGGACAAATCGTGCTTTTAAATGTTATCTATAAATATCTTCTCGAGCTTATTACTGCGTGTCCTCCTCGTTTAATTCCTTATTACCAATCCTGAGTGAGTGAGTGAGTATGAATGATGTTTCGGTTGTGTGTAGGAGTAGTAAATTTTTTTGTTTTTTTTTGTTCTTTTCATATATTATAATAATCGGTCATAATAAGTTTATCTATATCTATTATTTTTTATTTACTTTTTACTTACAAAACTATATATTTTTTAATATGTTCGTGGCCAAAACACTGTGCATGTAAGGCCATATGTGAGGCGGAAAGCAGAAAGGGACCTCTTGTCGGCGATGTCAATTTTTCAGTACAGTTGAAATTAGTGGTTTGGGTCAAAATTATCGATTTTCGGATTTGGTCCTTTACAGGTTGTAATCGATTACAAAACCGATATAATTGGATGAAACACTTATTAAAATAATCGATAAAGTAGTCAATGTTCAGCCCTGGAAAGGTATCTATTGTCGCTTATGGAGAAATATGGAGAAATAACATGGGACCGACAAGAGGTCCCTTTTCATAAACGCACTAGTAACTTAAACAAAAAAAAATCATAGACACATGATTTTTGCACCAAATTGTTCAGAATTAGAGCTTAATTCATTTAATATCAATAACTAAAAACCGAAAATTGTCGACAAGAGGTCCCTTTTTGCTTTCCACCTCACATATATAGAAGAAAAAAAAAAGCTTATTACTAATTGTTAACGTAAATTGTAAATTGTAGTACTGTATAAATAACCTAAAAAGCCAATGCTGTGTGGAACTTACAGGACAAGTTATAGGTAGGTACACAGCTTTCAATGGCTTAATACCTAACAAAATTAAATATGAATATCTACGAAGCAGACAAATCAGTTATTTCATGATAAATACACAAATGTAGGTACTTACTTATGGTAATTCATCAATCATTACAAAGCAGCTAACACTGATTTGAAAAATCAAAACTCTGCAGTATCACTATATACATTATAATTCGTTGTACTTAAAGTCTCTTTACTTACAGCCATATGCACCATTCTTTAGTTTACCGTTATCAGAGAGTTAACTTTGTAACAGTCTGTTAAGTGTAAGGTTTGATATGCACCATACAGAAAAGATACTTAACAAACTGTTAAAGTGTCTGATAGTTTAACAAACCAAATTTGGCCAGTTAAAATCGTATCAGTCAAGAAATTAACAACGAAAAGAGGTTATATCAGCTTAATGCATATAGATTGAAGCAACGATATTCTATACAAGACAAATACTTCAGAATAGTTAATATAATAATGGAGAGATTGAATTTTAAATTGTTTTTTTTTATTCTCTATTATGTGAATATTGCTTTTGACCAGTGCAATGATGACCTCTTCTTCCCGGTCGGTAAAATTTGGGGAACGTTTCCTGTTTTCCTCTATATTTGTTTTAAACTAAAAGCAACAAGCTTTGGCAGATAACAAGTATTTTTAAGATTAAATGAAAATTTAAATCTGAGTGAAGTTAGTCACATCAGTATAGCCCACCTAATATTACTAGTAACTTTTAATAATCCAACTGTTTACTAACTGAAACCGTCAAACACATGGTGCATACGAATTATACTTAGCTGACTGATAAATTTTACCAGTTTGATAGTTAACAACGGATTTAACTGAGTAATGGTGCATATGGCTGTTAATCAAGTAAACCTTAACTTAACTATCAAACTTCTCAAATTAGAAACAAGGATTAAATACATAAATATATATTAACAAACACTTTTATATAATAATTCAATTCACTGTTTAGGCTAGTAACTAAGTTAAGCTAGCGTTACTAGATGGCGGTACCATACCATCTGAGCCGGCAGTCTTAGAACGTAAAAGGGATAGATTGGTAATATGCAATTTGTGTGATTTCACCCGTAATGTGATTGGTCGAAGCGTGCTTTGTTGTGATGACTAGTCTTATAAGTTACAGTACCTATGGTTTAACGTATATTGTTTTTCTTGATTGTCATAATTTAAACCTACTTTGTTTTTTATTAGATGAGTCGCTTTGGAAATGCATTTTTATGTGACGTAAATGATGAAATTGAAGATAAAGGTGAGTAATCTCTAAAAAGCAACAAGGAAACGTCTGAAGGCAATTAATTACTGAACATAATATTGAAGATATACTTAATGAATTATTTATTCGTGAAATATTCTCCACAAATACCACTCGTGCTTTAAATTTTATCTAACAATTTTTTCTCAAACTAGTTAATATAACTCGTGCAAATTGGCAGTTTATTATCAAAGATTAAATCCCTCCCGCTAAAGCGGTCGGGATTTAATCAGATAATAAACTGTCAATTTGCACTCTTTATATTACCAGGCAACACGCTGTCGAAAAAATTTTCGATAAAATTTTAAGCACTAGTGATATTACATATGATAAAATGCTACTGGGTATAATGATACACATTGGGAAATATAAATGAAACTTTCTTATTTTCTTCCACTACTGAAGTTGGTGTACTGAGAATTATTCAAAATATAAAATCCAAACCATTTGAGTCTAATCAACTTAATATTCCCCTGATTTTTGTACCTAGTCCATTTTTTAGAAATTACATCACACTAATGAATATTTACCAAATCTTTATTTCCAAGAAGTTGGAAACATGCTCATGTGATATCTGTCACTCCGAAAGTACATCAACCTACCCTAGCACCCTAGCATCCTAGGTCTGTGAGCAAACGCTATCGAAAATCTTAGAGAAAATGAGATCATACACTGACACGTTTTAATCCTACCTAAAAATCAATCTAGATTTAGATCAGGCTATCCTGTGTCATAGTCCTGTAGCTTCTATAACAGATGATATCTTTTGTTCCTTAGATAATAACCACCTGCATTTACTCCATTTAGGTTTTTTTTATAAATCATTCGACATTTCCAACCACGATATACTAATCGCAGTTGTAGTGGAAGTAAGGAGTTGGGATTTTCCCGAAAAAAAGCAAAATCGAGCTAAACTTATGAAATCTATTCCTCCTCCCAATGAATAACTGGGTGAAAAAAATTTTTAGTCATGCGCACCCCCTGAAATGCAAAAAACCACCTTTGCTTATTTCTCATATGACAGCTTGGCATCGACTATTTTTGCAGGGAATCTTTGTTTTTTTATGGGGATGTAATAGATGGTGAAAAGTGATGTCGGGTAGTAGACAGCAACCGCTCTTGGGGGTGCAATCTACCCTGTCAGGGGGTGTAAAATTATTTCTTTATTTTTTTTCTTGATAAAGACGTTTACCCCCGTTTTCGAGGATGCTGATCACGAAAAAAATGGTTTTACGCTGGTTCTCTGGAGGTACATCGTGGGCATGGAGTTAGCGCGCTGATAACCCCGGAGTCTATCCATTTCTCTGGGAGTGATCAGTGCGTATGCTGCTGATATTAGGGACTCATACTATCATTTTATTTGTTTTCGCCGCCTTTACTCGTTTCTGGGTAAATCTTGTGTTCTCGAGGTGAATGAATATATCAAATAACGGTGGCTTAGAACTAAAATTTTCAGAAAATCAATTGGTTCCTGAATCCCTTTTTAAAGACGATAATTGTATTTGTAAGGGCGGATGTGCGAAACGATGCGGATGTATAAAATTAGGTTTACGATGTAGCGTCTTTTGTAAAACTTGTCAAGGTAAATTTTCTGAGAATTTCTAATAATGGCCAGAGGAATATGAACCAAGCACAGAAACAAACGAATCCAATGATAATAGTTATGATAATGCTGTAAACTTCCTAAATTTTATACCCGAAGTGTATATTTTCGATCATGAATCGGAAACGGACGATGGTGCGATAAAGAAGGAGGCAATATCACTGAATCAGTGGCGTAACAAGACGTCATGGGGCCCCTATTATATTATTTTTTTAATACCTAATCCTAAAAAAATTTTTTTTGATCCCAACATTTTTTGATGAGTCAGGGGGAGAAATCCGATAAACATTTTTTTGATGAGCGGGGGGGGGGGGGAGAGAGAAATCCAAAAAAAATTTTGCATTGAATGTAATGTAATTCTCTTTGTAAGCGCTCTAGGATATATTAATGTCTTGTAAAAAATATTATATTGTACTCAAAATCGTGTCCTGTATATATAACTTATTAAGAACAGAAATTTTTACCAATAGTATTCTTTTCCTTACATCCCGTTTTAAGGAACATGAATTTCAAATCCTTGCGAGGATAGGTTCATTTTTGATAAGGATGTAAAATGTACAAGTGATGACTGTGAAACCACTTCCACTCAATATACAAATTAGAAAATAAAAAAAAACAATTTTCCCTGAAGGGGGTGGGATCAACCCCATGAGGTTCTCACAATTCACTCTTACCTTCACATTTACATTGTCCTTGATCAGCGTTCCCGAAAACGGAGAGGAAACGTTTTTAACAGGAAAAAAAGAAACAATTTTACACCCCCTTACAGGGTAGATTCCACCCTTAAGGGCGGTTGCGGTCTACTACTTGATATCATCTTTCACCATTTGTTATATGCCCATGAAAAAACAAAGAATCCCTGCAAAAGTAGTCGATGCCAAGCTGTCATATGAGAAATAAGCAAAAAGGGATGGTTTTTGGCAGTGTACGATGCTCAACTGTATTATTTATTTCATGTCAGAAACAGGAAAAGCGAACGAAAAAATTAATAAAGAATTGAGTACAATCTTAAATGTTTCTTAACATCCATATTTTAAAAATCAATGCTGATAAATCTTACGCTGTTTTATTTGGAAGCAATGGTCAAAGACATACTGCTTTAGACTTTTTGACAATACAGTTTGGAAACGAAACGATATCTTTCAGTGATTCCTGTTAAAGTTTAGGTCTGATTATTAATGTGACCTATATGCTAAAGAAATCGTCACTGATACTGATGTATACTCAAAGACATTGCTTCTCCGAAGACAAAAAAATGTGATTCATTGGTTTTTTGCCATTTTAATCACTGCAACAATGTGTATGGCCCTTGTATAGACAATATTGATACAAAAATGATTCAAAAGACCCAAAATAGCTGGTTGAAACTTATTTTCAGCATTAAGCGCACATAAACTGAGAGATGCTCACTAGCTTAACATGTACAATCTCAGAAAGCTGCATGAGACATGTCTTTCTTTAAAATATTAAAATACAAAATATCTGCCTGCTTACATAGCAGGTTGTCATGTAGGACAGATGACCAAATTTAAATTTACGTCATCAAAATGCCCATACTATGCCATTTTGTAAAAATAAAATCTTTAAACGACCTGCGGTAATGTCATGGATGTGTCTAGTTTTACTTTACGCCCACGTAGTGGAGTGGAGATATAGTAACATTAAGAAACCGAAATCACTACTTCCACATCCCGATTTCCTGTCTCCTATTGCAACAAAAAAATTTCGACAAAATGCTTTCTATAACATTGATGAGTTTTCAGCATTACGGTTGTAATTTTCTAGTAGATATTGCGTGTAAGATTTTTGCACATTTGTTTGTCTTCGATGGCCCCTTTGACCTCTTTTTACTTCCACATCCAGTGGAAGTATAGTGACGACAAAAAAATTTTTAAAAATTTTTATTGTTCAAATAGGCTTAGAATATCACAAAACGTCGAGATTTTAAGTTTGAACGAAAAAAAAATTTCTGTCTGTCGGTCTGTCTGCCTGTCTGTCGGTCTGTCTGTCGGTCTGTCTGTCTGTAACTTTTTTTGTGCGCACGTTTACTCTGGAACCGTTTGAGATATTGACTTGAAATTTGACACACATATGTACTTTAACGAGATCTAGAACTAGATTGTATTTTCATCTTGTTCCGTCGAAGGGTTGGGGGGTAAATTGGGGTAAATTTGGGGAAAATAGGTAAATCAAGCAGGTAAGAGTCCATAAAATTGGTATTTAGTATATACAAGAGAAGCTAAGGCCCCAAAAAAAGTTTTGGCATTAACCACCCCCATTATCACCCCCACCTTTATTAAAGGGGATGAAAAAAAAATTGTGACTTAGTGTGTGTACTAGAACCAGAAACCTCAAAATATTTTTTTACTTCATCTACCCCCACTACCACCCCCCATCACCACCCTCACCCCGCTACCGATGTGGGGTATCGTTTTATGGGTTTTTGGGGTAGAGGATTTCAAATATTATAATATTAAATTTCCATAAACAATTATTTCCACATACAAGTTTTTTTCGTTATGAGTGACTTGGATAAAAAATTTGAATGTGGAAGTAGTGATTCCTTGGGCAACGGTTTTTTTATTTATGACAATTTGGAAATTAATATATTTATGTTTGTATGTTAATTCTTTATATAATACTATATTATATATTTAGAATGTTTGTGTTGACTATACTGGTGATCCGCGTTGTATTTTGATTAATTCTTTTTCCTTTACTATATATGTGTATTATAACTGACCTGCCTACCATATGTACACGCATTCTATTTTACATGGTGAATAAATATTATTATCCTAATAACACCCTGTATACCGAGATCCTAAAATTAGCTATAAATATACACAACCTGTTCAAACTATAAAGAAAGTGTGTAATAACTTTCCACTTTTATCATTAATTATAGCATTACGGGGCAATTTAATATTCGTAAATGTAGTGGAACTTCTACTACAAGAGAAAAAGTCGAAACGAAACTTTTATGAAGCACCTTTAAATTAAAAATGACCCGAACCCTTAAAAATATAAGTTAAAGCTTGCGGTTAAATAAGTTTGACAAAGTTGTCGGCACATCCGCTGAGTGTGCTTTTAATGTTCTCTCAGTCCACTAGCAGGAACGTGTCCTTGAATATTCATAGCCTGCTAGCACATTTCAAGTCGTTTAAAGTTGTATCCAACCAACGGGGTAGTTAATGGTCGTTTAATACAAACCTGCTCGTTTATTGATTTTTTAGATAATAGTGTGCAGAGCTGGCAAAATTAATTACAGAATCCAGTAAAAACTCTGCCTTTGTCATACATTTCAATGACATAAAGATAAAAAATTAAGAACAAACAGAACCGCGTTTTCGTAAATCCGAACTTGTCTTTTCATAACAATATTCTCTGACAAAGCTAATTTAATTCACTTTTATATCCTGATTCTAGGAACTCAATACCAGTTGAATAAAACATATAAAAAAAAACAGCATACCTACTATAACGTTGATTAGATGAAGCTAGTGAGTATTTTCAAGACCATCTTGTCAGGTTTGTGTGATAATGGTCTTGTACCATATGCGTTAAATAAGTTTATTTTTAATTATTTGTTACACATGGTTATAATAATAATAATGATAATATAATATCTGATTAGTTTACTTATTAGTGAGAAGGAATAAAAAAAAATTATTATTTTTGATTGCATTTTTAAATTTTTTTTAGGAAAGTATATTTTGATTTCTAATATAGTGTATGTCTGATCTTCAGGTATTTAATATCCCCTCTTTTAAAATTTGTGTATTTACCTATAGTTCTGAGGTCATAAGGTATTGTAATAACTTACAACAATCGACCCATAGAAAAAACAATCAGGCTTAATTGCAAAAAAATGGAAAAATAACAGGTTCTTAGAAAAAAGTCGTTATCTTATTTCCATAAACCAGTGCCAAAAAAATGCACATCAAAAATGCAAATTTAATTTTGTGAAATCTCGGTATAGTCCAGTCAATGAATGAGTTGTAGAGAACATGTTGGAGGGGAGAATTTTTCTCTTCAGGAATGTGTTGGGGGTAGTCAGAGGGTAAATATACTAAAAGTC
Source organism: Rutpela maculata (assembly GCA_936432065.2). Lineage (NCBI taxonomy): Eukaryota > Metazoa > Arthropoda > Insecta > Coleoptera > Cerambycidae > Rutpela > Rutpela maculata. The sequence continues at coordinate 164,537,150 of OW386288.2, forward strand.
TCCACCCCTAGCCCCGCCGCTTCAGGGAGAGAGGAGGTGGAAAGGTTCCTTTTTTCGATTCTTCGCTTATAACTCGGAAAAATGCGTCGTATGGGAAAAGGTAATCTAGGTAAAATTAAACGTAATTACATTTCCAACCAGAATGTTTATATTCATTTTCTTCCTATGTGTTATAGTTTACGAGATATTCGCCAGCGACAATCGATAATTAATAAAAAAATAAATCAATTATGTACCTTGAATATTTCTATCAAAGCGGTTTACCGTGGTCTGCCAATAAATCACAGTCACAAAACAATCTTTATTTTACAACACTGGACGTATTCACTAACGTAATATTTTGTCGAAATCTAAACATTTCGTTAAATATACAGTGTAACTCACTTAAAATGAATGACAACTTTTTTATTTTGTTTCCGATTTGAATCAAATTTTACTCAAGTATAGACCTAATTAGGATCTACTTATGACCAAAATCATTCACCTGCTATAAAGGCAAAGCCACCTGAGGTACCAGAATATGAGGAAAAAGATTAAAAATCATATTGGTGGGTCTTGACGAATTTTACGTAGCCACCACAAATTGCGGAAACTGAGGACCCCCTTTGCCAGAAGAGCTTGTGTATGTGATATCTCTTATTAATTATCGATTTTCGCTGGAGAATATCTCGTAAACTATAACACATAGGAAGAAAATGAATATAAACATTCTTGTGGAAAATTTAATTACGTTTAATTTTGCATAGAATACCTTTTCCCATACGACGCATCGTTTCCGAGTTATAAGCGAAGAATCGAAAAAAGGAACTTTTCCACCCCCCTCTCCCCCTGAAGCGGCGGGGCTAGGGGCGGGGACTTTTAGTATTTTTGCTTACTAACTATCCCCAACACATCCCTGAAGAGGAAAATTCTCCCCTCCTAAATGTTCTCTACAATCCCCTTTTGGGCATTTATTAATTGGACTAGTAGTTATAAAATTTGTTAAAAAAACACGTTTCTTTTTCACACCCTGTACATCGTAACGTGCTTCAAAATAAAAAAAAATGAGCAACACTAGTTGTTCCACAAATAAATTATATGTTAAATCTTGAAAGCCACATATTGATCTTCTCAAGAAATGCAGCTTTAATCTCCCCTTATTACCTAATATTGATATTAAAGTTGGATGACAATACGGAACAAATATTTTAGCTGTCATCTTGAAAAATAGCTGCCGAAAACCAGCTAGTCTCTAATAACTCGAAAAAAGGTGACAAATCAAAAATATCGAGGAGACCAAAAGTGTTTGGAAGCTACCATCTTGAATAAAATATATGTACCACCGCTGTCAGAACAATGAAATCTGGTATTATTCACGACAAACTAATCGCAAACAGAGCCTCAAATGTAAATAAAGGATTTGAAGAAAGATACTAATGTATTTCAAATGCTGTATATGGCGAGTCAGATTAGAGAAAGAAATACGACAAAGTTTCTTTTTCATGAAAATAAGCCCTAGCCACTTCTAATAAGCCTTTCAAAGTTCTTCCAAACACACCATTCCATATCACCTGTTTGCTAGTTAGAAATCTCAGTATAGACGAAGAAGGTGGAAATTTATGCCACAGACCTTTACAATCGAGAATGCATGAAAAAAGGACCTGTGAGGAGCAAGAATTTATATATTTTCAGACGGCCAGGCAGCACTTAAGGCTATAAATCCATTTACTTCTGTGTCCAAAATTGCCTGAGAATTACCTGCAAAAAGTAAAGCAACTGGTAAAAAACAACATGGTTAGCTTGGTGTGAGTGCCAGGGCATGAAGAAGCAACAGATAATGAGATTGGAGACGATCTTGGATGACATTTTTTTGTGCCAGTAGATTAATATCGTCACTCTAACCATGGTATGTAATTGAGATTAAACATTATCTCGGGTTTGTGTCCCTAACTAGTCGTTCCTAGTATGCAGATCTGATTTGTCTTATACATAATTAGTTAGGCAATGAACTATTTTACTTTATGCAAGTTGAGTTTTAATTAATATGTATTTATGCTATTTTAATTTCAGTTTTTCTTATTGAACTAATTAATTTTAAGCTTAATACCTCGAGCGACTCTGTGTGTTGAATTGGCAACTGATTTTCAAAGACTTCATACAGTTCGTCACGTCTCGATTACAGCACGAAAACTACCGAAATAATTCTAAATACCGAGATAATTCTAAAAAATGTTATTAGCATTAAGAAACATATTATAAAAATGTGTAACAATGAAGACAAATACATCGGAGAGTGACAGAATAGTCATCTAAAGCCGTGTTCTCCCTATGCAACATGTTTATAAAACATTTGTTTTAAAACAGAGTTTTATAACTTGCTACAAATTCAGTGTAACAAGTTGCACTGTTCCCGTCCTGTATCGATAAACATCAAAGAAAATCGGTAACTTGTTTTAAAAACATGTTGTAACTCTGTTTAGAAACTGTAACATGTTATAAAACACTGACGAGGATACTGCCAACCGTCATTTTAGTCGTCTGCATTCAGTCACTGTAATCTGTTCAGTGCAATTAACTATAGAGTGGAGACAGGCTGGTGTAGGTACAAAGACCGTAAATTGTTGTAGGACCGGACGGAAGAAAATTACAAAAATAGAAATAAAGAGCGTGATATGTGGCGTGAATTGGACGAAGAGTTTGGAATCGAGGTAGGTGAAGCTGAAAAAAAAAATCAGGTTAACAGAACCATTTAATAGAGAATGTAAAAGGGTGACAAATACAGCATCAAAGCATCAGATACTTCTGATACGATGCTACTGATTGTTGAAGGTGACACTTTAAAAAGATAACTTAGACTCCTATATGAATCGCCAGTAGCTAGAAACCTTAATGTTATGGCTAGTTTTTCTTTTACCAGAATGGCATTTCTAAAAGTTTTCTTTCAACGCGCCTACAAATGGATGTAATCAGATACTCAAAATCCTGACTTGTCATTCTAAGAAAGTTTTTAAAACTGCCATCAGTTTTAAGTTCTTCAGCTCACAGATCTTGGTCGTCACGTTGAAGATCACTCAAGAGGTCACTGCCGCTATACTTCTTCCTGGCTTGTAATGACGGATGAACCCAAAATCGTCCCCTTTTAGCAATTTTTTTATTGTTGGAACTAAACACCACACAAATTGCAGCTGCAATAACACCATCCAAATGTTATTAAACATGTTTTGTAACCCTGGAGTTTCAAAATAATTGTTTTAAAATAAATGTTTTATAAACATGTTGCATAGTGAGAACGCGGCATAAGGTAAGTGGAAATTTTTCTTTCTGTTTTACTACAACACTCAGAGTTTAAGTTGTATTATAAAAGTGAAAAGACACCGCCATACGTTGCAGAAGACAAAGCTGGCGCCTTCAGCATAGTGATAAGACAATCTACATGTGTACCTTTTATGTTGGTAGCCAGAGAAGCACCATTCGTTTGACCATTCAATATTCATTTATACCCAACATAAAACACATTAGTAACATTTATGCGATAATTTTCGACACATTTAAATTATTATTAAATTATTTTGCAGGGTACTGTACAATTCGTAATTCTTTTAATGTCTTGAAATTTCATAATTTTCTAAACTTTTGTTAATATGAATAAAAAATACACCTGCAACGAATTAAAAAACATCAATTGCTTTCAGACAAAATAATTCATGTGCCTGAATAGCGAATGGTGAAAGCGGGTTTTATTGTAAATTCCAATGAATCATTTCTGTGTAAACGCAATATGAATATTAGATTTTCAACTTTTATGTTTTATAAAGACCTTATTGGAATCGTGCAAGTTTGGTAATACTAGAGATGTTGAAGTAGGAATAAAATGGCTGGGGGCTCTGAAAGCTTAACTGTTAAGGATTTAAAATTTTATGTGGGGTTATACAGAATGTCCATGTTTTCTGATATACTATAAAATTGATGTTATTTTTCAGGTCATATGAATAAATGATGGCGACTTTCAAATAATGAAATTGTTTATCAATACTTTGTCGTGTAACATAAAAATATAATTACTTCCAGATCCAGTGGAAGTATAGTAACAACAAAAAAAAAATGTTGAACATTTTTATTGGTCAAGTAGGCTTAAAATGTCATGAAACGTCGAGATTTTATGTTTGAGCGAAGAAAAATTCTGTCTGTCGGTCTGTCTGCAACCTTTTTGTGCACACGATTACTCTGGAATCGTATATAAGATTTTGAATTGAAATTTGGTACACGTATGTATTTTAACGTGATCTGGACTAGATTATATTTTAATATTATTCCGTTAAAGGGTTTGGGGATAAATTTGGGTAAATGGGGGTAAATAGATAAATCAAGCAGATAAGAGTCAATGAAATTGGTATTTAGTATATACAAAAGAAGCTATTTAAGGTCTCAAAAAATTTTTGACATTAGCCAGCCACATTACCACCCTCACCCATTATTAAAGGGGGTGAAAAAAAAATAAGGATTTAGTGTGTGTCCAAGAACCAAAAACCTCAAAATATTTTTTACTTCATCCACCTCCACTACCACACCCTTATCACCACCCCCACCTCACTGTCCATGTGGGATATCGCTATATGGGTTAGACGATTTCAAATATTATATTATTAAAATTCCATAAGCAATTATTTCCACACACAAAGTTTTTTCGTTGTGAGAGACTTGGATGGAAAATCTGGATGTGGAAGTAGTGATTCCTTGGGCAGCGGTTTTTATTATTACTGAGAGTTTATTGTTGACCGAAATAAAGTACTGATGCTTGAGATAAGCTACAATTATAATAATTACAAAAACAGGAAAGATATGTAAATATGAAAAAATGAAAAATATAGCAATATATAGAAATTACAGCAGATTCGCCCATTTTGGCGCCCAGTGAGAGTAAAAGCAAATATTTTTAATTTTATCATGGCGTTAAAAAAATGCCGCTTCAACACTTTGGAGCTACATTTTAATACCAAATGCATGAATCAAATCATCTGGTAGCATTCTTAAATTATAAGAGACCGACAGAACGGTGGAACAGTAATATACGGTAACATATTTTTTTACAACTATTAAAGGAACTGTGTTTCTTTTTCATCATTTTTTATGCGTAAAACATATGATTATATACTGAAAAGTGTAGAAAAAATAATATTATTAAGATGTGAATATTCATGTAATATCTAATATTCCATTACTTTGCGCACCCTTCAGGTGCTTATTTATCGATCAAATACAAACTTTTTCTGATTGAGTAAAATATTTCCAAATTACAATTGAAACAGAAAAATGGAAATTTATTCAAAATTGCAATGAAATTGGACGATTTTTTCTTTGTCCATTTAGAAATTATGCTCAAATCTGATTTTTGCTGACAAAAACCGAATTATGACTCGAGACGGTTTTCGTCGTCCTGAAGAGCGGTTTTCGTCCAGAGTCAAGTACTTCGATGGCAACTTAGCTAAATTTTTTCCTTTCCATATGACTAATTTTTAATTTAAACCAAAATTTTGGCGAAATGAAATGGGGATGCGGGCAACTCCACAGGGATCGCTCGAAAGCGAGCCGAAGCCACTTTACCTTTATCAGATTGTATGCCGTGAGTACGCTTGCAAAAATTGGAAAATCTTATATAGAGTCTGGCAATGGAATGTGTTTTTAAAATTATTAAAAATATAAGAAATAATTCTTATTAGTGTTGACGGTCTGTGCTTTAATGCTGGTAGCGGTTGACGGGTATAGACCAAAAGGTGTTGAAAAGACTTTTTTAAATAGTCGACGTTTCGTCAAAATTTATTGACATCCTCAGAACTGTTTAGGTGAGTTTTCCTTTGTCACATTAGATTTGAAAAATAAAACAGAACACATTGATATTAACAAATGGAACAACTCCTCAACGTATGAGTAACCTAGTCTATACAGTATAGCGTTACCAGCATAAAAAAATAATACTCATCGAATGCAGTTTTTGACAGTCTAATTATTTTTTAAAAACGACAGATTTTAAATGTGTACCATTGCGCATTATGCATCCTTCAGTGTTTTTTTGGAAAGTAGTTCATAACTGCGTGTCGAAGTCTTTCATCAATTTTTCTTATCTCTTGCGTTATATTGCCTTTAGCTCATCGAGAATATGGGGCTTGGTTACATACGCTTTAGACTTTTGGTATCCTCCGTAGGAAAAAATCTAAAGCACTTGAATCAGGCGAACGCGTTGGCCAAGCAATGTTGACATATTGGAAAATGGTGGAGAAAACTGATTCCTCAAAAAGGTCTTAACTATTCGAGCGGCTTATTCACTGGCCAATACTCTATAGCTACTTAAAGACTAATTTTTCTAAAATTTCAATATCGAGAAGTAAGAACCATCCTAGGACACACATGAAGCGACTACGGCTGTCCAATTTGCTACCGAAATTCCAATTTGCTGCGAAGTACATCTTACAGAAATATCCTGTACAGTCATAACAGTTATGCGTAGCCATAACAATAAGCTGTAGCACTTTCTTAATTTTAAAACTAGAAGTGCTGCATCTAATCGAGATAGATCAATTGTATGTATATATTCTGTGTCCTCTCGATTATTCCCCAATTCGTCAGAAGATTCAAGCAAAGTACGGACCTATGTTTTATGTATCTTCCTAGGACTTCCGATCAATATTAAAATCATTAACAGTATTTCAATATCATAAAGTAGGCTTTGTATACTTACAATTTTGATGCAGAAAAAGTCTGAAAATACAGAAAGTAGTACAGTGATGCTAATTGATCAGAAAACAGAAACAACGTAAGTCGAACAGTGGCTACATATTTCAGCCATTTGATGGAACAGTCAATTGGAATTGCAAAAGACATGTATAGCTTTATCATCAACAGATGCTGAATGTATCGTTCTTTCTGAGGCCTGCAAGGAAGTTCAATAAATTCCACTTGTACTAAATGATCTTCACCACAAATGTGAGGGCCCGTCTATCATTTTCTAGGACAGTCAAAGGTGTTTGAAGCAGATTCAGGATAAGAAATTTTCTGATCGATCAAAACATGTTGATTAACGTTTTTTCTACAGGGAAGATCATGTTCAAAGTGGAGATGAAATTTGTGCATCTTGTCCAACAGGTATACTGCGGATATGCTCACAAAACCATCATCCCAGCATTCAGATTGAGTAAACTAAAGGATTAAGTGAAATAATCAAATGTTATTATTGAAAAGGAATGCTAGAATCATTAACCATTGTATTTAAATTATGATTGTAATATCATAGGTGAAATTAAAAAAATAAATGTTCTATTTGTCAAAATAAGAAGTTATTGAAAGAATCTCCACAAGATATATTCAAAAGTCTAACAGTTAATACATTTTTTTTTGTTTCCAGTAGGTTCACATGAACTTCCCAAAATTTGCTTGTAGACAGAATGTCTGTTTGTCCTCGCGTTTCGCGTGAAATAGACATTGTTTTTCGAATTAAAACCACCTGATTTAAACCGTACTAAATTATTCCGTAATAACTGAACGCAAAATTTGAAAACATAATGTTTGAAAATAACGGTTCCCGTGTCAAACAAAGCCGGCGTTTTATTTTTGCATTTAATAATATAATATCATCAGAAGATAAAAGCGTACCGGAATTTATCTCTGGGGATTTTACAATTTTATGCTATTTTGCAACAGATGCCGCATTCGTTGGCTGCATTCATGCGTGATGCCCATGTGTAAATGCACCGAGAACTATCCCTGCGGCCAATCGATAACTACAGAAATGAGAAAATCAAAAATAATTTGTGAAAGAACCACGATAGGATAAAAATAACATTTGCGAGTCATTCCATTCTGGCGTATTAGGCCGGGCATTGTGTAGCTAAACTAGGAAAAAATTTGATGCTAATATTTTATTTCATAAAATAGTATGACTGCGTTATAAAGTACTGTGTATGACGTTATTTTGCGACCATAAAGTACCTCTTTATAATACTAAAATACAGTTTTTTATATTTATTTCAGCTACTGGCAACAGCAAATCAAAATATATCAAACTTTTCTATGATATGAATATGCTACTTTTTTGCTTTTGCCGAATAGACAGACGCCAATATAATAATTGAAATCGTCTATCCCAAAACCAAATAAAACGATATGTCACATTTGTAGAGAGAGTGGGGGTGGCTGGCTGATGCCAAAAACATATTGAGACCTTGGTTTCTCGTAAATATAGTCCAGTCAACGAAGCGCTAAAATGACCAAAATCTCTAATTTGAGTGCTAATGAATGTATTTTGATGAAAACTTGTGCAATGTGTTTGTAATGACGTTAATAAAAAAGTTGAAAAACAGATTAGAATAAGAAATGATCGGATGCTAGGTAGACCAGGCTAGATGAAGGTTGGACAACAACATAATTCGTTACAGCAAACTGATAGTAGAATATTGTAGTACATATCATAACTAATGAAGGAAAAATAATCCGAAACACCTGCGATTATCTGGGGGGAAATTAGGTGGGCTTTTACGAAGGAAAAACGTGTTTTTGCGATTTCTGGCTTAACTACGCAACCTATAAAAAAAAATTAAATATAAAAGTTGTAAGTAATAAAGAGATCTACAACTTTTGTGCAGAGCATTTTTATCCTAACATCAAAATTTGTCGAGATACACGCAAAAAACCCTTTTTTCGGTTTTTTATTTTTTTCTTCCACAAAAATAATTCGATTTAGCTCAAACTTAGTGAAAGTATACCTTTTGGTGTCCCACATAAGCACTATTTTTTTTGGAGCAGAATATTTAGCTGTTGTTGTTTAATTCAATTTAAAAAAAAAAGTGAAATATTCAACTGCGATTCCTCATAAAAGTACTTGTCCGATAGGGTTCGGACAGGGCTCATTTTTTTGTTTTTACTTCTACTTTCAATGAATAAAAAAATATATATACTGCAATGGAAAAAATTGTCGGAAAATCGAAAATTCCGAAAAAATGCCTTTTTTTCGTTGTAAGTTTTCCTAATTATTGTCAAAAATTTGTTATTGTTTATTAAAATTAATATAATTTTGTAATATCAATGTATGCTACAAACAATAAGTAAAATAATTAATAATGAATTACATTCCTCAACCACGTTTGAATTATTAAACAAACGAAGAAGTATGATCTTGATTTCTATGACTTGTATTGTAACGGTATTGGTAAGGCGTATAAATGACCGCATTTTTATTTATTAGATAATCTAAATATATTTGCTTTTAATTTTAATTGTTAATAACTTTTAAATTGTAAAAATTGGTAAAAATTGCTTTGTTAATTTCAATTATTAAACATAATATAAATAATTTTTTGTAAAAATAATAAATGTACTTTTTAATACATGATTTTAATATATTTACATTTTGTAGTAAACATAAAATTAATAATAATAATAATAATAAAAATAATTATAATAATAATAAAATGGCTTTATTTAGTAATAAAATTACAGCATATTCCTAAACTAAGGCGAAGTCTAGCTTAATAGCTACTTAACTTAACCTTTTACATTATAATAATTTAAGTATGTAGAGTTTGTGTGGATTAATAAATTTGTATATTATTTAAAAAAAACGTCATATAACATTTATATATTTAAATTTTAATTGTTTGGGAAATAATTTTAGAACGGCAACATCTTTCCATTATTTTTATTAGCTGTCAAATATTTGCCCCATCACATCAGGTGTGCCGCAAGGGTCGGTTTTAGGATCCCCTTTGTTCTTAATCTATACTGCCGATATTGTCCAACATATCAATTATGGTAAAGTCCAATGTTATGCTGCTGATACTCAATTGTTTTATAAATTTCCTTCTGAAAACACAATAAATATTTGTGATTTAATTAATTCGGACTTAGACTCTATTCATAATTATGCTAATCAAAACAGTCTTAAACTAAATGCCACCAAAAGTGCAGTATTGTGCATTACTTCTAATAAAACACGGGAATACACGAAGGCAAATCTAAAGATCACTATCAATGGGCAATACTTGCCCATTCTAAATGAAGGAAAAAATGTATGTCCTATTTTTGACTATAAGATGCGTTTCTCGGAGCATGTGACAGTTTTATTAAAAAAAGCATATTACGCATTGAAAATGTTATATTCTAATATAAGTATTTTAAATTTCGCAATTCGATAAAACCTCATTTCCTCTCTCTCCAAATGTTATAAGATAGCAATTGGTTTTATATGTGCAAATATATGTGTATGTGGGTATATATACACATATTTGCCTTTTCTTAGTCTTTAGTTTTATGTTTAATTCTATACTATATGTTTAGTTTTGTTTTACTTAAAGTTAGATTAGACTTAAATTAGATTTAAATTATTATAATGTAGAAGGTTAAGTTGAGTAGCTATTAAGCTAGACTTAGTTTAGGAATATGCTGTAAATTTATTCCTAAATAAAGCCATTTTATTATTATTATTATTATTGTTATTATTATTATTATTAATTGTATGTTTACTACAAAATGTAAATATATTAAAATCATGTATTAAAAAGTACATTTATTATTTTTACAAAAAATTATTTATATTATGTTTAATATAATTAAAATTAACGAAGCAAGTTTTACCAATTTTTATAATTTAAAAGTTATTAATAATCAATATTAAAAGTAAATATATTTAGATTATTAAATAAATAAATATGCGGTCATTTATACGCCGTACCAATACCGTTACAATAGAAGGCATAGAAATCAAGATCATAATTTTTTGTTTTTTTAATCATTTAAACGTGGTTGAGGAATGTAATTAATTATTAATTATTTTACTTATTGTTTGTAGCATACATTGATATTAGAAAATTATATTAATTTTAATAAATAATAACAAATTTTTGACAATAATTATAAAACATACAACGAAACAAGGCATTTTTTCGGAATTTTTGATTTTCCGGCAATTTTTTCCATTGCGGTATACACAGTGTGTTTCACTTCTCGTGAAGACACCCCTGTATCTTTTTTATTTGTTGCCGAATTAATTTCAAATTTTTATCAGCCATGCAAGTCCATAAGGTGACTTTATTCAACATATAAATGCCGTCTAAATCTAAAACGCCGGCCTACTGCGATAAAAAGAAAATGTCAATTTTCGAGAAATCATAGTAGGCTTAGAGATAGACAAAAATTTTGTTAACAAAAGTTGTTCGGAATCACTTGATATGTCCCCCTGTAAAATTTTGTGAAAATCGGAATATTTTCAAAAAAAAATTTTTTGTTTCACTTCTCGTGAAGACACCCCTGTATCTTTTTTATTTGTGGCCGGATTAATTTCAAATTTTTATCAGCCATACAAGTCCATAAGGTGACTTTACTCAACATATAAATGCCGTCTAAATCTAAAACGCCGGCCTACTGCGATAAAAAGAAAATATCAATTTTCGAGAAATCATAGTAGGCTTAGAGATAGACAAAAATTTTGTTAACAAAAGTTGTTCGGAATCACTTGATATGTTCCCCTGTAAAATTTTGTGAAAATCGGAATATTTTCAAAAAAAAATTTTTTGTTTCGCTTCTCGTGAAGACACCCCTGTATCTTTTTTATTTGTGGCCAAATTAATTTCAAATTTTTATCAGCCATACAAGTCCATAAGGTGACTTTATTCAACACATAAATGCCGTCTAAATCTAAAACGCCGGCCTACTGTGATAAAAAGAAAATGTTAATTTTCGAGAAATCATAGTAGGCTTAGAGATAGACAAAAATTTTGTTAACAAAAGTAGTTCGGAATCACTTGATATGTCCCCCTGTAAAATTTTGTGAAAATCGGAATATTTTCAAAAAAAAAAATTTTGTTTCACTTCTCATGAAGACACCCCTGTATCTTTTTTATTTGTGGCCGAATTAATTTCAAATTTTTATCAGCTAAACAAATCCATAAGGTGACTTTATTCAATACATAAATGCCGTCTAAATCTAAAACCCCTGCCTACTGCGATAAAAATAAAATGTTAATTTTCGAGAAATCATAGTAGGCTTAGAGATAGACAAAAATTTTGTTAACAAAAGTTATTCAGAATCACTTGATATGCCCCCCTGTAAAATTTTGTGAAAATCTGAATATTTTCAAAAAAAAATTTTTTGTTTCGCTTCTCGTGAAGACACCCCTGTATCTTTTTTATTTGTGGCCAAATTAATTTCAAATTTTTATCAGCCATACAAGTCCATAAGGTGACTTTATTCAACACATAAATGCCGTCTAAATCTAAAACGCCGGCCTACTGTGATAAAAAGAAAATGTTAATTTTCGAGAAATCATAGTAGGCTTAGAGATAGACAAAAATTTTGTTAACAAAAGTAGTTCGGCATCACTTGATATGTCCCCCTGTAAAATTTTGTGAAAATCGGAATATTTTCAAAAAAAAAAAATTTTGTTTCACTTCTCGTGAAGACACCCCTGTATCTTTTTTATTTGCGGCCGAATTAATTTCAAATTTTTATCAGCCAAACAAATCCATAAGGTGACTTTATTCAATACATAAATGCCGTCTAAATCTAAAACTCCTGCCTACTGCGATAAAAATAAAATATTAATTTTCGAGAAATCATAGTAGGCTTAGAGATAGACAAAAATTTTGTTAATAAAAGTTGTTCAGGATCACTTCATATGCCCCTCTGTAAAATTTTATGAAAATCGGAATATTTTCAAAAAAAGAGAACACATAAAGAGAACTTTTTCCAACAAATGAAAGTTGTGAACAAAAATCAGCATTCAATAAAACACTAAAAGGGCTTTTTATTTTTACATATCAAGTTGAATGTAATATCTTTTCTTTTTTTCTTTTTGTTATCTCTCTTCTGGAGGAGTAACTCTCCATCATATCCTTCCTCCTTATCGGCTCAGAAATTTAGGAACATGGACGGTTTTATTGCGTTGAATGTAAAGAGTGCCGTGAAATTAAATGTCAATATGTATTGTTTTATTTATTTCGTCATTGCTTTCATGACAGAAGTGATTGTTGTTATTTTCTGTGGAGTTTTTCTTGTTTTAATAATTTTATTCATACTAAAGTTTCCTTATTTCATATCTTTTCTCATAATGGTTAGAATACTTTTAACTACTGATGAAAAAATTGAAATAATAAAGATAGTCGGTGAAAATGTACGGTCTTCAAGAGAAGCAGCAGAAGAATTTAACTTAAGACATCCTCTAAGACAACCAATACACCATGGTACCGTAGCAAGAATATGTCACTTGTTCAATACAACTGGCAATGTGCTTAAACCGAGAGTACATCTTAATCGAAATCACGGAGATGATAATGTTATATTAGCGGCGTTTAACGCCAATCCCACTACCAGTCTTCGAAATATGGCTCGTGACCTTAATTTGTCGGCATCAAAAATTTGGAGATGTTTAAAACGCCATAAGCTACAACCGTTTAAACCAAAATTTTTACATACCTTGGAGGAAGGTGATGAAGAGAGAAGATTAGAATATTGTTTATGGATCCAAGGTAATTATTTAAACAATAGAGACTTCTTGAAGAAAGTAATTTTCACGGATGAGGCAACTTTCTCCACCAACGGGGTAGTGTCATCACAAAACTCTAGGTTCTGGGCAGTAGAAAATCCTGATTGGATAATAAATTGTAAAAGGCAATATTCCCAGAAAGTAAATGTGTGGTGCGGAATTTTTAACGAAACAATAATAGGGCCGTTTTTCTTTTTTCAAAATATAAATGCGTTAAATTTGCTAGAATTTTTAAATAATGATCTTTGGAATGCAATTGTTGATTTTCCTTTGGAACAATTGTATTTTCAACTCGACGGAGCATCTATCCACAATTCCGTAGTAGTGAGAGCATGGATGAATGAACATTTTCCCCAAAGATGGATAGGACGAAATAGCCCTTTAATACATTGGCCACCCAGATCACCTGATCTCACTCCAATGGATTTTTATTTTTGGGGTCACATTAAAAACAAAGTTTATATGACCAGACCTCAAAATATAGAGCAGCTTTGTGAGAGGATAAGGCAAGCATGTTTAGAAGTTACAGCTCAAGAACTGCGAAGAGTTGTAAAAAATAACAGAAAACGGATTGAGAAGTGTATTACACTTGAGGGTGGGTTAGTGGAAAGGGGCGCAATATAATAAATAAGTAAAAAAAACCATTAACTTCTTTTATTTTTGAACTATTCTAACACTGCGGCTTTTGCTTTATCTGTATTTTTTTTTCCGACAATATTATCATTCATTATTAGTAGTCTTCTCTGTAAAAACAACGGCCCTTTTCAGGGCCACCAATTTAATTCAAAAAGAATTCGTTATATGACAGCATCCTACCAACCTACATATTGTTGACAGATGTTAAAACTCATTAAAGTAATTAGATTTTAATTTTAATTATTCTAAGGCCAGCATTTTAGATTTAGACGACATGGGGCGTATGAAGTGATCCTGAACAACTTTCATTAACAAAATTTTTGTCTATCTCTAAGCCTACTATGATTTCTCGAAAATTGACATTTTCTTTTTATCGCAGTAGGCCGGCGTTTTAGATTTAAACGGCATTTATGTATTGAATAAAGTCACTTTATGGACTTGTATGGCTGATAAAAATTTGAAATTAATTCGGCCACAAATAAAAAAGATACAGGGGTGTCTTCACGAGAAGTGAAACAAAAATTTTTTTTTTGAAAATATTCCAATTTTCACAAAATTTTACAGGGGGGCATATCAAGTGATTCCGAACAACTTTTGTTAACAAAATTTTTGTCTATCTCTAAGCCTACTATGATTTCTCGAAAATTGACATTTTCTTTTTATCGCAGTAGGCCGGCGTTTTAGATTTAAACGGCATTTATGTATTGAATAAAGTCACTTTATGGACTTGTATGGCTGATAAAAATTTGAAATTAATTCGGCCACAAATAAAAAAGATACAGGGGTGTCTTCACGAGAAGTGAAACAAAAATTTTTTTTTTGAAAATATTCCAATTTTCACAAAATTTTACAGGGGGGCATATCAAGTGATTCCGAACAACTTTTGTTAACAAAATTTTTGTCTATCTCTAAGCCTACTATGATTTCTCGAAAATTAACATTTTCTTTTTATCGCAGTAGGCCGGCGTTTTAGATTTAAACCGCATTTATGTATTGAATAAAGTCAATTTATGGACTTGTATGGCTGATAAAAATTTGAAATTAATTCGGCCACAAATAAAAAAGATACAGGGGTGTCTTCACGAGAAGTGAAACAAAAATTTTTTTTTTGAAAATATTCCGATTTTCACAAAATTTTACAGGGGGGCATATCAAGTCATTCTGAACAACTTTTGTTAACAAAATTTTTGTCTATCTCTAAGCCTACTATGATTTCTCGAAAATTGACATTTTCTTTTTATCGCAGTAGGCCGGCGTTTTAGATTTAGACGGCATTTATGTGTTGAATAAAGTCACCTTATGGACTTGTATGGCTGATAAAAATTTGAAATTAATTCGGCAACAAATAAAAAAGATACAGGGGTGTCTTCACGAGAAGTGAAACACACTGTATATACTTTTTTATTCATTGAAAGTAGAAGTAAAAACAAAAAAAATGAGCCCTGTCCGAACCCTATCGAACAAGTAATTTTATGAGGAATCGGAGTTGAAAATATCACTTTTTTTTTAATTGAATTAAACATCAACAGCTAAATATTCTACTCCAAAAAAAAAATAGTGCTTATGCGGAACACCAAAAGGTATATTTTCATCAAGTTTGAGCTAAATCGGATTATTTTTGTGGAAGAAAAAATAAAAAACCGAAAAAAGGTTTTTTTGCGTGTATCTCGAAAAATTTTAAGGTTAGGATAAAAATGCTTTCCATAAAAGTTTTAGACCTCTTTATTACTTACAACTTTTATATTCAACTTTTTCCGATAGGATGCGTAGTTAAGCCAGAAATCGCAAAAAACCATTTTCCCCCCTTAAAAGCCCACCCCATTTCCCCCAGATAATCGCAGGTGGTTCGGATTATTTTTTCTTCATTAGTTATGATATGTTCTACAATATTCCACTATCAATTTGCTGTAACGACTTATGTTTTTTTTTTTAATTCTGATACTTATCTAGCCTGGCCTAAGGTCAAAAATGAAAAAAAAAAAAATTACTTTTCTTGGCCCAAAATATGTGTTTTTACTCTTGTGAATTTTTCAGAAAAATGCACATTTTTCGAGATATGGCCATTCGAAAATTCCTAAAAGTGGGGGAGAGAAAATGTTTGTTGAAAAAAAATCAGGTGAATGTATCAGCGAAATACAAAACTTTATTTTTATTTGCAACTTTTCTGTAAAGTGCGTTTATTCCGGATAAACATGAAAAACGTCTTTGAAATTGTAGTGCTATAAAAATATGTAACTTAAAAATTTGGAAAAAGTCAAACATATACATTTCTAAACATTTTTTGCCTCTTGGAATTTTTTTTGTAACTTGCTAATTTTCCGAGTTACAGACAGTTTCTCACAATAAATAGTGTGTTTTGCACATTAAAAAATACATGAAAATTCGAAAAATTGGCGTGATTTATATGTTATTTAAAAAATATACGAAATCTATATAATTATACCATTCTTAAAGGTTCAATATAATTTTTAAATTGAAAATGTGAAAAAGCTTTCCGGAAAAATGTTTTTTTTTTTTCATAATTTTTACTTGTTAACGATAAAAGTGGGAGAACTGATTCAAAGGGTTGAAATAAGACTTTTTTAATCAATAACTTTTTTTCAAACAACCATTTGTTTCGTAACAATAAGGAAGATAAAATTCGTGATGTACCTTTTCGGATGCCATTTAAGAATAGAATGGAGTAAACAAGCACTGCATAAAAATGTTTAAATTTATAAAAAATGTATCATGTATTTGTTTTTTAAGGAATAATTATTAATTTGACGATAAGAATTTTCGTGGATCGTCTACTAATTGTAAACCTGTGGAAGATTTAATAGATATTAACGGAACAAATGAAACTTTGGAAGTTGACAAAACAAATTCATTTGATAAGTCTTTACTATAATACAAAATTATGATTACATTATTTATACTTTAAATAAAATAAGTGTTATACTTGTAACTATATAAACATTTGTTTGTATCAATTTAAATCATTTTTGCATATAAATAGTGTTGCAACTATATAAACTTATTTCAACCCTTTGAATCAGTTCTCCCACATTTATCATTAACAAATAAAAATTGTAAAAAAAAAATTTTCTGGAAAACTTTTTCACATTTTCAATTTAAAAAATATATTGAACCTTTAGAAATAGTATAACTATATAGGTTTTTTATTTTTTTATAATAATATACATAAACCACGCTCATTTTTCGAATTTTCATGTATTTTTTTTATGTGCAAAAAATGTAGTACATTATTTATCGTGAAAAACTGCCTGTAACTCGGAAAGTTAGCAAGTTAAAAAAAAATGCCTAGAGATAAAAAATATTTAGAAAGCCTCAATGCATATGTCTGAGTTTTTTCAAATTTTTAAATTGCATATTTTTAAAGCGCTACAATTTCAAAGAAAGTTGCAAATAAGAAAAAGTCTTGTATTTAGAAAATACATTCAACTGATTTTTTTCAGATTAATTTTTCAACTTTATTTCCCCTCCCCCACGTTTAGGAATTTTCGAATGGCCATATCTAGAAAAATATGCATTTTTCGAAAAAATTCAGAAAACATCTTATTTTGGGCCAAAACAGGTAAATATATTGTTTTTTTTTTCATTTTTGACCTAATTCTACAAGATACGGAACCCGTGTTTTCTACCCCTTCCGATCATTTCCTACTCTAATATATTTTTCAACTTTTTTACTAACGTCATTACAAACACACTGCACAAGGTAAAAATCCATTCATTAGCACCCAAATTAGATGCTAAACTCCCCGTTGACTGGACCAATACATCAGTTCGTTCGAGAATGGGTATTTTTGGTCACTAAATATATTCTAAATGCTTTTCAAATCAGGTTCATTCATAGGGCTGCTCAGAAAATGTAATTTATTAGCAACTGATTGAAGGTCTTGATAACATTTTATAATTTAAAATTATTTAGTGCTTATAAATCACATTCTCAATGAGCACGATTGATTGCTGCGAATAAAAAATATTAATATCAGCAATCATTGGAAGCCAAGGAAGTAATATTCACGTAGACGATACGTTATAGCTTGTACAAGATATTAATTTCCTTTAGCAGAAAATTAAATTTATAAATTATCTACGTAAAACGATTTTCTTTGAGAGACCAAATTTATTTTCTGGTTATCTATACCTATTAATATGGCACAAAAACTTAATTTTATTCAGCGCTGCCAACCGTGTACGTATCGGATATTAAGGAGGTTTCCATTTGTTACACAGATTTGTTATTAGTTCATTTAAAAATTGTAAACGTTTTTAAAATATATGCTGCTGAAATTTTTATAGCTGCATAAGCGGAAATAACAGAGCTTTATCGAAAAATTCAAATCTGCTACATTTGATTATATGCTCCACGTGTAAGGGTTATTAAATTTAAATGCATAAATTCGCAACGTTCGAATACTCCCGTTATTAGTATTTTAATATTAATTTAACAAATATGTAGCTCGTGAACTAAATCCAGATTTTTATGTTGACTTGTAAAACATGTGGTAAACAATCCGAACTGTTTTCGTATTTTGTTTGCGTCTATCTCGTTAATAATTAAGAAATAAGAACGTTTTATTATCATTCCCGCAAGATCGAACGACAGGAACGGGAATATTTCATCTTTTTCTGATTGATTTTTATGAAATGTGTGCTTTCCAAAAGACAAAGAGCTAAAAGAGAAAAAATCGACGTCGCATGTATACAAGAAACACACATAATAGACGGAACAGCAATCACAGAAAATTACAAATGGCAACAAAGGGGGGGGTCAAGAAAAGACCAGCAGAGGAGTTGCATGGGTAACCAGACGGGAGAGGCCCATCGAAATAAGGACGGAAAATATAAACGAAAACATAGTCACGGCAATCATACAAAATGGAAAGGACAACATCTGCATGATAGGAGTCCACGTACCCTCAGACAAGAGAGCAGGAAGGGTATTCAGGAAGCTAACTCAAGAAACCAGAAGAAACGAAAAAAGAAAAATGCCCATCATAATATTAGGAGACTTCAACGCGCATATAGGAAAAGACGATCAGACGGAGGAGGATAAAAGCATCATAGGAAAAACACTACTCCACACATGGTTAAATGAAAACGGAAACGCGCTGAAAAATCTAGCACACATGTTTGACCTAACAATAAAAAACACATGGGCCGAAAGCCAAACCTGCATTGACACCTGGAGCAATGGAAGATCAACCTCACAAGTAGATCATATCCTGGTAAGCAGAGAGATAAGAGAAAGGATCAAGAACGTTAAAGCAAAAAGGGCAGCAGAAATCAATACAGACCACAAAATCCTATACGGAAAATTGGAAATAAAAGCAGGAAAAAGAAGTCAAGGAAACAACAAGACACCACACAGTACCTGGAATATTTCTCTACTACAGCATGAAGACTTTCGGAAGGAATACGGTGAAGAAATAGAAAACCAACTGACAGGAGAAGAATTAGACTGGACATCAATGGGCGCAAAAATAAAAATTACATCAAGAAAAACGCTAAAAAGGGACAGATCACCTATGAGCCCGACAAGAAAGGAAAAAAATAACAAGTACGAACAGTTAAAAAAAGATGAAGGCCACAGGCGAACAACAGCCGTCGGGGAATATAAATGAAAAACTAAAAGAAGCACTGAAGGAAAAAAGAGAGGCGGAGAGAAACCACGACGAGGAAAAAATGCAGATCATTCTTCGAAAACATAGAAACTCTTCCAACAGGACAACGACCAAACCAAACCTTCAGATATCTGAATCGTCGCAGAAGAAGAGCAACAAATTCTTAACTTCCTAGAAAACATGAAACCGCATCTGGACACATCTGGGCTGAAAATAAATTTCAAGAAAAGTTTAATAATGGAGCGAAACATATCAACAAAAGAGAGTCGGATCAGTGGAGAAGAATACAAAATAGGTGACTACTCCCTAAGAACAACGAACAAACTGAAATACCTAGGAACATATCTGACGAACCAACTGAAAAGGAGAGAAACAGTAAAGGAGAGAATAAAAACAGCATACAGAGTCACAAGAGTAATTATACCGTTCATTGAGAAAAACAAACTATCATGGGGCCTGACCAAATGGCTGTACATAGCCATCATACTCCCAAAAATGACATATGGAGTTAAAAACGCGACAACAACAAAAGCCAACAGAAGAAGTTTGAGAAGAGCTGAAAGAGACCATTATCCAATTACTCAGAAAAACAACAGGACAAAAACATCAACACTACTAGAAGGGAAGACAATCACAATTCATTCATTTAATAATTTTATTATTTTTTTTTACTTCATTGATATTTGTGGGATATAATTGCATTGAGTTATTTGGAGGTTCCTCCACATCTTCAAAGTTGTCTGGTATTCTTATTTTATTTGCATATGTTTTGCCTAGATCACTATAATAGTTAACGAATGTATTAGCAATTTCTTTTTTAGTTTTTATTACAGAATTATTTTCAGTTTTTATTTCCATTATTTCATTATCTTTTTTATATTTATTACATAACTGATTTATAGTGTTCCACAAATTTTGTGAAGAACCATCATTTTTGTTAATTTCTTTATAATATTTGATTTTAGTTGTTTTAATCAGTTGGCCTAGTTTATTTTTGTATATTTTATATTCTGATTTAATATTCAGGTCAGTTGGGTTTTTTAAAGTTTTTTGGTACATATCATTTTTTGTTTTAATCGACTTTAATAAACCTTTCGTTATCCATTTCTTTCTAATTTTTTCAGAATTTTTTATTTTTATTTGTTTGTTAACTTATTGATAAATGTCTCTGTAATTAAATCAATATTTTCATTGTTGTATATGTATTAGCTGAAATATACTTTTTTTTACGTATCAATACTGATACTTTGGGTTTCTCTCAATACAAAAATATAAATATTGCAAACTACTTCTAGGTTCGCTCACCCAGGAAGTACTGCAGCTGTTAGTTGACAATATAGACTTGGACGATTTGGAGATGGATGATAATCTTCTTTGTGATGAGGAGAAAAAAGAGGATAAGTTTGCTTGGACCACAGTCAGCCAAGATCAAGAGGAAATAGTATTATAAAGTGAAAATGAAGGTGATGACGACACCAAAGAAAATGAATATGAGTACAATGTCGACGAACCGTTGATAAAATTACTTCCAAAAGGAGAAAAAAATCAGATACTAACGAGGATGAAGAAACTGTTCAGCCAAGTGCTAAACAACGAAAGGTTGTTCCCATTCCTGTTAAAAGTCAGCGTAACCAGGAAGGAAAACATCTTCCTGAATTTATGAATGACAAGCAAAAGTCATGGTCAAAGTGCAGATATGCACGCTGCAAAAACCTGACATTTTCAAAATGTAAAGTTTGTAATGTATTTTTATGTTGTAGTGTTCAGCGAAACTGTTTTTCTAAATTCCATAAATAAATTTGAGATCTTAAATTATTTCATTATTGTCATGTTAAAGACCCAACGTATCATATATGATACCCAATTTTTCAAAAAACCCAAAAACTTTTTCGAAAATGTGGGCACATTACAGTGTTATTTAGACCCCATTGAATAACTTTATGTCACATGGCATTAATATTCTAAGACAAATGGGAATTAGGTAAAATTAATACAAAGGTGAGACATATAGGGAACGAATGCGCTGGCAGTTATTCGTATAATAAATTGCCTAGATATATGAAAGAAGCTACCACAATATGTAAATTTAAAACAAAACTAAAAGATTTTTTTAAGTGTAAATAGTTTTTACTAGTTGAAGTAATTTCATAACTTCTTGTGATACTTATTTGTGTTGTGGGTCCGAGGAGGATAATTTGCCTTTTTATTTATAGAGTTTACTAGTCCCCACATATGCGTTTACACCATTTTTGTCAAATAATAATAATTTTCGATTTCTTTATTGAGTGTTGATTTGCTCCGATAAATCAGTTATTACGCACGAACTCAAAAGGACTGCTCAGAAGGGTTGAACAAAATAAGTAGCAGACAAAAGATACCATTGCGCATTGACTCGCTCCATATACATTGGAATAGAATAGAATAGAATAGAATAGAATAGAATACTTTATTTGTCTTTGTGGCATTATTGGTAGATAAGATATGTCATATATAACTTGAAAAAAATAAAATAAAAATGTAGTAAAATACAAAAGTTAAAATTACATATATATATATATATACATAATACATACAGATTAAAACTGCACTAAATAACATACACAAATAAGTATCACAAGCAGTTAAGAAATCCTTTCAACGAGTAAAAACTATTTACACTTAAAAAATCTTTTAGTTTTGTTTTAAATTTACATATTGTGGTAGCTTCTTTCATACACCTGGGCAATTTATTATACAAATAACTACCAGCGTATATTGGTGACTTTTTACATAATGTAAGGTTGTGCTTTTCTATATATATATACATACTACATTATATATTGGCGATTTCTTGTCAGGTATGCATGATTGTCGGAGTTAATTCTTAATTTATATCTTATAGTATGTATATAACAAAGTAATTTATACAAATAAATAGATATTACTGTCAATATTTTATTCTTTTTAAATATCTCGCGACAAGGTTCCGTTTCTTTTTATACAAAAAATGGTTCTTATAATGCGTTTTTGCACATCTGAACATTGGCCCCATACAATGATTACTATCTTATCCATACATTATCTAATGATACACTTCTGGTATTCAACTATGCATGTGCCGCTTTAAAACCCTTGTTTGTTATTTAACTTTGACTTAGTAGAATTGCCACCAGTAGTAAATATTCATCAATAATAATTTATGTAATCTCTGATATTGATGTGCTTCCACGTAATTGTGTTTACCACATATGCCAGAAATACGCACACAACCCCGCCGCCACCACCCGTGTCCATAAAGGCGGAGGATCCCCGTTCTTACTGTTATTGTTACCGAATACAGTTTCGAGGGAATACAAGTACGGCCAACTTGAATAGTTTTTGTTTATTTAAGCATGAACCTGGAAGGACCAGCAGCTGAGGATAATATAAGGTAGCGAGGGGGCGCGTCATTTCGTTGTTGGATATTGCACACCACGCCAAATATGAAGTTTTCTTGTTCCGTTCAAAATTACAATGAAACAGACTTGAGATACAAACCGATTTAAAATATAATAACTTCTTCTATTTTAAGTAACTTCGTTATTTTAGAGCGGATTTAAAAAAATTAAACACAAAATTATAGATTTTTTAAAGATTTTAATATTTTTTTAAAAATATATATATTTCCGAAATTAAAGACCCGTTACGAAGATAAATTCTTTTCATTTTTTACTGATTTCAAAAATACACTTTTATTACTTTATAATTTTGGAGGTCTTTATTAAAATAATAATAATAATAATTTTATTTTATTATTTAGAGTAGACCGATGAGTAACTGAAAAGTAGGGTTTGCATCATTTTGAAATAATTATTAATGCATCATTATATATTTAAAATTCATTAAATTCATTGCTAGCACAAAATATTTATTTCAAAAATATATTACTGAGTCAAAGTAAGAATTGGACATTTATGTAACAAACAAGGAGAATTGAAAAGGGCGATTTCCATCCTTTTAGGTAATAGTCTAAGAGGTGGCCGTAAAAAAATGCGAGCATCAGTTAACAGAATAAAATGTTTTTTAAATGTTAGTACTCACAGCGACCATAAAAAAAATCACGCATTGCCTGAGCAGAAGTTGTGCAGAAATTTCGTATGAATTTTCTACTGTACATTTTTCGTATAATAACCATACCAATCGCGGAACAGCTTCAAATTACTTTTAAAATTTAGTGTTTACAGAGTAAAAAAAAATCAGTTGCATTGCCTCGTTAATTTTTGTGCCAATGTCTTGGCAATTAACTTTTTTAAATTTTTTTTTACCCTTACTGTACCTATCGATTAACAGCTTCAAACTATCACCATATTATAGTTTAAACATTTGTCTATTAGAAAAAATAACATTGCCACGTCTATGCCTGTGCCAAATACCCGGCAATGTCTCTCAAAGTCCTATGCTATTGTTATCTGTATAGCAGAATATTGGTGTAATAATAGTGTGGCATCATTTTTGCGCAATAAAAAGGTTTATATTACAAATAAAAATCAATGTTTCTCCTATCAAACTGTTAGCGATTCTATAATAAAAACTGTTGAAGAAGATTTTGCATGCAATCATGAAGAGGCCGAGACTCGAATCATATATCATTTGAGCAAGTTAGAAAGTAATAAAAAAGTAATGGTTAAAGCGTCTGGCATTGACATACTTGTAATAATACTTGGAAATATACACAAGTTAACAAGATTAAAAATATGTTTAAGTACAATCGGATCGAAGCCTAATGTTATTAATTTCATCATTTGCACTCAATTAGCTACAACACTTGGTGATCTTATGTGTCATGCTTTGCCTGGCTTTCGTACATATACGGGATGCGATTATACAGCTAGCTTTTATAAAAAAGGAAAAATTAAGCCTTTTAAAGAATTAAAAAGAAATGTACAAGTACAACAGGTATTCGCTAATTTAAATAATATTGATGAAATTTTAGGAGTATGGAAATATTACAAGAATATACTTGTGGGCTTTACGGAATTAATTGTAAGAATGTTAATGATGCTAGATTATTCATCTTCCAAAACAAATTCTCCTCAACATCTGTCGTGGAATATTTTATGAAGAATGTAAAAAAAAATTGATTCTACTCAGATTCCACCATGTTGGAAATCATTGAAACAAAAGATTTTACGAACAATTTATGTTACGTCAATGTGGCAAAATGCTACAGAAGCAAACTGCATCAATTTCTCACCAGAAGAATGTGGATGGACACTTAATGATAGTAAAATTGAACCGCTTTGGTTTGAAGGTGTTGAAGACATTGTCGTGGTAGAACTTGATGAAGAAGAATGTAACGAAATTGATGATGATAATTATAACAATAATGATGATGATGATCATTATAACAATAATGATGATGATGATCATTACGATAATGATGACGATGATCATGACGATAATAATGATGATGTTTAATGACAATACATAAATATGTATGTTTTAATGTATGTTTCTAGATATGTAAGTTTCTATCAATTTCATTGTACTATATATGAAAATTATTTCTTTGTACTAAGTATTTAAACTTTAAAATATTTAAATAAATAAAAACTGTTGTTTTGAAATTATTATAATTGTTTATTGAATGATTAATTATTTTTACCCGAATACTTCTGTAATGGGTTGTATTAGTAATAACATAGAGTCATTGCCGGGTGTTTGGCACAGGCATAGACGTGGCAATGTTATTTTTTCTAATAGATAAATGTTTAAACTATAATTTGGTGGTAGTTTGAAGCTGTTAATCGATAGGTACAGTAAGGGTGAAAAAAAAATTCAAAAAAGTTAATTGCCAAGACATTGGCACAAAAATTAACGAGGCAATGCAATTGATTTTTTTTACTCTCTAAACACTACATTTTAAAAGTAATTTGAAGCTGTTCCGCGATTGGTATGATTAGTATACGAAAAATGTACCGTAGAAAATTCATACGAAATTTCTGCACAACTTCTGCCCAGGCCATGCGTGATTTTTTTTATGGTCGCTGTGAGTACTAACATTTAAAAACATTTTATTCTGTTAACTGATGGTCGCATTTTTTTACGGCCACCTCTTAGACTATAAGAGGTGTGACAATATGAAACTGGAAAACATACCATTTATTGCAAGGATCACCAAGATGCATGATGTCAACACTGGCGTCGAAATTTGAATGTATGGGTAGAAATTATTAACAGTCAAATAACATAAGTCTTTTCTTTGAAAACGGAACTAGTAAAGATACAGTTTACACTAACTAACACAACGAGTAGATAGGTACGAATGGGTCAATAAGGTGGCTTCCAAGGAGTCCCGATTTTGCTCCATTCGATTTTTCTTTCTGACGCTGTGTAAGAACGGAAGTTTTATAAGAAAAGGACCAACATTAATGATCTACAAGGAAGAATAATTGCTGTAATTAATGAGATTATATAATCACTAATAACAGCAATGTGCTTGAAAATATGGGTAAATTTCTTTTCAAAATAATTAAATCATACCTTTCAAATGACATAGATCACACAAAGAACTATTATTCTGTTCTTTAACTTTTATGTAAATAAAAACATATATAAGTAAGTTTGTTTTATTATTTCATGTTGATTTAATAGGTTATGTATTAAAAATGTTCTTAATTTTTTTTATTTATAACTATTAGCAGCCCACCATGTTTTCAATCCAGTATGCATTGATAAACAAAAAAGTGCTGTAAGGCATGAATCAATTACCAAATAAATAATGGTTTGACATAACTACAGTATAATATTGGTTCTATATCCATTTAAAATACGTATCATCTCTCATTTCCACTATTGACAAAATATGTAATATCCACCACTTTATGTTTAAGTTAAAAACTATTTGTTCTATGTCCCTCATTAAAATATTGATCTATGTGTGTACTAAAATTATTATTGCACAATAGTTGCATGTCCCTTTTGATTAATATTTGTCTTACATCATTCAAAAGCATTACATATTGCATTATTGCATGTATTAGTAAACAGCTGTCGTATGTCCTATATCCATTTATTTAACAACAATAAACATTAGTTTCACCTATATCTGGCCAAATTGCCCTATACATAACTTGATCAGTACATAGTTAGTAGGTATGCTTTTAGAGGGCGGAATATCTACTAACGTAATATTTTGTCGAACTCTTCTATACATTTCCTTAAATATACAGGGAATAAAAAACCAGACTGCAACCAACAGCTATTCTCCGGACTAATGCTCCGCCGAGCGCTGAATTACGAATTACAAGCCTGACCGCGTTAAGTGTATTGCCGCCACAAAACGCTAAAGTTTCGATTGCAACAAACACCGTCCGAAAGACTTATTCCTACTCAAAGGCGCTTTCGTTCTAACCACTTCACACTACTTCCAGTCTGTAGTTTTGAGCTGTTGGCTCTCGTCAGTGCAAGACAGGTCCGGAATGACTGGAACGAGACCATCGATCACTTTTGGTGCATGACGAGATTTATAAAACCACGACATGCAACAAAAGCGGTAAGCTCCATCTAACAACCGGTGTCCATTGCAATCGTAAATATTTTCTGGCTTTTGTTTTAAATGCAGATATAATAGTGTATAAGTACCTATATTTTATTTCAGTAGGTAGTATATTATAAAACCTTGGGGCAAGATACAGGTGGCATCTTCGACCAACTGATTTCTGTGAAGTTTGTGTTTTATATTTATGCTCTTTGTGCCCAGTTTGTTAATTGTGATCTATACTATTCAAAGTGTATTCATGTTTAAATTAGTAGTAGTAAGAAAGTAATTACATTAAAAAAATATAATTGCCTTATATCAAGTTCTTGCGCATCTTTACTACTAAGTTTACTACTATACTAGCCAATGATACTAATTTTACGATATATTAGTTTCAGGAACTTCTTTTGTAATATTTTATTTCGTCTGTTTGTTCTATAATACAGTTTACATTGTCATGCATGATTGTCAAGCAAGCAAAATCCGATAAACCACTTTTATAGCAAGAGAACGGCAAATATTTAGTTTTTTCAAAATTAATTGTAAGTAATTTATAATCAAGCCACTTTTTTTATATTGACTAAAACATTTTCTTTTTTTAATTCTGGCCGTGGATTATGTCTTTAAATAATGACCGCGTCATCAGCAAAACTCATAATATTACCACTAGAATTCAATTCGAACAAATTATTAATATATATATATATATATATATATATATATATATATATATATATATATATATATATATATATATATATATATATATATATATATATATATATATATATATATATATATATATATATATATATATATATATATATATATATATATATACTAAACAGTAATGGTCCTAATACCGTGCCTTGAAGTACCCCGTATTCAACGATACGCTCATTACTTTTAATAGAATTTATTTGACAATACTGTTTTCTCTCGCTTAATTAACTTTTGAACAAAAGTACAGACTTTCCTCGAATACCAATGTGCTCCAATGTATCTAATAGTTGCGGGTGACTCACCGTATCAAAAGCTTTTGCGAGGTCAAAAAAAAAACACATAAGGCTGGTTTACTTTCATATAAAGCATTAGATATGTTTGCAGTTATTTGTGCAATGGCATCTTGTGTAGATTTTTGTTTCTTAAATCCAAATTGCATATCCGATAATAACGTCATTTAACCTAACCTTCAATAGTTTTTCAAATGTCTTAGTAAAATTTGTTATGAGTGATATCGGTCATCCACTAATGATTTATCGCCTTTTATAAAAAGTGGCTTAATTATATCTTCTTTAAACTTATTGGGGCATACGCTACTGTTAAATATTTTATTAATTAGGAATTCTATTTGTTCTGCAATCTCTTCAGCGATTACTTTTTATTGTTTTTGCTTTAATGCCATCTATACCCGGTGCTTTATTATTTTTTAAGTCATTAATGTTATTCTTCTTTGTTATTATTAACAAGAAATAAGATTTATCAATATACCATAACATGCATTATCACAGTTTGACAACATGAAATATTTTGAAATACTTCAGATTCGTGTGGTAACACAAACCAAGGTGGTAGCGTGATTTCTCAACAATTAAGTGTTTGGAGATAGGTCAAAATAAAGAGTATCGTGACGAAATTTCAAATAAGAAAAAAAATTTAAAATGCACTTGATGGAATAGCTTCAGAATTAATGTTTTCGAGCCTGCATAGCCAAAGAATATTATTTTGATTACATTTGAGATTTAATCATATTTACTGTTATAACTTTTGTGTCTTTCATTATCAAGATAAAGGGCAGAAGCAGAAATCACGGCAACCCCTTATACTGAACTGTTTTTGCTAAACTCATTAAAATATCAATTTACTGATCGCCAAATTTGTATCCACGCTATTAAGTTTTTGTGAGGCGCAATTAATTATTGAATGTTTTTCGATAATGAAAGCTATATTGTTTGTTTGGTTTGGAAAAATCAATTAAAATGAAAATACTTCCAATTTCACAGGGTGGATTAAACGACAAGTTGAATGCATATTTATTTTACATAAAAAGATAGGACGATAATCGTATATTACGGTCTATGAACTGCAAGTGATACTTTCAGGCCGAGAATGCAATTTTTCTGTAGGGCCGAGATTTTTAAGCAAAATCTGAAAAGTCACTATTTGCAGTAAGTACATTGTTTATTGCAATACCTGTGAAAATCAAGGAAAGTGATAAATAATCAGTTAAAATTGAATTGTTGGAACGGCCTATCAAAATGCTATTTTAGGTAGGTATAGCATAGCCCTAACTGTACGTGCACCCTCCAAGGCTTTGGCATATTGTGAATACCTTCGTCGGCTAATCGCCAAATACGCGTTTGGTAAACACTCCTTTTACTATGCTCGATAAGGCAAGCTCTTGATGGCGGAATCGAAGAAAAATCATCTTTAGTGTCAATTGATAAAGACAAATCTTTGTCACCACATTTCTGTCTAATGACAATTAGGCGAACCTCGTCCACGCTAGCGCATTTTTTTGATCCATATATGGTACATGTAAGCTCCTCTAATGATGCGACTAATTTTTCATCAATATTCCAGCTGCTCCCCAAATCTTGAAATGTTCGGATATATTTGATATATTTGGGAGAAAGTAACATTTTTAGTTTTTTTTTTAAACTTTCCGCGCAAAAAATAATTCGAATAAACTTGCCTACAATTTTGCTTTAATGCAATGTTTTGATAGGAATTACCGTTTTCGAGATAAATGTCTGCAAATTATATTATTAATATTTTTTTTTTTCAGTTTATTTTATTTTCTATGTTAATATAAAGTTATATTCGCTTTATAATAATTATCACAGTATTTCCTCTAAATGATTTAGCGATATATGAATTTTTATGTTTTCTTAATTTTGGAGTCATTTATCTGGAAAATGGTAACTTCAATAAAAATATTGTATAGTAAAAAAATTGTAGAAAATTTTATACACGTTGTTTTTTGTGAAAAAGTTTTTGTCCATCTTTTTTAGTTATTGTGTTAAATGACAAAAACAACATTCGCAACATTTTTTTTTAACATATGGCCGCCATTTTGAAAGTACAGCCAGTTTTTTTGGGGGGGTGTGTCTAAAATTGTTCCTTAGGCCTTAATCTTTATGAAAAAGATTGTCCCTTACAATAGGGGGAGAGAC
Organism: Rutpela maculata; assembly: GCA_936432065.2. Lineage (NCBI taxonomy): Eukaryota > Metazoa > Arthropoda > Insecta > Coleoptera > Cerambycidae > Rutpela > Rutpela maculata. The sequence continues at coordinate 164,567,595 of OW386288.2, forward strand.
TACATGCAATGATCTGAAACTCTATTTGCAATGTTTTGAGTAAAAACTGTTAAGAATGGATGAGATGGATATCGAAGAAGCTGCAAAATGTGAATAATATCTTTATTTTTATGTATTTGCAAAATATTTGATTTTATTGATAGACTTTCTTCTTAAAATTTATGTTTATTCTAGAAGGTAAATAAAATAGTAATATTCACCTACAGTTCATGGACTTTAAGTGAACATTACAGCGCTGTACCATGACAATTAGTAAGTTAATTGAAAGTTCGACTTGCCTTAACAAAGATTTTATCAACTTACCCCCTAAGTATTGCAAGAAAGTAATTATATTTATGGTAACTACTGAGAAAGACACCAAAAATTTTAAAGTTACGTTAAGTAAAAGAGCGCAGTTATTTTTTTTTGATAAATTAAATTTTGCAAACTGTGGTTAAGTACAAACTGCATGTAAATTATAATCTATATGAATTCTGTACTTCCACCGACAAAAAACACAAAAAATTGAGTCCTTTTTATGATATTTAAAAAATATGTGACATCAGATGTGTGACATCCACATTGTCTGGTTTGAAAAATATTCAACCTCTTCACATTCTGGGAGAGAACCACTGACAGAACGCTGTCATTTTCTAAGTATTCTTTAACAAGCTGGGAGCATTTTATTATGATTATAAGAATGTTTAAATCACATTCTTTAGAAAAACTAGTTAACAAAATCAACTGTTGGGGTTTTCAGCAACAGGCAGCATTATGTTCATTTGAATTTCTTCATTATCTGTTAGTATAGCAATTAGAAGTTTTAGTTTAGAAATATTCTCATATAAATTTGATTTTTATATATAATTTAATAGTAAACACATTTTGAGAAGAAAGTACAATTTTTCAAATAAATTGATAATTTTTAAGTTATAGCGACTTGAAAATTGCAATTTTAGTTTGAAAAAACTGGTATTTCAAAATGATCTTTGTCGAATAATTAGAAAAAGAGTTACATTAACGGAAAAATGGTAAAAACCAACATAACAATTCGCTAGTTAAAAAAAATAATAAATCTCAAAGACTGTTTTTCGTTAACATATATCATGATCTAGATGCTCATATCGTTTTGTAAATTTGCGGTATTTGATTTAGAACAAATTGCCCTTTAAACTGTACAGGTATTTTCTAAAAACGTAAAACTTTTGTTCTTGCAAATATCCCAATAAATGTTACTACGCAATTTTAACCATAAAAATGGAAATACTTTTAAATCAATGTATTTTCCTTGTTTTCTCTGTGTCATTTAGGATAAGGGGTGATTTTTGACAGCGCTGTTGGGGTAGTTTTCAATAATTGAGCCAAAGTTACTGCAAATTCTTCTCACCTTTACAAACCTCCGGTTTTTCGAGCTTTTTCGAGGGTCACTGCAGCTTTTTTCAAGTTGAATATTGAATGGGGGTAGTATTCACACCATCTGAGAGTTGATACTGTAGGATGTTGGTGGTACGTAAGTTTCTAGTTCTATTTTAGAGTACTACGCAATTTCAGCCAATCATAGCATCCATGAAAATATAAATCCTGTTGGATTTGACGTTTTTTCTCGTCTTTCTCGTGTCCTTTAAACACAGAGATGGTTGTTCTCAACCTTATAGGGGCAGTTTATGAAGATTACGTCGGAACTGATGCAGTTTCTTATCACTTTAACAAAACAGACATTTCGAGCTTTTTCAACAGTCATTGCTGTTTTGGATCGATTTTTTTATATATGGGGGTAGTTTTCGCCCCTTCATGGGGTAGGATTGTATGTATGCTGATGTTTAATCTTAATCTGTATAATTCAATTGATTAAGATGTAACAACTATTCTCTTAGCTTAATCTTTTTTTTATCCCATTCCAGGAATGTTTTTTGGCTCCAGCTAATTATTTTGTACGATTTTTTTTGACCGCGGATTCGACCACCGAAAATACATTGGTCTGGTTCGCTGGTCTAAATATTTTCTTTTTTGTGGGGCTGTGTTATTTATTTATATTATGTGCACATTTCCACAAATATTGTTTTTTAGTTCCTTTTTATAAACACACTTTTTACAGAGTTATTATATGCCTACGTACACCTGATGGTATACAAAATAAACCAGTGTAAAATAGAATGACGTTTGATTAACTTGTTCCTTATAATTAATAACAAATTGTTATTTTAAGTTATTTCACTAGTGCTGTTATTTATGTCCTCTAAAGAGCAAAGATATTCGAACTCTTATACTTTCTCGTTTCTGTTTCTGCCAGTACCCTGTCTAACTTCCATAAACTTTATTTTGGTGGGGTTGGCACATAGCTCGACAGTATCTGCAGCTTCCTCCATTCTTCGAAATGTATTTTAACATCACGTGGTCTTCGTCCTATCAGGTCTAGATCATCCGCATACACCAGCAATTGCTAATATCTAAGATGTTCAAAATATTTTGTCTGTTTAAAACGCTTGTCTTAAAAAAAATTCCATCCGTGTTCCATATTAGAAATCTAGCTGGACAAAAATAAGAAATATGACGTTTTGAGACCAGTATTAAGCACACCGCCGCAATAAAATATTCTCCGCAATCGGTCAAAAACTAGTGTTTTAATGCTTTGAAAGTCAGTTTACCTGACAAATCTCTATTAGTCGTCTGCTTCCAATGTTATAAGAGTGAAGTATTTAGATTTTAATTAAAGTGTGGATATCGGAAACTATTAATTATATAATTCGTTTTGTATTCATCTCATTACTTTACAATAGGTAACAGTTTAAATTTTACCTTGCAAGTTTTTCACTAGTAATTGATTAAGACCTACAGTTTGATTGCATGTGATTTTTCTAATCTGCCTTTATCCATTTTATGTGTCATTTTATACTTCACCAAATTAAAGTAAATTTGGGTGCAGAGAGTTGCAGCTCATTTTTTATGGCGTTTTTTAGATATGCATATTTAGATATGTATATTTTTTTAGATATGTATTTCCTGGAAGTAACTGTTCGAAGTTTGGCTGAGCGAGGAGAAGAAGGAGGCAAAATCCATGAGGATATATTCATAAGTACCTTGGTAGAATTTAATGGCCATACACTTCAAGTTACTCATAAAAGACCACGCACACAATACATGGGATTTCATCCAGCCGTCGATTTGGCTGAAAATTTGGTATGTTATAGTGGTTATGGCCACAAAGCCCAAAATGTCCTAAATTTCGAGATATTGAAGGTCAAAGGTCGTATGAGCTATCACTTATTATAGCGATGGCAACTCAATCCTTTGATAGAAAGTCAAATTGGAGTAAGAAGGTGTTGATCATGACACACTGACCACTCACTACCCGGGTCAAGAATCTTGCTAAAAAAAAACTGTCGGTACCTGCTAGATAAATATTACTGTGGTTGGTGTGGCACTTTAAGGTAACTTTGGACATAATCCATGGGCCAAGATCATAGATCTGTTCAAGGTTGTCAAGTTTTATTCCAGAGTAATATTTCTAGGGTAAAAGAGGCACCTGAAGGTGACGTGGTAGCTATAATAAGTGATAGCTCATACGACCTTTGACCTTCTATATTTCGAAATTTAGGACATTTTGGGCTTTGTGGCCATAAGCACTTTTGATCAGGAAGTTATGGATTATAACATACCAAATTATCAGCCAAATCGACGGCTGTATGAAATTCCATGTATTGTATGCGTGGTCCTTTGAGGAAACGATGGTTGATGGCAAAGTGTGTAACGTGTTGACGTCAAACAGAGCCACACAACATCAACAAAAAAAAATCATCAACCGCTACTGATATGAAGAAAATTTTGCAGCAACATGATTTAAAAAAATCAACGGAAATGTTGTTCAGAAGAAGCGTTAGCCTTGTTTTTCGAATGTAAGCTAAACATTCTTATAATTTATTAAGAAACAGTGCGCTTGGGGTAGGACACAAAATGTATTCCTTCTATAGAATTTTCAGAAAGCAAAAAGGTCTTGCAATCCCTGCAATGTTTTGAATGATTTAAAGCTAAGTTACGTAAAAAATTTAAAACATTGGCAAGAAAATTTTTTGAAACTTTTTTACATACTTTTCAAAGTATATTTATTTTTCAATCCTCTCAAATCCAACCCCTTATTGCTTGGATTTTTTTACTATTTTCAGCGAATTCGCGGATCTAATATTATCATGTCCGTCCAGAGAGTTTCAGAGTTTTAAAATAATACTTATCTTTCAACCTACTCAAAAACAACCACCCTCTACTATTGATAATTTTTTGTAAGTATTTTTGATATATTCATAGATATCATATTATCATACTCACAGAATTTCGGGACTTTAGAAGAAAATTTATTTTTCAATCCTCAAAAACCACCCCCTTAATGCCTAGAATTTTTTCATTAGTTTTCCTGTCTTCTAACAACTATTTTAAGCTCATTTAGAAGTTTGTAGAATTTTATCCACCTAGAAGTTGCAAATGACCAACTGTGCATCATATTGGAGCCGCCGTTTTGATTTTTTTTATTTTGATTTCAGATTCGTAATTAGCATCTCCAAACACTCACATAAATATACTATGTTTGAAAAATAAATCAGCAATAATTTTTCCAATATAAAATTTTTCGATTTATCTCATTATATGACTTTATTTCTAAATTTTGTTTTTTTTACCTCTAAGTACTGTAGTATGTAATAGTATATTATTCAACGAGAGAATTACAAGCGAATAGAATACTATACTTTTTCTCCGACTACTCATTGTTTGAATCGTGTTTTCACAACAAACTTGTGAAAATCAGTAAGAAAAACCTTATAGTAATTTTAAAATTTAAATAAATCTAGATGTCATGACATACAGTGTGTCCCAGGATAGATGTAACAAGAGGTGTAATGGACCAAAAATTTTGGAATGGTATTTGGGGATTGAGTCCTGCTTGTTGTAAAACTAAAGAATACCAAAAATGACTTGATTTGGTGTTCTACAGGGTGTTTTATAAGCAAAGTTGTAAAAATCGCCACTAATAAAGTGCCTTTATTTTTCAAAATATGAAAAAATTCCTCTAAGAAAAGTTATTTAGAATGCAATTTTATACCTCTATACCAGGAATATAAAATTATTTTTTTGAAACTTCCCATTTTTCCAATAAATTAGTGTTTTATTTTGAACCAACAATTAAAACTGTATAGAAATTATTTTTTGTGAATTAATATTTAAAATTATGTAGAAGCTAAAAGTAGGCTATGAGAAAAGCAGTGGATACACATTTATCATTTATTATTGACATATCTGTCAAACGTAGTCAATATTATCCTTAATTTCTGTTTCAAATTAACGAACCAAGCATAAAAAATTAAGTGAAAATGGTACTCACAGTGCGTAAAAAATTTATGTTGTGCAATGCTACGGAATTGGCGGTGAAAACTCGCTAAGAGAAGTGGTAAGCCAATTTAATTTGAAATGTCCAAACACTGCTTTGTCACGTACTCAGGCTATGAGAATAATTAAAAAGTTTCTGGCTACTGGTAGTGTTCTTAACATGAAAAGAAAAATAAAAGCGTATGATGAAGACAATGTTGGGGCTATTATAGCTCATGCCTCTGTTATAGAAAATCCTAGGATGCCACTAAGAGAGAGAGATCAGCTCTTATTAATATTAGCAAGTCTGAACTCCAAAGAATTTACAAGGCAAAGAAAATATAGGGCATATAGAGCAAATTATAAACATACGCTTGAAGAGGGAGATGACGGCTGTAGGTTGGATTTTTGTTTGACCATTGAAGAAAAAATCATGGAAGAGATTTTTTTCATCATTTCATACTTTTCTTAGATGAATCCACATTCACAACCAATGGTGTTGTTTCATCTCAGAATTGTCGGTTTTGGGCTTCCGAAAATCCAAATTTTGGAATTCATTGTAGAAGACAATGCTATAAAAAAGTGAATGTGTGATGTGCTGTTTCTTATCACGTTGGAGTTATTGGACCTTATTTCATCGAGGGAAAGTTAAACCAGCACACTTATTTACAGCTTCTTGAAAGATTTTCTGAAGAACATTTAAATATTTTAAGAGATATGCCTTTTAGTTCATTTTCAACATGATGGTTGCCCTGGCCACTCCACAGAAATGGTTAATCGGTGGTTGAATTTAAATTTTAGAGAAAATTGGATTGCCAGGAATGGACCGATCAAGTGGCCGGCGAGATCCCCAGACCTATCAATATTGGATTTTTTTTATGGGGTCGCCTCAAGAAGTTGGTTTACGCTGAACCACTTTCCAACGATGATGCAGTATTGAAACAGAGAATTACAAATGCCGTAAACTCCATACCATTAGATCATTCGAAACAGTTTAAAGCACTTCAGGCGAAGGATCGAAATGTGTGTGGATGTGGGTTGTAGCTACGTCGAATAATAAAAAAATTGTAAACATTGTTTTGTATTGGTCAATAATTAATTTGTTTGTGAATCTGTTATGTTTTTGACATTTATTACTTGCTATAATTTTTAAATCTCATTAATCTTCTGTTAGTAATTGTTTCTTGTTTTACAATTAGTTCGATTAACATTATACATTATTCTTACATCTCGTATATTCAATTTTTTATTTACCAATAGCCTACTTTTTGAGATGATTAACATTTGTTCCTACACAACTTTAAATATGAACTCAACTCTTAATTCGCAAAAAAATAATTTTATATTCCTGAAATTTGGTATAGAGGTATAAAATTGCATTCTAAATAACTTTTCTTAGTGGAATTTTTTCATATTTTGAAAAATAAAGGTACTTTATTAGTGGTGATTTTTACAACTTTGCTTATGAAACACCCTGTAGAACACCAAATCAAGTTATTTTTGGTATACTTTAGTTTTACAACAAGCAGGACTCAATCCCCAAATACCATTCCAAAATTCCAAAATTTTTGGTCCATTACACCTCTTGTTACATCTATCCTGGGACACACTGTATATTGATATTTGCATGATAGGTTTAATTGAGTCACGACATACGCGATATTTTTTAACTTTAAGTCGTCTTTTATGATTGCTCCACAACTGTTGAATAATGAAAATGAGCTCCTGTGATTGGTTGTAGCTCATTGAGTAATGAATTATTACCCACGGCTATGAGTAATGAGCCCCATTACTTGTTCAAAAACGTAATAAATGAATTATTCAATAGTCGTAGAGAAATAAATGTATTGTCCGCTAGTTTCTGTTTCCGATATGAACATTTTTCAATAAAACATAATAGGACAGAAATTATCATACCTTATTTTTCCATTTAATAACAAGGAAGTAAACATGACAGCATTATATAACTATTTAGTAGCACATGTCTGCACATAGGAATCATTGATTATAAAATAAGATGCATAATATTTAATATTACACTTTTAAATGGTTACACATCGCCTTCACTGTTTTACGAATCAGTTTTATAAATTATGATGGAATTAATAAAGTGCATGCTGGGTATCTGAAAATATCCACTACCTGGGAGAAAAGGGGAATAAGTACATTGAAAAATATTTATTCACAATTAATCAAAATTCGAGAGGAAAGAATCCTTCATTCAATATCTTAGTGAAGTATATTCCATATAGATATGGCCTAGCCGATAAGCTACTAACAAAATTCAGTTTTGAGAATGAAGCAATAAGGGATAAGTCTCCCTTTTTAGGTAAGATCACTAAGGGCGACAAAATACCTATAAAGCCACCCTCCAGCGATCTTTGATGGGATGCTGGCGTAAAGCCCCTCAACTGCAGTACAATCAAGGAATTGTGAAAACTATGACCAAAACACAAATGGAGCAGTAACTGCCTGCTTTTATGGTTTCGCATAGCATTCGTCTTTATGAGTATTCTATTAATCAAGTTCAAAGTGCAGCAAAACACATTAATGGGTTTTTAATTTAGATAAAGGCTAACATTTAGACTTGTATGAATTCACCATTTATCACTAAGTTGTTTGAAGTACATGAGTTGCAACATCAAAGGTTCAATTCGCTGTTTTTAATTAATAATTTTCCTGCACGCACGTGACAATATAGCTAATAAAGTAACTGTTTATTATTTTCTCAGTTTATGACAGTATAGTGGAGAAGGGTACAAACTCTTGCAAAAATTGTGGAAAGTTTGTATAAAACACTATTTAATTTAGGGATTCAGATGCAAAGAACGGAGTAACTTTATTTTTAAAAAAGTATTTAATATCAATTAATACGAAAGGCATTATGGTTAAATAGAATTAAAAAAAAAATAAGTTGAGTTTTGTATACAGGGTGATTTGTAATTAGTGGTAACTACGGGCCAGCACGGCCTGCCACTAGTTTTGGGAGCACCAAACAATCCTTGCAAATCCTTCTTTTGCTCGAGTAACACGTTAAAAGTTTTGTAATTTTCTCAATTCCAATAATTTCATAACGAAACAAAACAAAATGCCGACATATTTATTTAAAAAATGCAAAGACGCACTAAGTTTTTGAGATAATTAACATTTAAACTAAATACTTCATCTATTAAAAATACGAACGCCATCTTTAAACTTCCATGTCTCCGAAACTTTCTAACATTTTTTCGCTAAATATGATACTTTTCGAGTTATTCGACGAAAACTATTTTCTGATGCTCATTTTCTCAAGTTAAAATCGCAATTTTCAAACTGTTAAAAATATCAATCAATATGAAGAATTTTATAGAAATTTTTTTCTCAAAGATTGATTCTTTTTCAGTTCCAATGTTTTTTTTTTTCGATGTCACCCTCTGAAGAGAAGCGATATCGATCCCTTATAAAATGACAAGTTTCTCATAATTTCTTTGATTATTATTAAGTCATAGAAAACGAGAATTAAATTTAATCCATGTGGTAATCTGCCTAAATTAAAATCTCCATTTTCTGTACTATGACCTCCAAATGTTTTTGGTGTAATTAAGTAAAAAAGGAGTCACTACTTCCACATCCAGATTTTCTAACCTAGTCTCTCACAACAAAAAAAATTATATACGTCGTATTAATTTTTTATGTTTGTTGGGTATTTTGCCACTGTAAACATATTTAAAAATTTTCAAATAATAATAATTGTTTATGGAACTTTAATAATATAATATTTGGAATTTTTTGTACCTTCCCAAAAAAACCCCTACATCGGTAGTGGGGTGGGGATGGTGGATGGGGTAGCGGATGAACATACATGCGTAATATGCTTCTTACATCACTCATTACGTAATATACTATTAAAAGAGGGTTTAAACTGATCACAAAATACTAAAAATCTACTTATAAATGGATTTTTGATAATTTATGAGGTGTCTTTTGATATGTTTTTGAGGTTATGTAAAAATCCTGACATGATAAGAAAATTCTGACCTCGGATTCGGTCTCAGCGCCCCAAAATACGTATAGAAATTTTGGTCAACTAGTTTAATCTTTCGATTTATATTTTACCGGCTTCGGGCTTGTTCTAAGCTGTTTTTTGAGGTTACATAAAAATATTGACGACATGTGACAATTCTGACCTCGGATTCGGTTTCAAAGCCCCAAAATACATATAGATGTGATAGTCGGAAAAGAAATACATGACCTTTTTTATTTTCTTGTGCCTGTGTAATTAAAAAGATAAATAAATTAACTTAATAAAGTACATAAAACTCCTCGCATGATACAGTAATTACTTCACTGTTTATTTTGTTTGCTTGTTATGAACTCATGTCAGAATAACAATTAAATTTAAGTTATTTATGCATCAGTCTGCACCCAACAGAACAAAAAAATACCACAGCCAACTCCAAGGCTGAAATATCCATATCCTAAATTAAATGTGTACATAAAACAAATCCGTATTTCAACAAAATGATGAACTGCGTTAATAGCAATGAAATTACCAACGGCCTAAGCCAATTCGACTTGAATAGGATTCCATTGCCGTGTCCCATCAATCATCAGAGAAATGAAAAAAATAGATGAGTCACATTGCAATAAATGGGAACAACAAGTGTTACTCATTACCACATGTTGGTACAATCGATCTCAACTGTCAAACTATCGTGAAAATCTGCTCATTTAATCTAAAAACAAATTATATGTATGAAATGTATACATCATAAACACAATATGTAGTTAACGTTCTGTTTTCAGCACAATGTTCGCTATATTGGGGTCGTTGCCAGTTGGATGGGAATGGGAACGAAGATAAAAGGGCCGTCTTATCCCTTTCTTTAATAATTGCACATGGTAACGAATTTATGTTGCAGTCGGGATGTTATTAAACACGCGTATCTGATTTTGGAAAAAAATATATACCGAGTGGTCCCAAAGCCGTCTTTTTTTTTATTGAGTAACAATGATTACATATTTATCGCGTTAAATTTATATTTAATTAGTGCGTTATGAAGTAAAAAAAAATGAGGTCTTTTGGTTTCTGTACACACTAAATCACAATTTAATTTTTTTCACCCCCTTTAATAATGGAGAGGGGGTGGTAATGGGAGTGGCTAATGCTAATGCATTTCCAGAGTAATCGTGCGCACAAAAATGTTACAGACAGACCGACAGACAGAAAATTTTTTGCTCAAACTTAAAATTTCGACATGACATTCTAAGCCGGTTTGAACAAAAAAAAATTCAAAACTTTCTTACGTTATTTTTGAGGTCTTTGGTTCTTCTACACACATTAAATTACATTTTTTTTTACCAATTTTAATAATGGGGGTCGCTAATGCAAAAAAAAAATTGAAACCTTAGCTTCTCTTATATGTACAGGGTGTCCCGTAAATAATGCTATAACCTATCAGAATGTCACAACTTGACTTTATTGAAAACCTTACCGTTTTCGAGAAATGGGAACTTTTTTGAAAGTTTGAAAATTTCTGCTCTAGGATAATATTTTGCATGCCACTGCCACAAGGTACGGATGTTTTCATTTTGTTTATCTTAAAAACTATACTACTAAAATAATAAGTGGCAAATTATTATTATATTCTGAAATGTTTAACAATTCTAACATAAAAGGATGAAGAAAGATCGAAATAAAATAAAAAGTAATTTATTAAACATTATTAAAAAGACAGTCAAACAACTTATAATAAATGTTCCAATTGCTCTCCTCCAGCCCTGATGCAGGCCTGCACCTTTCAATAAAGGAACATGTTAAATGGCGTGAATATCCGGATCGGCTGATTTCTTCAGCGGCTACTCCGATGCGCTGATGCAATTCATATAAGCATTGAACAGGTTGGAAGTACTCCTTTTCCTCTATGCATCCCCAGTAAAGAAAATCTAAAGGATTTAGGTCTGGTGACCTGGGTAACCACAGAATTGGAGCTAAGCGACCGATCCATCTTCCAGTACCTTTCAAATTTTGGTGTGCCCTCGCCTCTCTCCCATAATGTGCGGGGCATCCGTCGTTCTGTAGTCACATTGTCAACTTCAGGGATAAAATAAAGTCTTCTAGTAAGATTGGTAGGTCGTTTTGAATGAATTCCAAGTAATTGTCTGACGTTAATGTTGGTGGTAGTTCGAATGGGCCTACCACTTGACCATTAGGGATACCTGTCCACAAATTTATTTTAAATTGGTATTGTGACCGATATTCCCTCATCAAGTGGAAATTTTCCCACTACCACATATGCAGATTATGACATGCGTCACATACGAGAACATCGACGAATGTTTTGGCAAAGCCATACAATTAAAAACTAGGCTTACTTGTCAAAAATTTTAAATTGATAAATTTAGCTCCTCCACTATTTAAACAACCATATCTTTTTTTTTCTAACAGGAAAAATTAGAATTTTTAAAAGTTTTAAAATATAATAATAAGTGAGTAAGTTTTTAAGATAAGTGGCAAGTTTCGCTTGGCACTTTTCTTTACACTACCAAAGGCCAAAGTCAGAAGACGGAAACTTGGTGGAACCGAAATTTAAGACATTTTCTTTTTTTAGAATACTGTCGTCGATATCTAAAAACTCTTATACACGTTTGATAGCACAACTGTTCTAGAATACTCACCACAGCACAGAATGAAAAAAATTTTTACCTTGTGGCAGTGGCATGCAAAATACTATCCTAGAGTAAAAATTTTCAAAATTTCAAGAAAGTGCCCATATCTCGAAAACCGCAGCGTTTTCAATAATGTCAAGTTGTGCTATTCTGATAGGTTTTGGCCTGGCCTATCTATTATTTACGGGACACCCTGTATATACTAAATACCAATTTCATGGACTCTTACTTGCTTGATTTACCTGTTTGCCCCCATTTACCCCAATTTACCACCCAACTCTTTAACGGAAAGGGATCAAAATATAACCTAGTTCTAGATCTCATTAAAATACATATGTGTACCAAACGACCCCGCATCTGACATTATAGTACAGTACCTAGAGGCAAAAAATATGCAAAACTTCGGAATAATGTCATATTGAACGGATTTCGTTCATTTTTGGCAGTATAATAGTAAATGCTTCACAGAAAAGTTTCTATATTGTGCGGGGGCTTGCTAATTTATAGGGGTGGATGCCACCCCTTCTCAGGGGGTGGCATTTAAAAAATATATATATTTATTGGAGCTGAAAAAGAATCAAATTTTAAGGAGAAAAGGTTCTATGCAATTTTTCACATAAATTGATAGTTTTTAAGTTATAACGACTTCGAAATTGCGATTTTAGCTTAAAAAAAAAAAGGTATTTCCAAACGGCTTTCGTCAAGTATCTCGAAAAGTATTGCTTTATCGAAAAATGTTAGAGACCAATTACAGAAAGTATAAACTGGGAATTAATTATATTTTTTGTTTATTGATGTAGGATTAATAATTTAAATTTAGATATTTAAGTTTATATTTGGCATCCAGATGTTCATAAGATAATTATTTAGAGTGAGAGTTAAATATCTGAGAAACTGTGACACCTATGTCAAGAATGCTAATAAGTAGAATAATAGGTTGTTAATTAAGCTTTCAACTGTTTTTTAATTTGTTTCTGTAGCATAAAAAACAAAGAAGTTATGACCGAAGCAATGTGCCTCTTCACATTTTTTTAATAACAAAGTCGCCATTTTGTTTCTGTAATTAGCCAGTAAATAGAAAAAAGGAATTTCAAACAGTGTTTCTCATTAATATATAGCATGATGTAGATGCTCAATTTTTTTCGTTTGTATACAGCACTTCCGTTAGAAAAAATTACAGTTTAAACTAGAAAGTTATTTTCGATAATACGTAATTTTTTTTTCTTTTCCAAATATCTCAATAAATATTAGTTTTATTAAAAAATGGGTAGAGGCTAAGAATAAAGCTCACAAAGTGATAATGAATTTCGATTTTTTATTTACTTACATAGATTTAATAGTTTCGGAGATATGAAAATTTACAAATGGCGTCCGAACGTTTATAAGACGAAAAATGCAGTTTAAATGTTAAATATCTCAGAAATTGTGACACCTACGTCACGCATGCTAAGAACTGAAATTAAAGACAATTAATTGTGCTCTCAAATTATTTTTTACTCGTTTCTGTAGCATAAGAGATAAAGAAGTTATGACGGAAAAATATGCGTATTTATTTTTTTTTATATAAAAAGGTCGCTATTTTGTTACTCAAATTAGCTAGTAATTTAAAAAAATAACCTCAAATACAGTTTTTCGTTAAAATTTTTTTGCTCATTTAAAGCACTTGCTTCAGAAAAAAATGCATTTTAAATTTTAAAGGTAATTTTAAATTTTAAAGGTAATTTCGAGACACTTGGATGCAAAATATAAACTTAAATATCTCGGAAATTATTAATCCTACATCAATATACAAAAGATATAATTAATTTCCAGTTTGTACTTTTTGTAATTGGTCTGTAACATTTTTTCGAGATACTTGACGAAAACCGTTTGGAAATGCCTTTTTTGTAAGATAGAATCGCAATTTTGAAGTCGTTATTACTTAAATACTGTCAATTTATGTGAAAAATTGCATAGAACCTTTTCTTCCTAAAATTCGATTCATTTTCAGCTCCAATAAATATATTATTTTTTAAGTGCCACCCCCTGAGAAGGGGTGGCATCCACACCCTATAAATTAGCAAGCCCCCGTACAATATATAAAGTTATCTGTGAAGCATTTACTATAATACTGCCAAGAATGAACGAAATCCGTTCAATATGACATTCCAAAGTTAAAACCTCTAGTTACTGTACTATTCTGTAAAAGTGGTTTCAGTCAAATTTCATAAAACTAAAGGGTATTAAATTTGAAAAATGGTCCTTTGAGGTAAAAGTGAAGAAAGCAAAAAAGCCCAAAAGTTCAGTGACTGACAGCAAGTCATCCCCCCCAGTTTTGGGGGCGGGGAACACGATGGTGACAATACTTTCTGACCTACCCTTCCCCACTACTCCTAAACAGGAACCCCCCCCCCCCCTTTTCAGATTGTCCGGTTTATATTTATATCCAAAAAAGCCAATTATTTTTCAAAATTATTTTTTATAAAAATGCAAAATTCTCGAATTTTGAGGGGGCAAAAAAATCGTAGTAGGCCGTGCTCCGACATCTGCAATATGCCAAAAAATTGCGACTTTCAGTGTTTTAGATAATAAAAAAAGTTCATTCGATTATCTCAAAAATAAAGATTTTATGCGCTTGTGAATAAAACACTAAAAATAATCACAAAACTATTAATAATAACACTCATGAAATCATAACCTAAAAAATACACGACTGTACAACCCAATAAAAGTTTTGACGTCACATACAATCTGCATGAATTCCTTCCACATTGAGTTATGTCAGTTGTGGATGGCTAAAACAAAAACATCCTAAACGAATAATAACCTTGCTGACTGCAAGTCCATATTTGCCTGTCTAATTCTTTGCTGTCGTACAATAACATCACATACCCCTATTAAATTATAAAAGTTTGCTCGACCCTCGGAAATTTCCTGTTTAGTATAGTGTAACATTGTGCTCTAAAATTTTTATTAAACTTAGTTTTACTAACACATAAAAGTTTGCACAGCTCGCCATACATTGCATGTGGCCTAATTTCAATGGGGTGTAACCATTAAGTACGTAGAGCTGACTCGGTAAGACGTGAAAGTAATAGCGATGTATGCAATAGAGGAACTAGTAAAGTGTATGTACAAAAAACTGCTACATATTCTGGGGACATGAATAAAGTAATTAAACTCAACTCAACTTAATTTAACAGCGCTTATTGGCACTATAGAGGTTCAGAGTTCTTCAGAATTTGATTATTGTTTTAAACAACACAATGCTTTCAAGAGTTACAATCAAATTTCGGAACTTTACTTTTACTAAAAATATATGTATGTCTCGTGCGTATTCTTTTTGGTTATTAGTACGGCGCAGGAGCGAAAAGTTGGCCATCTAATCTACATATATTTTGTCTTGTTATGTTAACATCATAACTTTTGAAAATCACAGCACAATAATGTTCATTTTATGTAATAGTTTTTGTTATTAGGTACGTTATATATGATTTTGTGATATAAAATTGCTGCCAGATTCTATACTCAAATATTTTCCTAGGGAAATTGTCGAATATTTCCCGTTTCTAAGATGAAATCCTTTCAGGCGGGAAATATCAATAAGATTTGCGTAACTGTTATTGGTGTATGTTAATCATGTGACCGATGAGGGTGATTCTCAAACAAACAGTGGTTTGACGTATCGGCAGTAGGTAATTTTTGCAATATATTATATTTCACAATCTCTTCTTCATGATTACGTAATAACACATGTAGTTTCCGTCTCTTGAGCGATTGCTGCACAATGGTTAGTAAGTTTTTCCTTTTTGTTCCCTCCCGCACACCCTATTAATAATAATAATAATAAAATATCTTTATTTCTTCATGAAACAAGTTGTATTACAGTTAATCAATAAAGGAGATGGCGATATTCAACTGGGTTGCTCTTCCATATAACCATCTCTGCGAATAAAACTAATTTAAATATTAGGTTGGTTTCTGCAAGTCAGCAAACGGTTCCCAAACCACAAGGAGTCCGCGTACAATGACTTTACAGCATCGAAAATCACGTGCGCAAACCCCCGATGGTCCGCAAACCGCCCGCTGACCCGCAAAAACAAACCTATTATTTGTACATTATATAAGTGCGTGCGCACAATTTACAAAACAGTATAATTTCTTTTACTAAGTATGTAGGTTTTGATCTGTTTTCTGAAGCTTATCACGAAAGTGAGTTTTTCAGGCAAATCGTTAAAAAATTTTACGGCGTTATAGCTAAATGAGCGTTGAAATAGGGAAGAATTATGCTTGGGTACACTAAACAGCTGGCAATGGCGTGTAGGACAGGTATGAATATCACCACCTTTAATAAGTTTATTTTGTAGATATGAGGGCATCTGGGTAGAATTAATTTTAAAAATGAGGCATGCTAGATGAACTTGAAATCTTTCATTAAGTGTTAACCATTTAGACTCATTAAATTTATCAGTAACATGTTCGAATTTGAGAATATTGTAACAAAATCTTATACACGTATTTTGAAATTTTTGTAGGCTATCTTTATCTCGTTGCAACAAAGCAGGCCAATATACTACGTCACAATACGATAAATATGAAAGAATCAGAGAGTCACACAATTTTAATTTAATATCATTACTCAAAATATCTTTAGGAATCGAAAGAATTTTTAATTTCCCAAACGATTTCTGCAATAGATTAGACACATGTTTGGAAAATCTTAGTTGAACATCTAAATAAATACCTAAGTTTTTGCAATTATCAATAGAGGTCAAAATTGAGTTATTCAATATTATTTTAAAGTCCGTGTTTTGCAAAATTAATTCCCTATTTTTACCAAATAATAACAGTTGACTTTTGGATTCATTTAAAACTAGTCCATGGGCTTTAGATATACTGAATATAGATACTAGATCAGAATTAATATTTTTTGCAGCCTGAATGAATTCTGTCGATAGAAATGAGTAATAAATTTGTGTATCATCTGTATATTGATGTGACTGACAGTAATCCAAATATTTATAGAAATCGGCAGTGAAAATTGAAAAGAGTAATGGTCCAAGAATACTCCCCTGTGGAACTCCTTGATTTATATCAATAAATTGTGAAAAATTATTATTTACTCCTACCCTCTGGCATCTCCCATAAAGGCAGGTTTGAAAAAATGTATAGTATAATTTGGTGCAGAGAGTATTATGATTTAGAGTGTCAAATGCCTTACTGAAGTCTAAGAGAACCAAACATAAATTTTTGTTTGCATCGCACGCCCTAAATATGTCATCAATAACTTGTATCATTGCTGTTGTTGTGCTATAATGGGGACGGAAACCAGACTGCGTAGGAGGTATTACTGATCGACGCTTCGGTTATCACTTTATCAGGCGTTGTACACTTTTCGGCAGCCCGCACCTTTCTTTTACTAAAAAACCGCTGCCCAAGGAATCACTACTTCCACATCCGGATTTTCTATCCAAGTCACACAACGAAAAAATTTTGTATCTGGAAATAATTGTTTATGGAACTTTAATAATATAATATTTGAAATCCTCTACCGTAAAAACCCATAAAACGATACCCCACATCGGTAGTGGGGTGGGGGTGTAGGGGTTGGGGAGTTGGATAAAGTAAAAAAATATTTTGAGGTTTCTGGTTCTTGTACACACACTAAATCACATTTTTTTTCATCCCCTTTAATAATGGGGTGGGGGTGATAATGGGGGTGGCTAATGCCAAAATTTTTTTTGAGACCTTAGCTTCTCTCGTCTATACTAAATATCAATTTTATGAACTCTTACCTGCTTAATTTACCTATTTATTCCAAATTTACCCCAATTTACCCCCCAACCCTTCGACGGAACAAGATGAAAATATAATCTAGTTCTAGATCTCGTTAAAGTACATATGTGTACCAAATTTCAAGTCAATATCTGAAACGGTTCCAGAGTAAACGTGCGCACAAAAAAAGTTACAGACCGACAGACAGAAATTTTTTTTCGCTCAAACTTGAAATCTCGACGTTTCATGACATGCTAAGCCTATTTGAACAATAAAAATGTTTAAAATTTTTTTTGTCGTTACTATACTTCCACTGGATTTGGAAGTAATTAAATTTATTACCGCATTTTTCTCAATTCTTTTCCTTCTTTCCTTTATGTAAATTATTGTTTTTATTTGCGTATTCAGCTTTGTTTCTAAATTTGAAAACAAATATAATTATATGATAATTCAAACACATTTGGTATCAAAAGCTAATAATTACAAAAAATGCAGCGACTTGGCATAGCCGTTCTCTTTCTGCAGTTCGTTGTCTACAGCAGATATTTTCAGCGTGTTGATTTCCTGGCGTAGCATTCCAAAATTTGAAGAGTGCATGCCCTTTTCTACAATTTTAAGTCATGTTCATTTCATTTGTCCAGTTATGTTGAGTCTTAAGATATATCATAACCTTACTTTCTTAATAAACCTAGTAGGTCGAAATAGAGTCATTGTTAATATTTATTTAATGTTGCCTCGACCTCGTTCTTGCCTAGCCTGCCACCTGCCCCGTTGCCTTGGCCAGCGGATGTCCGGCTAGATGTAGGAATAAGTATCGAGATGCAATATGCAGTAAAATTTTATTATCGTGGATCACCCTGTAAAAATATTACACAGTCCAAATATTTTCCACTAAATAGCGTTAGAATCTGAATTGGGAGTAAATCGTATGAACAAGCAGCAATACGATTTGAACCGAAGCAGCAGCTAATATTTTTATCTAACGATTGCCTCTATCGTTGAAAAATGGTGATTAAATATATCGGACTGGCTATTTTCTCGTTGACTTCGACTATCTAAAATATAACATAATCCTTTGAGTCTTTATAGTCCTCCAAAGGATAATAATATTAGCGATAACAGTATGGGCAGATATCCAACACTGCAGCATGCAGAAGTTAATATATCGGACAGGGTGGTTCTCGTGTATATTGAAATTTACCACAAAATTAAAGTAACGTAAGAGAATATGTCGAGAAGATTATCTACACTACACATCACCCAATGTGCATTCTTTATTTATTATCAAAGGAAAAAGTATGTTAGCGACAAAAAAATGTGATAAACGTGTACTTTTCACCAGAGTCGGGTATAGTTTCGGACAATTTTTGAAAAATAACCCAATACTTTTTATGTTACAGGGCTAAAAAAATTTCTTTTAGCTTCAGTTTCTTTGAAATTGGTCATAGGAATGGCAAATCGTAGGAATTCTGATCCAGTGAATGGATTGAACGGAATCCTTCTGTAATGTCTTTAAGAGACTGTCTAGAATAATGTTAAAAACGAATACTGTTCGCTTCTGCCCCTAAGAGGTTGAAACCACCCCCAAACGCAAGAAAACCAATCATGGGTGAAATATTAAGAATTAGTCGAGATCGCCTATACTTATGTTTTTAGGAACGTTTATTACGAATATAAGGTCTGAAATAGAAATAGATGGAGTCAAATTGTCTGCATCAAAGTACAAAAAATATGTATAATATTCTAGTAAAGAAGTGAAAACTGCAGTATTTGACATATATGTATACTTTTTTTAGAGATTAGATGAAAAAGATACTAAAAAATATTTATTAATAATTTTGATTACATAACATCATTATTTTCATCATTAAAAGTATCTCACAACAAATGTTCATGAAAATAATAATTTCACTTACATTCACTTAACTAACATAATTTTACCAAATCAACAAAAAAAAACCGCTGCCCAAGGAATCACTACTTCCACATCCAGATTTTCTATCGAAGTCACTCACAACGAAAAATTTTGTATGTGGAAATAATTGTTTATGGAACTTTAATAATATAATATTTGAAATCCTCTACCCCAGAAACCCATAAAACGATACCTCACATCGGTAGTGGGGTGGGTGTGGTGATAGGGGGTGGTAGTGGGGGTGGATAAAATAAAAAAATATTTTGAGGTTTCACTAAATTACAATTTTTTTCATCCCCTTTAATAATGGGGTGGGGGTGGTAATGAGGGTGGCTAATGCCAAAATTTTATTGAGACCTTAGCTTCTCTTGTATATACTAAATACCAATTTTATGAACTCTTACCTGCTTGATTTACCTATTTACCCCAAGTTTACCCCAATTTACCCCCCAACCCTTCGACGGAACAAGATGAAAATATAATCTAGTTCTAGATCTCGTTAAAGTACATACGTGTACCAAATTTCAAGTCAATATCTCAAACGGTTCCAGAGTAAACGTGCGCACGAAAAAAAGTTACAGACAGAAATTTTTTTTTCGCTCAAACTTAAAATCTCGACGTTCGACATTCTAAGCCTATCTGAACAATAAAAATTTTGAAAAATTTTTTTGTCGTTACTATACTTCCACTGGATGTGGAAGTAATAAAATATACATCGAATCTACGTGCTCTCTGATTTAAGACTGGCGCAATGCGCGCAAGTCACAAAGGGTGCGGCATCTATTATCTAAACATGTAACTGGTGAAGTGAGGAAAACAATTATTTTTCGTATTGTTACCTGCTAATGTTTTTCAAAAAATAATATATGTTCTATATATGCAAGAATACAAAGTTGCTTCATAATATCAATTAATGTTTTAAAATGACTAGTAAAATTAAAAGATATTGTTCAGTGCCTCAGTTCAGAAGCCGTGTCAATGCACTTCTTCTAAAGACAAAAAAACTTAGCAATAAGTGAATAAATAGCTTTAAAAAATTGGAAAACCACCTAGCAAATGTATGTGTGTGTAGCCAACATTTTCTATTGGGCAATTTTATTTCCACATCCAGTGGAAACATAGTAACGTAATTTTTTTTTTAATTTGTATTGTTCAAATAGGCTTAGAATGTCATGAAACGTCGAGATTTTAAATTTGAGAAATGTCTGCCTGTCTGTCGGTCTGTCTGTCTTTTCTTGTGCGCACGATTACTCTGGAACCGTTTAAGATATTGACTTGAAATTTGGTATTTTAACGATATCTGGAACTAGATTATACTTTCATCTTATTCCGTTGAAGAGTTTGGGGAGTAAATAGTGGTAAATTGGGTAAAAAGTAAATCAAGCAGGTAAGAGTCTATAAAATTAGTATTTAGTATATACAAGAGAAGCTAATGTCTCAACAAAATTTTTGGCATTAGCCACCCCCATTAAAAGGGGGTAAAAAAATTGTGATTTAGTGTGTGTACAAGAACCAAAGGCCTCAAAAAGAAAACAAGTTTCGTAGGGGAACTTCTTTTGTATATATTAGCATGGTCAGACTTAGAACAATGGTATATGAAAGAAACAAATAGTTTCTTTGAAAGTTATCTGCTGAATAACCAAAATAATATTGTTTAACAATATTGTAAGCAGAAATACAAGATATTTATTTTTAAATCCTAAACTTTTCTTTAAAAAAATTGCAAGACAGCCTAACGGAATTTTTATTTTAAGTGCCAGGAATTAGTCAGAATAGGACATTTTTCAACACATAATTCTGCTGTAATATCATCAACCTCCACGTCAACTAATCCCTCATATATTTTTTAATTCTCCCTGTACCGAATCTAGCAATTTGATATGGTATAAAGCCTCTCTAACAAATTATTTCCATTCAACTCAACTTTAGACTATAACAATAACAATGAATGTATTGTGCCAGAACGACTGACACTTAATCTAATTGTATTTACACTATTCTCTGCATTCGTACAGATTGGCACTGCCGGTCGATACGATTGAGAACATGACGGTGAAAACACAATTTGTATATTTCAGACATATGTGGCGAACACAATTACATATAAACCGTTTGCACTTCAGACATATAAATACTCATTCCAGTAAGCTTTATGTTTATAAGAGGATAATGGGGGTAAATTTAATTGTGCTGCAAGGAAACGTAATGGATATTTGTGGAATAAATTTGATACATAAGTTCATTTCGGACTCCGCCGGTCCTAATATGCTATATTATTTACTTAAAGTACAGTCTGCCGACTATGTACACACACAGAGCGAGCCAAACTGTTGTAAATGGATGATTTAACTAAGCCATGCAGTCCTAAATTTTTATGGAAACAAATCTTGATATGCCGATACACGCAATAAGAACATTGTAAACAAAGAGTAAATTTCATGAAAACTTAAATTAATTAGCCAACCAAATTATTTTTTTATTTCCAACTTAACCGCTGGCCAGTTACATACCAAGCGAATTTTTAGGTTGAATTTTAAGCTAAATTTTTTTTAAAGGAGAATAGATATCGTGCGGTTTTCAGAATTTAAAAGATAATTTATTTATGGAACAGTGAGTTTTGCAGATCTGCTACTTTGAAACACATTACTGTTTACAGGACGACCATCTTGACCGAGTAGTCTGGGTATAGCACTCGGAGCTCATACCGGAGATCTCGGTATTTAATCCGTTTTTCCCCCTCCTTGAAGATGATGTTTGTCTCGGCAGGTGCCGAGAATTTCTATGACATACATCATCTTGGTTTGGTGGTCGAAGAGGACTATGTCACTTGTTTGCTTGAATCTTTGATGACAAAAGCGGAAAAAGAGAACAAAAAGAATAAAAACGAGAACAAAATTGAACATAAGGAAAGAGAGGTCACCCAGTCAGGAACTGCTATTTAAAGAGCAGTCCCAGTTTTGAAAAATCTAATAAAAAAAGTCAATTTAGAACAAGAGCACACTGGAGCGTTATGTTTAAGGCCTTTTCAGTGCCCTCATAGAGAATATTAAAAAGTCTTTTGATGGATCGATTTGTCAATAATAAAATGAAATCAACTAGTTAAAAATACTGCAAAACCTTTCAATTCAGTACATAAATATAAATCACTTTAGCTATCAAGTCAATACTAATATTCTGAAGTTAACATTTTTAGGAAAGAGTTTTTAAGTGTTTGGTAAAATAGGCTATATTGGAATAGCTTATTTATGTATCATTTGCAGATATTCTTTTGTTATACTTTATATAACCACTCCATTACTTATCTAATAAAATGATTGATGGCAAGGGAGGTCTGCTGTAGTAAAATTTCAAGTTTTTGCAATAAAATAATCTTGAAGGGCATCTAAATTTTTCTATGGAAAACAAGTGAACTCGTTTAAGCGAAAATAGTACATTGTGTATCTAGTAGCAATACATTCCCTGACGCTGATATCGCAAAAACTATTAGGTTTAGACAAAGGCCACCAGAAAGAAAAGATATCCAAAAAGATTAGTAGAATGTAAATTTAAGGTCCAATACATGGTGTTCAATTTAAAGTATCGAAATAATTTGAGTCTGAAAGTTACTTTTCGCAGTAAATGAAATTTTTATGATTTTATCAAATTTTACTCTCCAAAAAACTTAAATAACCATAACAGATTTGTTCCTACATTTATTTGTTTTATGTGAAAATGGAATAATTTCGATCGATATAACATTTTCAACCGCCATTTTGTCGAAAACTGTCAAAGATAGATATAGGGTGTGCTGCATGTTTTGTATCTAGAATTTCTTCGGAAATCTAAATTTCGTAATATAATATATTAAAAATAACAGAGTTTATACTGTTTCCGGTTAAACCGGAAATAAAAATCAGATCTTAGAGCAATCAACCATACAACGTCCCAAAATTTTAAATCGATATGTCTTTTTACAAGAAAGTTATAGGCTGGGTAGTAATAATTGAAAATTTGCAAGTTTTATAGTGTCATACAAAAATATTATAAGTATAAAAGCAAAAATATAAGAGCATAAGAGCATTCTGTAAATATGAGCATTTAGATATTTGAGTGTGGACTGGTACCATAGATAAGAATGTTCTCAAAAATTCATCAACTGAGTAAAAGAATGAATAAGCCTCTGAATTAAGTGTAATTTGTGTTTTAAGGTGAACGAGTTTTTTGCCTGGAGATCTATGCTGGAGCTTAGTTTGAGAAGATTGTCAATGTTGTGGTCAGAACCGAGTTGACTTGATAGGCAACATAAATTGAAGAAAGTCACTCATATAGATTAGAAATAACAGGGGCTCCAGGATAGAGCCCTTGATTAAAATTTAGAAAACCTTTCTTGTCATTTTCTGTGACTACGCACTGCTGACGGTTGGCCAAAAATGATTTAAAAAGAGAGAGAGAGAGAGAGAGAGAGAGAAAGAGAGAGAGAGAGAGAGAGAGAGAGAGAGAGAGAGGTAACCCTCTAACTTCATGCAATTGCAACTTTTCCATTAGTTTGTCGTGAGAGACACAGTCGAAGGTCTAGGAAAGATCACATGGAGTAATTACTGTATGATGACCTTCCTCAAGACCGTCGACTATCACTCACAGTCTGCACTTGCGTGGTTGAGTGTCCACGCCACAAACATATGTGCACAATCGCCTTGCGAAAAACAGCCTATCTTTACGTTTTAAACCATTTTTAATAGTACAATCAGTATTTGATCTCATTTCTGTCACGGTTTTCTGATCATACTTCCATTGACCATTAATAAATCATTAATAGATCCACTTCTGCCAAATTTGAGGAGTTTGCTTTAATACAAATTACAACACATATTGCCAATTACTACAACTCTAAATGGAGATTGGCAGACATTATTTTTTATTCTTATTAGTGGTTGATGGTCTGTGCTTTAATGCTGGTAACGGTTAATGGCTATAGACCAAAAGGGATTAGGAAAATATTTTTTTTAAATACAACAACTCCTCAATGTTGAGGAGTTGTTGTATTTATTAATATCAATGTGTTCTGTTTTGTTTTTAAAATCTAATGTAACAAAGGAAAACTCACCTAAACAGTCCTGATGATGTCAATAACTTTTCATGAAACGTCGACCATTTAAAAAAGTCTTTTCCTAGCACCTTTTGGTCTATACACGTTTACCGTTACCAGCATTAATTTTTTAATTCTTCAAAAAGTGACTATTGATCATCTGCTTAACTAAAATTTCTTTATTCTTTTAATAATATTGGATTTCAAAATGAAGTGAATCATTGTGAACGTCTAGTGGTTATAAAATCACCATAATGCAATTATTTGAAAACCGATCACAGTGTTAACCTCATCTGAATAAAAAAACATTTTCTAAAAAAATATATAAAAATGCTAAATTTTAATGTTTAACTGCTTTCGTGTGCAAAATTACGAACGAGATTTCATCTGAAGAAGTTACTGTTTATTAAAAAATATAATATTACAAAAAGAACTCGACAAAATTATCTGTTTAGGGAAGTTCAGATTCAGTTACAATATGCCTTAATTGACTTTTGTCCAATACGGAGATATTCAAGATTTTCTTTTCAATGAAATTCCTTTGAACAGACGCATTTAATTTTTAATTTACCGAAAAAAGTAATTGTCTCTCTGCGATGCCAAAAAAATCCTCCACATCAGGATACTAATTAACGTTCAGATAGGTAAGTCAATAAAATTTTAATTAGTCCGAATTAAAAACAAAAGGGAAATAACATTTCGATTAAGGATTAATTGTAACCTTTACAGGCATCCAACAGTGAGGTAAATTGGCTTTAAATACGTCAAGTTGTCTACGTCAATACACTGGCAATTAATCATGCGAAAATACCTTCATGATGTCTACATTGCCGACTCGACATCAAATTGCCACTCTGTACGAGTACTGATAAGCACAGTATGGGATTAGGGTGTGTGAAGTACACAATTGCATTTCTAAAACAATATACGTCATTTTTTAATACTTCAAAAGCGACTTTAAAGGGTTGATTGTGTTTAAAGCTCCTGGCGGAATTTTAATTTTCTGTATATCAAAGCTTTAGTCACTTTATTTTGATTCCATGTTTTTTTAACAAAGGCCTTTGCATCTGAAGTCAATATGGGGATCGAGATTTTTGGGGAAAATCCAGAGCTGTGTGTCTATGATACACCCGGGTCATTCCAATAAAATTACAATTATTTTAGATTTCAATTTGATTTTGCTAAATTTTGTTTAAAAGTATTTAAACTACATCATGAACCTCAGTAAATAAATCAAACGAAGTCCACAGTGAGTATTTTATGAGATATAGAAAAAAAATGAAAATGATTAGTAACGGAGAGGAGGTCTCAAAACAAAGGTGAGGATATCCAGCATATGGGCGATCGTATTATGCAAAGACGTACCATCTGCAATTAAATTAGTGTCACTTTTAATCAAATACCACCTATAAAACCTAGACACAGGTCTATAGAGTTTAATATCCTGAGTAGTTCAGAAAATATTTATAGTAGAACAATATAATGTGCAGAATACCTATAAACTTTGTCGGTCGGTTTTTTTGGCTTTCTCCTTTATCGCCAAGCTTTCCGGCGATCCGCTTTACCCCGATGACCTCTCCTCTCTACTATACAAAAAAAGAAACGTACATTTTCGTCTCCATTTCAACTGTCTCACCTCTGTGATTACAAATTATCACGGTGTTGGAATTATTTAAATTAAACTCAATTTACAAAAAATAATATTGAGGTTATGACTAATCAATGTCAGGGGATCTTTGGCAATCAATACTCATTTGGTACTAATTATAATTAGGAAATATTCTGTTTTTATGTCTGCAAATGTAGTTAAGGTGATATATGATATTAAACAAACAAGATGGAATTACCTTTTTTAATAAAACACACCTTCCATAATCACAACTACACTGACGTAACCATTTAGATGTATGTTTTTTCTGCTATATGACTGCATTATAAATAATGCAGTCATATAAGGTAAAAAAAGGGTAAACCTCGGAATGAAAGGTAAAAAGCTGTAAACTTGTATAAATCTTTATTTTGGCACTTTATAAGTTGGCTCGAAAGTCTCATAGAATCTCGTGTACGTGAGTTAAGATATTCAAGGTCAAAGGTCGCAAGAATCGGTTTTTTGTAAATATCTCGTTTTCTATGCTCTAAATGACATTTGTATTTATTACAAAAGTTGTAGAGCATATAATTTTCTACAAATTTTGTTTCAAGCAATATTTTATACATTCAACCTTTCTTGAGACAGAGCGCGAAGAGTGAGGAGCGCTTAGTCGTATTATCACGACCCTCGGGCCGTTTTGACGAGGACATTTTAAAATAACTGACTTGAATTTAGGAATTTAAATGAATACTTTTTAAATAAAACATAGTGGTAAAAATAATAAGGTACAAGTTTATTAAAACTATAAGGGTGTTTATTTACATTGTCTTATCGTCATTTGTTACCCTCTGGGGGTCACCCCCGGGGAGAGGAGCTGGGCCACGCACCTCACAGCAACTGGCTGCCCCAAGACCAAAAACCCAACTGCCTTTTTCTAAGCTCAAATATTTTTGCGTTATTATTTTATCGCTAATTCAGCATTGCATCATAGCTACAAATTATAGTCGACTTCCTGCTGACTTTACAGTTTCTTTGTTTCTTGGTGCAATGTGATTTATTTCAATACGACTTTGTTTGACGATTCTAATGATATTTATTTCCAAGTAATATTAAACACGATGTACTGGGTGTTTCAAATAGATTTGTCATAAATTATAATTACTGGGTGACAGTATATATCATAACGCGAGGTCAACTGTGGAATCCGATAAATAATACGATTTATAAAATTAATTATTTATTAAAAATATTATAAGTGTCAGAAAACCTTGATTATTTACTATTTAATATATTATATTTATAAATATTATTCACAAATCAGACATTCGTTTAATAATATTAATTAATATAAATAATAAAATATCAATTGCAACATTTGATAATAACCACAGAAAACTGGTTCGTTCAACCTACGGCGACTCAAACCAAATTCTCTGAAATCCCAGCTGGTAATCTTCAATCATAATCCCAATCTAAGATCGCCCACATTAACTATTGGTAACGAAACAGTAAGACCCAAAAATTCAGCCAAATACCTCCTGTGTCCATATTGGAATATGGACACACTCTACCTTAACAGCGGACCACAAGCCAAGAAGAATCTAGAAGTGGGAGAAAGAACAACCCTTCGAAGTATTACCAAATTACGTCATCCAAATAGGTAACGAATTATACCAAAAAATAAAAATAGAAGCAATCCAAACACGCCTAACTAAGCTACAAACAAAATTTGCCAATACTCAAACTCAACACATACAAAAAATATGATGAAGCGTTGAGGCATACTTGTCCGTTACAATCACCACAAGCTGAAGAGCATTGCAACTCTGATTTTCTGCATCCGCAGCGCGAACCACAACCATTCTTACAGTTGCAAAATATTGTATTGACCAGTTGATCTGGTGCTGGTGGTAATAATGTTGTTATCGGTTCCAGGATTTCATTTTGCAGTACCCAGCCCCATTCCTGGGGTTCTAAATCATTCCCTAACCAAGTTTGGATCTGGTAGTAGACACTATTGATATGCTGTCGAGGTGCTGTACTTATAGGTGGAAGAGTTGATACTGCATCGGTTTGTTAAGTCTTGTTAATTTGATGAATTGCATGTATCGAAAATTGTCAATCTGATTTAGGAGCATTATATATTGCTAAAAAGATACGTACTCCATTTTCAAACAATGTTTCTAGTGGACAAGTTTCTCTAACTTAATAAATAATTAACTTTATAAATCTTATTATTCATTGGATTCCACAGTTGACATTGCGTTATGATATATACTGCTAAGCGCTCCCCACTCTTCGCGCTCTATCTCAAGAATGGTTAAATGCATAAAATATTGCTTGAAATAAAATTTGTAGATTCATTTTATGCTCTACAACTTTTATAATAAATCAAAATCTCATTTAGAGCATCGAAAACGATATTTACAAAAAAACGATTCTTGCGACTTTTGACCTTGAATATCTTGAGTCGCGTACACGAGATTCTATGAGGCTTTCGAGCCAACCCCAGGCAACACGGTCACGTCATTTTGACGTCATTTTTTGGTAACTATTCGTCGGCGACGTCATATTACCAAAAAGTGACGTCTTAATGACGTCTGCATTTGTACGTCATAATGCCGTACATTAAATTCGTCATTATTACGTTTTTATCTGGTGATTTTAAACACCAGTAGCGTCTTAAATACGTCTGCATTTGTACGGCATTATGACGTACATTAAATTCGTCATTATCACGTTTTTATTTAGTGATTTTAAACACCAGTGACGTCTTAAAGACGTCTGCATTTGTACGTCATAATGCCGTACATTAAATTCGTCATTATTACATTTTTATTTAGTGATTTTAAACACCAGTGGCGTCTTAAAGACGTCTGCATTTGTACGGCATTATGACGTAGATTAAATTCGCCATTATTACGTTTTTATTTAGTGATATTAAACACCGGACAAAAAAAACATTAGTTTTACAAAATTGCCACCGCAACAATTATTTACATAATCTTTAGAAATACAGTAATAATAAATGGATCTTTAGCATTAATTACATGGTAATAATTAACGTCTTATTAAGTCGGGATAATTACAATTATATTTTTTTTGGCTGTATATTAATATCATCAACAGAATAGGATTTTTTTCGATCTAGGGCCCATTGGCCAATAGCCATTAGCCAATGTCATATATTGGTTTTTTCAAAAAGTGATCTAAATTTATCCCAGGCAGCAGACTGACGTCATTTTTTGGTCATATTGGAAAAAATTACGTCTCAGTAACGTCATATTGTTACTAAATTATGACGTCATGTTGAGACGTCGATGCGACGTTTGGTGACGTAATTTATTCATTGCAGAAATTATTTCTAGTTGGCGCCACATGCAAACTATGCATTACCTCGTTGTTTGTTGCATAAATTATTTCTAGATGGCGCCACAACCAAACCACTGAAAATAATCAGTCCTTCTTTATACCTTACTCTAATGAATTTATATAAAATAAATAAAAATATAAATTGCAATGTTCAAATACATTCAGGAAACGTTGATTGATTTGGATGGATCCTATAATGGTCAGGTTAAAGATCATTATTATGTGGCTGGGCCGAGATAGCATAAAAACCAAGTGAATGCTTCACCTATTAATTGTCCATTCATCTATATCGTACATGCCAGCTTATCCTGTAATGCATATCATACATCGGAAAATGGAAAAATCCTAGAGCCTTAAGATGTACATGCCATATTGCACCAAATCGGTTTATTTATTATATTTCTCATATGTACATTTATTAATTAATCAAAAATAGCTTACTTATGTAAGCCCATTGACGTCATTTAAGCGGCGTCTGTTGACGTCACTTAAATGACGTCCATGGGCTGCGACATTTTGCCGTCATATTTCACGTCATTTCCACGTCATGTTTAACGTCGCATTGGTGATAAAGGTGCCGAAAAAATAACGTCAAAATGACGAGACCGTGTTGCCTGGGCCATAACGAAGGAGGGATTTTATACATTTCTGATGATAAAGAATAAAAAAAAGGTAGGAAGTTTCTTAAGATAATGACGCGACACTTTCTAAAGTTTGAACCACTTATATCTACATTCTGTTCACATTTTAGAGTAAAATTCGAATAAATATATAACATTACGTTTATAATATACACAGGATTTTGACGACAGTTCCTAAAAAAATAATAATAATAGTGACAGAATTAGTGACCGTAGATAAGAAAAAAATTCTGAATTCGTCAGAATTCGATGTCTAACACAACGAGTGATATCTACGATTTTAGAAAGAAAATTAACTGTGAAATACAATTTACTTTTCGTTTCTGCGAAGAGTATAATAAACTTGTCGTGAAAACAACTACATTTTCCCATTCTGTTATTGTTGACGATTTGATAAGAGAACAAATTTTATTAGCATTTTTATGGGCACGTTCCGTTTCACACATTAAACGCACGAAATGAGTGAAAATCGTTCCGTATTATTGCTTGTACAAGTGTTTCTCCAACCGTTATAATTGTATACAATAATTGTTGTTTTACGCCCTAATCGTCATTTTCATCCGTTTCGTCACTTGCCGTTGAAGGCGTGCCACCATTAAACACAAATATTATTAAAGAAGAATGTACACACAATTTTGTTCCGGATCCTATCATTATCCCTAAATCTCGTACGTCATATTTCAATCAATAATTATCTATTAAAAATATTCCCAGTTATTATCCGAGTAATCCGTCACCCTATCTCTCGGTTTATTAAAATTACGTACCTACAGAATTAATATTTTCTCCTAATGTATATGGGCAGGTGGAAGATAGATTAATCTAACCTCTTCCTTTTGTGTATAAATTCTTTTGTGCACAATAAACATTTATTTATTTATATATTAGTAGAGTGAAAATAAATATCGAATGGAATTGTTTGACTGAAGCAATTTTATTGTTTTAATTCGTTTTACGTATAACAAGTACTATGAGCAGTTTTGGATTAAATAAATGTTTTTATTTTTTTGCAAATTAACAAATTATCAAAAAGTTTTTTCATAGGTCTAGCTAGCCTTATTCAACATTTTATTGCGAACAATTCGGTATTTTTATTTTTGCGATGTGATTACTAGGGCTGGAGATAATAAGAAAAATAGCAAAAAATTTCAATGTTGAAACAAGAATTGTTTAAATTTTACATGAAGCAGTGGACAGATTTGATCCAATATTTTTCATATTATTTGTTATTATACCTAGAATAAATTAAAACAATAAAATTGCTGCAGCTAGAGAATTCCTTATTCACCTATTTCGATGCTTAATTTGACTGTTACCAAATGAAATGGTAATTTCCGTCTTCAAAAAGCAATGATTTAGTTTAGAAATGAAGAAAAATTCGGTATAATACATATTTATGGCGAAAGTGGAAAAATCCGCGCTAAGCCAAAAAATTTTAGTCTCTTCGTCATCCAGATAAACGTCAAACTTTTTAACAATTTATCTTAATTTGTTACCGTTGCTAAATCCAAGAGAAATCTAAAACTAATAAGAAACGATCAAAATACTGCAGAAACTTTGCAAAGAGTTAATGATAATGTTAATCCACAGATATCTCTACGAAGAATTCAAACCGAAGTTGGAGTTTCACTTTCTTCTTTTCAAATATTTCTTAAACATAACAAATATCCCTTTAAAATTCACCTTATTCATCACTTACATCTTGGTAATTCTGAATGAATAATCAATTTCCTGGTAATATTTTCAATAATATTCGAATAAAATGCCTCATTTCTTAAGATCATTTTATGAAACAATAAAAATCGTTTTACAATAATGGCCTTAAAAATGAGCAAAACCCAAGATGGATGACAGCAAACAACCAAACAAGTTTAAATGTAAATATCCCCACTAGATTTTTTCTTATGAGGTTACCTAAAAAATGTAGCCTATGAAAAACCTGTAGAAGATATGGTGGACTGGGTTAATAAGGGAAACTGACACGATAGAATTTTTTTTGTGTCCAAAACTGGTTTCAGCGCATCAAAATACTTGCGAGTGGAATTTTCACAATTTATTCGATGTAAACAAAGTGAACATTTTAATTTTATT
The DNA here is from genome assembly GCA_936432065.2 of Rutpela maculata. Taxonomy (NCBI): domain Eukaryota; kingdom Metazoa; phylum Arthropoda; class Insecta; order Coleoptera; family Cerambycidae; genus Rutpela; species Rutpela maculata. The sequence goes on from OW386288.2 coordinate 164,600,003, forward strand.
AAAAATATTACCTTTACCGACGAAGCCATATTCACCCGCAGAGAAGTTTTTAATTGGAGAAATGCTCATATCTGGGATATTGAGAATTCACATTTACCTAGAGAATATATTTCTAGCATGAATTTAAAAATGTGTGGTGGGGATTTTTAGAAGATCGTCTGTTGGATCCATATGAACTTAAAATGTTTGTTTTCTTAACCACTTCTCAAGTCACCGAAGTAACTCCTTGAAAATCCAGAACGATTTTGTGTTAGGTAAAGAGAAACTACCAACAAATTTGAACATTAATTCATATTTAGAATTTCTTCAAAGTGATTTTTTCATAAGCTGGAAACTTTGTGATTGAACTTAAGGAGGAATATCTGGTTCATGCAAGATGGGGCCCCGCTTCATTATTCGTTAGATTTCTACTTTTGGGGAAAATCTTTAGTTTATGCGCAAGCAATCAACAGTCGTCAGAAATTATGACAAGTCCAGAATGCTGCCAATTTTATCAGAAACCAGCCCAACATATTTTTTAAAGTAAGGAGATATTTTAGCACAAAATTAAGAAAATGTATCAAAGTCAATGGAGCCCAATTTGAACATTTATTAAAGTAAATTATTTTTAAGGCTTTTTCGAATTCAAATATCTCGAGAAATAGCCACTCTAGAGCAATGCATTAAGAGTACCTTTTTTAAGTAAAAATTATTGAAAAATAAAAGAAAACCAAGAAAATAAATATTTGGCCAGTGGTGTACAAATTAGGGGGGGGGGAGTCAAATACTTGCAGCTCATTGTGCCAAATATATAAATCTGGTACAACAACCAATCAATCTTTTAAATAAGGTGGGGGGTAAAAACTACCCCCGCATACGGACGGAAATAGAAAGACGGAAATTTAGTTAATTTAGGTATATAGCTTACATAGATAGAAAAAAATGGTCACTAAAGAGATAACATCGTATATCTATGACTAAAAAAATAGGAAAAGAAAACCACGGAAAAGATATTTTGGAGATAAGAGAGAAAAATCATAAGAAAAGAAAGTATTTGGATTGATGGGTGAGAGTATGATATAAATAGGAAAAAGAATAGCTTTACACAGACTAAAAGATAGATAAGTTGATAAATGTTAAGATAATAAACTGTTGAATAAGCAGGTATGGTATAATAAATAAAACACAACTGGTTAACGTTTAATGTATGAATTTACTCCATTCTTATCTACCCCTAAAACTAAAAATGCCTGAATTTTTATTCCAGGATATTAGAAGTAATTAAATCCGTCCATCTATTGGGGTAGTTTTTACCCCTCCCCCCCAATAACGGTAATTATCAACCTTATTAAGATTAGGTGGTTGTCGTACCAGATTTGTATATTTGGCACGATGAGCTACAAGTATTTGATCCTTTCCGAATTTCAATAGCATTTGAGCATATGAGCTCTTACTAAGCGTAGACTTTAGTCATATGTCGGTGGTTGGAACGAATTCACTCCATATTTGTTCACCCTGCCTAAAACTACAAAAACCTCATTTCTTTTTTCCCGTTTTAAAACCTATGAGGAGTTTTAACCTTACACGGGGTTGATTCTCTACCCTTTGAAAGTAATGGATGATTGTTGCACCAGAGTCAAATATTTTGCACTAAGAAATACAAAAATTTGGCCTTTGCACATGTTATTCACACTCACCTGCGTCTTTTGAGTTTTAGCGGTAGTTTCCACGCCCCATAAGGACGGATTTCGGCTTAATTTATAGAAATACCTTACTGTGGCTCTCTACTCTCGACTACAAAACATCTACCATTTTTCACACTTCATCCCAAATAGCGAAAGTAGGTGATACATTAAGTGATCCCAGAACCGTTCTTTACGGTTTGCCACAGGGCACGGTCCTAGGACCAATTTTGTTTAGTATATATTTAAACGACCTGCTTAACCTACCATTAGATGGCTTAACTATATCGTTTGCAGATGACACTGCAATATTTTTCACTGCACGATCTTGGGAGATACTAGTGCAACTCGTAAGCAAAAACCTGAAAACCATAAAAGACTGGTTTGATAATCATCTCCTTACGATTAATATAGAAAAAACAAAATATTTACAATTCTGTTCTTATGAAAGCCATCTTCCACAGTTCACAAACATCACCATCGAAGGAACCAATCTGAAAATTCAAAGTGCAAAATCTATAAAGTATCTTGGAGTTATTTTTGACAGCCACCTAAAATGGAACTTACATATAGAAAATGTATGTAAGAAACTAAGGTATCTCATCTATACATTCAAACAACTAAAAAACATATTAACAGAAAAACAATTAAAAACTGTTTATTATGGACTTATACAGTCGCAATTATGCTACGGTATCCTAGCCTGGGGTGGTATAAACAAAACCAATTTAGACCCGCTAGAGAAATTGCAAAAAAGATTTTTTTAAATCATTTTTAAAAAAGATTACTTTTACCCGACAGATTTACTATATAATGGATTAGAATTATTAACTATTAGAAAATTATATTGCAAAGCTTTAATACTAAACCAATATAATTACCTAAAACATAAAAACAGACAGAGTACCTTATCTCTCCCTTTTGACTATCGCACTAGAAGTAAAGAAAAAATGTAATAACTGTACCTCGGGCCCAAAAAACGATAGGACAAAAAAGCTTTATCCATTTAGCTCCTAGAATATATAATAATATACCACCAGCTATTAAAAACTGTAACTTAAACAAATTTAAATACGAAATAAATAAATGGCTTCTAACTTATCCATTCCAAATACTACACAAATTTATTGACACTGGCGTCTTTTTGGTCAATTGAAAATTATATTATCTACTTTAAATATTAAGAAGAATTGTAAATTATAGCCTTAGTAATACTTAATATACTTATCCAAATAATCAGAATGTACCTTATAATATAACTCTTATTCGTACTGTTGAATTTCAATAGAATTAATTTATTATTTAAGTTATTTCGGCCAATTTAAAATTGTATTATCTACTTCTAAATATTAAGAAGAATTGTAAATTATAGCACTAGTTATACTTAATATTTATCCAATTATCAGAATATACTTAATTTTAATAGATATAACTCTTATTCGTACAGTTAAATTTTAATAGAATTAATTTTTTACTTAAGTCATTTTATTATAAATAGTATTTTTTATAGTATCGGTATAGAACTCACGGCCAGTTTTTATATCTATGTAAGATTTACCTAAATGTTTATTTTCCTTGTACCGTTATTCAATAATTAAGCAATTTAATGTATCTAAATCAATCTTGTAACACTTGGTTCAATAAACTTTATTATTATTATTATTAATAAGCGTTATTACATTATTTCTATGATTTTACACTATTTTAAGGGATGTTTTTGACTAAAAAACAAAACTGACATGATAGATTTTTCTTTCACTACGAATTCAGCGTCGAAAAATACACCATATCCATATAATTTGGTCCGCTGCACAGAACTTTTTTTTTGTGTGGCTGTGTTATTAACGATAACAATAATTTTTCGTGTTATTATTGTAATCAATTCTCTTTTTATATTTAATTGCCAATATTTTTGGGGCTTCGCTTAAAATAATACAATAAATGAAACATTTTAAAAATCGTAAAATTGTGTTTTATAGCCAAAACACCGCAGTCCATTAAACATATTTTACTAGTGATGGTAATTTGATTATTATTTGATTCAACGGTCACAATAACGCCGGACAAAAGTGGACCATTTAGTAAAGAAGTAGGTAGGAAACCAAATCACGATCCACCCCTGCATCCGCATGTACTGGCCGGAGCAATAAGGATGGGTACAATAGCAAAGGCAGCGGCATCGCAGGGGGTTGTATTCCCGCCGGTTACATTGTCTCACCCCCGGACCGGATGCGTCGAACAAGTCGGGGGATGTTCGGGGGTCGATCGCTCACAACGGTGCGTCGAGTTCATATTTCATGTGCCGCTGCCCACCCCTAACATCCCTGCGCTCACTAGCCAGAGTGCCGATGTCACTAAACGCTACACAATTAGGAAATACTGGCCAGTTAAGCTTTCCCGCAAAATATTGCTCCAATCTAAACATAATACCGAGGAATTACGAGAAAATTTTCTCCAAAGAACAAATAGAACAATTCATTATGGGATGGGAAAGTTTACTAAGTGATAAAGTACGGGAAAAGCTGACAATTTTGTTCGGGGCTTTAAGGGGGGAACGTTTACGGTCTTAATTTTAATATACTAAGATTTACAAGTAGGAATTGTTGTTTTATGAGGAAGACAAAGCAAGATAAATGGAGGTTGGAGATAAAAGTGTTAATCTTACCTCAGTTATATTTTCAATAGTAATGTAACAAATTTTATGAAAATATTCTTGACTGCTAGTTAAGTTGAAAAAAAGTACGAGTACGCCAAGTGCACGAGTACATTTTTCATGAATAAATCAAATGTTTTGGCTAATCCGATACATAATTTAATTTTGAAAATTATTTTATAAGTTCCATAAAAACTGGTGCAGACAAGGCTTTTATTTTTACTGAAGTCACTTAAAATCAAGTCCTAGATCTAATCGTTCATCTGAAAAACATACAAAGTAAATATGCTCATGAGGTCAACATAAAAATTCTCAGTTGTATTAAATACATTATTATCATTCCATCAGGGCCGGTTCTAGACATTTTTCAGGTGTAAGCGGATGATATTTTGGTGCTCCCATCTCAATGACAATAAAACTGTAGGAACTTATAATGGAGAAAAATTCTGCAAATAATTATTACAATTGCAATTTTCTTCAATATCCATAGTTTCCCCAAGAATATTGACGACCAATAACGAAACTATAACTATGAATGAATATTGTGCAAAATGGGGAAGGGGTGCTTGTTTAGTGTTTGGCGTCTTTCTTTTCCCTGATTTCCCAAGATCCGGCGCTGCATTCCACTTACGAAACTAATTAATGAATGCCTTACAAAGGAGGTCTTAAACTGTCAAAAGTGTTACCTTTATTTAAAAAAAACCGTATTGATGATCCGGCAAATTACAGGCCTATTTCTATCGTGCCATTATTTGCCAAAATTTTTGAGGTAGTTCTCAAATCTCAAATCACGAATTATTTTGAAAATTGTAATCTTTTTAATAGTTGTCAAAATTGTCAATGACGTTAGCAGTTAATTCGTTGATAAATGTAATAAATAAAGGTTTCGAGGCCAAAGAATACGTGCATGTGCAATTTTTAGACCTAAGTAAGGCTTTCGACTGTGTGCCTCACAATATTTCTGTGAACGAACTGAAATTTTACAAATTCTCTGAGGGCAGCAGGAAATTGATTATGTCGTATTTGATCGTCATCAATTTGTTCATTTTAATAATGCTAATTCTGGTAACATTGATATTAAATTTCGTGTCCCTCGGGGTTCAGTTTTGGGACCGGTTTTATTTCTTATTTATCTGAATGATTTGCCAAACAGTAGTCCCTCAACAAACTTCACTCTTTGCTGAGGCTACAACATTGGCTCATTCCCATAAAGATTGTAACATTTTACTATCAGAGGTTCAAAACAGTCTGTCTATGGTTCATAACTGGTTTTTAAACAATAAGCTAGTATTAAATAATGAAAAAACAGAGACTATGATTTTCTCTTTAAGATTTATTCACAACCTACGTGGGGCACAACTCTGACAAACACAGGCAACCACTTCTCCCCTCACCTATATGCTTTCCCATAGATCCACATCTCCAAACCTCTTAAGGAACTTTATCTTCTGACAATTAATCATTTAGAACAGACTTTTTATTTCTCTGTGGTTGCTAATCCTAACTACCTTCGGTTCTCTCATAATACTTGACAAAATAAATTATCGAAAGCCATTGGCAATTTCAACTAAGACATGTTAAAACGTTTACGAAAGGCACCATTAAAACTCAAAGCTAGTTGTCTTTGCCTTCCAGTGGCCGCCAAGGCGCAACACAAGTAAAGTTTTTCCTGAAACTTTATAAGAAATGTTTTATATTACATATCGAATTTTGAGACATTTTTGCGCATATGGTTGGTGTATGACTGCCTAATATTTTACCTAGGAATATTACCCATCCATGTTAGTACAAAGCGAAAGTAAAATTTGCATCCATAGTAGCACTTCTTTGTAAGTCATTTCTATAAATTAGGAGAAGTGTAGGTCCCAACACTGATCCCTGAGGAACTTCATGAGGGGATTTGATTTCATATTTTGACAAAACACAAACAGATAAAATGATATGAAATGAAGAGATATGAGTAAATTAACTAAGAACTGTTAGTAATGAGACTATACAAGTCAAATTAATCAGTCAGTATTCCGAATAATACGCAATCAAAAACTTTTGTAAAATGTGCCGTCTGATTTTTACCGATCATTAGTTTTGTCTTCAGGGTTAAACAAAAAATGTGAGTGGCTATTTCCAACATACGTTAAAGATATATATTAAGTATTTGCGTTATCTTTAATGTTTTAATGAATCTAGCGATATGCTAGAATTATTGTTTTCTATTAATTAAAGTTCTTATCATCCTCTGTTAAAACCCGTTGTTAAAAGGTATTGTTCGTATGGGATCTAATTCTATCTTCAAGGCTTGCACTCAAAGAGGCAGTGATAAGGCTCTATGTACCATATAATTTTATACTGCTTATTTATGTGATTTAGGACTAAGTGAAATACTCCACTGGATGTGGAAGTAAAATTTGATATAGTGGTATCTGTGAATGCCGGTTTTCTGTAAATATTGAAATTGATACTGTCGTTCTTACGTATTAAGGTTAGAAAATTTATTTTTTTGAGATTGTCTATCTCTATGGTAAAACTAATATTAGAATGACTGTTTTTTATGAAGTTTAGTTTAGTATGTGATGTCTATGTATCTTTATCAAAATTTAATATGTTTTTTTGGCTAAATGGGATGGCATTATTTTTTCTCTAAATTTGATATAAACACATCTGCTAGAGGGAGGTTCAAAGAAGGTCTTAAGTCTATTCTAAGTGTGATATTTACTATTATACTGACAATAATTTTGAACTAAGGCAATCGAGGGCTAACACTAATTCATTATCACAAAACTTTCATCATTTTTTAGTGATTTAGTGAGTTTAACAGATTTTTTTTATTGTATGTTTGTCTTGAATTTTGTTTAATTTCTTCTCATCAGTTCCCTAAAGTGTCTGTGGGGCTGTTGATATACTAAACACCATAGCCCAGGAGTTTTAGTCAATATATCGCCTCTACCTGGAATTAATTATTGTAAAGCAGAAAATTTGCAGGATTGTAGTTTTGATCCAGGACAACACGTACCAAAATATCCTCTACTCTCCTCCGTCGGCTTCCTGTCGCAGAACTTGCAGAGCTGGCTCTAAAGTGCAGCAAAAAGGTTGTTACTGATCCGATTTGGGTCGAAATGATCATAAAAGCTTCGAAGAAGCATATTCGTTCGTATTTCAGATGTTCCATGCATATTTTGTTCATAATTTTCCGTTCTAGTGCTGTCAAAATTTCAAAAATTGAAATAATTCCCAAATGGCGCCATTTCGGATAAATGAAGACGTATAAAGAAAAATGTTTATTCTGGTACGTTTTCCCCTTCGAGTTCCATTTATCCGCAATGGCGCCATTTCGGAATCTTTTCAATTTTTAATATTTTGACAGCTCTAGACCGGAAAATTATTAATAAAATATGTATGGAACATAAAATATGAACGGATATGCTTCTCTAAAGCTTCTATGACCATTTCGACCAAAATTGAACCAGCATCAACCTTTCTGCTACACTTTATAGCCAGCTCTGCAATTTCTGCCACTTAGGCCTTTGGTGCTTCGCAAAAAACAGGGAAGCCTTTTTAGTACGTGTTTTTCTGAACCAAAACTACAATCCTGCAAATTTTCAGCTTTACAATAATTAATTTCGGGTCAAAAACTAAAATTCCTGGGCTACCAGTCAAATTGGTGCATTATCTTTATGATTTTTGATAAAGGTAGGTATACAGGTTTGGGTGCAAGAGGGTTCATGCTAGTCAATTTCTTTTGCTAAAAACTATTAAACAACATATTGTATCCTTATAAAAATTGTTTTTATTTAACGCCATCGACTACTTGGATCATTAGCGGTAGCGGTCATGATTTCTTTCTGCCTGTTGAGTTGTTTCAGAGACGAACTTATTATATTTTATAGTAGAGGTTACAAGCCTTTAGGTAATTTATTAATTTATCGGTGTCGTTGTCGTTTAAAACATCCTTTATTGTGTTTTTTAGATTGAAGTGATTTCTGTGGATGGAGTACCTGGGACACTTGACCAGGAGACGTTTTACTGTTAGGGAACATTACAATCTGGGCACCTTGGTTGTCATTCTCCTCTAATAAATGCATTGTGGTCAGGTTTGTATATCCAATTCGTAACCTTTCTATAACTTGCGACCGCCTGTCAAGATTTTGTGGTTGTGTTCAGGGAAGGATTGATGGTTGTATTCATCTAATCGCTGTCCCTTCTATTTGCCACAAGGTTTGCCATTCATTAATTTCTCGTTTCTTTGGTTTTAAATCATAAATTGTTGGTAGGACCATTTTTGCAAACGATCATAGTTTAATTTATCTCCTATTGTTAGAGTTAAATTTTTGCTTTATATTATTTTGTTATTTTTAATTGGCTTAATAATCTGGAAGTTGTTACTTTTTACTGCTACATATTTATTTTTAAACTCGAAAATTTCAATCAAATATTTTAAATACAAAAGAAATAATTGTTACATATAATTTTTTTGGTTAAAATTTCCAGTCTTAAGAATCACAATATACCATATACCATATAAAATAAATACAACCACAGCTACTTATTAGAAGCTTTGACAGATTTCAAAATAACCATTGTCTGATTTAACATCGATTCGAAATATAACGCAATATTAAATTCCGCCTTCCATTCGCAAAATATTCCAGAAAAATTAATAATGAAGCACTAATTGCCATCAATGAAGCCAAATGGAACATTTCCTTTATTACCGAAGGGCAACTTTGAGCTGCCACAAATAATTTTAAAATACAAGAGTTTCCCTAATGGTACTGTACAGGGGGCGAATTCAATTCGCTTTTTATGGCAAAGATTAAATAGGTGAAAACGCGAGAATTTAAAACCTTATACGTGGCTGCATTTTTCATTTAGTACACTAGGGACACTTCCAAGGAATGTAGGGGAGGGATCAGACTTTTGATGCACCGTGAAATATCCAACGTGAGATTTGATGGTATAGCTAAGTTTTTTATAGTTGGGCGAGTTTTCTTGTTGATGTATGTCAATTTCAAGAATGTAACTTTTAATCCGGCAGAGGAAAATAAAATATAAAGCAAATATTTTTAGTTCAGGTTTTCTCCTTTCATTACTACTTTACTTCTTTAGACAAATTTAAATTTGCATATAAATAATCAACTTTTCCATTTAAATGTATGAATACAGTGTAAAAATAACAGACCAGGAACCCAGCAAAATTCTCTGTAACAATAAATTTCATATTGCACTTGTTGTGTGTCGAAATTTGAATGATTAATGGATATTTTGATTTACCAGCGTACGTTAGGCATTACTGCCACTCCCGGGAGTCGGGTACGCCTACGCTGCGTTGGATTAGGGTCATGCTTGTTGCCAGCAGCGAGAACCACATGGTAGAAGAATGTAGGATGGAAATTGTAGGTAATTGTGACATGCGTTACCGCATTGTGTTTTTGCTTTTAGACTTCTTATTTTCCTGATGCTTCTATATCCTCCGTTTCTGATTCCGACAGAGCATATATCCTTGCGATTTCTACATGGCACGAAACAAAAATTGAAAATGATATTACTACTTAGTGAATGTCATATGTGTGTCATAGTTGCTTCAACATGTCAATTTTGGTCTACTTAAAAATTGTAAAACTGCCGGACAAAATTTTGAACATTATTTAAGTGAACCATCTTGGTGGGGTTAAAATTGATGCCAGATAAGCCCAAAGTGGTAAAACTTTATGGTATGTTTTTAAGTTAAATTATTGGTAGAAATTGTGAAAAATATAATTTTAAAATAAAACATAAGTAAAAACATTACAGTCATAAATATTCTGGGAGATGGCGTCAATATTTTATGCGTCATTTCAACACGACTTCTTTGTTTTTTAATGTTAGTTTTCGTCCAAAAAACAACTAAAATAGGTGTCAGCTGACGCGACCGTGGAGATTAAGAGCTCGGGAAGCTGCGCATTTGGTAAAATAATTTTGTTTTTTGCGTCAATCCAACAAAGCTGCAAAACTAAAAATAGTTTACTTATGTAATATAACTGAAAAAAACTGTACCAGCTGCATAGGGTAGGGAACAAAGGTTGTCAGCTGCCCAAGTCAATGTGTATGAAAAACACGTGAAAATTCGTTATTTCAACAAAGCTGAAATTCATTTATATGATAGTTTGGGATATAAAAGGACAATTAAAAAGTGTCAGCTGATAATACCATGGGACAAAACCTGTCAGCTAGGCCTTTTAAGTGTACCGCAGCGTCCAGGTGCTCACCGCGCGCGGTATCTTTAATGCCCCGGTTAAGACTTGAAAGAAAATCATATTTGTATGAAATATTAGACATTCATATTAGAAAATACTTAGAGATTGCAATCACTGATTAAGAATAGTGAGGATTAAATAATCAATATAAAAATCTTAATATTTCTATTATTTTGGCACATTCTATTCTAAGTGCTATCTGTATGGTCTTCCAAATCTAGATTCTAGATCCTCAAATTCTCGAGCGTCATCGTTCTCATTTTCGTCTTCACAAATATCTGCCGAAAAAGATCGAAAATCATTGAAGTGAATAAAAGAGAATTCTTGTAGAAGTAAAAGATTATATGCATAGAATACCATTTATGATATTTTCAATTTTCGGTAAATGATCGTCTTGAAACCACTTGAAAATATATTTCTCATCGTGTTCTTCCCATCCATAATCAGTTGGCAAAGACAAACTTGGCGTGCGAAGATGTGCATGACATTATACGCCTTCATGAAAGTAGCTACGCGTACGAGATTAATTTTCTTGATTCTTTTAGAACCGTACATATGACAAACAAATTCTTCCAGAATAGTAAAATTCTCTTAGAAATTTTCAAGTGCGTGTTGAGAAATGTTATGTATTAAAAAACATGCCTCCCTTTGTTTCAAATACAAAATATCGACATTGAGCATCGATAAATATATTACTTATAAAATACTTTGTCGCTATTTGTGCATAATATGATTATCTAATATTTCAGACAGTGGCGGATCTAGGGGGGGGAGGGGGCACCGGGGCACGTGCCCCCCCCAGAACTGTGAAATATATCTAATATTAATTTTTAATAGATAATATATGGGTAGAAAAGCGTAGAGCTTTTGAGAGCTGCTTGGCTGTCTGAAAAGATGGATGCATCTGCTCAAGCCTCCTTGTACACAGTTCAATGGCATGAACTTCTGCCTGAAAGACAGTCGCATAATTACCCAAGCTCGAAGTGATTCTTACCTTGGGGTTGCGACTGTATGCTCCAGCTCCAACTCCCTCAGGGGTTTTGGAGCCGTCTGAAACCAACAGATGTCTGCTCTTTGTAGGTCAGTTTTGTTCCGATCCCATTCGTCTCTTCCAGGTAAAAGGCAGTTCATAGTTGGTCGCGGTAGGCATCATCTCTGAAAGCATTCCCAAGATGCCATGACACTCCATGTCATCTGACAGCCTGTTGCGTTCCATGATGCTAGCCTGCGGCATATTATTTACCGCTTGTTGAAGTCTGTATGTTGCCCACCTGGCCTCCCTCTCCAAGTAGATGTGGAGAGGGGGTAGATCCAGGAGGATTTCCAGAGCTGCTGACGGTGTGGTACTTATCGCACCAGTTACCGCCAGACATGCTTGTCTCTGTAGACCAGAGAGTTTGGCTTTGGTCGTTTATTGTAGCCCTTTCGACCTCCAAACTATGGAGGCATACGCTACCATTGGTCTTATGACCGTAACGTATAGCCAGTATATTTGTTGGGGACCTATGCCCCAGGTTTTTCCACATATTCTGCGACGTGTCAACAAGGAGAGTCGCGCCTTGTGGATTACCTTTTCCAGATGAGAGTTCCAGTTGAGTGATTTATCTAGTGTAACTCCTAGGCATTTCACTTCCCCCGCAGATGAAATAGTTTCACCTGCTAAGGAGGGCGGCACTAAATTGTTCAGCCTCCTTTTCTGGTGAAGGGTACTATTACAGTTTTGTGGGGGTTCACAGTCATCTGCTCCCTCTCACACCAAATATGAACTGTATTTAGCACCTCTTGAAAGGTATTAGAGAGTACATCTTCAGATTTTCCTCTAACCATAATGACTAGATCGTCCGCATATGCTTGAATCTCGGCTTCCCACAGAGAGAGAATGGCCAGCAGATCATCCACAAGCAGTGACCATAAAAGGGGGGAAAGAACCCCGCCTTGCGGCCCTGAATCTGACCGTTTCTCCCTGTAGAGAAGTCGTTATGATTCTGTTTTTAAGCATAGCTTGAATCCAACCATTTATAGTTAGCTCAACCCCTCTAGCAGCCGCAGTTGTATATAGAGAGTTGGGCAATGCATTGTTGAATGCTCCTTCGATGTCAAGGAATGCTGCCACCGCAATCTCTTTTTCCTCAAGAGATTGTGTGATTTTCCCGACCAGGTTATTTAGTGCTAGTTCTGTTGATTTGCCGGGTTGATAGGCATACTGGTGAACATTCAGAGGATAGGTGCTCAGGATGTTTCCCCTGATATGTCCATCATAAGGATAGGGTGACAAAAAAATTTTGTTGAGGACAATTATTTTGGAAGCTCAGCATACTTATACATTGACCCATCAAAGTTAACGAATTTTCATATGGCATTTACTCAACTTGTCGATCGAGATTATTTCAATATCGTGACATATTGGCATTCGGATAAAATTTGGATAAAGGAATATAAAAATGTTGCAACACTCTGTTTAAGGGGTTAAAAAGTTACTTTTCAAATGTACTCGTCATCAAGAAATAGTATAGTGTAAAAAAAAATGTACGAAAAATTTTCAAACGATGACTGACTAACAAACTATACATTTTTAAAAAAAAATTTTTAATAGCAAAGGAAAAAAACGGAATTTTTGGGTAATTTTAAGACCTATTGCAGTTTTTTCTCTAAAATATCATGGTAATTAATTACTTATTAAAATCTTGATTGGAGCTGAAAGAGATGAGAGAAGAATAAAAGGTGCTCTGTAAGTTTTCACGTAAATTGATGGTCTTTGACTAATAAGGACCTGAAAATTACGATTTTAGCTTGAAAAAATGGTATTTCGAATCGGTTTTTGTCAAATAATTCGAAAAGTATAACATTTATGAAAAAAATACTAAAGGCAAAATTGAGGATCAATTTGGTTATTTCCTAATTTATGTAGAATTAATGATTTCGGAGTTCTGGAAGTATAAAGATGGTGTCGGAGTGTTTATACGACGAAGTATTTAGTTTACATATTACCCAGAAAATGGATCACTTAGATCGAAAATGCTAACGACCAAAAGAAAATAATATTAATTAAACTTTCAAATGATTTTTTGACTGTTTCTATAGCATAAAGAATAAAATAGTCATGACAGAAAGAATTTGCTTTTTCATATATTTTTAATTTGTTATTGTAAGCAGTCAGTAATTAAAAACATATAATTTTCAAATACTGTTTTTCGTTAACATATAATATGACCTAGAAGTTTTTCATCTGTTTACAGCACTTTAAAAAAAAGTGCGTTTAAACTATAACGGAATTTTCACCATTTTATTACTGTAATTGTACAGTAATTAAAAAAAATTCCCAAAAATACTGTTTTTCGTTAAGAAAAAAATTCCATCCTTTATTTTGGAACCGCCTTTTGGTTTTTTTTAATTTTGACTTCGTAGTCAGCGATCCCAAAAACATAAGTATCCTACGTTTCAAAAATAGATGAGACATACTTTTTCAAATATTAAATATCTAAATTTAGGGATAGTTTTCACCCCTTCGGGGTAAGATCAAGTTTCCGGACTATGTAGAAACTGAAGACGATACGTTTTTTTCTTCTAGATGTGGTAGATGATGATGATTACAATTTATTTTACTTATTTTTGCCCTATAAGTACGTTCCTAAAATCTTTACCTTAAAATGTATTAATCCTATATCAAAAGAGAATAAGTATTTTAAATAAAATTTTCAGCATTTGTTCTTCAATTAATTTTGCACTTTCCAACCGAACGTATCACAAATGAGTAAAACAATATCTTTTGCAAGTCGTATCTCAAAGCCTAAAATTAATATCTAGGATACGTTGTTAAAAGAAAATACTTTTTGCTTATCTTTTTATTTCATTCATATTCCTATTATTAAAATATAAAAATGTGAACTTATATGGACTTATTACATTCCACTACTATAAACTCAAATAATAGTTGTAAAACCGTAATGTTCCAAGCATGAATACATTCACAGTTCGACGAGGAGTGGGGAAAAAATCCGAATAATGACAAATGAAATAATTTAATTCTCCACTCTGCTCATAAATATTCCATCCGCATATGCTCCGAACAAAAATATTTACTGTAATATTAGGAAAAAGAAAATGCATTTTATTATTCAAAGGCATATGCATGATAATAAAGAATCGGCTCTGAAAATGAAAATGCTGGCAAATGTCGATTCGTGTTACATTGGCGCGTCACGACGCAAAAGAGAGACGGCCATCGCACAGACAAAGAAGATAGATGTTGGCATCGGTCAATATTCCTGGTTTTTAGTTCGTCCGTTTGACGGGGAGGGCGCTAACGCACAAGAAACGTTATTTTATCTGTCGTTGCCACTTTATAGACGAGATATAAATACTGTTTAATTTGCTGGAGGGTAGGGAAAAAAGAAATGAGACCTTTAATATACTTTTGGACTTATTTGGAGATTAGTGAATGAAAGTCATCGATATATTTTGTCCAAAATGCACCTCTGGACAAAAATACTAAATTAGTTGTTTTAGTTGTTTTTCATTTCAAAACACCAACAAGTATGAATCAATTTTCATGTTGCACATAATTATGGACTATTTTTAGTTATATTAGAGCCTTTTAGACATATGAAAAAATATATAGATAGATTAAAATTTATTATTTCTTTTTACACATTTTATTTTCTGTTTGTACTACCTAAACAAGAGCTTTAAGGCACTTAATGAGGATTCAAGCCATTGGAATACCTGATAGACCTAGAGAGGGGGTCTGGAAACTTCTGTGTGACGCTACCTCTCAAGTAGTTTTCACAAACAGAGCTAATATCTCCAGATGATGACAACATGATGGGCGAAGCGCGTATCGAGTGTAATGTTCAAAGTGTTTTGCTGATTGTAGGAACTGCTTTAGAGGTATACTGTTAGAGGTAAACTTCATGTTCATGTAGCAAACCGCTTTGGTGTAAGTCAAAGTGTGGAGAATCGCTTATTGCGGATATAGCGAAAACAGGGGTTGGTATTATCAGAAAATACATTTTATTAATTCCTAAGAGTACGGGCATTACTGTATGTAATATTTTTGTCTATTTCATTGAAGAACCTAACTTGTAGAGTAGTATTATTGAGAAGATGACAGCAAAAAATATAAGCAGAAACGAGTTTGTGCACTCCATCATTCTAAGCTAATGAGAACAAATTACGTGACATTCAATGTAGGCACCAGTGGCGGCGGTGGCCTGCAGTAGACCGGCGGCGGCGGTAATTATAATAATAAAACAACTTTATTAGGCAAAGTTATTTATCTGAACCTTTTTGGTTAATTTGTTAAGTTGCAATAAATATGTAAGAACAATAAAGGCAGAACTTCTTAAACGATTGATGATAATTGACACAATAGTGTAACTATTTTGACGAAATTTTAGAAAACGATGCCTCTAGTGGAGCTAAATCTTCATACCAAATTTTAGGTTGGTATGTTGAAATATTTGGCGTAATAATGACGTGAAATTTTGTGTTTAAGTTATACCTATAGTACTTATTTTTTTATCGGTTATCGTGTCCTGTTTGTCTAAAACTTTCTTCAAAGATGCCATACAAATAAAAAGTAAAACCTACACAAATTGACAAATAAATATTCCTTTGTCATTTGTTTGAGCCAAGGCATTTTTTCAAATACACAATCCCGTGCGGCAGTGGATTTTCATTGGTAATTTCAGAATTCTTATTTCTTACGGGAAAAATCCAAAAATAGATATTTGCTCACGAAATTTGGTACAAATCCATTTGAGGTATTACCGAATCCAATGCCGTCCTTAAGTTTGAAATGAAAAAGTCGCTAATAAGATTTCTTCATTATCTACCCCGGAAAAAGACCGCAGTAGGCCGAGCTTTTTTGTTTTATAACATGTAATATGCCGCAAAAATGGACTTGTCAAAGGTCTACGTTTAAAAAAAAACCGCTCTCCAAGGAATCACTACTTCCACATCCAGATTTTCTATCCAAGTCACTCACATCGAAAAAACTTTATATGTGGAAATAATTGTTTATGGAATTTTAATAATATAATATTTGAAATTCTCTACACCAAACACCATAAAACGATACCCCATCGGCAGTGGGGTGAAGGTGGTGATAGGGGGGTGGTAGTGGGGGGTGGATGAAGTAAAAAATATTGTGAGGTTTCTGGTTCTTGTACACACACTAAATCACGTTTTTTTTCATCCCCTTTAATAATGGAGTGGGGTGGTAATGGGGGTGGCTAATGCCAAAAATTTTTTGAAACTTTAGCTTCTCTTGTATATATTAAATACCAATTTTATCGACTGTCACCAGCTTGATTTACCTATTTACCCCAAATTTACCCCAATTTACCCCCCAACCCTTCGACGGAACAAGATGAAAATATAATCTAGTTCCAGATCTCGTTAAAGTACATATGTGTACCAAATTTCAAGTCAATATCTTAAATGGTTCCAGAGTAAACGTGCGCACAAAAAAAAATTACAGACAGACAGACCGACAAACAGAATTTTTTTTCGCTCAAACTTAAAATCTCGACGTTTCATGACATTCTAAGCCTATTTGGACAATCAAAATTTAAAAAAAAATTTTTGTCGTTACTATACTTCCACTGCATGTGGAAGTAAAAGCAATCTACATCGGATTTAAAATAAACTTTTTATGGAGCAAAATGGGACACACTGTATAAATTATCTCTAAAATCCTGAAACAGCGAGTTTTGCCCGATTCCATTATTTTGCAACACGTCTACAGTGTGTGAAAGAAAGACTACCGAGATGCCCGAGGAGATCTCACTAAAAAAATGCATATAGGAAAAAATATAACAAAATTTTTGATATGCATTTTCTTAGTCACTGCTTTATGGGGGAAAATCTATTTCTCAATTTTTTTATATTTCTTTTATTTTATGAAATACCGATTCTTTTCTAAAAACCTGTAATTTTTTTATTTTTTTTGCATTAAGGCCATTTAATGTTTTTTGTGATGGCTAATTTAAAATAATAATAAGTGCATTTTGTGGCTTTAAATTCAAGCTAAAAATTCGCTTGGTTCATTTCAATTGGCCGGCTGTACTAGTAGTTATATATTCATACCTCAACCCCCTCCAACTCACCTTCTTAGTGCTTACAATTTCTTAAATATTTCTAGCGTATTCACAGGATTAATATTATCAATTTCAGAGTTTTGAAATTTATTTTTCAATCCCGTTAATGTTTATAATTTTTTGACAATTTTTTGGTTTGTTTGATATATTATCATATAAAATTTCATAACTTTAAAACTAAATTTATTTTTCAGCCTCTCAAAACCACCCTCAATTTTTCCACTATTCTTCTGAATTTCTAACAATTATTTTGAACTCATTTGGAAACTTATAGAATCTTGTCCTCCTAAAAGTTTCAAATAGCCCACCGTGCGACGAATCTATATATAGCAACCTATAACTCGAATACTATTGGATCTATTAAAAATATGATAAGAACCATTTTTATAGAAAGTTCTATGAACAACATTTACTTTTTTCGTATACGACACCGTTTTACTAAAATATTCGAAATACCGCAAGAATTTCACCTTATTTGAGAAAGTAGGGGGTGAAGTTCGTTTTTTAGGAATGAAAACTTTTCAGTTTTCATCTTTTACTTGCATTCTAAATATGTCACAAAAATTTCATCTCATTAATTCTTTCTTTCAACATTTTTAATTACACGCACACTATTATCTCCGTATTCATAATTAACTTAGCACTTGGACACTTAGGAGGGCGGAATAGTATTCTGTACATCCAAATATTTTCCAGAGTGCCTAGAAACTTAAACAAGTGGAAAGAAAACCCATTATATAAAATTCATAAGTTCCGAATAGAAAACTAGAAGCCATTACAAAGAGGGGCGTTCCCGAAGCTAAGCTAAAAGTCCTGATAAATAATTTTCCTGAAAAATGCCATTAGAGAATTCATTCGTCAAATTCAATATCACTCCTTGATAAATTATCCTACATTAGTACCGGAAATACATCCACCGAACTGCGCGGTGCTAATTTTTTATTTCACTTAGCCTTACAGTGGATTTCCCCAAGGCGCTCTTCACAGTCAGGACGGAGAGTAAACAATATTATGTAAGAATGTGTTTTCGTTTCCCATAAAAATTAGCAAGGAAAATAACGGGTATACCGGGTACAATTAAAAACGTAATTAATCATGTTTCCGCAAGGAGATGCCGATACTAAAAGTCACAGTTGCGAAAGAAAACAAGGTTCTCATTTTATCCCGTCACTGCATTTAAACTGAATATATCTCCTTTATAAATAAATACGTAAATAAATCGAATGGAAATTGGTGGAAATATGCAAAATGCGTGATACGTTCGTGAAGTTTTTTTTTTAAATAATTATAATATGAAAAGTGCTATTAGATTTTATAGAAAAAGAGGATTATAAAGGAAACTATTTCAAATTTCACTGATTTTACTTCCACGTCCAGTGGAAGTATAGTAACGACAAAAAAATTTTTTTTAATTTTTATTGTCCAAATAGGCTTAAAATGTCCTGAAACGTCGAGATTTTAAGTTTGAGCGAAAAAAAATTTCTGTCTGTCTGTCTGTCTGTCTGTCTGTCAGTCTGTCGGTCTGTCTGTCTGTAACTTTTTTTTGTGCGCACGTTTACTCTGGAACCGTTTAAGATATTGACTTGAAATTTGGTACACATATGTACTTTAATGAGATCTAGAACTAGATTATATTTTCATCTTGTTCCGTCGAAGGGTTGGGGGGTAAATTGGGGTAAATTTTGGGCAAATGGGTAAATCAAGCAGGTAAGAGTCCATGAAATTGGTATTTAGTATATACAAGAGAAGCTAAGGTCTCAAAAAAATTTTTGGCATTAGCCACCCCCACCTCCTTATTAAAGGGGATGGAAAAAAATTGTGATTTAGTGTATGTACAGGAACCATAAACCTCAAAATATTTTTTTACTTTACAGCAGCACAGTAGATTCCTCGCTTCGCGCATACGGTCCTGCTTTAGTACGCACAGGTTTAGTGACTTTGCTAGTAATTACTTATATTTGCAAATATTCTGAATGTTTCTAAGCAATTGTGTAAGGACTAACTGTGTACAAGGATTCTGTAAGGAATTTAAAATTTTCTACCCAACAGTCTGGACATCAAATTTTATATACTAATAAAATTATTAAAGAAGGTTGGAATAAATTTTAAATTCCCGCTTAAAATAGTAAATTGGCATATCCTGTCCTTGAGGACAAAAACGTAATTTTCAATATTAATAATAGCTATTCTTTCTTAATTTTAAACACAATGAGGACTAGAGATCAGGAGAGAGATCGTAATACTTTAAAAGTTTCAGTAAAACATGTTACATTAACCAGAGAGCATCATTGCATACTGTTTTCGAAGAACTTTCAGAAGGTATGGAACTTGGAGATAACCATATCAATATTGTAGGAGGAGGATATCTTTCACACAAATTTGTACGGCGTCCTAATGATTTTTTTTCCATTTGTGAGAAATAAAAATCAATATGTATGAGATCACTATAGTTCACATGCAATCGTTTTTTTAACGGATATTCGTTTGATAATATAAAAAAAAACACAAAGGTCGCAGAAAGACTTCGCCGATCGAAAAAGAATACATCCGCGGAAGAATACGGGTTCAAGTTTCCTATAAACGATTTTTAGCCAATTAAAATCTCAAAAGTCCCTCTTATTTCGTGGCTGAAAGCTAAATTCGAACAGCCTGCTATTACGGTTGAGCAGGCTGAAGAGGATGCTGATGTGTTGATTGTCGATGCAGCGATTTCCTTGTGCTCAACAAAAGAACGTCGTCACTCCTTAGCCAAGGAAAACCAAAATTTTGTTCGCTTGTTCAGATACAAATAGGGTTCAATGATGTTATTGACATCTTCAAATATCAGGATGTCAAACCTTAAGACATCGTAGACGCTGGGGCACGCTTCCTCGTTGCTTTGTATGGTGGCAGCATGGATAAGAAAACTTTGGAAGAAGTCCGCTACCAACTTTTCATAAAACTCACAACAAAAAGCAAATTTCATCTTGCTTCTTTTCTGCCTACAATGGACCCCGCACGGTATCATGCGTTTAAAACGTACCACCAAGTCCAAAAATGATATAGAATTCATGAAAATCCACCAAACTTGGCACCAATGGGCTCCTTCCGGTAACATTGATAGAAAAATCAGCACCAGAGACCCTATTAAATGTCATTTCATGTAAATGCAAAAAAGGATGCAGCAGAGCGTGTGGCTATAGAAAAGTTGCATTGAAAAGCTCCATTGTGTGTGAATTCTGTAATGGTGAGTCATGTGAAAATACACCAAAAGTTCGCATCGAGAGCGAGAGCAAGGACCAAGATGAAGAAATTTTGTTAATGGAAGCCGAGAATTCCAGGAGTAGTGATGAACATAATAATGAAGACGTCAACATAAATCGATCAAGATGGTAAAAAAAACCGCTGCCCAAGGAATCACTACTTCCATATCTAGATTTTTTATCTAAGTCACTCGCAACGAAAAAATTTTGTATGTGGAAATAATTGTTTATGGAACTTTAATAATATAATATCTGAAGTCCTCTACCCCAAAAACCCATAAAACGATACCCCACATCGGTAGAGGGGTGGGGGTGGTGATAGGGGGTGGTAGTGGGAGTGGATGAAGTAAAAAAAACTTGTATTTTTCATCAAGGTCTCAACTTAGACAATTTTTCAGGGCATAACCCCACACTGATTGGACTATTAGTTCAATAGTAAAATATATAACAATCATTGTTACATTTCGAAAACCGATCATTATTTGCATATCCATATTAATAATTTAATTGTCTTACCTTCAGAAATGTTACGGCCTTACCTAGAGACCCTCACAAGTCACCCCATTCTATTGTGAAAGAATTAAACGTAAATTACAGCAATTTAGAAAATGACAAGAGCAATGTCACAGATGTGCAATTTTAAATAGATTAATGATAATGAAATAAAGATGCTGCCTCGACAACGTACGTGTGAATTTTGACGTTTTGATGTAGGTTAATTCGCTCGAGCTGAAATTTATTCATAGGCGATATCTAGAAGTGTGTATAATACGGTAAAACGAACTGGTATATAGTTAATTATTTAAATGTTCGAAATGTGTGCTTCATACTTAAGCCTACTTATAACTTAAGATTAAACTGTTTTTTCAGATTTCCTGCTGGATAATTATACTAAATCAATTATACCGAGTGATCAGTCATTTATAATGAATAGTGAAGGGTAATTATTCATCATATGATTCATATGTCATAATATGCTATCGCACCCGTATAATACGTCAAATATAATTATAGTGTTAATGACAGTATCTCTAAAATCTGTAAAAATGTCTGGCATTTGACGACAGATGAATGTTAATTTAAAATAAATTTACCCATGTTCCTTACCGATAGTCACGTCAGATATTAAATATTTCTTATATATACAGGGTGTCCCATTTTTCACGATAACACCTTCATAACTCAGTTATTAGTCATTCAATTTCAACCAAATTTGGGTGGGCAGCAAAGGTCTTTAAGATATCTTTTTTTTCTTCCACTATCAAATTACAGCAGGTCGAGAATTTCACCATTCTTCCAAATTCAAACTGCTGTAATTTTAAAACACTTCACCGTGGAAGAAAATTGTTCCAACAAAAGTTTTGGTAAATTTGACAGTTCAGTGAGATAGGCGGAAGTGAACGGATGTGTGTCTGAAACTCTCCCACTTAAAAACGCGAAAACACCGGGTAAAACTGCGTTAAATTTGTTAAAGCTCAAATGGATTCTAGCTCAAAAAATTCCGCGTAAATCGATGTGTTATGACAAAGGAAAAAAGTTGAAATAGAATTAATATTTGAAAAGAACTAATACAGATAGTGGCAATTAGAGTAGTGCATAAAGAAACGAGTATATAAACAAACGACCCGACCCAGGCAATAAATAAGATAAGCTAAGCTAAGTACCTTTTTCATTTTCATTGAAGTGTATTCTAATCATTATAAAAATATTCAAATGAATTTAATTTAGGTTGTACCCGAAATAATCAATAACGTATTGTTCGTCAAATATGGTCATATAAATCTCTTCGCCTCTCAAATAATTCTTTTTTGATAGTTATTACAAATACCCAAACGAATTTAACATGAATTGGACCCGTAATAATCAATTGCGTTACTCCTAAAGTATGGTCATAACACTCTAAAAAATTTTGTGAGGATTTTCATAATTATTAGAAGTATTCAAACGAATTTAACCTAAATTAAATCTGAAATAAACAATGAGGCACTGTGTGGAAACTGAATTCTCACAGCACATGCATGGTGCAGGCTTCTTTCGGAAAAATAGGGTTTTCTAGGAAAAAACACACATACGCCGATGATCTCCTAATAGCCACATGACACATCTAAACTGAAAACAAACTTCAAGAAAAGCTTAATAACGGAGCGAGACCCGTCAGCAAAAGAGAGTTGGACCAGGGGAGAGGAACACAAAATAAATGAACACTCCTTAAGAACAACGAACAAATTGAAGTACCTAGGAACAAGCATGACAAACCAACTGGAACGGAGAGAATCAAAACGGCATACAGAGTCACTGAGAAAAACAAACTATCATGGGACCTTACCAAATGTATGTACATAGCCGTCAAATGGCCAAGGCCAACGATGACAATGGAGTCAAAAAACGCGGCAACAACAAAAGTCAACAGAAGAAGTCTTTGAGAAGAGCAGAAAGGGGCATCGTCCATCTACTCGCAAAAACAACAAGACGAAAACAGCGACATAAACGTCAACACTATTAGGAGAAAAGACAATTAAAAAAAGGATAGAAATGTACGCAATGAAGTATTGGGGCATACCCAAGGAGAGGACCCAGCACATCTACTGAAGAAAGCGCCAGCACCGAACATTAACAAACCAAAAATAGGGAGATCATGCTACAGCGGAGAACAACTAAGAGGATCGGGATCAAAAAATTAACACCATAAAGAAATCGCAACGATATCGCCACAATCGGAAACTGAAGAATCAGAAGACTGAGAAAAAGAAGATTTGAAGAAGCAGAAACACAAAAAGATGAGCATAAACACTCCATATTACTACACAACGCGGCAACGTATTTCACAAGAAGACTCAGAAGAGGCAGAAGCCCAAAGACACAAAAAAAGGAGCTTAAAGGCTCCCTCATGACACAATGCGGTAACGCATCTCACAAATACCTGCACCCCCATACCAAATTCCTTTACCATGCGCCATGTGGCTCTCGCTGCTGGCAACAAGCGTGACCTTAGTCCAACCCAGCGTGGACGTAGCAGGCCCAGCGTATAACTCTGGGAGCGGCAGCAATGCCTACCACACGCTGGTAAATCAATCAATCAATTAATCAACAAATGTTTTGGAAATTTTAAAATCTACAATATTCATAATAACTAATTACTACACAGGAGCAACGAGGACAGAGATAATTGTAAAAATCTGCAGAAAATCATAGATTTTCGCCCTTTCTGCCATCTGTAAATCATAAAATATTAACAATAAAGAAAAATAGTTTCAAAAAAAAGTTGTAGCCTTTTTCTTTTTTTGTTTAGAATATTGGTAATATGTAATTTTAGGGTAGAACCAACATGAAAGGAGTTTACTGAAAAACCCATTTTGACAGTAATTTTACTTCCACGTCCAGTGGAAGTATAGTAACGACAAAAAAATTTAAAAAAATTTTTATTGTCCAAATAGGCTTAAAATGTCATGAAACGTCGAGATTTTAAGTTTGAGCGAAAAAAAAATTTCTGTCTGTCGGTATGTCTGTCTGTCTGTCGGTATGTCTGTCTGTCTGTCTGTCTGTCTGTAACTTTTTTTTGTGCGCACGTTTACTCTGGAACCGTTTGAGATATTGACTTGAAATTTGGTACACATATGTACTTTAACGAGATCTAGAACTAGATTATATTTTCATCTTGTTCCGTCGAAGGGTTGGGGGGTAAATGGGGGTAAATTTGGGGTAAATGGGTAAATCAAGCAGGTAAGAGTCCATGAAATTGGTATTTAGTATATACAAGAGAAGCTGAGGTCTCAAAAAAATTTTTGGCATTAGCCACCCCCATTACCACCCCCACCTCCTTATTAAAGGGGATGAAAAAAAAATGTGATTTAGTGCATGTACAGGAACCAGAAACCTCAAAATATTTTTATACTTCATCCACCCCCCCACTACCACCCCCCTATCACCACCCCCACCCCACTACCGATGTGGGGTATCGTTTTATGGGTTTTTGGGGTAGAGGATTTCAAATATTATATTATTAAAGTTCCATAAACAATTATTTTCACATACAAAGTTTTCTCGTTGTGAGTGACTTGGATAGAGAATCTGGATGTGGAAGTAGTGATTCCTTGGGCAGCGGTTTTTTACTTTTGTGGAGGACATTAATTAATGATTGGGGCAACCATTCCTACATTATTCGAGCAAAATATTCCTTGTAGGAATTATTCACGAGTACTCCCCGTTGATATGTCCAGAGACTGTATTGTATGCTATATTCAAAAATTGCATGAGAATAAGACACGAATTTAATAGTATAATTATTTTGCATGCGTGACTTAAAACGTGCGACTGCCTCGCTTGCAATTTCCTCTAGAAGTTTCATTTATTTTAATGATTCTTCTGTTTATATAATATATGTATAAGGGATGCTGTTTGAAGTTATCTGTGGAACGCCTGAGAAATATGTTTTCCTGTAAGGATCAGTCGAGAACTTATTAGCGTTGTATGAATAAGGGAACAGCGTGAAAATTTCGGATGTGTTTATTTCAGGTAAGATTTAACAGCAAAATGTAAATTTAGTATTTAAATTTATTGCAAACAATTTGGCAAGTTATTATGGGGGATGAGAGTGAAACATAACACACCTCCTGTTGCATACATAGTTTTTATGTATAATTATGTATATCGAGTCGATGTTATATGGGTGATGTCTTGTAAAATAAACAGGATAATACAGATAGATCTATAAAAAGTTAAATAGTTTTAAATTCAGAACTTAATAAATAATGCAGACAAATTTATTACCATGCAGTAATGTACACCACATAATATAGATGATCACAAACGAATAACAGTCTGCAGAGTAGCAAATACTACGCACAATTCCTACTCGAACAACTAGAGAAACATCACATTACCAGAAAGCTTTTAGCCAAAGACAGATCAACGGGATTCCGGAAGAAAAATGGAAAGAAGGAATAAAAATACATATAATCGTGATAGATTTTCAAAAGGCATTTGATCATTGACGAGGCTATTGTCAACAGCCTACTTAGCAAATGAGCGCCGAACGTTTTTTTTTTATCTATTTATTTAACGTCGGCTTACTTCCGCTACCAGGGCCTATTACCGACGCCGGGAGACGAGCTCCCCCAAACCTGGAAATTTTGCTGAATCTCTTCTCTTTCGAAGAGTAGGGATCTTTCACTTGCCTAACATTACTAGACAAGGGACTTCCTGCTTTACATCCGCTCCGAAAGATGGTATAACCACTACGTAATCCTCGCCTTGAAATTACGCTGATATACAAGCCGTTAGAAGGTGGGACGAAATCGCTGTGTTTCCCAAGATGGATTTCACCCATCCAAGTCTAACCGCGCTGAACGTTGCTTCACTGGAGTATCGAAATACAGAAGAAAAAGAAGGAGAACGAGAAGAAGAAAAGAAGTTTATTTCTAGTTACAATACAATATGTGCCTCCCGGAATCCTGGCCCAGAGCCAGCCAGACAACCGCGGAGCGCAGCGCTGTGGCGGTTGTAGGGTTGGACGGGGCAGGTTAGGTTCGGTTTTCGTTTCAACGACAATTAAACAATAAAAAAAAGGTTAAAAACTCCTATCCGCCTATGGAGGATTTAAAAATTAAAAATTTGATTAGAAATAGTCCACAAAAAGGCTTAAAAATAAATAAAGGTAACTTAAAAACTATCACTGGGCACAAGCACTAAAAAACTTTGGGAAAAGCTAAACGAAAAAACCCATTTGAGACAACTGCCGCGCCCTGGTGGTCTCCCTACCGCCAGGAAGATATGATATTTATGATATTTATAAAAGTTAGCAATTTATCGGCCAAAAATTAATTTAAAATGACAAAAAGAACAAAAATAGTTAAAAAAAGATAACATATAAATGAAGAAAGGAGGGGATTAAAGATGTAAAGTTAAGAAAGATAAAATGTAGAGTAGAAATAAGTTATGGTAGAGGAAAGTGTGGCTAGAGTGGTTGCCGAAAAATAGGCAACGCCTAGTATGGTAGGGGGTGCTTTATCAGAAATGGGGCATTATGCTGTCTGATTTGTGTTACGTTGCGAGTTAGCGGACTATTGCCCAGTTTGAAGGAATACAAATGTTGTGATATTTCTTGGACGTAGTCCGCTAGTGGGGTTATGTCATGGCAACGTGCATATGAATCTCTGAGGGAGGTATACCTGCCGGAATCTGAAATGAGGCGCACAAATTTGTGTTCAAAAACTCTGAAATTTTTCATTGTCTTGGCCAGTATGCTGCACCATAATGGCGCCGCGTTTGTGATGGCCGGCCTGATCACCATAGTGTACAACATTTTTTTGTTAGTCCTATTAAGTCCGCTACCCCTGGCCAGGAGCGGGTACAGACTCCAGAACATGGAGTAGACCTTTCGACCGTCTCGTTTATGTGTGTATTAAACATCAGTCGTTTGTCCAAGTTAACCCCCCGATACTTCACGCACCGTTTAATTGGAATTTCTCTAACCCTGAGCATACCGATCGTATTAGCATAAACCGATGATCTATCTAATCATCACAAAAGAGAGCTAGATATTTTGAACTTCCTAGAAAACATGAAGCCGTATCTGGACACATCTGAACTGAAAATAAACTTCAAGAAGAATCTAATAATGGTGCGGTACCAACAAGAGAGAGAACAATTAAGGAAGAAAAATGCAAAATATGGGACTACATTTTGAGAACGACGAACAAACTAAAGTACCCGGGAAAATATCTGACGAACCAACTGAGAAAGAATAAACTGTGGAGGAAGGATTTAAAATGGCTGCAAGGAAAACATACATTCTATCGAGAAAATGAATCACCAAGGAGCCTAATCAAGAGAATATCCAGTCACCATACTGCGAACGATGACATACGGCGCGGCGTTAAAAACACTGTAACGATAAAAGAAAAAAAACAAGTTTGGGAAGAGCTGTAAGAAATTACTCGCAAAAACAATAGAACCAAAGAACTTCAGAAAACGTCAACATTAATGAAAGGAAAAGTAATGACAAAAGAAAATAGAAACTTACGCAATGAAGTACACTGCCGGAATAAAGGCAACAGAAGATCAGCTCTAGAAGCAACGACACAAAAAGGCTCGACGAAAGGCAGCAAACTACATCACAAACACCTACACTTCCCATTGTATATTCCTGTACTATGAGCCATGTGGTTCTTGCTGGTGGCAACAGGCATGACCTCAGTCCAGCTCAGCGGAGACGTAGCAGACCCAATAGTGTGTTCCAGTGAGTAGTAGTAGCGCCTATCTTATGCTTTTAAATAAATAAATTTATGACTATGTACTAATTTATTATGCATTATATAAATTTTTTTTTCTCCTAGTCACCAGGATTTTCAACGATTTATAAATATCAATATGTAATCTTTAGAACTACTGTTTTCGTCTTATTACAACGATTTGACAGATGTTTTCCGACCCACACATGATTCTGATTAGCTAAAATTTCGTCTAAAATTTAGGCATGGTTTCGATCACTTTAAAACTAAATTCTGGAAGGTAAATGTTAATGTTCTCCTTTTCTGAAGAAATTAAAAATGTGTGGTTTTGTCATTGTCAATAAGTCAGTATCACAAATCATTAGCAAGCCTTTATGGAGTCTACAAGCATCGTGCCACGTCTGCAGCCCATCATTCAATGATCCAAATTCACATAATTTGTACCATTTTTTCTATACAAGTGTTAGTCCTACTCATATCAATATTACTCAATATTATTCAAAAAGACTTGACGAACTTTCAAAAGAATTTAACATTCAGATATCAATAAATGATGTTTTCATTTGAATATGTTGCTATTTCGGAAGTACTTCAAGGGTCATTTCTTAGACCATCATCCTTCTGCATTTATCAGTGACTTTGCTGATGACTTTAATGAGGTTAATTATTTAATGGATCCTGCTGATTTGAAGTTATTTTATAGAATTAACACCGTTGGTGTTAATATTCACTCAAAGAAACTTAGAAATAGGTGTACTAAACACCCAAAGTTGTCCGAATTTTTCATACCTGAAACGCTACGTAATTTTGACAAAGTCTCGCATTTAATGAACACATTAATGCCATTGTTTCAGAAGATTAGAAAAATGTATATATTCCTCCAAAAAATTTTCAAATACATCTCTCAAAATGGCACCGTAATGTACTTGTTAATAATCTGGATTCGTGTTTAAACGTATGTTTTGGTTCTGTTTAAATTCATGTTATAGAAATTCTAAACATGCAAATATGCGTCTGGGTAGATTGAGATCATTAAGAGATCCCAACTATTCTAACATTCATACGTATGTTCTATCATTATTTATACTTATTTACTACCACATCCAGTAGAAGTATAGTAACGACAAAAAAATTTTTTTAAATTTTTATTGTTCAAATAGGCTTAGAATGTCATGAAACGTCGAGATTTTAAGTTTGAGCGGAAAAAAAATTTCTGTCTGTCTGTCGGTCTGTAACTTTTTTGTGCGCACGTTTACTCTGGAACCGTTTGAGACACTGACTTGAAATTTGGTACACATATGTACTTTAACGAGATCTAGAACTAAATTATATTTTCATCTTGTTCCGTCGAAGGCTTGGGGGGTAAATTGGGGTAAATTTGGGGTAAATAGGTAAATCAAGCAGGTAAGAGTTCATAAAATTGGTATTTAGTATATACAAGAGAAGCTGAGGTCTCAAAAAAATTTTGGCATTAGCCACCCCCATTACCACCCCCACTCCATTATTAAAGGGGATGAAAAAAAAATGTGATTTAGTGTGTGTACAAGAACCAGAAACCTCAAAATATTTTTTTACTTCATCCACTCCCACTACCACCCCCTATCACCACCCCCACCCCACTACCGATGAGGGGTATCGTTTTATAGGTTTTTGGGGTAGAGGATTTCAAATATTATATTATTAAAGTTCCATAAAAAATTATTTCCACATAAAAATTTTTTTCGTTGTGAGTGACTTGGATAGAAAATCTGGATGTGGAAGTAGTAATTCCTTGGGCAGCGGTTTTTTTCTAACCAAAGAGATATATGTGTAGACCGTCTTGTAACCACGATAACTTTTATTACATTCAAAATATTTATTTTAAATATAGTGCTTATATAAAATGATATGATAGGATATAACAGTCATAGAGGGTGGTCTTCAGAGGCATGTAAATGTCATGTTTTATGTAAATCATGCTTTATTATCGTTTTCCAGCAAAATATTACTAAGGTTTTCGATTAGTCACACAGATGTACGTCGATATACAAAATATCAAAACTGCAATATACTGTGTGTCTCTCAGATTCGATTGAAATTTGTCTAGATTAGGTGATTAATCAATTTTGATGTTGCAAAAGAAATTAAAGTTGCTGTTGAGTGTTGTCGATTGTGAATATTTTTAACCATAAAAGAAATATATTAGTTGCCTTAATCTCATTGATACCACGTGAAAGTAAATTGTCACGTATTCCAGCAAAATGTTAATCAAATATGTCGACGACGCACATAGGACGAAACCATACTGTGCCACCCAAATCACTCTACAGGTCGTCAAGATAAAGTTATCAGAAACTTTTTTTATATGCTCGTTATAAAATTCTCTATCAATCTGTCGAGCCGATTTTTTTATTTTTACCTATAATTTTCTATAATATTCTATAAGTATAGTTCTATAAAATTGAATTTGTACTGGAAATTACTATTTTTTCCAATTAAAATCAGTCTACAGGTCACAAATATATAAAAATTCGCACAATTTTAGGTTTAAATCTTTACTTTACAAATACGTAAATGATCTGCCAAAGTACATTTTTCATTTCCTTTTTTAGTTTTGACAGCTGTCAAAATTGCTGTCAAATTTAAAAATTTACAAGCGTCTTTCCTAATTTTGAAAATAATGCGAGTTTTCACAGGACAAGAAATATAAAGTGTTTTAAAACTTTTAGTTCCATAATTGATATTAAAATAAAGTTTCCAACTTTGGCAGCTGTCAAAATTTCTGTCAACTTAATGAAAATGCCATTTAATAACACAGGTCTACAAAAAAAGAAAGATTCTCATATAACATTTCTGAAGTAAAAAAAATTTCTATAGTGTCAGTTTCCCTCTACCACCGGCCCCGCCCCCTTAATCTCCTAAAAAAAGACAAAAAGAGGTCTTGTTTGTCCTAAGGTTCTGATCTAATTTCTCTGAAGTGTTCTGAGTTGCTGAAGCCAATTTTGGACATATATTTTTTTTCTATCATGTCAGTTTCCCTTCTTCCACCCCTTTTCTTCCCTAAAAAAGAGCAAGAAGAAAGGTGTTGTCCAAAGGTTTTGACCTAACTTTTCAGAAGTATTTTAACGCGCTGAAACCAATTTTGCACAAAACAAAATTAGGGGATATAAGGGGGTAGTATAGGTAAACTGACTGACAGAAAAAAAATGTGTATGCAAAATTGGCTTCGGTGCGTCAAAATACTTCAATAAAGTTACATGAAAATCCTAGGACAAGACCTTTCTTTTGCTCTTAGGGGATGAATGGGATAGTACAGAAAAACTGACCCGATAGAAATTTTTTTTGTCCAAAAATTAGCTTCAGTGCGTCAAAATAATTCAGAAAAGTTAAATCAGAGCCTTAGGACAAGACTTTTTTTAGAGGATAAAAGGGGTGGTCGACAAAAGCTGACGCGACAGATTTTTTTTTGTCCAAAATTGACTTCTGCGAGTCAAAATACTTCAGAAAAGTTAGATGAGAACCTTAGGACAAGACCATCTTTTTGTAAACTTGTGTCATTAAGTAGCATTTTCATAAGTTGACAGAAATTTTGACAGTTGCCAAAAGTGAAAATTTTATTTTTATATCAATTACACAGGTCTGCAAAAAAAATTCTGCTCCAATGACTAAACCTATCATGCCTATTTTTGTGTGCTGAAACCGAATTTAGTAAATGTGAAAAATTTTCAAGAAACCGCATTTTGACGATTATTTCACTCATTAACGCTATAGCCAGTGATAGCCCGTTTTTTCAAAACATTGCACCAATCAAACGTCATTATTAGTGGTAATTCAAGCTAGATCGGCTTTTGACAGGACCAACATGCAAAATTTATCGCTCTAATTTTTTAGGTCGCTGCAGCGGCAAATATGCGAAAATTTTTTGACGTTTTTTGTCGAGCTTTTAAGTTTTATCTATAAATATCTTCTCTAGCTTATTACTAAGTAATTGTTAACGTACTTACCTTGTAAATTGTAATATTGTTTTATGTAGTAGCAAACAAAAACACACCTCAATTCCAAAGCGAATCTTGTCTGAAATATATAGGCTGTAACTTTTGCCTATCTGTAACTATGTCAGTTTTCCTAGTGTTCAATCAGGTAACAATTACACACAAAGATTGTACTTAATATAGCTGATAATACAGGAACAAGTCAAGCACACCTTTCAATAGCTCAATAACGTAGTTACAAAGGTAAGCAAATCATTTATTATAAATGTCAAGTACACATTCGCTCTGGAACAAACTAAAAATGTATAGTACCTACTTACATATGGTAATCTACCAAAAAGTAACTCGTTGAATCAAAGCTGTGCATCAAACATTATAATTTGTTGTATTTAAAATTCTCTTTGCTTAACAAAGCAAACCTCAACATAATTCATAAACTTCGTAAGTTAAAAGTAAGGATTAAATACGTAAATATGAGTCGATGAACATTTATTTATTATGGAATATAACTTGTAGCACTAGATGGCGCTCTCTATGTCAATCTCGGAACCATGGGTGTATATTTTATTTGGGCGAGACATCGGTACTAAAGTAGTGCTCTCTCTATCGTTCCTCGTCGTATTGCACCTCAGAAACGCCTGAAAGGTGTTAAGCCAGTCTATATATTATAATATCTAAGGTTTCAACTCGTTTTATTTACTAGTTGCCATGGAAATGTCACTAGATTATTTTAAAATATAGCGAATCTCCGTTGTTTCTACTGCGTTTGTTTCAGATTTGCTGTTTTGACAATATGAGTCGCTTTGGAAATATTTCTGTATATCAAATTAATGATGAAATTGAAAATAAAGGTCAGTAAACTTCAAAAAGTGACAAGAAAACGTCTGAAGGCAGTTAATGAGAAAACATAATATTGAAGATGTACTTAATGAATTATTTATTCGTGAAATATTCTCCACAAATACCACTCGTGCTTTAAATTTTATCTAAAAATTTTTTCTCAAGCTAAGTCGCCCCTAGTTAATATAACTCATGCAAATTGGCAGTTTATTATCAAAGATTAAATCCCTCCCGCTAAAGCGGTCGGGATTTAATCAGATAATAAACTACCAATTTGCACTCTTTATATTACCAGGCAACACGCTTTAGAAAAAATTTTCGATAAAATTTTAAGCACTAGTGATATTACATACGATAAAAACCCGGATTTACTCGAAATCTACACGGTCGAAAATTTTTTAAATTGAAAATTCGGATTCAGCACACAAAAATACTTAAGGCATGATAGGTTTAGTCCTTGGAACAATTTTTTTTTTGTAGGAATTAGAAAGTTTAAAACACTTCCTTTTCTTCTATGAAAACTCACAATATTTTCAAAATTGAAGGTATAAAACTTAAATTGTGCGAATCTTTATATATTTGTGACCTGTAAAATACGATATTTTTTTAGTAAAAATTCAACTTTAGGTCAAAATTATAAAAAATCATAGCCAAAGATCAAAAATCCGGTTCTACAGGTTGATAGAGAATTTCAAAACGAACATTTAAAAAGAGAAGTTTCTGATAACTTTAACTAGACTCTGTAGAGTGATTTGGGTGGCATAGTAGAATTTCGTCCCACTGTGCGACGCCAAACCACAACCTACACTCGTTCTTTATTGCTTTGTTACACGAGAAAATTTTTAGCTCATTTTAGAGTTAACAGCATGAATAGCTCAGCATTAAAAAGTAATTAAACTATAAGCAAGAAATATTTAATTCGTTATAAAATAAGATTTTTATGTTGTTGCCTAAGCTGACAAAAAAAACCTGGAAGCGCTCAATGTGACATAAAAATAAAATATAAAACTGCCCCACTTCGGGGAATGGAAATAAAAGCGACTGCTGAAGTCACTTATTCATTTAATTCTGTCTTTGCTCGAAATCTAAATTAAATTCTCTCAAGATAGGAGAAGGGGATGATAAGGTGAAAGCCAAAGTGGCAGCATATACTTAATTAGTATTCGTTTATTTTGCTATTTTCTTTTAAACACTCATACGTACGGTGAGTGTGATATATAGGATATGATGAATTGGTACGTTCTACCAGAGTAAAGCACTTTGTAAAACTTTCAAACTCCCGTCAGTTTTCCTATGCTTTAACCTAATCCGTAAGGCACACGTCGTCGCTCATCGATTGTGTGAGGGACTTAAACATGATATGAATTGCACTTTTCATACAACACTATATTGTGGCGAGAGAGCTTGTTACGGTGTTAGAGAAAATATATTTAATTCCTTGGTATGCATTAAACATTTTTATTTATATTTTTTACGAGTTTATATAAATATTTCTATCAAAGGTAACGTCAAGGTTTTACGTAATTAGTCACACAGACAATACAATTTCATTTTGATGTTTTGAGAGGTTCTTATAAACAATCAATAGTGTCAAGCTTTTGTTGATAGATCTTTCATATATATAGACAGTAACAATCGGGTACGGCAAAAACCTGAGCAACAGTACACAGCGTTAATTCCTTATGTACAAGGATTATCTGAATATCTATGCCGTATAGGTGATAGCTTTGGTATTAGGACGGTATTTCAAACGAGAAATATTTTAAGATCTATTTTGACAAGAACAAAACCGTTGAACCATGAGTAAAATTCAAAAAAACTGCATTTATAGTATTCCGTTTGAGTAATAAACATTATGTTGGTGAGTCATCCAGATCATTCAGTGTAAGATATGCGAACACACTTGGAAGAACGGACATAGAATAAACAGGGACTCGGTGAACTTTTCAACAAAAGAGGCAGATAACACGAAAAAGAAATTAAGGATCTACGTCAATTGGACGCGTGAAACAATTAGACGCGGCGACAATTGAATGCGATAAAATTGGACGCGTAACATTGGACGAGTTTTGTTAAAAGAATCATGTATACACACTCTAACTTAACCTAACCCAACCTAAATAATAATAATATTTATTACAAACACAACATAGAAACAGACTCACCATGAAAAATAGGTTACAGTAAAAATATTGTTAACATATAAAATAATCATCCAAAAAAATTATCAATATATAATAACAGAAATTATAAAATATAATTTATTTACACTTGCAGTTGGGAAATTCCTCGCAAAGAGTCCAAAATGCTTCTGTTCTCATAACCAGCAACCACTGTTTGTAATCACGACAAGGCTATGTAACTAGTAAGCATCTATGGATATCGAATATAACAATTATATGCTTAAAGCTGTGTATTTAATACACAGCACATAAATGATTTCGTAACAAAGCTTTGAGA
The DNA here is from genome assembly GCA_936432065.2 of Rutpela maculata. Classification (NCBI taxonomy): domain Eukaryota; kingdom Metazoa; phylum Arthropoda; class Insecta; order Coleoptera; family Cerambycidae; genus Rutpela; species Rutpela maculata. Next base: position 164,635,389 of record OW386288.2, read on the forward strand.
AAGGGAACAGATTCGGTTTCCGAAACGTCAGCAAAATACATCACTTTTATATTTTTGTTTTATTCATCATTTATCAAAAAACGCCCTCTAACTATATCTTTGATGTAAAAGTAATAGGTTTAGAGGTTATTTTTCCAGATACGGAATAATTCTATTCCATTTCGCAGACATTGTTTTTGGAAGAAAAAATATGTGGTAGAGAATCCTAGTCCTAGTAAGAAAAACAGAAAAATTAAAAAAACGCCACAACCAATTTTTAGACAATGACGGAAACCAGACAAAAGAACAGAGGAGCCAAACTAAGATGCCTCTATCCCCCGAGTATTCACCACGGTCCTCGACCAAGCAATAAAAAACACAATAAGAGAAACACCAAATTTCAGCGAAGACACGGAAACACTGAGAACCCCAATCGTACTAGCATACGCCGATGACCTCTTAATCGTCGCAGAAGAAGAGCAACAAATTCTAACTCCCTAGAAAACATGAAACCGCATCTGGACACATCTGGGCTGAAAATAAATTTCAAAAGAAGTCCAATAATGCAGCGAGACCATCAACAAGAGAGAGTAGGATCAGTGGAGATGAACACAAAATGGGTGACTACTCCCTAAGAACAAACTGAAATACCTAGGAACATATCTGATGAACCAACTGAAAAGGAGAGAAACAGCATACAGAGTCACAAGGGCAATTATACCGTTCATCGAGAAAAACAAACTATCATGGGGCCTGACCAAATGGCTGTACACTGCCAACGATGACATATGGAGTTAAAAACGCGGCAACAACAAAAGCCAACAGAAGGAGTTTGAGAAGAGCCGAAAGAGACATCATCCAGCTACTCAGAAAAACAGGACAAAAACAGCGGCATAAAACATCAACACTACTAGAAGGGAAGACACTCACACAAAGGATAGAAATGTACGCAATGAAGTACGTGGGGGACACGTCCAAAGAAGGGAACCAACACATCTACTGAAGAAAACACTAACACTGAACAGCAGCAAAAAAATATAGATTTACACGTGGAAAACAACATGAACAAACTGGAAAAGAACCAAACATACTGGGAAAGAAAGGCGAGGGGAAAAAATGAATTCCACAAAAAATTCGGAGGGATATATGTTAGATCACGGTTTACATGAATGACTTTTTAAAAACTTTTATTTTACTAAATGGAGCCAACGTTGGCTCTTGGAGAAGGAATATAATAAATTAGAAGTGTTGCATTCTAACTGAGTTTAATAACTGATTCAACAAAGCGTGTTTAGTCATATTTATAACATACAGAACCTGAGTAAGCAAAATATATAACAAAGGAATTGCAGTTCTGCAGTCTGCACAAGTTATGAGAAACAAAGGTGTAATATGATATCTTGAAGATAAGCAATTAATAAGAGAAGCTGTTATCGTGAAATACGATATACCTGTGAAGGTTTATTATGGCTAAGTCGCAATAAGATAGCGTGTAATATTATATAACAACTTCCCCCTTAATAAAAAAGTTGATGTTATGCAGCAACTTTTGAAAATTGTTAAAACGTTAAATGAATATAATGCAAAAATAAATTGAAACAATGTTGAATGAATACAAAGCAAAATAATAAAATAATGTAAAAGTTAAAATTGGTAAGCGATAATAAAACATTACATAACGTAATAAGGATAAAATACAATAGTCTAAATTAATAGACGAGGGTAAAACTCCACATGAAAGTCTATGTTAACTCGATGTCCTCTTCTTCTTGAGGTCTAATACCGGGTCGCTTTCTTGGAGGGATCAGTCTAGGAAATTTGGTAAATACTCTGCTTCGCTCTGAAGGAGGTGAAGGAGGGTTATCCGTTGAGGGTTGGATTCGCAATGCTCCACATCTTCTTCTTCTGCATTTACAAGTTATGTAAAGTAGAACTAATAGAATGATGAGAGTGATTATGAAGTATGTGAACCAAGATACATGTTTGGTCACAAAAGGTTCGTTTATGAGGTCGTCTAGGTCTTTGGAATATTGCTCTAGTTTGTTTTTAGCAATATCTAAATCTTCTACGTCGAGACTGTTTAATTTAAGCGGTTTTAATTTTGGGATTTCGATTTTGTCGGGCATGTGATTGCAGCATTCAAAAGGAATTTGGATTGGATGTGAATTGTCCTTAATTTCGGAGAAGTCTTTAGCACTGGCTTGTATTCGAGTAATGCCTGCATAGGCGTAACATCCTGGTTGTAGTTTTATGATGGAATTTTTATTAATTAGCTCTGTTATGGATTCTCTCTTCGGACAGTTGATAGTAATGTGAAGTGGTTCGGAATTAATTACTAGCCATGTGTTGTCTTCAAGTTCTTGGACGTTGTATCCTTGACTAATGATGAAGGAAGTTTGACAATTTTCTGGGAGTTTCGGCAATGGTTTTAATATTCTAGCCTCACAAATGGCATTTTGGTCGATAGGATATGCAAACAGGTTCGAACATAGTTTGGTTCCAAAATAGAGTGGTTTGCATTCTTTCAAATTTTGTATAGGTATGTACATTAAAGAATCATCGTCTCTCGCGATAAACTTTTGTGAAATAGATAAAAAGTGATGTAGACCAGTTCTGTTATCAAGTATAGGTATGGGGTATAGGCGAAAGGTGTTATAATTTTGAGGTTCAATAAGAGGTATTGTTAAAACAAATATTAAGTTAGAATCTAGTTGAAAAGCTTTTAGTTCAATAATATCCAGATATTGAGCAACTGCTGATAGTTTAATTGGAAGAGGTAAATTGTTCCTTCGCAAACTCTGTGAAATCTCTTGTAACGCCGTTACTAAGTGATCAGGTGTTATGATTGATGAATGAATAATTCCTAATCTGGCGAATGTTATTGAATTTAAAATATCGTTTAGATTGTCTTCGATGTACAAATAGCTGGCCATTAGTTGTTCGGAAATGTATAGAAATTTTAGTTTTATTTCGGCAGCTTGGATCGTTTGAGTCATAGTTTGAATTGTGTGCTCGATTTCTTTGATATCTTTGTTAAATGTTTCCTCATCAATTTGTAATTTTTGTATAGTTGAGTTGAAATTTTTGATAACAGAAGTTGTAACTGAGATTTGATTTTTGATTAAGTTTTCTAATTGATGTTCGTCATTATTTAATTTATTTATACAGTTAGTGTAGTACTCGCCATCTTCGGCGTCTAAGTTTCCGGTGATTGATTTGAATATTGTTCCAAAACCGTTAAGTATTCCGCGTTTATATCTCTTTGTGTCTGAAAAGACTTCGTCAAATTTTGTTTTTATCGAACTAGCTATTTGCATTAAAAGGTTAAACTCTGTTTTGACTTCGCTTCTAAACAGGATTGATTTTTGATCAGCACCATCGAGGGTGTTCAAGATTCTGTCTAAATTATTTTGATTCTTGTCAAAAGCTAGTTTGAGGGATGAAATATTTTTATGCACTAGTAGAGTCCATTTGTCATTTGTCACCACGATGTCCGTGTCTTGGTGATAGTATACACCAACAGTGTTATTGATCGGGGTAATTTTGTATTGACAGAGTGCTGATCCGAACAGCAGGAGAAACCTGAAAATAAATTTAATTTTCAGTATATGGTTTCATTCTATCAAAATTTACTTTAGTCTCTTGTTTTGTTTCGAGATTTAATAGGGTAGCAGAATTTTGGAAAATTTCTTTTATTTTAAAAGGACCGTTAAATTTGTTTTGTAGTTTGTTCTTAATTTGTGATTCTTTTACATAAACTAAGTCACCTATTTTGTATTCAGGTCGTTTTTGGGGAATATTCCTGTCGAAGCGAACTTTTGCTTTCTCTTTTTGAGATTGTGTTCGACTACGGGCTATTTTATAGTAGTGGGATATTCTATTGTTTAAATCTCTAACGTATTTAGTTATTAATTCTTTTTGGTTGTACAAAGTTTCGGGTGGTCTGTTAGATGTATGACCAAAGATAAGTTCATATGGGGTAAAACCGTGTGTTTTATTTACCGAATTGTTATAGCATATTACTGCATATGGTAAAATCGTGAAAGGATGTTCGTTTGGGTTTTCAGTTTTGTGGATTCTTATCATTTCGGCTAGAGTAGCATGAAATCTTTCTATGGATCCGTTCGATTGGGGATGTCCTACGCTTGAATAAGTTAATTTTATGTCGTAGAGGGTGCAGAGATCTTTGAGCAAGCGGTTGTCAAATTCGCCACCGTAATCGCAATGGATTCTTAGCGGGGTGCCGTAATGTTGAAAGTATAACAACAAGGTATTTACGACAGATTTTGCGGATTTGTCCGGAACTGCATAGGCTTGTGTAAATTTAGTTAACTCGTCGCGAATAGTTAAAGCGTAATTTCGAGTTGGGAATTCAAATAAATCGATATTAATTCTTTCGAATGGTGTTCTTGGGGTTTCTGTGACTACTAGAGGGTTGTTAAGGTTTTTCCGGCATACTTTAGTCTTTTGACAAGTTTCGCGATTTTTTATAAAATTTTCAACGTCTTTAGTTAGACCTTGCCAAGTGTATTTTTCTCTAATTCTTCGAATCGTTTCATTTATTCCACGGTGTAGATTATTTTTACCAAAATGATTTTGCTCCAATATAATTGGAATTTCATCTTCGTCGGCAGTTCTGACGATATCTTGACAAATTACTACTTTTAAGTCTTTTTCCGCAAAAATGAATGATAGGATTTCAAGAATGGGGAGGTCTAAGTTATTTTCGACAAAGTATGTCTTAGAGAGATCTAGAACATCTTGGTTTTTAAATAATACCAAAAATAGATGTTCAATTACGGATTCGATATCAAACGGTAGGGGAATGATAAAATATCTCCTATGTCTGACTGTTTTGCTCGATACAATATTGATTTTATCGTTATGAAATTCGGGGTTTTCTTCGAATATATCCTCAATAATTTTGTGATGTAGGTCTTGTAAGTTATTTTGTTGGAAGAAGGTTATAATATCTTTATGTTCTCGATACAAAAGTTGTTTGTTCGAGGCTTTGATTTTCGAATAGTCAATTAAAGATGTTGTTTTATATAGGTTGGTGAAAGTTTCAAATTCTCGGGAAATTTGTTCGTTAGTGATTTCGTTGTTATCGTCTGGGTTTTCGTCGTCGTCTGACTCTTCGTCATTCGCGGCTAGAACTTTTGAATAGAATTTTGAACATTCGGAAAAATGATTAATTTTGATTCTGGAAAGTGCGTCCGCGTTCTTATTGATTTTACCGGGTTTATAAATTATTTCATAGTCGTACTCTTCTAATTTGAGTCGCCAACGGGCAAGTCTACTTCCTGGATCTTTTATAGAGAATAGCCAGGTGAGTGGTCTATGGTCGGTGACAAGCTTGAACTTTCTACCATACAGATATGGTCTAAAGTGCTTTACACTCCATACTATCGATAAAAGCTCGCGTTCAATCGTTGAATACTTAGTTTCTGCGCTGCACAAGGTTCTAGAAGCATAGGCAATGGGTAAATCTTTGCCAATGGGCCCCTGGCTCAGCACTGAGCCGACGGCAAATGCGCTCGCATCAGTGGTTAGAACGAAAGGTTCATCAAAGTTGGGGTAGATTAATATCGGAGTTGTCGTTAATGTTTGTTTCAAATTTTGAAAGGAATTTATACAATCATTGTTGAAGAGAAATGGTACGTCTTTTTGTAGTAGTTTTGTTAAAGGCTTGGTTATCTTGGAGAAGTTTGGGATAAAGCGCCTGTAATATCCGGCTAAGCCTAGAAATGATTTAATTTCTTTTGGATTTTTCGGTTGAGGAAAATTTAAAATAGCGTCAACTTTCGAAGGGTTCGGTTTTACGCCGTCTTTTGTAATGAGATGTCCTAAATAAGCGACTTCCTTGCGGAGAAACTCGCATTTGTCTGGTTGAATTTTGAGGTTGGCTTTTTGAAGGCGTTTAAAGACTTCAGTTAGACGGGAAATGTGTTCGTGAATTGTAGGAGAGTAAATAATAATATCGTCCATGTAGACGAGACATCGTTCATTTTGAATACCTAACAGGATGTTATCCATAACTCTTTGAAAAGTTGATGGAGCGTTTTTGAGTCCAAATGGCATTCGCACGAATTCATAATGACCGTTCTCAACTGTGAAAGCAGTCTTTTGAATATCTGCGGGATTAATTTCGATTTGGTGGAAACCGGAAGCCAAGTCTAAGGTTGTGAAATATTGGCATTTGCCAAGTTGGTCTAAAAGATCGGAAATGTTGGGCAGAGGATATTTGTCACCAATTGTAACCTCGTTGAGTTTGCGGTAGTCGACTACGACGCGCCATTTCTGTTTACCAGAAGCGTCCAGTTTTTTGGGAACTACCCAGACAGGAGAGGACCAAGGTGAGATTGAGGGTTGAATAATACCTTGACTTAACATTTTCGATACTTGGGACTTAACTTCTTCTTTATGGACCTGAGGATATCGATACGATTTAGTGAATATCGGTCGGGAATTTTCGGTGTCAATAGGGTGTTTGATTTCATTAGTAAAGGTCAAATTGTCTCCTTCTAAATAGAATATATCTTGAAAGTCTAAACAAAGCTGCGTTACTATTTCGGCCTCTTCTTCGTTTAGATGATCCAAGCGCAATTCGTTCCTGATTTCGAAGGATCTGTCCGTCATTAGTTGTTGGTCAGAGTTTTGCGCGTTTAAGTTAAAAATTGACTTGAATTTTTGTACTGGCTCTAGGTTAAGATTTGAAAAGTTTATGGTTTTTGGAATAGCGTTTGCGTTTATTATTGAAGTTAAAAATTCTCCATTGTGATCGATTTTGACAATTGCATTTGGTAAGCGTACTTTCTCATTTTCCTGGGCTAACAGTATAGCCTCGGTATTTCGCAGGTTACATTTTAGTTTACAAATTTTTTCCATACGAGGTTCAATAGAAATTAAATTTTTGATGTTGCTTAAATTTGAATTTTTTATATCAGAATTAATAGTTGGTTGTAAAGGTAAATTTACTGTAGTTTCTTCCGTAACTTTAAATAGTGGTACGGTTTTGAAATTTGTGACTAGTTGTTTATTTTTAAAGTCTACTTTGCATTCGTAATGTTCTAGGAAGTCTGCGCCTAATAATCCATCGAAATCTATATCTAGATTATAGATATAAACTTTGTGTGACTCATTTGAAAAGGGGATGAGAACAGATTCGTTGATATAAATTTTTTGATCAGTGATACCTTGTATGATTACGTTTTCAGGAGATCTACGTCTGTAATTTTCAGCTGTTTTAGGTTTAAAAATTGATATACCTGCGCCTGTGTCAATTAGAATTTTAAATTTGCCGGTTGCGTCTTTGATGTAGTAAAGATTTTTTGAATTTACGGTTAATAAGGTGTGAGAAAGCGTATTTACATGAACGTTTGTTCTGGGAAGTTCAGCATTGGATCGAAACTGTCGTTGAGATTCATTGTTTGTATTTGGTTTGATATTTGGTCGAATTGGTCCATTTGTTGTGTTGGAGTATCCGCGGGGTACTCCGGATCTAAGCGAAAATCCTGAGGATTAGCAGTATAATCCTCCTGTAGTGTTTGAGAATTAGCAGTATAATTCTCGTACTGCTCATATTGAGAATTAGCCGTATAATTGTCTGAAAAGTTTTGAGCGTTGCCTGAATCGTAATTTTCACAACTATCATTTTGATAATCGGGCGAGTAGTCATTATATTGATTATAGTTACATTGATTGTCATAATTGTCATAAGGTTCGTAATTCAAATGATGAGCTTTTTGCTGGTTAAAGCGATTAAAATTTGGGTTAGGTTGGATAGCTGATGGTCGCTGTTGCATAAAATTAGGGTTCGGCCTTATGGCTGAGGGCCTGTTTTGCTGTGATTGATTTGGCTGATTATTTTGAGGGAATGTCCTCTGACTAAATTGATTATTACTCGGTTGTGCGAAGTTTTGATGAGAAAAATTTTGTGAGTTTGGGTTTCCTTGGAAACTTGGTCTCTGGAAGTTTTGAGACTGTTGCCTTGTGCGGCATTCGCTTATTACATGTCCATTCCGTTTACAGAAGGAACAAAACTTTTGTTGCAAATTGGGACCTTGTGGTCGCTTTTGTTGAATTACTGGATTTTTGACTGGACTATTTTTTGGGAATTTCTGCTGTTCAAAATAAGAGAGTTGTAGCTCTCTACGAATTCTAATAATCGCGTTCATTATAGAAGGAGGGTTACTGGCACGTATTATTCTGCCTAGATTTGGTTCTAGACCCGTTAACAAATTATTTAATGTCATAGTTTCAATCAGGTTTGTTTGCGCGGTTCTTTGCTCCGAAGTTAAATTTTGTTTTTGCACTGCAGCGTGCATTTTCGCATTGTGCGTTTGTAAACGCGAAACAAATGTTAAGGCGGATTCACTAGGTAATTGGTGAATTCGTTGTAGGTCCTGAATTAGGGACGTTAAATCTCGGGAGTCTCCGAAGTGAGTTTCTAGTAGTGCCTTTATTTCTGGCCATGTGCTAGGGTTGCGTGAATTTATAAGTTCGGCGGCTCTGCCTTTTAATTTAATTTTGATGTGCATGGTTAATAGAATTTTTTGGTCATGAATTGCCATACTTTGTGCACAGGAACACGAGTTTAGGAATGTCTGTAAATTTATGGCGTTGCCATCGAATTCTGGTATTAGTGAAAAAATGTCAGAGAGCTTGTAAGGCTCAATTTGTTGTGGTTGTTGTTGTTGTTGTTCGGCTGGTGCCGGTGGCACTGGTTGAACAGTCTCTGGTTGAGCTCTATCAGGCATTTTGCTTTTTTATTTAGAGATTTTTGAACTAAAATTGGTTACGTATCAGCAGTATGATACGGAAATTAAATTAAAATTAGCTTGTTTTGTTACGTCGTAAATGAATTGTGTATTAACTGTATAATACACAGTCGTTTCGTGAATACGAAAATAAATAACTTAAAATTAAAATTGTTGCGTTGTAGCTTGTATAGGATTTGTTTGATAACAGAATTGGCTTTGTTTGCCGAGTGTATTAGCGGTATAATACACGTAAATAATTGTGATAAATAATATTTGTAAAAATGAAAAGAAATAACGAGATGATTCTTAAAATGACTTACGTTAATTTCATCTCCATGAGTAGGTTCTTCGTCCGTCAAGGGATTGGGATCCGCCACCACCAGTGAGGAAGGTCTCCTTGTTCTTGCAGATATACACGCACTAGTTAGGCACCTTCTGCAGATGTTGTCCTTGTTCTTTTGCGCTTCACTACCAGTTAGGCTTCTTGTTCTGATGATGTTTACGGATCCTACCGACTGCGCCAATGTTAGATCACGGTTTACATGAATGACTTTTTAAAAACTTTTATTTTACTAAATGGAGCCAACGTTGGCTCTTGGAGAAGGAATATAATAAATTAGAAGTGTTGCATTCTAACTGAGTTTAATAACTGATTCAACAAAGCGTGTTTAGTCATATTTATAACATACAGAACCTGAGTAAGCAAAATATATAACAAAGGAATTGCAGTTCTGCAGTCTGCACAAGTTATGAGAAACAAAGGTGTAATATGATATCTTGAAGATAAGCAATTAATAAGAGAAGCTGTTATCGTGAAATACGATATACCTGTGAAGGTTTATTATGGCTAAGTCGCAATAAGATAGCGTGTAATATTATATAACATATATACTCTACCAGAATCAGAAACGGAGGAATCAGAAGGTTCAGAAGAGGAAGAAGATTTGTAGAAGCAGAAAAACAAAAATAGGAGCACACACAGCAGCGACGCAACGCGACAACATACATCACAAGAAGACCCAGAAGAGGCAGAAGTCCAGAACCAAGAAAACAAAAAAAGGGAGCTTAAACGCTCCCTCACGACACAATGCGGTAACGCATCTCACAAATACCTACATCTCCCATCCCACATTCCTTTACCATGCGCCGCTATGTGGCAGTCGCTGCTGGCAACAAGCATGACCCTAGTCCAAACCAGCATGGACGTAGCAGGCCCAGCTGTACAATCCTTGGGAGTGGCAGAAATTCCTACCGCACGCTGGTAAATCAATCAATCAATATCAAGAAACAAATATTTTAAAATTATTGTTCCCGGCACCTTCACCATTTGTTACGAATACGCTTTCCAACCTAGCCAAATGCGCATCAGAGTTATTAAAAAAAAGACAGTATACAGGAGAACAATTATTTAAAACAGAAACAGGAATATGGTCAGGTTTTATATTTATAATAATTATAAAAATTGGTACTTACATTTAATGATAGGATTTTGCAGAGTGAGAGGGAAATATGCGTTTATTTTCGGTTTATTGTAAATAATTAAAAAACCAAACATAGTATAATCTTTAAAACTGTTTTAAATAATTTATCGCAGTTTGTCTATGAAAATAATTCATAATTTCATTTATTAAGTATGGCATTTAACTATATACAAAATTTATGATAAAATCTGTATAAGGTTGTATTTCTTAGAGCAATGGAAAGTATCTGAAACTATTTTAAAGATTATACTACAATACACAGTCCCCAAGTTCAAGTGCCCATACGTAAAATATACAGCAGATGCAGCAACTCTTTGTTTAATTATCTGCTAGCTAATATTTTGTAACTCAGTAAATTTAGGCAGGTAAATTATTTAAAGTACTCAACTAAAATCGATTTTTTTTCTTTTTCTAATTTACTTTTTAAATGTTTGATATCTGTCATTGACGCAATATACTGTTTTTTTCACAATGAGTTTTCGATAGGGAAGTCGTAGAGGTTAGGGAGACCAAATAGCAAGGAATTGTATGGTAAAATGTGTGCTACTTCTAAATATTGCTGTCGTCTGTCTTTTTTTAAACTCTAATATATTCAAATAAGCGAATCAAAATAAATTTCGAATGGAATTATTTTGCTGCATCAATTTTACAGTTTTAATTTGTTTTAGATGATAACAAGTGTATTGAGAAGTTTTGGGTTCAATCTAAAAAATTTAAAATTTAAATAATCTCCACTGCAAAACTAAAATCTTCTGCTATTTTCTTAATTATCTCCAGTCCTAGTAATCGCATGGCAAAAACAAAAATACCAAATTGTCCATAATAAAATTTTGAAGAAAACTAGACGTACAAATAAACTTTCTGATAGATTTTTAACTTGCAAAATAATAAATATAAAAAAAACCGTTTTTGGATGATTTAAGTAATATAATGTAATAGTGCAAACATCTTATTAACAATAATAGGTGAAATAATGCCCTTTACTGAACTAAACCTCTTGCCTTCCGGTTAAACATGGGGTTCCTCAAGGCTCTGTTTTGGGGTCCATACTCTTTATACTATACTTCAATGATTTTTTTCACTCTAGGTCACCAAAAAAATGCAACGCTTATGCTGACGATGTATCCATTGTTGATTTTAATTTGAATATTCCTGACCACGGTGAGTATAGCTTTAGTTCTATCAAACAAGCTGGTGCTTGGTTCTCCTCGAATAATCTTAAATTCAACGAAGAAAAAACCCAACATATCGTTTTCTCAACAAATAAATCACTGATCAAGTGTTAAAATTTTTGGAATTGTCAAGTTCAATATTCATAAATGCTAAAAAATCAACTCTGTTCTAGCATCTTAAGAACATGCTATTTTTCATTATTTCATGCTCATATTAATTATTATGCTATTCCCCTATGGGGTGAACCATCTCGGGTAGCTGTACTCTTTCGTCTGCAGAAGAAAGCAGTCAGGTTAATTGCTAATGCAGGTTGGAGGAACCACTGTAAATTCTTTTTGTACTAACTCAAATTTTCATTCGTATGGCACTAGATCTGCCAATCAACTTCTTAAGCAGCCTCATCTTAGATGAACAGAATCAGAAAAACTCTCTAAATCTTCAATTATACAATCACATTCCTAATGACGTAAAATCTCTTAATTTTAATAGTTTCAAGAACTAATAAAAATAGTATATTATATTACTAGGAGTAGAACGCACTCTTTTTTTGTGTTGAGTCCAGGATTTGCGGCTGAGGCGAAGCCGAAGCCGCAAACTGGGCGAAACACAAAAAAAGGCGTTCTACTCCGTGTAATATATACTATTTTTTCTTCAAGCGTATTAAAATGCAAAAATTCATTTATTTATCATAAATGTACAAATATTCAAACTACAGTCTTACATGTTGACACAATATGACAAGTGGCTAGTGGATAGCGCGCCACCGGTGGCTTTCGATATTAACATTATGTTACTAGTAAAACAATACCCACTGCGGTGGCGCTTTCGGAACTAACATTATGTTACTAGTAAAACAATGTCCACTACGGTGGCGTTCGGTACTAACATTTTGTTACTAGTAAAACAATGTCCTACTTCTACTTCTGTTTTTGGTGACATAATTTAAACATTTTAATACGCTTGAAGAAAAAATACATTTTAAAATATTGTTTCTATTCAATTGATGAATTTGTAAACATACTGTGTTGATATCTTTTGGTAAACTAAAAGATATCAACACAGTGTGTTTACGTCTTATTTGGTATGCTCTGGCCATTTCGTGGGACCGCGCCTTTTCCTTCTTTTTTTTTGTATTCTTTTACATTGTGTGAAGTAAATGTATATGTAGTAATGTGTATACATTTTTTATATTATGTATTTTCTATTTTTGACTTGCCAAAAACGTGTCTAGTAACTTGGTCAAATAAAATATCTATCTATCTATCTAAGCAAATTAAAATAATAAAGTCCCGAGAGCAAGACAATTTTTTATTCACCTTTTTTGTTTAGTTGACTCTACTACTTGTAAATGTAGAAATTAGATAATGTTTTATTTCACTATGGAACTTTAAATAAGTTTCAAGTTTTGTATTCAATAACCTAAAGTAAAGCATTAACATTGTTGATAACACGACAAAAAAATACATAAATATTAAAACACTCGAACTATACTCCTAAGAATATTAAAAATACTTTAATACTATTTCAATTTTAAAAATCAATAAAGATACCCCCCTATAAATAGATGTTTCAAGTAGGGAGGCGTAAACTCTTACAGGAATAGCATAATATCTATTCAGATTAGCTGAATACCTTGAACAACTTGAAAGTAAATATTTTGAGTACAAAATTTAATAATCTATTCAGTAAATTCAGAACTGATAAATTACGTTAAACTGATGTTGCCGTATCCATCGCCAGTTCCCATTATTTTAATCAGTACCCTTCTATTTAGGTTTGTCATTAATAAAACTTCTGACACATGTCAATGTTGCGGCTAGGAAGAGGGACAATAATATAATGACTGGTTATATTTATGGAAAATTAAATCAATAAGTTTCATTACTTAGTATGGTTGCACAACGTATAGCATGGTGCAGGTAGGTTTTTAATTAATAGTTTTTTCACGGAGTGGACATTGGTACGGTAACAGTAATTATCAGTAATTTAAACTAGAACAGTTAATCTTAAGTTTGTTGGATGATCGAATTTTACAACTTAACTAATAATCCAGACTCTGTAGGTCTAGGTTGTATAAACGTTTCAACAGAATTACATCTGCCATCTTCAGGTTATCGCTGATACCTACTGACTGTTGTTTTTTGTTTCTCGGATACGCCCGACTTCAACTTTTACACGTTACTGTGTGCTTTATGAAAAATCTTAATTTACTGTGAAATTATAATAAAACATACTTTCTAAATATAATAGAATGTCTAAGGGACTGTAAGGAGAGATAGTCAATTTAATTAACTAAACTTATCTGTATAAAAAATCGTTGCTTGGTTAAATCGAATATTAGTGACCTAAAGATTCCGTGACGGTACTCAAGATGATGTAGGAGCAAACTGTATACATCATATTGTAAAAAGTTCATTTTAATCGTTACCATTTATAAGTTTTTCTGATATCCTGAAATTTTCGATTTATTGGTTACAACTTTTCAAAATAGATCGTAAGCACAGAATGTAAATAGGTATCCTTAATTTTCCAATACTTGATTTAACCATAACTGCATAGTTAACAGGAACTTCGCAGTATTAAGAAGAGTTGTGTAGTCTAATCGTTCATGGTGAACAGACATGTTTAACAGAGCGCTGATCAGATCAGGTAGGACCCAGACTACTCTTGCGACTTTCTCATTCATAAAAGATAATCAAATCAAATAGTGTACATGGCGACCACGTACTTTCTGTTAGCTTGACCAAAAATATAAAAACCTACGAATGTATTTTCTATATCTAATGTGGTTAATAAAGATCTATCTATCTATCGTGTATTTTAAAAAATTGACTAAAAGCAGTTACAATATGTTCAATATAACGGATTTAAGTCAAATACTTACTTTGCAACATCAGGGTGACTCCTGGTTCAAACTCAGGGCCACTTTTATTTACTGTATTTATAAATGATTTATGTGATGTATTAGATTGCGAGAAACTTTTATTTGCTGATGATTTCAAAATATTTGGTGATATTAACAACATCGAAGACTGCCTACCATTACAACAGCAAATACACAAAACCGAATTATGGTGTGTGTCTAACAAATTACAAATGAACGTTCCAAAATGCGAGGTAGTGACGTACACGCGTAAAGTAAGCTCTATAGATTTTTTTGCACACCTTCAATGACATGGAGTTGTCAAGAGCCCAAGCAACTAAGGAATTGGGTATACTATTCGTCTCTAAATTAAATTTTGTAAACCATGTTAATTCATCCACATATTCGGCATAAAAATTACCAGCCCTCATAAGAAATTGCAAAAAATTTTCGAATGCAGATGCATTTCCCAATTTTGCCATCAAAATTTGAATATGCTCTAATAATTTGGAACCCAATCTATAACTTTCATTTATAAGCAGCAGAAGAGATTCAACGAAAGTTTATTATTTGGTCTTCAAAATTAATAATTTGTATCCATAAAAGGGATATCCAAACGCTTTATTATTATCAATACTGATACTGTTATTAGAGAATAAAAGGATACTCATTACCTGTATATTCGTGTATGAACTATTTGACAATTTAATTGACACCCCAATGCTACTATCAAAAATTAATTTCAGAACTTCGAAAACAGGTATATCACAATGTTCTATTTAATTGCCCCCGAGATTGTCGCATTAGACGTACAAATATTCTGAAAAGTTTACAATATGATGAAATTATATTAGCGGTCAATATGATATTGTGACGTGCTTACGCCCTTTTTGTAAACACCCTGTATCGTGGGTTCGGAAATTATAACACCAGGGTAACACTAACACTAATTTATTAACTTAATAATTACAACCAATTAATTACTCGGCTAATAATACACTGTGTACTACAATTCAATTATTCAGTCACTTTATCACTTACTCTCTCACCATCTTAACTGACCATTAGAACTGTACTTCCCCACTCTGGTTTACTCCATGACTTAGATACCTAAAGATGAGGGATCCCGAATTTTCTCTATGACGTCATCATTCTCTAGATAGTTCCAGATGTCATCATTCTAGGGCTTCTAGTAGGTTCTTTCTCTAGTAGGTGCAAATCTCTACATTCAGACATCCGAACTAATTGAATTCTGTGTTGCCTACATTCTAGGGGTTGCAACACATCACAATACATTTAATACCACTTTGAATCAGTGTATCAGAACCATTATAACTGTTTATTAAAAATATTGTATTTAGTAATTCTTATTATTATACCTTTAACAACAATGTTTATTAGGTTATATACTAATTAATGAACTGCTTTTGAACGATTAATAGTAATAATAATGTTTATTTATGAAAAAGTACAGAAAGGTACAAAAAAAAATAGACATAATATAAACATAAATCACCACAAAATATCTCGAAAGAATATTTGAGCGTGGGAAAAAGAGTACCCTAGTGAAGAGTACAAAATTGTGAATGGGAATATAAATAAACATAATCTAAACATACTAAAAAATATTAAAATATTAAAAGCCTGTACTAACAGATAATAAAAATAAGTAATTAAATAGTATCTAGTATCTAGTAACAACATAGTATCCATAAACAAACAGCGTGAGTTATAATGAGTAAGTTATTATAAATCACTAGGTACAGAGCCAATCACCTTTATCTTCATGCCTAGCCTGTCAAATCAACTATCAGAGAAAAATTCTTTTCCGATACGGTGAAATAGAGGGAAGGAAGGTGATTTATCATGTTTGAATAGTTTCGACGTTTTCAAATCAAGTTAAGTAATAACTGTGCCAAAAATGATGAATTCGGTTAGTGAAGATGAACTAATGTGTACCACCAGAATGAAGACAAGTAGCTAATGATACAATACATAATTTATTACCGAAAAAATTGCAAAACAAATACAAATGTGTACAAAAATTAAATTTTACAGTTAATTTTATTAATAAACATATTGAGTAATTTAAACAAAATTTTCTCAATTTAATATTTATTTTTATAATCGTAGATAAAGTACAGTATTCAACTTGAGGTAATGGTAATAACTCACTTGATGAATTACAACATTCGTCTACGGCTCGTGCTGCAAACTTCATCTGCGTGAGTTATTACCTACATTACCGCCCGTTGAATAATATACTATTAATTTGACTGCTGTACGATTATTATTATTATACTTATGTTATTTTTTACTGCAGCGGTTTTCAACCTGTGGGTTGCGACCCCCTGGGGGGATGCGAAGCAATTCCAAGGGGGTACCGAGCTATTGAGAAAAAACCAATAAAGTTAAATCATTCATTCTAAAATCTAAAAATCTAAATATTACACACATACAATTTTAATTAAACCTATATATTTATGTTGGATGGTACCGCTGCAAAGTACATGATTCTTACCACGTGAAGCGTTGCTTTAGTTGCTGTAATTTTGGCCATATATCAAAAGACTGCCCTAGTAGAATTCCAGTGTGTATCAATTGCGCCGATGGACATGAGAAAAACCTGTGTACATCTAATGTACAAAAATGTGCATTTTGTATCAAGTCTAACAAGCAATATAAAACGAATTACAGCTTCCACCACTCTGCAAATGATCCCAAATGTCCATGCTACGTCTCCAAATTAAATTTAATAAGATCTAGAACTCTGGCTAATCTAAGCTGCCAATCCGAATAGCAATCAGCAATGAAAATCAATAAACTAGACTATAACATATTACACATCTGTCATGTCAATATTAGATCTTTAAACTCCTGTTTTGACGACTTCTCTGCCCTTGTTATTGAGCAACAATTTGACATCATAGCGATAAGCGAAACATGGCTAGCTCCTAATGACCCATCAGAAAATTTTATTATACCCGAGTACACTTTGTTGCGGCAAGACCGTTCTAGAAGAGGGGGAGGCGTATGTTGTTATGTACATAAAAATATCAAACACAGTTTAATAATTACAGATTACATTGAAGACGATTGTCATTTCGAACAGTTATGGATTTCTATTACCCTTAATAACAGAAAGCTAGCCCTTGGTGTAGGATATCGTCCTCCTTTATGTAACATTACATATTTAAACAACTTAGAGGAAGTTCTTAGCAACATTTCTGGCGTAGTCGATGATATTATCTTTGTTGGAGATTTAAATATTGACTTTTACAAAAAAGATACAACTCAATACAAATATATTAGTAATATATTGAAATGCTTCAACCTTGTGCAACACGTTAATGAACCTACTCGTGTAAGTGACACTAGTTCAACACTTATCGATATAATCTGTACAAATACAAAAGATAGAGTTATAGAATGTAGCACACTTGATATGCTCAACATGTCCGATCACAGATTAACTTACTGTAAATTAGATTATAATATTGCAAAAAATTTACCTCGAAAGGTAACCTATAGAGATTATCGCTTTTTTGATCTAAATGAATTTGCAAAAGATGCCTCTTCCGTGAACTGGAATTACCTAAACACATTAACTCATATCGATGACAAAGTTGAGTTTCTTAATAAAGCTATTATAACTCTATTTGATATACATGCACCATACAGGACGGTTACCTTCAAACACCCACCAAGGCCCTACATCACTGACACCATTAAACAAATTATCCGGCTTAAAGATCGTGCATATAATAAATATAAAAAAACGAAATTAGAAAATCACTTACAGACTTTCAAGGATCTCAAAAATTATCTATCTCTGGCAATCAAAAATGAAAAGAAAGCGTATATTACCCATCAAATAAATTTAAACAGAAACAATCCGAAAAAACTGTGGAAAGACTTTGCAAACTGGAATGTACATAGTAAACCCCGTAATGAAATTTCCCCTGATATCAACAACGCTAATGAGATAAACCAATTCTTTACAAATATACCAGCCGGATCCATAAATAATGACACTTTAGATTTTTACCGAAACAATATCGCCAGTTCTTCATCAACTGAAATGGAACTTCCTGTAGTTTTGGTGGAGGAAGTAGAACAAACTCTCAAAGAGATTAAATCATTCGCCTTCGGCTCTGATAATATCAATTTGGAAATGCTACGCCATGTTTTTCCATACTGTAAGAATGCCATAACACATATTATAAATACATCATTTGAACATTCTACTATTCCTTCCATTTGGAAAAAATCGATAATAACCCCTCTTCCTAAAGTTTCATTAGCCACCGAACTTAAAGATCTTAGACCAATAAGTGTTCTGCCACCTTTATCAAAACTTCTAGAGAAAATAATGAGTAGAAGACTCACTGATCATATCATGAGCAACGACGTACTTCCTCCTATACAATCTGGATTTAGAAAGCACCACAGCACTACAACAGCGCTAATGAAAATCACCAATGATCTTATAGGAAATATTGACAAATCACAAACCACATTCTTAGTGCTCTTAGATTACAGCAAAGCGTTTGACGTAATCAACCATGATCTTCTTATTGCCAAACTCCATTATAATAATATACATCCCACAGTGTTAAAATGGTTTGCTAGTTATCTGTCTGATCGTACCCAAATGGTGAAAACTAATGATATCCTTTCTCTTGACTTGCCTATTACAAAAGGCGTACCTCAAGGAAGCATTCTCGGTCCGCTTCTATTTATAATATACACCAGCGATCTGCCAAAAGTGTTATCTTCCTTGTGTACTATGCATCTATATGCTGACGATGCGCAGCTTCAAATAGCAAGTGATCCACGAAATCCTGATCAATCAATTGCAGTGTTAAATGAAAACTTAAAGCGGGTATCTGAATATTCCATGAACCATGGTATGGTGATTAATCCAACCAAAACAGTAGCTCTGTGCATCGGAAATAAAGTGCTGTGTGCCAAAACTAAACAAAATGTGACTCATGACATTTTTTTGGATAACAACTGCATTAATTTAAGTGATGCTGCCAAAAATTTAGGACTTATCATTGATCAAAACATGAATTTTGAAAAGCAAGTGATAAACAAATGTAGCATAGCATATTCTAAAATTAAATATATTTATAAATATAAGTACATTCTGCCCTGTGATATAAAATGGAGATTAGTGAATAGCTTAATATTAAGTCATTTTGATTATGCCAGTAGTGTATACTTTCACTTTCTTAGCAAAAACTTTCAGAATAAAATTCAAGTTGTGCAAAACTGCTGCTTTAGATTCTCTTATAACATAGATAAAAAGGACCATATAACACCACATTATGTCGATAAAAATATTTTAAAAATAGAAAACAGATTTACTTTCCTGTACGGTACGCTCCTTTATAATATTGTTACCAATAATACACCCCAATACTTATCTGCCTTTCTTGAACGCAGATCCAATACTCATAATGTGAACTTAAGATATATCGATAATTATACCATTCCAAAACATAATACAAGTAAATTTGAGGGTTGCTTTTCTTATCTTGCACCTAAATTGTTAAACAAGCATCTTAGTATATTTATGTCCACAAATTCTATATTTCAATTTAAAAATAAACTCAGGAAAGAACTACTAGACCAGCAGAAAAACATGTTAGCGTAATTTACTTTTATATCATTTGTTTATAGTAACTATAAGGTTAAATATAAGAATTCTATTACCTGTATTTTCACTCGGGGGAAGTTGCAATAACGATACTTTCGATACTTCCTCCCATTTGATTTGTATATGTATTTATATATGTATATGTCAAATAAAGATTGTTTATTATTATTATTATTATTATTATTATTTTTAAGAGAAATCATACCAAAAACTATAACAAGTAATTTTAAAATTTGATTGATTTTAGATTTTATTAATAGAGATCGAGGTTGGGGGGTCGCGAGAGGGTAACTTGTTTTTTTTCTTTTTGTAAGGGGGTCGTGGTTCGAAAAAGGTTGAAAACCGCTGTTTTACTGCATAGGCAATATTCACTTAAATTAATCTTTGTATTCGTATTTTCCGCTATTACTTTGTCATTTATGTTGTCCTGAAATTGAATCATTCTGCTGGGCAATACATTTTTATTATTATTATTATTATTATTATTATCATTATTTAGCAAGTAATACGGTGAAATTGAAATATTCTGGTTTTAACAAAAAAGCGAGTAAATATGCACATTTTCAAATATATTAAAAATATCTGGCATTCATTTCCGTGTAAAATATATTCATAAGAGACATACCTTCAAAACGCGGCTAAAACGTGCGCAGTTCCAATCTGGCTCTTTTTTAATTCGCCCTTTCTAACTAACGGCGAAACTAATCACTATAGTGAGGTGTACACGACAAGGTTTGCAATCACTACTAATGCTTCACTAAGTGGTAATAAAGTTTACAACTTTTGCAGGGTCGTCGAATTAGTATTCATGGCAGAGAGGCGTACAGGGAGGCTGTGAAAATGGAAATAGCAGCCCCAGTATTTATTCATGTTTTTAATAAAACATTGTTTTAATAATATAACCTGAGCTGCGTTTATAATTACCCATATTCGATTCCTTTTAGTTTCTCTTCCAGACAATGGAATCGTATTGGTCAAATGGTGGTATAGTTTACACTATAATAAAACCACTTCTGTTGTAGATTATTTTTCATTTTTTATTTCTTAAAATAAGAGTAAACAGTTTTTTAATATTTTTCCTCGTAAATTAATAAATAGGTCTTAGTCCTGCAGGATATTGGGGCCTCTAATATGACACTGTCTCTGAAGTAGTTTCCGCAAACACCAAAATTTTTGAACACTACACTGGAATAATGTTACTCGAGCGTGGGTTTCGCAAATCATGTTGACATCATCTGGAGATAATTAAATCTGGTAGTTTTAATCATCTTCATTGAGCAAAAATATTCGAATATTTTGTTCCAGCGTTTCAATGGAAACTATTTCAGAAGTAATAGATCTTGCGTTAATTGTTGCAAAAAGGTAGCATTAGTATCAGAGAAGTAAGTTTTTGTTTATAAACTTTATTGCCGGCACTAATATTAAGTGAGACATTAGGTTTGCCCCAATGAAAATAAACAACTAATATACAGTGTGTCCCAGGATAGATGTAACAGGAGGTGTAATGGACCAAAAATTTTGGAATTTTGGAATGGTATTTGGGGATTGAGTCCTGCTTGTTGTAAAACTAAAGTATACCAAAAATGACTTGTTTGGGTGTTTTATAAGCAAAGTTGTAAACATCACCACTAATAATGTACCTTTATTTTTCAAAATATGAAAAAATTTAACTAAAAAAAGTTATTTAGAATGCAGTTTTATATCTCTATACCAAATTTCAGAAATATAAACTTATTTTTTTGAAACTTCCCATTTTTTCAATAAATTAGTATTTTATTTTGAACCATTCAATTAAAACTGCATAGAAATTATTTTTTTGTGAATTAATATTTAAAGTTATGTAGAAGCTAAAAGTAGGCTATGAGAAAAGCAGTGGATACACATTTATCATTTATTATTGCCATATCTGTCAAAGGTAGTCAATATTATCTTTAATTTCTGTTTCAAATTAACGAACCAAGCATAAAAAATTAAGTGAAAATGGTACTCACAGTGCGTGAAAAAATTTATATTGTGCAATGCTACAGCATTGGCGGTGAAAACTCGCCAAGAGAAGTGGTAAGACAATTTAATTTGAAATTTCCAAACACTGCTTTGTCACGTACTCAGGCTATGAGAATAATTAAAAATTTTCTGGTTACTGGTAGTGTTCTTAACATGAAAAGAAAAATAAAAGCATATGATGAAGACAATGTTGGGGCTATTATAGCTCATGCCCAACAAACTAAGAACTCATGCCTCTGTTATAGAAAATCCTAGGATGCCACTAAGAGAGAGATCAGCTCTTATTAATATTAGCAAGTCTGAGCTTCAAATAATTTACAAGGCAAAGAAAATTAGGGCATATAAAGCAAATTATAAACATACGCTTGAAGAGGGAGATGACGGCCGTAGGTTGGATTTTTGTTTGACCATGGGAGAAAAAATCAAGGAAGAGAGATTTTTTCATCATTTCATAATTTTCTCAGATGAATCCACGTTCACAACCAATGGTGTTGTTTCATATTAGAATTGTCGGTTTTGGGCTTCTGAAAATCCAAATTTTAGAATTCATTGTAGAAGACAATATTATAAAAAAGTGAATGTGTGGTGTACCGTTTCTTATCACGTTGGAGTTATTGGACCTTATTTCATTGAGGGAAGGCTAAACCAGCACACTTATTTACAGCTTCTTGAAAGATTTTCTAAAGAACGTTTAAATATTTTAAGAGATATGCCTTTAGTTCATTTTCAACATGATGGTTGCCCTGGCCACTCCACAGAAATTATTAATCGGTGGTTGAATTTAAATTTTGGAGAAAATTGGATTGCCAGGAATGGACCGATCAAGTGGCCAGCGTGATCCCCAGACCTATCAATATTGGATTTCTTTTTATGGAGTCGCCTCAAGCAGTTGGTTTACGCTGAACCATGTCCTAATGATGTAGCAGTATTGAAGCAGAGAATTACAAATGCCGTAAACTCCATACCGCTAGATCATATTCGAAACAGTTTTAAGGACTTCAGGCGAAGGATCGAAATGTGTGTGGATGTGGGTGGTAGCTACATCGAATAATAAAAAAATTGTAAACATTGTTTTGTATTGGTCAATAATTAATTTGTTTGTGAATCTGTTATGTTTTTGACATTTATTACTTGTTATAATTTTTAAACCTCATTAATCTTCAGTAATTGTTTCTTGTTTTACAGTTAGTTCGATTAACATTATACCTTCTTACATCTTGTATATTCAGTTTTTTATTTACCAATAGCCTACTTTTTGAGATGATTAACATTTGCTCCTACACAACTTTAAATATTAATCCAACTCTTAATTCGCAAAAAATGGAAAGTAATTTTATATTCCTGAAATTTGGATGGAGGTATAAAATTTGATTCTAAATAACTTTTCTTAGTGGAATTTTTTCATATTTTGAAAAATAAAGGTACTTTATTAGTGGTGATTTTTACAACTTTGCTTATAGAACACCAAATCAAGTCATTTTTGGTATACTTTAGTTTTACAACAAGCAGGACTCAATGTCCAAATACGATTCCAAAATTCCAAAATTTTTGGTCCATTACACCTCTTCTTACATCTATCCTGGGACACACTGTATAATAGTGATGGAATCACTCGAGTGAAAAATAACCGGTTATCCTGTTATTGAAATAACCTGCATTACTCGGTTATAGCCAACGAGTACTCGTTAAATAGTTATTAAATTAGTCATTACTCATTACTCTCACAACAAAATGTAATGTTAAATAACTCGTAACGTATAATACACGAGTGAACCTAACCTACGTAAAAATTGTTGCCCCAATCTGGGCACGCTAATATACTAGTTAGGTAAATACTTTAAAACACTCATTATTGGAGAATCAATCAAAACAACCACTCTTCTAGCCAATACTGACGAAGTATTGAATTACATGATAGGACTCTTGGAATTTTAAAGCAAAAAATATATTGAAATAGAACGTACGTACGGTTCAGTAATAGTTGTGAATGACTGAATTTCAATGAATAATTTAAGTATTTTCAATATATTTTTTTGCCTTAAAATGCCAGGAATCCTATCATGTAATTCAATAGTTCGTCAGCATTAGCTAGAAGAGTAGTTGTTTTGATTGGTTTTCCAATAATGAGTGTTAAAGTGTTTTCCTAAGCAGTATATTAGCGTGACCCGATTAAGGTACCAATATACAGAAAGTAGATAATTTCATATTAAATAAAAAAGTGTGAATGACTAAATTTGAAGAAATGATTTAAGTATTTTCAGTATATTTTTTGCTTTAAAATGCTAAGAATCCTATCATGTAATTCAATACTTCGTCAGTATTAGCTAGAAGAGTATTGTTTTGATTGATTCTCCAATAATGAGTGTTTTAAAGTATTTACCTAACTAGTATATTAGCGTGCCCAGATTAGGGCAACAATATATAAAAAGTAGGTATTTTCATATTAAATAAAAAAGTGTGTAAGTTGTGATTTGCAAAATACCTAAATAATATTCTCTAATCATAATAAAAGCAAATAAATAAGAAATAATTAATTGTAAAAATAAATCAAGAATTAATGTAAATAATGAATGAATGTTTCTATACTCTACTGATGAGAACTAACGAGTTCGAAAAAACTTGTACAACATTTCTAGAGTTGAAATAGAACGTACGGTTCAGTAATTGTTGTGAATGACTGAATTTCAATGAATAATTTAAGTATTTTCAATATATTTTTTTTTCCTTAAAATGCCAGGAATCCTGTTATGTAATTCAATACTTCGTCAGTATTAGCTAGAAGTTTTAATTGGTTTTCCAATAATGAGTGTTTTAAAGTGTAATTTCATATTAAATAAAAAAGCGTGAATGACTAAATTTGAATAAATGATTTAAATATTTTCAATATATTTTTTGCTTTAAAATGCTAAGAATCCTATCATGTAATTCAATACTTTCAGTATTAGCTAGAAGAGTAGTTGTTTTGATTGATTCTCCAATAATGAGTGTTTTAAAGTATTTACCTACGATGACTACTGTAAATAGTAAAAAACACACTACCTGCCATCTACGTAAGTTGAATTTTACATATTGTAAACAAATCGCACGGTAAACAAAACGCACGGGACACGCAATTATAGGTGGCTTATATCACTGACGCGGGGTTTAAAAAAACAAATGCGCCTACTTAATTTTCAAACTCTGTCAAAACTGACATAATATTTGTTGAATAATATTGTTGACTAGTAAACTAAATCCAGATTTTACTAAATAACTAAATAAATATGATCGCAGGTAAAGTATAGTACATAATTCGAGTTGTAAGGCAATTACGCACTCATGGAAATACGCGTAATATGCTTCTTACATCTCTCATTACGTAATATACTATTACCTAACCAGTATATTAGCGTGCCCAGATTAGGGTGAACAATATACAGAAAGTAGGTATTTTCATAATAAATAAAAAGTGTGTAAGTTGTGATTTGCATAATACCTAAATAATATTCTCTAGCAGTGATTATAGTATCCTTATATTATTTAGAAGTATTTTATTTATAATACTTATATTCATTATGTCAAGAATAATTAAACTATGTGCGGTTTTACAAAGAATCATTTGATCCTGTACACTTTTCCCAAACATTGACTGATTTCTATTGATTTTCCCATGGAAATATTGAAATACTTTTAAAGAAGCGGAATTTGAACAAAAATTGTTAAATAGTTTTTTTTAAGTTATACATAGCATTCAAATGACCATCACTCGAATGATTATCCAGTTATTGAAAGCACTGGAACACCTAGCATTCAGTTATTGAAATGAATCGGTTATACCCATCACTGGCATATAACGGGAAACGATGGTAGGTATGAAGTCGCCCACTCTCACCACTCTACCTTTAAGCCACGTCTCGCAGCCAGCAGGTCTGTATTTTTTCTGGTGCAGCTTTTGCTGTATGTTGATGCGACACTCATGAAGATGAAGTGGTGGTGGTGAGCTAAAGCGATGGCATACCTACTAATTACTATTTATGGGAACCGAATCTTTCTGATACTTACAATTTAGTATTCATACATATGGTGGTAAGTTCAATAGAAGGTAGTGCCTACTTATTTTAACTGTTTTTGACGAGGTGTCAACCATGCCCAACATTTTGTACACCAAATTTCCTCTTTGACGATGATTTCCTCGGATTCCCTTCTGGATGTACACCACATTTTCTTCGCGGTTTGCCCCTCGGTTTTTTATATTATTTCTTGCCGATTTTCAAAATAATACACATAAATTAAAATCAGTGTTCATGACACAACTTTCTCAAAAATTTTTACGATGGAATCTTCCTCTCACGCAATTTTTTTAATTTATTTTCATTTATTGAAGTAGTGTAACAAGATCGTAAGCCAAATTTTAATTTTTGTAAATATAATTTCAGCTAATCCAAAATCGAATCGAATAGGAACATCTAAAAACGCGTTTAAAATATATGCATCGATATACTATTTTGTCCATGAAGGATACAAAAATTATGGTTTTCATTAAAGTAGGAATAACACTTGTGACGTGCACTTTTTCTTAAGGCAAGATTTTTTACTTAAGTATAAAATATTAACAAAAAGTTATCAAAAAAATAGTGATCGGCCGACCCCAAACTAAATTAATTTACCTATATTTAATTAACTTGTCAACAATATACAGTCAGCACAGACATGTAGTAAGCAATAAATCTTATAATGAATACAATAATTCTAACAAAGTGTATATACTGGTCTAACTGACCAGGTAAGGATTAGATGAAATATCAGTTCCAGTTCTTACTTTACAATCATCATAAAAATATAAATGCACGAAGCAACGTTAATTTTAAATTAAACAGCTCCCAGAAATGGTGATGGTTGATAAAGGGCAGTGAAAGGAAAATTTAAATGTACTTACATTTCAGCATCCAGTGAAACTATCAAAACACCTTACGGCTAACACAACCCCACAAAAAAAAATAAAAGTTCAAAGCAGCGAACCAAACCCATGTATCCCTATGTATTTTCGATCGCTGAATCTGAATCCAAAAAAAATCGCTGAATCTGAATCCAAAATCATTAGCTGGAGCCAAAAAACACCCCTGAAATGGGATAAAGAGAAGATTAAGCTACCAGAATAGTTGTTACTTCTTAATCAATCGAATTATACAAATCAAGGTTAAACAGCAGCGTACATACAATAGATATGAAACACACCCCCAGGGAGGGGCGAAAACTAGCCCCCATATATAAAAAAATCGAGCCAAAACAGCAATGACTGCTGAAAAAGCTCGAAATGTCAAGTTTTGTTAAAGTGTTAAGAAACTACATCAGGTCCGACGTGATCTTCATAAATTGCCCCTATAGGGTTGAGAACAACCACCTTTAAGTTCAAAGGACACGAAACAAGAAAAAACGTAAAATCCAACAGAATTTCTATTTTCATGAATGCTATGATTGGCTGAAATTGCTTAGTACTCTAAAATAGAACCAGAAACTTAACGTACAATCAACATCCTACACTGTCAACCCTCAGAGGGTGTGAAAACTACCCCCTATGTAAGATTTAACTATAAAAAGTTATAGTGACTTCTACAAAAATTCGAAACACCTGCGTTGGGTGGAAGAGAGAAGAAACTAGACTATGTTTGACGATGTGCTTGAAAACCACCCCGACGGGGTTGCGAGGAGGTACTATCCCTATATCTGTAGGATGCTGGAAAAACAGAGAGAAACTAACCGGATTTACATTTTTATGGATGCTATGATTGGCAAAAATCGCGTTGCACACTTAGAGTTTGAAACTCATGTCCTATATCTGTAGGATGCTGGAAAAACAGAGAGAAACTAACCGGATTTACATTTTTATGGATGCTATGATTGGTAAAAATCGCGTTGCACACTTAGAGTTTGAAACTCATGTCCTATAAATGTTATTAAGTAACACCCACAGAAAGGATGATAACTACCGTTATTCAAGATGTAACGAAAACGCTATACTGTTGCTTATTCGTTTCATTTCCATAGTTTTTTTTATAGGTATTTTTTATAGGTGGCGTCTCTCAACCCCGTGGGGGTGGTTTTCGAGCACAGTGTCGAACATAGTCTAGTTTCTTCTCTCTTGCACACAACGCAGGTGTTTCGAATTTTTATAGAAGTCACTGTAACTTTTTATAGTCAAACCTTACATAGGGGGTAGTTTTCACACCATCACTGTAGAATGTTGACAGTATGTAAGTTTCTAATTTTAGTTTAGAGTACTACGCAATTTCAGCCAATCATAGCATCCATGAAAATAGAAATCCTGTTGCATTTTACGTTTTTTCTTGTTTTTCTCGTGTCCTTTAAACTTGGGGGGTGGTTGTTCTCAACTCTATAGGGGCAGTTTGTGAAGATTACGTCGGACCTGATGCAGTTTCTTATCACTTTAATAAAACTTAGATATTTTGAACATTTTCAGTAGTCATTGCTGTTTTGGATCGATTTCTTTATATATGGGGGCTAGTTTTGGGCCCTCCCTGGGGGTGTGTTTCATATCTATTGTATGTACGCTGCCGATTAACCTTGATTTGTATAATTCGAATGATTAAGATATAACAACTATTCTCGTAGCTTACTATTCTTTTTACCCCATTTCAGGGGTGTTTTTTTGGCTTTAACTAATGATTTTGGGGGTGTACGATTTTTTTTTATCCGAGATTCGGATTCAGCGACCGAAAATACATAGGAATACATGGGTCTGGTTCGCTGCTTTGAACTTTTTTTTTTGTGGGGCTGTGTAAGTACAGCAGGTAAACTTCTTTGTAGGTAGTTATAAACACTAAACTTGTTTCAAAATAACTCACTGAAATAAAACTTTGAGCATTCTTTACTAGAAAATTCTATAGTAAACCTACTCAGACTTATTACTCTTGTCGTTTTACTTTTGTACTCGGGAATCTGCAATCTCAAATCTGAAGGAAGATCGGAATAAGCCCTGCAAGCAGCCCTTTGATTTCCAACTTTCACTAGGGATTCTGAAGACTATAGAGATTATTCTAAAACTGTAATGGAACCTATGATATTTACTATTTATGGCAAGGTAGGGAGTGACTCTTTGGCATAACGTAACGATTGAATTGGGCCAGTCGTTGGCCTAGTTTACAGAACTTTTTTCTAAAATAATAATGTTCAAAATATCATATTCATATACCTGTCGCTTGTTTAATTTTTATTGGAGAGAAATAAAAGAAGAACAAATTAAAGATAATTTTATCACCCATAAGAAAGCATTTTTTTTGTGTGAAAACTTATATTTAAAATAATTTGGGGTGGTTAGACGTAGGTAGTGAAAAAAATATAGGCATCTTTCCATCTCCGGCAGGTAGATGATTAACTGAAACATTTTCTTTCCATCAAGTATATGCAGTTGCAAAGTTTAAACTAGCTATATATTTCCATTGAAAATTATTTTTCCTATATTACTCTCACTTTCTATACTTTTTTTTTCATAAGAAAGTAAATACTATTAGAGAAATTGTTCCTAGAAGTTCTTTGTATTTTAGACGCATTTTTTATCGAACTTTATACGACAAATTGAAAGGAACTTTTCCTCACCCACCTTGTAGCAAAAAGGCACAGGTCTATCCAACCACTGACCGCCCTTTCGTTGTGAATTGGACTAATGATCTCATAAGGCCTTCGTGGCTCTCTGCCTAGACTATTGTGAGCTTGATTTGCAGCTTCCGTTCATTTTAATAACGTCTACAACTCATAGTCTGGAAAGAGGTAGTGCCATTGACAACATATTACAACATAATATGAGCGGAACTCGGATTTATCACAGAATACTGTAATTTATCGCTAACTCTTTCTCTACAATTTTTTACGTTCTAATAGCTTTTTGTGTAGAAAATAATTATCTGAATAAAGCCCTGCCGAAAACAGTTGTAGAGGACACTACAAAGTCCTGATAATTGGCATCTATAACTAATCATATTTTTCAATTTTAATATTTGACTGCTGCTTGTGTCGCAAGATTTAGCATATACAGGGTATTCAATTCATAGATATAGAGTTCCATTTTGAATGGTTTAAAAGTTACGAATTTCTTCAACCGTATTCCACCCTACACTAAGAATTTCATCTCTGTGAAGAAACTGCTGCAGAGGGGTGTTTTTTTTTTATTGGAGATAGCTAAATAGTGTACTTACCTAACCAAACACTATTCATTCAATTACCATCACAATATAGATTGCCGCACTCCATACTATTAGAGAGGCAAATGAAGCAGAAATTAATGAAGTAATTAGGTCGTTATAAAATAAAAAAGCACCAGGAATCGATAGAATTAAATCCGAAACCCTAAAAATCATCTCAGAAGAAACATCGAGTTCTTTGGCGCATGTAATTAAAATGTCGTTCTGTACGGGTACTGTCCCATCTGCATTCAAAACTGTTGTTATCAGGCCCATATATAAAAATAGCGACAAGCTAAATGTCGCTAACTATCGACCAGTCTCCTTAATTTTAAATATTGCAAAAATATTTGAAAAGATATTAGCAAGAAGAATTACCAGCTACTTGGAAAAAAATAAGGTGATATCTGAAAACCCGTTTTGATTTAGTGAAGGCAGATTGACACAGGATACAATAACGTACTTGACATCTCCAATAGTTCTAGCCTTAAACGATAATAAACCTTGGCTTTGCATTTTTGTCGATCTTGCCAAGGCTTTAGATAAGGTTAGACACATCCAGCTACTAGAAATATTGGAGGCTGTTGGCTCTAGGGATACTTCATTTGAGCTGAAGCGCTGCTGCTTGGCTAATAGAAAACAATGTGTCAACACTGATGATGATATAAGTAGTACGCAGGTGGTGGAGTATGGAGTACCGCAAGGAACTGTCCTTGGGTCAATACTTTTCAATATTTATTTAAATGATATATTTAACGTAGAGATGACTGGAGATATGATTAGTTTTGCTGACGATTGTGCTAGGTTCTATGTAAGTGACAGCTGGAGTAATTTAAAATCCAAAGTGGAAAAAGATTTCGTAGAAATAATAAAATGGTTTTTCTACTTCCATCTTTAAAATGGCGTTTATCGTATACGTTTCCATGACGCTAAATAATCCTTTAAACACGCTTTCGACAAACCGTGACTTCGTGCATTTTAGTCACAGGCTGAACTTAGCAACGAGATATTAGTCACGGCTGAGGTTAATTCTAGATATTTTAATGGCAAAAATCAAGTTAGTTTTCCGTAATTCTTGTCATCAATCTGTCAAAATAAATCGACGCGTTATGACAAGAGACAAGTAATTTTGTATTTTTTGGAAAAAAATGAGCCTAAATGACAGTGAAAGTGAAGAAGATCTTTTCATTGGTACTCCCCCCGAAATTACTCAAGCAGCGGCATCGGCAACTGCTAGTTTGCTGCCAGAAAAATCTAAAAGTCAATACGAACGTGCATATAAACTTTTCCAAGATTGGCGTCAAGAAAACCAAACAAATTCATTTTCTGAGAATGTATTACTTGCTTATTTCCAAAATTTGTCGAAAAAGATGAAACCGTCCTCTTTGTGGGCAATCTATTCCATACTGCGGACGACAATTAATCTAAAAAACAATGTTGATATTAGCAAGTACCCCAAATTGTGCGCATTTCTGAAGCGTAAATCAGACGGTTACAGACCTAAAAAGTCGAAAATATTGACACCCCAGCAAATTAGAGAATTCTTATCATCTGCTCCAGACGAAGAATACCTATTTACAAAGTTAATAGTATAAAACCAAATTAAATAAAAATAAACAAAATTATAAATATTTTAGGTAGGGTTACTTTTTGGAATAATGGGAGCTTGTCGGCGGGAAGAATTGACGAAAATTCAAATAAGTGATGTTGAAGACCTTAACACGGCCCTTTTAGTTCACATTCCTGACACGAAAACAAAAACGGAACGTCAGTTTGTTATTGGAGGTAATTTCTATCATACATGCAAGAAATACATGGAACTTCGACCTCCAAACCTGACAAGTACTACCCGATTTTTCTTAAACTACCAGCGAGGAAAATGTAGAAAACAGCCAATTGGAATTAATAAATTTGGCAGCCTCTCTAGCGTAGTAGCAAAATTCCTAAAATTACCTGACCCTGCTGCTTATACTGGTCATTGCCTAAGAAGATCTTCAGCGACGATTTTGGTGGACTCGGGTGCGGACATCACAGCATTAAAGCGTCATGGAGGGTGGCAATCCACAGCTGTTGCAGAGAGTTATATTGACCACTCGTTAAACAATAAAATTGAGACCGCTACTAAAATCATGAACACTGTTCAAAATAATGCAATGCAAAAAAGTAAAGAGAATATTGATATTGCAATTGCTCAAAGTTCAAGCATTGATAAAAATGAAAGTGGACCAAGTATTAGCTTCAATTCAAATCATGAAGCAAATTTAACACAGTTCGATGGAACGCATTTAGGAAAATCACTTAGTTTTTTTAGCAATTGCCAAAATGTTTCCAATGTAACCATTAATATACACAATAAGTAGAACAATAGTTTAGTAATTTTTTACTGTTACCATGTTATTGATACGTTAATAAATGAAATATTAAAATAACTTCCAATTTTTTTATTTAGATATTTGCTGTCGTAGAAAAAGTAACACGCAACACGTTTTATAAACTTGTTAGTCACTCATTTTATTAAACACTCGCTCCGCTATGCGTCGCTCGCGATTAATAAAACTCGTGACTAAAATGACGTTTATAAAACTTGTTACATAATATACTATTTATCATCGTCTATTTACCATACATTTCAATAAAACATTCTTTATGCCCTTTAACTCCTACAGCAATAATTTGTCTAATTTTAACCAGCTAGATTTTAAATTAAATAACTCTGAAATTAATATCTCCTCCACCAACAGCTTTACTTTAACACTGTTTAATTAGCAGTTCTGCGTAAGTAGTAAGTATCTATGGATATTCTTGAAGCTATGTATTTAATATAAATAGCAAATAATAGATTTTCTTATAAAGCTTTGAGAAAGATAACATATTCGGCTCCCGAAACGTCTGTAATATAAATCTTATATTTATATTCTTATTCCTGTTATTTGTCAAAAAATACCTCTCTAACTAATACTTTGACGTGGAAGACACAGGTGAAGATCTTTTTTCTAGTAATATGCTGGATAATTGTATTAATCATAAATTTTCCGAAAATTATTAGAAGATGTGGCAGAGAATGCAAGAAAGAAAAACAGCTATCAATAATTTTTGTTTTCGGAATAATGGAAGAAAACTTACCTCCTTGTCCCAAATACTGAGAATCTTGGTTCGTCGAATTGGCGTCACCTGGTGGTAGGGAATATTCGGTTCTGCGGCGTAATGTGGCTGAATGTAAAGACGGCCCTCTAGGTGGAACCTCTGGAGGGGCCGGTTCCGGTGGTGATTCTTCGTTCACTTCTGGAAATAAGGTAGTAGTGAATACACTATTTTATCACATAGAAATTAAATCTAATTGATTAGTACATCGTCAAAGCCATCGACTAATATAATCGAATTGTATTATTACTTGAGGCCAATATTTATCCTACTTGACAAGATAACAAAAACGTTATTGGACCGGTTAGACTGGGAAAATTTCGAAAATCCTGAAAGAATTCTCATAATCACGATTATCTTTCATTGCATAAGATCTAGTGCCAATAACTCTGATACTTAATCAGGGACAAATGACCCGGGGTTAACAGGTAATTCGAAGCTCGTAGGATCATATTCATCATTATTTAAAGAATTCGTTACCAACAGAGTAAATACTAACATATTTATGAATCGGGTGTACAGGTAATTAGATTGTTAGTCACGACTGCAAGGCATTAAATGCCCTCTTATACATTTGAATGAAAACTTGACTAGGAATGTAGACAATCTCCGAAGTAAGTGGCAAAAAGCGAAAAGGTTAAATTAGACTAGACAAGAGGAACCAGCTGCCAAAAGAAGAAAACTCAATTTAGAGCTCCTAGGTTAAATGGATCACTAACTGAATTTTTCCAGTGAAGCACAGTATCTAGGAGTAATCCCGGATCAAAAACTTGCCCGGAACTCGCATTTCTAAAGGATACTTACAAAAGTAAACAAGGCTATCTGGACGTGCCGTAGGCTGTTTGGTAAGACTTGGGTCTGATCCAAAAAATGACACAATGGTCCTACCTTGCGGCTGTCAGACCCATGGTCACCTACGTATCACGTGTATAGTGGCCAAAAACAAAAGAGAAAGCTGCAGACACTGCAACGCCTTGCCTGTTTAGGACTACAAGAGCAATGCGCTTCTGTCCCACAGCAGCTATGGAGGCAATGCTGGACTTACATCCTCTGCATCTGCATGTGAGGAAGGAGGCAGCACTTAGTGCCCTAAGGCTGCATCAGGTACTTAAATTCAGACCAGGCGACCTGGCTGGTCATTAAGGATTTTGAAGCTAATACAATTTGGATCCACGACCAAACCCACTGACTCAATGCCAATCAAACATGACTTTGACTGCCCGTTTGAGAGCCGTTAGGCGAGCAGGGTCATAGCATTATGGTTGGAGAGAGAGTCATTCATCCGGTACACAGACAGATCTAATATGGACGAAGAGTTAGCAAAAATCACCCCTATTCAAGGGTAGAAAATATATAAAAGGCAGTATATAATGAATATTTTAAAAAATAAAACAACTGTTATTACTCAGATTTTATATTGTATGAATTATTTACGGATTATATATTATTCTGTAGCGTATTTGGAAGAGTTTAGGCAATTGTCCTACAGCCCTCCAACCCCTTGTAATAATTAAAATACCAACCCTAGAAAACGAAAAAATTCATAAGTCCTACCCACATGATACATTCGTCATGGGATTTTCACTAGAATTATTATGATTACCCGAACCCATATCTACAGGGAAATATTCATTATATACTGCCTTTTTAAAATATTTTCTACCCTTGAATAGGGGTGATTTTTGCATTTTTTCAAAAAAGTAAAAAAAATATGCTCACTTTACAATTTGAGCCCTACAGGATTTATTTTGCTCTTTCCCTTGGCCCGCTATTTACTATGCAAAAACAGGCGAATTTTAGGCCTTTTTTGCGGTCACTCTTTATGCTAGAGATCTGTGTCGTGTCCCGGAGCCATCCGCATATTAGACTATTGATGCCTGATGTATAGCCATAAGGTCATTTTGGGATTCAATTCTCAATTTTTTTCACACATCTGCCTGCACCGTCCGAGGACAATTTTTGCTTCCTGTGTAACTACTTGAATGTGGGCACTCCATGTCAATTTTCAATCAAAAATGACTTCCAGGCATTTTACCTCACTGGAAAATGAAATTTCCATTCCACTGTGCCCCAATGGCTTTAGGTCTCCCAAAGCTCTTTTCATGTAAAAGTAACGTTTGGTGTTTTGTGAGGTTTTATAGAGAGTCCTTCCTCACTACACCACTAGTCTACAATATTTAAGAGTTCTTGTGAATGCTCTGATCTCGTGTTCACAAATCGCCCCTTGACTA
Source organism: Rutpela maculata (assembly GCA_936432065.2). Taxonomy (NCBI): domain Eukaryota; kingdom Metazoa; phylum Arthropoda; class Insecta; order Coleoptera; family Cerambycidae; genus Rutpela; species Rutpela maculata. Next base: position 164,670,862 of record OW386288.2, read on the forward strand.
CTATCACTAGCTCGTCAGCATACGCTAAGCAGTATAAATAAGCCCTTAGCAGAAAATTTCGGAAGAAATTAGTCAACAAGGGTTACCCATGTCAGTGAAGGTAGTACTCTTATTTCGGGGCAGCCTGTTCTCATCTTTGCTTCAATGATAGCCTGACCTAGATTGAATAGTATTATTATACTCTTCGCAAAAACGAAGAGTATATTGTATTTGATCGGCACATTTCTAAATCAGTAAATATCGCTCGTAGCGAAAAAATTTTTATATCGTTATGTTAGTGAACGAATTCTGAACACCTTTCAAAATGTCCGTCTGTCCGTCCGTCTGTTCGTCTGTCCGTCCGTCTGTCCGTCACGTTTCTTGTAAGCACGATAACTCAAGAAAGAAAAATTCGATTGTATTGAAATTTGGAGAGTAAGTTAGTGTTAGCTAGAGGAAGAACCCTATTGTTTTTTAACAAAATAGATTGGTAAATAAAAAAGTTATTAGTAATTTAAAATTTAAAAAAATATTTTTTACATTTTTTCATGGTTTGTAATAAATAGAAACCTTGCGAAATGTTATTTCCTATCACTATTTTTTTTTATACATTTTACTAATGTGTGTTTCCTAATAATCACAATAAATTTTCTAATGGTATATATTACACTCATTAACAATTTTAGTAATAGGAAATAGTGGTGTAGCGGCAAGAGTTTCATCTCGCAATCCAACAAACAACAACAAGCATTTATTAATATTCACATACAATAATGCGTCATTCCAGAGTCCGGCTCGGAGCCAGCCAGACAACCACGGCGAACATCGCCGAGGTGGATGTGAGGTTGGGCGGGGAGGGTCCGGTTTGGCGGTGACGAAAATTAATTGTCAAAACTCCTGCCTAATAGGGAAAGGCTTAAATTTAACAGTATCGTGCAACGTAGTACACGAGGGTACTTAAAAATAATTAAAATTAAAACTGTAAAACTATCGGGTCCCGGGTTCGATCCATCACATCGTGATTTTTTTTTTCATATATATATTTTTTTCACAACAAAGTTTGTATCACAAAATTTAGAATGTCCAAAAACTTAAATTATTTACAAGAAAAATGCGAAGAGTATCCTAAAGAATGTGTAACAATTATATAAAAAGCTCAGTAAGTTGGCGAAGAGTATAATGCTTCCACTAGTTCTCTTTTCTAGTTGAAACAGTAATCGCAGAACTAGTGGATTTGTATTTTAAACAAGCGCGGATCCAGAAATTTCAATAATTTTTTTCTCGTCTGTGGCGCATGGGACCCATACGAAATATGGGAAATAACATCTCGAGAAGCACTTCTCCAACGACCCCTAAAAAATTTTGAAAAAGCAGTTTGCGAAAAATTTTTTCAAAATTCGATTAAAATTTTCGCAAACTGCTTTTTCAAAATTTTTTAGGGGTCGTTAGATAAGTACTTCTCGAGATGTTTTTTCCCATATTTCGTATGGGTTCCATGCACCACAGACGAGAAAAAAATTATTGAAATTTCTAGATCCGCGCTTGATTTTAAATAACCGTGTTAATATTTAGATAATAAATACGACTTGTTTTCAAAAACTAAAGCCTGCCATATATCGATTTTTCAAGGATCTTTGAAATAGTTGTAGTAAGTGTTACAGGCCTGTCCAATGGAGTCACAGAAACAGACGTTCTCTTTTTGTGTGTGTCTGTGTAATAACGGGCAGACCATTTTAATCTATTATGTGGTCGGGCACCGGGTCCGTGACCTTGGTGCGGCCCTGTGATACCTAACCTTGTTTTTTTTTAATGGGAACTCCTATTTTTTATTGCAGAATCTAATTCTACGGAAAAAAATACGTTCAAATATGATTTTCAAAAATTCTTTGCAGTGGGCCTTACTCGGGCCCAATTTGTAAGGCCCACTGGAAAAAAATCTTGAAAATCATATTTGAACGTATTTTTTTCGTAGAATGCAAATCAACTTTTATTTAAGTCATTTTTCAATTGTTAGCTTAACCGGCGAGATAATTGTGCTCTTGTGATTTCAATTGTTGGTATTGGGCCCGAGTAAGGCCCAATCGAGTTTTATTATTATTCATCGAGTTTTTGTCACCCTTCTTAAAAATCGGTATTACATGAGATTTTTTCAGAAAATCCAGCACAATACCTTAAATAAAATGATTCATTAAAGAGATTTGATAATTCATCAGCTGAAACAGTAATGCACTTATTTACTATATATTACTTGATTAATTGTCCATAATCACTTAAGTTTTTAATTCGGTAAAGAGTTTACTGTATATCGATTATTGTTGAAAGGAAAAACATGATTTTAGAATTTTATGTTATTCCTCTTTTTTTTTAAATCAGTACTTGTTTTTTTTTTCATTTACAGAAATAGGTCTTTTTAGCAATCTCTAAAAATAAACTGTATAGTCATTAGACTTCTCCACAGTACTGTTTTAAACTTGAATGCATTTCTGATAGATACATTTATGTCTCATGTTGACTGTATGTTCTTTATTACCTATATCTTTTGTTGAAATATTGGAAATAAGCAAGTATTATTCTAGAAAATCAATAAAAACCAGAAAGATCATAATGTACGTGGTGATGATATGATGGACGAATTATAATATTTCACTGTTTGCTTTAATTTGTACAAATGTTGAAAAAAAGAGTGAAAAACAATGCTCATGCTATTAATTTATTTTCTTTTGTTCTAATTGCAGTTGCATATTGTACGTTTCATGCAAAAACATCACAATAAAGTGGATAAATACAAGTTGGCAGTTCGTATAATTTCAGATAGTAATTACAATGTGCAGCAGTGTGCATCCAATAATTAAAATTATAATTTTATGGAGGAACATATAAAATTTAATACTGAAATGTTATTATTTAAAATGTGATGAAATTCGAAAAATACACGTTCATTAAAATAATATTTACATAGTATTAATTTTGTATAAATTTACATGTTGTTATCTTTATTTGCATGAGTTCGGTATTTTATGAATTTCATGAAAATTCATTAATGTTTACTCGGCTCCTTTCAAGTGTGCCCCCGAATAGATTTCTCATTAATCACAAATTAATATATAATTTGTATAATTGCAAATTTGCATTTTAGTAGATCTGGTTTTAATTTCATCGCGTAAACGTTGTTGATTCATTGTAATGACCAAATAATATCCTAGTTGAAATAAGTAGTGATATTTACGTTTGGTTTGAACTTATGGTGATGAGATATTTTTGCTTAAATAAATAAGTGGGTGAAGTTTAAAAACAAAGGGTTCAAAACCTCTGGAATATAAGTATGAGTCAACAAGGCAACTTGAATATGTTTAGCTTCTAACAAAAACAAACTAGTTAACTGAAAATGCAAACTGAGCTTCACGCATAGCTAGGTAATAATGTCAGCTTGCTTGGTGAAATATGACTCGAGTATTTTGCGGTGATCTGAGGGACTCACAAAGAAAAATTGTTCAGGCAAATTTTCACAACTTTGTGGAAAAGTTCTTTCTGCAGTTTTTAAAACAGTTTTGCATTTTCTTTTCAAACTTGTTTTAAAATGTTGAGTTCAGGATTCGTGAATCCCGCTTTAAATCATACAAAAGATTTTACTATTTGAACCAGTTCATTATATGCCTTTTTTAGACATACTAATTTTTGGCCAAGAATTTTCATTGAAAAATTGAAATATCTTTATTTTTCCTTATGACAGGATTATCCGCACGTTGTCCTAACGTGTATTTTATGAAACTAAGCAAGGGGAAAACGGACGGACGAATTTATTCATCGAACTCTTTTAAATACGCAAAAGAAGTTGCGGATAACATATTATTCCTCCACGCATTCAGTGGATGTGACAAAACTTCTGCATTTTTTAGGCAAGGCAAAGCAAAATTCGTTAAATTATTACAATAACCTGCAGGATTACAAAAAAACGTGGAATATTTTGAACACCCTAATTCTCACCCTGATATTATAGTTATAGCAGGTCAAAAAGTTATCTTAGCCCTTTATGGGGCAGAACCCGATCAGCATTCTTTGAATGAATTCCTGTACAAATGCTTCATTAAGTCAGTGGTAAAAAGTACTTGTAACCTTGCATCGTTACCTCCTACTGAGTCTGCTGCACACCAACACTCTTTTAGAACGTACTATCAAATTCAGCAGTGGTATGGAAATACCAAAAGTCCTCAAGATTGGGGTTGGATGAAAAAAAATGGTTTGTTTCCTATTACTACCAAAAACGAAGCTGCTCCACAAGAACTATTAAAAACAATAAGCTGCAAGTATGCAAAAGGTTGCAAAGCCGCGTGCGTACTTGCAGAAAAGCTGGACTATGTTTCGTTATTTCTTCTGGATGTCAAGGACAATCATGTGGAAAAGTCGAAATATATGTAGACGACTCAGACCACGCCGAAGAAACCGAAGATAAGGTATTAGTTTTTTTGAAACCCGATAAGCACGAGGAGGCTGAATCTGACAAAGACGATGCAGACGATAATAAAATCGACACTCCCAGTTTTATTGAAGCAAGGGGCCATTTTGTAGATATACAGCGCGGATGCGATAGGATGCTTGACTTCTCCCGCCCATAACTCCAAGAATATTAATGCTACGTAAAAATGTATCCCAAGCATTTCGATAGAGAATTTACTTTTCTTTAAATTTGATAGCCATATTTTTTTTTTTAGTGGGACCGTGGGAAATGATTTTTAAGCGATATTCCCCCAAAATTGGGGGTGTTTCGGGGGGCGGGCGAGGTTGAAAAAATAGTATGTCTAAAAGAGGCATATAATGAACTGGTTCCAACAGTAAAATCTTTTGTACGATTTAAAACGATGTTAATTTACCTGACGACTCGCCTATAGATCATTACCAAAAAAATATATTTATTTGTACAATTTCCCCGTCACTTTTTTAAGACCATTTTTTTTTAACTGGAATCAAAATGTCACACAAATGTTTTCGTTTGCTTGCCGTAATTGAACTAAAACAAAGCTAGAAGTGATTACAGAATTAGAAGCAACAAAAAACGACACTAAAGCTTACTTCGGATCACACCAACAAATAATTCAAACAATTTAAGAAACTGTCCAGGATCATGAGTACTCTTGTGTATACGGATAAATGGTAATCTTTTCCACCAGGTCTTAAAACTTTTAGATTCTATCGTTGAAATTCTAAAATGGTCTGGAACTACCAGAAGGCAGATACAACAAATTAACTCTGCTCTGGATACCGGGCCACTTTGACATGGGCAGGAATGAAATAGCCGATTCCTTAACCGAGAACTACAAAAACAACCATTCAGATTTGAATGGATGGTTTGGTTAAAACTGGTGGGTAACCAATGAACTAATTCGGTGGCCAGCAAAATCACCTGACTTGATTCCACTGAATGTACCAATATGAATTTATCTAAATGAAAAAGTGTACAGGCCTTCACCACCAACATTAGAAATATTGGAAAACAGGATTAAAAGGGCTATTGAAAGGCATCCCTCGAGAGCATTTACAAAACCTGCTCAGAGAACATATTAGGAGAATCAAATTGGGTCGGGATCAAGGCAGCTAACGCATAAAACATTTAATTGAATAACTTTTTTTATCAATTTAATGTTTATTTTATTTACTTACTTAGGTAATTAGTTCATTAAGCCAATATTATTGTTTGAAACAAAAACATCTTTAAAAACTAAAACCAAAGACCATTTTTCTTTAGGTTATAAGACACACTTTAATGTTAGCATATGATGATAAATAGTGGTTCCCATTCAAAAATTTCGAGAAAATTTATGAAAAGAATTGACATTTTAAACAATATGTAAAATGTGTCTATCCCATTTTGTGAAAAATTATAGGTGTGGCAAATGTAATTAAAAATCAATAAGAAAACACATTTTGTTTTTTATATTCACAATCCGTTGTCAGCTGGTATACCGCGAATGGGAAAAATTATTTATTCCCAAATCTCTCAGCAAAATTTTCAAAATAAGAGACTATGAGAGCTTCAAACAAATAGCTCCACGCCGTCAGTTGCTCAACTGCATTTTCACAGTTTTATTTCTAAAACACAAAACTTTTTAGTTTGGCACCCGCAAGTACTAATATGATAGTAAAATTTCTAGCATGTGCAGTGACTATAATATTATGTGTGATTATTTCTATTGACATATACTACAGGAGCCAACCCTAACTGTACGTACCCCCCTCCCCCCAGTCCTTGTGGACAACGTTTTTCATAAATATTAAAACTTAAGGAACAATTTTAGACATGTCCCCAAAAGAAACTGGCGTCCGTTTTTTTTAAATTGCAAATATTGTTTTTGCAATTTAACACAAACACTAAAAAAGATGGAGAAAAACTTTCTGCACAAAAAACAAAGTGCAGACAATTTTCTACAATTTTGTTCCTCTACGATATTTGGATAGGAGTTACAATTTTCCAGATAAATGATTCAGCTCTTAAAATAAAATATAAAATTCAATGTAAAACGTAAGTAACACCTCATTCGCTTTCAGATTCATTATCGCTGTCTCCCAACTCCCATTACCATACCAGGCGTTGCCTATCTTTCGGCAACCTCCCTAGCCAAATCTTTCCTATACCAAAATTTCCATTTCACCATCTTTTACCTTTGACCACCTTTTACTCTCAAACACTTTCTCTGTTCCCTCTAACAGTCACCTTTTTGTTAATTTTATTAATTTCTGTTCTTTTGTCCCTTTTTGTTCTCTTTCAAAATCCCCTCTCGACCAATAACTTCTTGTAAATCAAACTTTTTAAATCATAACTTCCTCTCCACTCTATCTTTCTGAAGGCAGGCAGACCATCGGAAGAATACTGTCATTGGCTCGAATGGGTTTTTTCATTAAGTCTTTTCCCGTATCAATAATCCAATTTTTAAAACTGTGCGCGTGTGCTGTGCAAACTAAAACCTTAGTGTAATTTTAAGTGTTTTTAAAACTCATTTTAGTTATAGTTCGCCAAATTGTTAGATTTAAGTTTTTTGTTCCAAAGAACAGGAGTTCTAACTTCATACTTCTCCATTTATCGTTTAAGCCGGAATTAAACCCGTTTCACCCGATCACCCATCTACCACGACGTTGCGCGCCGTGGTGGTGTGGTCGGCTCTGAATCGGGACTTGACTCAGACGCACTTTTGTATTATTAATTATAAAACCTTTTTGAATTGAATTGAATTGAATATTTCTTTCAAGTCTTCTTGCCTTCATTGCTTCATTTATGATCCTCATTTTCATCATAATCATTCATAATAATTCCAAGGCTTTGGAATATTGTGAATACCTTCGTCGGGTAATCGCTTCCTCTAATGATGCGACTAATTTATCATCAGTATTCCAGCTGCTCCCCAAATCTTGAAATGTTAGGATATATTTGGTATATTTGGGAGAAAGTAACATTTGTAGGTTTCATCTTTCATTTTCTCAGTAATGCCGAACATTTCTGAGGTCCGTATACTTCTGCTAATGCGGATATATTAATAAGCCTTCTTTTATTGCCAAATCTGGTATCAAAGAGTAATAATATACATTTAATTTTATTGGAATGAGCCAGCCGGTGCGGTAGCTCAATCGGTTAAGGCGTATTGAGTGGCGAATATGCTGATCAACTGTCTACCGCGCTCTGGGTTCGACCCCCGGCCCCGGTATTGACAACACCGGTGGGTGTGGATGTATTCCCTCTAGGCCGATAACATCCTATAAATCTAAACTTTTTAAATTCATCCCTTTTAACTACCCTACCTTCCTCGACGGCGATCAGACCACAAGGACGTCATTTGCTCGAACGGGTTTTTTCGTTTAATTCTGTTTTCCCGTATCAGCAACCAAAAATTTGTAAGTGCAGTGCAAGTGTTAGTTTTAAGTTTTTTATTCATTAGTTTTAGGCTCGTGCGAGCACATTCCCTAAGCATAACCTAGTTTTAAGTCTGCCTAAGGCGGACAGGTGTCCTAGCTGTAACAAGCATTATCGTCAAACCAAATCGGACCCGCCTCGTCCAACCACATTTACCACGACGCTACGCGCCATGGTTATCTGGTTGGCTCCGGGCCGGGATCCGATGAGGTGCATTCTTGTAACAAGAAATGTCAAATAAATTTGTTTTGTTGTTGTTGTTGGTATGGATGTATGTCTGCGTTTTTCCAAATGTGTAACCCCCTTCCGCACAGCCTTGGCTATGGATTTGGGGGTTGTCTACTATCTGTGGTGTTTTTATTATTATTATGTTAGAATCCAAAAGATTTCACTATCAACACTTTTAACCCCAATCTGTTCATAACCCATTTTTGCACCGTTTTGGAGATAAATGTCTGCAAATTATAATATTATTATTATTATCATTATTATTATTAACTTTTCTCAGTTTATTTTATTTTTTGTTATGTTAATAATATAAAGTTATATCATACCTACACCTTACAATAATTGTCAAAGTTATTTCCTCTAAATAATTTACTAGTCTAGGAAATAGCGTGCAAATTCGACAACGAGTAGTTACCGTCTGCCAGTCGGTAATCGAAGAGACCATATATATACAAAATTTTTTTCCCTCTGGAACTTTTTGGTATGGTGGGGGGATAGGGAGGGGGGGGCATTTATTTTCAAATCGAATGATTATATCGACTAACCGGAGAAAGAAAAAAAAATTAGTTTCTTTTTCCGGTTAGCGCGCGCGCCGTTCGGAAGTTTCGTCTGCCAGCGTAATTGGGGTATGTGAAGTACATATACTAACTACCTATGCGGACAGATATCGATATAATCATTCGATTTGAAAATAAATGCCCCCCCCCCCCCCTCCCTATCCCCCCACCATACCAAAACGTTCCAAAGAGAAAAAAAATTGTATTTATATGGTCTTCGATTACCGACTGGCAGACGGTAACCACTCGTCGTCGAATTTGCACGCTATTTCCTATACTATACCGATATATGAATTGCAATGTTTTCTTAAATTTGAGCTCATTTATCTGGAAAATGGTAACTTCTATCAAAACATTGTACAGGAACAAAATTGTAGAAAATTTTATGTACGTTGTTTTTTGTGCAAAAAGTTTTTGTCCATCTTTTTTAGTTTTTGTGTTGAATGACAAAAAAATATTGGCAACAGTTCTTTTTAACATATGACAACCAGTTTTTTTCTTGGAGACATGTCTAAAATTGTTCCTTAAGCTTTAATATTTATGAAAACCATTATCCCCAAGGATCGGGGGAGGGGTGCACGTACAGCTAGGGAGGGCTCCCCGACTAATACTTCTTATAAATATTTAGTTTTAGTTGAAAATATTTCTTTTTTCACAGGTAATTAAACCTTTCATTTTAGTCATCTTTTACTTCAATCTATATCTAGTTTTACTCTTGAATAATACATAGGTACTCTGTTTTTCAAAATAAATAAATAAGTGAATAAAACTTTTGTTGTTCTACCTATAAGAGAAAAACGAAACTACGGACACTAGACATGTTTTCTGTATATCTGCTAAGGGTGATACTCAGGATAATGACGTAATCCTGTTAACTGATGCGAGATACTTGTAGTGGCGCCACCTATCTAGTTTTAAGCTAATTACAAGTCGTCATTCATTACCATAACTTCGCTGTCGAGCTAATTCTATTATCACAGTTAATGTCGCAGTGTACCCTCAATAAGGATTTTCAACTTGATTACTTTCCTGAACAATAAATTTAAAAAAGTGTTAGAATGAACTTGTGATAATTACTAAATTGGAAGTTGGCAAGCTTTAAAAAGTTCTTTTTATATATACGCATCAAAAGAACATCGGAGAGACGATCAAAGCTGGTGTGATTCTTAACGGCAACATCCCTACAAACACAAAAGGTTGACCCTCCAGTGGGCCATCACAGGGCCAGAAGTTTCATTTCTGGCCCAGTGATGGCCCGCTGATGGGCCGATCTTTTGTGTTTGTTGGGATGTATCCTAAAACTTTGCACTGATGTTTCTTATGCCGGCTAGTTGTTTAAAAAAAATTGAAAAAAAATCGAAGTCAAGTAAGAAGTCGGTTTCAATGTTTTGCTTTTCAGATCTACAAAAGTGAGGTGAGATGAGTGAGGTGAGATTTACAATCACTTTCTTGCTGTCTTGCTGCTTTCGCTGTCTTATATAGTCCTTAATCCTATAGAATATATGTGGAATATAATAGGGAGAAAATTATTTATAGGTGTCTCAAAATACCGGGTGGCTTAGCCGATAGGAATATTCTGATAACTTTTTAATGGGAGAATGGATCTTTTTCAAATTTGGTGTATATGAGATGAAATTTACAGTTATATTATGTAAAGAACCAAAATGACCGACTTCCGGTTTCGATGAAACTGACATGAAAATCAAATTCGAGATCAAATTTTTAAATGGGATGGACAACCTATATATTTTTACATATTTGGATCCTGCTGGCCAAAATACATATGATCTGACCCTCAAATATTATTTTTATTTTTAGAAAATTTAGATTTTTTTTATAAGTTTATTATAAATAGAAGGCAGACATGCATACTACTTTTTCCGTAATTTAAAGATCTAATAGGCTCATTTAACATTTTTTTATTATTACATATTCTGAAAGAGCTTGATGAGTACAGTAAGTATGACAAAAATTAGAATTTTCTGACGTCGCCTTCATGTATAAAAAAATTATTAAAGTCGGCGCGCTTAAAAACGCTCGGTATAACATGTAGTCGAGTTGTGACGTCAGATGGCTGAACCGCCCAGTGAACACGGCTGCGAATGCAAGTTAGTAGAGTAAAATCTGGAAGTAAAGTCGCTTAGTTTTCGAGAAAAAAACCGGCGTAGAACCAAACCAGACTTAGTGGGATTCTTTAGTAAGATAATCGTGCACACGAAATCATTTTTTACATTTTTTGGTGGTCGAGAACTTTTTTATTTCGGAAAAACTCAAAAAAATAGATTTTTAATGAAATATGTTTTTTAACGTCTCCACCGCTATATCTCTGAAAATATTTGTGCTATCAAGCTATTTTTTTTTTTTTTAGATTAAAGTAGACACAATAGCGCTTCGAACAACGTCCCACGTGAACCCGATTTATTTTTTTTTAAGTTGGAAAAATAATAGGAAACTCAAACTTGTTATTTTCAGTAGCGTAATTTTAGACAATCGAGAAAAAAATTTATTTATGAAAATTTGTATATACATGCTGCGTACAAATTGAAGCCAATAGTTGAAAAAAGTTTTTCGGATAAAAATTTTTCATGTCCCGTTCATAGTATTGAGTCAGCGATTTTTTATTAACGGGCTAAAGTCATATTCTTGCACGCTCGGCTGTAGCAAGCCTGCCGACTGCAACGATCTGTCGGTCCCGGTCGGGGTGTATATAGTAGTTTAACTTATATCAATAGATACAAAACCAGTAGTGATCAAAAGCATCTAGGGGATCAATATTATTGGTCAATATTTCATATATTGTACAGTAGTATTGATCATATCTTGTTAATATTAAGAAATTGTACAATAAATATAAAATAGTCTCCTTTTAATTATAAAATACCTAATCTATAAATATCAATCGGTGTTACTAACTATCCACCTAATTAGTAAGTTTATTAGACATTTTTAAATGAATGAAAGTAAAAACGTACGCATAAAATGAGTTTTATTGTTGAAATAAATTTTCTATTTGGATAGATAAATATGTAGTATGTAGTTTATGTAGGCCCTACATTAATAGCATTCTAATTCGTTCATATCTGCCTCGAAATCTTTAATAATGTTACAGGAACGACATTTGCACTCGTTGCAACATTTTAGGCCTTCCTTAAAACAAGCACATTTTCGATTGTCACAATTTTTATCCGAACAATGAGTACTTAATGATTTTCGACAACCGCCACTTCTACGCGACTAATCTGACCAACCCTGCATGCGAGGTGTATTAATTGCGTCCCAATGTCGCATTTAGCGCTGATAAAAAAAATTGCTGTTGCCGCACGGTACATTTTAGGAATAAATATATTGTTTCAAAAACTTTTGTGATTATTAGGCTTTATTTTCTTCGCTGCATGTATGTAAATATTTTCAAAAATAAAAAAGTTTATCGATTGGTGAAGATTTCAATACATAAAATATATATTTTTAGTTTATCTGATTTTTAGAGAAATGAAAGTGCGAATTGTGCCCAAACCGTTTATATTGGTAAAAGCGCTACAGTGTGTGCTTTAATTTGACACAAAACAAATTTCGGTACCTTTAATAGTTTTAAAAATATGGCGGTGGAAACAAAAAAAAAACAATTTTATTTAAAAAAACGTTTTTTTCACTTTTTATTGATTTAAAAAGTTCGAGACCACAAAAAAAATGTCGTAAAATATGATTTCATATGCCCGGTGACATACTCAAAGGAACCTAACATGTTTGACCTGGTTTTACGCCAAAAAAAAAACGACACGATAGACTTACGAAATCGCTGCTCTAATATAAGTATCGGCGCACGCCAAGTGACGTCACTCTACGGATTGTTGGCCGACCGAGCGTGTTTCTATTCAAATGCGAATATCTCTGTGGCTATTGATTCAATTGAGCTGAAATTTTTTTCTGAGGCTATTGGTTTGTTATACTTTAAAATGAGGAAGAAAAAGTAGGAAACTGCCATATCACTAAATGACCCTATTAAATAACAGGTTGTCCCATAGGAGTTCCATTAAAAACAAAAATAGTTTTCGCTGAAAAACCAATATCGTTGAACTTAATGAAGAATAAATCGTGTTTAATGTTAGTACCTCAAGAGATAATATTTTAAAGGTGCTTGCAGACCGATTCTTAACAATTTTGGGAAAATCGCGGCCTTCAATGATTGAAACTAAAAATTAAAAAACATATTTTTTGAAAATCAAAATAATATTTGAGAGTCAGATCATATGCATTTTGGCCAGCAGGATCCAAATATGCAAAAATATACAGGTTACCTTATTTAAAAATTTGATTTTCATGTCAATTCCACCGAAACCGGAAATCGGCCATTTTGGTTCTTTACACCATTTAATTGAAAATTTTATCCCATATCACTGCACCAAATTTGAAAAAAAAATTATTTGCCCGTTCAAAAGTTACAAGAGTGTCCCTATTCGGCTGAGCCACCAAGTGTATGAAGTATTCGGTAAATCGGATTTATCTGAATTTTCAAATGTCTTACGAAGTAAATGAAGTGAAATTTGTAGGAATCAATTTGAGATGAAATGCCAATAAAAATGGCCAACATTTCTTTTTTTTTTTTCACTTTTTGGACTATAACTCGAAAACAATGTGATATTTCCTAAAAAGTGCAGAACCTTTTTTTTTTCTATTTTATAATGGAAGAAAAAGTACCCGCTAAACTTTATGCGAATAATACAACATTAGATATTGCGGTCAAAGTTAGGGAAAAGAAGTGAAAAAAAAAGGAAAAAACTGCGTTTTATTGGTTATACAAACTTAGGAAACTTAAGATATACCGGGTGTAAACGAATAGTGGGCCACCCCTGTAACTTCCTTGTTTTTAAAGATATCGGGGTGAAATTTTGTATGGTGAAATTAGGTAAGATTTTCAACTTTTTGAGACCTATCTGTCATATTTATCACTTCCGGTTTCACCGGAAATGGCCCCAATAGTCTTTTCTAAATCGACCACCATGTATGTTTTTACATTTTTGAAATAAAGATCACATTTATACATTTATGCTATTTTGAACAATTTATACAGTGTTGCACGAAAAATAATTCGAATTTTAGTTGTCAATCTAGATGGCCGCGAATATGTTAAAATTATTTTGGTTCCAATGTAATTCATATAAAAAATACGAAATCGTCAATATGTTCAATAATACATCATACAGGATGCTGTAAACTCATTAAAATCAGATTTTTCAAAATGACTCATTTGTTTTAAATATTATGATATGGGCCACCCGGATATTCAGAAAGGTCTATTTAGTAGGGGTTAAACGGTACCAAAAGTTCCCTAATGTGTAATCGTAACCGGCAGAAATGACAATTTTTCTTAAGAAATTTATGATTTATATCTAACTTCAATTAAATTTTGATTAACCCTGTATATTTTTGTTAATATTTTATATGCCACCCTCCACAGGAGACATAATGGGCCTCTGGCTCATTTTTGTTGCATATCATAAAATATCTCTCTTTTGATCGCGTATTCTGATTCTACGAAAAAAATTACATAACTTTTGTGTCAAACATTTTTTTCTCCTTCCCACTCTGATGAGCGGAGACGGAGGTGTAACTTTGGAATTTTCAAAAACTTGCAAAGAATCATCTCTGAACTAGGGCATTTTTAGGTAAAATGTTTCAAACAAAAGTTGTTTAGTTCAGAGAAGGGCATCTTTTGTTTGAAACATTTTTCCTAAAAATGCTCTAATTCAGAGATGTTTGCCTGCAGGATTTTGAAAAATCGAAAGTTACACCGCCATCCCCGCTGATCAGAGTGGGTGGGAGAAAATATTTGGTACAAAAGTTGCAATTGCAATTGTTTTCTTAGAATCAGAACACGCGATCAAAAATGGAGAGGGCCATTCAAAATTCAAAGATTACCCCACCCCCCCGTTTATCACGGGTGGGGGGTGGAAAATAGTTCTGTCCCCAAAAGATGTCCCCCTCTGAATGGAACAACTTTTGTTTGAAACATTTTTCGCTAATCTCCTTTCGTGAGGAGATATTTCTGTGGATTAATTAAAATGGCCTAACCATATTGTCTAATAAAATCAATACTTCTGCAGCAAAAAAAAATAATTGAGAGCCAAGCTAATAGTAGTAGTATATTTTTTTTTGATTATTGGCTTCCAAATGAGTAGGAATTAAGTGGCTTCGCACTTAATTTTTTTTGTGTGCCTGGGTTCATTACCTAGATTTATATTTTTAAGCATCTTCTCCCAATTTGACCTTGAAGTAATTTTTACACACGATAATTATGTTAGTGTTAAATAATATATATTTTTTTGTAGATGTCACTCGAAGGGTTGGTATAAAAACAGCAGCCTCAAAAATTAAATTATTTTTTTTATATAATAAATGACGTAATAGGAACATAAAAAAAATGGGCGCAATTCCATATACTTAACCGGCGAGACCCTTTCAGAGGTAGTTGATGAAGAAGACTATGAGGAAGATAGGATGAAAATCCTATCTTCCTCATGGAAGAAACTCACAGCACAGAGAAATCACTGGAAAACATTTTAAACAGAATATTAGAAAACGCAATGCACCGAATTCGAGTACGCCCTGAAATCGATTTCATATCATCAAATTTAAAAAAGAACTGACACTTCTCGATACGGATATATACTTCAGCTGGCATATATATATGCATCTGATAACGATGCCGCTAATGTATAACACTTTCTGACCAAGCGGAAAATTTTTGTTGTCAATGCTCATTGCTGGAAAACCATGTGCCAACATTTTCTGCTTGCCCATTTTCTAGATTTTTTGGCCAAAAACTGGACTTTTGGCCTAAAACGGGCCAAAACTGGTGCTTAAAAAAAAAATGTTGGCACCTTCTCAAACTTGTAGTTTTTGTACCAAAGAATAGTATCTGCGAGTGCCAACAGTTTTTTCTCAAACCACCCCCAAAACTCCCAAACATTCAAATACTTTGTTATGTTAAAAAGGATAATTTCTCGATCATTACTCGCTAAATGTGTATCCTTTTTGGTATAATAATCGGTATTTGGATGTTTGGGGATGGTTGGGGGGGGGGGGGGGTACAATTACAGTTGAATATTTTCTGGGGCGGATAGCGCCTGGGGGGGAGGTCTGACTGACATAAGATAAAATACTCAGAAAAATATTTGCTAAAACATAACAGCAATGCCAACATGTTATATCCCAGGCCCCATATATGTAGCTATCTCCTAGACTATTTTTTAGGTGTACTAATACGAAAAAAATTAAATTAATTGTCTTAAAAGCTTGTTGCTCGCGAGAAGTTCATACAGGCATTAATTTTGTTTAACAGAGATTGTAAGTACCTAAAGTGGTCTACAGAGAATCCAACTTGCTGGAGCCAACGTTGTCGGCATGCTTTGAAGATTGTCATGCTAATTCGCAAATGTGAGCTGGTCTGTTGGAATTCCAGCAATCTTCAAAGCGTACCGGCAAGGTTGGCTTCAGCAAGTTGGATCGAAACCGTACGAAAGGTCTACTCCATGTCCAGGAGTCTGTATCCGCTCCTGGCGCGGGGTAGCGGACTAAACAGGACAAATAAAAAATTGTTGTATACGATGGTGATCAGGCCGGCCATCACATACGCGGCGCCGGTGTGGTGCAGCATCCCGGCCACGACAATGCGGAAACTCAGAGTTTTAGAACATAAATTTATGCGCCTCATTTCAGACTCCGGTAGGTACACCTCCCTCAGAGACCTCTACGCACGTTGCCACGACATAACCCCACTAGCGGACTTCGTCCGGGAAACATCCCAAAAATTCTACCAATTCAAATTGAGCGACAGTCCGCTAACTCGAGACATAACACGAATCAGACAGCATAATGCCATACTTTTCGATATAAGACACCCATTACCATACCAGGCGCTACCTATCTTTCGGCAACCTCCCTAGCCAAATCTTTCCTATACCAAAATTTCCATTTCACCACCTTTTACTCCCAAACCCCTCCTCTATTCTCTCTATTAGTCTTATTTTTGTTCTTTTGTTTCTTTTTGTTCTTTTGTTTCTTTTTGTTCTTTTGTTTCTTTTTGTTCTCTTTAAAATCCCCTCTCGACCAATAACTTCTTACAAATCAAAACCTTTTAAATCATAACTTCCCATTCACCCTACCTTTCCGAAGGCAGGTAGACCATCGGATGAAGGTTGTCATTTGTTCGAACGGGTTTTTTCATTGAGTTTTTCCCGTACTAGTAACCCGACCTCTTAAAGCAATGCGCGTGTGCGCCAGTGCGCGTGTGCGCGCTTAAACAAAATTCGCCATTTTCTATTTATTTCTAAGTAGTTCTAAGTATTTTAAAATCGTTCATGATTATTTTTCAATAAATTGTTAGGTTTAAGTTTTATTTCTTATTAAAACAGGAGCCCTAACCTCCACCCATTTTATTTACTGTTCTAGCCGAGGCTGGACCTGCCCCACCCGGCCACCCATCTACCAGGGCGTTGCGCGCCGTGGTGGTGTGGCCGGCTCTGAACCGGGTTCCAACTCAGGCGCATTTTTTTGTAACCGAAATGTTAATAAATCTTTTTGAATTGAATTGAATTGGATCGTCTGTAAACCCCAAGTAAGTATCAAGCTGGATGGTTACTAGGATGGTTATTATCGGATGTTCTTGTTTGGCCAAATTACTTTACTCGCAGTCCCATCAAATATATGACACGGAACATATAAAAAATCGCGAAAATAGCAAATTGTTTAGTATACACTAGCGAAAAAGCGAAACGAATGTATCGAAAGCCTCAATGTAAATTCTCTTGGCGGTCTATTTCTGTTTTTCGCGCAGTGAAAGCTACTTACTATACACTTCACGAGAAATCTTAGAATAAACTCCAAACTACTATAAATTTTGAACGTTATTTACAAGAGTTGAGCCCTCCCAACTCTCAATCGCTAACCCCCAGACTAGCTAAAAGGTTTTTTGTGTAGAAATTAATGACAACACTTTTTTTCATATACTCTTTTTCGTCCGATAGGCCAGGCGACAGGTAAAAAAAAAGCCTCAATAAGGAAATAATTAGTGGAAAGCTGGAAATTGCTTTAATTGCTTTATTTGGACCCAGATATTACTCTCCCAAGTTTTCCCCCTCGAGCGAAGTCGGCGTTGGCCCTTCTGGCCCTAAGAACCATTTTTCGTTTTTTTGCAAATATCTCCCAAACCATCAACTTTATCAACAAAATACCTATTATAAAAAATAATCTAGAGTAAATTTGCTACAAAAAAGTTCTTTACCGTTTGTTTCTAAAGTGAACCGTTACGATGCTACGACCATTCAAAGTTTTGATTCTTGCGGAAAAGTTATCGAAATCATATGCCATATCAAAGTTTCTACATGTTATAAATATTTGTCAGCATTCCAGGTGCACAAGCTGTTAACTTGTTACAAGTATAACAGCTTTTCATTGTAAACAGCTGTGGCAAAGTACTTACGATTAGTATTATTATTGACTAGTATTGACATAAAATCACTCTTTTCCACACCACCTGGCGGTAGACTAAATGGCGCGTTTTTTTGTAAGTGGTGTCCCCAGCAGGCCTAATCCACTGTTCAAATGTCAAAGTTAGTCGATTTTTAAACGTTTTGATGAAGGCTGGCAGTCTTGATCGTCTGCTTCAATTTCTCCGTCATCGCTTTCATCGTCTGCATCGGTACATTTGTCCGACGTCACAGGGCGCTCAAGATTAACATCGATGTCTCCGTCACAATCATCCATATCATCTTCCTCGGCAGCATTTGTACATGACCGTCCCATACAATTCATGCAGATTCTGGAGCATCGGAGGCCCGTTTTCCTGCAACCACACGCTGCGTTACATCCTTTCGAACATTTGCAGGACACTGTGTTTGGAAGCGTTTGTGGCGCCGGATCCCTCGTCATAGGTATGTTAGCCAAACCACATTGAGAATTTTTTCAGCCCCAATCCAGTGGATTTGTATCATTTCCATACCATGTTTGGACATGATGGTATGTTCTTAAAGAGTGCTCACGTGCCGCTGATTCCGTGGGAGGTAGGCTTGCGAGATTAAATCGATGTTTGCTTAGAGATTTTGCAAACAGTTGGAACCGCAACCCATTCAGGGTGTTTCCCGTGATTTTGTTGTCATAAAGCCTAGCCACAACCAACTGGCCCGCTTCTCTTACTCTTCAGCAGTGTTACGAATTTCATTTTGCCCTGCCTGAAAAACGAAGACGTTGTATCGCACCCACTAAACGCATGCAACAAGAGGATGTTTTTTTGCACACACGGCGGGAGATTGAAACTTGTTGTGCAAAATAGTTGTTGTTTGGTTGAACCTTTGCCGGGTTTCATAAAATACATTTTCGTGGAGGGTAGCACACGAGCCGCCAAGATGACCAGGATATCTGTATCTTCAGCCACTATAATGACCGAATTGTCGGGTCGAGATAACTCGAGTGCGGTGGTAACAATGAGCACATCGGCATCTTCTGGAGCTTGTCTGGTTTCGATTCCTTCGCTTTCGAATTTGACGCGCAACA
This sequence comes from Rutpela maculata, assembly GCA_936432065.2. Lineage (NCBI taxonomy): Eukaryota > Metazoa > Arthropoda > Insecta > Coleoptera > Cerambycidae > Rutpela > Rutpela maculata. Next base: position 164,690,071 of record OW386288.2, read on the forward strand.
AGTCGATCAATCTTCGTTTGTTTGTGTCATTACACAAAAATTTTGCTTGTGGCATAGGTGCCGTCATGGACTCATCAAAAAAAACATTAACAGCATCATGCTTGTGCGATCGTCGAAGACGTTCAGCGGACTTGGTACTGCGAGCTGCTGGGTAGTCAGGATACCCATCAAAAATGATGACACTGTTTTTGAAGTATCTTTTGACGTAATTCACATATTTGGCGCTAATGTCGGCAAAAGTATCGGTTTGGTGCCTAATTACACGGTGCAGAAGATATCGATAACTTTTCCGCCAGAATCAAAAGGGGCTCCACTTTGAATGGTCGTAGCATCGTAACGGTTCACTTTAGAGACAAACGGTAAAGAACTTTTTTGTAGCAAATTTACTCCAGATTTACTCTAGATCTAGATTTTTTATAATAGGTATTTTGTTGATAAAGTTGATGGTTTGGGAGATATTTGCAAAAAAACGAAAAATGATACCTTCTTAGGGCCAGAAGGGCCAACGCCGACTTCGCTCGAGGGGGAAAACTTGGGGGAGTAATATCTGGGTCCAAGTAAAGCGATTCAAGCAATTTCTAGCTTTCCACTAATTATTTCCTTATTGAACTACCTGTCGTCTGGCCCACCAGCGGTGATTAGTAAGAAAAATGAGAAAAACCTGCACGAAGTTACGTTGGGGGTGTTTTTTTGCAAAATAAGGGATGTTTCATCCACCGCTCATGGATTTTTATTCCTGCCCCTATTAAAAATCCGTATACAAAATATAAACACTTTATAAATTATTTCTCCTAAAAATTATTATTTACGTGGACTGCAGCTCTAACACAGAATCAGCATCACTGGATAAAATTTCTTTTAATTAGTCTCCCATCCCTTATTACCTTAAAAAGTTTAAAAAACCAATTTCGTCACAAACACGACTTTTAAAAAAATGTATAGAAAAAAATTTGTTCTGAATAATCTGTGTTGTACTATGTTAGAATCTGCATTAAATGGACAACTTTTCCTGATAGTTGGTCAACGTTTTGTAGTACATTCTTTTCTGTCAGAGTCACTTAAACATTAAATACATTTTTTTGTGAATAGAAGGTGTTCCCAAAACCATTTTTTTTATTTGACAGAAGACAACAGAGGCGAAGAGGATGTCCTCCAAAAAGCCGGGTTGATATCATCAAGTAGCTAATGTAAAAGTGCTATGGTGAGGCTGTGTGCCCAATAGACAACCGCGACAGATGGCGTGATGCTGTCATACGTGTTATACAGCAGACAGAGACCAATTAGAATATACGTTGTGAAAAAGACGAAGAAAAAGAAGTAGAGAATTATTGTCATTTTCTTAAGCCACTAATTATTTTATGTATGAAATGGCAGAATTAGTGACAGCTTTAAAATTAGTTAGTAATAACACCTATTGATAATCAAAAGTTATATTTCATCAAATATTCCCTTTATGCCAAAAACGTCCCGTGTTCAAAATATTGGTAAGTATGTTAATAGCATATTGAATTGTTAATCAGTTTATTCATAACATACAGCTTCCGAAACTCAATCAAACATATTAAATCAAAAAGGGAATTTACATAATACCCAATTAACATTTTAAAGCCCCAACGTGAATGTCTATGGAAACTTTATAATTAGATCGCCAAGTCGGTATATTTTAGTCCATTTTAGTCCCCGTGTGGAGACCACGAGTCCGGCGGAGGGTTTAATCCCCTCGGTGCATTTACGAAGCCCTCTTTGTGTCTTTGTAAACAACGATAACAATATTATAGGCTTAATTAATTATTTCACATTCTGATCCTCTTTCGTAATAGATAATCGACCGAAAAAAATATATAAATACTCCGCGTGAACCATCTATTAAAATTATAGCATCATTCATTAATTACAGCGGTAATTATTTCACACAACTCATATCGTTCTTGTATTACGGTCGATGTACAGTTCAAAGATCCTCTTGATGTCTTTATTCTAATTGGAGCCATAATTAGAAGATTATATGTAGGGCAACCCAAAAGACATATTTTCAGAGGTATATATAAACATTTCTCTATGAAAGTTGTGTAAATACTATGTTTGTCGATTCTAAGATAAACTAAGCCGTCTCAATAACTTTCTAGACACCGTAACAAGGAAGCAACTGAGATTTACAAGGACACAAACTTTAAACGGGTAAAGTTGTAGCTCAGCCAATATCCTAAATCTGTTCACAAACACTAATTTAAGTTAAGTTAACTGGAACAATCTACTAAGGGAAGCACATGCGAAATGATATTGTTTTGCTTTTATTAAATTTAATTTAATATCTTTCACTTACCGTTATTCAGGCACATCCTCTGCTGCTGGTTTTGCTCGTGATAGCCGATATCCCCATTTGGAGCCATCATATTGTCTGTACAGCTATTGCAAGAAGTTGCGCTACTACTCGAGGTCATTCCGCCAACTCTATGCCTGCTCCTACCCGATCGGCCCAAAGTGCTGTTTGAGAGTGTTTTCTTGTTGGTGGCATATATAATTTCTCCTAAAATAATTTAGAAAATGTATTAAATAGTATATGCTGAAGCGCCTAATTCTAGCTTCCTTCTTTAGAGGAAGGAATGAAAAATGTTGAACATTTGTAAACTGAATAAAATTTATTAATTCTAACACTATAGAATCGTTGGTCGAATGCTGTCCAGAAAGTTAGATTTATATAAAAAATATAATGCATAATAGTAATGGAAACAAACACGTAATTCAGCACATATTATATCCAATATGCAGGGTATAACATAAAAAGTAGTAGCTACTTTAAATGTATATAGTATACATGAAAATAATAATAAAAAATTGTGGCGAGCACGAATCGTCGCACTGTTTATCGTGTCTTGAGTTCGATTCCCAGCGCTAACACTGGTAATGTCGGTAGGTAATAAATATTTGCTGCGTTTTTTCAAGTTATAACCCCTTTTCGGACAGCCTTGACTTTGGATTTGGTGGTTGTTTAATATGTATGGCAATTGTACTGTTTATGTTTTTATTCGATTAATAGTTCATTAACTAACAGAATATCCTAAATCCTGCAGTTCATTTACAACTTAGAGCGAGTTGTACCAATTAAGTTTAGCCAAGTTCAGCTTGATCCAAGATCAAAATCCATGGTCACTATTATCGTAACAATCGTAACTTTGGCTTTTGATCTGTATCAAGGTGAACTTGGCTTGAATTTAGTTGGTATAACTCGCCCTTTAAAGCAGTATTCTTACGTAATGGCAATATACTGTCATCAATTCCAGTAGGCTATGAAGTTTATATCAAAGATGATTTAATGACATGTATAACAAAAGGTAATATCCGATATATTTTCCTCCAGGCATGAAAAATAGGTATTCTTCATCAAGTTATTCTACATTTAGCAGTATATAGATTCTGTGTGCATAATTAGTTTCCTGTCATTAAAAAAGAACTGAGGGTGGAGAAAAACAAATAAATAATATGAGGTTCAAAAGCCATCGTTTTAGAGAAAAAAAAGAAAGGAATTTTAATAAAATTGTTTCAGAACTTCTGGCCAGATAGTACTTTTAATATTGACTAGATAAGTAACGGATGTCGAACTTAAACAAGCTTAAGGCCTTTTTTCGGCCTACATCTCCCTATTTTAATTGCCATTACATCTATAATTAGAAATAAATAACGTAAAAAAAACATGAGACAAATGTCACCCGACCTATTTCAATACTAGTCCAATAAACCAGGCATTTTAAAAAGCATTTTTCTCCTGTTAACGAAACTTGTAGGGTATATGGGGGTAGATTAGAGATGCTTTAATGTAGAAATGCAGGTTCATAAAGGTTGAGGGTTCATCCGCCATTTTTGAGGAGAATGTTTCATTTACGGATATGTCGCTTGCTTTTTGAAATAGGTTATTTATTTTCTAAATGTGTGGAATTTTATTCTTTTAACTTTTACTCCATATTTTTTCGAAAGCTTTTTTTAATATTTCCTTTTTTTTGAAAAATTTTCAAAAAAATTTTCTGAGCCATTTTCACCTTTAAAAAATTTATTTAGAAAAGTCTTTAGTAAAGCTCTCAATTATGCACAACTTTTATTAAAACGATTTTTTCAAAGTAGTACTTGTAGTACAGTAGCATTTTCGAAAAATATTTTGAAAGGGAAACTGCATTGCACTATCGAAAAAAACAATTAAAGGTAATAAAAGCTTTTACCCTAAATTTTTTAATGACATGAAATTTATTTCACCTTGTATATCCTGAGGGAAGGGAAAACTAACACGGAAGGCATAATCTGCCGAAGATTACAACTTTTTAATCGTCAGAATTTGGATTTGGTACAATTATAAATATATATTACTTCAAACCTTGACATCCATGCGAACGGGTGTTTCTGCTAGTTTCAAATAATTTCAATGCAAATTGTATGAAAACGTCATAGTTGACGTTCTTTATTTATCTCAAATACCTGATACTCAAAGTATTGACGACATGGCATTAAATTAATTATCAAATGAATTGATTGAATTTAAACATTTTTTCACTCATTTATAACGAAGACTTTCGACAATGAAAAAAGTGTATTGAAAATTATCGACCAGCGTAATTAAACGCAATTTCCTTCTTTTCTTTAAAATCTGATTTATATTTAGTTAATAACACAACAACAATAGCATCTTTGTCTCGTTATTTATTGTATAAAAATTCCTTGCTACATACCATTGTTGCCTCTCAGTCTATCCTGTGGCGTCTGGTAGTGTATTCTTCTCGAGTTAGTGTTCTCCAATGGAAAAGGTGAAGCCTGTCGATGAAGTGGTATCGGAGATCTTGGCGATACTAATGTGGGGGGCGGTGTGGGAAAGGGGGTGGTTGGATTATCTGTTGTCACGGCATCCTCTGTATCGTCTGACCTGTACGACCGATCTATACCTGAAAAGGACACAAAAATGAAGTAACGATGGGGTCATATTGGGGAAAATAGAAAGCGTATTGAAAGAGATTGATATACGGCGTACGTAGAGCGTTTTTACGACATTTTGCTGGATTGACGTCGGCTATGATATTTTTATACGAAACTTTTTAAAACGGGTAAATTTTCGTTTACATTTTATGCAGAAATGTTGTTCAGCGAGAAAACTACGTCTAAGTTGTTAATGTTAAAATTTGATTAAAATGATGCACATCTATGTGTATATTTTCTGTTTATATTCTAGTTCAGTATATTAGATACATACATATTAGTAAATTTGTATACGTTGCAGTATATTTCAAACGAATATGAAATACAGAATATAACAAGATTATATTCCTAGTGAAAAAAAGTAGTAGTAATTAGTTATTTATTAGTATATTATATTACTAGGAGTAGAACGCACTCTTTTTTTGTGTTGAGCCCAGGATTTGCGGCTGAGGCGAAGCCGAAGCCGCAAACTGGGCGAAACACAAAAAAAGGCGTTCTACTCCGTGTAATATATACTATTTTTTCTTCAAGCGTATTAAAATGCAAAAATTCATTTATTTATCATAAATGTACAAATATTCAAACTACAGTCTTACATGTTGACACAATATGACAAGTGGCTAGTGGATAGCGCGCCACCGGTGGCTTTCGGTATTAACATTATGTTACTAGTAAAACAATACCCACTACGGCGACGCTTTCGGAACTAACATTATGTTACTAGTAAAACAATGTCCACTACGGTGGCGTTCGGTACTAACATTTTGTTACTAGTAAAACAATGTCCTACTTCTACTTCTGTTTTTGGTGACATAATTTAAACATTTTAATACGCTTGAAGAAAAAATAATTTAGTAATCCATTATGGGGTCACTTAAAGAGTGAACATTAACGGCATAGATTAAGTAATTCAAAGGATTATTGAATGACGCAACGAAATTAGAAACAGTCCAGATGTGATAAGATCAATCGGTTATATCGTGAACCGCACTAGAAATGTACAGAAACTAGAAGGGCATTTTGAACACAAAATTTAATTGTAATTCTAATTGTAAAATACGTTGTATGACAATATCTGTATTTTTTGTTTTTGGTACAATTATTCTGTTGGTATTTTGTTGTTATCTTGTCACTATGTGCATTATTGATATGCAACTTTTTTATTACAGTTATTCTTGTAGTTAATGTATGTTATGTTGCTGTATTACAAGTCTTTAATAAATGAGAGGAACGAAACAGATTCTTGATTCGGTGTCTTCTAACATTTATTTTTTTATTAATTTTACCCCCCTCCGTAAAAATTGGTAATTAGAGTATAATAATAATTGCTGAAAAAAAAGTAAATGCCTAATTTAATAGTAGAAGCATTTTTTGCGCCTATCATTCATCGATATTTTCTAAAGTCTCATATTGCATTATTTAGTGGAATTTATTTCGAAGGCGGCAAGGGTGTGGCAAAAAAAGTGATAAAGCCGTTTTGTTCAGTTTTTTATGTACTTTTCGAATGTAATCTTGAAATTAAAAAAACATATGCAGGATATTGTATTCTTGAAGAACAACAAAAACATTTTCAAGTCCCGACCTGGATTTATTGTATGCGTGATACAAGTAGTTATTCAGAATCATTTGTGTATTATCTGTGGCAAATATGAACTTATTATTCCATTCCATTACAAAGTAACAACCAAAAGAAATTTTGACAAAAATACATGCGTTTCAACGAGGGCTCAACTAGCTTTTCCTATGGATGATTTTGATTACCCCAGTGTCCTCTTTGTGCCATTAAAGCATGTCCGTTTCCTCGTGAGACACCCTTTATTTGTCATTCATGATTAGAAAAAAAAATAGTAGTTATAGTGCAAGAAAAATAAACCTAAAAGTATGCGAACCTTGAAAAAATTAGTAGAAGCAAGAAATTTGGTGGAGATGTTGCAGTTATCATCTTATTGAATATACTGGTCCCCCAAAAACTAAGCAGTGCTACGCCCGCTATATTGAAAAATGGCGGCTAATTTTCAGATTGTTGTATATAAATCCTTTACCGTTGCAGATAGGAAAAAAGTTTCACATAAAAAATGTAGGCAATAATAAAACAAACAATTTTTGGTATCAAAATTTTTCCTCAAAATCGAACTGTTTTTGAATTATGAGCTGTCCTCTAAACACTTTGTATTGCATGGATACTGTTCTCTTTTGTTTCAGATTATTTAACGTCCACGTTTTGTGCAATAGACTATATGGCAATTTCCACAAATAGGGGTTACGTTAAATTATGAAAGTGAATAAACATCACGGGATGGCGACAGACGTTTGGACCCTAGCAGTTTTTAATATGGAGGAATCAAAAGAAATAGACAACTGTATTTACGTCCTAGATGGGGGAGATTTTTCACAGTATAGGAGGAATGCATAGGTTTAGTAAAATATTTCGCCGCCAGGCGGTTACTGATTGGCTTTGGGTACTCTATCCATTGTGTTTTGTGCTTTGTAGTTTTGATGTGTTGAAATAAGTTTGTTTATTTGAAACCTACGGAAAATGGATAGTTTAGTTGAACTAAAAGAAAAGCTTGGCATTTTTAAAGAAGTAGTAAACAAAAATGCACAGAAAATGAGGTTATGTCGCAGTACCCAAACGCGACTCTGACGCCGCCTACATGCATTTGGTCTGTGAAATGTTTTGAACACACTAGATGGGCTTTTTTGTAATTTGAGAGCAACTATCCACTTTCTTCTAAAACTGCTGTATACTGGAAACTGGTGAAACTTTAAATTTTTATTTTTTCTATAATAGGAAGTGCATTGAGGCACACAACAATGCAACATGCATTCGGTCTATTCGGTCTATTGTCTGGCTCAGGTCCGCAACCTGTCAAGACATCATTAACAATTACACCTCACACATCATTGGCCGGTAAGGCGGTAATTGCGTTGTGGTATTTGATGGTTATTCTGTATACCCAACAACGAAGAAGAACGAACAAGAAAGAAGAGCAGCAAGAAGGACATCAGCAGATATAAACATAAGTGAGAATACTTTGAATACTGTCACCACAACAACGCAAGCGGTATTTCTGGCAAACAGTGCAAATAAAAAACTTCTTATAAAATATCTAGCCGCCCAGTTAAGAAGTCGGGGTGTCCATGTAGAAGAGGCCGAAGCTAATGTTGATATGTCGATCGTAGCAGCAGCTATTGAGAAAGCAAGGCATGGTTCTCGAGTAGTTATTGTTGGCCAAGACATAGACTTATTAGTCCTCCGAAATACTTTGTCAACAGATGAGATGCATATTTGGTTGCTTTCATCAGGCTCAGGGAATAAAAAAAAGGTCAATTTTTTACATTCCAAAGCAACAAAATTTGCACAGGAATACATTACACTGTCTGATGTTCATATATGCTGTTACAGGTTCTGACACAACCTCCATGCCCTTTAGAAACAGCAAGATTAAAGGCTTACGCCTTTTAGAACAAAACCCGAATCTACTACAGACTGTTGCATTATTTACGAAGGATGCTGTATCAAGATGACATTGCAGCTGCAGGGGAAAATTTCTGCTTGCCATTTATGGGGCAACAAAGTCCCAGGCGCTTGATGAGTATAGATATTTTTCATACAATCGTCTGATCAGAAAGCAGCAATTATATTCCAAGTTTAACAACTTGGCAGTCTTGCCTCCTACAAGTGCAGCAGCTGCCAATCACTCATATCGCACATACCTCCAAGTCCAGTAGTGGATGGGTAATAATTTAGAACCTGGGGTTGGCAGCCATGGGGCTTTGAAACCAGTTTTGACATGTTTAGATCCAGCCTCTAGCAATTTACTGAAGCTCATATTCTGTGGTTGCAAATCGGGATTCACAAAACGTGAGTGCTTATCAGCAGGGTTAAAATGTTCTGCCATGTGTGGATATTGCAGCAACTTAGAAAATATGTCACCTGACGACGACATTGATAATAACGAAGTAATGTTATAACGTATTTTCGTATTTTATTCTATTTCTTAAAGGCTTCATAATTACAGTATATTTTTCTTCTGTAATGGTAATATGCATAAAAAAATGTTTTTTGTTTTGCTTACAACCTATCAACACACATTTTACAGTGTATTTTGTACACAATTGGGATTTTATTATTGCCTACATTTTTTATTCGAAACGTTTTTTCCTATCTGCAACGGTAAAGGATTTATATACAAAAATGTGAAAATGAGCCGCCATTTATCAATATGGCGGGAGAAGCACAGCTTCGATTTTAAGGGACTTTTAGTATATTCATTAGGATGGCAAGTGGAACATCTCCACCAAATTCCTTGCTTGTACTAATTTTTTCGAAGTCAAAATTTATTTTTCCTGCACTATTATAAGCAAATACAAATCTTTCGCCATTTTTAAATTATTTCTTTGGTCAAGGTCACCGGATGGTTTGTTCCAAAAACATTTTTTAATTTTTTATATAAGTTGCTTAAAATATTTACCAAACAGTTAGTACCATTAAATATTTCAGCTGTCACTTTTTTTTTAAAAGTAGTTTGGGAATGTATATAAACTCTGATATATCGAGACTATCGAGAGGGTCGTGAACTTGTGTAAAAACCAGACAGAAATCTCATCACGTCTGCAATCTTGACAGATACTTAACGTCAAACATAATTATTTCTATTCAGACACCACGCACTTGTACGTTATCTTGTCTGATTCCATTTATTTTTAAATTGAGAGGGTGCAATGTTTGATTTAAAATGAAGTATAGCTGTAAACAGTGAGAAAGTAAGGAATACCGTTGTAAAACTATAAAGGAAATGGATATACTTTCTTTTTGATGTAATGAAATTTCGAAAACTTGTTGGATTATTTATAGTCCAGTCAACCAAAGAGTTGTAGAGAACATGGAGGAGGGGAGAATTTTCCTCTTCAGGAATATGTTGGGGTAGTTAGGAGGTAAACATACTAAAGGTCCCCACCCCTAGCCCCGCCACTTCAGGGAAGAGGGAGTGGAAAGGTTCCTTTTTTCGATTCTTCGCTTATAACTCAGAAAGAATGCATCGTACAGAAAAAGGTAATCTATGCAAAATTAAACATAATTAGATTTCCTACAAGAACGTCTATATTCATTTTCTTCCCATGTGTTATAGTTTACAAGATATTCGCCAGTCAAAATAGATAATTAATTAGGTACCTTGAATATCTCTAGCAAAGCGGTTTACCGTGGTCTGCTAATAAATCGCAGTCACAAAACAGTCTTCATTTTACAACACCCTACGTATTTACTAACGTAATATTTTGTCGAAATCTATACATTTCCTTAAATATACAGTGTGAGCCACTTAAAATGAATTTGAATCAAATTTTGCTCAAGTATAGAACAAATTAGGATCTACTTATGACCAGAAAAATATTCGCCTGCTACAAAGGCAAAGCCACCTGCGGTGCCAAAATATGCTGAAAAAAATTAAAAATCATAGAGTGGGTCTTGACGAATTTCGCATATCCACAATAAATTGCAGAAACTGAGAGGATCCCCTTTGCCAGATGAGCTTATGTATGAGAAATCCCCCATCAATAACTAAATCAAATTTTGGTGTATCTAAGAAAATAATATAAACATTCTTGTAGGAAATTTAATTATGTTTAATTTTCCATAGATTACCCTTTTCCGTACGGCGCATCGTTTCCGAGTTATAAGCAAAGAATCGAAAAATGGAACCTTTCCACTCTCCCCCCCCTGAAGCGGTTGTGATAGAGGCGGGGACTTTTAGTATGTTTGTATGTTTACCACCTAACTACCCCCAACACAGTCCTGAAGAGGAAAATTCTCCTCTTCTCCATGTTGTCTACAATCCCCTTTTGGGCATTCATTGATTGGACTATTGGATTATTTTAATAATGTAATAAGAAGTGGATGGAGCAGTTCATCCATCCAGCCGTTGGCTCGCGAAACAGTTAACAGTTACAGTTGATTTCTATTATAGAAAATTTAATGTGCAAAATTGCTGTTCATGTGTTGCACTCTATACTTCACTACTACTGCATCAAATATATAGTGTATCCAGAATGCGCAACAAGTGAGACATTTGTTTATTATTGATTTCAGAGGAAACTTCATTCTTGATCAAATTTAGTGCTTCATGCCAAACCTATTTTGGACACATTTGTTTGAGTTTTTTGATATACAGGGTACGAAAAATTTCAGACTTTTTTGCGTCACAAATTTATATTATTTTTATGTAAAAACATATTTTTTCTCTTAAATTATGCATTTCGAAACAAATCTAACATTACCACGATATTTAGCAGATCAAAATGTATATATTTCGATCAAACTACCAAGAAGATGAAATGAAAAATATACGTATATTACGTATACATTGTTTATAGATAAGTATATAAGGGATGTTTGAAATATTTTCACACACTGTTAGCGTGCGTTAAGAATTTATCACACGTTATGTGAAATTAGTAATTTTCAAGCGTAATTAGCAGTGCGTTTTTAAATATTTTCCAAAGCATTCGTAGAAAAACTCATTTTGGACTCAGACGCAGAATCCTTATGGTAAATGGCTGTCGGTCAAACTCTTTGATACTCTGGATTATGGTAGTTCTTGATGTGTAGAATAAAAATTCTCAAGGGCACTAAGTCCTAAAAACTCATTGTTTTGAGATATTATAGCCCTCTGAAGTTGGACTTTACATGCATTCTGCAGCATAGCCATGAGCATTTAGAACTTAGTGCCCTTGAGAACTTTTATTCTATACATCAAGAACTATCAGAATCAAGAGTTTCAACGAGTTTGACCGAACGCCATTTCCCATTAGGATTTATCTATGCTGCACGTAAAGTCCAACTTCAAAACTATGAGTTTTTAGGACTTAGTGCCCTCGAGAACTTTTGTTCTACACATCAAGAACTATCAGAATCCCGAGTTTCAAAGAGTTTTACTAAAAGCCATTTCCTTGACTGAAAGCCATTTAACTACGCTGCACGTAAAGTCCAACTTCAGAGGAATATATCTCAGTTTTTAGGACTTAGTGGCCTTAAGAACTTTTGTTATACACATCAAGAACTACCAGAATTCCGAGTTTCAAAGAGTTTGACTGAAAGCCAATTCTCATAAGGATTTAACTATGTTGAGGAATGCACGTAAAGTCCAACTTCAGAGTGCTATATCTCAAAACCATGAGTTTTTAGGATTTAGTGCCCTTAAGAACTTTTGTTCTACACGTCAAGAACTACTTGAATCCAGAGTTTCAAAGAGTTTGGCCGAAAGCCATTTCCCATAAGGATTTTGCGTGGTCCTGTATGCGTTATATATTAAGTAAAATGCCACGAAAAAAGTAGTAGGATTAGTTAGTTCACCTATTTATTCATGAAATGGCATAAACATCTTCTACATTTTATGACATAAAATAAGACGGTAGTCAATTTTTTTTATTTCGCATTTTTTGAATAACTAGAAAATGCTATAAATCTTTTAAAAAAATGCAAATTAAAGGTGGAAGCTCAAGCTTTCTATGATATTATTTGATTTTATTGAATATTTCATATTTTATTATATTCATTCAGATAAAAATATTTTTTATTTCATATAGTTCGTGTGACTTTCAATATATTGTAAGGGTTTTATACCCAATTCTTCTGACATGAGAGAAACTGGTTTTGAATGGAAGCAAAAATGTTGAAACGAGCGGCTCTAGTTTACCTGCTCCGACCCTGCTATATGTGGCGCTGTGTGCGTCTTATGTGCGTGTTATTGTTTTGCTCATGTGTGAAAGAGAGCATCAGCTGTTGTTTGTCTTCGCATCAAAATCTTTCCGTTTCGAGTGTTCTAATTTTATTAATTAATTAATTGTATTCAGAAATTAAGTTTATGGTATTTTCTACCTAATTGTGTGCAACAAGTCTGAAAATCAGTTGAATATAAACTGTGCATTGTACACGTGTAGAAGGTAACATTATTATTTGATTAAACTTTCAATTAATCTCTTGTTTTGGTCGAGACAAAACAGTTTAACACAACGTCAATTGCACCATCATTTGCTTTCTGAATAATTTAGCACTCTTCTTTGACAAGCGATATTGGAGACTAGAGCATTAGTAATAGATACACACAAGACCCTTTAATTGAAATGGTTTCAACTATTGGTTAAAATGAAATCCACTAAATTAATATTATTACCATTAAGCATTGTTTTACGAATAAATATATTGGTCAGAGTACAAACGTGTATGTGGTTAGTTGACATTAGCATGAATTACATACAATATCTTTGAAAATTTTGTATCAATACCTTCGTAGAAACTACAGAATACTAAGAAATCAGATAAGTAACGTAAACAGAGTTTCCTGTATTTATTTTTTAGCATCCCAATCTGACTATACTTTACAAGCAAAATAGTTATTTTTGTATCTAGGGTGCAAAATACTCGAACGATTTTTTGACTCGGCTGTGCCTCGTCAAAAAACTTTCGTTCCTGATCACCAAAGTATTTTGTACTCGAGATGCAAACAATATTTTTTCTACAACTTTCATTTGATTAAACTAAAACCATTAGTTAAAAAAATCATACTGTTTTTAAAATAAAATAATTTAAAAAATTCTACTTTCAGTTGATTTATTTGATAAAACAATAAATATTTTTGAACTAGATGTTTGTTTAATTCTCGTGTATACATTAGAAATTATAAAAAATAGGCAACAATAATATGTGATGTGCAAAATATTTTGCACCTTAATATAATGCACAAAATATTTTGCGCACGGTGTCATGGTAACGCAAAAAAAATAATGTCAATGAAAAAATGTCTCATTTTAGACACTGACATTAATGCGCAGTTGTAGAAAAATTACATAAAATATATTTAGTAAATTTTTACATTTTTAAGTCTTCATGAAAGTTATACTGAATTTACGTGTAGCTTAACAAAAAGTGCTGACCACAGCATAAATTAATTTTAGTTGAGAATATTCACTTTAACAACACTGTTAAGCTGATATTTCTACCTTAGATTATCATATTTTCATAAATGGTGTTAAAGAAATAGCGAAAATCTGGTTGAAGTAACTTGAATAAATGAGGTTCACACCTCTCCTCAACAATTTTAAGTCTCACCAAAATGGTGACTCAAAATACTCATGGTATCTTTTCAAGTGCATCAAAAATAGTCAAATGCAACTTTGCAGAAAATCCCAGCTGCTGTTTTTCTCAAGATATCGACAAAAACGTTATTTTTCAATAAAAAAAAACTCGAATTTGCGAATTATATACATATATTCATATATTTATCGATAATTATACTCTTCGCAAAAACGAAGAGTATATTGTATTTGATCGGTACATTTCTAAAATCGTAAATATCGCTCGTAGAGAAAAAAATTTCATATCATTGTGTTAGTGAACGAATTCTCAACAACTTTTAAAATGTCCGTCTGTCCGTCTGTCCGCCCGTCCGTCACGTTTCTTGTAAGCTCGATAACTTAAGAAAGAAAAGTTCGATTGAATTGAAATTTGGAAAGTAAGTTAGTGTTTGGTAGAGGAAGAACCCTATTGTTTTTGAAGAAAATCGATCAGTAAACAAAAAAGTTATTAATTATTTAATTTAAAAAAATATATTCTCATAATTTTTGTGGCCTGTACTTAAATAGAAATCTTGCGAAATGTTATCTCCATAAATTTTTGCCTTGCAATCCAAAGATCGTGTGTTCGAATCTCACACAGGTTGGATTTTTTTTTTCATTTTTTTTTTCATATAATTTTTTTCACAACAAAGATGGTATCACAAAATTTATGATGTCCATAAACTAACATTATTTACAATAAAACTGCGAAGAGTATCCTATAGAATGTGTAACAATTATATAAAAAGCTCAGTAAATTGGCGAAGAGTACGTTTTTAGCTTGTATTTATGTTTAAATATGTACTTACACTTCGTATACGTATTCTAGGTATATGTTTATACATGTAGGGATATATGTATATGGTTATTTCCACAATACTCTCCTTTCTAGGACGTGATTCATAATTTTGCTTCCAACTTTGTTAATAACAACTTTGATTTTCAGGCTGAAATTGGGGTAATTTGCATATGTTGATATTAGGTTAAGCTAAAAGAAACAACTGTGTTTTCGTAAAAGGCATTGACTCATCTCACGGTTGATTGGTTTCTAATTCCAACTGCTTGACTACATTTGCTCTAAAATGTCGAAGACAACAGGTTGAAAATTTGTGGTCGGTGCGGAAGAAAAATAGTTTGTGGATCTTAGAAATTGAGCTTTTTAAGATTAATAAAAAGGGGGAAATTTTGATCCAGAAACATGTTGACAATTCGTTCAAGTTAGAAGACACGAAATTTTCTTTGGCTTGGTGTAACACCTATCGCAATACCATTAGAGAGTATGAAAAAAAAATAACCAAGAGGCCCCGAATTAAAATGCCCAACTATGGAGATTTACACCTGCAGAAAGAGACAAAGAGAGACAAAGGACCGTGCAACTAACATTCATACGAAAGCTATTGTAGGTACGTGTTTCTGGATCAGAATTTCATCCTCTTTTTCAATTTTGAAATAGCTCAATTTCTTAGATCCACAAACTATTTCTCTTCCGCACGGACCGCAAACTTTCAATCTGTTGTTTTCGTGACCACAGAATTCCTTCGACATTTTAGACCAAATGTAGTCAACCAGTTGAAATTAGAAACCAATCAACCGCGAGATGAGTCAATGTTTTAGATGAAAACACATTTGTTTCTTTTAGCCTAACCTAATATCAGCATATGCAAATTACCTTAATTTCAGCCTGAAAATCAAAGTTGTTATTAACATAGTTGGAAGCAAAATTACGAATCACGTCCTAGAAAGGAGAGTTTTGTGGAAATAACCATGCACATATATCCCTACATGTATACACATATACTTAGATACGTGTTCGAAGTGTAAGTACATATTTAAACATAAATATTATCGACAAATATATGAATATATGCATATAATTCGCAAATTCGGAGATTCTTGATTGAATGATAACGTTTTTGTCGATATCTTGAGAAATGCAGCAGCTGGGATTTTCTGCAAAGTTGCATTTGACTATTTTTGATGTACTTGAAAATATACCATGATTATTTTGAGTCACCATTTTGATGAGACTTAAAATTATTGAGGAGAGGTGTGAGGTAAAAGTACCTGATATGCTTCTTTCTTAATCTGATTCTGAAATTTCTAACCTACCAGAATAACCCCAAACTTACTTAAAGAATCGTCCAACAAAATATTTTTTGCTAATAAATTATGTCCGTAGAGTGCAGTTGAACTGATTTTTTTCTGCGACAGCATTCCACCCTAAATTTTATTGTACATTCTTATGTATTATGACATTTTGATTACAAAAAAAATATTTGTGCGTCAAAAGTTATATGCACTTTTGGACGCGCTTTCACGTATTTTCAATTTATCTGCTTAATATATCTTGCTCTAGTAATCGGAGAGGAATTTTAAAAATAGTGGCTTACTTAAAATCAAATTCTTAAAAAAATATAGACGTATCCGATATGTATTGGTCAATCCGCCATCTTGGAAAGAAATAGAAAACACCAAAAATGGCCGAAAAAATCAAAATTGAATATCTTTTCTATAAGAAGGAATAATTTCACCAAAGCTGGCAAAAATAAAACTCATTTATGGTCAAATATAATTCAGCAATCCCGGACACCGTATACTAGATAGAACGGTCAAAGATGGCGGACGAAATAAAATTTTTAATTCTTCCTCAATTATCAAAGAGGTATTGTACATCACTTTTTTTTCGATTGTACGTTATTTTATGTACTTTTGGGGATAGAGTAAATTTTTTTATTTTCAAAAAAGTGCATTTTTACAATTTTCACCCAATTTTCAAAATGAAATATATTATATTAATTTCATTACCGTATTATGCCATAATGTCACTGCATTCCTCATCGATAGCCGATTCATCAAAAGTAGAAGTAGCATTGGCACAACTATTTCCTTTACAATGGATACATAGAATAGAACATTATACAGGGTGTTTCGAAAAGATTGGGACGACGCTTAGCCGTAGATACTTGACATCAAAACAAGTCGATTTAACTCAAAAAGTAGTGGTCTAACTTTTTTCGTTTTCAAGATACAGGGTGGCAGAGTAAAAAAAATGTATTCGTAATTTGTCTCTATCTTGGAGATTATTACAAGTATCTACTTCAAAGTTGGTAACGACATATTTTTCAGGTCGCTAATTACAATGGTTATATTGCCGATGCCATATTTTATAGATGGCGCTAGTTACAGAACTTGACACTTTAAGCCATAACTTTTTTAAGGTTAGGTTTTGGACATCGTCTTCTATTATAATCGAAACGCAATTTAGTTTCCTAAAGAAAAGGTGAACTTGTTTAAACGCTATAAAATGCACCCTTTCAGAGAAATACGCCATTTACAACTTTGTCACACACCACTTCGAAGAAATTCAACATCCCGGGTGTTTTGAAAAGATTGGGACAACGCTTAGCGTAGACTCTTGACATCGAAACAAGTCGATTTAACATAAAAAGTAACGGTCTAACTCTCTTCGTTTTCAAGATACAGAGTGGTATAGTAAAAAAATTGTATTCGTATTTTTTCTCTATCTTGGAGAATATTATACGTATCTACAGCAAGCAGTATTGACGATTTCAAAACATCATACTTGACGTACACCTACTAGATAAGTAACCGACTTTAAGTACAACTGAATTTTCTCGAACTGGTGTGTGATAAAGTTTTAAATCGCGTATTTCTTTGAAATCGTGCATTTTATCGCGTTTAAACAAGTACACCTTTTCTTTAGCAAACTAAATTGCGTTTCGATTATAATAGAAGACGATGTCCAAAACCTAACCTCAAAAAGTTATGGCTTAAAGTGTCACGTAAAAGTCCTCTAACTAGCGCCATCTATAGAATATGGCATCGGCAATATCACCGTTGTAATTAGCGACCTGAAAAACATGTTGTTACCGACTTTGAAGTAGATACGTATAATAGTCTCCAAGATAGAGACAAATTACGAATACAATTTTTTAACTTTGCCAACTTGTATCTTGAAAACGAAAAGAGTTAGACCACTACTTTTTGAGTTAAATCGACTTGTTTTTACGTCAAGAATCTACGGCTAAGCGTTGTCCCAATCTTTTCGAAACACCCTGTATATTCAGTTTTCTACAGCTACACTTGATTATTTTTACAGTTTCTTACATACAAGAAATATCACTTAGTAAATTTTTAGGAAAAGGATTACTTACACTCATAACATTAGGCATTAAGCCATTCTCAGTTTTAAGCCACCCGAATTGTAACGGATCTTTCTCAGAACCTAACCATTTTTGGACTTGGAAATATACTCTTAAACAGTGTTTTTCTATTACGTCCTCAGTAGGTGGAATTGCAGACAATTCTATTTTCATCATAATGTTTGTCTATTATTTTATTAATCTTAGGTTTGTAAAAATAGATTTTTTTATGATGATCATGCTAGTTGAGTGCTTATAACCAAAAAGTCAATATCTTCACCAACTATTATGACTTGATTGTCTTCGGTTTTCAAATCAATAGCAGTTTTAACGATTGTAGTATCAGCGTCCTCTCTGTATTTTTTAACGTTAAAGTTATTATCTATTAACTCTTTGCGCAATAATTTCATAAATCTATCCTTATTTTTACTATTAGCTAGAAATTTTTTTTGACTAACTGGTTAATTGTATAACCGAGGATTTCATGTCACTTGTGATTGAAATATATACGCAAACATTTTTTTCTAAACGACGAATGCGTCATTATTTTGAAATCAAAATTTTGTAAACCACAGAGTTCAGAAAATTTTCAAATAATGTGAAATCAACTTATTTTTTGACCAGAACATGTACAGTTCTTGACTACTACGATATCAGAAGGTGACATATGAAGATTTTAAAATCAAATGAACTTGTTATATTAACGAGTATATTCCATAAGATAGAAGATTTAATAGAGTGGTCTCTAAAAATGATTTTAATGTATTTTTTCAATACAAAAAACAAATGATATAGGTAGTTAAATATTGTCAGGATAATGAAAACTGCACCCTTCCCATTTAAAACTATTTTTTTATCACGATCCAATAATTTTTTTAAATGTTTTTTCATTTTTTGTCTAGAATGTTGCACTGTTAATATCACAGCCCCACAAGAAAAAAAAATGTTCAGGTCAGCGATCCAGACCCATGTATTTTCGGTCGCTGAATCCGAATCCGAGGTCAAAGAAAATCGTACACCCCCAAAATCTTTAGCTAGAGCTAAAAAACACCCCTCGAATGGGGTAAAAAGGAGATTAAGCTACGAGAATAGTTGTTACATCTTAATCAATCGAATTATACAAATTAAGGTTAAACAGCAACGTACATACAATAAATATGAAACACACCCCCAGGGAGGGGCGAAAACTAGCCCCCATATATAAAAAAATTGATAAAAAACAACAACGACTGCTGAAAAAGCTCGAAATGCCTAGGTTTTGTTAAAGTAATAAGAAACTACATTAGGTCCGACTTAATCTTCATAAATTCCCCATAGGGTTGAGAACAACCAACTCTAAGCACACGAGAAAAGCAAGAAAAAACGTAAAATCCAACACGATTTCTATTTTCATGGATGCTATGATTGGCTGAAATTGCGTAAGACTCTAAAATACAACTAGAAACTTACGTACCATCAACGTCTTACAGTGTCAACCCTCAGAGGGTGTGAAAACTACCCCCTCTGTAAAATTTAACTATAAAAAGTTACAGTGACTTCTATAAAAATTCGAAACACCTGCGTTGTGTCAAAGTGAGAAGAAACTAGACTATGTTCGTCGCTGTGCTTGAAAACCACCCCCACGGGGGTTGCGATCCGTAGGATACTGGAAAAACAAAACGCAGATGTTTCGAGTTTTTCAGAAGTCACTTGTTTCTCACACAGGGGTAGTTTTCACCCCCTAGAGGAGTGGAATTGATTAACAACAGTGGTACGTGACTTTCTAAGTCTAACTCTGAGTACTCCGCAATTTTAACCAATCATAGCATCCATAAAAATGGATATACTTTTGGATAAATGTCTTTTTCTTGTTTTTTCTGTGTCATTTAAGATTAGGGGTGATTTTTGGCAGAGCTCTTGGGGTAGTTTTCAATAATTGAGCCAAAACTACTGCCGACTCTTCTCACCTTTACAAACCTCCGGAGTTTCCAACTTTTTCGAGAGTCACTGCAGCTCTTTTCAAGTTGAATCTTGAATAGGGGTAGTTTCCACACCCTCTGAGGGTTGACACTGTAGGATATTGATGGTGTGTAAGTTTCTAATTCTATTTTAGAGTACCAAGCAATTTTCTGTTGGATTTTATGTTTTTTCTTGTTTTTCTCGTGTCCTTTAAACTGGGGGTGGTTGTTCTCACCCCTATAGGGGCAGTTTATGAATATTACGATGGATCTGATGCAGTTTCTTGTCACTTTAACAAAACTTAGACATTTCGAGCTTTTTCAGCAGTCATTGCCGTTTTAGATCGATTTTTTTATATATAGGGATAGTTTTCGCCCCTCCCTTGGGGTGTGTTTCATATCTATTATATGTACGTTGCTGTTTAACCTTAATTTGTATAAGTCGATTGATTAAGATGTAACAACTATTCTCGTAGCTTAATCTTCTTTTTACGCCATTCCAGGGGTGTTTTTTAGCTCTAGCTAAAGATTTTTTTTTGTGGGGCTGTGTATTTATCTGTATGATTTTTTTATATTTTGATTGCCTCAAAAGTTATTTTGAAAGATCTCACTTTTGGAAGTTTGACACCATATTGTTTTTTGTTGTATCCCTGAGAATTTTATTTCTCTACTAAGAAAGACCTATTTCTAAAGGGCAAGGGTATATACGCAAACATTTTTTTCTAAACGAAGAATGCGCTCATTATTCCTAGTGCTATTTTATTTAACGACATACCCATAAAAAATCTACTCTAGTCTTGACAGCTTGGTTCTGATTATTGATCATATGTATATTCATATATTATTATTATTAGCATGCGTATGCTAAATAAATTTCCTTCTCAAATTAAAGAAGTTTCATTTTGTATTAAATTTTTGAAGTTATACGAGACTTTCCATAGTGTATTTCATTTTGTTTCGATGAAAATAGGAAATACATGTTTTAAAATGCACTTTTTTGAAAATTTAAAAAAAAAATGAACTCTATCTCCTAGAAGTACATAAAATTACGTAAAATCGAAAGAAAATTGACGTATAATGCCTCCTTGAAAATTGATGATGAATTAAAAATGTTATTTCGTCCGCCATATTTGATCGTTTTATTTGACCAAGAACCGTGCGGTTCTAGCTATTTGACATACGGTGTCCGGTGAGTTTTATTTTTGCCAACTTTTGTGAAATTACTCTTTCTTATAGAAAAGATATTAAATTTTGATTTTTTCGGCTATTTTTGGTGTTTCCTATTTTTTTCCAAGATGGCGGATTGACCAATACATATCGGACGGTCTTTTTTTTAAGAATTTTATTTCAAATAAGTCAGTATTTTTAAAATTCCCATCCGATTACTAGTACAAGATATATTAAGCACAAAAGTTGAAAGTCTGTGAAAGCGCGTCATAAAGTGTATGTAACATTTGACGGGGGAATTTTTGAGCGCGAATGTTTTTTTCGTAGTTAGGAGGTCATAATACATAAGAATCAACAATAAAATTTCAGGTGGAATGTTGTCGCCGAAAAATATTAAATTAAATCAATTCGAATGTACTATTGTACTAGTGAGTTTGAAAAAAAAAATTGCTATTCAAGTCCCAGCGATCGACTAAGGCGATTGTTTATTTTTTGACATTTATTTGTAAAATTAAAGATTGATGATATATTTTTGTTATAGAAATTCGTACTTTCTGCTTTTTTATTTTATTTTTTGAAAAAATATAAATGATTAACTTTTCTGGTGAAAAATTGCCTTAATTTTTCATCTTGTAACAATTACTTATTTAAACAATTAATTATTAATAAACGTACGAGATAAATTTAATACAAAAAAGACATTGCAAAAAATAAATTCTCTTCATTTTCGATCATCGTGTAGAGTAAATCATAATTCTAAGAACAGCCAAGGAATGTTCAGAATAAACAGAAACTTTTGTGAAGAACGACGGTTTAATAAAAAACCAAAAATAAAAAAGTTTACGAGTATGGTTAAATCCATCCGTGGACACTCTTTATGTCTAGCAATATACATTTACAACTTAAACTCGTTTAATGCTGCATTAAGTACCTTTTAGTATAAATACTGAATTTTATATAGAGTATATTTTATTATTTTTTTGTATGTTGTGTAGGAAATATACAGACACATTGCGTCATGTTTTTGCTTTTTAATTTCTCGCTTGACAGATCCCGATTCAATCAGCTTTAAAAATGTATATGCCAATGAACAGCCAGAATAACAAGGTACGATCACAACAGCGTTCCATTCGCGGACTCAGGTTACAATCATTACTGCTAGACTTGTATGAGAAAATCGCACAAGTTGAACTGAGTCTGGCCTTCTCCCTGGGGCAAACAACTCAAGATTGAATATGAAAATTTAATCAGGTAATTTCATAGGGGATGATGCTTCGGTGCTCGACGCTGAGAAATTGTATTTGTAGCTGCTCCTTTACTTACTCTTCTAAACCTTTACAACACTAGCTTAGTTGGTTTTAAATGTAATTATCAACAAACTAGCTTATCGCTCAATTTATTTTCCACTTGAGTCGCGATCCCTTTATGCAGAATTTCCACCTAGGGGTTTTATAAGGTGAGAAAATTAATTAGCCTTTTTTATCAAACTGTTTTGATTATCTTTGAAGAAATATTACGCTACCTTTATTCTCATACGGAAATTATCTAAGTATGAATATATAAATACCATGCTGAAAGAAATGTCAGGTGAAAATTGAGTTGGATATAAATGATTATTTTATCAAATTTAGGCATCCGCAGGAATAAGCTAATGTAGTGCCATATTTTTGTGAGGTAATTAAAATAAAGGAGAATCACAATCACATTAAAACACGTAATAATATTATTGTCTTGTTGATACGGTATGCTAAATCGTACACTGTGTTACGAATAATTGTTTATGGTTTAGTTTTATCGACTATATGTCTGACGATGTTGTATCGAAAAAAATATTTACAGAGAAAAACAATATTTGACATATAGTTAACATAGTTTACAAGGAAAGATGCTGTTATATAGTAGAGTAAGAAGGTTTAAAAAATAAAACAATTGAGTCTGAAAAAAAATATAAAAAAATATATCAAATACAAATACAACGTTAATTGAATATGAATAATGTTCACACATATCTTTTATTCCTGCATTTTCTCTTTCTTCGTCCATTGCGTCTTAGACCAGTGCCAATAGTTTTTGATAAAAAAAATTCTTAGCAGTATATGGATGGTGGGAAAATTTAGGATTAATGGTATATAATTGGGGAAAAATCGATTGGACCACAACAGATAACCGGAAGTGGGGTGATGGTGTGAAAAGGAGTGTATTAAGGTGTGTGTGTTTTTTTTGCGATTTCTGACAAAAGTAGACCTCCTATCGAAAAAAGTTTAATGTAAAAGTTGTAGACAATTGAGAGATCTACAACTTTTATTTGAACCATTTTTTTACATAACCTCAAAAATTTTGAGAAAAACGCTAAACGAAACGAAAAACCATTTTTTTGTTTTTTTATTTCTGTTTTCCACAAAAATAATTTAATCTTGATGAAATTCGGTGAAAATGTACATTGTTATGCATCAAAAAAGCTGTAATTTTTTTGAGGCGTAATATTCATTTTTTTATTTTTCTGCGAATTTAATTTGAAAAAAGGCCTAATTTTCAGTCAAAAAAGTTGATTAACAAAGTTTTGATTTTTGAAAATTTCAGGACGGTATTTTTTTCGTTAAAACCTCTACTATAAGATGGTGTAAAAAAATCATACTGTTATTTTGGAAAAACATTGTCAAAAATTGAAAAAACCAAAAAAACACTTTTTTCAAGATCGATTTTTCCGTAAATGTCACTAATTCTCCATTGTTCATTTAAATGAAGTGTTGTAAGTTGTGCAAAACGGTAATTTCAATGTTATGCGTAATAAGGAAACTTTAATTAACCGTTTAAGGTTCAGACTGCTGAAAACCGAAATGTTTAAACAATAATTTTACCTAAGAAATTGCTAAAAATAACCATTTTTAGGCAAGAAAAATTTTTTTTATGCTTTATAGGCGCTCTCACATTAAAAATAAGTTTATTACGTATTTCACATTAAATCAATTAACAAAGTAGAAATACATAATCAAAATTTATAATAATCTCATTTTTCTGGGAAGCTGCTCTACATCATCAGACTCAACACATTGTTCGGTTTCTTCAGGAACCTCAATAAGGTCTTCGACTTCGTCAAGGTCCTCAAGTTCATCTAGATCTTTATTTTCAATATCATTTTCAACATTTGTTTCGTCACACATCTCCTCCGAATCGCTGATTTCTTCTAATGGTTGTATTTCAGAGTTAGAACAATTTTCAGCCCCGTGACAATTCGAGAATAGAATAGAGCATTTTACTCCATGCTTTCGACAACCGCATCTTTTACTACCACAACCAGCTGCAGCAGATGGATTTCACCAAACCTTCAGGAATTAATTCTTTTTCTGTTAATTTAGGTGTTTTCATCCCCAATCCGTAGCTGTAAGTTTGTTACCAAGCCAAGTTTGAATTTGAAAATAAGCCCTGTAGCAGTGTTGTTTAGCTTCTCCCTCAGTTGGTGGTAGTTTTTCTAAATGAAATGAAGTCCTTACCGTAGCCGTTTGATATATTTCAAACCTCAATTCGTTCAGTGACATATCCTTTTTCTTACATTTATAAATAGACGCTATTAGCTTCAATCTATTCTCGGCTATTGTTTGTTTGTCTACATTTCGCCGATAAAAAATTTCTGTGAGCTTTTATAAATTTTGGTTAGCTAGTAATGATTTTACAATTGTCACATCAGCTTCGGGATACCCATCAAATACAACGTTACTGTTCTGCGTAGTGGCTCTGTACGCAATCCAAATACTTATTAACGATTTCATCAATCGTACCATTTTTTTTCCAAACTACTTTGTGTAGCAGAAATCCACCATCAACAACGTGTACAGTATTACTGGAGATCGGCAATGCATCAATGCTCGTAAATTCATCGAAAACATGCGATTTCACATTTTTTCTGAGGCCATTTTCTGTAAATATTGACAATGGAAATGGAGCTCATACTCCAAATAATTTTTCATATCATATAAAGCAAATTATATGTGAGGAGAAATACAGAAGTTAATATTGAAAATTACGATGAATAACGGTGTAAACAACGACGTGCTAGTTGTGAACGCGTTAAAAGGCAAGGACAGGTGGGTTGCAAGCGAGCTGGAAGAAGAGAACGAAAAAGAAGTGCGCGCGCACTCGAGAGCACATAGTAGTAAAACTGCCCCGCCATAATTCAATTTTTCAACTTTGAATATTTTGAAATATGTATATTAATAAAATTGTTTCAATCTATGTGTGCCCATAAAGCATAAAAAAGTTTTTTACTTGCCTATAAATGGTCATTTTTAGCAATTTCTTAGGTAAAATTATTGTTAAAACATTTTGGTTTTCAGCAGTCCGAGCCTTAAACGGTTAATTAAAGTTCCCTTTATTACGTATTACATTGAAATTACCGTTATGCACCACTTAAAACACTTCATTTAAATGAACAATGAAGAATTAGTGACATTTACGAAAAAATCGATCTTGAAAAAAGTGTTTTTTTGGTTCTTTCAATTTTTGACAATATTTTTCCACAGTATCAGTATGATTTTTTTTACACCATCTTATAGTAGAGTTTTTAACGAAAAAAATACCGTCCTGAAATTTTCAAAATTCAAAACTTTAATCGTTAATCAACTTTTTTGATTGAATAGGCCTTTTTTTCAAATTAAATTCGCAAAAAAATAAAAAAATTAGTATTATGCCTCAAAAAAATTTCAACTTTTTTGATGCATAACAATGTACAATTTCACTGAATTTCATCAAAATTAATTTTTTTTTGTGGAAGATAGAAATAAAAAACAAAAAATTGGTTTTTCGTTTCGTTTCGCGTTTTTCTCAATATTTTTGAAGTTATGTAAAAAAATGGTTCAAATAAAAGTTGCAGATTTCTCATTTATCTACAACTTTCACATTAAACTTTTTTCGATAGGAGGTCTACTTTTGCCAGAAATTGAAAAAAATCACGTTTTACCACTAAACATACGCCTTTTCACACCCCCACCCCACTTCCGGTTATCTATTGCGGTCCAATCGATTTTTACTCAATTATATACCATTAATCCTAAATTTTCCCACCATCCATATACTGCTAAGAATTTTTCAGAGTTTTGGCCTTTGGAAACCGGTTTGGCACTGGTCTATCCAAAATAATTTAAAAATTATTGCATGCTTCAATCTGACAGAAGCCACAAACAGAATTACTAGCGTATAACCTGAGAGCCCTTTTTGTTATCTTCACTAAATATTTTCTTCCCTCTCGTAATTATGATAAACATATATGATATTTTATCACACTTGCTCATAAAGTATGATGTATCAATAAATAAATTTAGGATATAATTAACCTTTTAATAACATAATACAGCGATTCTGCAACTGCAAGAATTCCAGTATCTTTTCTTACGGCTGCGGAATATTATATCCAACAATGATTTTGACGCCGGCGCCCTTTTTCAGTTTAATATATGTCATCATTTTCGCCTTCTACCATAACAATTTCGGCGTTTACAGATAAACTTCTGTCTTTTAGATGCGGTAGATGTTGGTGATAAAATGACACCAGCGGATTTGATTTTGTTTGGAGAATTATAAATGCTTATCAGGTATGTTATTCCACCCACATCCATAATCGAAACAATGAATATTTATCTTTCGTTCACAGCAGGTCACAATTAAAAAAATATAAGTATTCAATACTGGAAATAAATTTATATAGAAAAAAATCAGTTTTAAGGTACATGCACTCTTTTGCAAATTCCTGCTGAATGCGAATTATAACGAAAAGATGCACATTGCTAATTAAAATGTCCTTAGCCTTGGTTTGCATATTTTTCGTGTGTGTTATTTTTTATGATCTGAGAACATCAAAATTTTGTAAATCATAGAATTCAGGAAAAGTTAAAAAAATGTGAAATCAACTCATTTTCTGACCAGAACATTTACACGTTTTTGACTACTACAATATCGTAAAGTGACATATGGAGATTTTAAAATCAAATGCACTTGTTATATTAACAAGTATATTCCATGATATAGAAAAATTAATAGAGTGGTCTCTAACAATGATAAAAAGAAATTTTAATGTGTTTTTCAATACAAAAAACAAATGATATAATTAAAAATTGACAGAATAGTGAAAACCTACGAAGGCGTAGAAGGGCCACTGAAATATATATTTTTTTAATTCCTAGTTTAATCTCGGAGTTTCGACTTTAATGATTTTATTTGAAAAAACGTTCATGTAGCAATGAAGCCACCGCCAAAGCCATCACCACTCCCTTCTCCACTACCAACGTGGCATATATTGGTTTTTGGAGTAGATGATTTCAAATATTATAATATTAAAGTTCTATGAACTATAACACACCCACACAAAAAACATTTTTGTTTCTGATCTGGGGGTCTGACCATGTTAACTATACATTTTTGAACAGACCATTTTTTTTTGTTTTGGGGTGGTTTTTGTGGAGTTGGGGGTGGAAAACGAGCGAATTTGACAATTCTGACTTCGAATTCGGTTTCAGAGGGTCCAAATATATATGCATAAACTGATATGGTCCACAAGCCTGACCACTTTCCAGATTACAACTTATGGGATTAAGTGGGTTGTGGGGTTAAGTGGGTTATGGGGTTTAAGAGCTTGGGGCATTACAACTTCATTCTTGGGGTTATATGCGTTTAATAGCTTAAATTATGGGTTTTTTTGAGGTTATGTCAAAATCCTGAAGTGATGGGGTTAAATAAACCTCGGATTCGACCCCAAAGACATACAGTGAACATGGTCAGGCCCCCAGATCAGAAACAAAAATTTTTTTGTGTGGCTGTGTAATTTTCGCATAGTTGAGTGCAAATATAGTATCATTTTTTTTCCGTTCTTAAGAGAATTGGATAGGAAATCTGGATGTGGAAGTAGTGATTCCTTAGGCAGCGGTTCTTGAATACATCATTAACCATAAAATAAGTTCTTTCTGGCTATTACACTATCGCCTTCACCTTCATACTAACAAAATGGCACTAAAAATAAATTCATTTTCAGTATTTAGTTTCTATTCCCTCCTAGACGAAACTTAGTTAATACAAACATGGAGAATCAAATTTTCTCTAGTTTTAAACTTTTTTTAAGTAAATATTAAAACCCATATAAGGAAAAAACTATCGTTCCTATTAGTTTAACAATTCAAAGAAATTAGATTTGTTTTTATTGTTAATTTATTTTTTGAGTCACTGCACCCTGGTTAATTAGTCAGTATATACGCCTTTATTCAGTTTTATTCGAAAAACTGTTTGAGAATGTACAGGGTGGTCTCAGGAACATTAAGGCTCCATTTAACTTATTATACTCTTCGAAAAAATGAAGAGTATATTGTATTTGATGGCACATTTCTAAAATCGTAAATATCGCTCGTAGGGAAAAAATATTCATATCATTGTGTGAGTGAACGAATTCTGAACAACTTTCAAAATGTCCGTCTGTCCGTCCGTCCGTCCGTCCGTCACGTTTCTTTTAAGCACGATAACTTAAGAAAGAAAAGTCCGATTGTATTGAAATTTGGAAAGTCAGTTAGTGTTCGCTAGAGGAAGAACCCTATTGTTTTTGAAGAAAATTGATCAGTAAATAAAAAAGTTATTAATTATTTAATTTAAAAAAATATATTCTCTTAATTTTTGTCGCTTGTACTTGAATAGAAATCTTGCGAAATGTTATCTCCATAAACTTTTGCCTTGCAATCCAAAGATCGTGTGTTCGAATCTCACACAGATTGGATTTTTTTTTTTAATTTTTTTTTTTTTTATATATAATTTTTTTCACAACAAAGATGGTATCACAAAATTTAAGATGTCCAAAAACTAACATTATTTACAAGAAAACTGCGAATAGTATCCTATAGAATGTGTAACAATTATCTAAAAGTTAAAGTAGAAAATCACATGTATTTTCCAAAAATCGTGTCAGAGAAACTACTGAACATCTAATTTACGAGATATGAGCTTTACTTGGGTTTTATGTAATTTAACACCCTGTATATATTTTTACATCTTCTAAAGGGCCATAAAAAAGCTTTTTAATGATACATGAAACATAGTATTTATCTTACATATTATTTGTCCTATTTACTCTATATTTACATCTATGAAATTAGCATTATGGAAAACAAAAATATGTCATTTAAAATAAACAATACGTTAGTTCTGTCAACACATGTGTTGGTAATTAGTTTCACTTTGTTTTAAATAAAGTGGAAAATTTCAATGACTGATATACAATGTGTCCCACTTTCCACGGTAAGTTATGTCATCCAATTTCAACCAAATTTGGATCGGTATCAAAGACCTCTACTATATCTTTCTCGAGTAAAACAAAATTTATTTCAGTCATTGACGTACATTTTTATTAAGAAAAACAGCATGGATTCTTCGAGAAGTTATAATAGGCATTTCTTTCATCTTCATCTTTAAACCGACGCATTTCAAACGTTAGTCTCATGTTTCCAACTTTAATCTACGAACTCTGAGGATCTCGGAATTCCGAGATTGAAGTAAGAATTCCGAGATCAAACTCGGAATTAAAAAAAATATATTTTAGTGGCCCTTCTACGCCTTCGTAAAACCGCACTCTTCCCATTTAAAACTATTTTTTTATTACGATCCGATCATTTGTTTAAATGTTCTTTCATTTCTCGTCTAGAATTTTGTACTCTTTAATATTTATTTGTATGATTTTTTTTTGTGTTTTGTTTGCTTTAAAAGTTATTTCGAAAAAAGTCATTTTGGAAGTTCGACACAATATTGTTTTTTGTTGTAACTACAGAATTTGTATTGTATTTCTCTACCAAGAAAGACCTATTTCTAAATTTCACATAAAGGTTATTTCATTTCAGCTCAAAATCCCTTGTGACTGAGCTATTAGTAATAATTTGGGTCCTGTGATGTTAGTGCAATTGCAAATAACAAAGAACAACTTAATCGTTGAGGATTCTTTTATATCTCTATTTATTGGCTATCATCCTCCCATATAACGACAAAAAAATAGGGTAGAAAATAGACTTTTTTTTTTAAATATAAGCGGAGAGTTTCAAAATCAGGAAACGCACATTCGTACGAGAGAGAAGATAAAATGGGCGGGTAATTCTCGTGAAACAAAACAACTGTAATAACATCCAGCAACGTGTTCTCAGGGGTGCACTTCGATCGGCCCAGTGGTTTCCTTCAACACAAATCGCGAACGTGACACGTTAGGCACGTGGACTCTATACCGCAGACTGGTGTCGACTCTGAAACTCCATCCATCACAATGCCACTCAGCGCCAACCCCGAAAACGCCTGTGAAATAGGGACTGGTTTTGTATCATGTTGTTTTAAAAAATCCCGTGTCTACTAGAAAATTGGAAAAATAGAGGAAAAGATAAATATATCTTGGTGTTTTCGAGGAATTGGTGTTGGGCAGGAGACACGACGTGCTTTTTTATATTGAATAAGATGACTGAGAGAATGTGGCATAATAAAAGGGTGATAATAAATTGTAGTGGTATTACTCAGTTTCTGGCTTTGGTTATAAAGAAATTATTAGCTTCGTGCTGCACTATAGGGCATACAGGACTTTCATGTCTTGAAAATCTGTTTGTTGATATAGTCATTTGAAATTTGATACAGATACAGGGTGTTCCACATGATAAAACGATGGGAGAAGATAGGTGAGGTCGTTTCCAATCAAAATGTGGTTATTTGATTTTTGATAGTTCAAAAGTTATTAGCCGTTTAAAAGTTATCAATGTTTACAGTTGTTGAATGGAAGAAATAACAATTGTTATTAAAAGTTTTTAGTGAATATCACCGACATTATAGAGATTTAAAAATTTTTTAAAAAAATTGAATTTCTTCGAAGATTCTCGCTGAAAACTATGAGATAAATCCTAAAATTGCTATTGAAAATTGCCCTAGGTCTCCGTCAATTGGTCTGTATGTATGTACGGAAGCGCTCTACAGGTCGCAATTTTTAATGGATCCACTTGAATATTTTTTTAGTCGCTTCGTCTGTTATCAACATAGAACCCTATTCAATTTCATAAAGATCTGTCAACTAGTTTAATTAATTATTATAAATAATTATTTAACATTTGCATTCTCAAATGTAACATGCCGGAAACTTTTGTATCTTTCGAAATTGATACCAAGTATGTCGAGAAGAAACATGTCTGAAAGGTGTCTGAAGGTGTCTGAAAGCTGATGCAATACAGAATAACATGACGACTCACGGCGGAACATGATACAGCATGAAAAAATACGAAGTGACCTCTATGACGTTTTGTGACGAGACAATCTGACATGACGTCATGTGACATGCCCACAGAAGAAGAAGAAACAATTAGAATAGAAAGTCGGCAAAAATTCTTTGATCTCTTCTAACAAACGTCCGCCATATTGAAGTTCCGGGAACCCAAGACAGTACTCAATATTTTTTAACCCTTTTAGGAACGGCCTGGTAGAGATTTTTCTGCGAGAATAAAGTCAGAAAACCTGTGAAACATTAGATGAAGACAAAGAATATATTTTTTAGTTTTTCAATATTTCTTAAATTGCGTCATTTTTTGCGCTGAACTTATCATTTTTTCCAGAAACGTTCGTTTCAAGGGTCGAGATTAACGAAGCGTCTAGGTAATACACGATATTAAGTGAACATCGTATTTGAGATCGATTTCAGTTAATTACCGATTAATTAGACGAAATTTTACCGAAAATACAAAAGTCCCCACTTCCGCCTCTTCTAGTTCCCTCATTTTTGGCGTAGGATAAAACATGAGAAAAAGAGTTTTAACAAACTTAATTCTGTTTAAAAGACCCCGCACACAATGCATGGGTTTTGCGGCTCCGGTCAAATTTCGTGAAACTCTGGGAAATAGTAGTTCTCAGTGAGGAGAAAAAAAGTCTAAATGGGCGCGAAACTCCAAACCCCATTGATTCCGTGATAAGACTAGCTGAAGTCCTAGAAACCCAACAGCTGGTCGCAGCGTTCAAACAGCTCTAGCTCAAAACCAGTATATTTTTGAGCTTGGCGCCCATTCAGACTTTTGTACTACTATTCCGAGAGTCATGTGGATTAGCCTACTGGTGGTTTGGTAGGGGTGGTTTCGGGTGGGTTAGAGGGTTGGTGGTTAGGTGGTTTAGCCCGCTTTTGGTGTGGAATTTAATTCTTTCAAGAAAAATTAGCGATTAAACTCGCTGTTCCCAGGGTCAAGAGGGTTGGCCTACTCGTGATTTGGGGTGGTTTCTAGGGATTAGGTGGGTTAGGGTGTGGGTGGTTAGGTGGTTTAGCCTTATAGTGGTGTGGAATTCAATTATCTCAAGAAAAGTAAGCGATGAAACTCGCTGTTCCCAAGGTCCGGTGGGTTAGCCTTCTTGTGGTTTAGAAGGGGTGGTTTCTAGGGAGTAGGTGGGTTAGGAGGTTGGTCGGTTATGCCGCCAAAAGATTCGTAACGAAACGAACCCGTTTTAAGGTATGCGCCAAATAGCTGCGATTTTGAAATATCTAAATTCTTCACCGAAGAAATTATTTCTTTTAGTGAAAAATATATAGAAATAATTAAGAAATAACGGAGGACGACATTATATTTAATATTCTATAGAATACCCTTCGCAGCCTTTTGAGAAAAAGTTAATTTTTTAGGTATACTTGCTGAATTTTTCATTTCAATTACCTCTTGATGATGAAAAACTTGGTCAATGAAACGTTTGTCAGGATATAATGTAATATTTTTGCTTTCGTAGAATCTCATCAAACCTCTTCAAGAGCATTCATTTTCTTCAGTAAAATACGAGATAACTTTAACATTCACTGATCGTCTTTTCTCAAAAACAATAAGGTTCTTTCTTCAGCTAACACTAACTTACTCTCTAAATTTCAATGCGATCGGACTTTTCCTTCTTATACACCGTGCTTATAAGGAATGTGACGGACGGACAGATACGCAAACATTTTGAAAGTTATGCAGAATGCGATGGCAAACACAATTATACTAAAAATAGTCCTCTTCTAGCGATATTTGTGGTTTAAGAAAAGTTTTTGACACAATTTATATTCCTCGTTTCTGCGAAGAGTATAATAATGGACCCTTTAAGGATCCTTGCATTATACCGGATGTAGTAATGACATTGTACCTTGTTGTAATCAATATTATTGGTCTTATAATAATCCTTTAATATGTTGTGGATAATTTTTTTACAACTACCTCCTCGACGCGACGTGGTAAGTTCGTTAATATTTCTTTGACAAATTAGCCCAGTCGATGAAGGTATTTACCTACAAAAACTTTCAAAATGAATAATTTTATTTTAATGAGTTTGTGAAAGTGTATCGAATAATATTCTAAAAAGTGTAGATTTCGCTCGGATGCAGAACATAAAAAAAAGTGAGAAAAAATTTTTTTTCAATTTTTTCACACGTGGTCTATCCACCTGTATTTTTTATTTTTTCCTATCTGACTTAATTTCAAAATTTTGAAAAAACTGACGAAAAAAAATTGTTTTTTCACTTTTTTTAATGTTCTGCATCCGAGTGGAATGTAAACTTTTCAAGATATTATTCTCTACACTTTCACGAACTCATTAAAAAAGAAACTATTCATTTTGCAAGTTTTTGTAGGCTTCACTATAAAATGTTCTCTGTCGTCTGGGCTAAATAATAAACACGTAGATTTCAGTACGTAACATGTAAGTATATCGTGCCACCAAACTTGTTTTCAAATATTTTGTTACAAAGTATTTCCCACACTGCATATGTAGCATTAACAAAAAGTAATAAATAAGATAAAAATCTTAAAAGCTATTAGACTGGGTAGCCAGACTAATCCACCAATGAAGATATGGATAAAAATAAATAAATTTAAGCCTCTAAATGCACTTTTAACGTAGTTCACTTAAAATCAGACTGATAGTGACTTATATTAGACACGAAATAAAGTTCACGAACCCCCATATTCCCTTCTGGCTTACTTAAAGGCGTTAGAGAACCAATTACTGTTTCCTTCCCGTTATATTTATGTATCAGATAGCGGATAATTCATGGTGATTCCACACGAACGCTGCGAACATGTGGAGAGTTGAAGTATCCAACAACCCTAAACACAACTCCAGTAATGCGTTACAATAAAATATTTTACTATGTTTGTATTTTATTTGCTAAAGTTTGTAAAGGGGTGTAAACTAAACTCCCAACAAACTGGAGCATGGTAATTTTATGAAATGGCGCTTACATATTTCGTATTCAAATATCAATCCATAGAATGGAAATATATTGCTCTTTTTGCATCAATATTAGAAACAGTCCCTGTGTATAGTTCAAAATATGATGCATTTTACTAGCGAGATTCCCTCCTCTATTGAATTCGAATTGTAAAAACTTTTTATCTCTCTGTAACCTTGGCTGTAACTAAAGTGATAGCAGGGAGTCTTGATATGTTATTATGTTCAAGTTTTTTGAGATATTCGTCTTTTGAACGTAAGAAAAATGGAGGCGGTTCTTAAGGTAAATTATTAAGTCCCGAATATTTTCTAAGCAAAATTTTAGAAAAAAAAGCTACCCGCAGTTTATCCGATAAAATTCAGAACTCTCGGGATATAATCTGTGAATATGTTTGTGACGCAGTCACATATAAATTAACTACAAAATTTAGATTTTTAAAATAAATCATAAAATTTGTATTTTTTATTTAAATCATGGATTTATTGCCATAAATTGGTGACCCCCGTCTCCGTGAACATTTAATTGCCCTGTGAGACATTTATAAAATTTCAAAAAACGAGTTGACGATCGCACCCTCAAAGTCATTAAGATGTCAAGCTCTAAAAGAAGATGCAATATCCGAGGTATACCGTATGCAGAGATCGTACAACTTCAAGTCAAAAATTCGTATACGATAGAAGGAACTTATAAAAAGGCGAGATTTCAGGACCATTATAAAACACTAGATCCCGTTAGATTCCCCAGTGCAACATTAGAACCATCGCTAGATCCCCCACCACAATCCGACAGTCTGAACAACCACAAGTTTATATCCAGAAGACTTTTAATTTTTATTTATTTTGTACATGTGTAAATGAGTACTCTGCTTATACAACTCCCTGCACTATTGAGCCATCTTATCAAGGTGTGAATAATTTGTTAATCATTTTAATTTACAATTACTGAAAGACGCTCAATCTAACTATTGTGAACTTTCCTGTTTACTTACAAATCAGTCAAATACGTGCTATTTTATCACCTACCCGTCAAATCTAACTTTTAAAAAGTCCTTTAATACTGATGCTTTGGTAGGTTGATTTTTACTTTTGCAGGGGGGGGGGTATACGTAGCGTATTTACTTACATATTTTTAAGTTTTACGTTACTAGGATATTTTTTTATCTATTTATTTAACGTCGGCCTATTTCCGCTACCAGAGCTTATCACCGACGCCAGGAGACGAGCTACCCCCCACCTCGAAATTTTGCCAAACCTCTTCTTGTAAGAAGAGTAGGGATCTTTTACTTGCCTAACATTAAATAGGCAAGGGACCGCCTGCTTTACATTCCCTCCGAAGAACGGTATACTACTACGTAATCCTCGTCTTGAAATTACATAGCTTCCGCGTATACACTGATATACAAGCCGCTGGAAGGTGGGACGAGATTGCTGTGTTTCCCAAGATGAGTCACCCATCCAAATACTAACCGCGCTGCACGTTGCTTCACTGGAGTATCGAGGATACATACACAGTGAAAACGTATCTACGCTCGCCCCTACTGGGATATAAAATAACAACAAAAATTATTAATAAAAAATGCTATTTTATAGTTTTAAAATAAATCTTAAAATTTTGTTTTTTTTTTTAATTTAAATTATGGATTTATTACCATATATAGCAAGCAAGTAAAAGTCTGTAGAATTGGGATTTAGTGGTAGTTAGTAGTTATTTTATCTTATAACTTTGAAAGGTTGTGGGGTAAATAATAATTATAATAATAATAATAATCTTTATTGTCCAGTAAGCCATGTACATGGATTAGAGTCGTCAAGGGTATA
This sequence comes from Rutpela maculata, assembly GCA_936432065.2. NCBI lineage: Eukaryota > Metazoa > Arthropoda > Insecta > Coleoptera > Cerambycidae > Rutpela > Rutpela maculata. The sequence continues at coordinate 164,726,444 of OW386288.2, forward strand.
ATACATTAATTGGTATAAAACATTAGTTAATAGATAGTGTAAAACAAGTTGAATTGCAGACACAATATATTATAGTATTACAATAAAAAAATACAAATGGTGCTAAGTTAAGATAATCTATTTAAGTACTCGTGTATACCATAGAAGCAATTTTGCTGAAGGAAGCTCTTTGATTTCGAATTAAAGCTATTGAAGTTATCGATATCTATAATTTGTTTGGGAAGTTTGTTATATAAAGTGATACCTGCGTAGGTCGGTGAGCTTTCCAGAAGTGTGGTATTATGAAGGTTGTTTCGGAGTAAGTGTCCATGTCTAGTGGGACAGGTGTGATGTTTTGAAATTGCTGAGATATTAGCTATGTTTAGTTTTATGGATACGATCGTCTTAAAGATATAAGTACAGGGTACTGACATTAATTTATGCTTGATAAAATATGGACAGCAGGATTCCCTACGTGCCACACGGAACATTAGCCTTATGATTCTTTTTTGCAAGATTAATACGCGATTTGCATTGGGAGCTTTTCCCATAATACGATGTTATAGGAAATGTGTGGGAAATAAAGGCTGTAGTAAGTATTGCTGAATGTTTGCTCATTAAAACAATCTTTTAAATTTAAGATGGCAAAATAAGACGATCTGAGTTTGCCACATAGGTTGTCAATGCAGGTAGTCCAAGACAGTGATCCAGAGATAAATGGGAGCAAATAGGTAAAGCATGCAAGGAAGAGTCCATACAATTGGGAATTACTGCATGAACGAGAAGCCAAGGTCTCAACCACCCCCACTATCACCTCCAGTCCATTCTTAAGGGGGGTAGAAACTAAAATTGTGATATAGTGTGTGTACAAGAAGCAAATGCCTCAAAAAATTTTTGGCATCAGCCGCCCCCTCTTACTATCCCCTTTAATAATGGGGTGGGAGTGGTAGTAAGAAACGTGGACAGGGAAAGACTTGGATAAGAAATCTGGATGTGAAAGTGTTGATTTCTTAGGCAGCATTTTTTTTAAGTATGTCTACACTGTCTATTTTTTACCGAAATACTTCCAAATATTATGTCCTCCGTCGAATTTTATTCATAAATTATATTTTTTAGTGAGTTCACCTTGTACATTTTTCACTAAAAATATGTCGCACTTCTTCGTTGGTAATATCGTCAACTAACTACAAATTTATTCTTCTTCGTGGTGTAGTTTTGTAGATATAGCGCCAACAGATAGATAGAGACCACACAAACAGAAAGACTAACCGAATAAGAAGACCTTAATTTTTGTGTCTGCATAATATGAAACGTGAAAATCTGAAAGAATCTCTTACGTTTACAATGTTTCCCTTTAGTAAGTAAAGAAAGTGAAAATCCCATATACACTGTGTTTCACTTGAAATGGTAACATCTCAATAACTTTTTTATTTTTTTCCAATTTGAATCAAATTTTACTTAAATATAGAACAAATTAGGATCTACTTATGACCAGAAAAACATTCGCCTCCTACAAATGCAAAGCCACCTGCGGTACCAAAATATGCGGAGAAAATCAAAAAATCATATTAGGCATATTTTTATCGGAAAATTTTGTTAATAAAACTTGTTCAGAATTATCCAAAAACCTCGAGTCCAAAATTCAATCAAAATGAAAAAATTAAATATAAATTTTGATTAAAATGATGGCCAAGTCCGAAAATATCATTTAACGTTTTTTTTTTTTTTTGTTTATAAAACTATAGTATGACAATTTTGTTTGAAATTAAACCCAAGCTGTCATGTAGTTGTCAAGCAATTCAGAGTTTTTTTTTTAAATAATTATTTTTAAAATTTTAATTTTTCAAATTTTTTATTTTGATTCAATTTTGGGCATAAGGTTTTTGAATAATTCTGAACAACTCTTATTAATAAAATTTTCCTATAAAAAGATGCCTAATATGATTTTTTGATTTTCTCCGCATATTTTGGTACCGCACGCAGGTGGCTTTGAATTTGTAGGAGGCGAATGTTTTTCTGGTCATAAGTAGATCCTAACTTGTTCTATACTTAAGTAAATCTTGATTCAAATAAAAAAAAATATAAAAAGGTTATTGGGGTGTTACTATTTCAAGTGAAACACACTGTATATTGAATAATGTCTCCTCCCAAAGGTGGAACTTTGTTTTGAATATTGTGGAATATTTTCGACACTAAAAATGAACGAACATTTTCAGTTATAGAATTGCCGCTGAAGACCTGAAATTAATTCCTAAGACAATATCAAACAATAGACAACAGGAAAAGAAAATGTGTTCATTGGTTTAAAATTTAAAACAGTAATTGCAAATTAGATTCGTACATATCCTTTACTATTGAACAACTGAAGGCTCATACAAATTTCTTGCAAGTACCTTATCTTGTTGAATGTTCGAAAATCCAAATCTTTCGGAGTATGCATTTGTACTTGTGGCAAATAAAGTCCTTTATTGCTTTATGCCCTGGGTGTACCCGAGGAAAAAAATTCCTCGTGTGCTCAATACCGGACACTTTTCTAGCGTTATGATTCTCACGGGAGAGCAATAGATATTGTTATAATGAAAACTTTCAATTATAAATTGGTAACAGAAATGTCAGAGAGTTTTAGATGAGATTTTCTTCAAGTTGAATTGAGTCTTTGTTATTTTACTGCCCGGTTAAATTTTCTGTTAAATCAAATTGTTACTGCAAGTTAGATTGAAACCTATTTAATTGTCCTTTGTGAATTCAATTCAATTAGATGTTCGTATTCGGGATGTCCTATATTTATTTACCTTCTTAAATAATAATGGAAGCGGTCTGCAAATAAATATTTCCTGTTTGTCTCTCATACATACTTAAGAATGTTTTGTTTCCTCTTATCCTGCGGGCACTCTAAGTAATTATTTTTAGATTTCCTTCTATAGATACGGTCTACGAATTTCTGTAACCGGTTTTCTCCTGTATTATTAAAATATAACATGAGCTATGAATCATTTAAAATTGATATCTGCTAAATCTAAGCAACTAAATAGATATTTTAATTGGTGAACCTGTTGAATACTAGAAAATCATACTGTTATAACTCAATTTGGTATTCACTTGGAATCTCCTAAGTGCTTGAATTATTGCTGGAAATTTTTTGAGTACATGAACTTTTTGAAAATTATCCCGAGTCGCGTAGCGACGAGAGTAATTTTCTTAAAAAATTCATGTACGAGAAAAATTTCCTACACTTAATTCAACCACGCGGGGATTCGGTAAGAAAATTTCATACCTACATAAATTAAATAAATGCTAATTTAATACTATAACACTATATATATAGTTGTAAGAGAGATATCTACATATTATATGCAATGTTAAAAAAAATATTTCCACTCATCTTAGTTGCAAAAAACTATTACATGAGGGATTAATATATATTCACTGAAATGTTTGATATTACTTTTTCTTCACTAAAATGGGTGGAATTCTGTTTTTCTTATCTTTTCTAATGTTACAACAGTTTGGGTGAACCGGAATACCTATATTCGTATAATAGATAAGTAATATATTTTTCGTCCATTTTAGTTTAAAAAAATGACAGAAAATTGTTCAAGACAACTCTATTTTTACGTTATGAAATAAGTTTTGTTTACTAAAATAGGTGGAATATTATCTTTTTGGTTTATTTTCATGTTTTATGCACATGATATAGCTAAGTTTCAGCACATTATAACTTAACAGTTTAACCAGTGTAAGAGCACAAATATACATTATGCACATATTGTGAAGAACTTTGAGGTTAAAAAAAGCCATCCAAAATTGAAATACTTATCATACCTGATTGAAAAGTGCAATATGGACGAAAACCAAAATGAGAAGTTATTCAGCGTAGTACAGAAAAAGCTACTGGAAGTATCAACCAAGTTTTCACGAACTAGAAAAGATAAGTAATATAAAATTGTTTCAAAATATTATATTTATGTGGTCAAGCATAGACATTTAATTGATACAGATCCTTCACCGATGTATTCACCATTGAAACGCGAGGAGTTTTTAAAGAATTTTGAAACACATTTGAAATATTCAGTATCACAATTAAACAAGAAATAAAATGTTGTTTCACGAGCTCAATGATTTTTTTTATAATTATCTCGTTTAATATGACAAATAAAATTCCATTTTTATGTAAAAGCAAATGTTAAATAATTTGACAGAAAAATTTTCACTTATTAATTTCGTTCAGGATACTCTGGACGATGAAAATTTCCTGGAATTTTTTGGGTTGCTATGGTAACGAAACCAAGAACAAACTTCTGATTGGCTAAAAAAGTGAGGTATGAAATTTCCAGCAAAATATATCGACAATTTATTGTGTCAAAAGTGAACGACCAATGCGAGAAAACCAGGCTGTTGACAACGCAGGCAGTCAAAACTCCTGCATTATCCAGAAAACTAGACAAGGAAGATTGCAAGCGCTACCCTCAGGTGGGAAAATTGCCGAACATGGTTGAAGTCAACACTGTCAAGGTCGATCTTCCAGACAGTTGGACAAAGAAAACTCTGAGGCAAGAGCAATTGCGCGATGTAGAAATCGGTCCCATGTTGAGAGCAAAAGAAGGGGGAACGCGTCCAGTATGGAAGGATGTTTCCAACAAAGAAGTGGGGCTGAAGGCTTTATGGTCACAATGGGATTCACTTACGGTCGTAGACGGGCTTTTGAGGAGAGCATGGGAAAGCCCAGATGGGAAGCAGGTTGCCATGCGTCTAGTGATTCCCAGGTGTCGTGTACCAGAAGTACTCCAGGAAGCGCATAAGAAACGTCCAGCAGACACTTCGGCATAAACAAGACATTGAGTAGAGCATGGGAACGGTTCTATTGGGTTAATAGTCACCAGGATGTGGAGGCCTGGTGTCGCAAGTATAAGAATTGTGCTGCCAGTGGGGAACCATTTTCCATGAGCAACTTCAGAAATGAAAGTCAAGAACAGCCGAAGAATGACCGAGAGCAGATGACCAAAGCTAGTAACCGATTGAAGGCTCGTTATGATCAGAATGCCAGTACAGAGAGATTCAAGGTGAGGGATCTGGTTTGGCTGTACAACCCACAGCGGAAGGAATGGAGATCACCGAAACTTCAACCTCCTTGGGATCATACACTTGGATAGACTGGCGAAGTATGTGAAAAAGGCTGAGTTGCCTGACCGGGACGTTCAGGCTTAAGGAGGGGGCAGTGTTACAAATATCCACCTTTTGGGTATAGCCAGCACATGTTGTACGTTATGCCATCTGTGAGACAGTAGAAACAGTAGAAATGTTCTGGAACATTAGAGAAAAGAGACATCTAGATAACGCCGCGCCGTTTCTAGAATAATTCAGGAAGCAATCGCTAGGGGTATATAAAGCCTTATTCTCGGCCAGAAGTTTTTTGAATATGGCAAGTGAGGTTAAGACTCCAAAGTGAAAACAAAGTGATAAACATTGTTATTTTTAGTCAGTAAAGTTCATTTAAGTTAATAATAGAATTGTGATGTACTCAGTAAATTATTTAATAAAGTGTGTTAGTGGTTATCTCTTGTTATAAATTTTGGAACCCACGGAATTTGCAAGGGTGGTTTCCTAGGGGTGGAAACACATTACAATGGGTTCTTAAGGGGTTCAAAAATGATATATTTCATCAGCCGTTTTCATTGATTTTACCTCATTTTTGCAACCATGATATACCAGAAATTTAAAATGAACTCTTAATATTGTATTTTTCTTAAACCTTACTCGATTGCGTAAAATCATAGTACAACTTGAAATATTTTGTTATATTTAAATTTCATTTTCAACGATTTTTGCTTTTTAATGCAAGAGAGATTTAGTATAAATAAAGCACTTTTATCAGTCTCGAAACATTTTTAAACGCGTAATGAGTCAAAAACTGATGACCACTTTAGGGGTCGCAAAAATGGGGTGAAAATCAATGAAAACGTCTGAAACGGAAATATATAATTTTTGAACCCCTTAATAATCTATAATTAGCTATTCAGACGTTTTCATCAATTTCAACCCTATTTTACCAACATTTGAAAAACAATTTTTTTTTCAACCCTTATATCTCGAAATCGGCCCACTGAAAATACCTGAAATTATTTTTCCGACATTATTGACGTTGAATAGAATAAGTACCCAAAGTTTCGTCCGTAACTACAATTTTTTTATTTATTTTTTTATTTTTAAAAAATTTTCGCCAAAAAACATCCCGTAGTTTTCGTCTGAAATTTTGGTGGGTGGATGCGGAGTTGATCTACTTTCATAATACCGTGGTTTTGTTCGTAATTGCAAACATTTTTTTTTCGATTTTTATCTCCTCTCGAATCTATTTACCAGACTTTTCGTAGAGGAAAAAGGCTTTCGAAATCAACTCAATAAACCAAATACCAAATTTCAGACTTAACAACAATCGATCGAACCTCTACGTGCCATTGCTCTAACTAATACAAAATACCAATGTAGAAATTCTTTTTGAGGTATAAAAACTGTCTCTAAATCATCTTTATAACGAATTAAGAACAATTTCCAAAAAAAAGTATATAAAATGATTTAAACTAGTTATTGGGTCCATCCTGACAATATGTATGCTTTTAAGGCAGACAATGGTTTTTGTTTCTTCATATTAGATATACGTTATATTTTAAGTTCGGTGCACCCGTCACGCTGTTTTGATATGAAATGGATGGACTTAAGGTTGAAGGTAGTGCCAGTGGGGAACACTTTAGTAATTGGAAAAGAGCTGAACCAGAATAAACCGAATAAGGAACTTCAACGCCTGTCTGATCGTTGTACATGTGATTCCTCACTATTTTTCAGTTAACCCAAGATTGAGATTATACAATATGCTCAGAAAAGCGAGACGCGATGATATATAATCACACATTATTCTGACAAATTATGGAGGGAATCCAATAAGAAAAACGGAAGTTAAATAGCGTAAAAACACGAAGAATTAATCTAGCGTGAATTTAACTTTGTTCAATTCATATTGATGTTCGTACGTTGTCATACTTCGACATATTTTCAATCAAATTGGAATTATTTATCTGACGTAAAACAACACTGCACACTTCCTCATATGTTTTTCTCAATTAGTTCACCAGCTTTTATAGTATTGAATTTTACTCTTGATGATTAGTGGAGTCGATTAGAGTTCTAACCTCGTAATGAAATCCTCTGAAACTTTTTGCAACATCTTTTTACTTCCACGTCCAGTGGAAGTATAGTAACGATAAAAAAATTTTTTAAAATTTTTATTGTTCAAATAGGCTTAAAATGTCATAAAACGTCGAGATTTTAAGTTTGAGCGAAAAAAAATTCTGTCTGTCTGTCGGTCTGTCTGTCTGTCGGTCTGTCTGTAACTTTTTTTTGTGCGCACGTTTACTCTGAAACCGTTTAAGATATTGACTTGAAATTCGGTACACATATGTACTTTAACGAGATCTAGAACTAGACTATATTTTCATCTTGTTCCGTCGAAGGGTTGGGGGGTAAATTGGGGTAAATTTGGGGTAAATGGGTAAATCAAGCAGGTAAGAGTCCATAAAATTGGTATTTAGTATGTACAAGAGAAGCTAAGGGCTCAAAAAAATTTTTGGCATTAGCCACCCCCATTACCAACCCCCACCCCCTTACTAAAGGGGATGAAAAAGAATTGTGATTTAGTGTATGTACAAGAACCGGAAACCCCAAAATATTTTTTTACTTCATCCACCCCCACTACCGCCCCCTATCACCACCCCCACCCCACTACCGATATGGGGTATCGTTTTACTGGTTTTTGGGGTAGAGGATTTCAAATATTATATTATAAAGTTCCATAAACAATTATTTCCACACACAAAGTTTTTTCGTTGTGAGTGACTAGAGAATCTGGATGTGGAAGTAGTGATTCCTTGGGCAGCGGTTTTTATACTAAAAATTGCAAAGTTTATAGTTTATCTCGTACGCTTATTAATAATTAATTCCGTAAACTAATAATAATAATAATACTAGGCTGACATTCGCCTTTTTAAGGTCAGCTGGGCTCAAGTCGGAGACCGAGGGATTCATTGTGGCCTGTCAGGATGGTGTAATAAACACCTTGGTCTACCGAAGCCGCGTAATGGGTGTACAGGTCCCTGATACCAACTGCAGGACCTGCCGTCAGGCGCCAGAATCGCTGATGCATTTGCTTTCAGCATGCCCGGTATACGCGATTTCGGCCTACATCCACCGCCATAACGCGACTTTACGAGTGTTATACTACCATCTACGGCACTCATATGGAGTAGACCAAACACCAGTGCTGCCTTACATCCCCGGAGACATTGAATCCGTTGTCGAGAACGAGAGGTGCCGAGTTTATTGGAACTACTCGTTCCCGACCGTCAGGCTAATTCAAGCCAACAAGCCTGACATAGTCCTCCTCGACCATCAGAACAAAGTGATGTTCGTAATCGAATTCTCAGCACCTGCTGAGACAAACATCGCTTTGAAGGAGGGGGGAAAAACGGACCAAATATCGTGATCTCCGGTATGAGCTCCAAGTGCTGTACCCAGACTACTCGGTCAAGATGGTCGTCCTAATAATCGGCGTACTTGGAGGGATGAAGACTTCGCTGCTCTCAGAATTGAAGATCATACCGGCCTGTCAGAATTCGGCAGAATGGTTGGCAGATCATATCAAGAAGGCGGTTATCTTGGGGGTCCCTTCGTCTACTTAGGGCTTTAGGTATTTACAGTCACTAACTCCACTGGTCGTGAAGAGTGGCTGTAAGAAATTTGCCGGCACGGCTACCGTGTGGTGTCGGAGGCCACGGAAGCCCTGTCCGGGAGCGGGATACCCGAAAGAAAAATAATAATAATAATAATACATTTTTAGTAGGTAAAAGAAATAATCATTATAACTGAAAGAAAATAGAATTTTTAAGAAAAAATGTTATATAAGTACAATTTTTTATATAAATTGTTAGTTTTTAAGTTATAACGGCTTGAAAATTGCGATTTTAGCTCGGGAAAGAAATTTTAAAACGATTTATACCAAATAATTCGAAAAATATCACATCTAGCGAAAACATGTTTTAGGTCTAAAAGAACACCTATAAACTAGCAATGAGTTTGTATTTTTTCAGCGGCGGCCCGTTAATTAATTTTAATATTAAAATTATAAAACTAAGTTTTATGATAACATATTTATTATTTTACTACATATTAATCCGCCTCCGGCAAGTTCACATACGAATTCGCTTAATCTGAATACCGAGTCGCTTGCCGCTAATACTTTGAAATTTCGATTAGAAATGTCATGCGCATGTGTCTAGACTCTGACCACTGGTATCCAGGGTAGGCAGTGGACACCGAAATCGTGTTATACTACGACTACGCATATCATATCATTCTCTTCGATTTTACGCCTGCAATACGTATCAAAACGGGACGTATGTCTTGCGTCTTTAGGCGATTTACATGTTAGGGAGGGTAAGCCACGCTTCGCGTAAAAAAATAGAAAGCCTAACTTAAACTTAATAAACTTATGAATAATAAATTTTGAATTGTTGGATATAGACCAAGAGCTACCAACGATTTATTTACCTCATAAGCAAAATACGGTTTGAGCCTAGGAATATGTAGAGGCTGCAGACTGACCCAAATGTGATGAAATATTTGCATCTATTTTCCACATGAGGAAAATGCATGAAACCATATTTCTTTAGATTTAGGTTAGCCAAACATGAATATATCAAATCTAACTGATAAAGTTCTTGTTTAAGGTCCATCAGACACAATTTTTTTAAAAATGTATTTTTTTACCTCATCAGCAAAATAAATGAAAGCTTCATATTTCTTTAGCTTTAGGTTACCCAAACATGAATATATCAAATCTGACCGATAAAGCTCTTGTTTAAGGTCCATCAGACACAATTTTTAAAAAATGTATTTTTTTACTCCATCAGCAAAATGAATGAACCCTTCATATTTCGTTAGCTTTAGATTAGTCAAACATAAATATAGCAAATTTGACTGATAAAGCCCATGTTTAAAGTATATTAGACAATTTGAATAATAGTATATTATTATATGAGCGATTATGATAGCCATTATACACGAAGATGACGTTTGAGCCCACGAGCCGTAGGCAAGTGGCGCAAATCATCTGAGTAAATAATGGCCATAATCGCGAATGTAATACTATACTTTTTCTACACCTATTAAACAAATAAATTAGACCGAAAATCTATTTGTAATAAGTCGAAAACGTAAACAAACAATATGGCGGTACACTTGTCATTGTCACGCGAGTTGATTGCCAGCCGCAAGAGTTGATCGCGGTCGATTTAAAATATCATTGAATCAGCGAAACAATGATTTTTGAATTTGTATTTGTGATTGGCCGGATGCAGTGAATTATGAATCGATAATTCACTACAGTGAATTATAGGCCTGATTTTTCACCAAAAAAAAAAATGCTGATAATTGTTATATAATTAAATAGGTGTAGAAAAAATAGTAATTTTAAATTATTTGTAGGATTGCACAAAATCTGTTTTGAATTTGAATTTATTTACATGATGTGAGAAAGGGAAAAAAATTATTGCGTTATAAAACTAAAATCTTTAATAAATAATATAGTTAAGAATATATTTGTATTGTTGCTGTATTTAGCTAGTATTTAAAAAAATAATTCTCAAATAATATTTTTCGTTGATATATAGCATTACTTAGGAGCTTAAGTTGTTTTTTTGTTCGTTTAAAGCACTTGCTTTAGAAAAAATTCCATCCGCCATATTGGAGCCACCATTTTGAATTTATTTTTGCTTTGACTTCAGATTCATAATCAGCAAGTCGAAGAATATAATTATACTACCCAAAAAGTAGTATTTTTCCTCAACCAATGTGCTAAACTGTAAAAACTGATTAAATTGCAGTTTTTTTGCTAGTTTTAAGCCCCCATCGATTCCACTAATTAAACAAACAAAGATCGTTAATTTATAACATTTTAGTATTGGGTTTAAGCAATACAATGCAAAAAAATAGCATGAAAATTTATTCACTGGTGATCTCGTTCGGCATTTTTCATTTTTTACGCATAACGACTCTCCACTGGATACTTTTGATAATAAAATAATTTCACCAGCGAGTGAACAAGGGTCTGGTTACAGCCATTCCAGACCTACCTTGCACTGACGAGAGCCAACAGCTCGAAACTGCAGTCTGCAAGTGGTGTGGAGTGGCTGGCACGAGAGGTCCTTTGAGTAGGAATAAGTCTTTCGGCTGGTGTTTGTTGCAATCGAAGAATTATCGTTTTGTGGCAATACATATTCATTACACTTAACATTAGATTTGAACATTTTCCAGATTTCGCTCGAATAGAATATTTCAATGTCATCTGCAAATTATATAATTTGGCATGCGGAATTTTACGTAAGTATATCACTCACATATATTACAAAAATTACAGGCCTAAGCACTGTTCCTTAAGGTACGCCATATGTGACAATTGCATATGTGTTTAGATTATCATCAATTTTTAACATATTGTTCTCTATGACCTAAGTAATTTCTAAATTTTATGAACTCTAATTTGCTTAATAATTGTTGTGGCAGTTAGATATGAGGTTATATAATATCTAAATAGTTTACAACTCCAAGTTTATAGTCGTAGCGCTACACAAAAAAACGTTTCAAATCGTGATAGAAGCAAACCGCTTGGCAGAAAGTTTACTTACTAATAATAGGTTGATTTGGCCCGCAGCACCTTATCAGGGGTGGCGTCAGATTCAAAATGGCGGAATTTTTCAAAATGGCGCTGCTTAGCTTTTTTCTTATGGGACTAATATGATTAAAATCAAACAAAATACCAAATTTGAACTTTTATAATTTAAAAGCAAAGCGTTTTCAAAAAAAATCCATAATGGCGTAGTTTCTCACAATATAGCGTCTTTTTATAAAAAAAGACACATGACGTTTTAAGATTTTTAGTTTTAATACATTATGTAATATACGGTATTCAAAACTATTAACATAGATTCTGTGCTGTGAATTGAAACTTTACAGAATTTTTACAGAATTAAATAACTTTATAGAATTTTAGGTGACTATTTCAAATTGGCGGCGCACAGTGGGGGATTTTGCTCTACTTTTTCAAAATTCTGTAAGTCGCTCAATTTTGAATGGATTTTGATGCAGTTGGGCTTAAAATGCTTGAAAAGTTTCACTCTTGGACGTGCAAGTGCCACTTTCTCATAAACTATAAAAAATGTAATATAAACCCCTAAAATAGAGAAAATTTTAAAAATAAAAATTCAAAATCATTTTAAAAGTTAATGCATTTAAGAAAATTTGCATTGGGCATTTCCTGAAAGTAAAATAATCATATATATGTAAATTAATTATACACACCATTTTTGGGGGGTGTATTTAGGTGGTGAATTTTGGATGTAATGGAAAAAATGAATATTGCGGGCTCAAAATGGCCCTTATAAGGTTATTTTGGTCTCCTTTTTCCATTTCTGTCCGTTTTTTACGTAAATTTTAAATAAAATCTCTTTTTTTATGTTATTGCATGTAAGAAAAATAGCACAGGGCTTTTAAAATGTCAGATAGGTCTTTTCTGAGAAGTAATGACACATTTGCAAATTAATTATACACACCCATTTTGGTCTCCCCTTTCCATTTCTGGAATCCGTTTTTAAGTACACCGTTAGAAAAATAAAATATCAACTCCTAAATTGAGGAAAATTCTAGAGATTTCTTACTGAAAAGGCATTTTTTGGAAACAAATTGTCTAAATGGGATTTTCATCAAATAAATTGATACTTTCTACCTTTTTTTACCACATACACTTGGAAATCTGTTACTAAAATGTTTAAAAAACTTTTATGCTGTAATTTTTTAGTCTCTTTAAGTATCATTAATTGTGTATAATTAATTTGCATTATTTTACCTTCAGGAAAGACATATCTGACATTTTAAAAGCCCAGTGCTATTTTTCTTACATGCAGTAACATTTAAAAAAAATTGAGGTTTTATTTGAAATTTACCCTATTTTAGGAGTTGATATTATATTTTTTAGGACTTCAGAGATGGAAAAAGGAGAACAAAATACATTATAGGGACCATTCTGAGCCACCAATATTCATTTTTTCCATTATATCCAAAATTCACCACTTAAATACGCCCCCCAAAAATGGTGTGCATAATTAATTTGCATATATATGACTATTTTACTTCCAGGAAATGCCCAGTGACCTTTTTATTAAATGCATTAACTTTTAAAATGATTTTGAATTTTTATTTTTAAAATTTCCCCTATTTTAGAAGTTTATATTACATTTTCTAAGGGTTGTACGTGATAGTTTATGAGAAAGTGGCACTTGCATGTCAAAGAGTGAAACTTTTCGAGCATTTTAAGCTCAACCCCATCAAAATCCAAAAAAAATCCAAATGAGATTAAACGAGATATATTTTTAATGAAATATTGCTGCATAACTTTTGGTATGAGAGGTAGTTTTCCAAAAGCAGTTTATAGTTCTCTTCTCTATTTTTTTCAATAAAATATATCACCATAAGTTTAAAAGCATTCCAAATTGCTTTCTTATCACCATACACGATCAGATCAAAGTGTTCTTCGCCTTTCCAGACCCTTCGTAATTGCTTAATTTAGGTATCACACCTTTTTTATCTTGATAATTAGATACCGATTTATCTTAACATAGTCTTTTCTACGTGCGTTAACTATCATAATTTTGCTTGGATGCTTGGGTCAATGTAGATGTTTTCTACGTCTTTATCAAGTGATTGCTTTAGCGACAGTATTTTCTGGTGAAGCGAACCTTTCTGATAATATCTCGTTCGCAAATAAAGAAAAAATATTTTTAATCCTTTTGCATTATTAACAAGATGGATTCAATAAGACTCTTCATACCCTCAGATCAATTTAAACAGACAATAATATATTAGTGGAGTCGGTTTAGAAAAGGGTTGGGAAATTTTTTAAGATGGATGCAGACCTTGCGAAAATTGTTTGTCATGACGGGTATAACAAAACCCCAGAAAGGGGTGGAAACCGTGCTTTTTTGGCCGAAAAGGGATTTTTTGGACATTTGCATCCATCTTAGAAAATTTCCCAACCTCGCTATTTTCTTGACTAAATCGACTCCACTATATGTCTCAAGCCTGCCTCCTGTGTTACAACATAATTTTAACATCAAAGTCACCTTTGCCAAAAGTTGGGTACACGTCTTATCAAAATTAGAGCTAATATTACATTTCAATTTTAGTCTTTGTTTAGCAGAGCAATATAAATGGAAATCGACACACTTAATCACCGATACTTCTTGTTTGTGGAATACAGTCATTTTAATTAAAAATAACATTATTTCATCAGATTTGCCGATCCAAACGCAGTTTTTCTAACCTAATTCAGTATCCACTATGGCAAGTAGGTGTACAGATCTTTTAAAAGGGAATACGATATACGACTAGTATTGTACTGCGTTGTTTGTCTAATTTTTATTCCCTTATTGAATTGGTTTTACGTCAACTGAGGCATACTTCAATAGTCTTTCTATCCGTTAAACCGCAAAATCAACATTAAATTAGTGGAACAAGAACCATATTATATAAAAACATGCGTTTAAAGAATACATTTTTGAATTTGTTGTGTTTCGATTTGCATCGAATGGAATAAGGATTTTTTGAGGCACATCTAATGATAACATTGCTACACATACACGTATTTTATATGGTAATTTTCGGTTTCCCTGTTATACGCAAATCAGCTCACAGAATTATAAATATGGTTATTTGCAAATTTTTGAATGGAATGTTTTCTTTTTTACAAAGCTTGAAATGGTCTTTTCAACACACACTTGTTTTATACCCTTATCCCCAGTTACAAATACCTATCTACCTATTAGTGGAAAGTAGCAAGGAACTGTACCTTATTACCAAATATCAATTTGTCAAGTCGGTGGAAAAAAAATTACTAATTTCAAAAATACATTTTGCACCGACTTCAAATTGATATTTGGTAATAAGGTACAGTTCCTTGTTACTTTCCACTAACAAGTAGACAAGTATTTGTAAAACTGAGTGAAATTTAATTCTTACTTTTTAGACATATTTTTTGAAGGCAGTCCATTAAAAAAAAATTTCTTTATTTTTCAGTAGCTTCAAATATTTCAAGGTCCCTGTCTGGAGGATAAACAAGTAATACATCATAACTTCACTTTAGTTCCTTATAATAATATACTTTTGGTCCACAGTACATAATATCAAACAGTCGTTAACTTTTCGCTTTCCGTCATTGTACCAGATTTCACGTAAATTTACAAAAAATTTGCTGGCATTATCGCATCTCAATTAAAAACTATCATGCAATGAAATCATCATCATTAACAGCATTGAAAACAACGACATGAGCGAGAGCGTACTGTATAATTTGTTTGTAAAAGTAAATTGTTCAACGGGTACGTTTCTCAATAAAGGTCTCAGTTCGTACTGTTGTCGTAGAAAACATTCTTCGGCTGATTCGCCTCCCTGTAAGGCTTTCTTTCGTTGCGAAATGGTATATGACATGAAAGGAAGTTATAATAATACCGTGTTGTTTGCGAAAAATGAAATCATGATTATAAATCGAGAACTAAATTTTTAATTGATATCACCGGCGACTCGGCCAAATCTTCGAATACGCTCCTAATGTAAAAAATTATTTCCAATTTTTGTTCACCTTCACACCTCTCCTCAACAATTTTAAGTCTCATCAAAATGGTGACTCAAAATTTTCATGGTATCTTTTCAAGGACATCAAAAATAGTCAAATACAACTTTGCAGAAAATCCCAGCTGCTGTTTTTCTCAAGATATCGACAAAAACGTTATTTTTCAATAAAAAAAACTACGAATTCACGAATTATCTATAATATTTATGTTTACATATGTACTTACACCTCGTATACGTATGTCTAGATATGTATATATACATGTAGGGATATATGTATATGGTTATTTCCACAGAACTCTCCTTTCCAGGACGTGATTCGTAATTTTGCTTTCAACTATGCATTGACTCATTTTTCTTACTTTTTTCTTTCAGAATAGAAAGTACAACTTTATCTTGTACTTTTCGGGATAGTGCATTACGATACTTTGTAAATTATCCACCAAAACATTTTCTTTATTGCCTTTACCAACCTTTTCCCAACAAATTTTATAGATTTTAATGTCTTTCTTCTTTTCAGAGCTTTCGGAAACGTTTGAAGAAGCCTATTTCTGTGTCTCGATTTCTAATTTTCGTTCATGGCCCTTACCTACAATAGCTTTCGTGTGAATGTTCTTGCTGTTAACCAATATAGCAGTTGCGCGGTCCTTTGTCTCTCTTTGTTTCTTTCTGCAGCTGTAAATCTTCATAGTTGGGCATTTTAATTCGGGGCCTTTTGATTATTTTTTTTTCATACTCTCTAATGGTATTGCGACAGGTGTTACACCAAGCCAAAGGAAATTTCGTGTCCTCTAACTTGAACGAATTTTCAACGTGTTTCTGGATCAGAATTTCACCCACCTTATTAATCTTGAAAAAGCTCAATTTCTTAGATCCACAAACTATGTTTCTTCCGCACGGACCGCAAACTTTCAACTTGTTGTCTTTGTGATCACAGAATTGCATTTTAGAGCAAATGTAGTCAATCAGTTGGAATTAGAACCAATCAACCGTGAGATGAATCTATGTTTTGGACGAAAACACATTTGTTTCTTTTAGCTTAACCTAATATCAGCTTATGCAAATTACCAATTTCAACCTGAAAATCAAAGTTGTAATTAACATAGTAGGAAGCAAAATTACGAATCACGTCCTGGAAATGAGAGTTTTGTGGAAATAACCATATACACATATCCCTAGACATACTTATACGAAGTGTAAGTACATATTTAAACATAAATATTATCGATAAATATATAAATATATGCATATAATTCGCAAATTCGGAGTTCTTTGGTTGAAAATTTTGAGTCACCATTTTGATGAGACTTAAAATTGTTGAGGAGAAGTGTGCCTTACTAGTCCAATAATTATAAAAAATTCTATCACAAAAAATATTATCTGAGATTTTCCTTCAGTAACTGTTAGTGGAGGGGTATACATCACAAAACCACAAAAATTCGTTCTGGGGGTGCCAAGCAACCTTCGGTGAAAAAAGCTTTATTTTACTGATAACTCGTTAACCGTTGAAGATATAAAAAAATTGCTCATTATAAAAAAGAAAGCTTGACTAATTTCATAAAAAAAAATCCTATTGTAATTTTGTGGTATATGCCATGGTTTTCGAGAAAATCGATATCGAAAAAATTCCAAAATTTGTATTTTTAATGCCCGCGAATTTGCGTTTATTTGAAATTTTGCGCGCGGCCTATAGAAAAAATTGAATTGCTCGAAAACCATACAAGCTAGGAAGAAACCTCAAAATGGGTTTTAAAGGGGATATAAAATACTCTCTTGTGTTGCCATTTTTGATGGCTATTGATATTTATTAGTATATAAAAATAATAATATAAAATAGTTATCTCTTAATTTTTTGCGTCTTTAACTATTCACAGGCCTATAAAAAATAACTGACTTTAAATAAGTTATAAATGCATTATCTTCTAGTTCAAGGTAGTACTTCAATGCAGAAAAAGTTAGGAATAAAAATATTCACATTTACAAAGGACCCCGGAACAAAACCCATGAAAATGTTGATTCGGTGGAATCGGCTGAAATTTTGGTATTTTGTAGTTTAAGTCATGCTGATCAAAAGTTCTTATTATATCGAGCCAATCCTATGGACAGTTTTTGAGATACAGCTTATCAAAGTTAGGTAACTTGCGCCATTTTAGACATTCAAGAACTTTTTACTCTTAAACTATTAACTTTAGCAAAAAGTTGCGATGGTCGAAAGATTTTTGTCCAATAAAGCTCAAGAATTTTTTTCAGAATTTTTTTATCAATTTTTAGGTTAGGTAAAATATATATATGTCATATTCCGGCATGCTTCGGTAGGATTGGCTGAAACTTTGCTATTTTGTAGTTAAAGTCATGCTGATCAAAAATTCCCATTGCACTGAATCTATTCTATGAGTGGTTTTTGCTCCAAGAAGTGCCTGAAGGTCTTAACAACGAGGTAACGGGTAATCTATATGTACATGTTTATGAATGGCTTCCAGCGTGTTTGTGTACTGTGTGCATGCGTTTGTGTGTATGTATGTGCCAGTGTATACAGGGTTCTCCGGAAATATCGATGATAAACTTCTGGTGCAGATTCTGCATGCAAAAATATGTTCGCAAATACCTTGAGCTAAGGCCCTTTGAAAATGGCACCCAAAAATTGATTATTATTTTATATTTCAGAAACCTTTTGATTTACATAGACGCAACTTTATACGCATATTGAACAATAATACAAGCTTATTTTTACATTATTTTTAAAAAATATTTTTAACCGTAAGAGTGATATTGAGAGGGGTTGTCGATATTTTGCATTAATTTCTTGTTTTTATTTTTTTTTCACTTTGGTACAAGAATGTCATTCACTAATTAAAAATACACAAAAAATGTCCTTTTTCATTTTAGTCGTAGGACGGTTTGTGAGAAAAATCGTTCTAATGAATTTGATGCGGAACCGCTGAAAACACAAGCGTATTATGGTTTTTGAGGTATGCACGGTATGAAAATCACTTAAAATGTCCATCGATGATTCTCTTTCAAACGATGCATGATGCTGGAAACAGAGCACTTGTTTCTGAAAATCCTATGGATATTCTCAATATTTAAAAATTGAAAAAAATTAAAAAACAAAAAGTAAAAATAAACAGATAGAAAGTGAAACCAAAAAATGGGATCACCCTGGTTGGCAATGAGAACGCTCTGATAAGAAACATAGTGCCGGTAAGAGCAGGTTCTTTGATAAAAATAATCACACACACACGCAAGCACGTACATAGACACGTACATATATATTACTCTTTACCTCGTTGTTAACACCTTCAGGCACTCCTGGAGCGAAAATCACTGATAGGATAAATTGAGTACAATAGGAATTTTTGATCAGCATGACTTTAACTACAAAATAGCAAAATTTCAGCCAATCCCACCGAAGCATTCCGAAATATGACATATATATGTTTTACCTAACCTAAAAATGGATAAAAAAATTCTGAAAAAAATTCTTAAGCTATATTGGACTAGAACAAAAATATTTCGACCCTTGCAATTTTTTGCTAAAGTTAATAGTTTAAGAGTAAAAAGTTCTTGAATGTCTAAAATGATGCAAATTAACTAACTTTGACAAGCTGTATCTCAAAAACTGTCCATAGGATTGGCTCGATGTGATAAGAACTTTTGATCAGCATGACTTGAACTACAAAATACAAAAATTTCAGGCGATTCCACCGAATCAACATTTTCATGAGTTTTGTTCCGGGGTCCTTTACCAGCATGCTGAAGTTAGCCAAATTTTGGCAAATTTTTTACTGCTTCCTAAAAATAAAAAAAAGACCCAAACATCTTGAAAATTTAACTAAAAAAATTTTTTTTGAGTTTATATATCGTATAACTATTGTTCACTAGATATATTTTGATAAACTTAGTGTGGGACCACCGCCGGGCCATAGCTTCCAAATAATTTTACAGTATGTTTATATTATACTGAGAAAGGAATCAGCAATAGACATTATTTTTATTTTTATTCATTCTATTTGTCAAAAACACTTTCTAACCTAACTGTTTCTTTGACGTAAAAGTCACGGCGTAGAGGTTATTTTCCAGTAATATATTGGATAACTGTATTATTTTATAGATTTCAGGATATTATTTTTTAAAGAGAACACATATGTGGTAGAAAATTCTAGAAATAAAAACAAAAAAATGAAGAGAATACCACAAATAACATTTAGACAATTCGTTTAGATATATCATTTAGAATTATTCTTTAAAAGGCTGAGTACACAGTTGAGATCCATTTTGAAATGAAGATGGAAAGTGGTGATAAAAACGACTTTGAAAATGTTCCAAATGAAATTACCCATGCAGATAGTGGCTATTTTTGAATTATTGCAAGAAATGTTGAGGAAATGCTATGAACAAATATGCAACAGATTTGAAACTTGCATCCATGAAAAAAAAGTAATAATGAAAGATGTTATTTGGCCAAAAAGTCAAAAGCCTTGACACCTTTGAGTCTCTGGATTCAACGTTCTATAGTTTAAGGTGGGCGATGCCGTGAACGTAATTCGACTATTTCTCCCACATCTCTGAACAGATTGAAAATATTGTTTAACAGGCTTTCAGAGACAACTTTATAGAATTGTGCTAGGCTATTAAAAACTAAAGAAATAAATAAAAAAAAAAAAAAACTTTTCAATAGCCTAGTACCATTCTCTAATGTTTCTCTAAAAGCCTAAATTTTTTGAATCAGTGTGGATATTGCAGCAAATTAGAAGATATATTACCTGATGACGACATTGATAATGACGAACTAATGTTATAATGTATTTTAGTATTTTATTCTATTTGTTATAGGCTCCATAATTAGAGTATATTTTTCTTCTGTGATGGTAATATACCTAAAAAAAGGTTTTTTGTTTTACTTACAACCTATAAACACACATTTTTCAGTGTATTTTGTACACAATTTTGATTTTTGAAAATTCAATAACATTCTGCACCTCATAATTCAAAAACCGTTCGATTTAGAGAAAACAATGTTAATATCAGAAATTGTTTGTTTTATTATTGCCTACATTTTTTATTTGAATCATTTTTCCTATCTGCAACGGTAAAGGATTTACATACAAAAATTTGAAAATGAGCCGCCATTTTTCAATATGGCGGGCGAGGCACAGCTTCGATTTTAGGGGACTTTTAGTATATTCATTATGGGTGCCCCCGTACAAAAATGCAATTTATACATATCCTCGTATAACTTCTTGTACGGCATAATTGCGCCTGGTCTATCACTTTTTTCCTTTACGAAAATTTTCGTAAACGCGACGTTCCTCCTCGGCATGAAAAAGACGTTTTGTCCAACAATTCGATAATTGGATTCTACATATTTTTATTAAGCAATCTTGAAAAAATCAGCTGGTTATCAATAAATGTTTTAAAGTTATGTTATGTTATGTTTAGGGTGGTAGACACCCTTAACGTTCCAAAATTTTTGTCGGACAGTTTGAAGAAATATATATAGAATATATATGTAGAATCCAATTCTCAAATTGTCCGACAAAATATATTTGCCGATTTTCCAGTACGAAGTGTGGAAATCGTCTTTTTCATGCCGAGGAGGAACGCCGCGTTTACAAACATTTTCACAGAGGAAAAAAGTGATAGACTAGGCGCAATTATGCCGTACAAGAAGTTATACGAGGATATGTATAAGTTGCATTTTTGTACGCGGGCACCTAGGCTATTAGGATGACATGTGGAACATCTCCACCAAATTCTTTGCTTGTACTAATTTTTTCGAGGTCAAAATTTATTTTTCCTGTACTATATTTGCCAAATTACAAAACTACATCAGTCAATTATTTCGGTCAAACGTCGAAATTTGTTGCTATTTGACTGGGGTAATATTGTTTAAAAAAAGTGCAAAAAGTATCCTATAAATGTGCAACAATTATATAAAAAGTTTATTAAATCGGCGAAAAGTATAGTATTTACACTAGTTATTTCTTCATCTTTCAAGAATATCTTACCAAATTTTCAGCCAACAAGGAATTTTTTTTAAGATGAAACCTGATTTCAATGAACTATGCTGTAGATATAAGCACAAGTAACATATTACCAAATAAATTACGAACCCTCTATCTACTGATTTACATCCAAATCGTTTAAATTGTATTTACCCGATCGCTTTGGAACCTAGTTATCGACTCATTTGTTTCTCAGATTTTACTTCTAATAAATTCCGACCGCGGTCGATGTCCAAAATCCTGTGTTTTCGTTGAATGCAAACGTATTGGATTCTACCGAAACAAATCTCCAGCTAATAAACAAAATTAAGCAACCGAGGCAAAAAGGCTTAACATTTCTCGAAACCAATACTGTAATTTGTATGTTTCAATGTTGTTCTGATTTGATCCAACCGTAGCTATTACGAGCCATAACTGGAAGTCTAACGTACCAATTTACCAAAGCAAAATGTAATTGAAACGGTAATATTAGGTAGACGTAATAAATTCGGCGCGATCTTTCGCTTAATTGTTGTATTAAATGAACAAATGTACTAGAAACGTGAAATGAGGAAGGGAAATGATGCTGTTAAACATTTACTATTATTGGTTTGAGCTTCCTAGCAAAATTAAAGGGTGGATCGGGGATGCTCTGCCTGGCTGTAATGTAGGGCAAATAAAACACAATAATTTATTACTTCGAGTGAGCTGCTGTAATTTACGTGATTTTCGTTAGATATTCACAGATTTCTCGTTTATGAATACCGCAGCAGTCTGAGTTGTGTTATGGCTACACTTAATTATGCACTTCACAAACTATTTCTTTGTAATAAATTTTAACAAAAAGATTTAGTTCGGAATCTACATCTTCATGACGTCAAAACCAGGGTTGGCTCTAGGAGATATGTTAGCCCGCCAAGTTTCTCGTGCAGATATGACACATCATACCTATGATATCTAAATGTTTACAAGGATGCCGCATTTACGCCCAGTGTAGAAAAGACTAGTTCTTTGCGTTTAAATGGTCTGTTATACTTGGTACAGTAGGATATCCAGGATTTTTTTTAAACTAATTTTGATTTTTTGTTCTACTGTCTTGGCAATTATTAGAAAATGTATTATCAAATCTTCTCGGATAGTAGGATCCAAGAATGTCTGTAAAGCCTGTAAAATAGCAACTGCGCCATCTGGATTTAACTGCTGTAACACTAAACTGTCGCCATAAAACATACTATAATAGTTAGCCCAGATGACAGAGAACATTTTATAGTGAAACCTCCAAAAACTTGCAAAATGAATAATTTTTTTTTTTAGTGAGTTCGTGAAAGTATATAGAATAATATCCTGTAAAGTTTACATTCCGCTCGAATGCAGAACATAAAAAAAAAGGGAAAAAAAGGTTTTCATCCATTTTTTCAAAATTTTGAAATTAACTTAAGGTAGGAAAACATAAAAAATACAGATTGGTAGACCACGTGTTTCTGAACAAAAAATGTCCCAATAAAATTTATCGCTAAACCCACGATAATCCTGGAAGAAAATAGGGAAGTAAATTTGTCACTCTGCACGGCCAAGCACACTGTTGAATGCATACTATGGAACCTCTAAAAATTCTTAGCTGTTCTAACGAGTAATAGTATATTATTCAACGAGCGGTAATGTAGGTAATAACTCAGGCAGATGAAAGTTTACAGCACGAGCCGTAAGCGAGTGCTGTAATTCATCAAGTGAGTTATTACCATTACCGCAAGTTGAATACTATACTTTATCTACGATTATAACAATAAATATTAAATTGAGAACATTTTATTTAAATTACTCAGTTTGTTTATTAATAAAATTAACTGTAAAATTTAATTTTTGTATTTTTTTATATTTGTTGTCTTCAAAGATTTTGCCACCTTTAAGCGGAGGTAGAATGTGATTTTTAATCGAAATAGTGCATAAACTGCTTGTAGACAAAAAATCAGCTTTGTAGATTAATATTACGCGGCGCAAAATGCAAAACTTCTCCGCGAACTGCAACAAACCAAATTAAATTATAATGATAACTATATAAAAAATTCCTCCAATACAGCAAAAGATGCTTGGAAAATTATTAATGAAAATCGTAGCAACAATCAAGTGACGGTTGAAAATACTCAAACCCTGAGTGCTTTAACTTTTAATGAATACTTCACTAACATCCCTAAAAAGATAATTGATAACATACCTCAGTCTGATAGGAACTCGGAGGATTATATTATCGTTAATATTGACAGCATCCCCAGCTTAAAGCTAAGAGAGGTGAGCTTCAATGAAGTACGTGACGTAACAAGCAATTTAAAGAAAAAGCCTAGTAGAGATATATATGGTATTAGTGTTGACCTCATCAAGGCAATAAAGCACTTAATAGTAATCCCATTAACTAAATTGATAAATCTTAGTATAAAAGAACGTGTCTACTCAAGTTGTTTAAAAATATCAAAGGTTATACCTATATTTAAAAAGGGTAATAGAAACAAAGCCGAAAACTACCGGCCTATATCTATGATTCCAATTATCTCAAAGATCTATGAAAAAATATTAAAGAGTATGTTATGTGATCACTTCGAGGAACATAACCTATTTTCTGCTGCACAGTTCGGGTTCCGATGTAACAAATCGACAACGCAAGCAATAAATAAATTAATATCTATAATTAACGAAGGATTTGAACAAAACTCCATACTGGGCTGTGGCATGTATGATTTAATAAAAGCTTTTGACTGTGTGTCACACAGTATCAGAAGATATGGTATAAATAGTTGTTTTATAAAGTTATTATCGTCGTACTTAACAAACCGGGAACAGATGACCTATTTCAACAATAATTACTCCAGTACATCTTATATGGAACATGGAGTACCACAAGGGTCGGTGCTTGGCCCCTTGCTATTTTTAGCTTACATAAATGACTTACCTTCTTGTATATCGAATGGTGATATTGTACTCTTTGCAGATGATACCACTATGATAAATTCTGATGTAAATCCAAAGTTTCTTCAAGAAAAACTGTGGGACACACAGTCAAAAGCCAAGCATTGGTTTGAAACTGGCAGGCTAAGCTTAAATGACACAAAAACGGAAAACATAATTTTTAGTCTAAGGGCGCATGAGCTGGATAGCAGCGAAGCAGTTAAATTTCTGGGAGTAGTTTTGGATAAAACCTTAACTTGGAAATCCCACATTGAATACATATCCACTAAACTATGTAGACATACATATCTATTGCAAAATCTAGCCAATAATGTAACAATAAATGTGGTGCTGATGGCATACTATGCTTTGTTCCAGTCTACCTTTGCCTATGCTATTCTATGTTGGGGGCATTCCTGTCACGTTGACAGAGTGTCCTCAATTCGGAGAAGAGCGCTAAGATATATGTTAAAATTGAATTATAGAGCTGATGTTAAATAAAAGTTTATTGAATTACGCATATTAACGGTACCTTCATTATATATTTTTGAGTGCTTAAAATTGGTAAAAAATAATATAGAATATTATAAGTCAAATGCAGTTGGGTACAACTACGAAACTCGTCATAAACAAAATATTTCTCTTAAATTCCTAAGACTACAAAAAACTAGAAATGCTGAAAATTATTATGGGCCTGTATTCTTCAATAAATTACCAAATCACATTCGTGATCTGTCAATTAACATATATTTACAACAGATAAAAAAAGAATTACTAAATAAAGCTTATTATAGTATAACCGAGTTCCTTGACGATAAAACGTTTTTGAGGCTGTGATTCCCTCTCGGTGAGGCAACTACACAAACATACAGTTGGGTAATAAATTTTTAATAAAATTTGTGTATAATTTTTGTATAATAAATTTTATGTATTTTTGTGTATTTTAGTGCACAAATATTTTAAAATTGTAGTAAATATGTCAGACAGGAGCATTTATTGTCTTTTACCTTAAATTTTAAATTGATGTTGTGTAAGTAGATATACATTTTATATGTTAAATGTTACTTACTATTGCTCTATTTACTTACTTGTGTAAGCATTGTATGATGTATTAACATAAATAAATAATTCTAATTCTAATAGCCCGGAGCGCATATTCGGTCAAAAGTCTTGTTTTTTATGTTGGAGAAAAAATTTAAAAAGCGTCGGAAAGTTCAATCAATTCTCATTACATAAGCTATCTACACATTTTTCGAAAAAGACGATAATTATCGAGATATTCGAGGAAATGTAAGAAATTACACTTTTCCTATAGAGTGTATGTAATTTTTAAAAAAATATTTTTTCTCAGAAACCTTTGTTTCCAAGGGCCAAGATTAACGGAGCGTCAAATTAGTACATGATACATGATACATGATACATGATATTAAGTGAACATCGTATATTGAGATCGATTTCAGTTAATTACCGAATAATTACGATTACAATATTGAGAAATTTTACCGAAAAAAAAAAGTCCCAAATGCCGCCCCCTCTAATTCCTTCATTTTTGTCGGAATTCAAAAAATAAAAAAACCGGTTTTAGCAAATTTAATTCTATCTAAGTTAACTAGAGCAGTCTTTTGACGTAGGAGCCAAGATTAAAAAGTTGCCAACTGTAGAAGCTCAAAATTTGCGATTTTTTGCCGTACATGGCCAACATTTCAGTAGTTATCTCCGAAACGGAAAAAAAAATCAAAATTCTGATAGTAGCAAAAGATTCATAATGGAAAATACTCGTTTGACCTTTTTTTTATTTCGAGTTAACTCCCACCGTTTCGGAGATATCTGCGAAAAATAACAAAAAACAGTTTACGTTTCGGAGTCGAAAAAATTGCAAAAACATGCAATGTTAACACGTTCATATTTTTCTAAAAACACCATTGGGACGGCAGTACGATGTCGCGACGTAAAGAGGAAGTCTTCCAGATAAACCTGATCATAAATTGCACGGCGAAATTCGAAAATTCGGCTCGGCACGAACGAAGCAAAAGTAGCATTTTGTGACATTTCAGAAAATCTTTATAGATACTAACGAGAATAATCTGTCACTACCTCCCTGACTCCACCTTCGTGTGTTGCGCGTTACGTCGATTGGACAGGCTAGGCATGCAGATAAAGGTGATTGGCTTTGTACCTAGTGAGTTATAATAACTCACGCATTATAACTCACGCCGTTTGTTTATGGATACTATTAATTGATCAGAAGCAGTTCATTAATTAGTATATAACCTAATAAGAGTAGATAAAATATTTTTCTTTTCTCTTTCTAATTACACATTTTTAACATTTTTCTTAGTGAATAGGAGGATAAATAGTGAGTATGGAGGGAAAATATATAATTATGAACGCATACACAGACACCACACATAGCCGCTGAATCGCACGCATGAATTTTTACGTGCCTTTACTGTATTGTATTTATTACAGTTATATCTATCCACGTTTCAGCTATATCCAATGGATTCCTTATACATTTGTTAATGTATTGGAAAGTTTCATAATTTATATTCAAAAGAATCAAAGATATTTTCATGGCTATAAGGATGAGATCGTGAAAATGGCAATTTGTCATGATCTGATTGATCATATTTTCGAAAAAATGCATGCAAGTAAACTAATTTGTGTTTGAACATTCGAAAGTATGCAATTTTTCCGAAGTAGTGATATTTTATTTTTTCCAATGGGTCAAATTCTCGGCAAGTTACAGCCTCCAATATTTATCAAGAATATCATCAAGCAAGGAAATTAAAATGATTTGAGATGTACTTTATTTGAATTCACGATACTACAACTTAATAAATCATAATAATCATGAAGTGTACATACTTTTTAACAGTTCTCAATGAAGAAAAAAATTTTTTGAAGAGCTTTTATTTTTTTCGGTATTTTTTATTGCTACGATTGAGTTTGGGCGTGATAACATATATAAGTATATTTTTCCCATTCATCCTTTGCTTGTATTTTTTAAAACAAAGAAGTATCGGAAAGCTACAATTTCCATTTTTTAAATAAACCAGGCGCGGATTTATGGGGGGGGGTAACGGGGTAATTCCCCCCCCCAAGATTCTGTAAATCATCAACTTTCGTTTTAAAATGGTACGATTTTTGTCAATTTTGGGAAGGAAAAAATTTTTAATAGGGTAATTCCCCCCCCAAGAAATTTTCATTTTAAATTTTTTAGGATGAAAAAATTTTTTCGGATTTCCCCCCCCGCTCTTAAAAAATTTTTTTTCGGGTTTCTCCCCCGCCGCTCTTCAAAAAATTTTGGGTTTGGTGTGACCCCCCCCCCCAAGCTCAAGGTCCAGATCCGCCCTTGAAATGAACTAACACTCCTGTAGATTGAACAAACTCTGATTTAGTGACATATAATTCAGTGCGTCGGTGTCACAGTCATGCGTATTCAAGCGCGCGCAAGCATGCTAGTCCCTTGAGGTAAAGCTTTTACCCCAAAAGCTCTGCAACTGGACAGCAAGACATGTGTCCCACCATTTTCGAGGGCGGGGAACACGATGGTGACAATATTTTCTGACCTACCCTCCAACCACTACTTTTAAACCGATTTTCCGGTGCTCGGCATTTTTTATCGGATTTTTTTTTTGTGTAAGTTGTTCAGAATTGTCTAAAAGCCTTAAGCCGAATATTTCGAAGTAAAAGAATCGATAAAACTAAAAAATATAAAGAAGACTACTAATTACTTGACAACTACTTGACAGCTTGGGTTTAATTTCAAACAAAATTTTTGAAACAAACTTTTTAACCAAAAAAACCCATTTAATAGTTATTTAACAAACAAGTGTATTTATAACAGCGATTAATAATGGTTAATGGTCGAGATTATTAATCGCCTTTTAATCTGCAAGTTAGTTACAACATTTTTCCGTCGACTGTATTTTTAATAAAATGGAGAAAAATTACAAGTTTGACAGTGACAGATACTGATGACACGGCGTTTTGATTTGGATATTTTTAGAAATCATGCATTAAATGGGGGTATTAATAAACGATTTTGTGGAAGTCATGCATTAATAGGGGTCGATTTTGTATACATTAATCAAACTCGTAAATACACGGTCGACGGAAAATTATATTTTCGGACACTATTTTAAACAAAATTTCAATATTTTTTAATTCTGATTAAATTTCGGATTTAAGGTTTTAGGACAATATGGAACAACTTTCGTTAATAAAATTTTCCGATAAAAAAATGCCTAGTATCGGAAAATTTGAATAAGTGGTGGTTTTCCGGTTTAGGGGTAGTTCTTGAAGGGTAGGTCGGAAAAACTTGTCACCACCGTGTTCCCTCCCTCGAAAATAGGAGCGAAGATTTCGGGCTTTCTGCCTTTTTCTGGTTTATCTCAAGAGACTATGGATCTCGCTACGAGTTACAACGTTATTTGACATTTTTCTCCCGCGAATACCGTGGCATTAGCGATAGATTTTATTAGGACATTTTTTGTTCATAAATACGTGATCTATCCATCTGTGTTTTTTATTTTTCCTAGCTTGACTTAGTTTCAAAATTTTTTAAAAATTGATGAAAAAAATTTTTTTCACTTTATTTTATGTTCTGCATCCGAGCGAAATGTAAACTTTCATGAACATGAAAAACAGTAAAACAACCGCTCTTTCTATATATAGAAAGAGTGGTTGTTTTATTGTTTTTCATGCTGAATGTTAGATACAGTAAGAAAGAAGTCGACAAGTCGTTTCGTAAGGGGAACTCTTGTTGATCTTCTATTTTGGTCAGACTTGCACCAATGGTGTATGAGAGAAACGAATGTTTTCTTTGAAAGTTATCTGCTGAATACCCAAAATAATATTTTTTGTTTTTTAACACTGATATCTTTCTTAACACAATTATTATGATATATGGCTATTATACATTACATTGCATACAATGTTTTTGACTTACATTAAAATTAATTACCAAAATAAAATAATTAATAAATAATGATGGAGGAAAAGGGAGAATTATTTATATAAATGTGAGGGTGCAGAGAGAATACAGTGAGTTCAAGAGTTATTGGATGAATACGTATAGAAGAGGAAAATATATATTTAACATTTCTGCTTGTTGTTGTTTTCCAAACAAGATAGTTTGTTAAAAACAATATTTTGGGTATTCACACATAACTTTTAAAGAAACCATTAGTTCCTTTCATATACCATTGATCTAAATCTGACCAAGCTAAAATATCAACAAGAAGTTCCCTTACGAACCGACTTGTCAGTTTCTTTCATACACTTACTATATCTAATATTCAGTATGAAAAGCAAGAAAATAACCATTCTTTCTATATACTGATGATCTAAGTCTGATCATGAAAATATATTATAAGAAGCCTTCCTTACGAAGCATTCCTTCTAGTATATCTAGCCCTACCTAGAGGATACTTCATCATAATAAAACATTTGTTACTTTTCAAAGCTAAGAACTACTAAAAAGCACAAAGAATTTAGGTATAAAATTTCACTCACATGTTTAAATAAATAAAATATTTTCACTTTCGATTTATTAAATCCCTCTAAAAATTGTACAACTTTTTTCATTCTCTTTAGAACTCTTAAGGAGAGATATATTCAATTCAAAACAAAAATTACTATTAAGAAATAATAAGAAAATATTTGTATGTAAAAAACTGACAGGAAAGCATTTATTTACTTTTAATGCCAACAGGAACATATTAAGCCAGAATAGTCTTCAACAACAAGTGCAGAAAGATATGACAGAGACTCCATTCAAAATAAAGCTGCTATACTATTGTAATATGTTACAACCCCTAGAATGATGTATTTGCACCTACTCGAAAAAGAACCTACCAGAAGATTCCAAAGTCACATCTGGAATTATCGAGAGAATGGTGGCGTCATCACAGAACAATCGAGATCTGTCATTTTTAGGTATAAAAAGACCGACCGCATTCTCGGCGAGTAGTTCAGAAAGTTCAGAAAGTTCAGAAAGTTCAGAAAGTATAGAAAGTGAGGTTAAGAGTTCAAAGATAAACAAAGTAATAAACATTGTGATTTTTAGTCAGTAAAGTGTATTTAAATTAATAATAGTATTGTGAAGTATCCAGTAAATATTTAATAAAGTGTGTTAGTGGACATCTCTTGTTATAATTTTTGGAACCCACGGATTTTGCGAGGGTGGTTTCCTAAGGGTGGAAACACGTGACAAATTGGTGTCAGAAGCGGGATTTTATGACAAGAGGAGCTCTGAAGTTGTGCTGGAGTGTTCGAGAAGGATTCTCGAGGGTTAGTGCTAACACAGGACTAATTTACTGGACATTGTTCGAGGGTTATTTTCGAACAGGAAAATAGTGTTAAGTGCATTTCTGAGACATTGTAGAACATTTTATTAGGACATTAGTGTGATAATTAAATCCTTTGAACTGAGAAGTGATAGAGACACTGAAAAAGACTCATTTATTTGTGTTAGTGCGTGAAAAATTTCTAGAACTTTTCTATTTGGACATTAGTGGAGATTATTAAATTCTCTGAACTGGATAGTGACAAAAGACTCTGAATAAGACTTTTTCGTGCTAATTCGAGATTTTTCTGGAAAGTTCTATTACCGATATTGACGTAACAGTTAAATTTATTTTATTTTAATTTCATCGTATGCCCGTAACAACAAGAAGTATGGCATCCGATAAACAAATACAGGACTTATTCGAACAATTCCAAAAAATGATGGCGCAGCAACGGCAGGAAGACAAAGAAGAACAGGAGAAAAAACGTCAGGAAGAAAAAGAAGAGCAAGAAAGAAAACGCCAGGAGGAAGAAAAACGGCGTCAAGAAGAAAGGGACGAATTAAAGAAAATTATGGAAGATCAGGAAATAAGACGTCAGAAAGAAAAAGAGGATGAAGAAAGAAGACGTCAAGAAGAGAAAGACGAATTGAGACAAATTATGGAAGACCTGAAGATACGACAGCAAGAGGAGAAAGAAGAACAAGAAAGACGACATCAAGAGGAAAAACAGGGGCAAGAAAGACGCCAGGAAGAATTAAGGAAAATTCTAAATGAACAAATCAAAATACAACAGGACGCTATAATTTCTGCCAATGAAGTACTAAAATGTGAAGTCAAAGAAGAGATAAACAAGGTCGAAGGTAAAGTAGGAGTAGTCGAGACAGAAGTCAGTCAAGTAAAAGGAGAAGTAACCGAAGTTAAAGACAAAGTAAACAAGTTCGAAGAAGAAGTCAAAGGAGAAATAGACCGGCTTAAACGACAGTTGAGAGATAGAGGAAGCCAGCAAGTGGTATCATCAGGACAGCGACTAAAACCTCCTTCTTTTGATGGCCAAAGTTCCTGGACGACGTACAAGAGGCAGTTTGAGGCAGCAGCGTGTGCGAACAATTGGGATAATGAGGAAAAGGCCATGGCATTAAGGGGCCAAGCTTCAGAGTTGCTCCAAACCATCCCAGTTGAGAAACAAAGGGACTTTAAAGTCTTGGAGGCTGCATTAGACTTGAGGTATGGCGATCAACACCTTGCCCAATTATACCAGACTCAGCTGAAATCCCGGATGCAAAAAGCTGGGGAAAGTTTACAAGAATTTGAAGCTGCGATAGAGAGACTGGCACACCTGGCGTATCCAAATGCACCTAAAGAATTCCAGGAACAATTAGCCGTGGGGGCCTTTTTAGATGGTATAAGGGACGAAGAGGTCAGGCGAGTTCTGAGGCTGACGAGACACCAAAGTAGTAGCGAAGCTTTGGTGCGTGCACTCGAAGTAGAAGCCGCTTACAGGGATACTCGAAGGTCGAGAGTGCGAGCTGTGACTCTCGAAGAATCGCAACCAGAAATGAACCAGAACCCCTTGCTGACTGAGATGCAGAAAATATTCACCAAATTATGCGATAAATTGGATGGCCTCGGAAAGCAAGAAAAACAACAAAATAGAGGAAAGCCGAGCGGAGGTATTAAATGTTTCAACTGCGGCAAGGTGGGACATATGAAACGAGACTGTCGACAGCAGAACTCGGAGAGTCGAGTAAATGCTGTGAATGTTGAAGAGAAGCAGGAAAACTAAAGATAGCCAGCACCAAGGGGGCTGTGCTGGCTAGGGAATGCGGTGCCCCCAGAGAAATAAAGATTTCCCAGCTCCAAAGAATTCCAAGCAGTCTGTTGTTGCAAGGATATGTGAATGGAAGAAAATGCGTGTTTACTATTGACACCGGTGCTACGTCATCAATAGTGCGGCCAGGGTTTATATCAGGCTTGCAGATTGACAAGAAGCAAAATGGAGTAATCATTCGGACAGCCACGGGGGACAGGGCTGCGGTCCATGGAGAGGTCAACTTGGAACTGCAGGTTGGAGGGTTGAGGTTCAATTACAAGGTCATTGTGGCTGACATTATGGATGATTTCATTTTGGGTCTGGACATCATGGGAGAGCAGGGATTCATTGTTGACGTAGGGGAGCGAGTCTTAAAAATTGGAAATGAGGAATTTATTCTGGCAACCGCAGACGACCAATTCCATAAAGCAAGGTTGTTAACAACACAAACAATCAAGATTCCTGCTCATTCAGAACAAATGATTGATGTTGCCTTAGAAGGAAATCCTGGAGGGTACCGTGTTGGCCTAGTTGAAGATGACGAATCGATTAAGTCCCTACCCAATATTATTGTGGCGAGAACTTTAACCCGGACTAAAGACAAAATCCCAATTAGAGTCGTTAATTTAAATTCCCACTCGGTGACAATTAAGGAAGGCAAACCGATTGGCTCCTATGAACCGGTCACATGGGTAGCGAGGTGCGAGGAAGAAACAGAGGGAAGTTCATCTATGAAAATAGACCAGGAAGTTTTGACCTTGTTGAGTACCCAGTTGGAGCATTTATCTGAGGATGAACGAAGGGAGGCAATCAAGTTCCTGGAAAAGGAAAGTTCAGTATTTGCCAAGAATACAGAGGCCCTTACAAAAACAGACATAGTCCAGCATCGGATAAATACTGGCGACTCGCCCGCTATTCGACAACCACCTAGGAGGCTTCCATTAGCAAAACAAGAAGATGCCTCGGCAATGATAGACAAGATGCTACAAGATGGAGTCATTGAGGAGTCGACGAGTCCCTGGTCATCGCCAGTAGTTTTGGTTGCCAAGAAGGACGGAACATTAAGATTTTGTGTCGATTATCGAAAATTAAATGATGTCACGAAGAAAGACAGTTACCCATTACCACGAATTGACGACACGTTAAGCACGTTGGCAGGCTCACGATGGTTTTCAACGTTAGACCTTAGGAGTGGATACTGGCAAGTGGGGCTTCATCCTGATGATAAGGAGAAGACAGCGTTTTCAGCAGGCAGTGGTCTTTATCAATTTACTGTGATGCCTTTTGAACTTTGCAATGCGCCAGCTACCTTTGAAAGATTGATGGAATTCGTACTGCGAGGGCTAACCTGGAGGACGTGCCTGGTTTACCTTGACGACGTGCTTGTTATGGGACAGGATTTTACAGAACATTTGAAAAATCTTCAAGAAGTATTTGGGCGAGTGAGGAATGCCCATCTGAAGTTGAACCCGAAGAAGTGCCTGCTATTCCAGAAAGAAGTCAAATTTCTTGGTCATGTGGTGTCTTCGGATAGAATACAAACAGACCCCGACAAAATTTCTGCTGTACGAGATTGGCCAAGACCATCTAACGTTCATGAAGTACGGAGCTTCCTTGGCCTCTGCACTTATTATAGGCGCTTTGTAGAAGGGTTTTCAGAAATTGCGAAGCCATTACACCGGCTGACAGAAGAGAAAGTGCAGTACCAATGGACACCGGAATGTGAAACGGCATGGAGAAGATTGAAGGCAGCTCTATGCACTGGTCCTGTGCTAGCGTACCCACAACGGGAAGGACTTTTTATTTTAGACACGGATGCCAGCAATTCTTCGGTCGGTTGTGTACTGTCTCAAATGCAAAATGGGCAGGAAAGAGTGATCGAGTACTTCAGCAAGGTGCTGTCCAAACCGGAAAGAAACTATTGTGTAACCCGGAAAGAGTTACTGGCCATCGTTAAATCAGTGGACCATTTTCATAAATATCTTTATGGACGACATTTCAAGATTCGGACCGACCATGCTGTATTAAAATGGCTGTTGCAGTTGAAAACCCCTGAAGGTCAACTGGCTCGTTGGATAGAACGGCTGCAACAGTATGATTTCAAAATCGAACATCGACCTGGAAGATCTCATAAGAACGCAGACGCTTTATCTAGAAGACCGTGCAAGGAAGATTGCAAGCACTGCCGCCACGTTGAGAAATTGCAGGGTACGGTGGCCGTCAACACTATTAAAATAGAGGTTCCGGACGATTGGACGACCGAAGCCCTGAGACAAGAACAACTGAATGACACAGAAATTGGGCCTATATTGAGAGCAAAGGAGAAAGGAATTCGACCAGCGTGGAAGGATGTTTCGGATAAGGCAGTTGGATTGAAGGCTTTGTGGGCCCAATGGGATTCACTTAAAGTCGTGAACGGGCTGCTAAAGAGAGCTTGGGAAAGCCCGGATGGCAGGGAAGTTGTTATGCGTCTAGTGATTCCCAAGTGTCGAGTACCGAAAGTACTTCAGGAAGTGCATAATGGAGCATCCGGTGGGCACTTCGGCGTTAATAAGACCCTGAATAAAGTACGAGAACGATTTTATTGGGTAAATAGTCGTCAAGATGTGGAAGCTTGGTGTCGCAATTGCAAAATTTGTGCAGCCAGTAAGGGACCACAGACTAGAAGTAGGGGTGCAATGAAGCAATATAACGTCAGAGCTCCTTTCGAGAGGATCGCGATCGATATAGCCGGCCCATTCCCAGTAACCAAGGATGGGAATAAGTACATACTGGTTGCCATGGACTATTTTAGTAAGTGGCCAGAGGCCTATGCAATTCCAAACCAAGAAGCAGTCACTGTCGCCAAAGTTTTGGTAGATAATTTGATATGTCGGTTTGGTGTACCCCTGGAGCTGCACTCAGATCAAGGGAGGAACTTTGAGTCAGGGGTGTTTCAACAAATCTGCAAGTTATTGGGGATACACAAAACACGGACAACAGCCCTTCACCCGCAATCAGATGGAATGGTGGAACGACATAACAAGACCATGAAAGAACATCTTTCTAAAGTGGTTCATAAGAATCAACGCGATTGGGATCTCCACATACCGTTCTTCCTCATGGCATACAGAGCTGCTATCCACGAGTCTACGAAACAAACACCAGCCCGTGTAGTATTTGGACACGAGATCAGACTGCCGTGTGATTTGATTTTCGGAACACCAGGCGGAGAACAGCTTCCTGTGAACAGCTATGTGGATGAAATGAGTGAACGGCTAAGAAATGTTCATGAGCTGGTTAGAGACCAAATCACCATAGCCAGTGACCGAATGAAGGCTCGATATGACCGTAAGGGTAGTTCAGAAGGGTTCAAGGCAGGAGATCTAGTTTGGCTGTATAACCCACAGCGAAAGAAAGGGAAGTCACCGAAACTTCAACCTCCTTGGGAAGGACCTTATACTGTTATTACCCGAATTAATGATGTCGTCTATCGGATTCAACGAAACAAAAAGTCCAAGATGAAGATCGTACACTTGGATAGACTGGCGAAGTACGTGAAAGAGGCTGAACTGCCTGACCGGGACGTTCAGGCTTAAGGAGGGGGCAGTGTAATATGTTACAACCCCTAGAATGATGTATTTGCACCTACTCGAAAAAGAACCTACCAGAAGATTCCAAAGTGACATCTGGAATTATCGAGAGAATGGTGGCGTCATCACAGAACAATCGAGATCTGTCATTTTTAGGTATAAAAAGACCGACCGCATTCTCGGCGAGTAGTTCAGAAAGTTCAGAAAGTTCAGAAAGTTCAGAAAGTATAGAAAGTGAGGTTAAGAGTTCAAAGATAAACAAAGTAATAAACATTGTGATTTTTAGTCAGTAAAGTGTATTTAAATTAATAATAGTATTGTGAAGTATCCAGTAAATATTTAATAAAGTGTGTTAGTGGACATCTCTTGTTATAATTTTTGGAACCCACGGATTTTGCGAGGGTGGTTTCCTAAGGGTGGAAACACGTGACAAATTGCGATAATTCCAGATGTCACTTTGGAATCTTCTGGTAGGTTCTTTTTCGAGTAGGTGCAAATACATCATTCTAGGGGTTGTAACATATTACACTATATTCGCAAGTTTAATATCTTCAAGTCGTACTTTTTAAAATCATCTGTACCTGGATTATGCCTTAACAGTTGTCATATTTGTAAAATTAATGTAGATCTTAAAATGTAAGTAAAATTTAGATTCCATCGATTTTTTAATAGTGGTGGAAAATCGCAGTAACTTTTTCCAAACTGAAAGTACAATAAATAGCGATTTTCTATACTGCTTCTCATCTTAAAAGTTCAGAGACACTACATAGTCGTAATAATAATTATTATTGCTATAATTTATTATTTAGATAGAAGTAAAAAATTAGATACTAGCCAACGAATAATTAATTTTGGCTGACGATTCTTTATTCGAAAATATAATTAATTCTCAATAAATAAATTAGAACCATTGCCCAGGAACTCAGATTTCGTATTCACAACTAATTTCAGTAATTTTCAGCAGAGAATGGATTCACTTTGCTGCTTCTCGTGCTGATAATAAAGAACGCCAGGGGAGAATGCATTAAGTAGTAAAATGTGAGGTTATGCCAGATATAAATACAACAGCGGGGTGCTAATGTAATTCCTCTAATACTCCTAACTGTGCCCCAGTCGAAGAGAGCCGGATTTTTAGCACCTTTCTAAGCAATAAAGAGTGGTTAACGATTGTTTACTTCTTCCGCATTAGAAACTGATTTAATTCGTAACTGAGATATACTCGGCTGAGGTTTTTTAATTTTAATATTTGCGTAGCGTAAGCCAAATTGATTTTTATGGCAAAAAAACGCTATATACAGTGTGTACCCTTTTATTCGACACACAGTAGGTGAAAAAGTTAGCAATTTTTGAGGGTACTCGGTCTGCTTCATTAGAAAGTACTTTTTGATAAATATTCGATTTTACAAAATCAAGTGTTGCTTGACAGGAAAAAATTAACTTTTTTTAAAGTAGTGTTCTCTTTACTGTCAGCGGTAACTTTGAAAATAAGCGAATCATATTAGTTGTTGTCATTTTTTTTCAAGATTTGAAACAATCATAAAAAACTGATTATTTATTTTTACATAAAATGCTATGATAAGAACAAATAAACAAGCTAAAAACATCTCTTCGCCAATTTACTGAGCTTTTTATATATAATTGTTACACATTCTATAGGATACTCTTCGCAGTTTTCTTGTAAATAGTGTCAGTTTTTGGACATCCTAAATTTTGTGATACCATCTTTGTTGTGAAAAAAATTATATGGAAAAAAAAAATGAAAAAAAAAAATATCCAGCCTATGTGGGATTCGAACACGGGACCTTTGGATTGCAACGCAACAACAACAACAACAACAACAACAACAACAACAACAAAACAAATTATTTAGGTGTTTAACGAACATAAATGCGCCTAGCCGGATCCCGGCCCGGAGCCAGCCCGACAATCACGGCGTGCAGCGTCGTGGTAAAAGTGGGGCTGGGCGGGGCGGGTCCGGTTCGGCTTAACAGTAATTAAATTGGGTTGTTAGAAACTCCTGTCTACCGCAGGCAGACTTAAGAACTAATTAAAAATGAAAAAACATGTGCCCAAAGCAAAAGCTTTAGCCGCTGCGCCACCACATATTGCTACGAAAATTGATTGTCTGTGATATACCTATGTCTTCCGACAATCATACATATTTCAACTCTTCTATGAAATATATACTAGTAAAATTCATAAACAAAAAAAATATATTATGGAAATAATATTTCGCAAGATTTCCATTTTAGTACAAACGACAAAAATTAAGACAATATATATTTTTTTAAATTAAATAATTAATAACTTTTTTATTTACCTATCCATTTTCTTCAAAAACAATAAGGTTCTTCCTCTAGCTAACACTAACTTACTTTCTAAATTTCAATACAATCGGACTTTTCTTTCTTAAGTTATCGTGCTTACAAGAAACGTGACGGACGGACGGACAGACGGACAGACGAACATTTTGAAAGTTGTTCAGAATTCGTTCACTAACACAATGATATGAAAATTTGTTCTCTACGAGCGATATTTACGATTTTAGAAATGTGCCGTTCAAATACAATATACTCTTCGTTTTTGTGAAGAGTATAATAAAGGAAAAGAGATAATTAACAGGTGTATCTGTGTTCAAATGGTAGCTCATCAAAAAAATTACTTAAAAAAGAGTTTTGCCACAAATAACAAAAAAAAAAAGAGGGATGCAGCAGCAGACGCGTGTGCAATTACTGCACTTCAGTTTATATTTTTTCAGGTGAAAAATAATGCAGACTACTTTAATTCCCTAAATATAATACTTGAGTATGAAAGTAAATAGAGTACTGTGTACTGTGCTTTCCAACTTCTGTTATTTTTACTCCTAATCTATAAAGCGTCCCATAAGCTAAGCTAGGCTGTTAAGGAATAATAATTTTGAAGCACATGTCCATAGCTGCATTCTTGTTTCTTTTTGGGATCTATGGCATAAAGGAGGAGGGCCTATAAGGCCGGTTTTCGGACCTTTTTATTTTTGGTCAAAAAAATTTTGAAAAAAATTTTTTTAACATATATATTCAATATCTAATCTTCTCCACCCCAAACGGAACTTCCCTCAACCGTTCCCCCTCCATGTATCCCTATTAAATTATTAAAGTACCAGTTTACATTAGTACACATGCTTTGATGTTTTTGAATTTGAAAATCATATTATCCTTGAACAAACTGCACCTAAGCTCCACCTACTACCATACAACACTCCAACACCTCCAACGACAAGCACCCTCTCCC
The DNA here is from genome assembly GCA_936432065.2 of Rutpela maculata. Lineage (NCBI taxonomy): Eukaryota > Metazoa > Arthropoda > Insecta > Coleoptera > Cerambycidae > Rutpela > Rutpela maculata. Next base: position 164,766,015 of record OW386288.2, read on the forward strand.
CCACTGACATAAACCTCTATACTCCTACTAGGTATAAAATAGTTTTAAAAGGATTTTTTATTTACATTATTAATAAAATGACAATTCCTCTTATCCTCCCCCCCCCACAATCATTTCCCGCCATCATCATACTGATACAAGCTTGAAAATGGTATGACGAAGGCTTTTCTTATACTTTTTTTATCGGCAGAAAGATATAACCTTGCGCCCGTTTTACTCCCTCTCCTTAGGTCCAAAGCAATAGAAATATGAAGAAAGGTCCTTTTAAAACTATTTTATTTCTGGTAGCAGCATAAAGGTTTATGTTGTGGGAGGAGAAGGTGCTTGTCATTAGAGGTTGGGGGTGTTGGGGGATGTTGGGGTATTGGATAGTAGTAGGGGGAGCTTAGGGTGCAGTTTATTTAAAGGAAATATGATTTTCAAGTTCAAAAACAACTAAATGTGTGCTAATGTAAACTGGTTCTATAATAATTTAATGGGGATATATGGAGGGGCAAGGGTTAGGGGAAGTGCCGTTTGGGGTGGGATAGATTAAATATTAAATATATATGATAAAAAAAATGTTTTCGAAATTTTTTACAAATCTTCGAGCCTAATCGCCTTTTTCTATTGCGTGAAGAAACCTGATCTGATGTAAACCTTTTTCGGTATATAAAACGTTGCATATGTGTTTTGTTTCCAGTATTTGTGCTTTTTTTTTTTAGTAAAGTCTGGGCATCTTGACGTAAGGCATCCACTGCTATCAACTAATCTTCCCGCATCGTTTTCACCAATTCTGTTACATGTCGTTGATATTTTTAACACTTCTTGTTAAGTATAAAATTTATTGACCAGTCTGAAAACAGTTGACTTTAACCGCACAATGACTGGGAATTAGATATTGAACAAACTTCACTAAAAGATTACTCTAGAAATTTTACTGCATGATATACATCTCTGAAAACAATAATATCAGCGAAATGGACTAGGATTTTAGGTTTCTAAAGAAATATTAGATACATTTTGCAAAGTGGTATTTTTCTTATCTTCCGACGTCATGTCGCTCGATAGCACGAATTTTGAAGTGCAACGAAAAACCCCGATTTTTTCGAAACTGCATTAAAAACTAAAAACTAACAACTGCATTAAAAACTCATAAGCACGGATTCTAACACGACTAAGTCTTATTTTCATCCTGTGACCAGAGCTTTGAGAAATTATTAACTTTTAACAATATTGTTGTAAACAGGAATGAATATAGTTCCGATTAAACATATTCTCGGGATGTTCCCTACTTACCATGTTTGGTATTCAGATCTGATTGGTTTCATATATAATTAGCTAGACGTTTTAAAATTGTTATACTATATTCAAATTGAAATTTTGATCAATATATGTTCGTATTACTTGATTTCTTGCCTTGACTAATTAACTTTAAGTTTTCGTGCCATTCCGTGTATAGGATCGACAACTGATTTTGAAGGAGCTTTACAGAACTCCTCACGTCTGTTTCAGGACCTCGATTACAACACAGAAACTAACGAGGTCATTCTATGAAAATGATTAGAATTTAAGATACAGTATCAAATAAAGTGCATCGATAACAACGAAGACAAATACATCAGAGAGAAGCAGGCAGCAATATACAGCAGTATAGACTTTTTTTCTTTTTCGTCTATCAGATGACTCCGGCTCTTTGTCGTCTCTTAAAAGGAGACAACGCCAATCACAAAGTTTCATCGGTAAAGCTTAAGGTGAAGTGGGGCGAAGGGTAGGCAGTGTGGCTATTATAAGGCATTTGCACGTGACGTCACAGCTAATAAAAGCTAAAATATGTATTTCTTAAGATTTAAAAGTACTGCGCAGCTGTTATTAAAATTTCTGCCTAGTTCCCGTATTTTCAACTAAAATCTAGTTCAGTGTAATGTTTATGAAGTTCTAAATACTTTTTCCTAATAGAATAGGATTCTTTTTATGAGTTAGAAATCTAACCTGTAATTAGCAGTATATTTTTATTAATCAACAATATTGAAAAATTATTTACGTGAATTTTTAAATATTTGCTTGGAGCCATTACGGCTCCAAGCTAAAAATGCGTATACAAACATTAAAAATGAGAATAGACTTGAAAAACTTAAAATTTAAGGTTATGTTGGTTACATTATGTAGATGCCCTATTGTAGTGCTGTAGGTGGCACCATCTATTAAAATGCACTGTACTAAAATCTTGACTGGGAAAAAGCATTTTTTGGCCGAACTGGTTCATGTTATTAAACTGAAAAAAAGATATTCTTGTAAGTAAATGAACACTACACTTCTACTGAAGAACATTTTTAGCTAAAACTTGTTTATTAGGAAGATCTCTCTTCACATTAGCTCATTTCCGTCCACTCCCCTCTGATTTGATCGCCTTGCTCCCTCTTAAGAGTTATAAGAATTCCCTGAGAGTAGAAAGATGCCGTCAAACGTTGTAGAAGGCTCGACTGATGCCCACAAAATATAAATTTTTGTTGTGCCTTTCAAATGCATGAACGTAAGAACCTCAGCAAACCAAGATCATTTCTTATTAATAAAAATGGTAAAACTGAGACAGAGGGACACATACTTTTGAATATGCCGTAAAGTGCTAAAATGTTTTATTAACATTGCTGTAATTGACAAAATTTCATATGCGAACGACATGATTTTATTCAATTTATGTGCTATGGGTATTAAAGAGTATGCGCTGTTATGCAGACCCACGAGGTATTATTAACTGTAGGCAAAGGGGTAAAATATTGAGTAAATTGGTATTTCTTCGTCAACCCTAATGATACATTCCTGTTCTGTAATTTAATTCCAAACATACATTAGGCGCACAAAAACTATTAATCATAACATAAAAGTGGTAAATATAAATGTCGACTTCGAGCGAGCAATTATGTGGAATGTTTTACCTGTGTTTAACAAAGTTAGTAAATGTGAAAGGTATTTGGTGTAAGTGGATGTAAACAGAATTAATTCATAATGGAGCCGGGGCGCCACTCTACCGTTAGCTTATGTTTGCGTTGGTTGTAATATATAGACGAGGCAGGGAGAAACGAAGGCACTTTGATTGATAGGCGCTCCCTCTAATAAAACCAATCAACCCCTCTTCGCCCTTGTGTCCGTCTTTAATCACTCAGTAGGTCTTTATGGCAGTGGCGGTCTAGGCTGCCTTGAGGCTATTTGTAAACTAAATGTTTTCGTAAATTGACAAATAGATGAATAAATGTTACTCTCACGCAAATTTTATATTGAGTTAGAAAAAAATGTGTTGATTAAATAAAATGTAAGTTGGTAGTTATGGTAAAATTTTGTAACAGAGTTTTCACATTTTTGCCTGCTTTGAAACTTGTACCACCGATGACAGTATATAATACTCGAGCATTAGTTTCAATATTGTTATGTGTTCCTACCCCTCAGAGACAACTATGGGAGCTCCCTCTAACTTCCATAAAAGTAACAGGAAACAATTAAGATAATTGGTTAGTTTGGTAATCGGCCCAGAGATGGAGCGCGGTGACAGAGCCTGGAAGTTGTAGAGAGCTTTATAGGAAATTCCAGAACAAGGAGAGAACATTCTAGACACTCATCTTTGGTTATATAAAGGAAGGAACAAGCTGTATGAGGACAGTCCAGTTGGAGTTTAGTTGATGTACAGTTCAAATGGTCAGAGAGTGAACAGAGTAGTAGACCGAGTGATCAAGTGACTAAATAATTGAAGTACTCAGTGTATTATTAGTCAAGTAATTAATTGTTGTAATTAGTACTTAAGTTAATAAATTAGTGCTTAGTGTTACCTTGGTGTTATAATTTTCCACTATACAGGATGTTTACAAACAGGGGTGTAAACACATAACAATATTTAACAGACAAAAGACTGAACTTAAGAAAACTGTAAAAGATTCAATGCCTATTGTATATATCACTCCCTCATAGGGCCGACTATGAATAATTATATGACTAACATTTTGCTTTTCTTTACACTCGGACATGCTCGGAATATATAGAATCTTGCGGTATGTCATCTCTCTCTATTTATCTGAATTTCACTCCAAAACTCCAGTAAAGTTTTCTACTTTCATCACATTCGGTCATATTGGTGCTAAATCAGAATATCTAATTAACGAAGTCTCGACATTTGCAGTTCACAGGTATTGCTCTTTGGTTTCCCCACTAGGTTTAATAAGATTGCACCACATACTATGTGCTCCGAAGTTTCTGATTTGTGATGTTCCAGGGTGTAGTATATTGGAATTACTTGTACCTAACGTTGACAAGTAATGAAGTATCATCGAATGCTAGGTGGCGCTGTGTAGCTGACGGCCGGAGAGACGGCAGTGGATGTCGGGCAGCGGTGCGAGTGGGTCGGTGGTGTGAAACTAAGTGAAGTGTCTTATTCTGACAGTATAAGCGAAGTGAGACATAATCGGGCATATTACACAGGGCAAATTTTAGACTTCTTATATTACCCACTACACAGCGTGTTTCACTTCTCTGTATCTTTTTTATTTGTGGCCCAATTCATTTCAAATTTTTATCGGCCATACAACTCCATAAGACGACTTTATTCAACACATATATGCCGCCTAGATCTAAAAGGCCGGCCTACTGAGATAAAAATAAAGTTGCAATTTTCGAGAAATTATAGTAGGCTTAGAGATAGACAAAAATTTTGTTACTGAAAGTTGTTCGGAATCACTTGATATGCTCCCCTGAAAATCGGAATATTTAAAAAAAAAAAAATTGTCTCACTTCTCGTGAAGATACAGGTATGGCCCCTGTATGTTTTTTATTTGTGGGCGAATTGATTTCGATTTTTTATCAGCTATAGAACTCCATGAAACGATTTTATCCAACACATAAAGATAACTTTTTACAGCAAATGAAAGTCAAGCGCAATTATTATTGAAATTATTTATTATTTAACTACACGTGTATGCAAAATTTCAGCTCGATTGGATAACGGGAAATGAGTAAATTTGATACATGCATACATAATGCATGCATACATACATATTTCCAAGTATTATAAAACCACTGAAAAAACCGCTGCCCAAGGAATCACTACTTCCACATCCAGATTCTCTATCCAAATCACTCACAACGAAAAAACTGTGTATGTGGAAATTATTGTTTATGGAACTTTAATAATATAATATTTGAAATCCTCTACCCCAAAAACCCATAAAACGATACCCCACATCGGTAGTGGGGTGGGGGTGGATGAAGTAAAAAAATATTTTTAGGTTTCTGGTTCTTGCACATACACTAAATCACATTTTTTTTCATCCCCTTTAATAAGGGGGTGGGGGTGGTAATGGGGGTGGCTAATGCCAAAAATTTTTTTGAGACCTTAGCTTCTCTTGTATATACTAAATACCAATTTTATGGACCCTTACCTGCTTGATTTACCCATTTACCCCAAATTTACCCCAATTTACCCCCCAACCCTTCGTCGGAGCAACATGAAAATATAATCTAGTTCCAGATCTCGTTAAAGTACATACGTGTACCAAATTTCAAGTCAATATCTTAAACGGTTCCAGAGTAAACGTGCGCACAAAAAAAAGTTACAGACAGACAGACAGACCGACAGACAGACCGACAGATAGAAAATTTTTTTTCGCTCAAACTTAAAATCTCGACGTTTTCTGACATTTTAAGCTTATTTGAACAATAAAAATTTTTAAAAATTTTTTTGTCGTTACTACACTTCCACTGGATGTGGAAGTAAAAGAAAACGATATTATATTTAAGTTGATGTGTAATAATAAAAAGTGGCCCTTTTAGCGTTTTATTGAATGCCGTTTTGTTCACAACATTCATTTGTTGGAAAAAGTTCTCTTTAGGTGTTAGATAAAATCGCCTTATGGAGTTGTGTAGCTGATAAAAATTTGAAACGAATTCGGACACAAATAAAAAAGATACGAGAAGTGAAACAATTTTTTTTTTAAATACTCCGATTTTCACAAAATTTTACATGAGGGCATATCAAGTGATTTTGAACAACTTTCATTGACAAAATTTTTGTCTATCTCTAAGCCTACTATGATTTCTCGAAAATTGCCATTTTCTTTTTATCGCAGTAGGCCGGCGTTTTAGATCTAGGCGGCATTTCTGTATTGAATAAAGTCGTCTTATCGAGTTGTATGGCTGATAAAAATGTGAAATGAATTCGGCCACAAATGAAAAAGATACAGGGGTGTTTTTACGAGAAGTGAAACACACTGCTTATGAACCGTCCATTTACTCTGTTTCGGACAAAGAAAAGTTACTACCTTTGTTCATTGTACTACTAAAAGTGTCTCGCTATGTGCTTATCTGTGAGAGGACGACACATAAATGAAATGATCCGTCGGCACATAGAAGCTACAAAGTCATTTCGTATATATTAAGCATGATCTCAGAAATTCAAAATGAAGTATTGGAATAAAAGTATTTCGAAAAAGACCTAGGAACTGAGAAATATACTTTGCGAAGATTTTAGTTCCCACTAGGTATTTTAAGATTTTCTATTTTCTAAAATAAGTTTTTGAGACCGCTCTCTGTATGATAGATAAGCTAATTTTAATAATAATGGGCTTATAACAATAATGTTTCATCACTTTTGCAATCCTGCATTTTCCAAGTCCTGGGGACCTTTTATTCTGCTGGGTTGACAAATTGCAAATAAGGAAACGAATTGCTGTGTCAATTTTCTTGTAAGGCATATATCCCAATATTATAAGATAAGGAGATTGATGGAAAGTATGGTATTCCGTTGATTTTCTCAGAATTTCAGGCAGGCAACCTTAAATACTAAAATTGCGTCAAGCTTTTATTTATGTTCTGAGACATGGACAGTTAGGAAGGTAGACAGGCGGCGCGGTGTTTTGATGCTTTCGAAATGTGGATCTGAAAACCTTTGTTATGAATTATTTGGACAGAACATCATTCCAACAAATACGACATCTAGAACGGATCCTCGGCATCGCATTCACATTTTATCATATAAAAAACTGGATGGTAAGACGAATAGACGACGTCCTCACCAAGGAGCTGATGGGATAGAACTTTGTCGAGGCTGTGTGGCAAGCAATCACGACAAATGATGTAATGCTATTCAACGCACCACACAGCAGAGAGAGGCCAACTAAAATAATGTATGGGTAATAAAACGTCCACCAAAAAGTTATGAATGAGAAGATAATATATGGCGGCATTCCACCTTAAATAAATAAAATGACTATGTTTTCAATTTCTGAGAGTTCTTATAACATTTATTTATAGAGCTGTTTGTTATCGTTATAGAGAAAAATACATGATAATAACGATTGTAAAGATGATATAATTTAGTATTGATCATTAATATATTCCTATATTAAAGACTGAACATATTTTTAGAAAAAAGTCGTGTAGATTCTCCTTTTTTTAGAAATATATTTGTTACGTTAACAGCAACCTCGTTTCTTAGATTTACATTAAAATTGAAAATTAGGGGCAAAGCTGAAGTGAATTTGTAGTATTTAAAGACGTAAAAGTGAGGTCATTTTTGGGGTAAGAAATATATTTTTTTTATTTATACTCATTGGGTTAATCTGCATATATAACGTTTGGAAGTTATAACAAAACTAGATGTAAATATTACATTTTTCGCCAGATTATTGAATTTTCTATATAATTGTTAAACGTTCTATATTATACTTTCTGAAAACCTATATCAGAAGCTACACTCTCGATGGTATATTTGATGTGTCATTGGTAAATTGGAGTGACCTTCGCCTATTTTTTTGTATTTTAAGAGGGAAATTTAAATATCCCAAAGTTACATTATTCTTAAATGAAAGAACTATTCAAACCTTCGATGTTTCATTAGTAAACAAGATGACCTTCACCATATTTTTGTAGGTATATTGAATGGGAAATTATATTTTTCAAGGAACTTGTCAACCAGGAGTGCACGTAGTCCTGAGGCTATTTTACAGATGATTTGAGACCTTATTAGCTAAATCCTGAAAGTTGCAAGTCATTATTTATACTTCAGATCTTAGAAAACCAAACAGGGAATGACGTAAAATATTAGTATATTCTTCAGAAATCTAAATAATGTCTTTGTTTGTTGTTCTGCTTCAACAGTCGCTAATAGAAATAATACATTCAATTCTTTTGAATCCATCGCATTACGTCATGATCATCATGACAAAGAAATTATAAGTTGACAATAATACCATCAAAGAGATGGCTACCTAAGGGCCGGTTTATCAGTGCGCGGTTATGTACTTTATCCTACAGCTAAATTAACTAGAAGTTTAGAATGTGAAGTTGCAATATTAAGGACCGGTTTATCAGTGCGCGGTTAAGCACTTTATCCTACAGCTAAATTAACTAGAAGTTTAGATTGTGAACTTGAAAAACTGAAATGTTTATTAGAAGCACATTCTAAACTTCTAGTTAATTTAGCTGTAGGATAAAGTGCTTAACCGCGCACTGATAAACCATTCCTGGAATGTTTAATAGAAGCACATTCTAAACTTCTAGTTAATTTAACTGTAGGATAAAGTGCTTAACCGCGCACTGATAAACCGGTCTTCAGACGAGAACAAAAATCCAGGTAATCTGGTATAGGTTTTCTTCGCGGTCAAACAGTGGCTGCAAACAAGATCGTAATTTTGTGACATGGTCGAACAGATCAAGATCAGACTAGTAACCACTATATATAAGACCCTATAAGACATGTTGACAGAATTCCAGAAGAAACTTCATACTGCGGTAGTGAGCCGTTAGCGTGACTTCAGGTTCATCTAAAATATAAAATGAACACCTTTGAATAGAAATACATAAAAATGTATTTAAATAATCCATTTAAGAAAGAAGCCAGGAGCTGTTGGCGTGGGTGCATGAGAAGTACGTAATAAGGGCTGTGGGAGGAATACCTGCCAGACTTCAGCTTCTACTTTGAGAATTGATCGTTTATTAAAGAAAAAGTTTAAAGAAATAAAATATTATATTTCCGTAGGTTGAACTAAACTTTCGATTTACCTTCACTTATTGTCTAAAAAAATGAGACACAAAGAATGTTTCAAAGATATTGAGACGCCACTGAAAATATTGCCACTTGGTAAGTTTCTACATCGGTCGCTGGCTTAAATTTAATATAGCGCTCTCACTTTAATTATCAATATTTCACAACTAAAAATAACAACAGGCCGATTCCAGGTTTCCCTTTATATATAAAAATAGATTAATCATATACACAACTGAAAAATAGTTTATTGGACTGTTTGTTTTCTATATTATTTCAATAGATAACTTTAAAATTTAAAATGAAATGAAATGTTTGTTGTTGCATCGAATATGTTATTCAGAAACAGATTTGTTGAAAAACAAGACGACTGATTTTGTTTAATAGTAGAGTAGCAAACCAATAAAAAACGGCTATTTGTGAAAGAATGTTGCCACTTGGTATACTTATTAGTAGCGCCCTAAAGAATCATTTTCGAAGGAGCGCCACCTTCAGGTGCCATTTGGATCCAAAATGGCGGCTGATTTCTAATAATCTAATAAATATGATATTTTGGTAAATTCATTGACTTTATAAAAAAATAGTCTTATACAAAGTTGTTGAGCTTTGAACAGCCAACAAAAAAGTATTTCGGAGATTTCGCGATTAGAATTGAAATAAAGCCGTTATTTAATAAAATTAAAAATTTGCTATTTTTTTTACAGAATCATTTATTTATACGTATGTTTTTAACAAAATATTAATTTAAATCACACTTTCCCTTACAAGAAGTACATAACAACGTGCAATGTATACCTACTTTTTTACAAGCACATATATTTTGCTTACAGTTCTTTTTGCAGCCGCACCGTATCAGTTGCCTCAAGGCTGTGGACATCTCAGGTAAAGTTGACCAGTATGGTGAATAAATAGCATCTTTTTTATACCAACCCCAGTATCTGGCAAAGTAGGATTTGTTTCCAATGATTGTCCCCATACATGGCCACTTAGGTATGTGGCTCTTCGAGTATGTTGGTCTAAAGTGGCATTAGAAGGTGGAAGGTTTGCAGTATTTCTTCCCTTCGACGTAAAAAATTCCTTTCGGGCATCGTTAACTTCAAAGCAGTCCGATGTTGAACAGTAAATTAAGACAACAAATCTTTGCAACAAATTGAAAACATGGTCAGAAATAAATCTGTGCTGCTTAGACATAAAAGAGAAAGCTTCCGTTACCTCAGGGAAAATTTGCCAGGTCTTCCAAGAAGTCGACTTTCCCTTGCCTGAGAAAAATGAGACGGTATCACATCCCGTGAATGCATGAAAACCTAACAAATCTTCACATTTTTGTTGACCCAAATGTGCAGCTATCCCATTAACACATATTATTCTAAAGTGCTTATTGGCACCAAAGTGAACATATAGAGTTTTCAATCCTTGCACATACAATCGATGAAAAAAAGCAGTAGCTAATACTACAACATCGGTGTCTACTGTTCTTATGCAAATATTTTTCCAACCTTGGCGGATGCAATCCTGTACGTGTAATATAATACGTGTATCTGCTTCTTCGTGACTGCAGAGCAATAGATGTGAATTTTGGGAATTGCGGTTTGAAATGATCCTATCGTCAATTGTGCATAGTGTTTCCACAGGATAAAGAATGGATGATGTTGTACATTCATTGGATAGAAAGTGAAACAGGTCTGTTTTATTGTCTGTGTTCCTAAGAAAATCCGACCAGTTTTTAGGAAGTAGTACATTACCAACAACCTGTAGTCGCGTTCCTCCTCCACGAATTTCTCTAGTGTGATGTTTCAAGCTGATGTTCTTGTATATGTCCCAAATGATATCAACGCGTTTTAAATTAAAGTCAGCGTTATGTTTGATGTGCGATTGAAACACTTTGGCAGAGTATTCAGCAAAATTTAAAACACCCTTAGGCAGTAAAAGGTGTACCAATGCAGACCCATCATAGACCATACAATCATACTGAAATTCTGATGTTTCTTCTGTCTGAAGTAAATTTGGCATAGCATCGGTTTCTTCTAAAATAAGAGGTACGTCATTAAGCACATTTTCCAGAATCTTAACAAGGATTCATTTATCTGATGATCTCTGGACTCCGTTTAAAGATAGAGCTGTTGGGAGTGGTTGATTCTCATGTGCAAAAAAATCATCCAAATATATGTCACAATTTGAACATACTATGAAAAGTCTAGAGAATAAGTCCACATCAGATTTCAGGGACTTTATCAACATTGCGGATTTTACAATCTTTTTAGGTTTACAAAATAAGCGACTTTTATTCGCTTTTATTGGATCATATATAGATACCTCTCTGCTGCTTAAGCGTTCATCAACAAACTTATTATATAGATCTAGTCCACGTTCCCCTATACCTAAAAACAACAGAAATATATTATAATGTGTCGCGGAAATAACATGTATGAAGACCTACCTAAAATATTATTTAGACATTCGTCATCCATTGTTATTTTGGTATCAATGCAGAAAAAGTCTTTTTTGGTTTCAAGAAACAGATTTCCAAATTCAGTGTAAGCCTCTTTTAAAAGTTGTATATTTTCTTTAAATTTCATTTGAAAAGCTGCCGATTCCTCATGGTGTCTATTGTCGATGAATACTTCTTCATCTAAGTTTGTAAATTAAATTAGCACTCTCGAGATTTCGGGACCAGAAAGCATCCATCTACGTAAGGCTGATGGATTGTTGGTTAAACCTATAAATCCACCATCGCCTTTAATAATGGCATTATGCTGCTCATGAGCTTGATCAATTCCAATTCCAGAGAAGCGGCGGGATGTTTTATTTATAACAAAACATCCGTTTTCAAAAGCTTTCTGAATATCTGGATTAGTTTCATTTAGTTCCGTTAAATCTTTAAGATAAACTGACAGTCATCTCGAGAAATTTGGGTGGTCAAATATGAAGAACCAAGGCATGAGAGCTTTAAGAGATTCTTTATAGAGAGAATAATTATCTTCTCGATGGGATCTTACAAATAAATGCTGTAAAAGCTCCAACTCCAGACACAGCTAACAATATTTAATTTTCGTAAATAGTGGCCTTATTTTAAAAAATTTCGCAAAATACATAAAATACTTTTTTGTTGGCAATAAAATAAGCAATACTTTTTAATTACACTTTTTTTTGTGAAGTTAATAGATTCGCCAGGAAATTACCTCAATTGATTTCTTGAAAATGGAGGCCATCTTGGATCCAAATGGTAACTGAAGATGACGCTCCTTCGAAATACGTTCCTTACGGTAATACCGGTTAGTGTGCCAAACGACAATATCCTTTCACGAATAGCCGTTTTGTGTCGATAATTCTATTCATGCGGTTCTACTATAAATTTATTATAAAATTATGGTGTATATCAAATACATTTGCAAAATGTGTATAAACCAGTATCACAATGAGCGTAGCACATATACTTCTATTCATTTTACTAATAAAACGTCAGCATTTTTTATATTTAAAAAAAATATAGAATGAGAAATAATAACAACTGAGGTACTATTAGTATTAGTTGATACTGAAAATTTTCCGAATTACTGTTAAATTAGAAAATAATATTTAATTTTTATGATTTCTCTTTCTTAGTCTTTTAAAAATCACAATGATTGTTATGGACAAAAGAGATGTTAAGACTTTAAACTATTTAAAAGTAAACAAGACGATTACATCAGTAGGAGGTATCAAGGAGCAATTCATCAAATGAAGAAATCTTTCCAAAAAACAACTTTTAACTAAAGATTTTCATTTCTTTGGCAATACTGTAGAGTGAAGCTGATGAGGGTTTAAACCTCGGGACCCGGCGAACAAAATTGAAATCGTTTGAAACTTTTTGAAATGCCTTTTATATACTAAAAACTATAAAGTTTATCAGTTTATCTCATACGTTTATTAATTATTAATTATGTAAATAAATAATTGTTGCAAAATTAAAAATTAAGGCAATTTTTTACCAGAAAATCAATGATTTGTATTTTTTCACCAAATTAAATTAAAAAAAACACAGAAAAAGCAAGAATATTTCTACCAAAAACGTATCTTCGGCCTTCAATTTCACAATTAAATGTAAAAAAAAAAAACGCAAACACACTCAGTGGATCGGCGCCACTGGGATTTGAATAGTAATTTTCTTTTGAACTCAGCAATATAATAACTAGAAATTTTAATTTAAAAAGTGTCATATGGATTGAACTGCGATTCTTATTTTGATAATTTAATAGTAAATGCATCAAGTAAATGGTTCTATATTACGCGGCGCTTGGTCAGTTTATAGGGGGTCGATGCCACCTCTTCTGGGGGGTGGTACATAAAAAAAAGTAATTATTGGTACTGGAAGAGACTTAATTTTTGAGAAAAAAGGCTCTGCACAATTCTTTATATAAATTTAGAGTTTTTAAGTGATAACGACTTGAAAATTGCGATTTTTAGTTCGAGAAAACAGGTATTTCAAAATTGTTTATATCAAATCACTTGAAAAATATATCTAGCGAAAACATACTTCAGACGAAAAAGAAAGCTTTTAGTTTAAATGTTAAATAATCCAGAAACTGTGGCAGTTACGTCAAAAATGTGGATAAAAATTATTAAGCTTTCAAATGATTTTTGATTCTATAGCATAAAAAACAAAGAAGTTATGACCGAAACAATGTGCATGTTCACTAAATAATATCGCCATTTTGTTACTGTAATTAGTAAGTAATTAAGGAAAATAATTCTCACAACATTTTTTAAAAGCTTTTATCTACGATCGTGTAAAAAGTAACAGTTTTTTACATCATTTCCAGTGTAAAAAGTGGCCTTTTATAAGACACTGCAATAAAAATTTTTACTGCACGCTTTTATTGCACGATTTCAAAAAATTTATCAGTAAGGACAACAGTATTTTGTTCATTATTAATTTTGAACAATATTTACTTCTACTTTGCAATTAGCACAATTTTCAATATGAATTCTAGACAACTCGTGACTTCTCGATGTAGTAGGCCGTATATCATTAGCGTCAATGGCATCATTTGAGCTTGCTCCCTCAGATGGTTCTTTTTGCAAAATTTGATGTGATATCTCAATTTTGTTTTCAATTGATTCTTCAACGTAAGATTCTGCCACCGTCGATGACTTCCAGCCACCATGCCTCTTCAGCTGTAAAACATCCCCTCCTACATCTGCAAGAATGGTGGCAGATGACCTTCAGAAACTATGACCAGTATACTCGTGTGCATTGGGCAACCCAAGATATCTCGCAATTTCGCTTGGTATTTTCCCAAAGGTATTAATACCTATCGGCTGAACAGAGCACTTTCCATTACGGTAGTTCACAAACAGTCGATCATGTTTTGTTGCTGGTGACCTAAGAGGGGAGTATTTTCTATAAATTTTAACCATATTTTCCAAATATCTCGTTTTCCGGTCAGTAATAGAAGTTCGAGGTTTATTTGTTTTTGATGTTGGAATTCTCACTATCAACATATTACCAATATCTTGCACATCACCAACGCTCATTTTATAAATGCCAAAAACTGCTACAACCTTCATCATTAAATATCTATCATTAGGTGCTTTGTTTACAAATGTGTATATTTCATCTTTGCTAAACACTTTAGATTTCTTGGAACGGTATCCTACAGACTGCCGCTTCAGATAAGCGGTTAACTTAGAAAACTGTTTAAGATCGATGTCCTTTTCAGCTATCAGTAAAGCTTTCACTATTGAATAATCCGACCAAAGACTTGAAGGTTTTATATGCTTTGCTCTTTCTGAAAAATACGCAAGGAACACATTTTCCGTAAGATTCTTCACTATCTTCAAAACACACCAATCGTTGAATCGTTTATACACCAACTCATATTGTTTTCGTGACTTCTCAGATATTAAAGTTGACGTTGCCGCTTGTGCCATCTCCATAACTTCTGGAGCAGTATTTTGAAACTCCTCTACATTAATATAATCACCATTAAACATTATTAACTTGATATTTTAATTCAAACATTCAAGAACAACAATGGCGACTTCAACTACGCCAGTTTATTTATAATATCGTTTCCTTAGTTACTATCATCACAGATTCTCAGTCACGACCATGAAATAACATAATTAGAATGGCGACTTGAACTACAACTCATCAAAGTGACATTCACAAATGATACAGTTTTACAAATATTCATGAAAAATTGCCCATTTCTTACAATAATTGGCACGATCGAAGATAAAACGTTGTAAGACACATTTGTAAAAAGCCTCTTTATTGCACTCATGGCTTTTAAGAGGTGGGAAAGGGGTGGGAAGAGGTGGGGATGTAGTGGGAAGAGGTGGAAAGGGGGGGAGGGGTGGGAAGAGGTGGGAAAGAGAAGGGGAATGAGCGAGAAGAGGAGGGAAAGGGGTGGGAAGAAGTGGGGATGGGGTAGAAGAGGTGGGAAGATGGGGGAAAGGGGAGGGAAAGGGGTGGGAAGAAGTGGGAAGTGGGAAGTGGTGTTAGAGGGATGAGAAGACGGGGGAGGAAAGGGGGGATGGCGGTGGCAAATGAAGGGTTTTGTCTGTCTGTCTGTAAAATAAGTAGACTAAAAAGTAAAAAATAAAATTATATAAAAAAATATTTTTAAGAAGAAGCTTTTATTTGAAAAAACTGTACTAAAAAGTAAAAATATTTTTTTTTAAATTCGTACACCTGGAAACCAAAAACTTTGGGGGCTGTCAATTGAGCAAAGTAATTATGCAATAGCGCTATATAACCGTCCCCAAAGCTATTGGTTTCCTGGTGTATAAATTTAAAAAAAAATTATTTTCACTTTTTAGTAGTTTTTCTTAAAAATATTTTTTTTATATAATTTTCTTATTAATACATAGCTCTACTTAGATGCTCAACTTGTTTTGCCTGTTTAAAACACTTGCTTCAGAAAAAAATTCGCTTCAAATTATAAAAGTATTTTTGAAAAAAAATTAAAATTTTTGTTCTCTTTATAAATATCTCAAAAAATGTTAGTTTTAGTGAAAAGGAGATAAAAGCCAAACATAAAGTAGTTACGACCGAAATAGTGTGCGTCTTCACACTTTTTTGATTATATTGTCTCCTCTTGTTACTGTAATTAGCCAGTAATAACAAAAAAAAACTCTCAAGTACTATTTTTTGTTAATATACAGCATTACCTACAAGATCAAGTTTTTTTTGTCCGTTTAAAGCACTCGTCTCGGAAAAACTACATTCGCCATATTGGAGTCGTAATTTTGAATTCTTTTGTTTTGATCCAGACTCGTAATCAGCTTGCCCAAAAACATAAGTATACTACCTAAGGAGTAGTATTTTTCCTTAACCAATGTAGTAAACTATAAAAGCTGTTTAAATTGCATTTTTTTTTTAATATAAATTGTCTATTATTGATTGTCTATGTCAAAAACCGCTGCCCAAGGAATCACTACTTCCACATCCAGATTCTCTATCCAAGTCACTCACAACGAAAAAATTTTGTATGTGAAAATAATTGTTTATGGAACTTTAATAATATAATATTTGAAATCCTCTACCCCAAAAACCCATAAAACGATACTCCACATCGGTAGTGGGGTGGGGGTGGTGATAGGGGGGTGGTAGTGGGGGGTGGATGAAGTAAAAAAATATTTTGAGGTTTCTGGTTCCTGTACATACACTAAATCACAATTTTTTTTCATCCCCTTTAATAAGGAGGTGGGGGTGGTAATGGGGGTGGCTAATGCCAAAAATTTTTTTGAGACCTTAGCTTCTCTTGTATAGACTAAATACCAATTTCATGGACTCTTACCTGCTTGATTTACCCATTTACCCCAAATTTACCCCCCAACCCTTCGACGGAACAAGATGAAAATATAATCTAGTTCTAGATCTCGTTAAAGTACATATGTGTACCAAATTTCAAGTCAATATTACCCCAATTTACCCCCCAACCCTTCGACGGAACAAGATGAAAATATAATCTAGTTCTAGATCTCGTTAAAGTACATATGTGTATTAAATTTCAAGTCAATATCTTAAATGGTTCCAGAGTAAACGTGCGCACAAAAAAAAGTTACAGACAGACAGACAGACCGACAGACAGACACACACCGACAGACAGACCGACAGACAGACAGACAATTTTTTTCGCTCAAACTTAAAATCTCGACGTTTCATAACATTTTAAGCCTATTTGAACAATAAAAATTTTAAAAAAATTTTTTGTCGTTACTATACTTCCACTGGACGTGGAAGTAAAAATAACGATTGTATATGCCGAAAAGATAAACTTTGCAGTGTTTAGTATAAAGAACACGTGGCAACAGGTTTGCCACGATTTCATTCCTGTTCGGCGGATTCCGAGGTTTTGCTCTTTTTAGTCCCCATCAACTCCACTATCAGTATTTATGTATTTATAAGAATGTATTTTTTTAGTTTAATAACATCAATCAATTTCCTGAAAACAGCTTATTGCATCTGATGACGATCTTCGCTGTATGAAGAAACGCAAATCGACGAAGCTCTTCAAGTTTAAAAAATAACGCCCCCTGAGGTATTGGTCTCCAAGAACTAAGAACTGTTCTAGAAAACTACTCCTTGAGAATGAAGAGGTTTCCAATTATTATTATTATAGTGAACTCGGTACATAATAAATTGTTATGAGAATCAATTTATCCGCATTATTATTGTTACAAATAATACCTCGCCGGCGCTTACCTGGTAATAAAGAATTCGTCTGGAAAATAAATTCTCCCCTTCATAACTAATATCGGAAAGGAATAGAACTGTTCGTAACTGCTTGAAATAACAACAGGAGCAGAAATGAAGGAAATTAGTTCAGGTAGTTACCCTCTACTTTAATTGCCATTTATACTTGGAAATTAATTTCTTTGAAGGAAGGTCTTGATAAAAACATGGGACTTATGGGAATTTATGACAATGTTCTTCTGCCTCATCAAACTAACAATTTATACGTAAGTTGAAAATCTAGTAATATAAATAAAAGTTTAGCCAACACTCGCAGGACGTCTTTAGAACTGAAATGACCTCCTGGGGAGAAAGTTCCGCCTCACAGGGGTTGTCGCCGCTGTCTAGTTCCGATAACAGATGTTTTTCTATGTACTTTTGTGTTTTACTAAACTGCGTTGTTGAACAAAGGTACATTCATCGAAGGCCTCCATTAGTCTTACTTTTAAATCTAAAAGGATTTGTTTCCGAACATATTTTCATATTTTTGACACTTTCAGTTACAGCAAAATTGATACAAACTGTTAGTTTAAGGAGAATTTACAATTTTTGTTACACAAAAGCAGGTGATAAGATAGTCAGATAATAATCGAAATGTAATGCAATAATAATAATTTTTTTACGAAAAGAAATATATGACAAACTTACAGTCACAAGATGGTGTAAGATTATCTGACCCTGACTCAATTATGATGTGTATAGAACAGTGAGAAAATATTCCAAATATTCCATATACCTACATTCTACAGTGTCCGCCAAAAAGTCTGCACCATATGGGAATCTCTGTTGTTATTGACTTTCTGAAAAATTCTATTCTTAATAAAAGTTAGTGCAAGTTCTCAAACAAAAAAGGATCTGCACAAATTTGTGTTAGTCCTGGTGCTTAGGTCAATTTTTTTTTTTAAATTGGGTCAAGTGTAAAAAACTATCTTTATTTTTGAAGATATCGAAAAATATTATTTGAAGAAGTTGCTTATAATGCGATGTCATATCCAGATTTGAAATTTAATTGTTCTGTTTTAAAAATAAAAATTTTCTACTTTTTTACACATAATTCCTTAACTATATTTTTCAATATTTTTCTGTTATTAATAATTCTCTTTATTTAATAATTTCAGATTAAAATCCACCTTGAAGAACTTTTAGCAGTATTTTTTTGATCCAATAAATATTCTGGGAAAAATGCTAATTGTCTTGTTGCATAGCTCTCTTTTTTCCAATGTTAACTTTTTCAAAATTTTTTAATATAAATCGCTTAAAAAGAATTTCATTTAACTCAAACAATATGTTAAAACCAAGCAAAAACATGTTCCAAAAATAATTTTTTTAAAAGCGAAGCTTATGTTCATGAAAGCGTAATAGCACTAATCCTACTTCTTTCTTCTTTGTTCTGTAGTTAGTGACGTTTTCCCCTTCTATTATTTAGTTATAGAGCTAAATGAAACTCCTTTTAAGTCATTTGTCTAAAACATTAGAAAAAAGAGAACAACTATGCACCTTGTTTTCCAAAATATTTATTTGCTCAAAAAAAATACTGCTAAAATTTCTTCAAACTGGATATTTATCCATAACTTAAGCTGAAACTATTAATAGACAGGATTATTAAAAACAGAAAAATATTGAAAAATATAGTTCAGGAATTATGCACAAAAAAGTGGAAATGTTTTACTTTTACAATAGAACAATCAAATTTCATATCTGGATATAACATCGTATTATAAGCAACTTCTGAAAATAACATTTTTCGATATCTTCAAAAATAAAGGCAGTTTACTCTTGAGCCAATTTAAAAAAAAATAATATTTCGACCTAAGCGCCAGTACTAACACAAATTTGTGCAGCCCCTTTTTCGTTGAAGAATATGCAATAACTTTTATTGAAAACAGAATTTTTCAGAAAGTGAATAACAACACAGTTTCCCATAAAGTGCAGACTTTTTGGCGAACAGTAAAATTCCATTATGATATAGGTAATTTGGAACCGTTTTTTACTTCCTTGACGAAGGGAAGTATTGTAATCCTGACAAATCTTTTCACGTTTCAGAGTATGTAGATTACGAAAATTAAAACCGTTTAATTCTGTCAATCTGTCTGTCTGACGGTCTGGCGTCTGTCTGTTGGCGCTATATTTACAAAACCATTTAACAGAGAAGGATAATATTTGGTAGGTAGTTGACGCTACTGCCAGCGAAGAACTGGGTTACATTTCCGCTAGAAGATATACAGTGTGGACCGCATAATAAATATAATTAAGGAAAAAAATATGACGGAAAACAGTAACATTTGGCATGTAGTTAACACAACTATCAAAGAAAAAAATTATGAGAAAAATATACAGGGTGGTCACATAAAAAAACTATATGTGATCTAGGACGATAATATTTCACATGCAGTCAACACAACTGGCAAAGCAGAAAACTATGAAAAACCCTAAAAAAATAATGAAAAAATGTGGCGGTAGGCGATAATATTTGGTATGTCGTTAACACAAGTGTTAAGAAGAAAAATATGAAAAATGTACAGGGTGGTTACTCTAGTTGTCTTAAAAACTTGCCGCACGTGAGACGTTCATACATGCATTAATTTTGTTTGACAGAGATTGTAATACCTAAGTAAGTATTTTTTTGTACCTAATTCAGTACTAGTGCCGGTATCTAAGTGTTTATTTGGAATTTGTCGATATGTCGGATAAGAAAATAAAAACGAGGTTATTTTCACTTGTCAAGTGTCACTTGAAAAACTACGTTGTCATTCTTGGCACATGTATATTGTTAGAACTCTTTAAAAGTCTGCTATGTAGTACATTGTTTATCGTAAAAAACTGCCTGTAACTCAGAAAATTAGCAAGTTACAAAAAAATTACAAGAAATAAAAAATATTTAGAAGGCCTCAAAGCATACGTCTGAATTTTTTCAAATTTTTAAATTATATATTTTTAAAGCGCTACAATTTCAAAGAAAGGGGTAGTTTTTCATGTTTTTCCGGAAAAACTCGGTAAAATAGCACTTT
This sequence comes from Rutpela maculata, assembly GCA_936432065.2. Taxonomy (NCBI): domain Eukaryota; kingdom Metazoa; phylum Arthropoda; class Insecta; order Coleoptera; family Cerambycidae; genus Rutpela; species Rutpela maculata. The sequence continues at coordinate 164,786,749 of OW386288.2, forward strand.
ACAGAAAAGTTGTAAATAAAAAAAGTCTTGTATTTCGATGGTTCATTCACCTGAATTTTGTCAGATTTATTTTTCAACTTTTGCATTTTCCCTCCCTCACTTTTAGAAATGAGTGACCATATCTCGAAAAATATGCATTTTTTGAAAAAATTCTCAAAATTAAAAGCACCTTATTTTGGGCCAAAAAAGGTAAATATATTGTTTTTTTTTCTCATTTTTGATCTAATTCTACAAGTTACGGAACCTCTTCCGATCATTTCCAACTCTAATCTTTTTTTTCAACTTTTTTATTAATGTCATTGCAAACACATTACACAAGGTTTCATCAAAATCCATTTATTAGGACTCAAATTAAAGATGAAATCCTCCGTTGACTGGACAAATGTAAGGTTTAGAGCTCCACCCCATGTAATTATTCCATAGCTCAATTGGGATTCAACAAATTAAGAAATTGGTAAATGTTTTTAGGTTGCTTAAATCTAAATCATAACATCCAAGTTTATCTGTGATATATCTGATATGCTTGTCTCACCTTAGGTGGGGATTTAAAGTTACATCTAGATATTTTATACAATTTATCATCTGGTCTTGTATTTTTCCACTTTTTAGAAAACTAAATTCTGTAAATTCATTTATGTATAACGAATAATGACGTGTGTCTTTAGAGTGATAATGTGTAGTTTTAGTTGCGAGGTTCCTATCCTTATATTTACAATAATTTTCTGGCAGCAGCATTTCTACGTGATTTGTTTCTTTTCTTTAATCCGAACGAATGCATTGGTAATAACATCTCTCATAAAATGTTATTAAAAATAAAGGTATTTTGCTGTAAGCTCGATTTCTATTTTCTGTACAGTGTTGATTAGATGCCTGAGGATTCGATTCTTCCTTTCCTGCTACATGGCTTATTTCTGTTTAAATTATGCAGTTTAATGACAGGAGCCCAAAGGAGTACACTCCGGCATACTACTCTTTGAAGTTATCCACCTGATCTATTTACGGCAGCGGTGGCTTAAAACAATAACAGTCGGCGGAGGTGAAGCGAGTGTGGTGCAATTTCCATTTATGGCGGGCCGCAAGAGACCCAAAGAAAATTAAACGTCGGAATCGGGTCGGGTGTAATAAAAGGCGCACGGGACAAAGTCAAAGGTGAATGACGACGATATCCGTTGAACACCTGCGGATGTTGCTTCCTATACCGATGCGGCTCGGTGTCACAGGAACGGCGGACCGCCCCTACACACATAATTTCGCTAATGAAAACTGTTGAATTGCCGAGATTTTACTTCCTCCTTGCGGAACGAATGGCTTCTTTCGGTTTTTCATTCCGAAATTGGCATATATAGCACAGGCATATAGGACTTGAATAAATGTATGTACAGCTGGATCTTTGTTCACAGAGAACAACAATGGGCAAGTATATTTTTTTTTAAAGAATTTTAATACCATCTACACGTAAAAACAGTTGGCCCGTATTTTACTTCCACGTCCAGTGGAAGTATAGTAACGACAAAAAAATTTTAAAAATTTTTATTGTCCAAATAGGCTTAAAATGTCATGAAATTTCTATCTGTCTGTAACTTTTTTTTTGTGCGCACGTTTACTCTGGAACCGTTTAATATATTGACTTGAAATTTGGTACACATATGTACCTTAACGAGATCTAGAACTAGATTACTACTACTACTAAAAAGTAAAAATAATTTTTTTAAAATTCATTCACATGGAAACCAAAAGCTTTGGGGGCGGTCCTATAGCGCTATTGCATAGTTACTTTGCTCAATTGACCGCCCCCAAAGCTTTTAGTTTCCATGTGAATGAATTTAAAAAAAATTATTTTTACTTTTTAGTAGTTTTACTTCCACATCCAGTGGAAGTATAGTAAGGACAAAAAAATGTTTAAAAATTTTTATTGTTCCAATAGGCTTAGAATGTCATGAAACGTCGAGATTTTAAGTTTGAGCGAAAAAAAAATTCTGTCTGTCTGTCGGTCTGTCTGTCGGTCTGTAACTTTTTTGTGCGCACTTTTACTCTGGAACCGTTTGAGATATTGACTTGAAATTTGGTACACATGTACTTTAACGAGATCTAGAACTAGATTATATTTTCATCTTGTTCCGTCGAAGGGTTGGGGGGTAAATTGGGGTAAATTTGGGGTAAATAGGTCAACCAAGCAGGTGAGAGTCCATAAAATTGGTATTTAGTATATACAAGAGAAGCTAAGGTCTCAAAAAAATTTTTGGCATTAGCCACCCCCATTACCACCCCTACCCCCTTATTAAAGGGGATGAAAAAAATTGTGATTTACTGTATGTACAGGAACCAGAAACCTCAAAATATTTTTTTACTTCATCCACTCCCCACTATCACCACCCCCCACCCAACTACCGATGTGGGGTATCGTTTTATGGGATTTTGGGGTAGAGGATTTCAAATATTATATTATTAAAAAGTTCCATAAACAATTATTTTCTCATACAAAGTTTTTTCGTTGTGAGTGACTTGGATAGAGAATCTGGATGTGGAAGTAGTGATTCCTTGGGCAGCGGTTTTTATTTTATTTTTTTTAATAATGCCTTATAGTAAAAAAAATCATGAAGTTCAAACTGTGTTTAAACGGTTAGATATTGCCGTCAATTTTCGGGCTATTCCATTGGCTGTGACGTAATAGCGTAATCAGCAAATTCTAATTTGTGCTTGAACAGAGACGAGTGTTACGTTGCCATGTTTCGATAAATAATGTAATATATTCTATACTGCTATACGGAATACTCTGTAATATTACAATTCTTTATTAGCAAGCTATCAACCAATCTTAAAAATATATAAAATATTTACTTGCTGCATATTTAAAACAGTGTTAAAAATTAATATTAAAATTTATTTTAGACATTGCAGTAGTGCACATTCTTTTCTAGAAATGTGGCAACGTATCTGGTTACTGTCAAATTTTAAGCATATTCATTTTACAATAAAACCAATAATAGTCGGTAAAATTACCTTGAAATGATATTTATAACATATTAGAGAGCCAGACTATAATGCTATATTATTACTTTGGTCATTTTCGTTATTGTCAATTTTAATGTCTTATTCTCTGTGTTATACAGAGTGTTTTCTGTATGCGTACAAATATTTTGCATGATATTATATTGACCTAAGAGAAGCAAAAGAGTTTTATAAAATTTTTGCTTTCCTCCAACGATTTTGCTTGACTTAATTACTTTCTAAAAATACGATATATTCAGGCTAGATAGTATATACATATATAATATTGTGTAGGTCAGTATCGCAGAACAAACTAAAATCAAGTTCAATGTCTTCTTGCGACCTTGATCTCCCTTTTTAGTACGTTTATTGGAGGAATCCTCTGCTGTCGGCGCTGGCGTTCAAAGAAAATGTGTTTTTCATACTTCGTTGTTTAACCGTAGGTAAGCCGCCTCTTACCAATCATACAGTGTTGACAATGTGTTCGATTTAACTAGTTTTAAAGTTAATTTATAGTAAAAATAATAAAACGGTGTAATGAACGAGATACTATTTAGTATACGTAAGGATGTCTACTCTTCGAGACTTTGAGACTTCTTATCTGAGTTGGAAAAAATTTTCGCGGTCTACCAGTTCTACTAATATTATCCGTTATCGGTTTTTTTTCCAATATGAAATTTGCGATTTAAATATGTTTCACTAGCGGATCTTCAGTACTACGTACCCCTTCACGTGGGACACTGAGACATCATTGTTTTACCGAATACATAAAATCAACAAAACAACTCTTGACAAACAATTCTCAATATTATTTTAGATAATCAAAAATAACAAAATTATATAAAAAAAATATTTTTAAGAAAAGCTTTTATTTGAAAAAACCGCTGCCCAAGGAATCACTAATTCCACATCCAGATTTTCTGTCCAAGTCACTCACAACGAAAAAAATTGTATGTGGAAATAATTGTTTATGGAACTTTAATAATATAATATTTGAAATCCTCTACCACAAAAACCCATAAAATGATAACCCACATCGGTAATGGGGTGAGGGCGGTGATAGGGGGTGGTAGTGGGGGTGGATAAGTAAAAAAATATTTTGAGGCTTCTGGTTCTTGTACACACAAAATCACAATTTCTTTTCATCCCCTTTAATAATGGGGTGGGGGTGGTAATGGGGGTGGTAATGGGGGTGGCTATGCCAATTTTTTTGAGACCTTAGCTTCTCTTGTATATACTAAATACCAATTTTATGGACTCTTACCTGCTTGACTTATCTATTTACCCCAATTTACCACCCAACCCTTCGACGAAACAAGATGAAAATATAATCTAGTTCTAGATCTCGTTAAAGTACATGTGTACCAAATTTCAAGTCAATATCTCAAACGGTTCCAGAGTAAAAGTGCGCACAAAAAAGTTACAGACCGACAGACAGACCGACAGACAGACAGAATTTTTTTTTCGCTCAAACTTAAAATCTCGACGTTTCATGACATTCTAAGCCTATTGGAACAATAAAAATTTTTAAACATTTTTTTGTCCTTACTATACTTCCACTGGATGTGGAAGTAAAACTACTAAAAAGTAAAAATAATTTTTTTTAAATTCATTCACATGGAAACTAAAAGCTTTGGGGGCGGTCAATTGAGCAAAGTAACTATGCAATAGCGCTATAGGACCGCCCCCAAAGCTTTTGGTTTCCATGTGAATGAATTTTAAAAAAATTATTTTTACTTTTTAGTAGTTTTTTCAAATCAAAGCTTTTTCTTAAAAATATTTTTTTATATAATTATATTTTTTACTTTTTAGTCTACTTATTTTACAAAGAGGCAGACCTTTCATTTGCCACCTCCATCCACCCCTTCCCTCTCCCGTCTTCTCACTCCTCTAACACTACTTCCCACTTCTTCCCACCTCTTTCCCACCTCTTTCCCACCTCTTTCCCAACACTTTTCCACCACTTCCCCTGCCCTTTCCCATCACTCCCCACCTCTTTCCACCCTATTCCCACCGCTTCCCCACCTCGTCCCACCTCGTCCAACCCCATTCCCATCTCTCCCCACCCCTTTCCCACATCTTCCCCTGACCTTTCCCATCTTTCTCCACCTCTTTCCACCCTATTCCCACCTCTTCCCACCTCTCCCCACCCCTTCCCTACTTCGTCCCATCCCTTCCCCACCTCTCCCCACCCCTTTCCCACCCTTCCCACCTCTTCCCACCCCCTTCCCACCTCTTCCCCACTTCTTCTCACCTCTTCCCCACCTCTCCCCACCTCTTACCACCCCTTCTCCACCTCTCCCACATCCGCCATATTGAATATAGAATGAGGTCACACACTTTATCGTATTTTACTCGTCAAACCCTTTCATTTGACACCCATATCAACGGGGTTGTGACTAAAAAGCAGATCCGCCATCTTGGGACGTCCGCCATATTGGATTTAGAATGATGTCACATTGTTTGTCGTATTTTACTCGTCAAACACTTTCATTTGATACCCATATCAGGAGGGTTGTGACTAAAAAGCCGATCCGCCATCTTGGGACGTCCGCCATATTGGATTTAGACCGATAATGGCTATACTATGTTGCATTGTCACCGGACTTATACAAGTGTGCCAAATTTCAAAGCTCTAGCTTAATTAGAACTAGTCGAAAGTCAGCTTGCAAGATTTGACCCAAACCTACAAACAAACAAACATTGCAAGTTAAATAAAAGCTTTTAAAAATAAAAAGGTGATACTTTTTTCGTCACAAAATTCACGTAATTTCATTATTTTATTAATTCATTATTTTACTGCAGGGAAATTACACAAAAAAAATGAGGAAACCCGGACAAAATTAGTAAAAATCTGAATTTTTCACATACGTTCTTTGAGGTGTCAAAAATCCAAATCCGCAAAATCACAAAAATCTCAATATGGCTATCCAAGGTATTGAAGGTCAAAGTTTTTTGCAAATGTCTCGCGTCCTATGCGTCGGATGCCCATGAGGTCAATGTGAAAGTTATAGAGAATTAAATTATCTACAAGTTATCTTTTCTATTTTTTACCAAACCGCCCCCCCCTTTTTCGAGATATTCAAGGTCAAAGTGTCAAAAACATGTTTTTTCGCGAATATCTCGCGCCAAAAAATCGGGCAGCAATAAAGTTAACACAAAAGTTGTAGAGAATTCAATTATCTACATTATTAGTATTTTGCATTTTTTTCCCAATACCTCGCCCTTTTCGAGATATTCAAGGACGAAGTTTAAAAAAAAAACGGTTTTTTGCATGTAGACTCCGCGAATATCTCGCTCCCTATGCATTAGACCGCGACGAAGTCTACATGCAGAAAACCGTTTTTTAAACTTCGACCTTGAATATCTCGAAAAGGGCGAGGTTTTGGGGAAAAATGCAAAATACCAATCTTGCAGATAATTAAATTCTCTACAACTTTTGTGCTAACTTTATTGCTGCCTAATTTTTTTTGGAGCGAGATATTCGCGAAAAAACATGTTTTTGAAACTTTGACCTTAAATATCTCGAAAAAGGGGCGGCGGCTTGGTAAAAAAATAAAAAAGTCTACTTGTAGATAATTTAATTCTCTACAACTTTCACATTGACTACATGGGCATCCGATGCATAGGACGCGAGATATTTGCATATTGACCTTCAATATCTTAGGTAGCCATGTTGGGATTTTTGTGGATTTGGGTTTGGGACACCTTAAAAAACGTCTGTGCAAAAATTCAGATTTTTACTAATTTTGTCCAGGTCAAATGCTAATTTCCATGGGCTATATGTCAAAGTTCATTTTTGCGTACATGGACTGGTTCCACAGGATAGCCACTAGTCCACAAAGGATTATACATCGATTAATATCTTTTATTTTTGACTGGTCCATGTAGTAAGTTTAAAGACTCCACAGTGAGTTGACTTTGCTTTTTACCTGATTAAACCGTTAATAAAATTTTTCAGCCACCTTTTTGTTCTAAGTTATCGAGTCTGAAGTGTTTATCTTTCTTTTCCTGTACATATAAATGATATTAGTTCAAGATACTCTGCTTTCAAAATAATCATATTGATTTGGGAGTGGGAGCGTGAGCGTCCCTATAGGAAGGATGTTATTTTCGGAATGAAAGTCATTCATATATGATTAGAAAGGACGTGATTTATTTTTCATGGTGCTCTAGAGGGTTTGTAGATCTGACGCCCGAGGTAAAGTTAGTTTGCGACTTGGGAAGAAAAACCGCTCCGCGTATAAAAAGGTAACTGCAGAGGCACGCTCTATTACATTACATTTTTTATAAATGATACCTTAGATAAAAAGGGAAAAATAAAAAAGACGATAATTTAATTTCGTTGGGATTTTAAAGCTACACGAGGGCGTCTATACGAGTGAGGTACTCACTCAGTCTGAATTAATATGCTTTTTTAGTTTCTGATACGATTTAATAAAAGCTGCTACAGTCGATAGAGTGGATTATGTAAATCATTTTAAAAAATGCTTTTATTAAAAATCTCAAAATAAATATGAGAAGAGTATTTCAACGGAAAATTAGTCGAACTAAACCGTTGTTCAGATAAAAAATATACGGATATGGTAAAGAAATTGTAGTAAATTATTAATTTTTATCTAAGGCGCAAAATACAGATAGAGAAATATACATACCACGGATAAACTTGAAAGAAAAGAAAAAACTGTATCCTCCGTACAATTCTGGTATTAGAATGATCAACAAAGAACAAATTTTTCAAAATTGTAATACCGATTTTTAATTACGATTGGATTTGACATCTCAAGAACTCGAGATCGTTTTTTTTTTATATACATATTTAGACACAGACTAATGGGAGATATAGCACACTTTGCTGAGTTCAAAACACCCCACACTTACCCTCGAAAATAAATGGTTTTCGAGATACGGGGTGGGGTGTTTTATGATTCTTGACTGAAACTAAAATTCACCGTATTTTGGAATGGGTGGACGTATTTAGATAAAAGTTGGTATACGTATAATGCACTCCTATTCCAATCAATAGCATAATTTATTTTGGAAAAATTCCAGGACAGGACTCAATTTTTATTATTTTATATTTAGGGCCAATTACATCACCCTGTATATCAGTTTTTTGTAAATGGCGGATACCTATTGAAATGTCTATGGATTATTGTGCAAATACTGTCATAATATTTGATGGCACGTTTATGGTTACTTCCTAGCAAATTTTCGAAAATAATAATTCAAAATACGCAAACAACGAGTTATTAATTTTACTTAAACATTGTTTAATAATTATTTAATGTATTATTGTTACTTAAATTTGATTCTAATTGCACTTAACATTTGTACGCCTATATGCAATATTACATAAAAAAACAGTTTGCTTAAAAATAAAGTAGACGTGTGTCAATTCTGTCATTTATAGTTTAATACATAATAATTTTACCTTTAGAAATTAAGCTTAAGGTATTCAAAGAAGTCGTTTAAGTCAACAATCTTCTTTTATAGTTACAGTCATGTGACGTCTGCTGGCATATGCTGGCATATTGGCAGGGTGGAGTAGTTATAGACCGAATTAAGATTTCTAACTGGATATTTGCAGATGATAACACCTTAGTTGCAGCAAACCAGGATGAGCTTATAAACTTACTGATTATGGTTTAGTGTAAATTACAACAAAATGGAAATTATAATTGTAGACCGAGAAAAGGGATACCGTATGGGTGGTTGAGAGTAGGTGATTGAAAGGTAGTAAACAAGATAATAATCTTGGAACTGCGAACATGCCAATATGAGATTCGATGAAGAATATAGACGCAAGATCAGCAACTTGCCAGCTGAGCAAAATCTGGCATCGCAAAAATATCATGAAACTAACAAATATCAGATTTGCGAACGCGCTGGTTTTCCATCTTTCTTTACGCTTCTGAGACATGGATCGTGAGGACAGACTGACAGTGTATTGATACATTCGAATGTGGGCTTGGAGAGGTTTCTTATAAATTCTCTGGACAGCCAATCATATTAACTCATCGATTCTCTCAGCAATACGCTGTCCCAACCACTCTCCAGCATCATATTACTTCGAATCCTCTCATTTCTTGATCACATCAACCGGAGAGAGGACAGCATATAACGGTTATTAGGTGGCTACAGAGTAGAAAGTACACTAAGCCCCACAAAATGTTGGGACTGACGAGAAATATATTTGATAAGTCTATGCGCCTAAAAGGCAACCACGACATATGCCGTGTTGCTGTCAGACATACCATACAGCAAGTGGAGGTCGACTAGAATAACGCATTTATCATAAAATGTTCATCAATACGTTATGAATAATAAGAAAAGAAGAAGTATAATCTATTAGAATAACTTAAATTAATTTATGTTCTAAATATATTACATATGTTTATTGTGTGTTTTAATCATCGAATTTCTATAATTCACGTTAAATTTAACAGTTCTGTTTATTTCTTCAAGAAGGACTTGCAAGATTCAGGACCTGACTATTATTTTTACACGATTTCAGATTTTACTATCATATTTTCTACTACACGAAACTCTCTGCGGGAGAACTAAATAATCGATGAAAAATTGACCACACTATGACAGATCTCTCCTCCAAGTGCCATTACCACCAACACGTCGACCGAACTGACACCTTGCAAACCGAAATGATACATTATCGTAATGCGATACCCAATTCATTATGGCCAACTAACAGCGCACCAACGTGCAGCAATCTGCACAACATAACTAAATGGCCGTTCTCCGATATCACCGTCCCGGTAAATGTCAATTATAACGTAGCAGAGACCACCTAATTACCAGCGACGTTTCGCTGTAAAGCCGACCGTGGAGGCTCATTTGGCATGCGGCCTAATTAGTGGACCGAACGGCGCGCCTGCTAATGCATTCACGGTGACAATTACGAAGGGATGAAACATTAGTCGAGAGTGACGGTTTGTGTAAAACGGCGTGAATCTAGATTCACACGTGGAATCAATTATTATGGGGGACGAGACAACGCCACTGGAATCAGCTATTCTATACAGAAATTAAGGCCATCGCTATTGGTATACAGAAAGGTATAGTTACGTGAGCGTAAGCGTTATCGGAATTACGATATAGTACGCAAAAGGAAGACCTACTTTCAGCTATAACTGGCAATTTAAAAGTGAAATATGGGAGAGAAGACTGTAGTTCAGAAAACTGTATACTCCTTGTATATACAGAGTGACTCATTCAAACGCTATTTTGGTACCCAATTTCATAATGAAATTTTAATTTTCACCACTTAGTATGGCTCTATTCAATGGTAAATACCAAAAAAAAGGTTGGCGCTTTTTTTTATCTAAAATCTGGCTCTGTATTTTTTGGCGGGGGGTGAGCTTGCGCCACATGCACTCAGGTCTGACAGGTGGACGGCATGTCCACCAAGCTCCTCATTCCTCAAGCCAACCAACACTGGAGATGTATTTGAGAAGAAGACCAGGCGAGGCGCTATCAATTATGCTGGCCATACTCGGTCAGAAGTCCCCCAATATGGATCTTCTATACGTTGAGAGAGCAGGGCACATGCTGAGCAGTGTCGTCATCCAGATTACGCCCTCTACATTTGGGATTGTCTTTAACACCCAATGTACGGAGGTGTTTCTTTAGTCTGCAGTGTCCTGTAACTAATCCTACATAGATACGCAGAATACCTTTGAACACCTGGAGATAATGTCTTCCTAGCTTAAGACTGGGTGTGGCCAAGTAATTGACTACTATCCACCAGGGAAAAGGAGGGAGAAGCAAGATGAAGACACTCTACACAAGAAAGCCACAGGACCGAGAAAGTGAAAGGAAAAGAGCATATTAGACGGAATAAGGAAAGGCAGGTACTGTTCCTGAGCGAGGAGGGGGTGGAATATAAAGAGCTTCTTACCAAAATTAAGAAGGTTGATATAAGAGCCTTGGGATCAGAGATCACAGCATCAAGGAAGACTAAAAAGGGCGAGATGCTCATTGAGATCAAAGGGGGAAAGACGCCGCATCCCCATTAAAAAAGGAGATCGATAAGCTCGGGGTACCTATAAGGACTAGAGGAGGTTGTTATCATTAAAGATCTCGACGCAGCTATTACCAGCTATTACCAGCGAAGAAGTTCGCAGGAGTATAACTGAGGAAGTGAAGGTCAAGGAGGAGGAAGTGGTCGTGGGGGGCTAAGGCCATCCTTTTGGGAAAATCAGACCGCCACAGTAAGGCAACCTGAGAAGGAGGCGATGGAATTAGTGGGAACAAAAGGGTGAAAACAGGGTGGCTCAAGTGCAAAATAACGAAGAGAATAAGGGACATGATGTGTTACAGATGCTGGGGGTATGGCCACACAGAGGACAATTGTACTGGCCCTGACCGCTCGAAGGTCTGTCTCAGATGTGAGAAAGAAAACCACCAGGCCAGAGATTGCACTGGGCCTGCTTTCTGTCCTGTCTGCAACAAAGGGGGACACAGGGCGAATTCAAGAGCGTGTCCCCTGTTCCGGAAAGCTCCGGGGAAAACTGAGCAAGAAGGGGAGGGAAAAAATGCTTCACATTCACTGCGAAGCAAATAAACCTAAATAGGTGCCGGGTCGCCCAAGATCTTCTTTGGGCGGCTGCAAAGCAGAAGGAGTTGGTCCTCATAGTTAGCGAACCTAACAAGAGGATGGTTGGCAAAAACAGGTCCGGATAGTACGTCGAAGGCAACCCAGACGCTGCCATTGGGATCCTAAGCCGGGAAATCTGTGTGCACAGGAGTGGGAGTGGGCATGGATTCGTCTGGATGGAGCTGAATGGAGTGATTATATTCAGCTGCTACTTCTCACCCAACGCCATGCTGGGAGATCTAGAAGGGGCCCTAGAAAAAATGGGACATAGGATTAGGGAGCTAACTAGGAGGACCAGTAAAGATTTTAACGGCAGAGCTCCTGAATGGGGAATGGAGTCCACAGACCGCCGCGTGGTCAACCCAGATCAACCTACACAAACAAGGGAACGACGTTCACATTCGTAAGAGGGAGCAGTGGCTCTATTCCAGACATAACGCTAGCTTCAACAGGCGCAGAGAGGAGGACTAGCAATTGGAGGGTACTCCTGGAGAAAACATTGAGTGATCATCGATATATATATAGAATACGAAGTGGGTCAACAAACCGAAACATCGGTGATAAGGGGAAGAGGCTGGAAGTTAAGTAGGCCGGCTGGACAGAGGTATCTTGGGGACCACTGACGTTAACCTTTTTCTATTTCTGATAAAATTGTCAAAAAAAAAACACAAAACGTCACTTTCAATCGACAATTCATTTTTCGATTGTGCTATTATTTTTTAGGTATTGTGATAAATATGTCAACTTGAAATTTGGCTTGATCATCATTAGAAGCACATTTGTCTAAAGTTTCGTTAAAACATATGCATTATTGCTTAAGTTAACATCAATCGTTTAAATTTTTTTTATTGTTTACAAGTTTACAAATTGATCAAAAACGTTCAGATACAACTAGTTTTCTTCGCAATTTCATTACGAACAATCTGTTTTTCTTCATTGTGATGCGAGCTACACAACCAGATATATTTGAGAAAAACTGCGGAAAAACAATACTGCTAATTATGTGTTTTGTTATAACCTCTAATAAAAATAATAATATCTATAAATTTAAGGAACACTTTTTTATATTTCTAGTAATTGGAATTACATTATGTCAACACATAAGTGTAAATGTATGCATGTATATGCATATGTATGTTGAATTATTATTCATGCATTTATATTATAATGATTAATTAATTATAATGAACTGAAATAGGAGTGCGTTAAAAATGCTAGTTAATTTAGGTGGTAGCTTCTTTCCTACCCTGTAACTAATTTTGTGTATTTCAGGTAAAAACAGAATAGTGCAGGAAAATATTGAAAAAAATGACCGTAACTCGAAAAAAAAATTGTGCAGAAATTAAACTGTGGTTATAAGTTTAAAATAGGCCAAAGTTCACGACACCAAAAAGTTTACGGATCCGCAGAAACCTATAGGGGTTATTTTTAATTTTAAAAAAAAACCGATTTTTCTCTATTTTCTCGGGAAATATGGCATTCACAAAGTGGTTTCTGGCAAAATTATCTTTAATTTGGTGCTTTTAAATTCATTTTCTAGCAATAATTAACAGATATACGGCCATTTTTCGATGGGAGAATTTTTTTCTAAAACAAGTGTTTTAAAGGGACAAAATAAATTGACCATCTAGGTGATGTATTAACGAAAATTAGCATTTCTAAAAGAAAAATTAATTATTACAATAACAAAATGGCGATATTTTGTTAACAAAAATGTGAAAACGCACATTGAATCGTTCATAACTTCTTTATTTTTTATGATGTAAAAACAAACAAAAATCATTTTAAAGATTGATTAATTACCTTTAATTCTGTTTCATAGAACTTTTGATTGAAGTGTCACAGTCTCGAAGATATTCAACATTTTAAACTAAATACTTCATCCTAAACACGGTCGGATGCCATCTATAAAATTAAATATCTCCGAAACAATCACTACACAAATATATAAACAAAATAAATTGATTCTCAGTTTATAAGCTTCATTTTTGAAGTCCACCATATTTTTTCTTAAACTAATATTCATTGAGATATTTGCAGAGAAACAAGAATGTTACGTTTTTTCTAAAATCTCCTTACAGTTTAAAATGTAACTTTTTTTCTAAAGCAAGCGCTGTAAACAGATGAAAAAATTTAAGCGTCTAGGCCACACTATATATTAACGAAAAACAGTATATGGGAATATATATATTTTTTAATTACCGACTACTTACATTAACAAAATTGCAACGTTTTTATTTAAAAAAATGTGAAAAACTACATTGTTTTTGTCATAGCTTCTTTGTTTATAATGCTGTAAAAATACGAAAAAAAACATTTGAAAGCCTAGTTATTAGTGTTTCATTTTGGTTATTAGCGTTTTTGGCCTAAGTGCCATAGTTTCTGAGATATTTAACATTTAAACTAAACACTTCGTCTTATAAACGTTCGGACGCCATTTTTAGACTTTCAGATCTCCGCCTCCAAAACCATTACATTTACAAAAATTAGAAAAAAATGAAATTCATCCTTAATTTAGTAGTTTTTTCATTTGTCTCTAGCATGTTTTTGCTCAATATAATACCTTTCGAGTTATTTGACGAAAACCATTTGAAATACAACTTTTTCAAGCTAAAATTCCAAAATTTTCAGTAGTTATAACTTAAATCTATCAATTTGTATGAAACGTTAGATAGAACCTTTTCTTCTCAAAATTTAATTGTCTCTCAGCTCCAATGTTTGTGTTTTTCTTAGGTGCTACCCCCTGAAGAGGGGTAGAATCCACTCTCTATAAATTAGCAAGCCCTCGTATAATATAGAAACTTCTTTTTTTATGAATTTAACATTAAGCTGCCAAAAATGGACGAGATATAATTCATATATGACATTATCCCGAAGTTAAAACCTCTAGTATTTCGGTTAATTATTGCTATAAAATTAAATTTAAAACACCAAATCAAAGATAATTTTGGCAGAAACAACTTTTATTTGAACTATTTTTTTGTAAATGCCATATTTCCCGAGAAAATAGAGAAAAATCGATTATTTAATTAAAAGTACCCTATATATCATCCCCTATATGTTTCCGTAAAACTGGAATTTTTTGTTTCCTGAACTTTGGCCTATTTTGAACCTATAACCAAAGTTTAAGGTCTGCATAATTTTTTTTCAAATTAAAGTAAAGATTTCTTGTACTAAAATAAAATATTCCTAGACAAATTTTCGTTTTTAAAGAATTATTAACATTTAAATGAATTTTCTCATATTTTTGCTAAATACTGTTAAATATATTCTTTTCTCTTTCATTCATTTCCTATCAGAATGCCTGCTAGAACTCTGATGGCGCCTTTAGACTTCATAGCTGTTTAGATCCCCATTCCGTCGATAACATTAACATTAACGAAACAGATACATCTCTGATCACGACCAGCACTCCCACAATATGTCCAGGCTCATATATGACAGTATGTAAATGCCAGACACGTTGAATGTGGGAAATGCATGTCTAAATGTTAGCCGGGGCTCGCAATTTGACTCTGTTGTTGTGCCTAATCACGTCACTTGTTGCTACGACACCCCCAAAGCGTTGCTCCGCAATGACGCCTCTCCTCCCTCTCTGAAATTATAGCCATCGAGAGTGACGATGTGAAAAAATTATGACGGTGCGTCGATATCGGCTCATCACAAAACTGATAATTTGTCGCTAAAATTTATTCGGTAATCTCCCTAAATGATAAATTGCTGTGAAGCTGTAAAAAACCTGATGCCGTATTTTAGTCCAGTGGAATCAGTCAAAAAAAGACTGAAATTTATTGTAATTCGATTCAGGATGCCACGTGGATTAAACGATAGTTTTATTGATTATGAACATGACCCTGAATTTGGTCCACTTTTTGACCGCCGGAACATTGTTTATTTAACGATTTATTGTTGAAAAATTCCGAAAAATCGACTTTTTTAAAGATAACTCAAAGACCTTTAACGATAGGTTTTTCAATTTGTAGATACTGTTAGAACTTTGAAAAACCGTTAATATGGGAGGTGTTTCATTTAAAAAGCTTGAAAATTTGTTTAAATAATTGCAAGAAATCGCGAAAATTTTCGCAATTTGCATATATTTTTCATTCTTTAACAAAAGCACTTTAGTGCTTGAAACTTTGACAAAATATGTCTTTTATTACCCCAAATTTACCTCTAAAATTTCATCAAAAAATTTTAGTTAGTTTAAGAGATATTTAACTTGTTTGTTAAAAAGATAAGTAATGTAAAATACAAATTCACCCAGTTCCCGTTGTCCTAGAGTTGCAGATCTGGACATCATTTTTTATTGAGACTTAAATTTTATGTTTTCATTAATGGTAAATCAAATTTGTATTATTTTCAACTTCAAATTGGCGTTTTAAAAAGTGTCACATTTTGAGGGTAGGTTTTTTGCTAATAACTTTTAAACAAATGAAGATATTACAATATCGTTCTGATATCCTTGTTGCTGGGGTTTTTTCACACATTTTCAAAGAAAAAAGTGACTGTAGTCTGTAGCCTTACTAGAAGCCAACATGATTTTTTTAAATAAATTCATAATTTGTTTATTAATAAATATTAACAGCTGAAACTTGGCGAACAACTATTTTAATAGTCTATCTTAGTAATAGAGCTGAGTTTGCAACAATAACAATTAATTTTAAATCGGCGTCAGAATAGGAGATAATGATTTTGATGATAAAAATGATGATTTTTTTTTAATATCAATGATGAGAGTATGAATGATGTTAATAAGACAGCTGATACCATTATTTGTGAAGGCGATTCGATCGATCATACCCTAATTGAAAGCGACACAAGCTACGTAGAGGAACCTCTATGCAGAAAAATAAAAATATAGCGTGTAGTAAATAAATAAAAATTTGTTTTTAGTCTTTACACATTTTTCCTTAATTTTTATAAAATTATCTAGTAGAAAAAAAATTACATTAATTATATATTTACAATAGATATATTATGTAGTAAACAAATGTTTGCTTGTTTGCTAATGTAAGAATAAAAATGTATAAATATCGAATGATCATTTAATATTCTTTAATTTAGTGAAGATGTTGAAAAACGATATTGTCGAGAAAACTGTTTAATAGAAAATTGTTTGTTTTTTTTTTGTTGGAAACAATTATTGTCTGAAAAATTGCTCGCAAAAAAAATTATTTTTCGAGATAATAAAGAAAAAAAAAATTTTAACAAAAATAATTGTTTATAACAAATTATTGTTTAATTCGGAAAAAATCGACAGATATTATTTCATCGCGCTACTCCAGATTTAAAAAAACGTCAAAATCGGTCCATAATTGACGCGGTAACGGTAAATTTTTGTTGACGCACGGATTTTAACTCACCTTGATCATTTTATGAACGTGTTACAGATATGACTCATGCTTCTCTCTCCTATTCTGACGCCGATTTAAAATTAATTGCTATCGTTGCAAAATGTATTTTTCCCCCAAACTCAGCCCTATTACAAAGACAGACTATTAAACTAGTTGTTCGCCAAGTTTCAGCTGTTAATGTTTATTAATAAACAAATTATGAATTTATTAAAAAAAAAATCATCTCGGCTTCTAGTAAGGCTACAGTCACTTTTTTTTGAAAATGTGTGAAAAAATACCAGCAACAAAGATATGAGAACGATATTGCAATATCTTCATTTGTTTAAAAGTTATTAGCAAAAAACGTACCCTCAAAATGTGACACTTTTTCAAACGCCATTTTGAAGTTGGAAATAATGCAAATTTAATTTACCATTAATGAAAACATAAAATTTAAGTCTCAATAAAAAAAATGATATCCGGACCAACCCTCTACGACAACGGGAGCTGGGTGAATTTGTATTTTACATTACTTATGTTTTTAATAATTTTCAAGCGTTTTAAATGAAACACCTCTCAAATTAACCATTTTTCAAAGTTCTAACAATATCTACAAATTGAAAAACCTATCGTTAAAAGTCTTTGAGTTATCTTTACAAAAGTCGATTTTTTGGATTCTTTCAACAATAAATCGTTAAATAAACAATGTTCCGGCGGTCAAAATACGGACCAAATTCAGGTTCATGTTCGTAATCAGTAAAAGTGGCGTTTAATCCACGTGGCATCCTGAATCGAATTACATTATGCATTTTTGCTAATTCCTCTGGACTATTTGTCAGTAATGGCAAACAATAGTCGCATGGTTTTAAAATCTAATGAATAGCGATATGTATAAGAATATTTATTTGTGGACTAAATTGTTACAGATTCAGATTACTGTAGAATATTGTAGATATTTATGGAAACTAGTAAATGAAAAAGGGTATTTTAGATATGAAATTGTAATTAAGTTGTGTTAATAAATAAATATAATGTTATCTGCATTAGTCCCATGAGTACTGGTACATATAGTCATATAGATACATATATATCGCCTATAAAAATATTAAAGTTGTTGATAACACAACGTATATATGGAAAAGTATTTTTTTTAGTTTCACTGTAACTTTTTTAATTCGTTTAGAATAAATACGGGTCCTGGAAGGCATTTATTTCGTTTCAACAAAAGATGTTCAAAATTATGTTTTTTCGCAGTTTTTCTTAAATATCCTCTGTTTGTATAGTTCGCATCGCAGTGAAGGAAAAAACAGACTGGTCATAATGAAATTTCGAGGAAAATTAGTTTGGCCCGAACCTTCTTGATCAGTTTGTGAATTTTGCAAAAAAATAAAAACAATTGAGGTTTTTTAACAACTGACGATAGCTTAAACAATAATCCATATATTTTAAGAAAACTTATGCTATCAAACGTTTTTTCGCTACGTGGGGCTCAAACCCGAAGTTGACATATTTATAATAATACCTAAGAAACAATAGTAACGTTTAAAAAACCGCTGCCCAAGGAATCACTACTTCCACATCCGGATTTTCTATCCAAGTCACACAACGAAAAAATTTTGTATATGGAAATAATTGTTTATGGAACTTTAATAATAGATTATTTGAAATCCTCTACCCCAAAAACCCATAAAACGATACCCCACATCGGTAGTGGGGGTGGGGGTGAGGGTGGTGACAGGGGGTGGGAGTGCGGGGTGGATAAAGTAAGAAAATATTTTGAGGTTTCTGGTTCTTGTACACACACTAAATCACATTTTTTTTCATCCCCTTTAATAATGGGGTGGGGGTGGTAATGGGGGTGGCTAACGCCAAAATTTTTTTTGAGACCTTAGCTTTTCTTGTCTATACTAAATATCAATTTTATGAACTCTTACCTGCTTGACTTACCTATTTACTTCAAATGTACCCCAATTTACCCCCCAACCCTTCGACGGAACAAGATGAAAATATAATCTAGTTCTAGATCTCGTTAAAGTACATATGTGTACCAAATTTTAAGTCAATATCTCAAACGGTTCCAGAGTAAACGTGCGCACAAAAAAAGTTACAGACCGACAGACAGACCGACAGACAGACCGACAGACAGACCGACAGACAGACCGACAGACAGAAATTTTGTTTTCGCTCAAACTTGAAATCTCGACGTTTCATGACATTCTAAGCCTATTTGAACAATAAAAATTTTAAAAAATTTTTTTTGTCGTTACTATACTTCCACTGGATGTGGAAGTAATTAAGTCGTCAATTGGTTAAGTTTAACAAGTAGTACTCTAACATTTTTACTTCCCTCACTAGCCGAAGGGAAGTTTAGTAATCGTGAAAAAATCACTCTCCGAGATTTTTCAGCATTTTCACGTTTCAGACTATGTCGATTACGAAAATTAATGTCTTTTAATTCCATCAGTCTGTCTGTCGGTCTGGTATCTGTCTGTAAGCACTTGACGCTATTGCCAACGAAGGAAATACTTCCAGTGACAAATATACAGGATGGTCACCTACATATTATTAAGGAATGAAATAAGACGGAAAACAGTAAAATTTGGCGTGCAGTTAACGCAACTTTCAAGGAAGAAAAAATATGAAAAATATACCATAAAGAAATAATCTTGTTTTTAAAATTACTGAAAATAGATACACAAGAAAATCAAAATCTGAAAAAATGTTGCTGTACGAATTGTGCATTTGTGCAGGCGTTGTTATAAATATGTCAATTTGAAATGATGATTTAGCTTCATCAGGGACATATTTTTCCAAAGTTCCGTTAAAATATATGCACTATTATTTGTTGTCATTAATTGTTTAAAAATTGCCAATCTCAATAGTTTTTATTTTTGCAGGGATTCTTTATTTTGTTCATGGGGAATAACAGATGGTGAAAGGTGATGATGTCAGGTAGTAGACCGCAACCGTCCTTAGAGGTGAAATATATCCTTTCAGGGGGCGTAAAATTGCCTCTTTTTTTTTTAAGACGTTTACTCCCCGTTTTCGAATGAACTTCACAAAGAAATCGCAGCGATATACCCTACCAGAATCAGAAACCGAGGCATCAGAAATCTCAGATGTAGAAGAAGAAAATTTGTAGAAACAGAAACACAAAAAGAGGAGCATAAACATTACATAACGAACACAATGCGACAACACATTGGACTTGTCATCTTGCTGTCTAGGCGACCAGACCTGCTTTATAATGCTCTGTCACCAATGGATACCCATAAAAGTTTATAAAAGTTAAATAGTGACAACGTGTAAAAAATATAGTTAAAAAAAGTATAAGTGGATGTGTTTGTAAAATAATACATATCTTGGAACATTTTCAGTAATTGATAAGAAATATTAGATAGTGTTTAATTAATAATTATTAATTAAACTCCCCTCTAACGCAGTAAATAATGGTATATATAGTGCAGTGAAATCGTGCCAGGCGGCAAAGAGGAGAAAGAAATCAGTAATAACCGAAGAGAGGACTGTCTATATGGAGCACTAAGCCATCAATTAGAAAAAGAAAACAGGCACACACTAACGCTATGAAAAATCAAGAAAAATGTCCATTATACTATTAGGAGACTTCAATGCACATATACTCCACACATGGCCTAACGAAAATGGAAACGCGCTGAAAAACCTAGCACACATGTTTGACTTAACAATAAGAAATACATGGAGCAAAAGTCAAACCTGCATTGACACCTGGAGTAATGGAAGCTCAATCACACAAATAGATCATACCCTGGTAAGCAGAGAGATAAGGGCAAGGACCAAGAAGGTTAAAGCAAAAAGGACAGCAGAAGAAAGCGCTAACACTGAACAGCAGCAAACTAAAAATAGGGAGACCATGTTACACGTGGAAAACAACAATCGTGAGGATAAAAAAAAACTAGGAAAGAAAAGCGAGGAAAAAACATGCGTCATGTGGCTCCCGCTGCTGACAACAAGCATGACCCAAATCCAACCCAGCATCGGAAACCGAGAAATCAGAAGACTCAGCAAAAGAAGATTTGAAGAAGTAGAAACACAAAAAGAGGAGCATAAACACTCCATATCAAGACACAGCACATATTTCACACGAAGAGACAGAAGAGGCAGATGCCCAGAACCAAAAACAAAAAAAGGGGAGCTTCAACGCTCCCTCACGACACAATGCGGTAACGCATCTCATAAATACCTACACCTCCCATCCTATGTTCCTTTACCATGCGCCACGTGGCTCTCGCTGCTGGCAACAAGCATGATCTTAGTCCAACCCAGCGTGGACGTAGCAGGCCCAACTGTATAACCCTGGAAGTGGCAGCAATGCCTACCGCACGCTGGTAAATCGATCAATCAAAGACGTTTACTCCCCGTCTTCGAGGACGTTGATCAAGAAAAAAAGTTATACGCTTTCACCCCTTGAGGGGGGGTGAGACCAACTCTCCGAGGTCGTCACAATATACTCCTACCATTATCCTTGATCAGCATCCTCGAAAACGGAGAGTAAACGTCTTTAACCAAAAAAAAAATAAGCAATTTTACACACCCTGACAGGGTAGATTTCACCCTCAAGGGCGGTTGTGGTCTACTACCTGACATCACCTTTCACCATCTGTTATATCCCCATGAAAAATAAAGAATCCTTGCAAAAATAGTCGATTTCAAGCTGTTATATGAGAAATAAGCAAGAAGGAGTGGTTTTTGGCCGTTTCACGGCTCACCCTGTTATTCGTGTTCAGCGCCCTCGAAAGCGGGGGGGGGGGGATATATTTCATAACTTTAGCACAATTTTGCATACTTTCCGACTCCTTACTTCCACTAGAAAGAGATTCTGACAAATCTAGCTTTCCTCGAAATTTCATTGTGAATAATTTGTTTTCTTCATTACGATATGAGTTATATAACCGGAGATACTTCAGAAAAACTTCGAAATAACACAATTCTGAATATTCGTGTTTGAACAAATGACTTCAGGAATTCTAAAATTATTGCTACACTTCTTGTCAAACTTACGACAAGTTCTAGCAAAAAAAAATATTATAGTTGTTATAGTAAGACAATTCCTTTTTGATTTAATTTAATATAAATGGATTTTAGTCTATTGAATATATGTAAATAAATGGATGAATTATAATTTAATTAGTTAATTTAAAGAAGTTCTATATACTAGAAAAGTCTAGCACAATTATGCTCTCTAACTAATTCAGTTAAAATAATAATAATAAGGGCTATTAAGACATTTAAAATAATTAAAATTCCCGAAAGAAATATTTTCGTTAACGAATCTGGTTTAAATATTTTTGATACGTTTGATAACAACAAAGGTAAAGGAACCAATCACTGTATCTAAATATAATTCTGTGTTTTGAATTTTATGAAAAATTTACATAAATAATGATAACGCCATTTCCTGCCACTGCTTCCACTTTGAGAGTACTTGTCTTGCACCGATCAGAAATGCTATTTTCAAGGGGTGACTTGGAACCAAAATATCTGTAGAAACTTTTATCATATTTAATACTCATGGATTTTTCTATTAAAATATCACAAAGCCAATCTGATGAAATTGCCATAGTTTTTAAATAATTTATGATGAAAGTTGTATATTACTTGACGTCACATTTTTATCAGTACGCAGAATAAGAAGTTGTTCAGTATTGCCAAGAATTAATACAATTTTAAAGAGACCTTCGCGCGCAATATAGTGTTGATGAATCGTCGAAATTCTCCTCGTCCAATTTGCCAAGGAAAAAATCCAACAGAAACAAATTCCGGATAAGAACACTCGACATAATAAAGAATAGCAAAACGAGATCGAATTGAGAATTCTTGCAGCGGACAGGAAACATTTCTCAAAGACACTTTTAATTAAGTACCGGAGGGTCAGGTAGAATTAGGAAGGCTTCCCACTATCAATCAGAGAAGCACCAGAAGGAGTTTCGGTTCAGTCTGAAAGCTTACAGTCTGAATAGACAAGCTCTTTCCAGCTCTTTGACCTTACAAGCTGCTCTGTCGCAGCGTTTTGGTCAAGTATCTCCATGGATACGTGGCATACGCCAGCGCCAGTGGCGTATCTTGGAAGGCGATGTAATCTGATCAAATTGTAACAAGGGGTGTAGCCGGATAAGCATATGAATAATGCCTATAAAGGAAATTACATGAAATGAGCATCAAAATATTCCCTTGACTGTAAACAAATATTTGTTACACTATTATTCCGTAAATCCAAAGGCAATTGATAATTAAAAATTTGTTGCAACTTACCTAATGGACCAAAAAATTTGAAAAAATTATCGACTGTAAAGATCTTCCAGGTGAACTCAGAAAAAAATATTACGTCATATTTGGAGCGAAATTCAAATTTAAAAAAATACAGAAAAATTCAAAGTGCCCAAAAGTGCATTTTTTGAAAAGGTGCTATCATGATATTTTTCAGACAGACGTGCATTTATGTTATTAATACCCTCAGTTTTTTTCAGATTTTTTTATTTGGTGGCACAAGTTGAAAGAAAATAAAAACTTCAAAACAAATATTTATTACATTTTTAACTAAACATCAAAAAGATAATTAATCCTCGTTACTTTCCTTATCTATCACCAGCTGCACGTTTGCGGTATAAAAAATAGGGCCCAGAATTTCAGCTGGATTAATAAATTCATGATAGATATCTTCTTGCTCTTGTTATTCACGACGTCTTGGCAGACAATTTGAGATCCATTAATTATTATAGTTGTCTTCTGTTTGTTATATGGCACGTCTGACAGCATCACACCACTTGCCGTGGTTGCCCATTAGGTGCACAGCCCCGCCAAAGCTCTCTTCCAATAGGTCCTTGGTAATATCAGCCTAATGTTAAGAAGGGCGCACTATATTGTCATATCACCGGTTGATGTAACCAAAAAATGAGAGAATTGGGGAAAATACAATGCTGGAGAGTCGCTTTGTGGGACGTACTTCTTAAAGCATTGAGATTGTACGATGGGCTGTGCACGGAATTCGTAACAAGCGCCTTCAGGCGTTTTCACTCCTTTTTGGAAAATGTGCGATCATGATTTTTGTCTAACAGACGCGCGCCTCTACATTGCTAATGTACTTGAGTTTCTCAGATTTTTTGATTTGGTAGCACATGCTGATTTCTACTAATATAATACAGTACGATCTGTGTTTTTTTGAAGTTCATGTTTTCTTTCAGTTTCTCTCTATTGCATGGAAGTTACGAAAATATTGTTATGATGCTGCTACTGCTGACTCTGTGCGTAACGCAAACGGGCATAAAAATGTAATTGTAATCATAAATCCGACATCACGAAGGTGGGGATGTAGCCTATGATATTACCTTGACAACAAAGTTGTGTATCACTTCAGGAACAACGTTGGTTGCTATATAGCAAGTTTGAAAATCTACATATAGTGAAATGCGATAAGATCTCGGCACATTAACAGAAAAACCCGCAAATGCTACATAGATTTCAGGCTAAATTCTGATGGATATACTGGAATAATATACGTCATTTTTGTAATAGTACCAAGAAACTACGAACAGTTGCATGTTGCTCACACGTTGCGGTTGCTGTTTATTATTTATCACATCTGCAACAAGTTGGGCAAAATTTGGCGTGACAGAAATATCACGAAACGCACAAAGATCAGACCTGCTGTCGAACTAGTTCTCTCCATCGTTCTGTACACCTTCGAGACGTGGACCGTTAGGGAGACAGACAGACGGCGTATTGATTCTTTCGAGATGGCACTTGTTACGAATTCCTTAACGTTGGGCTGATATTACCAAAGAGCTGTTGGAAGAGAGATTTGGCGGGGCTGTGCGCCTAACGGGCAACCTCGGCGGGTGGTGTGATGATGTCAGACGTGTCATATAACAAAGAGAAGACAACTAGAATAATTAGTGGACCTCAAAATGTCTGCCAAGATGTTGTGAATAACAAGAGGAAGGAGATATCTATCATGAATTTATTAATCCAGCTGAAATTCTGACCTCTATTTTTGATACCGCAAACGTGCCGCTGATGATAGATGACCCAAGTAACGAGCATAAATTATCTTTTTAATGTTTAGTTAAAAATTATGTTATTAAAAAAAATATAATAAATATTTGTTTTGAAGTTTTTATTTTTTTTTTCAACATGTGCCACAAAATAAAAAAATCTGAAAAAAATTGAGAGTATTAATAACACAAATGCGCGTCTGTCTTTTCAAAAAATGAACTTTTGGGCACTTTGGATTTTTTAAAATTTGAATTTCGCTCCAAATACGACGTTATATTTTTTTCTGAGTTCATCTGGAAGATCTTTATGGTGGATAATTTTTTCAAAATTTTTTCGCCCATTAGGTAAGTTGCAACAAATTTTTAATTAGCAATTGCTTTTTTGCAAAAATTCAGCTCCCCCTTGGATTTCTGGAATAATACTGTAATAAATATTTTTTTACAGTAAAGGGAATATTTTGATGCCCATTTCATGTAATTTCCTTCATGGGCATTTTTCATATGCTTATCCGGCTACACCTTTTAAAACAATCAGTAATATTGGAGTAAAACTAGTAGACTAAATCGCCTAAAAAGAAATTTGTCTTAGTATAGCAATTTTTTTGCTACAACTTGTCGTAAATGTTACAAAAGTGTATCAAATAGTTTTGAAATAAATCTGGATGTTATTTGTTTAAACAAAACAATGTTGAAAATTGCGGTCTATCGCGGTTTCTCTTAAATATCCTTGGTTATATACATATCGTAATTAACAAAAAATAAATTATTCATATTAAAATTGGAAAGAAAACTAGATTTCGATTCTTTTTAATCAATTTTTCTAAACAATTGACGATAACTTAAACAATGATGAAGCGCGGATCTAGAAATTTCAATAATTTTTTTCTCGTCTGTGGCGCATGGGACCCATACGAAATATGGGAAATAACATCTCGAGAAGCACTTCTCTAACGACCCCTAAAAAATTTTGAAAAAGCAGTTTGCGAAAATTTTTTTCAAAATTCGATTGGTCTAGGGACTCCTGTCTAAAATTATTTTTTTTGTCATATGCATTTTACTTTTCATAAAAATACAGCAACACGTTTTAAAGTTTATGAAAATATTTTCATTACTAACTGAGATACAACGAATTGAAATTTTGTGATTTGTTAAATTGAAAATCACAAAATCATATATTTTCAGAAACTTTAGTAATAAATTTTAATTTGGTTGGAGAAAGGAAATGTAAAAACGTTGGAGAAACAAAGGTCAAAATACAAAGTAACCCGTTTCACACAAAGGCTGTCAAAACAAATGTAAAAAGAGAGGTTATGTCTTTCATAGTTTAGCCGTATTTTGATGCGAAAATTCGCTAACCACTTCAACCAATCTTCTGGTAATAGTTTGGCAAATATGACAGGATAAATTTGCCATTTGACGAAAAAATGTATTGAATCTTCTACAGTCATATTCTGGCTTATTTCTAGCATCATTAGCGAAAGGATACGCCAAATGATGACAACTTACAGCCATGTTTTCTATCAATCAAGAAGAACTCGAACGACGGCCATTACGTTCATTTTCAATACTTTATTAATTATACCTATAAAATAAAGTTTTGATTTACTAATTCGTTATTTTAATAACTTTTAATAACATTGCCATCGATTGTGCTTCTTGAAATTACAAAATGTTTATATGTATACATTTCAAATTAATTTAATCATACCTAAAATTTAGAGATTTCTGGAGGCCCCTTTGTTTTTATGCTTATTTTATATAAGTTTACAGAAAAAATTCTTGCGTTGATAAAATTTGACCCTCCTGATTGACCATATATGCAATTATGATGTTCATATAATTTTAAAGATGGACAAAGTTACGTCCATTTTATCTAACAACACCTGCTTAAAGACAAATGATGGCCATAATAGTGTTCTCGTTTTATTTTATGCCTAAAAATCATGATTTAGTCACGGTGAAGTAGATACATCACCCTTTTCTCCTTAAGAGCCATTTCATAACTAGTAATAAAGCAGCCACAAAAATAAAAAAGAAAGCCAAATAAGTTGCACATGCGCACATGCGTTATGGCCATTTGGCTTCAGTTGCGTTTTGATGACCAAGATATGATTCACCATTTTCGCCACCAGTAAGTCTTCAGAACGTAATAATTCAGTTTTAATAATCACCTCTATAACCAAATAGCCATCCTTTTTAGCTACTGTAACATGATGATGACCAAAATACAACTACTTGTGCTACTTGGGCAATTATAAAGAAAATGTAATAATCTGGCAAAGATTATAATGCTTACATATATTTTAAGTTTAAAATCTGAAATTTTGTTTTTAAAGAAAACCAAAATTAAATAGTTCTGAGAATGTTTTAAAGTAAAAACGAAACACCGACGAAAAAATCGGTTTTATTTTAATATTGATAACGGCCCAACTATTTCACTACCGAAGTATACAGAGAAAGGTCACCAAATATTTTCAAAATTTTCAGTTTATACAGTTTGTTTTTTCCTGCTAAATACATTGTTCTGGAAATACTTACGAGAAAATGCTAGATGTGGTCAAGGGACGATATAAAAACTATGAATGCAGTAACGCATCTCTTTGGGCTATTATTTATTTGCAAAAAATAAGGCGCATAATATGTCGAACCTCAATGCCGAGTTCAATGCCGTTGAAATATTTAAGTCCGTTTCTAAATTTTTACTAATTTGCATTTCGGCTGTACTGTAACTAACGCCAACACAGGTTCAAATCCCTGATACCCTGAAAAATGTAATACGCCGTGACATTTATGCAGTAGTTGGAAATTTAATCTGGCTACAACATTTCCATCCGAAGAAGTCAAATAAGAATGACATCTTATATTAGGCTGCCCGGCGTACAACGCAAACGGCACACCCTTTACATTTATTCATCATATTATAATAAGAATCTGGAAACTACGTCCCTGGCATTTTTATGTGAATATATTTAAACAGGAGAAGTCTCCGAACGTATAAATAAGCAGAATGTAGCGCTGAGCAATTTTTTGTATGATTCTGACATCACTATAGAAAATTCCTCTCATCCGAAGCCACTAAGAATCAGCGCACGTCTGTTCCTAATATCATTTTGATATTATTACCATATCAGCCTGTTACCGAGAATACAGATTATCAAATTATTCTTACGACATTCTAATATCGAATTGAATTTTCTATGAGTCTTGTTTTATATTACAATGTTATCTGATAAACACGAAAATCTCGTCTGAAACACATAAAGATCTTATTACCTAGCAAACATAGCAAATAGTGGTTGAATTTTTATATATGAAGAATATTAGTGAGAAATCAAAGTTACGGAAGCAATGTAATCTAATTTTATCGCTTTTGTTAAAATGAGGATAGTATGAAAGTGATCTGCCCTTTTAGAACTGGAACTACACGAAAATATGACAATAAATTCTATAACTTTGACGTTAGTGGTATGTGGTATGTTGTATAAACTGTAAGTATTTTTTGTGGAGTTTTAATGAATTGAAAAGTGCTAACCACCAACAATATTTTTCTTAATTTGTTCTAAAGTGTTACTTTCAGCCTTTTTCAAGAGGGATAAAGATCAAAAATAATATACACACAATACTCCTTATATGATTTTTTTTTCTCTACGAGCGATATCTACGGTTTTAGAAATGTGTCAATCAAATGCAATACTCTTCGTTTTTCGTATCTGCGAAGAGTATAATAATAATAAACAAAGGCACCAGTATATTGAGTAAACAATATAGTCAAAAGGCTCCAAGGCTCTTAAGATGTTTTCGAAAATATGCGGGAGTATTTCTTGAACAGCCATCCTAATTTGGTCTTCCAACTGTTCTAACTCACTATAAAAATATTTTCTGTTGCTATAAATATCATTGAATATTTCATTTATATCCAGCGTATATTCCTATGATTATAGGCACAGGTTTTCCCAAAAAATAAAAATGTTGTGACTTTTCAAGCTCGTTCCAGGGAAACTGGTAAGCTCTATAAGAAAAATTATATAAAAACTTTTCTGAAGGGTATTTTAGGACTTACATTTTTAAAATAGTTCTTTGATATCTCTAATTGTTCATGAAACCATTTTGGAGCACCTTTCCCACTACTTTCAAATTTTTTCCGCCAACATTCCTTAAAAAATACTCACAAATCACCACACCACACAACCACCAAAAAGCAAAGCCAGAACTGGCTGAATGGGGGTTACATATTTGAAAAATGCAGACAAATTCTACTACTCACAGACATTGCCAGAGTTGGAGCTGGGGCTCGAACCTAGTACACGATAGGCAGAGTGACCAAGACTGCTCACCTCTAACACACGCTTTGTCCTGCTGTATTCCTTGTTTTTTTTTTGTATATGTTACATTCTACAAAACACTATTTTTAGGAATTTTTTGGAGTCATAAATTTTAAAAGAATCAAATTTTTAATTGTAATTAATAATTTACAAAGCAATAACAGATAGTGTAACGACACACGTACTGGAAGTATGGAAGTTCATGGGAGCTTCAAAGAAAAACGATTTTTGGAGACGGTGCCTACTAGGGAGGTAGAGTAGCAAACGAGATCATTCTAGAAAGAATGATAATTATCATAATTCATTATTCATTATTATAATAAACACTGATATAATAGATACTATTAATGCTAAAACACAGGGATGGTATAGGTATGTACGAAAGATACACTGTGACGTTAACAGGCACGACCAAATTTAAACGGTCCAATGTGACCATTAAAAACTCGGCTATGCGGCAGCTCCTATGTCGACAGCGGGTCGTGTCTGCTAGCGTCACAAAAGTCGGGCCCCACGTTGGGCGCCACTTTTATGACGTTAACAGACACGATCAAATTTAAACGGTCCAACGTGACTATTAAAAATTCGGCTACTCGGCAGCTCATATGTCGACAGCGGATCGTGGGCAAGGTATCTTATGTCAATCATAAAATTTTACAAGATAACCTGTGTATATTTAATAAATAGATGGAAAATTATTGTAAACTTCTGGGCGCCCGCCAAGGTTAATTGGCAGAGGTAGGGAAAGAGCAGACAAAACACAAATTGTAAAGAAAAAGTATAATAGAAATATAATATGGTTTAGTATAAACAAAAATACCACGATGCAAGTGGAGGTATTTCAGTTATCACAGATAATATTAGCAGAAAATACAAGTGCAACCACTTATGTATATGGGTAAGTAATTATATAAAAGTTATATGCAGAATATCTATCCATAAATATCAATAGCTCTATGAACTATTTAATTTCAGGACCGCAAACAGCTATTTTTGGCTTAGAGTACCCTTACGATGACAAAATAAAAATAGGAAGTTACATCAATATTAAGTATGAAAAATAAAGTGGGATAAGTATATACTAGATAAATTAATAAACAAACAATATACAGGCAAATGTACGAATATACAGTGAAGCTCACGCCTTTGTGTCCCTGAAGACTACACTTGCTTCTTTCAATCGTAATGGCACTGCGATCTGGCAGGTTCAAAAATAAAAGGGAAAAACACTCACCCGTGTGGTGAAATGACAGCCAGGGTTCCGCTTGCCACATGCGAACCCTTTACGATTGATTGCGATACCAAAAAAATAAGCTCTGCACCCAAGGCAAGAAATTTTCATTAGGCCATCTGGCACCAATTAATCTGCTATACATATATAAGATTTAAATGGCCCATAAACAGCTTTATGCCCAGTTAACACCATAAAACCATAAGGAGGTAGAAGAGTGGTATTTTATGGGCATACAAAAAATCCTAAAACGTATCACCAAGGTATGTATTTATTTAAAATTTAAAATATGATTAAAAAAATGAAATTACTGACTTTATAGGCCAGTAGGCTTAAAATCCAAATCGGAAATAATTGCTACAAAAGGTTTTATTGGCTTCATTTGTTGCCTAATATGACTATCCTAGGTTAACACCCCCCGGCAGAGTTGTGCTTAAGTGGTGAGGGGTAAAAATGTACCCCCAAAAGTGGTATTTTCGCGGTTTTACGGTTATATCTCGTAAAGGACTGACAATATCGAAAACATAGTCCTATAGGGCATTAAATTCTGCATTGAATGAGACCAGAAGCATATTTTTTGAACCACCCATTCCCATACTAGTGCTCATCAAAGTTGGACAAATTTTACATATTTAAGAAAAATGTGTTATTTACCCTATATTAAACATAGTACTATAGCACTCCATAGTACTAGTCTTGTACTTAGTAAATATATAAAATATTAAAATTGTAGAATATATAAAAAGATAATATTAAAAAACGATTTCATATAGAATATTATGAGATTCATTCAACTGATATAAAGATGGAGGCAGGATAAGATACTCAATTCTTGAAATTAATTAGTGACAATTATATTTCAAAATAAAAAAATTGTTGTTAAAAATCGTAGGCCAGCTTCGGCAATAGCATCAGCTTGAGTGTCATGCTCGAAGAAAGGTTTCATTTCTTCGAGAAGACATTTATTTTCGACCAACCGCTTGACCACCTTTTTTTTACCCTGCCTGAAGAGTGCTGAAGTTGGGATCACATCCACTTATGGCGTGGAGAAATAAGAGTGGCCTTCTGATGTTGTCTGCCAGTTTGAAGCTGTTGGGACCAAATACTTTTGATGTGGTCGTTCCTATTCCAGGTTTTGAGAAATATATGTTTGCTGATGGTATGGCTAGAGCATTTAGCAAGATGAGGAGATCCGTATCCTCACCAACTACCACAACCTTCTCATGTGCCTGTAATACCTCAAGGACCGTGGCAACAATCAGGTGGTCTGCGTCTTCATTAGCTTGCTTGACTGAGAAGCCTTCACCTTCGAGCCTCCATCTTTATATCAGTTGAATGGATCTCATAATATTCTGTATAAAACCATTTTTTAATATTATCTTTTTATATATTCTACAATTTTAATATTTTATATATTTACTAAGTACAAGACCAATAATATAATGGAGTGCTATAGTACTATGTTTAATATAGTGTAAATAACACATTTTTCATAAATATGTAAAATTTGTCCAACTTTGATGAGCACTAGTATGGGAACGGGTGCATCTGGTCTCATTCAATGCAGAATTAATTGCCCTACAACTTTTAATAGGTCTATGTTTTCGATATTGTGAGTCCTTTACGAGATATAACCGTAAAACTGCAAAAATACCCCTTTTGAGGGTACGTTTTTACCCCCCACCACTTAAGCACAACTCCGCCGGAGGGGAAAACCTAGGATAGTCATATTAGGCAACAAATGAAGCCATTAAAATAATAAAACCTTTTGTAGCAATTATTTCCGATTCGTCTAATTTTTTGGTTTTACACTACTGGCCTATTAGGTCTTATTGGGTTGATTTATATTAATAATGGAATTTAAATTAACACCTGGAGAACACCTCCCGGTTCAACAACCAGCCAAATAAAAAATTTCTCTTCCTTTTTGTCTTTTTGAAAGCAAAAAAGGATGATTTTGCGCCAATTCGCAAATCAGGCTCTCCATTAATGTTAATATTAAAATCCCTAACTTAAATTTTGACATTTGTCAATCAAAATCAAAGCAATCAAAACAAATCTGAGCAACATTTACGAATTTAATTTATTAAATATTTATTATATCCTATAATATCCAGGTAATCTATTAGTCCTTTATTTAATTAATTACTCGATAATGTGATTACAACATAACCTTGTATTTGTTATAGGAAGCAATGTAAACAATTGGGCCCCAGAGATTTCATAAGATGCCAATGGAAATCACATTTAATTTAATGCAAGGCATGGAGTGGCAAGAGGTAACCAGACATAGTGGGCCTGACAAATGGTGAGGCAAGTGTGTTCGGGAGACTACCGTTACTGTGCGGGGACCTGTATGCTGCATGTCAGTGAAATTAAGCAACGATAACATTGTTCACCTGCTGTATCCTTATTAAAATATATCTGCTTTCATACTATATTTTTAATTGTTAATTCTGAACTGTTACAACACAAACACATATTAGAATGAAACTAAAGGAAAGAAGAAAGGGAAGAATACTAAAAAGATCGTGACGAGACAGAGTGTATCAGTACATGTAAGAAAGAATGCAAGCAAGGGATTGAAATAATCGCGCATTTACAAGCTATGATAAGGAAGAACAGAAGTACGAAAACAACTTTTTCTTTTTAAGCAATTTTTTTCTTAAACCAATATTAACGATGTTAGGTTTATTATGTAGAACCTAGTACTCACCCATTAAAGAGCATAATTAAGATATAAAATAAACATTTCTGATCAAAAATATGAAGTTGCGAATGTTTGCCAAGTATATTTCTTGGGCTATTTTTATGAAAATATAATTTATATTTATCTCAAACATATCTCGATCTAGTATTTCTATATCTGACTGTACAACCATATTCTTCGAGTCCGTTAATAACTGAAAAGTGGTATAAACAATCCTTATCTAGATATGAAATCGTCAGTACACATAAAATATATTCATTAGCGCCACTAGATAAAGGATATTTATGGCTAGCATTTCTATGAAAAATATATATATTCTACTTGATAATTATTTCTGACCTACTATGCTGTGGCGTATCAAGGCAGTTTCGCAACAAATAGTCTAAACATTTAAAAATACTCCTACTACTTCATTAAAGTCTATTAAACGCCAATAAATCAATTTCTCCTTGGCAGAATTCTTGTTATACAAGGTTCATGCTGTATGGGACAAT
Organism: Rutpela maculata; assembly: GCA_936432065.2. Lineage (NCBI taxonomy): Eukaryota > Metazoa > Arthropoda > Insecta > Coleoptera > Cerambycidae > Rutpela > Rutpela maculata. Next base: position 164,820,474 of record OW386288.2, read on the forward strand.
AAGTACTTCGTTGGTGTATATTACCCCGTATATTAAGTCATTAGATGCCAAAGAAGTGGCAGTAGCAACATTTATAGACACGGAAGTAATGCGACAATGTAATTATTAACGAATGCCTTGACAAACAGAGGTGTCCCAACAGTGCACTGCCAGTTGATTAAAGCCAGCCTAGAAAAGAGGATAATAGTATCCAGTCTAGGTGAGCTGCAGAGGTGAGTATAGGCTTTCCTGAGGGAGGATTATCTTCACTGCTGTGGGCAGTTGTTGTTGACAAAGTTCTCCGAAAAATTTCTGCGGGGGGGGGCTTTTACTGCCTAGGATATGCTGACATTCTAGTGACTGCAAATAAAATATCAGAGCGTTCACAACACACACTAAATATTATCGACAAGTAGTACAGCGAGAAAGAATTCTCCAAAAAATCTTCACAAAACTATAGTCGTCACTTTTACATGGAAAAAATCCTTGGGAGGTCTACAACCCTTAGCGCTCAATGGCGTAGAAATTTCATTTGGTAGAGATATAACATAGATAGGAGTCATTTTTAGAAAAAACTAACATGAAATTTCCACATCCAAAAGTCACATGGAAAGCAACAGTTACCAGTTACCATACATACCATGGTTATAAGAGTCATGATAACCTAAGAATCAGTGACATGATGGACTAAGACACTGCAGTTGCAGTAACCCCATGTTCTGTCTTGGATCCGTCCGTATAGAGTGCTTGTGCTGGAATCTACGGGAAAAGGAAAAAACCAAAGTTCATATAAAGCTGGAAAGATATGCCACAGTATTTCGGACTGATGTGGCTACAGTGCAGTGGCATAAAAAGGGAATTATATGGCAAGGATAGTCAATCAATCAATCAGTTACCATTTCTTTCGATAGCCATTAACGCTAAAGGCAAATCAGTTACATGCATGTCGATTCGGAACTGCTTGAATGCCCTTATGGACCTAGAAAGTCAAAATTAAGTGACCGTGGTATAGATAGTAGGACAAGGTTTATAGGAAAAATGAAAAGGGCGCCTAAAGCCCTAGTAGGACTCGAACATTTTTCATTGTAACTAAGCCGTGCATACGAGCATTCATTAATAAATGGGTGCAAAATTAATTTCTGGCCTAGAGGAAGAGTTTCCCGTGACAGAGATTCAAAAACGATTGACCAAATTTACAGAAGACTTACTGCGCAGTAATAGAATATTAGAATGGTGGATCTTCCAATTCGACACTGTTGCCTTAATAGACATATGAGTCTAATGGGTCTGGAAGAGGAAGCGACATGCAGATTATGTCAAGAGGAAGAAGAAACCTCAGTCCATGTTCTATGTCACTGTGAAGGAGTTAGATTCTGACTACTCGGCGAGAAAACCAAAGATCTGATAGCTATACTAAACCAAGGGGCCTTTTGTCACGGCTGTGAAGCCTGATGCAAAGAACAAAGCGGGATAAGGAGCTTTAAGGAGCTCCACAATAGATCTACAGAGGGTAACGGTGATCTAGGCCAAACATCCAGATCCTTTCGAATGTAACCTAATCTATCCTGCCTTGGAAGCCAGGACTGGAACTCCCTAATGATTTTTACCTCTAACCTTTGATATACATACATTTGCGTATTTTAGGGAGACATTTTTAAGCTCCTTGAATAAGAAGTACCCTTGTTTGATATCGACAAAGCGAAAAAAAAAAAGATCCCCGATAAGGGATAAGGATTAAAGGCATTAATCAAATTTTGTACACATTGGCAGTCTAATTACTGAATGAAAACTTGAGTTACACTCAGAAAATCGTGCATTCATGTATTTACGAACAGAAAAAATATTTTGACTGAAGTTTTGGGGCTGCACAATATTGAAATGATAAATTGGACTGAAACAGAGAAGGTGAATTTTGAATGTAGATTATTCGGTAAATGTTTTTAGGAATGAATAGGAAGGCATTCTCACGAGAGTTGCTAATTATTTAGTTATTGACATACCTAGAGTAATTTAAGAAATAATAGGATTAATTTTTCCAAGGTTAAATTACATAAAATATATAAACAAGCTAAAAACGTACTCTTCGCCTGTTCATTGAACTTTTTATATAATTGTTACACATTCTATAGGATACTCTTCGCAGTTTTTTGTAAATAATGTTAGTTTTCGACATTTTTAATTTTATAGTACGAACTTAGTTGGTAAAAGACTCAGTGTAAAATAAAGTAAAAATTAAAAAAACATACCAAACCCCATTTGGGTTTCGAACCCGGGACCCTTGGATTCCGAGTCAATATCAATTAAAAGCGTAAGAACTACACCACCACCTTACACGTAAAAAAAATGTAAATTTTTACATTATAAGACACGAGCTAAAATCATATTTTCACGGTTGTATAATACATTATGAAATGTATATTTGTAAAATATATAAATATTTAGATATTAAAATGAAACATCATTCCACGAGATTTCTATTCAATTACAAAAACATAAAAATCAAAAAAAATTTTTTTCAAATTTAAATCATTAATAACATTTTTATTTACCGATCGATTTTGTTCAAAGACAATAGGGTTCTTCCTCCAGCTAACACTAACTTACTGTCCAAATTTCAATACAATCGGATTTTTCTTTCTTGAGTTATCGTGCTTACAAGAAACGTGACGGACGGACGGACGGACAGACGGACATTTGAAAGTTGTTCAGAATTCGTTCACTAACACAATGATATGAAATTTTTTTTGTCTGCGAGTGATATTCACGGTTTTAGAAATGTGCCGATCAAATACAATATACTCTTCGTTATCGTATTTGCGAAGAGTATAATAAATACCCCAAACTTCTTTTCTATTACTTTGGAAAAATTCTAATTCTGACAACATCTGTAGCAATATATAATCTGAAAAATTCAAATTCAACTGGACATGATAATTTTTCTATAAATATTATGTTAGTGTTATGGATTGCGTGATCAGTGCAATAAGATATTACGATCCTATCTGATGAACAGAAAGCAATTCATTGAATATTGTGGCAAGCGATCGCAGGCAATGGATGTTAATATTGGAGTTCCCAGGGCAGTGTTCTAGGCCCAGTCCTATTTCTCTTATATATTAATGATATAGAACACTTTCTTTCCACTTTTCACTGTGCTTTTGTTGAGGATATGTCTTTTATCATGCAATCAATATGTATATATAATGTCTGAACTTCTGCAGAATAATTTGATTTTCCTTTTTAATTATTTTATTTCGCATAACCTGGCAATGAATCAGGAAAAAACGTTTTCGATGTAGTTTCATCCTGTTGGCACCAATTATAAGACAATTCAACACGTAAAAGACCTTAAGATTCTAGACAGATATGTCACTAAACTAGAAATCTCATATAGATTATGTATGAAAGAAGTGTGTGCATGTGCAAGTATTTGTGTTGCTTTAAAAAGTTTATCCCAAATTACAAGCAAAAATGTAATAAAAAAAATTTAATCAAATTTTGAATCGACAATTAGGTATGGAGTGATTTGCTGGGGCAATGCTAGTAAGCTAATCGTGTAATTGTGCTGCAGAAAAGAGCCTTACGTTCTATGTAAGGATTGCAGTATCGTGAATCCTGTAAACAGACCTTTATTTAAAAAATATTAATTTTATCGTGTTTGTAATGTATATCCTTGAAATATTAATAACTATTTTATCAAACCAAATTTGAATACATTCAAAATATATCACATAAATATAATACACGCCATGGAGAAAATTTGCAGCAGTCACTTCAAAGATTAGAACTTTATAAATCTAATCCTTATTATGTCGGCACGGTTCTATATAATAAATTAGATAATATAAGCCTAAACAGTTGTACTTTAAAGAAATTCATATCTGCTATTAAAAAATGTTGCTTACTAATGCCTTTTATAGCGTAGATGAATATTTAGCTTTGTAAATTTTAAAAAATATTTTATTATTATGTGTAAATGATTAATGTATTCTCTTTTTGACCTGCCTAATATCAACATTGTTTGATTTAATGGATTAATAAAGTATCATTATATTATTATTATCCAATTTAAGCTTGAGTTTCTTTAATCGCTCTCCTACACTAAAATTAGTTACTTTTACTAGCAGCCAGCGTCAGTGGTAAAAAATAAAGTTTGAGCAGGAATCTGGATAAATAATATTTATTAATTTTAGAGTCTTTAAACATGGCAGATGATTTATAAAAACCATAATTATTGATATATTTATTAACCTTAAACATTTGAGCCTGAAGTATTATCCATATTTATAACTTTCATGTATTAAACCAGGTCATAGTAATAGCGGCCGTTATAATTATATGGCGGCAGTATTAATCGCAATTTATTAGAGTTTGTAATTCACTATAAGCGTATATATTTAAAGTAGTGTCGTTAAAATTAGGCAAATATCCAATAACTGGTTACTAGTAATAATGTTATGGCGGTAACTTTATCACAGCTCTTTCCAAATGGAACGCAACTAAAATAAAAGTTTGTATCATCATAAGAACAATTTTGTTAAATCAAAATAATGCAAGTGCTTAATGATAGTGGCAGCGCAGATATTTATAAGACCAATCCAAAGGATTTGACCGGCCATACCTTTTAATGTAGCTCTTAGGATGACTTGCTATTTTCAAAAAATGTATACAAACATATACTATGGGGATATGGAGACTATGAATTTATAAGGTAATTTCAACAAATTGCTCTTACGAAAAACTGAAAGAAAAAGTAATGGTGTAGTCTTTTTTGAAGAGCTAGCGATATTGGCGAAAGGAAATGAGAACTATTATAACTATTTCATTTTCGGCAGTCATATTTAACACATCTGTGCCCCACTTTCCATTCCTTACCTCATCAATAAAATAATTCACTAAAGCTTTTCACGAAAGAGAAGTTCCGTAATTCAAAGATAATTTCATAACTTATGAAATCAAAAAAATATAAATTTCTTCAAAAATAAAAGAGACCTTAAAAATAAAATATTAAAATCTTTATTGTTGGTTTTTTTATTATTGTGTTTTTCTGTTATTTTAAAATTCCGAATATTAACTCAGAATTTTAAAATTCCGAGTTAAAAAACTTCCTAGTTATAACACGGAATTTTAGAAATAGAAATTATTTTATTTATCCCTTCCAGAGCTTCGTACTATTACAATGATATGACATTTTTTTCATACCAGCGACATTCACGGTTTTAAAAATGTGTCGATCCTTGCTATTTGACTGGGATAATAAGAATTGGCAAGTATTATAATTTGTGTCTATTCTGCTTGCCTTACATTAGATGCATGTTATTATTGTAACAATAAGCTAGATTTCTTTTTATACACTTTGCCTTTTAGTAAATGCCGCATACACCTCGCCTACAGGTAGTCTTGTAAGAGCCACTTCCGAATTCAACAAACTACTTGGTATACTGTTATTGCTCTCTTTATCCGAAAAAGTATTCAAATAAAAGCCCACTTGGCAGGTTTTTAAATGGTTCTTTGTCAAACTGATGTACTTACTAGAATATTCCTGTTGTGCCTGCGCCAGCAGAGAAGCGAACACATGACTGTCTACCGGCCTCGCGGGAATCTCTTCTTCGCTAGAACTGTAGCCGCGTTCCCGCCACTCGAGACTCCGTTGTCTCCTCATACCTGCCATTTCTTTGGGGCCCCTCCGACTCCACGAACCGCTGGAGCTATTCATCACCCTGATAAGTTCATCTGAAACAATAATGTTCTATATTGGTCTTTGGTCGGCTTTTGGAAAATGAGAATTAGTTTCTGAATACAAAGTGTTAAAAAACTGGATTGTGTTTAAATACAACATAATTCTACTTTTTGATGCAAGTAAAATTAATACAACAAAAAGCAATAAGTGTTGAGATTGGGCGATGCCAATAGCGCGCACCTATTTGACTATAATCACTTGGACATATTATGGCGCATATCATGTGTTTTTAAAATTGCATCCACTCTCTATAGATATTTCACTTTTAATTTAGTAAAGTTATATAACCGAAACGTCAAATGACAATCATATGCAGATGCTGATCAAGAATCTGCATCATTCAGAGTTCTGGTAATTTGGAAAATTCGTCTGAAGTTGCTGAAGACAGTTTCAAAATGTGGAACGTCTAATTCAACATGTTTTCATATTCGCTGTTCCCTGTAATATTACGTGCCAATATCGTTGGACTACCGTAAGACTTTTGACAATGTGGAATATGGAAAGCTATAGGCTGTATTATTAGAGCTGGGAGTACCCAGATATTCGTCTTTATTAGTTATCGACTGTATGAAAAAAACTCGGCTTTGGTGGAAGGTGACAGCACTAACTGTGACAAATGCAATGTTGGTAAAAGTGTCGGAGAGGATGAAGTAAAAAAAATAATTGAGGCCTTTGGTTCTTGTATACACACTAAATCACAATTTTATTTTTTTCACTCCCTTCAATAGTGAATTGGGGGTGGCTAATGTCAACAATTTTTTTGAGACCTTAGCTTCTATTATATATTATACTAAATACCAATTCTATGGACTCTTACTGGCTCTTACCCCCAACCCTTCAACGGAATAAGATCAAAATATAATCTAGTTCTAGATCTTGTTAAAATACATACGTGTATCATATTTCAAGTTAATATCTTAACGTTTCCAGAGTAATCGTGCGCACAAAAAAAGTTACATACAGACAGAATTTTTTTTCTCAAACATAAAATCTCGACGTTTCATGACATTCTAAGCCACTGTGGTCGCCTTCACAAGAAAGAGGAAACTCAACCTGGGAAGATTATATCTCCGGCGAAACGAATTGCAGGTGAGCAATGAAGTGAAATATTTGGGACTGATTCTAGTTACCAAATTAAACTTCAACGCTCATCTAGATACAGTGACTACCAAAGCTACGCGGGTCTTATGCGCCAGCAGAAGAATGGTGGGTAAAAACTGGGGACTACAACCAAGAATGGTGCACTGGCTGTACCAAAGGTACCAATAATAACCTATGCCTCCCTGATCTGGTGGCATAAAGCCGGAAAAGGGGAGGCAATGAGAAAACTACGGAAAGTACAAAGACTGGCATGTCTAGGCATAACGGGAGCAATGTCAACAACGCCTACCGCAGCCATGGAAGCGCTACTTTGTCTGCCCCCACTACAGCTAGTGGTGGAGAGTGAGGCACTGTTGGTGGCGTACAGGCTGAAAATAAACGGACATGGAACCATTCCAAGATACCACACCGAAATATTCCAACAAATAGGAAAAAATCGACTACTAGATATGCAGTCAGATAGAATCAGCATAAGCCACAACTTCACAAAGACCTTCAGGGTATACATACCCGATAGGGAAGAGGAAGGAACAAGGCAACTGCGAAGACATCCAAATGATACCATATGGTATACTGACGGATCGAAAACGTCAAGTAGTACTGGAGTAGGTGTTACGGGGACCAACCAGGGACAAACATCAGTCTGAACCTGGGCAGTACCGCAACGGTGTTCCAAGCAGAAGTCACAGCCATAGAAATCTGTGCACAAGAAATGATACGGAGGTCATATACTGACAAAAGAATCCGCATCATCACTGACAGTCAAGCAGCTATCAAAGCTCTGAATGCAGTAGAGATACGTTCCAAAACGGTAAAAGACTGCCTTGAATCCCTAGCGAAACTGACGGAACACAACAGTATACAACTGGAGTGGACGCGAGGACACCAGGGCAATGAAGGCAACGAAAAAGCAGATAAGCTGGCCAAAGAAGGCGCAAAAACAGCCTTGATGGGACCTGAGCCATCCATTCGGGATATCATATAATACTGCAAAAGGAATGGTAAAGGAACTATTGTGTCACTGGACTGGCGCGCCGGGGATGAGGCAGTCACGCATGTTCATCATCGGCGGGCCATCCATGACAAAGACCAACGAATTGCTAAAGCTGAGCAGAAAACAGCTGAGATGTGCAGTGGGAATCCTAACAGGACACTGCACACTGAATAGACACCTAACTAACATAGGTGTGAAAGATAATCCAGAATGCAGGATGTGTGGTGAGGATGAAGAAACTCCTCACCACATACTATGTGAATGCCCAGCCTTAGTGGCTGGGAGGTTCTCACACTTCGGGGGACTAACCGTAACCCCGGAAGAAATTGCCAGAGCTCCCATTGACCGTATACTCTCATTTTAGAGAGGAACGGGATTAATGGGATAACGAGACTATGGGGTACAATAAGCTCAAGCTTCAGTACAGAGGGGCTTCGGCACCGCAACCCTCAAGGAAAAAAAAGAAGCCTATCTGGACAACAAAAATTTTCAAAAGCTTTTCTTGCACTATACTTTTACTGGATGTGGAAGTAATAATCTAGAAAAAGTATTTGTTTGTCAGAAAATAGTTATTAAAACCATCCTTACGAAAACAATGTGTTATCCAGCAAGAAACTTGTTCTTGGCTTTTAATGTTCCCACTTTAAGAGAACTACATGTATTTGATATATTGAAATATTATTAGCATAATAAGCATAAAAATTCCGTAAGCCTTTTTGAACATGAATATAACACCAGAGCTATAAAAAATCATAAATGTATATCCTATCCTAAAATGTATGTTCCTATCTGACATAAGACGACAACTCAAAAACATTTCCTGTCTTTAAAATTTACAATATACTACCGAATGAACTTTATTAGACTATTTAATGGCAGCATCATTTTACACAGTAAAAAAATTAAAATGTGGACTAAAAATTCAAATTTAAATTTTGATTACATATTTATCCAGCATCCTATAATTTTGTCATTATAGAATACTCTAACTTGCATAATTAGTAAAATAACTTAATGCTTTATATTATTTTAGTGCAAGAATATATTTTGTATCATTTTATTTCATGTTTTACTTTAATAATAAGTACTATTTTATTGTGTTTAAGAAACTTGTATAATCAGTAAAACTTAACACTGTATTTTATTGTAAGAATGTATTTTGTATTATTTTATTTAGTTTTACTTTAGTAAGTACTATTTTATAGTTTTTTAGAAACTTTTTACATGTAATTTTATTACTGCCCAATTAACAAATTGTAAATATGACAGGAGTCACGAACAAACCTTTTTCTACGTTTCTGTGATGGAACTGTTTACTTTTGTACAATTTTATACATTTTTAGCGCAAATAAAAAACTTATTCTATTCTATTATATTCTATATACAGACATACATACAGACAAGCTGACAGTTTTGTTCGAGATTTCAGTTCAGCGTGTTATGAAGCGGATTTCTTTACAAATGTTTTTCTACGGTGACTATTACAAAATTTTTGTCCACTTATAATATACCAAACTGAATAAATCAAATAAGTATGACAAGGTTTTCTTTGCTTAATATATGTATTATTTTCCAAATCATGAAAAGAAAGTCAATATAATTTATAAAAAAGTATAAATAAATATTTCCATATTCTAAACGAAATTTGATTGGCGTAACAGCCAATTAAAAATTTATAAGAGATATTTCTGAAAAATAAAATATTTAAAGTCGTTGAAGGGGCCTGTGACGAGAGCACATTATATTTAGCAATTTATTGTGAATTTCGTTCCTCTTTTTAAAATAAATTTCATTGCCGCCACTCTCGGGAACGAGATGATAAAGCATCAAGATTTCTGTCATACAGGAAGGCAATAATTGGAAGAAACTCCAGACTCACTTGTGATAAAGGAAGGAGCAAATTTCCGGAATGACAACTTCCAGCGCATATACACCTTTTGCGCTTTGCCAAATAGGTAGAAGGAAGCTGAAAAATAAATTACACAAACTAGGAGTCGTTGGGAGAGGTATTTCATTGAAAAACGACCTCCGCAGGAGATCTTTGTACCATTTACACTGCTGGGAAATTTATTAAATATCAGAGGAGTCCGAACAAAGAGAAATTCGTATAATAAACATCTGAATGGATCATTTACCTCATACAGCGATGTACACCGTAATTAGCTGACACAAAATTTTGTGTTTACAAAGTCAAGGTGGGATAGTTGTCATATACATAAAGAAGCTTAGGGCATTGATGGAAAATTGTGTGCGAGTTGGTTGCTTTCGAAATATCAAAGGTAAATTAATTTCAGCCTAAAATCGTTGATAAAACTAGTATGCACTATAGCGTCGTTATTTTCTTAAAAGGAATTATCTTTAATACAGTTCCCAAAAAGAGACAAAAATTATAGCCCTGCTATTTTTTTTTATAAAACTATATTTTAAATGTAAAAAGTGAGCAAAAGTTAATATATTAATTTTAATCAAAAACTTAGCTTATTACTTCAAAGAAAGAATAAATCCCAGTCCGGCATATAATAAGGTAAAATTCGCAAGTAAACTGGGGATCTTTTGAAATAAAAAATAATTAATTAACATAACAAAATTTATTGTAAATATAAAAGACATGGTAGAGTAATTGACAAATCAGGGGTGGGCAAATTGAATATGTGCTTGGATTACGTTTACAAAGATCAAACAAAATTAAAGGTGTACAGACAGATTTATCATATACTAAAAAAAAAAAAATATATACGGTAACTTTCAAAGATAAATCTATAATCATTGGCAGAAGGCCACAATCCACAAAAACTACTGTAAACACTTCAAAAAGATAAATAACTAAGTTATTAGTTGGCCAACGTAGTTATTACTAATTGCACAGATTAAATAACATTTTAATATTAAACAAATTGTAATATTTTATATCACAAACAGAACTCTACACGTAGATAAAGGTAATAACATAGGAACTGAAATACATAGTAGCTTTTAAGCTACAAGATACATACAAAAAACATAATGTGCTCTGCACAGAAAATTATTTACAGGTATAAACAAGAAATCTTAAGAGACGTCTTTGGCCACAATGTAAGACGAAAGTTAATAGAATGTAGTCAGGGACTATTATCAGTTGCCGGTACACATAAGGAAGAAATGTAATAATAATAAGTAAGCTTTATTCATCTCCTTGCCATATAAACTACATGGATAAGACAAGTCACACATGCTGCATGGGCTTACAATGATTACCTAGTAAAAAGGTATAAATAAAATAAAGTAAAATTTAAAATATATATGTAGGCATACACATTTTTAAGTTTAGTCAATAAATAAATTCAAAATTACATAAAACAGACAAAAAGATGTTAAGAACATTAAAAAGTTCAAATATAATCACAAAATTCATTAATCGTATACAAAGTCTGACACAGTAAAAGTTTCTTAAGTTCATTTTTTAAAATAACTTGAGAGTTACTATTTTTTTATTTCATTTTTTTGGTAAAAGATTATAAATACGACACCCAATATTTACAGGTGATTTCTTAAAGAACTCGTGTTTGTGTTATGTGATATTTCGTCTCTTCCTCTCGTGAAGTAATTATGGAAATCTATGTTTCTTATATATTTATTTTTGCTGTTATAAATATAAGTCAAAAGTTTTAGAAGATATATAGGCACCACTGTCAATATTTTGTATTTTTTAAAAGTGTCATAAGATTCCCTGCAATCGAGATTAAAAATAAGTCGAATAATCCTTTTTTGATGAATAAATATTCTAGAGACCTCACTCAACAACAATGTTGTATCCAATAGCGGAATGTACAAAAGCTTAATAAACGCTTAAAAGAGCCTCCTTATTTAAACTATTTTTTAATGAGCTGATAACATAAAAACTTTTATTTAGTTTGGATGAAGTTTCGTCTACGTGTTGTTCCCAGAGAAGATTACTGTCCAGTGTTATTCCTAAGAAGGAAGCTGTAGTTTCTGCTGTACTTACGGAACTGCAGCAAAATGGGCGAAAACACTGTTATGGGTTACAAACTCAAATTATATGTCGGTACCAGTTGTAACCTCACAAACTGTACAAAACTATACCATAAGTATAGTACCACTGACTCTAAACTATAATTTTCTTCTTAACTAAATTAAGGCAGCTAGCACTGATTTGCGGTTTTATACGCACGCCTAGCGCACTATTTTCGGGGGCCTGTAACCAAGGGCAACGCAGGCACTATGCCATATCTGTACTTGCCATTGGAGAAATAGTTCCCGCGTGGCTATTTTACCCGCTCATTTTCTGAAATCTTTAGAAGGCTAACTCATAAACAATTGCCGTCCGACAGGACCGGCGTTAAATCTTGTTTTACAAAACTAACAAAATAGGTAATTTTTGTAATAATGATATAAAATAATGTAATTCAACAGATTTTAATAGAAATTTACGAATACTAAAAAAGTTGACCGTTACAGCACACCCCGCAAGTAGTACAGTCAATCTGTCATTTGACCCACAAATCATTCCTACAAGATATTTTCTTTGTTTATACTATGTCCCCAATCGTTAATTGATGCTTTCCACAAAAATATCATGTCCGCTACGACCGCCATTTTGAACAAATGACAGCCAAAATAGGTTTTTCTCAATTATCTCCTTTCCTGTTAGTTCTACCCTAAAAGTAGATATTACCGACATTGTAAGAAATGAAAAATGCTACGATTCTTATTTAAACTATTTTTCTCTAGTATTAATATTTTACGATTTACAGCCTTCAGAATGGTGAAAATTAGTGCTTCGCTGCACATTTTTGCAATTATCTCTGTCCTCGTTGCTCCTATGTATTAATTAGTCATTATCAACATTGTAGATCATAAAATTTTCCAAATGTTTTGTTCAATCAATTTTCTTCTACAGTCAATTTTTCAAAAAAATTACAGCAGCTCGAGGTTTAAAAGATTCTTGAATTTCGGAAAAATGCCTGCTTCGTTGTTTCGATGTTATACTTATTATTCATTTTCTATAATCAATAAAACTGACTTACGATAGTGTTATTTCTTTAAAAGGATGAATTTTACTCGAATTTTTCGACTTTTCACTGCTCTGTCCATACAATAGTTTTATTTATTGCTAATACTTTTCGATTTGCACTCGCCTAAAAATATTAAGATTTACTACTACGTAGATTATAAAATTTCTCAAAAATTTTTATTAAAAAAAATTGAATTGCATTATCAATTGTTTACAAGTTACAGCAATTCCAAAGTTTCATAATTTTTTAAATTTGGAGCTGCTGTAATTTTAAAACAGTTCACCGTGAAATAAAATTTTATAAACAAAAGTTTTGGAGAATTTTATGATCTAAAATATTGATAATAGCCAATTACTACACAGGAGCAACGAGGACAGAGATAATTGCAAAAATGTGCAGCGAAGCACAAATTTTCATATGCCTTACAAAAAACCTTAATGCTTTAAATGTATAATAAAACATTGTTTATAAAAAACAACACAGTTTGCACGCCTCTGATGATGACCCTGTATGGCGAATATGATGTAATTTCAAAAGGGAGTATTGCACTATGATATTTTACTTGTTTCAAATTTGAAATAAAAATTTTAAGACCTACAGAAGTTATCGATTATTAAAAAATGTCTTAATAACATCTTAAGGTAAAATTGATATATCACCTAACCTATTAAGCTTCTGTATTCGATTTTTGAGTTCAGACTGTTATGTTTCAGTACACATTTTTTTCCAAGACGATAATTTTTATTGAGTCATAATATACCTATTTGATTAAATCAAATAAAAATTTTCTTCATTGAAATTAAAGAGACTTGGATAGGAAATCTAGATGTGGAAATAATGGTTCCTTTGGCAGCGGTTTTCATCTTATGTATTATCCAAATACTATGCAAACGCCCCATCAGCATTTTCAGTAGCACAGGTATACAAAAAAAAAAAAAAGAAATGTGTGCTCCATGGACTAAACCTACCATGCCTTAAGTATTGTTGTCTTCTGAATCCGAATTTTCAATTTAAAAAATTTTCTACCGAGTAGATTTCGAGTAAATAGAAAAATTGTCAAAAAAACGTATTTTGACGATAAAAACCGGGATTTACTCGAAATCTGCGGGTAGAAAATTTTTTAAATTGAAAATTTGGATTCAGCACACAAAAATACATAAGGAATGATAGGTTTAGTCCTTGGAGCAGAATTTTTTTTTCTTATTCAGACCTGTCCACAGGTCTACAAAAAAAAATTTCTGCTCCGAGGACTAAACCTATCATGTCTATGTATTTTTGTATGCTCAATCCGAATTTTCAATTTAAAAAATTTTCTACCGCATAGATTTCGAGTAAATCCCGGTTTTTACCGTCAAAATACGGTTTTTTGATAATAAAAACCGGGATTTACTCGAAATCTACGCGATAGAAAATTCGGATTCAGCACACAAAAATACTTAAGGAATGATAGGTTTAGTCCTTGGAACAGATTTTTTTTTTTATAGACCTGTTGGAAGAAAGATGTCCTGGGCGACGTATTGAAGACAGAAGTTCCCAAAGTGGAAATTTAGGGCCGGTTTATTTTTTTTGAATATTTTAAATGATTTAGAATGTAACAGTATAACAGTAATATTATTGCTAAACAATTCTGCGTTCTATGTCTTGAAGGATTATACCAATTTTCATTATTTTAGTGGGAAATTATACTATTTTGTAAATACTGTATCACAATATAGGGGATGTGATTTGAACACACAAACTTCGGGACAGCTTTGCGAAAAGTGGTATAACATAATATTTTTTAACAATGTTATATCAACTTCCCCCTAGATAACTTAAATCATCGTTTTTTCTCAAAATAATATTTGTGCTAGATAAAGCAATCCGGGTAAATAATTTTTAAATGACAACACTGTGAAAAAAAACACGTTTAGAAATAATTCAATATAACCAATTACAAACATTATAAAATTCATAGCATTTTACCCATAACGCGGAAGTAAATTCAATTTCAAGTTTAATTCCAAGAATAAATGTTTTTATTTACAATAAAACTTATTAAATTAATTCCATGGAACAATCCGGCAGATTAAAGAGTTTATTAAGCCCCTAACTGTTTCTAAATGATAACAGACTTCCCTAAAAAGTAAATAAACTACTTAAAATTAATTAGAAAGCATTAAGAACCAGACTGTTTCTGTAATAATTCCATAATTAACTCCATGATAATAGGTATCTGTAACGCTAAAAGGAAATAACCCAGAGCCGCACGAAAGGGCCCTATTTATGTTTACTTACTCTATTACACCAATTTTCGTGTACAGTCGATCACTTATCTTATTAGAGTTCTTAGAAAAGAAAAGTATGGCGTTTTTACTTTCTTTTAGACTCGAAAATTAACTAAATCATATCCAACATAGTGTGTTAAAAATATTCTATTTAAAAACATGCGACACATAAAAGATTATCTGACTAAATAGAGAAACTATGTCATAAGTTATCACTCAAGCCCCATTTATTTTAGATTGTTCTAGAGGGTAGGGTAGCTTAGTCAGTTAAAGCGTATTTGTGTTGAATATGCTGGTCGCACTGTCTACAGTGTACTGGGTTCGAGCTCTAACTCCGACACTGTCAATATCGGTGGGTATGGTATGATATTCCAAATGCGTAACCTGCTTCCGAATAGGCTTAGGTTTGGTTCTGGGCGTTGTGAAAGGCCGTGAAAGCTTAAATTCTACTATTGAACACCTTTAGAGGAAGGACATCTACTTGAAAATCAGACAAGCCAAGTAAGAAGAGGAGTAGCATGCATATTGCTGCTTCATAAATTATAACATAATTTAACTCAAGCGTGAAAGACCGCGGAAGTCTCAAATATTGTTTATTTAATTTACTTCATAAACAAACACAACCGTATGCAACCAGAGTCACGTCTAACTTAATTTTAAGAATGGAGGGGGTAAAGAAACGACACGATTTACATACTACGAGTAAGCGAACAGAACTAATATTTCTCCGTTACATGAAGCTTGGTACTTCGTAATTGTTCTGCTTAATTTTTGAATAGTGATGTGTCCTCATTAAGTTTCTTTTTACGACTTCAACATCGAAAGGGTTGATAGTCCCTCTTCATGAACATGAAGCAGGCCTAATTGTTTTTCACCGGTTTAATCCGTAAGTAATTTATAAAGAAATAATTTTTTTGTAACTTAAATTTGGCAACGGCCATTTTGCAGAAAGTCACGCTTACAATTCATTTCTTTCCAGGGCTCTCAATTTAGATGCAAATCTTTTCAATTTAGATGCAAGTCTTCTAATATTAGATGCAAATCTTCTAATTCTGGATGCACGTTATAGATATGCATTCTAGATAAGTTTTTTTAATGTCACATTGAAGTTTGGGTTGGAAACTTTATTTTTTTAATCATCTAATGGGGTTGTCTTTCTTCTCCTCTACGTAATTAGAAGAAGGAATGTATATATTAGTCTAGGACAACTTTTTTCGGAGATTGCGACGGTAATATGGTAGTATAGATGTAAATTGTCCTTATGGAATTTCTGGAAGCGTCGAATATGGTACTGGGAACTTCTTGACTTAATATTGGGCTCATCTAGAAATCAGCAATTACATCACTGTGGGTTGGATTTCACCATTATCATCCCTCACTTGGTGTCACTACTTTAATTCACTGAGAATTCCAGATAAGTGTCGCAAATAAAATTTATATCTAATGTTTTTTTTATATATATCTCATATTTTTATGTTTTAACATTTTTAGAGTTCTTTAAAGAATCAAATTGCAAATGTTTTTTTTTAACTTATTTCAACTTTCAATTTTATCTTTAATATGTTTTCAACGAACAATTAGTATTTTCAATTATTATTTAGGTATAAATTATCGCCGTAACATCTAACTGAAAACAAATATATAAAAAGCTCTGTAAAGACTTTGTGATCACAATTTCTATGAAACGCTTATATTTAAATAATTAATAATGACCTTTAAACACCATATTGTCGGTTCATGTTTAAGACAATAATTTAAATAATATCTACATAACATATTATCGTCCATTCGTTTTCTTTTTTGTACATAAATTTGTTTAATTTTAAGGCCTCAGTTTAGTTGTTTTTTAGCAAAAACACATCCAGTTTGATTGGTTTATAATAAAATCAATTTTATAATCACATTGTCCACTTATTTCAGGTATTTTGATACAAACCAAACTATGCAAACCATACAAACTATACAAATCATTTAGGTAATATCTACTGAATTAATTAATTAACCTTTTTGTAAAAGAAAAGTTGAATATTTTTAGAAATATTTACAAGTATTAATCTAATTTTTATTTTTGCTAAATTTGGATTATTAATTTACACTTTTTATAGTCAACAATTTATACTTTCTTTATAATTTGATTAGTTTATCTTTTTTGTAATCAAACCTCACTTTTAGTGTTAATTACGAATAAAGAAAGATAGGCGCCCCGCCCTTCTCTAGGAAAATTATCATTATACAAGTCAAGTCAACATCTCTTTAAGATAAATTATACAAACATCTGTCATATATTAATTACAATCTACCAAACACGTAAAACCATTTGTAAAGTGTTTTCTGACCCATGACTCGTCTACCGAGTCTCTGAGCTGCTGGTGTAGTAACTTGTTTCCTCTAAATAATATAAAGTGCAGTCTGAATCTCAAACACATAACAAAAATTAATAATTTATTGAACAGCGAGGAATTAATGTTACAACTACTGTCATCGTTAGCATTCCTATTTATCACTCATTATCTCACGATTTAAATTTAGAGGTAGCTTGCCTCTACTTCGATATGTCAAGAGCCTTCGACACCATTAATTATGCAATTTTCTTAGACAAGTTAGATTGTTATGGTATACGGGGCACATGTAACAAACTACTTCAGTCATATCTTACTGATAGACTTCAAGTCACTGCTGTAACAACTTTTAAGAATAGAACACTTCAAACATTTTTTCAGATAAAGTTCATGTCGAGGGGTGCCTTAAGGATCTATACTTGTTTATTCTGTATACAAATGACTTGAAAGATCATATCAACATATGCTGTCGATAATTCCTGTATGACAGCTGAACAGTCCGTAGTGGCTTGTGCAAATAAACTATCTTCAAGTATGACTAGGTATTTTAGCTCGAATGGCTTGAACCTAAATGGAAGTAAAACTATCCTTGTTATGTTTTCTTCAAGTACTGACCTTGATTATTCGTTGTACATTCAATTAAATGGTTTTTCCATTAAACAAACGGACAATGTGAAATTTCGTAGCATAACGCTAGATAGTAGGTTAAACTGGGAAACTTATACTAATACATTGATATCAAGATTAATTTCGCCCTGTTATCTAATACGTTGTATGAGAAACCAACTTTCAATAGACAGCCTAAGAATATTTTATTTTTCATGTGTGCAAAGTATTTTAAAATATGTACCCCACCAACTTTATATAGTGTCCCTAGAACTATTAACTATATAACCTGCATTTGGAGTTGGAGTTACACTAAATAAGGACCTTTGGAGGTCAGTTGAACACATTACCTATGAAAGAACAGGCAGAAGTTCAACAGAATAGTACAACAATAAGCAGACCAAGAAATTTGAAAAACCTCTAACACAGAAGAGAGCGACCAAAACCGATTTGGACTTCAAGAAGACCGTAGTAAATTTAACGGACCAATCACTATCAGAGGAATGGACATACATTTTAAACAGAGGTCTGAACTTTGTCGTAGAACCGAATAAAGTACCTAAAGAAGATATTATCGCAGTAGTTGAAAATTCCATCGGTATTGAGAAAACTGAAGTAGTGAGACATGAGACATGCCGAATACTGAGGAAATCAAAACCATCTAGGAATATTATTCGATAGGAGGAGAAAGCGCGATATTCGCAACAACAAAGATATTACCGCCTTAAAGACAGACAAAGGCAAGGCAACAGTGGTAATGAAGAGAAAAGAATATCAAGATAAACTACAATCTTTGTTGTCTCCAGAGTATTATACAAAGCTGAAAAAGGATCTTACATCAAGAATTGAACGACAAACGAGGACAGCCATTAAGAATTCATTGAAGCGGGTAGAAGAACAACCGAGTGAAGCTATGGACTGTATGGACTGAAAAAGATTCACAAGCCCGAAAACCCTTTGAGACTATTCATCAGCATATGCGGATCACCTACTTACGAATTGGCTAGATACGTCGCAGGCATACTACAAGCAGCTATGCGAAAAATTCCGGGCATTTCGTTTAAATTCTAGACGGTTTACAAATAACGAGCAGTGACATCATGGTGAGTTTCGACGTGGAATTTTTGTTCACGAACATACCCATTGAGGAAACTCTTACCCTGATACCTCAGCAACTTGTACCCAAAGGATTAAGAGAAGATATACCTGATTTGGTTCGATTATGCCTATCTGCAACATAGTTTCTGTGGAGTGAAGGTTTCTACGAGCGGAAACACGGAGCAATTATGGGATCACTACTTTCACCGGTAATAGCAAACATATTCATAGAAGCATTCGAAGAAAAAGCCATACGCTGTAGTGTAGATAAACCAAAATCCTGGTTGCGTTATGTTGACGATACGTTCATCATATGGCCGAATAGAGACTCGGCACTCTCTGGTTTCTTCGACCGTCTAAATAACCAACACCCAAATATCAAGTTTACGATGGAGATCGAGCAAGAGGGAGTTTTGCCTGTCTTAGATTTATCGGTAAAACGATCAGGCAACGATATGCTGTCCCATGGCGTCGACAGAAAGCGAACACATGCCAATCGTTACCTTCATGCTACATCCACCATCCACAACAGAAGAGGTCGTTAATCAGAACATTATTCCACAGAGCCAATATAATATGTGACGACGAGAGCAAACCAGAAGGACCCAGGAACGTCCAATAAGCTCTAGAGAAAAATGGGTACGAACAACGAATTATCAACAACCGGAGAAGAACGACGGAAACACAGGAACGACTTACTACTTATGCGTGCCTTCTCTATGTGGCTGAAGTCACAGATAGGTTGACATTTTTTTTATTGAGGAATAAAATAGGCGTACGTTTCCGAACGGTGAAGAAAATTCAACATGTGCTTCCCTCAAAGAACGACTTCATCCCTAGACTACTAGCCAAGGTTGTTTACCAATTGGAGTGTTCATGTGGTAAGAATTATATCGGACAGACAAGGCATAGTTTACAGTGCAGAATCAAGAAACACCAGAGAAACACAAGTCTCTGGTACATAAATAAGTCTGCAGTGGCAGAATATGTTCATCAAAATGAAAAACATAAAATTGACTACGAGAACATCAAAATATTACGCTATTACCCAAGAATAATTAGAGAATCACCAGAAATAATTATGAAAAGTTACACATGGAGACTGGCTTGTCCAAGCACCGGTAGTTTAAACAGTCAACGAAGCGACCAGTAGCAGAACACAACAACTTCAGTCTTTAGAATCCTTCTAAAGGAGCTCACAGTATGATCAGCGAAACGTCAAGTCAAATCCGACAACCACGGCAACACCTGGAAGAAACCAATTCATTCGACAATGGCCGCGATAGCTTGCATTCTACTAGAGAAACAATTTATAGAAACTGTTCTTTTAAATAATGAATTTTCCGAGAGTTTCGTTGATAGCCAGTTGACAAATATTAGAAGTAGGGTGACATTCAACAATTACAATCTGAATTTAGATCTTTGGCAGAAATGCAATAGTGTTTAGAGTTGGGTAGTAACTGGTATGATTCGTATCATTGAATCGAATCCTGGCAGTGATTCGAATGGTACAAATCCCACAAAAGCAAAAGATTCGTATATTTCCTATCGATATTGTAACCGTATCCGTTTGTACAATCAAGACAGTTCGGATTCTTGAAAGAATATTTCAGTACGAATTTTTTCTTGATACGGATTCGTTTGGTACGAATCCTTAAAAAGAGTCGAATCGCCCAACTCTAATAGTGTTCCTTGTGAATACAATAAACATTATATAGGTGAGTGATTTAGGCCATTCAACGCAAAGCTTGATGAACATTTTACTAGAAGAGAATAATTGATGAACTAGCGTGGAATAACAATCATATGATCTAATTAGTCTACGAAAATTTTGAAAAAAGAAAGTAAAGGAATGCATTACTTTCATCGATGTATAGAATATAGATAGATAGTTTATTGATCAATAAATATATACATAATTATGTACATATAGCAAGTCAAGAAGAAAGTATAAAATAATACCTAATCACGATATAAAACATAAATTATAATATAGAACACACAAGACATAAAATGACACAAAAGTAAGAAATACAAAAAATTCCTATTTCATAATTTAAAAAGGGATTAAAATAAAATAAATACGCAATCAAAGGGTACAAAAATCCTTAACAAATAGTAAAATTACAACCGTAAAGCTAAACACTCATTGATATTATAAGAGGCAGTTTCTATGAGTAATTTTTTTATTTGTCTCTTATATTTAGATAGCTGAAGATTTTTCAGATTTTCATTTAGACAATTATATAGTATTATACAATTATAATGAAGTGATTCTTTAAATTTGGCTGTTTTATGCCGCGGAATTGAAATCAGCTTCCCATGCCTCGTATTGTACGCATGACTGTTAGCTAAAGTTTTAAATTCATGCAAGTTTGATTTTGCGTATATAAAGCATTTATAAATGTACAGTTAGAATTTTCTTTGTAATGAATGTATTTTTGCAACTTTATAATTTAAATTAAACATCAGCCTTATAATTCTTTTTTGTAGTACAAAGATTCTATATAAATGGCTAGACCTTTTGGTTGACATAAACATTGAGAGATAGATGAGAATAAGCTAGCACATAGTAAACATCTATGAATCCCTCCTCACCTAGAGTATCTTTCAGTTGCAATATGGCAAAATATACTTTGTTTAATTACAAACATGGTTAAGCTGAGGTTGCTACAAGAGTGAGCTATCTATTTAGGTATCCATGAATTTCGAAGTGGTGCTTATCCGTAGAGAGTTAAATGAAATAATTTTTCTTGGACCGAAATTTAGAAATACCATTTTTTCTTACTTAGTATTAATTTATTTCTATTATACCAGTCATTCATTTCATCCACAATATTTTTTATACTTCCATGTATATCATCGTTACTCGTGGCTGATGTATATGGCAAATAATAAAGCCCCCAGGATTGATCCTTGGGGGACGCCTAACAAAACACGGATTCCGCCTCATTATATTTCACTATACATTTTCTATTTTCCATGTAAGACATTAGCCATTTTAACATATTACCTCCCCTTCCAATATTTTCTAACTTGCTGAAAAGTATATCTTTGTCCACGGAGTCAAATGCTCTAGAAAGATCAAATAAGATCGATATTACAAATTTGTTAAAGTCATGTAATCTGTAAAACAAAGTCATGTAATTTGGCAGTTGCATTTTCAATGGATCTCTCAGGCCTGAATCCATATTGATATTCAGTCAAAACAGAATTCTTATCCTAATATGAGATTATTCCATTGGATATGATTTTTTTCAATTATTTTCGACAGAACACATACTACGGTTATTTGACGATAATTCGCAGTATCACTTTGATCCCCCTATTTGAAAATCGGGATTACGGAGGAGATCTTGAACTCTGATGGGAAGCAAGCTTATAAAATTGATTTGTTAGGTAATAAGACACAAAAATTGTTCAATAATACTTGATGAAATGCTTCTTAAAATAGACACAGTTAGTCCGTCTAATCCAGCTGCATTCTTATTTATCAATTCTCCTATGACGTCCAAGAGTTCAGGTTTAGATACCTCATGGAAATAGATAGAGTTATTGTTAAATGCAGAAAAAGTGTGTGGTAATGATAAATTAAAACCAAAGTTACTCTCGATAAAGTTTGATACAACAGTACAAAAATATGATGCAAAACGATTTAACACCAATTTATCATCTGTTATAGTATCTTTACCAATTTTCAAACGGATGGATTTTTTTAACGATTTTGCTTTTCCAAGCCTACAATTAATAATTTTCCATTTTTATTTTCCGCACTGTTATAGTTGTATTGTATATATATAGTTGTTGTATATTAATATACCTAAAAGACACACTATATTGTAAGGAAACAATATTTGTAGATCATTTTTCGTCCATCTAATGCAATTACAGTTTTAATTTTTTTATACGTTGTTTTTCCTTAATGGTAAAGCTCTAAACATTTCTTAACTAGCTTTTGCCATTAAAAAAATTATTTATTTGCCCGTTAACTCTAATTATATTTCGGTTCAAATTTTTTAATTAATCTAATGGCTTTTTCGCGCCATACTTTCTAAATTAACTTATGATTAAATTATTCAACTGTAGTTAAATTATTAATTACTCACAATTCTGATTATCATTAATTTACAAACTATGTCCTAGGTTTCGGATTATACTCCACGTAGATGACAAATTCAAGAGAAATAAGTTTTTTTTTTTTTTAGTTTTTTTATGACTAACAAAAGTGTGTCACTAAGGGTGGGCACAAGCAATAAAATAAATACTCTATGACCCATTTAAATGCAATTTGGAACAATGGCATGTTATATTTAGTAAATAATAATAGCATTGATTTTATTGATTATTAAAATGTAAATATTTATTAAATCCCAATTTTATTATGTACCTTGTTTCTTTGAAATAATGGCAATGTTATATTCTCTCATGGCATAACAATATTATCAGAACAACAATCAGCATATTCTGAAAGATATACACAATGCAATAATAGGACAAACATAAACAATTGGCTGGTCTTGCACAAAAGATATTGGATTTATGGGCTGGGAAACAAGATTAAATGTGAAATGTAACAGCAAATCCGGAGATTTTTGGACAACAGACGGCTTTCTGTTCACTTGAGGTCGCTGATTCCGATTCTGCTTGTCACCCAGCTGGAATTATTCAATTGAACTCAAAAAACTCAAAATAGCTGCCAAATTTAGCTCGTAACTGTTTATTAAAAACATTGAACATTGAACCTTCTTTCTGGATTGGAGAGTTTCTATTATTGAGGAAGAATTTATTGAAGAAGTGGAAGAATTTGTGGTAAAACTATAAAATAGAGGGCACACTGCAATATTTTATTTGGCAAGAAAAAAATAAAGTAATTACCTCTAATATCAGACTTGTTTCATTTACATTTTACGCACCCACTATTATTTCTTTTGTCTAAAAACAACATTGTTCACAAACCAATCTCATACAATTCAGAAAAAAATGATTGGCAAATCACTAATGATACTATTTGATACCTTCATTGCATGTGAAATGTGTGTGCTAAACCTCATGCAAAACAGTGCCTTGGCAAGTCCCGAAAATTGGGTCTAAATTTCATTCTATTATGCTCTTGTGCTGCGAAATGTCCAAATATTCTGTTATATGTACCATCTACATCAGCACTTTAATCACTTTATTTTGGTCAAAAACACCAATTTTTTTTTACTATCTATTCAAGTTTGCCCTCTACCCCAAAAAATAAAAATAACGGGCGCTACTGAATATAATCCTTTCTAAATTATAAATTTTATGTATTTCTCTACACAACCTAAACTTAAATAAGTAGGTATAGGGAATTATCACAAAGATCAAAAACCGAATCAAAAACATTTCAGTATTTCATGAATTACAGCATGTCAATGGTTGATACTGATACTGTTGCATTTTTCATGGCTTACAAATTTACTCTTTTGTATTTTTTCCATATATTGATAGGCATAATCGAACCAAATCGGGTATATCTTCTCTTAATCCTTTGGGTACAAACTGCTGGCGTATTAGGTTAACTGTTTCCTCAATCGGTGGAATGGTGAAAAAAGACTACACGTCTAAACTCACCATGATGTCACTGCTCTTTATTTGTAAACCATCTAGAATTTCCACAATGTCCGGAATTCTTCACACAGCTGCTGGTCTTGCCTATATAGGGCTGTAGTATGTCTGTGACACATCTAGCCGATCTATAGGTAGGTGATCGCAGTCGTGCCATAGTTTCACTCGTTAGAAGACGACGTTGTTCTTCTACTCCTTTGAGTATGAGAATGAGTATGAGAATGAGTATGAGAATGAGTATAAGAATGAGTATGAGAATGAGTATGAGAATGAGTATGGGAATGAGTATGGGAATGAGTATGAGAATGAGTATGGGAATGAGTATGAGAATGAGTATGAGAATGAGTATGAGAATGAGTATGG
The DNA here is from genome assembly GCA_936432065.2 of Rutpela maculata. NCBI lineage: Eukaryota > Metazoa > Arthropoda > Insecta > Coleoptera > Cerambycidae > Rutpela > Rutpela maculata. The sequence goes on from OW386288.2 coordinate 164,845,565, forward strand.
GAATGAGTATGGGAATGAGTATGGGAATGAGTATGAGAATGAGTATGAGAATGAGTATGAGAATGAGTATGAGTATGAGAATGAGTATGAGAATGAGTATGAGAATGAGTATGAGAATGAGTATGAGAATGAGTATGAGAATGAGTATGAGAATGAGTATGAGAATGAGTATGAGAATGAGTATGAGAATGAGTATGAGTATGAGAATGAGTATGAGAATGAGTATGTATAATGTGCTCTGGAGACAACAAAGACTGTAGTTTTTGATATACAACTGGATATACAACGAATTATCGACACCCGCCCCGGAAGAAACTACTTCAATGTTATAAGTAACTGTTTATAGCTTGATTAGTCAATATGTAGAATAGAGGTTTGTTTCTACAAGTGCTTAGTAGTTACTTCGACCTACTAGGAGTTTGCGCACAACTATTTTAACCCGCTTAAAATCATTGTGCCCACACGCCTGATGGTTGAAAACTAGTCCTAAGCACTTGAAAAAATAAACAAAGTGAACTGGTTATGGATGTGTGAAAGACAATATTTCTGTTCGGTCTTCTACAATAAAATAAGTATCCTGAATATTTGCTTAATAAGTTAAAATACCATCGTGATATTTATGAAAGTATTACAAGGTTCAAAAGTTAGTTTTAATATTCCAGAACATAGCACTGCACTATTTCATCATATTTTCCATATATTACCCGACAATTTTAAATAATTTAAATTTAAAATATGAATATTTCAGCAGTAGAAAATGATATTCGAACGTCAACTCGTTCAGTTTATATTTATAATATTTGTTGTTTTATTTAACAAGTTTGTTTCAGCTTCATATATTTTTATATGACGCAGAAGTTTCTTTCATTAAAATTTAAATTGTTTTGCAGAAAAGTAAGAAAGAATGCATATATAGCAACTTTTTAGTTTTCATCATCGATCTCCTACTAGGACCAAACAGAATACGGCCTAAAATGGGTAAGCAGTAATTTTCTACATGTTCTTGTAAAAGAATTTGTAGTTCATAATGATGCACTTTATTATACTTAGTTTTTTTTTTAACTATTTAACGTCGGCCTATTTCCACTACCAGGGTCTATCACCGACGCCAAGAGACGAGCTACCCCCAACCTGGAAATTTTGCCGAACCTCTTCCCTTAGGAAGAGTAGGGATCTTTTACTTGCCTAACATTTAACAGACAAGGGACCGCCTGCTTTACATCCCCTCCGAAGGATGGTATATCCACTATGTAATCCTCGTCTGAAATTACGTTGCTTCCGCGTATACACTGATATACAAGCCGCTAGAAGGTGGGACGAGAACGCTGTATTTCCCAAGATGGGTCGGGTCACCCATCCAAATACTAACCGCGCTCGACGTTGCTTCAACGGAATATCGACTGATATTCACATTGAAGTCGCCTCTACGCTCGCCCCTTTTATACTTAGTTAAAACATTTTTTTTGTTGGGGCATTTAAAAATAACAATACTGTAGTATGTGTAAAACTTGCAAATAGAATAAAACCATGCTCATAGCGAACTCTACTACAGAAACAAATGAACAACCTCGTAAACTGCATTGTACCGCTTTATTAAATTAACTGAACTTTTATTAAACAAGTTCAACTAACAAAATATTAATTAAAGTAAAAATAATGCACCAGCAGAATATCCTGCGTTTTTACCATTATATTAAATGTTATTACTACCATAAATTCCACGATTTCCGTTCATTTAAATTGCAATTCAGATTTTATGTGGATTCTGGTTTAATATCAATTTATTGGATAATTGAACACAAGCCAAAATGGCGTAGACAGTAACGGGATTTTATGAATGCAATTAAAACGTGCAAGACTTGGCAAGATTTTTGGGGATACTAAACGACGTCAGAGAAAATCATATTGGGGAAGGCAAATTGTTCTTTTAATCTTAGTTTTATAATATGTGTGTACTATTGTATATACTATTGGGAAAAAACATTATTTGCCATTAATTTCTAAATAAATGAATTCAAGTTATGTATCTATATACAGTATGTCCACGGATGGTAAACATTTTTATCCACAATTATCGTATAGTACTTGCATAATACACGTAACAACTGACTAACAATGGTGGTCATAATTCCAACCTAACGTATTATGAACATAATCTCATTATAATGCACCTTTGACCAATCAGGAACTAGCAATCATCGGGTGAGTCCATTTTTTCCAAGGGAGAATCCATGTTTTCGTTTGATATTTAAAACGTCAAACAAAGTTTTACCGTGAACTAACTTTAATTCTTCACTTTTAAATGATTTAAAAAGTTAAAATAGTCATAGATAAAGTATAGTAATCTAAGACAGAAAAATCGAACCTATTCTTTCTCTGCTATAAATTTGAACTACCTATTGCGCATTCTAAAATGATATTTATTTAAAAAAAAATGTAGTTGAATCGATTTACGGCATTATTATCTGCTTTATAACAATTCCCTAATTTTTTTTTCACTGGTTCTGATTGCTGCAACGTCTCTTTGCGGAGCATCTTCCCATTATTTAAAAAAGGTATATTTTTTTGCTTGTGAAAAAAAGAGTAAAAAATTTTATGAATATTATCTTCAAGTTTTAAAGATTTATAGTAATTTTACACACTCCTTATTGTTTACTAAAGTTATTATTTTTAAACAGTTTTAGTCAGCACTTTTACATAATTTACCAGTTTAGTTACAAATTATACAATTTGATTTACAAACACTAAAAACATATAATTATCAATTTTCTACATGCCAGTATGCATTTACGCATGAGTATATAGAGCTTCGCGGGCCTTGGTGACGAGCGGGGAGGATCTTCGAGTGCGACGGGAAACGTAGAAGCTGAGACAGATGCAACTGGGGTTGACGCATAAGCTTGACATCACCTAACTATTTAATTCATAACTCGGTTATTTATGATCAAAATTTAAAAATGAAAAAAGTAATCGATAGTATCTTGATAGTAAAACCTACAACTTCTATTCTTATTAAATTTTTAAAATTTTCGTTGGTCTGTCTACAATCATGAGTGGAACTCTATTATATATGAATTTTGCTATGCTCATCTTGTAAAATAATATCTAACCTTCGAAATATGATTTTCACCTAGACACATTACCAAGGATCGGAATCCGAGCGTCATTTGAGGGCCGGCGTTGGATTTACCGCTATGATCGACTCTTTGTGATACTTGTGAATGACATATTTACGGCTGCTACATATATACCTACACGGAAACCGTTTTGACGGCCCCACCCCGTCGCCTATATACATCAACTGACCAGATTATATAATTTATCAAAATAATATAGGTTATTATTAGGAACGGAAATTACCTTATTTTTTAATTCACTTACATATTACCTACTTATATCTGCATTTCTAGAGAATTGTTAAAATAACATTATTGAATCATAAATCTTGGCAGTTTATAACTATAAGTTATAAATTTTATTTTCGTCGAAGAATTGTAATAAGAATGAGTCACACAAACTGCCACGGCTAATTCTTGAGAAATACTAATGAGCAGTCTAACAGTACAATAAATATAGATTACTTCTATGGATGCATTACGGCACCTTAATTTCATAGGTGGATCATTTATGGAATTAGTAATGCCCAATACAACGGAGAATACCTATCAAACAAATCAGAAATTAAACGTAATCGAGAGCCGCTCTACATGATGAAAATGTGTTTGTAAAAACACATATGGATATTTCGGGAAGTTTTATGTAGGATATTTAATTTGAAAGCGCGAGCCGACGGGCAGTCAAGTTAAGTTAACTTTGAATTTAATAGAATTTCTAATCGGTACGTGCAGTAGGTATACAGGGCGTTTTAAGAAGTAATAGCACAGGGCAATTTGATTGCTTTTGCTTTCACGGGCTTAGAATTTCATTTGCTTTTTTACGATTTTAGAGATTTACATATTGAGTCGACTTTTGAAGAACGATGGTTTCGAGAAGATCTGCACGGGCCTCAACTATTCCCAACTATCATGGATTTACTTTACCCTGAACTAAAATACGATGGTATAGCGTTAATTTGTGATGTTTGTAATATAAGATTGAATACCTTTCGCAAATCCGACATTGAGAGACATGTCAACTCATCATCTCATCATAATAGAAAACAGGGTGGTTCTCTACCGCAAACAGATTTTTACTTTGATTTAGCGCTTATGATGATGTGTGCTAATATACTGTGGTCAAAACTAAACAATCACCATTTTAAATCATTTCTTCAAAAATATTGTGTGGGGCAACATATACCCGACGAATCGGAATCGTAAAGAATTTTTGACAAAAGATTATGAAGAAACAATAGAAAATATGCGAAACGATTTACGAGGGGACTGCTTTTGGGTTTCAATAATCGGAACATTGCGCATCTTTTATTGATGTCATTGTGTGACACCATGCCAAAAAAATGTCATTTAATAGCATCTAAAGTAAATAGTCAAACAATATGTCAATTTTTTGAAGATACATTGAACTGGTTCTGGGGCGATTTTGCAGAAATTAATAAACAAAAAATATTACTCTTTACTTCCGATTCGGTAGCCTATATGCTCAAAGCGGGACGGGACGGCAACTAAAGTCTAAATATACACAGTTACTTCATATAACTTGTTTCGCACATGGCTTATATTGACGAAGTGAAAAAATAATATGTAATTTTAAAAACGTTGATAAACTTATTACAAACGTAAAAAAAGTGTTTTTAAAAGCACCTTCAAGAATTAAATATTTTCAACAAAAATGTCCTGGCTTACAACTACCACCGGCAGCCGACAATAACCCGATGGAGAACATGGATCGATGCTGCATGATACTACGCAGATCATTTTGAAAATATTCAAGAAGTTATTAACACCTTACAAAAAGAATCTAGTGCCATAAAGAAAGCTAGTTAAAGACTTGTTGTCGCTGCCTAACATAAAAAAGGATTGTATCTTCATTAAAAATAATTTTAAAAAGATTGCCGAAACAATAGTGGAACTTGAGAATCCTAAACTATCTATCAATGAATCATTTAAAAAAATTGAAAATGTGCAAGAAGTAATAAACAATAAATCGGTGATTTGGGAGAAACACTGAAAACAAAATATTTATCAATTTTAAAGAGAAATCCCGACTTTGAAATTGTAAAAGAAATAAAAGAAAAAATTATTGCTGACGTACAAACATTATGGGTAACTGATATACCGTTGTCAACAATAAAATATGCTCCCATAACGACAGTTGACTGCGAAAGATCGTTCTCGGTACATAAGTGGGTATTGAATCCTCATCGAAACCTGTTAAACAAGGAAAATTTGGAAAAAATAATTACAGTACTTTTCGACTCTACATACCTAATTAATTTTCAAGACATACTTGACTGAAAAAGTATTGGTCTTTTAAATAATTGTTTAATTCATTTGTTTTTTCACTTATTTCAACCCACTATTATTATTGTATGTACTATAACGTAGCATAGGCATATTGTATTGTGGCTGTTTGAAATAAAGTAATATTATTTTTATTATTGTTAGTATTATTATTATTACTATTTTATTATTATTGTAAAAATAATGAACACATAATTTTTGACAATAAATATTCATAATGAATATTTTCCATTTTGCGTATTTTTTACACTATTACCTTAGCACGGACCTGGAATGACGCCCAAATTTCAGATCTTTGCACATTACTTTATCGACATTACCACTTATAAAATAGTCTGGGGTCCAACAGTACGAAATCGCTCTACATTCCAAATAACCTGTTCCGACATGACGTACATTTTTCAACTTCAGATTTGCAAAAAGGGTTATATAGGACACCAGAAATGACTTGTCGGATTCTTATCAGCTCTTGCATAACTTCTTAAATGATAAGAAAAGAGACAAAATGATAATTCCTAAAAAAATGTTTTTTAATACATAACACGTCCTGTAAAAGAAACTATAAGTGCTATCCATCTAATTTTTTTATAGTATACACTAAAGACATAAGCGCTTGGATGAGGCTCGATGGCATTGTTTAAATATGTTTAGTTTTTTGGGAAAAAAATATGCAATCTGTAACTATAAAATATTGTAGTAAGAATTTCGACATACGAGCAAGTACTTCAATTTTAAGTTTTTTGTATACAAACTATGCTAAAAAACATACCCAATATATTGAAAATGTTTTTAAGACAAGAACTAAGTTGATATTGCATATAGTATTCGAGTTGTGAATTTTTAAAATGGGTGCATGATGCGGCGCATGTAATAAAGGCGACAGCTCTCCCAAAATTCATAAAGCGCATGAAAACAGTTTACAGTGGAATTAGCTGGTATGTTTATGTTTACTAGGCGTATGTACCTATAGGTATAGTGTGAAGTTATTTGTCTTAACATTTTAACATTATAAAAACTATTTGTGTTTGATTGTTTAAATCGATTGATTATTGTTTGCGGTTCATATTTATTATTTACTAGCTATGCCCGCGGTTACGTTCGCGTGGAATTTTGAAATTGACTAAAAAGCTTCTTTATAAACGACGTTTGAGGTAGAATCACCATTCTGGAATATTTCAGAAAACTCACAAATTTTCTGGAATATTCCAGACTACTCTCGAATTTTCTGGAATATTACAGAAGTTTAATCTTAAAAGTTTATGCTGTGCAAATACGCTTATTGTAGAGATCAAGCTGTATCTCCTGTTCTACTAGACCGATTTTCATAAAACTTGGCTTAGTCTAGGCCGATTTCGATGAAATAAGAACTAAATGTTACTCCAAGCTTAGATGAACCTCATTGGTTAAGTAGTTTCTGCGTGATGCGCGTTCAAACAGACAAGCAGAGAAACAGAAAAATTCCAAAATCTGTCTTAATGTATTCCATTACTCATCTTACACCCCCCCCCCCCCCACATCAGTTTTTTGCAAATATTTTCAATGTACATACGCGTCAACTTTACAAATCTATTATATGTATACGTTTGAAAATTATTAAAAGGTAAAATAATTTAATAAAACTTATTTACGCTCCCTACCGTATTGTGAACCGTCATTCAAATTACCTCTTGCACAAAATTTTGGATGCAGAATTGGAAATCAGGAGCTGGTACCGATAATGTCGACAAAAAAAGTTTATCTGAGTTAAATTAAAAAGTGCAACTGTAAAATAAAATGCCACACAAAATGTTCTTGTGAGTGGTATTCAATTGCGTGCTCGTGTGCTGCTTTTCCTGAAAATTGTTTTAAGGGAAAAAGCAATATGCATCATTTTATAATGATAGTGATTCTGACTAACATGTAAGAATATACAAAATACACAAAAATTACGTAATATACAACATTAATGTTTTATTTAAAATATCTCCCTTTTCTGCTTTCTATTAAATATGCTAAATACCTAAAATAATATTTCTCACTAATGTTTTATTTCTTAAACAATATAAAAACGGGTAGAAGTTGTACTCGCCCATGGCCAATTGCGAATACCTATTTGATTAATTGATTAACATTTTGCTCGAACACACAATTCACTTTGTATCGATTACTATTTTTTTAAATGAGTGGCTGCAATCGGCAACGCCTGACTACTACTTTCATTCGTTTTGTTGTATTATTAACATAAAGTAATTCAAATTTGCAATTATATTGAACAATATAGTGTTTTTTACTGTTACACTGTACCAATTATCGTGTAGACAATTTTTATTTTAATGCTGCATAATTACGCGCCTCATAAAAAAAATCATAAACAAAAAACTGTATACGTTATCGACAGGATCTTTTTTAAAAAAACTTTTTCAATATATGTACTATATTTGGTAAGCAAATGTATATAAGAATTTCATATATTTAACATAGTTGTCCGCATATCGAAATTTTTAGAACGTAAATATCAACCTTTTGATTTTAATTATTTTTTTCCAAAAAAATTATTCTTTTCAAAAATACCAATAGCTTAGTTAGCATTACGTATATCTTTTGAGTATACATACCAAAAATCAGATCGGTAGGTTACATAGTTTTTTTTTTTAACGGAGAATAACCTTTACAATCAATTATTTTTTTTTTTTTTTTTTTTTTTTTTTTTTAGGGCAACAATATACAGAAAGTAGGTATTTTCATAATAAAAAGTGTGTAAGTTGTGATTTGCATAATACCTAAATAATATTCTCTAATGGAGAATAACCGTTGTAAAACATAATTTTGTAATTATCAATCCGCCATCTTTTTTGCGATTTCTGAAGTTGCGCAAGAGCAAAAATTAATCCGACAAGTGTTTTCTAGTGCCCCAAGTAATGCTCTCTTCATTACTTATATCAACATTTGTACGTCATGTCGGAACAGGTCATCTTGAGTTTGGAGTGCTTGGACCCCGGACTAAAAGGAATGAATGGTAGTTTAGTCGTTACACTTTACACTCGATTATTATATAATACTGAACATAGATAATACAGATGCTTCTATGTTTAAAATGGTTAATGAATTAAATTTGAAATTCGAAGGTCCGGATTCGAGACACAAATTTTCATCTTAAAATAAAAAATTTCTGTATCTAATATTTATAAACAACCTGAGGACTATAGACTATACTCCTATGGAATTATATAAAACTATCAATACATAAATCGGCGAAGTGTATAATGTTCATTCTAGTTTTCTTTATACAATCGGCCACCAAGTATTGTCCTGTAAATACAGGTCACCATATATATTATGCATTTAAGTATCTCAAATAAAACCTAAGGTGTAACATAGACTGTTACCTTTTTTATAGTGGAAAATACCCAGTACAAGACTACTACAAGTATTGATTGATATAGAAAAATAATAGTAGGGTATAAAAGTATGTTAATGATGTATTTTTGTGACCTACATTCTTTCGATAAACAAATCAAGTGCTAACAATAGGTGAATAACCTAGAACTTACCAACGTATGAGAAGTTTCCTCTGGTAATATTTGTGTTTATTTTAGAGATAGTAAGTAATTCTTGCAATGTCTTGAATAATATTTAGTGGAGTAAACATAATCGATAATAAAGGAATTGTCTGAGGGGAATTTTTTTTTACTGGAGAAGTAATGTTTTTCTAATGTTTTACCGGCGTTGCATTGAACGTTGTTTTTAGTATCAAAAATTTACTCTTCTGTTACTCATCTTTCTTATATGGAATTAGAAAATTAATGATTTACTAAAAATTATCACATTTTTAAATTAACCATGAAAATTTCGAAACTCGTTCAAGTCGTATAAAAAATATATTTTTACTACACTATTTTTACATTCAACTTGAAGAGTTCATATTTCATATACTTTTCTGACGACATTTTCCTTAATACTAGGTACCTATAATTTTTCACGCCTATCGTATAACCCCTAAGGAGTGCGTGACTGGAGCGTAATCCGCGGAATTCGTTTAGTACCAGATTGCTAGGAGATCGGCAATTATTGATCACATTGTGTCATTAGTTTCCCCTCTCCGTGTCAACACGCGAGGGAAAACAAATATCACTAACCCTTTCGGTGGTCATCTCGACTGTTTAATGCTCCCCTTGACAAACAAATCCTATCCTGAGGCAACTGACGCATACATTTTTGAATCGGGCGAAATAGAAGTCACTCTATATTTGTTCATAACCTTACGCTACGGAGGGGGAGAGACTTTCACAAGTTATGAAATTTACAAAATGTCAACAGTTGCTTAAAGGGAATTAATAATAATAATAATATTTATTTCATCTATTTGTTTACAATTTGTGTATTAACATCTGTTTTCTTAGAAGAGATGATGGTAATAAATATTAAGTTAAGCCCCACCTAAGTTTTTAAAGAACAAAAACTTGTCTGTGGGTGTTTATGTTACAATTAGTGAGTGTTTATGTTACAATTTTTATTGTAAGAAATATACTGATAATGTAGAAAATATTGAGAAAGAAAATAAGAAAAAAGACAAAATATTAAAAGAATAAGATTATTAAAAAAAAATACAAAAAAATATTTTAAGACGGAAAAGAAACAGATACAAACAGGAGTTAACTAATATCATATTATATCAATTTATGCATACAACTGTTCTGTATTTATTAAATTTTATATAAAATTTTCTGGTAGGCTGAACTGCCAGTTTTTGATGTTTTCTCTTTGTTTTTTATTATTGCTATTTTTTAGGTGATCTGGTATTAGGTTTTAGGGTCTTGTACCTAAATATGTTGAACTTTTTGTAAATATTGATTTTTTAGCTCTGGGTATGATTGCATTATTTCTTGTTCTTGTATTATAATGGTGATTTTTTTGAAAAAATTTTATACCAATCATTATTAGCCAATCGGGCACGTTTATTTTGTCATTGTTTCTACGACAACTTTCAAATTTTTTGGAAATCTTAGGCTTACCCATGAGCACCTACCCATGTGACTAATAAGTGAAAATTTCCCTAGTTTGACAGCAATGATTAAACAATGGCGTTTATATTATGAAAAATATTTTTATATTTATTTTAAATTAAATTAGTACAATTCTGGCTTTCTATGTTTCCTTACATCATTAACTAATTCCAAATGCTTTAAAAATTCCACTTGTACATCTTCTTTCCTCAGAAAATAAAGCACAGAGCCGTTTTATGATATATTCCAAGACACTTGTGATTCCATGGCTAACTATTAGCGATTTTTTTAGGGGATATTATTTGTAACCACTTTAAATCGCAGCAAATATCATTTCATCCTGGTTTCCCTTTACTGTAGTATAAAGATTGCATACGAAATAAATTATTATGACTAATATTAATTCGCTATATTATTTTTATGCGACTAGAGCGTAGGGAATATAAGAAATAAGTATACTAAACTTCGAGGGGTCAACCACCATCGGCAGTCGCTGTACAAATTCTAGGCAGTCTTTCTGCAATCTAGTAGGCAGTCACGGCAGTCTAGTTGGCAGTCTCGGCAATCGTACCGGCAGTCATGACTGGCGCATGCGTGCCAGCGTAATATAAGCGCTTCTTCTGAGAATGTTTAATGATGTGCATATTGTGCAATTACCAATCACCAATTTATAAAGCTGTTATTTTTGTAGTTGCATTTTGCAATATGTGCATTGCCACTTACCTTTTTTTAATAATAAAAACTGTAAAAATTACAGTATTTATTATTAGGTAAAGAAAAGTAAGTACTAGGAGAGTGAGATAATTTTATTATTATTGTTGTAATTAGCAAAAATTAAGTAGTTTAAGACTAAAGATAAAATAAATAAGTTGTTGGCAGTTGTAGTTTTGTAATAATTTTTGGAATGGATGCATAGTGGATCGGATCGCGTTTTCGCCATCCGATGCCAGAATTTCAATATATCGCTATAATTCATTTTATTCGTATGCCAAGACTATTTATCTTAGGAAAAAATTTTATATGAAAAATGTAGAAAAATGTCTAGTTTAATTTGGTGTAATAATATTTTCAAAAAAGTTTAACCCTCTACCAAATACAAGGCAACCCGCTTTTTTCGTGGTTTTTCGCTTATAACTTTTTAAGCAGCAAAGTTACGAGGTAGCAAACTTGAAATTCCTGTTCAGCACCCCAAAAAACATAAAGCAAGATAGAGAAAAAAACTTCTCCAAAACTTTACAAACAGAATCTTAAATTGATTAGCCTGTAAAAGTACATGGCTGGTTCAAACTTTGCATTCGCATAGGTAATTACGTATATTTGACGAAAAAAATTGTTTGAGTGAATCATTCACCTGCCGGACCCGTAGGGGGTCTGCGCGCTTTTTAGTAAATATCTCTTTAATATTAATTTTTACAAAAAAAGTAAGTAACGCTTTTTTGTTGGTGATAAAATTATGTTTAATTTCATTTTTTTTGTTTCCCTACGACAAAAATTGACGGATATAGATTTTTTTTGTCAATGCGCAGTTTTAGCCGAAGAAATATCGAGAGAAATATACTTGTAATTAAACATTTCCGAAACTATTATTTCAAAAAGTGTTGCTGATAGCTTATAGTCTTTTAAAGCTTTTGAAATTACCTTTAATTTGGCTTTTTTGATAATAATTGTGCATTTAAAAATAAATGCAGTGAAGTACTTATACAAATAAGTAGCTTAAATAACACATAAACAAGAAAATCTATTTTTTTATATCTTTAAAAATATTATTTTTCATATTTAATAAATGTTTTATTTGTAATACAGAATTGACAGTTGACAGCTGTCAATATGGATAAAAACTGTTAAAACAAATATGAAAAATGTTAAAAAATCATGACATTTATGATAAAGAGCATAGCAGGTTAAGCATGTGTTAGCTACCCCCACACCAATCGGGTCGAGATTTTGAGCACAAGTTGACAGTAGTGTTAGATGAAACTTCCCAAAATATTATTTTTGGAAAATCATTTTTACTGGAGTTATGGGGGTGAAAAGAAAAATGGAAAAAAAAATTTTTCTCAAGAACGCATAAACCGATTTTCATGAAAAAAATATATGTTGTGGCTTTTGATGGCACAAACGTAGGAAAAAATTATTAAGTCCATTTGTCGGAAAGAAGTGGTGAAAAATTTTTTTCCAAATAATTTTTTTTTTCTCGAGGCTCCACTTCCTTACAAATAAATGCTTATATGCCCCTATAAAACACATCCAAGTTTCAAAGCGATCGGAAGGGTACAACGTATTCAAAATTGATAATCACTGGCGTACTGCGGGCGTACATTGGGGTTTTTCGTAGTCCCAAAAACGCCTAGAGCCTATCAAAGTTGACCAATACGATCCCTCACGAGCTTTTTGATAAAAATTACTCTGCATTAATAGAAGTTGGTTTATAGTCCAGTCAACGGGGGGTTTCGCCTCGAATTTGAGTGCTAATGAATGGATTTTGATGAAACCTTGTGCAATGTGTTTGTAATGATGTTAATAAAAAATTTGAAAAAAAAATTAGAGTAGGAAATGATCGGAAGATGTAGAAAACACCCCTTTTATCACAGGTTTCGTAACTTGTAGAATTAGGTCAAAAAGGAAAAAAAAACAATATATTTACATTTTTTGGCCCAAAATAAGATGTTTTTACTCTTGTGAATTTTTTTCGAAAAATACATATTTTTCGAGATATGGCCATTCGAAAATTCATAAAAGTGGGAGAGGGGAAATGTAAAAGTTGACAAAAAATCTGAAAAAATTCAGGTGAATGTATCATCGAAATACAAGACTTTTTTTGCAACTTTTCTGTAAAGTGCGTTTACACCGAGTCTTTCTTTCCGGAAAAACATGAAAACTACCCCTTTCTTTGAAATTGTAGCGCTTTAAAACTACGTAATTTAAACGTTTGAAAAAATTCGGACGTATGCATTGAGGCCTTCTAAACATTTTTTATCTCTTGGAATCTTTTTTTAACTTGCTAATTTTTTTAGTTACAGGCAGTTTTTCGCGATAAATAATTTGCTACATTTTTTGCACATTAAAAAATACATGAAAATTCGAAAAATGAGCGTCATTTATATATATTATTATAAAAAATTTGAGTATTTAATAAATATTTTGTTTCATTCTAATGATTCATTATTTCACTCATTATTTTTCATAATTCAATTCCCAAAAGTCGCAGTAGTCTCTTCGACAGTCATGGCAGTCTCTTCGGCAGTCAGAGTAGTCTCTTCGGCAGTCAGAGCAGTCTCTTCGGCAGTTAGGGCAGTCTTCTCGGAAGTTAGGGCAGTCTCTTCGGCAGTCGTGGCAGTCACAACGGCAGTCGCGGCAGTACTGGCCGATTTAAACAATATAGGCAGTCGCTGTACAAATTTTGACAGGTGACTTACCCCTCGCTAAACTTGTTTTAATTTTACTTCACTCTCATTATTTCATATTTTATCTACTATTAAATATTTCATTTTACTAAGATATGAGGAAACCACATAAAAAAATAAAAACCAAAAATTAATCTAACACCAGCACCAGCCTTCAAGGTTTTGCAAACATTTCTAAAGTTTTTTTTTGTCAATTTTGGTCTAAAATTTTCTTACCGAATCTCCCTCGCTCTTGAATTAAAAATCCGGAAATTTTTTCTCGCTCACGAATTTTTAAAAATTTCTTTCAAAAAATTCGGACCTCAAAAAAATTTCCGAAAATAATTCAAGCACTAGGGAGATTACAAGTGATAATTTTTGTTTTTGATTTCGTAATTTAATACTTGTCTGCAGCAGATTTACCGTATATTGAGAATTTGGTATTTTTTAAATAAACATCTACTTGGATATCTAAAGTCTTTTTTGAACATAATTTTAATTATTCTTTTCTGTGCCCGTATTAATGGTGATAGGTGTGTTTGGTGCAATCCTCCCAGGCTGTTATGCGATATTGTATAATAGACTCTATTAGGCCATAGTATATTATGAGTAATTGATGTTCTTTGAGGATATTGATTGCTTGCTTAAAGGTGTAAAATAGATGTCTCATTTGCTTGCATATATTTTCAATTTCAAGTGTGAATCAAGGATAATTCTTAGGTACTTTGTGCAAGCAGCCTGGTCAATTTCAATATCGGTATTATGTATTTTTATTTTTTTGTAAGCAGGTAGTAAGTTTTTATATGAGCAGAATGGTAGATATTTAGTTTTAACGGTGTTCGTAGTGAGTAAATGCTGATCGAACCATTTTTTTATCGTTTCGAGTAGTTTTGACGATTTGTGTAGACTTCCTCCCAAGTTTTTCCTTCTACAAAGATAGCAGTATCATCTGCAAATGAGATGATTGTACCATCAATGGGTAATGTTAGTAGGTCGTTTAAATATATTATAAATAGCAGGGGAACTAAGACCGTTCCTTGCGGCAACCCATAGGTGACGATACTAGACTCACTTTTGGTATCGCCCAACCTCACACTTTGTGTTCGATTGGTTAGATAACTTTTTAGAATTTTGTATATTTGCCCCCTAAATCCTAGATCCCAAAGTTTTTGTAATATTTGGTCGTGGCTTATAGTATCAAAGGCCTTTGATAGGTCTATAAAAATGCCAAGCGAAGGCTTTTTATTGTCTATTGAGCTATATATTTCTTCGATTAAGTAATTAATTGCCTTCGGCATAATATATTTAATATATTATGCCGAAGACAATTCGGTTTTCGCGAAAAACCATCTACTGAGGATGCAAATAATTACTTAATTTTTTTTTACTTGTTTCATAATTCTTGTCTTTAAGGCTTTTTCAAAAATTTTTGAAAGGTTAGTAATTGGTCTATAATTTTGTGTTTCAAGTTGCTTACCGCCTTTATACAAGGGAATTATTTCTGCTGGTACAATTCAAGGTTTTATTAAAACGACTGGCATTTTTATAAACGGTAAATACGATGTTAATGTGGGTGAACTATCTCGTGGTATGTATTACTCACAGAATTTTTGATGTGATATTTGTTATTAAACGGATTTCTATACAATTTTTTTTCCACAGATGATTATTAAAAATATTTGTCTGGTTATATACATTAGATTAAATCCAATCTATACTTAAAAAAAAATGTTATAAAAACTTGTTGTTCATTGAATTTTTCTGGAAAAACATGATTTTTTTAAAACAGTATAAGAACAAATTTTAGTTTGCGCACTCTTTCAAGAAAACGAATAATGGTAGTTGACGTCGGAATACAAATAATCTGACACAAGCTCGGGGAAATTCCCCATTAGCGATATAATTACAATTGCAATCACAAAAGTTTACATGATTGTTACACTGTCGTGTGTTTTGTTGTATTCTTTTTAGCCCAACCAGAATCTCAATTGGGAGGCCAACAGATCTTGGTGCTTCGATAACACAAGTTTATAAAAAAAAATTCTGCTCCAAGGACTGAACCTATTCCTTAAGTATTTTTGTGTGCTGGATCCGAATTTTCAATTTAAAAAATTTTCCACCTCGTAGATTTCGAGTAAATCCCGGTTTTTATTGGCAAAAAAACGTATTTTGACGATAAAAACCGGGATTTTTTAAATTTAAAATTCTGATTCAGCACACAAAAATACATACAGGCATGATAGGTTTAGTTCTTACAGCTGATTTTTTTTTTTGTAGACCCGTGTAATTCGGTGAATTTCTAGTTACAGTTGCAACTTAGCAGAGATCAACAAATTAAACATCTTGTTATAATAAATTTTGTTTGTATAGATGAAGTGATAAACTACAATATCTTTGCCTTTCGCAAATCTCCGAAAATATGAGTGGTAGCAAAAATGAGCTGTGTTCAAATCTTATCATATGCAAGTAATAAATCCTTATCGGTTACTACGACAAAGATGGCACTTAAGAATCCTTTAATGAAGATCCATGCAAAAAGGCAAAGAATCGCCAAATCTGTCGCGGTGTCAGAATTACCATTTTCATAACTAAGCTGAATATTACTCAGATTATAACAATCATTGTAGTAATATTTTAAAAATAAAAGAAAACTTCCCATTAATTAAACAAATAAAATAGCAAAAAATAAACACTAGTAAACACTAGCTCGTATAAAATACGTGAAATATACGTCCTAGTAGTTAAAAAATGCTTTTGGTATAATAATTATACATTTATGATATACCACGTTATGATTTTGCATTTCTATTATGTTTATGATCTACTAAATTGCCACTAAAGGTAAAAAATGTTGATTTAAAAGACATTTTATATAAACTGCCCATATAGGTATATCATATACGTTAAATCAGCAATGGGCTCATTTAGCACTTTTTTTTAATTTGATTATCTGAAAGATCTTATAATTTTAAGACCCTGTGCAAAAAACTAGAATTTTGTGAGACCTATAAATCGTCTAAAAAAATCATAAAAATGGACCGCACCCGCGGTCGAGTATCGGCCGTGACGTCACTTGATAGGAACCCGCCAGCCGAAGCGGCTAGCTGCAGCGCGTTATTATAGTTTCACAATATTACAAATCGTTAACTTAAGCAGCGTGTTTTGAAATTTATGCGTGTTTGTGAAGAATTTCAGTGTATCAACTATTTTCACAGATTTATATTACTATCCTCTGACGTCACGATGTTGGTCGCACCGTGCTCTTTAAAAGTCATATATTTCGAAAACCACATATCGGATCCATCTGAGGGGGGTTCGAATTGTGCTTCCCGAGCGAGCGGACGCGTCCGAAACACGCTCCCATTTAAACGCGAGTACATCAGATAAAAGACCGCTAAATTTTATAAAACTTAGGTGAATTTATAGCCCAAATCATTCCGCGTAAATTGATATGTGATAACAAAAGAACAAAGTTGAAATAGAATTAATATTTGAAAATAACTAATACAGAGTTATTTAGTGGCAGAACCGACCAGTGCAGTGTTATGCATAAAGAAACACGCTTAAAAGACCAGGCAGTAAATAAAGGGGATAAAAGCTAAGTATACCCATTTTCATTTTTAAAGTACCTACCCGCCACCCAAGTTTATTTATGTCTTAATGACTAGCATGAAGTGTCTGCCACAAAACCATCGCAGTGTTTTTTAGGTCCAAATTCTAGCTATATACAAAGTGTAAAAGACATAACTTTAAAGTGTTAAGTGAGTGACATAATTTGTATTTGCATTAAAAAGAGTGTATTTTGGTGGTGCATATTCTGCATTATAAATGCTGCAATAAACTGCTGTGGGGCTGATTCAAACGACTTTCTTAGAAAATCTGAGAAGTGATTGAAAATATTTACAGCTGTCACTATAATTTATGGCATTATTGAAGTGTATTATTCCTTAAGATAAACAGGGTTTCTTAGATAAACAAGCCGTGACTTGTGTAATAAATGAACAACCTGAGAACCATAGCAGAGGCACACTCTTGGTAAAATACGCTGGGGCACTGCACCTCTTGCAATTCAATGGAAATGCACAAATTTTCCTAGGAAATGGTATCTATACACAAGAATGATGGATCGAAGACAGAACGTAGGAACAAAAGATCACATGGTAGACACAGAAACGGGGGAACGAGCCAGGGGCGTCAAAGCGAGGGGAAAGATACAGAAGAAATGATAACACATACACGAGAAGAGGCATACCATAGCAACAATGGAGATAAAATGGAGGAAGAAGAGAAGGCAAAAAAGGAACGAAAACAAGTACCGGACTATATACACACAACATAAATTATTCCACCCCGCTAGCATCTATCAACGAACCGGAATCCTGTTAAAATCAACACAGCATCAACAAGGAAAAGACAGAGGCGTTCATCGGAGACCTGAGGAAAGACGGTTTCTGGGGTGGGCAGGACACGATAGCAGCAACAGCAAACTTGAGGAGGAGGACAAAAGTAATACACCAGGAGGAGGGAGAAATCATAACTTTTCACCTCAACAACCAACAAGAAGACGACAACACGCCAATTGAGACTGGGTAGAGGAAGCAGGGAAACAACAGGTGATAACAAATTTTGAGCTGTCAGGTGGGTGATGGGTGTTTGAAGGGTTATACATACCTCGGGACGTGGTACAGCCTTTTTGGTGTAATGCAATAGAACAAGTCAAAAAGAGAAGGTAATGGAAGGGAAGAGAAGCATCACAGATGGGGATTGTTGATCTTTGACTTTTGTTGGTGTCTGGTTTAACAGGAGTGTGTTTTATGATACTGCATGTTCTTTGCGCTGTGGGTGTTATAATACAGTGTTGAAAATCTAATTTCAAATTTTTCTTAGGTAAAGTATCAAGTGATGTATTTCAGGCCAAAATTGTGCTCGTTGCTAAGTGAAAAATTCTACATTAAATTCTTCACTAAAAACAGGGAGACCAGGTTACACGCGGAAAACAACAACCGAGAAGATCATGAACAAACTACTAAACATAGGAAAATAAAATGAATTCCACAAAAAAAAAATCGCAGTAATTTGTACTCTATCAGAACCAGAATCCGAAGAATCAGAAGATTTAGAAGACATGACACAATGCGGCTACGCATTTCACATATACCTACAGACATATACTCTACCAGAAGCAGAAACGAAAGAATCAGCATACTCAGAAGAAGAAGAAAATCTGTAGAAGCAGAAACACAAAAAAGAGGAGCTTAAACATTAAATATCACGAACACAACGCGGCAACGCATTTCAAAAACAACTACACTGCCCACCCCACACTCCTGTACTATGCGCCATGTGGCTCTCGCTGCTGACAACAAGCATGACCCAAATCTAATCCAGCATCGGAAATCGAGGAATCAGAAGACTCAGAAGAAGAAGGCGAACCAAAAACACAAAAAAGGGAGCTTAAGCGCTCCCTCACGACACAATGCGGTAACGCATTTCACAAATACCTACACCTCCCATCCCACATTCCTTTACCATGCGCCATGTGGCACTTGCTGCTGGCAAGCATGACCTTAGTCCAACCCAGCGTGGACGTAGCAGGCCCAGCTGTATAATCCTTGGAAGTGGCAGAAATGCCTACCGCACGCTGGTAAATCAAATCAAATCAAAAATCAAATCAACCACATATCGGATCCATCTGAAATTTTCAATATCGTCTAATTTTAAGTAATACTTTATCCACAAGAAGTAACAACTGCTAAATGAAATTCATTAAATGAGCCCATTAGCAAAGACTTCATATTTGTGGTATGTATTAAATATCTGTATAAAATATGTTGGTCATAAACCACTAATAAATATATTTCATTTACATTTATTTAATTTGGTAATATCAAAAATGAAAAAGAAGAAATCTGACGATTTTGACTACGGATTCGGTTTCAGCGGGTTCAAATACATATAGACCAGGCAAATCTCAGTGTAAAATGGGTTTGGCGTGAACTATTTGGGGACAGTTATTTGTTTATTGCAATGGATAGCTCTATTAATGTAGGATAAGTATATAAAGTCGCAAAAAATCCCGACGTGAGCTAAAGCCGCCATTTAGAAAAAATGACCGCCAGAGACATTTTCTTTAAAATCATATATCTTAGTAACCGTTGCTCCGATTTTAGATTTCTTTTTTTTGTTCCATTCCTCACTTCACATTTTACAGAAAGTATGATTACATATTTTACGATAAATTGAACGATAAACTTAGGAAATTTAAAAATAATTTAAATATTACGGAAATTTAAACTTTTGTAAACTCGAAACGTTTGTACTGAAATTTTTAGTCAATTTTTGAAAAAATAATTTTAATAAAAGTTCTAGAGCACACAATTAGCTTTCATTTGTTTTTTGGCCGATGATACTAACTCAAATATTAACGGAGTAATAGTAATTTATATATAAAATTGTAATCATTTTTAATAATGTACATTAAGGTATAAAGGGTGTCCAGTCAGTGTTCTCTCGGAAGATTGTGCAAAACGGCTAACTTTATAAAAAAACTTTCTTAACAAAACTTTCAATGTTTCGTCTCTACTACAACTTAAAATTATTTTCAATTATACAAGGTGTCACAAAAACGAGTCACACAAGAAAGTATAATTTTTTTAAATAGAACAGCCTGCATTTCCTTAACGCCAGTTAAGCCTCCAAGGGCCCTGTATTACACCCTAAAATATTTTGCCAAGTTATTTTTTTCTGTTTTTTGGGCAGTTTACAAACATTTTTGACTGGCATATCTCCACGATTTATTAATCGTTATTTCTAAAAATATGGGATGTTGTTTGATAATGATGTATTTACTAAAAACATTTTTGAAATAAATCTTTAGTATATCGGGTGTCCAAAATATTTGCGTACATTTCTTGATATTTAATTATTATTTTTCTCATTTTTTTTAAATGGAATGCCCAAGTATACTTTTTTTACATGAATGAATAAAACATACAATTCCTCACATTTTAATATCTCTTTGTTTCTATTTCAAACGTTTTTTGAGATATGATTATATCAAATAATTTTTGCGTAAATTAAGGTGGTCTTTATTTTAGCATTAAAATCTATATTTTGTTTTACATTTTTTTCAATTTTTTTAAATGGAATGCCTATAATTCTTTTAAATGGATGAGTAACGCTTACAATTTCTCACATTTTGATATCGTACACTTTCTTTTATGAACGTTTCTTGAGCAATAATTTTTTTTCACGATATTGAAACTAACCTAACAACTGCTCAAAATGTCCACCATTTTGATTCAGGTAACACTGAGGTCTCTTGATAAATGAGCGCCTTACACAGTGTAACATATCAACATTTATACGATTGAAACACCGACGAATCCTTTCCATCATATCTTCTCGAGTCGTTAGTTCTACTTTATAAACGTCTGACTTCACAAATTCCCAAAGAAAAAACCCAATGAAGTCAGGTCGGGTGACTTAGGTGGCCATGTAATGAGACCTAACATAATTTAATAAAATAAAAAATTAGATATTATTTAACAGTTTATTAAAATATTGGACCTCCTCTTCCTATCCACCTTTCAGGAAACTGATTACTAATGGCCTGACGAACATTTCTACTAAAATGTGGTGGTGCACCTTCAAGTTGTAACCACATATTATTTGTAATGTAATCAGGAATATGCTCGATTATTTGTGGAAACGTATTTTGCGTAAAATCTAAGAAGACTGCTCCATTCACATTTCCCTCAAAAAAGCGAGGATGAATAACATAATCATGTACAATTCCTTCCCTTACATTTAAACTCTGGTTCTGATTTTTTTGTGCAACATGAGGGTTCTCTCTGGCATAATAATAGAAATTGTGCCTATTCACAAATCCGTTGCGATGAAACGTTGATTCATCCGTGAACAATACAAATTTGAAAAATTCTTCATTTTCTCCAATTTGGTTTTGAGCCCACTGGCAAAAATTTAATCTACGATTTAAATCCACATCCCAAAGCTCTTGATGCAGCTGAGCTCGATAGGGGTGAAACATATTTTTACGAAGACATAGGGAAACACTAGATTCACAGACCTCTAAATCCCTACTTAACTCCCGAACACTTGCCATAAAATTTTCTATTACCGCTAAAGTTATAGCCAGCTCATTTTCTTCATTACAATACATTTCGTCGTCTCGCCTTCTGTTCATATGCAAAATTTCCAGTACGTTCAAAACGTTCTTTTAAATTTTCTAGAGACCTCACATCAGGACATCTGCTATAGGGATATTTTTGACCATACATTCTTGATGCCAATAAACAATTTCCATCATATTCACCAATTACATAACATTTACCATAGATATTAAATCTTATTGACAATAATTATAATTCGTATTTTTAAATATTAACAATATTAATTCAATTTAATCACGATAATCTTAAACACATTAGAGAAATGTCATAGAATAGAGTGAAAAACAAGCGCAAAACAAAAGACCAAAGCCATACTAGATTTTAGTGCTAAAATGAAAAGCACCGCAATTTACGCAAAACTTATTTGAAATGAAATAATCATATCTCAAAAACGGTTTGAAATAAAAAAATTAAGTGTATAATATTAGAATGTAGGGAATTTTATGCTTTATTCATCCATGTAAAAAAATATAGGCATTCCATTTAAAAAATTTGAGAAAAATAATAATTAAATAACAAGAAATGTAAACAAATATTTTGGACACCCGGTATAATAATAATTTATTTCAAAAATGTTTTTCAGTAAATGCATCATTATCGAATAACACCCTACATTTTTAGAAAAAACAGTTAATAACGGAGATATGGTAGTCAAAAAAATGTTTGTAATTTGCCAAAAAAACAGAAAAAAATTCTAACTTGGCAACGCTGAATCCGATTGGCAAAATATTTCAGGGTGTAATTCAGGACCCTTAGACGCTTAACTGGCGCCAAAAAATTAGAGAGTATTCGGTTAAAAAAATTATACATTCTTGTGTAACTCCTTTTTGTGACACCTTGTATAATTGAAAATAATTTCACGTTATAGTAGAAATGAAACATTGAAGGTTTTGTTAAAACAGTTTTTTATAAAGTTACCCGTTTTTGCACAATCTTCCGAGGAAGCACTAACTGGACACCTTGTATATTTCCAAGAATTCAAGTCTTATTTTCTTCAGTTATCTTCTATTTTGTGCCCAAAGACGTAATAACACTTTCGATTGTACATAAAAAGGGGAAGAGAACAAAAAAAAGAAATCTAAAATCGGAGCAATGGTTACTGAGATATGTCCTTCTAAAAGAAACGGTTCTGGCGGCCATTTTTTCTAAATGGTGGCTTTAGCTCACATTGGGATTTTTCGTAACTTTTATACCCTTATTCTACATGAATAGAGTTATCCATTTCGATAAAGAAATAGCTGTCCCCAGATAGTTCATACTCAAAACTGGATTTGCCTGCACTAATAAGAAAGTGGGTAGACAGACATGAAATGTACACAAGTTTGATTCGTGATCCTAAAGCTGGTCTGAGACAAATTTAGTCGAGTTCTACGCATTTTTATACTTCTAACCCCCTTTTCCAGTGGTATGAAATGCATTTGAAATGGCTCTCGTATGCTCTCTGACTATCTATTACTAAAGTTTGCATATTTTATATCTCTCCCTGCCCTTAGTATACGAATTAGTACGTCCTTGATAACTACCAAACTGCTATCCTACTTGATTTTTAATATTACTGAATTTTTAATGCAGCTGAATTATTAATATAGCTAAATTATTAACAAAGCTAAAAATTCTTGTCATATGAATGAATTTATTTATTACTATCATGACGAAAGAAAACAAGTTCATGAAATACACCACACAAAAGTAGTTCTCGTCAGTTTGTAAGACAATCTAATAAATGCTATAACGTATACGTTTTCGTCACAGCAGCAAATTCAACTTTCAAGCACCTAAGTAATAAAAAAGAACAAATCGTAATAAAACACGAAACTTTATTACATTTTATTTATTTTAACCGCTGGTATCCCATAACGCCGTATAAAATATTAATATATTTTAGTACACATTACTTGAAAGAAGCTATCAGGAATTTTTATTTATATCCGACCAATACAGCTTCTTGTAATGGAAACAAAAGCTATTAAAAAATCAAGTAGGTCCAGGATTGGTTAACCCGTAATTCTACCTACTATTTATTATAACTTTACGAGGTTATAATAAAGACCATGGAGAGACTTTTATTAGACTCTTATATTTAGTTTCGTATAAATTTTTATGCCACACATATTGTGGGGATATCTTACAGGCAGACTCGTTCAATGTTAAAATTTTAATGATTTAGCATTAACTATAAATTATGTTGTTCGGTAAAAATGGCCTCAAATTTTTAATATAACGGAAAAAGATAAGGGATTAATATTAATTTGCAGGGATGTTAATTACTTATACCAAATTAAGAATTAGATATATTTTGATTTTATTCCGTTGAAAGGTTGGGGGGTAAATGAGGGTAAATAGGTGAAGCAAGCAACTAAGGGTCCACAAAAGAAATCAATTTTGTGACATCAGCGCCACCATCCCCACTACCGATGTCGCTTATCGTTTTATGAGTTTTTGGGGCAGGCAATTTCAAATATTATAATATTAAAGTTCCATAAACAATGATTTCCATATAGTAAGGTGTACAATAGTATCAAAATTTGTTTCTCTCTAAGAGACATGGATAGGAAATCTGGATGGGGAGGTAGTGATTCCTTAGACGGCGGTTTTTTCACTTACTTTGCCAGGAACCGATGAGTCTACCACAGCATCGATGTAAATTTTTGCAAAGGGGTGGTAAGAGGGTTTAAATTTTGTTTTTCAAATATCTTAAACAATACATATTTTATTGAAAATGTGAAGACATCTTTCTTGAGCTTATGAAATATTATTTAATCAAAAAATAAGAATTAACCTAGATACAATGTTTTTTCACCGTTTTTTTACACTCTCATTTCATAATTTACTTCAAAATAATGCTTTATATGCCAAAACTATTGTACAGTGTACTATTTAATACCGCAACACCCCGTTATTTTGGAACGCGTTGATCGATTTAATTTTTTTTTTTTTTTTGATAAATATAGATAGATTTATTGGACGGAATAGCTTTTCTTTTTTCTTTCCACTTAGCAACATCAACATCAGATACTAAATGAGTAAGAAAAAAGAAAAGCCATTCCGCCCAATCCATTTGAAAAATTTTAATTAAGGCACCTACGCACAGCAACTGAATAATGCATAGAGGCACTATTTACTTAAAGAATAACTTTTCTTTTTTCTTCCTCATTTAGTATCTGATGTTTCTCAAATCAAATAACTTCTTTACCCTTTTAGTAAACCTAACAGACTTTTATACACGGTCAATCGAAAAGTGAGAAATTTTAAAATTTGGCTATTGAATAACAAACATCCTGTATGAGATATCGAGCTAAAATTTTGTACAGAGGTATTTGAGACAACTTCAAATCGAATAAGCTCTTTAATTTGCCAATAAAAAATTGCCTAATAGTCGATCTCGAAATTTCGACCCATTTAGAGGAACTTAGTAGGCCTTGAAAATAAGAAAATTAAAAAATTTTCAAAAAAGTCAAATAGAGATCTTAAAAAAAAAAGAAATAAATCGGGCAATGCGTTCCAAAATAACGGGGTGATGCGGTATTAAATAGCACAAAGTGTATAAAAAGTTGAAAAACTAAACAATTACATTTGATTAAAGATCCTTCACCATAGAAATTAGCCAAAATATGGCAAAAAATGCTCAAAAAGTGCATGTTCATAAAAATTCAGTCTTGATAAAGAACACATTAATGATGTTTTGAATGAAAATATGAATGCTATTTTCTTTAATTATTTTTTATGACAGATTTTGTGGTATATTTATTGTTAATACCTTTTTTTACCTAATTATTTTTTCTTCTTAATTTATCATAAAAACCATGTTACGTCATATTATCTTCAAAAAAAGAGATATGTCAAGATATTTACACAAAACTCCCCTCTCTGTTTGGCTCCCTTTATTAATTAATTTTTCTGTTGAATGACCACCTTGTATATTTTTTGCACTAAAAGTATATCAAGTTTTCTTCCTGACAGCAGCGGCAACTATACCCCAAATATTATTTTCTTTCGTCGTTTATTTACTAATTACACAGCCCCACAAAAAAAAAAGTTCAAAGCAGCGAACCAGACCCATGTATCTCTATGTATTTTCGGTCGCTGAATTCGAATCCGGGGTACAAAAAAAATCGTACACCCCCAAAATCATTAGCTAGAGCCTGAAATGGGATAAAAAGAAGATTAAGCTACGAGAATAGTTGTTACTTCTTAATCAGTCGAATTATACAAATTTAGGTTAAACAACAGCGTACATACAATGGACATGAAACACACCTCCAGGGTGGGGCTAAAAATAGCCCCCATATATAAAAAAATCGATCCAAAACAAAATGACTGCTGAAAAAGCTCGAAATGTCTAAGTTTTATTAAAGTGTTAAGAAATTACATCACGTCCGACGTAATCTTCATAAACTGTCCATATAGGGTTGAGAACAACCACCCTTAAGTTCAAAGGACACGAGAAAAACAAGAAAAAACGTAAAATCCAACAGGATTTCTACTTTCATGGATGCTATGATTGGCTAAAATTGCGTAGTACTCTAAAATAGAACCAAAAACTTACGTACCATCAACATCCTACACTATCAACCCTCAGAGGGTGTGAAAACTACCTCCATATAAGATTTAGCTATAAAAAGTTACAGTGACTTCTATAAAAATTCGAAACACCTGCGTTGTGTGAAAGAAAGAAGAAACTACACTATGTTCGACGATGTGCTTGAAAACCACCCCCACGGGGTTGCGAGATACTACCCCTATATCTGTAGGATGCTGGAAAACAGAGATAAACTAACCGGATTTACATTTCTATGGATGCTATGATTGGCAAAAATCGTGTTGCACACTTAGAGTTTGAAACTCATGTCCTATAAATGTTATTAAGTAACACCCCCAGAAAGGATGTAAACTACCGTAATTCAAGATGTAACGAAAAAGCTATACTGTTGCTTATTCGTTTCATTTCCATAGTTTTTTTTATAGGGGTGGCGTCTCTCAACCTCGTGGGGGTGGTTTTCAAGCACAGCGTCGAACATAGTCTAGTTTTTTCTCTCTTCCACACAACGCAGGTGTTTCGAATTTTTATAGAAGTCACTGTAACTTTTTATAGTCAAACCTTACATGGGGGGTAGTTTTCACACCCTCTGAGGGTTGACACTGTAGAATGTTGATGGTACGTAAGTTTCTAGTTAGAGTACTACGCATATTCAGCCAATCATAGCATCCATGAAAATAGAAATCCTGTTGCATTTTACGTTTTTTCTTGTTTTCCTAGTTTCCTTTAAACTTGGGGGTGGTTGTCCTCAACTCTATAGGGGCAGTTTATGAAGATTACGTCGGACCTGATGCAGTTTCTTATCACTTCAACAAAACTTAGACATTTTGAACTTTTTCAGCAGTCATTGCTGTTTTGGATCGATTTTTTATATATGGGGGCTAGTTTTCGCCCCTCCCTGGGGGTGTGTTTCATATCTATTGTATTTACGCTGCTGTTTGACCTTAATTTGTATAATTCGATTGGTTAAGATGTAACAACTATTCTCGTAGCTTAATCTTCTTTTTTCCCCATTTCAGGGGTGTTTTTTGGCTGTAGCTAATGATTTAGGGGGTGTACGATTTTTTTGACGCCGGATTCGGTTTCAGCGACCGAAAATACATAGGAATACATGGGTCTGGTTCGCTGCTTCGAACTCTTTTTTTTTGTGGGGCTGTGTTATTTTTAAGTGGGACCATCCTGTATATTTTTCAATAAATTTATAGCAGGTTTCTTCAGGTTGTATTAACTAGATGCTAAATATATTGTCTTCCGTCACATGTTTTTTAATTAACAATTTTTTAAGGATGTCCACCCCACCCATTTTTCACTAAGAGTATAGCACACACTTCTTTCGTGACATTTCTATTGACTACATACCAAATATTATTGTCCTCCATCGCATTCTTTTCATTAATTGTTTTTGTTAGCAAGTCCATAATATATATTTTCTCTAAAAGTATATCCCATTTCTTCGTTGGCGATAGTGTCAAATGCCTACCATATATTATTTATTTCCTTCAAATAGGTTTTTAGATATAAAGCAACAGACTCACAAACAAGTAGGCAGATAGACAGCCAGGCAGACAGATTGACGCAAGTTACAAGATAACACCTGTAACATTCATTTATACCAATTATAGCTTTAATAGAGATGACTATTTGAATTAGTCAAATTTGCAAAAAAGACAAGCGCTTATTTCCGAAGATATTTGTAAAAAAACCTCTTCCTCTCCTTTTCCGACCCCCTAAAAAATTCACCTCGATCCTTAGTACTTCAGTAAAATAAAATAAAATTTGGACCAAACCCGAAACAAATTTGTAACAAGCTAATTTCTTCGGGATTGTATTCTATGACTATCCAGAAGTCTCTGAATGAAAATTACAAAAAATCCGCCATGTTGAAATTAGACACTTTTTTCCTTTAATCGGTAATAGCCCACACGGGTGACACTTTAGGAAAAAAGTAAAGGGGCAAAATTTTGAGAGAAAGAGCTAAGCTTCAATATAGTATAACGTTTAAATTGATTAAATATTAACAACGTTATGATTGTCAAAATGACAGATTCTTTTCGAAAAAGGGCGTTTTTTGTATTTTAACACCGTAAGAATGTAATAATAGTCAACAAAAACTTTTGTTGGTAATACTAATTAAACATGGTATATAAATATGAAATAAAATATATACCGGTTAGTTTATTTGACGATATTTCGTTTCGGAAAACAACAAAATCATCTCTTTTTTTCTTATTTTGATGAAAAACTTACACCAAGTCCAACTTTGCCTGAAAGTACTAAACAATTTGTAATAGACGGGGGTTTCTCCTTAGAAAAGTTGTGTGGCAACGCCCGGTTCAATGTAAAGATATTGTTCATCAGTGTGTTTCATTTGTTCGTTATCATTATGGTTTAAATTGTATTATTATTTTCGATGGCTATTCTAATGAAAGCACATCCGTTAAATTTACAGAATATCAAAGAAGAGTTAAAAATGCATTTCAGAAAGAAATTAATATTGACCCACAAAAAAATAGTAGAAATATCTCAAAACGCATTTTTAGCCTCAGTGTCAAATAGAGATCAGTTAATTAAACTTTTAACATCAAATTTCTATCAAAATAATATCACAGTCAAATGTGCGGATGCAGATGCTGATTATTTAATTGTAAAAGCTGCTATTGATTGCTCAGCTGATATGTGTAACCCTGTTACAGTTGTTGGTCAAGATACAGACTTAATAACGTTACTTATTGAGCATTGCAAAACAAAAAATGTATACATGATGAGACCCGGTGATTGAGGTAAATCTGATAAAATAACGAATATCTGCAAGTTACGTTCAGAACTAAGTGAAAATGTAGTAAAAAATACTCTATTCGCACATGCCATATTCTGATGCGATACCTCCTCTGCATTCTATAAAACTAGCAAAAAACAGTATTTTCAGTTTTAGAAAATAATACTAAACTAAGTAACCGCCTATTAATTTTCAAAAGTTTTGCTGAAGCAAATCAGCTTGCAGTAATTGGGGAAGAATTTATATTTTAAGATGGCATGGCAGTAAAAAAACTAATTGTTTAATAGTCTAGGTGCCCGCGTACATAAATGCACATTATACATATCCTTGTATAACTTCATGTACGGCATAATTGCGCCTAGTCTATCACTTTTTTCCTCTGCGAAAATTTTCTTAAACGCGGCGTTCTTCCTCGGCATGAAAAAGACGCTTTCCACACGTTGGACTGTAAAATCGGCAAATATATTTTGTCGGACAATTTGAATAGGATTCTACATATATATTCTATATATTTCTACAAACTGTCCGACAAAAATTTTGGAACGTTAAGGGTACCTACCACCCTAAACATAACATAACATAACTTTAAAACATTTATTGATAACCAGCTGATTTTTTCAAGATTGCTTAATAAAAATATGTAGAATCCAATTTTCGAATTGTCCGACAAAATATATTTGCCGATTTTCCAGTTCGACGTGTGAAAAGAATCTTTTTCATGCCGACGAAGAACGCCGCGTTTACGAAAATTTTCGCAGAGGAAAAAAGTGATAGACTAGGCGCAATTATGCCGTACAAGAAGTTATACGAGGATATGTATAAATTGCATTTATGTACGCGGGCACCTAGACTATAAATGATTACAGGTTCGTTAGGAATACTCAGATTTTTGCTAGGCAAAATATTTTCCAGCACTTCGATCTAATAATTCTTCCGCCAACATCCGATGCCACTAAATATCATACTTATAAAGTGTACTGGCAAATTCAAGTCTGGTTAGGCAACAAGCTTAGTCCAGAGACCTGGGGTTGGAAAAACAGCGGTTATTTAGAACCAATAAAAACAGTACAAAAGTGTGCCCCTGATTTCATTTTAAATATTTTATTCTTAAGTGCAGTAGTAGCTGTGTAAATTGCATTGGACAAGACTGTGACAATACGTCAGAGGTGTTACTTTCTGAGAATGAGGCTAGTTTTTAGTTAAAGCTCGTATTTGAGAGTTTTTTTATGCTTATTTAATTTATTCATTCTTTTTAAAGAGTAGTTTATTTTTTCATTATTTATGAGTCCTGTTATTGTTTGTTGTTACGTTCTTTTGTTTTTAGAATGGATTTTATTTTACGAATGTATTACTTTAATTAATTAGTATTACTAGTAATAATTGTTGCCTTTTGTTCCATTTTATAGTATTAAAATACAAGATGTATTATTTTTTATACAAATCTGTCATTTTGACAACCGTAACTTTGCTAATATTTAACCGATTGCAAAAACTTAGCTCTTTCTCTCATAATTTTGCCTCTTTACTTTTTTTCCTAAAGTGTCAAGTGCGGGCTATTATTACCGATTAAAGGAAAAAGTGCCTAATTTCAACATGGCGGCGCATTTTTTCTTTATTTCTGCACGGCGGATTTTTTGGGATTTTCAGTCAGAGACTCCTGGATAGCCACATAATACAATCTTGAAGAAATCAGCTTGTTACAAATTTGTTCCGGATCAACTTTTAATTTTACTATACTATAGTGTAGATTTATCAGGTCATGCAAGGCAGGTAAAAATGAACATCTATGTAAACTTTCATTAATTTACTAACTCTTCCCTTTATATTTTCTGTATTCATCGAACCGATGCTGACCACTAATAATGTTTACAAGATGTATGTATTTTATTGCACATATGCATATAACTTCAAGGGCAACTGTGGAAATATCCTCACGACTTTTTAAAATCTGAACGTCCTTTACAATCCTTCTTTCAAGTAACTAAAAAGAAGTTGCTCTCATTAAAGTGTAGACTCTCACTTCCTTTCATCATTTGACTAACGAATCTTATCAAAATAATGAAAAGTTCCCTTCAACAAATTTATATGCAGAAGTTGGTCTCTCGATCGCGCCACGGGAAATAATCTAAATAGTTTTAAATCTTGTCCGCTCTCTCAGTATGCAAAGTAACGTGCAACACTCGCAAATTTAACAAATAATTAAAACTTTGTGGGCGAATTTGGAATTCCTCGAGGAAACGGCAGAGAACCAACTCAGAAACTATTAAAGATGTTGTTTATCTGTGGAAGTGTCTTTGGGACTGTGGTGTGGTGTAAAGTTGGAGGAGTTTGCTTTCTCGTCAACTTGGTCCAGATGCTCATGAAATCCTCTGTCTGTACATATCTCTCATCCTCATAACTTAGCATAGGTGCTCACTGGCGTAGAAAACCTTTTATTTTAATAAGGTATATACCCTTAGCAAATCGTAAAACTTTACGACCGACGTAATTAGAACATTTTAGTATATAGTAAACTAAGCCTACTCAATTAGACGAAGGAAAGAGTAAGTACATAAAAGTATATGGCAAATTTTTTTAGCGATAAAAGTTGTTCAGATATCCCAAATACGCAAATTCTAAATTTATTTGAATGTCATATACAGGGTATTTTGCAAATACGGACATCATTCAAGAACATCTCCTATCCTTACGTGTTTGGATGGTATTTATTTAATATGCCTAGAATAATAATTTTTGTTTTTTTTTTTATCAACCATACTCCACGGTTATGGATTGAGGGTGAATGAGGTCTTCTTCTGCAACTAAGGCAGTTGTATTCTGAAATCTCAAGTTGGAAATCTTAGTTTAGTCTGTAGCTACTTCCAGTTCTTCAGCGCACATATTGTATCAAGTACAGCCTGTCTGATGCCTTTATTTTTTTTTTCTCTCTCCTAGTTTTTAGATGTTGTGCATTAGCCTCCACTTATGACTCTAAATGTGACTCTAAATGAAAGCCGGTGATGCTCTTAACAGATCAGGCTGTAGGTTTGAACGTTTTGAAAAGTTTCTTACAATATTGTTACAGCAATCTGCATTTGAATTCAATAAGTAATTTCAATTAAATATTTTTTTTCCTCAAACGTTAGAAAACATGACATTTCTTAACTCATTTCACGACATTAAAGTTTGACTTTTTAGACTGCTGTGCGTTGCCATTAACAACGGAGGTAAAAGTACTTTTTCTGTCGCTGTGAGCAGCAGAAAAAATAATATCCATAGCAATGCGTATTTTATTTAATACGCCGGATATGCGATGTTAACACAATTCGTTTTTGGTGGTAAAATTCGAGATTTTTTATCTTTATTTTATTTATAGCTAATGGACGTCTGAAGAAAAAATAGCATGTTTTATACGGAGTAAAAGGCACTTGTGACTCATCTGTAATTGGCGTACGAACGAAGTGAGTCCTAATAAAACAATATACTATGTTTCTACTACAAATGTCAAAACTATGTCATTTTTTAGTGTCAAAAATAATTATTTCTATGTATATAACATGTTTTTCCATGTCGCTAAAGAGATCCTTTTAAATATTTTATTCGATATAATCTACAATATTCATTTTAAAACAATGTTATTTGTGTCAATGATAAAACAGAATTAGCAGCGATAAAAACGACAAAAATATTAATAACAATTTTCACTTTTTTCAGTACACTCTCCCACATACTCTTCTACAACCGTCGAAGACATCTATCCTCCACGGCATTTAAGTATTATGAAGATGTCGGCTCCTCAGCGTGCTAGATGTGAAACACAAGACACAAGACTCTCTTAACCTGTGACCAGTGATTTTGCTGTATTTGATTGTTTAAGAAAATGCACAATAATGCTCGGAATTTTGGAAAATGTATTTACTATCACTACTTAAATTTAATATATACAGAAAAGTCACCAGAATTCTGAGGTAGGTATATCCACAATGACTCACCATTTTCCCCAGCACAAACTGGCAGGTCTCATTTTTTTTATTCCTCGCTTATTAAGATTCCCTCTGAATGAAGAGAAATTTGAATCCTCGATTCTATGGTTACAATTTTTTATAACCATAAAAGAGGGATAATGAGAGCCTTGAAGCGCGTCCAAGTTATGTGCACTAAATACTTATACACCACAATTTGTTAATTGTGTGGCTCTCACGACTAAGCTTGACTGACTGATAACACTTCTTTTTGTTATATGATTAGCTTAAAAATTTTTTTGATGACTTACTAAAGCAACTTTCATGCTCAGGTTAGAAATTGAGTAATCAAAAATGAAACCCTAAAACACTGGACAAGATTTTTCATTTTTTTTTTGGAAATCTATTTACAAAAAAAAAAATAAGCAAAGGGTATAGCCGGATAAGCATGGGCGAATTGCCCCCGATAGAATATCTTTATATATCAACGGTAAGGCTGTGAGTAAATAATGTATCTAATTTTCATTACCCGTTTTTGACCTGTTCTGAAATTATTTCAAAAAAACTTATTTTTGTAAGCTACTTAACTTAGCAAGATGAACCAAAAACTATGTGGAAGCGGACATTTTGGATAACGTAGCACGTATTTTTTTATGTGCATTCCCAATAAATTGTAATTGTAATAAACACAAAGAATATTTATATCTTATTTTCATAGAGTTCCTACTGAATGACCATTAGCTAAAAATTAACAGAAATGGTCTTAGATGTCCTGTATTATCATTTAAAGTTTCATCAAAATCTAAAAGGTGAACAAAAAACCGCTGCCCAAGGAATCACTTCCACATCCAGATTCTCTATCCAAGTCACTCACAACGAAAAAACTTTGTATGTGAAAATAATTGTTTATGGAACTTTAATAATATAATATTTGAACTCCTCCACCCCAAAAACCCATAAAACGATACCCCACATCGATAGTGGGGTGGGGGTGGTGATGGGGGGGTGGTAGTGGGGGGTGGATGAAGTAAAAAAATATTTTGAGGTTTCTGGTTCCTATACATACACTAAATCACAATTTTTTTTCATCCCCTTTAATAAAGAGGTGGGGGTAGTAATGGGGGTGGCTAGTGCCAAAAATTTGTTTGAGACCCTAGCTTCTCTTGTATATACTAAATACCAATTTCTTGGACTCTTACCTGCTTGACCCATTTACCTCAAATTTTTCCCCAATTTATCCCCCAACCCTTCGACAGAACAAGAAGAAAATATAATCTAGTTCTAGATCTCGTTAAAGTACGTACGTGTACCAAATTTCAAGTCAATATCTTAAACGGTTCCAGAGTAAACGTGCGCACAAAAAAAGTTACAGACAGACCGACAGACAGACAGAAATTTTTTTTCGCTCAAACTTAAAATCTCGACGTTTCATGACATTTTAAGCCTATTTGGACAATAAAAATTTTTAAAATTTTTTTTTTGTCGTTACTATACTTCCACTGGACGTGGAAGTAATTATATTATGAATTTATATATTATTACAGTCGCATGAGCAATCATGAATATAATTTTTTGAAAAAATATGTATGATTGGTCTTTATTACCATCGTCATTTATAACTATACATATACCTATCTGGTATATTTAAACCGGCAGAGAAATAAAAATATTTTTTTCAAAAATGCATGTTCATAATTGTTCGTTTTGTGATAAATGTAAAAATTGATTCTTTACCATATTCTTGGACCCACAGTGCTTGTAAACAAAAACTGGTTACATTCTTGAGATATAAATAAATATTTCTGTAAAATGCTAGTGTTTTTATCATATGCTTTTTCATAATTACAAAAGAATTGATATTATGCAAAATAATAAAAAAATGATGGTATATTTTTATAAAAATTAACCATTTCTAAAATAGTCAAAGCTATTAATAATATAAAAAAATCATATTCGACCGATCACGATAATATTTTCAGTACAATAATAAAAAAGTGTGGTCAATTGTTGGCAATGCCTCTATGTCATATTACAAATTCTTGTCTTACTTTAGGAATTTATCCAGATTTCTTAAAAATTTCAAAAATGATTTGCTTGTTTAAGAAAAACGACCCTCAGGACATTACAAATTAC
Organism: Rutpela maculata; assembly: GCA_936432065.2. NCBI lineage: Eukaryota > Metazoa > Arthropoda > Insecta > Coleoptera > Cerambycidae > Rutpela > Rutpela maculata. The sequence continues at coordinate 164,880,929 of OW386288.2, forward strand.
AGACCCATATCTCTATTATCAGTATTTTCAAAACTATATGAAATAATTATTTTTAATGAAATAGTTAACTTTCTAGAAACAAAAAATATATTTTCTGCTAATCAACACAGTTTTAGAAAAGATCATTCAACGTCTACCGCATTACTGAGCTACTTAGATTATGTGTACTGTAATTTAGGTTGTTGCAATTTATGTCGATTTTTCAAAAGCATTTGACTGCGTGGATCATGACACTCTTCTAAGTAAACTAGAATTTTATGGTGGTCAATGTAGCAGCCTTCTTAAATCTTACCTTACGAACAGAAAACAATTTGTTGATTATTATGGTGCAAAGTCTACTGAACTTGATATTAGTTTAGGTATACCTCAAGGCAGTATTATGGGGCCCTTGTTATTTCTGTTATATATAAATTACATAAACCAACATGTAACATTTTTCCATTGTGCATTTGCAGACGATATTACAATTGCAACAAGGGACAAAAGTATGTCTGGCAATTGAAAATTTAAGTTCCAATTTGTTATCAGTTTAACAATATTTTACAAATAACCATTTAATAATAAACAGATGAAAAACTTTTTTCATGCAATTTCATTCTATAGGTTCAAATTACGCTGCTAACTCTCTTATTCGGTTCGCAAATACAATTATTAAACAGGTGAAAGACTTTAAATTACTTGTAGGAAGACATATTGATTTATCCCTAAACTGGAAATCACATATTAATTATAATAACAAATGTGCAAAGTGTTGTTTTGCTATTAAACGTTTATCTCAGACAGCCAATAGGGATATTGTAAAAATATTTTATTTTACTAACTTTGAAAGTCGTACTGGATATGGAGTAATTTTTTGGGGCTGTTCTAATTTAGCGAACCGTGTCTTTATATTGCATATATTGGGAGATTGCATATATTTGGATTAAATTACAGAGCATCCTGTAGAGACACATGTATAAATGAGAAAATTTCAATGCTTTCATGTCATATTAATAACTGTAAAAAAGAATCTAGAGAAATTTATCTTTCAAAATTTTCACCATGATTATGCCTCACGACGGGCTTTAATTTGCTATGTTCTACACACAGGTTGGAACTGTACATTGTACAACTCAAATCCCTACTACAAGGGATCAACTGTATATAACAAGTTAAATGTAAATATAAAAAACATTAATAATATAAAACAGTTCATGTCAGCTACAAAGTGTTTTCTAGTAAATCATGCTTTTTGCTACCTAAGTGAATACTTAAATTTTAATTGATTGTTTTAGTTGATTGATTATTTGTTTTTGTTTCCTACTTTTCTATTTGAATGTATAAATACTTTTCTCATTTGTATTTCTTTATATTGACTTGTCCTATATCATTGTAATGATCGATTGAATTAATAAATGGCTATTCTATTCTATTCTATTCTACTCTACTCTACTCTACTCTACCCTACCCTACGCTACGCTACGCTATGCTACGCTACGCTACTTTACTCTACTCTACCCTACTCTATTCTATTCTATGTTAATTTGGAATAATTTCCAAATTTTAAAATGGAGTCAGACTGTATCAAATATTTCAATATGGCTTTATTCAACTTATTTTATTATTTACACCGAATGTAAATACAATATTGCAATCCTAATTATTATGAAAAAATTCCAATCTAGTAAATTATGCAACTACGCGTGAAAAATGTAAATTCAATCTAAAACAGTTAATATACCATACTTCATCTTTGACTCATAGTTCTGGAGTAAACTCGTTTAATTTTGTTAAACAAGAAATTTGGTTTCATCTCCCAAGCTAATCCTAACATATCTTTAAGACTAAACGTTCCATGTGAGAAGTCTGCTCTCAAAGGCTGTGGAATTTCAATTTCTGACAAAGTTTCTATCTGGCGTTGTACCTAGCGCGTTTCCGTCTCCCCATCCTTTACCAAACAATCCGCAAATGCTTTCGAAGACTTTCATCTCGGTATTTTCAACATACCGCTAAAACAAGCAAGCTTACGCCGAAAATATTTATCACTAAAAATCGATATTTCGTCGCTTTGCTCTTTCTTTCCGTGCTTTGATAATTTAGCAGTTGGATCGGTGATTATTAAAGGATATGGCTTCACGGGGGTCTGTGTATAATAAGGGTACTTTGAAATCGGTCTTAGAATTAATTATATGGGAATAACACCTACGCCAGGAGTAGCTGACATTCTAAGAATTTCGTTTATTAGCCAACAAACGCAGCAAAACGCGTAGTTATAAGAATTGAAATGGATATAGCAATGCTTTTTTGCATCCCTCGCTTATCGAAGGGATGTATTGTAATCGTAAAAAAATCACCTCAGAGATTTCGGGATCATCACGTTTCAGACTATGCAGATTACGAAAATTATAGTGTTTTAATTTTAATTCCATCAGTCTGTCTGTTGCGTCAATGTGATGTCTGTCTGTTGGCGCCATATCTACACAACTATTTGACGGACAAAATATTTGGTACGTAGTTGATGGTAGCTCCAACAAAGAACTAGGATATGCTCTCAGAAAAAAAGATAAGGGTGGACGCTTTAAAAAAATAATTAAGAAAATAATGTGATGGACAATATTATCATATTGTGACTCCTTCTATAGGAAATTAGAAGTATGGGGTGAGGTGAGTGAAGGTCATCTGAAGGTTATTGATGTATTAAAAAGACTATGATAAACCTTACTGATTCATGTTTACTGTTACAGTGTTAACTCTAGAGGTGAGAACAGCTTTTCAATAGTAATTAAAATAAATATAAATATTATCACGTGACTATAGCAAATTATTCATTAATTATTCAAAGTTTTAGGAATTCAATTCAAATAAAAATAAATATTATCATGTGTATGGGAAAAATGGTGTGAGTGAAGGTCATCTGAAGGTTATTGATGTATCAAAAAAGACCACGATGAACCTCCATAAGAAAAAGCATGAGGTTTTGGCCCCGTAGCCCCATTGCATATCTACTATAATTGTTTACGGAACTTTAATAATATAATATTTGAAATCCTCTACCCCAAGAACCCATAAAACGATACTCCACATCGGTGGAGGTGGTGATATTGGGGTGGTAGTGGGGGTGTATGAAGTAAAAAAATATTTTGAGGTTTCTGGTTCTTGTACATACACTAAATCATAATTTCTTTTTCATCCCTTTTAATAAGGGGGTGGGGGTGTTAATGGGGGTGGCTAATGCCAAAAATTATTTTGAGACCTTAGCTTCTCTTGCATATACTAAATACCAATTTTATGGACTCTTACCTGCTTGATTTACCCATTTATGCCAAATTTACCCCAATTTACCCCCCAACCCTTCGACGGAACAAGATGAAAATATAATCTAGTTCCAGATCTCGTTAAGGCACATATGTGTACCAAATTTCAAGTCAATATCTTAAACGGTTCCAGACCGACAGACCGACAGACAGACAGAATTTTTTTTTTCGCTCAAACTTAACGTTTCATAACATTTTAAGCCTTGAACAATAAAAATTTTTAAAAATTTTGTCGTTACTATACTTCCACTGGATGTGGAAGTAAAATATACAGGGTGGTTAGAAAACAAGAAACGACAGAAGAGAATGATATTTGAAATGTAGTTCTCACTATTGTCAGGAACAAATCCGGTATAATGTTAATAAAGGAATTATACAGGGTGATCATGTAACAGAAAAAATAATTCATAAATTAAGGTTGCCAAACAGAGACGGAAGTCTTGTGTAAATACCTTTACCTGTTATTGTCATAAGTGTATAAATCAAATTACGCGAAATCCAATAATAGTTATTCAGGTAAAAAATCGGGAAAATTATACTACACAGGACAAATAGCCTAATTCCAGGACGAGCGCCAGTTGAGGCCTGGAAAGCTGCGAATTCTGTAAACACACTTCCTTCTTGTAGAATGTATACATTTTCAATCGACTTAAAATTTAAATAGTAACAACTTTGGAGGTTCTCAATTCGACCCGTATGTATGTTTTCATCTGCAACTGACAGCAGAGTGACTTCAGAAATTAAACTTAGTGAGGTAAAGAATATCCTTACTAACTTGTTACGTATATCATTTATTCTGATATACGGAGTGTCTCACTTAATACTGTAATATAAAGTTGGAAAAGGCGTCAGGACCGTGTTCTGTTGCTACAAACCCTCTTTAACACGTGAACACGTAATGCGACGTGTGCTGGAGAACTGTAGGGTGAATTAGTTATAGACAGAACCAAGATATCTAACTTGATATTTACAGGTATCAGTTTAGTTGCAGCAAGCGAAAATAAGCACACACTTGTTGACCAAGCTTCAGACAGTAAGCTCTGATTATTGTTTAAATGTAAATTACAACAAAACTAAAATTATGATTGTATACCGAGCTAATGGTAACCACCTAGATAAGATAGATAAGGAGACTGTGAGGTAGTAAATAAGGTAGTATACCTTGAAACCCTTGTGGACAATACAGGAGATTGCGATTATGAGATTCCACGGAGAATACGACGAAATTTGGAACTTGCCAGGTGAGAGCGAAATTTGGTGTGACAGATATACCACGAAACGCACAAAGATAAGATTTGGTAAGTTTCTCCATCTTTCTTTACGCCTCTGAGACATGAGCCAATAGGGAAGCAGACATATGGTGTACTGATTTCGAGTTCTTCGCCATGTCAATCGAAGAAAGGACAGTATAGAACTGTTGAGAGTTCAGGGAAACCATCTTCAGATGCAAAGCCACCAACGATACAATTTTGAATAATAAAAATAAACGAAATATATTAGTTTTTTATGAAAAACATTTAATAACAGAAGTTGTTCAGAACCACTATAAGTACAATATGAATTCAAAATTTTGTTCGATTTAAAAAATGTTGAAATTGTAATTAAAACCAAAAATAGATTTTTAATTTAGAAAAGCATTCTGTTACTGTTTTTGCTCTACTAAAGCATTGTTAATGTCACTGACGAAGTGTTGTCAAGTAAATGTTATTTGGTTTGCATCTTGCGAATTTCACCATTATTTCAAATTTTTTTTGAATCAAACCAAACTTTAGACGATTCTGAATAACTTTTGTTCATACATTTTTTTCTTAAAAAATTCCTCTTCTTATTACTTCCACGTCCAGTGGAAGTATAGTAACGACAAAAATTTTTTTTAAAGTTTTTATTGTCCAAATAGGCTTAGAATGTCATGAAACGTCGAGATTTTAAGTTTGAGTGAAAAAAATTCTGTCTGTCTGTAACTTTTTTTGTGCGCACATTTACTCTGGAAACGTTTAAGATATTGACTTGAAATTTGGTACACGTATGTATTTTAACAAGATCTGGATTATATTTTCATCTTGTTCCGTCGAAAGGTTGGGGTGTAAACTGGGGTAAATGGGGGTAAAGAGGTAAATGAAGCAGGTAAGAGTCAATAAAATTGGTATTTAGTATATACAAGAGAAGCTAAGGTCTCAAAAAAATTTTTGGCATTAGCCACCCACATTACCACACCCACCCACATTATTAAAGGGGATGAGAAAAGATTGTGATTTAGTGTGTGTACAAGAACCAAAAAACTTAAAATATTTTTTTACTTCATCCACGCCCACTACTCCCGTCACCACCCCCACCCCACTACCGATGTGTTTTATGGGTTTTTGGGGTAAAGGATTTCAAATATTATATTATTAAAGTTTCATAAACAATTATTTCCACATACAAAATTTTTTCGTTGTGAGAGACTTGGATAGAAAATCTGGATGTGGAAGTAGTGATTCCTTGGGCAGCGTTTTTTTTTTCATTCAATTTTGCGTCATAGGTGGGTTTGTATCTGAAGAGGGTAAATGATTTTGTGATCATTAGTACAACTTAATAACCTCTGTCTTTTGAGAGTTATTTGGTTCACATCCGATAAAAACCAAAAAAGTTGTTGGGGTTATTACGTTCTTAAGCGAGACACTCCGCATGTATAATGATCGAGAAAATCTTAAGAAAAAAATATTTCTATTATCGATATGAAGATGTTAATCATCTGCGTACATTAAGAAATTCCTCTATATTTTGCCGAGAAAGACATAAACAAAGCTTCGATATTTATTGTTTTTTTTTCTCCATTTTTGTCAAAAAATGAGCAGCATTTTTCAAGAAAGTACAGCTCTGTATACCCTATTTGATCTCAGCTGGTTGGATTTAATGCCCAAAAGATTGAAGTAGATCTACTAAAACCAGTAAAGAAATCATGAATTAGTATTATCAAAAAAGTGTCAAAATTGCACTTTTGGCTCATGAAGAATCTACAAAAATGAAGTGCTCAATCGTATAGTCGCCTGTTTTATGACAAAATTCACTAAAAATACGATAAATGATGGATACCAGCAACACACTCAAACTTTCATGAAAGTATAATTATGTCAATTTGTACAAACATCAACCACTACTTGTCATACCTTTATCTAATTATATCAAATAATCAAAATATTCTAACCGAATAAAAAGATTTAATAATCCTCAAAAATAGAAGTTTTTATGCAAAAATCTGTTTCATAACAGACTTAACTCAAATATAGAATTAAAGAGTTGTCTCTATCTATGTAAGTGTATACGTGTGTATGCAAACCGTTTCTTGTGAACATAAGTCTTTTAGACTTAATATTTTGTTTCAAATTCAAATTAAGCAAAATTCCTCATACAGAGTGATCGCTCAGTAAGCTAAAGCGTATTGTGTTGCAAATATGCTAGTCGCACTGTTTATTGTACTGGGTTCGAGACCTAGCCCCGGTACTGATCATGTCGGTGGGTATGGATGTATATCTTTATTTTTCCAAATGTGTAACTCCGTTCTGGACAGCCTTGGCTTTGGGATTGAGGGTTGTTTACTATATGTGTGTTTATGTTTACGTTATGTGTAAACTGTCTTGTTTTATATAAACTATGTTATATTGTAGTTTTAGAGCAAAATATACATAAAAATACGAAAATGAGTACTGATTTGAACATACTTTACGTAGATTAGGTGATATATCAACTCTATTTTTAAATATTTTGGTTTAATAAGATTATTACAGTGGGGCGTGCGCACTGCTGTTACCTATTTGAACAGGAATAGAAAAGGTATTACTGTGTATGGGATGCCACTGAGATTAACCCATTAGCATCGGCCATGCCCCATTTCAACTTCAACTAATTGATGAAACTAAAGCCGTAAATATCCACATTAGTAATATAAATCTTTATGTATACATTGATTTGACGAATACAGTTGTATTTTTGAGCATTGCAGAACCACGCCGAAGATAAGAGATAATGAAGGTGATTCTGTATGTGCAAAAATTGTGACTGTACTAGAGTACAATCGACGTCAGCTTAAACACACCGCCGCGCCGTTGGAGATGCTCTCTTTCTAACATGCGCCACTTCAAATAAGGTTAGAAAGGGATCAAGTTTTGTTGCAAAAATCTGTTTCATAACAGACTGAGGTCTACAGACCATCCACCCACTGAACCACTCGGTACACTTTGTAAATTGCCATGGCAACTCGTAAAAGTGAGCTGGTTTGCTGGAATTCCAGCGTCTTCAAAGCGTACCGACAATGTTGGCTCCAGCAGACCAGCTCAATTTTACGAGTTCGCATGGCAATCTTCAAAGAGAAGGTCGGTTGCTTGGATCGTCTTAACAGTGGTGAGTTCAAGGTGACAGCGATCGTACCTAGACGTTAAATGGTGATTAAATCGAGTGCATAAGGCAAATCGTAATATCAGTTTATTGCAAGCAATATTACTTACTTACTATACCCTACGCACTACTGCCGTATGATATTACACCACCTCAGACACATGTGTAAAAAGTAAGGATACTTTGACATTTTTTGTACTTTACTAACCCAGCTTTGAACCGCAATATCCTAGGTTATATACAGTGTGACCCATTTAAAATGGAAACACCTTTATAACTTTTTTATTTTTTGCTCGACTTGAACCAAATTTTACCAAGAGATAGGACAAATTAGGTTCTACTTATGGCCAAAAAAACATTCGCCTCTTACAAATGCAAAGCCACCTGCGGTACCAAAATAAATGGAAAATATAAAGAAATCATATTCTGAACAACTTTCATTAATAAAGTTTTCCGATAAAAAAATGCCTAATATGATTTCTTTATTGTTTCCATTTATTTTCGTACCGAAGGTGACTTTGCATTTGTAGGAGGCGAATGTTTCTTTTACCATAAGTAGATGCTAATTTGTTCTTTATTTTTGTAAAATTTGGTTCAAGTCGGACAAAAAATAAGTTATAAAGGTGTTTCCATTTTAAATGGGTCACACAGTATATATATGTTTCAGTGGATACTATTTTTTTTCGTTTTCAAATATAGAAAAAAGCATTAGACACTGTTCACGAAATATTACATTATTTTTGTGTAATAACACACAAAGTAAAAAAAAAACTATGTTTTGCCATTTTTAATTGCTTCCCAACTAGAATATTTCTTTATGTCATACTATTTTATTATTGTGTTTTCATTACTTAGTTACCAACTACATAATAGTGTACTTTATACCCTTGAGGGCAAAAAAAATTTTTTGGTTAACTTATTAATAAACTTTATTAACTACAAAATATGAAATTAAAGTATTATGTAAATAATCTACTTGACTTTATTTAGTCGAATTCACATTAAACTGGCAATTCTGGAAGGATCCGGTGATAGTTAGATTGCCTGCAGCAAATGTTGATTTATGTTTCGTTATCTGGGTATCAAGTTTCTGTAAGGAAAAGCCAGATGCAGAAGGTATGCCTGCCAGCATCCTTGAAATGGCATTTTTTGAAGATATAACCTACTGTCCTCTAAATATCCTTCAGCAACCGACGTACTCTTCCATCCACCATGCATGGCGCTTCAACGTGGTCATACCGGCTCCAGCCTCTGCCAGAAGAGTTGCCGATGTTCGATGCAGACAGTGTCCTGTATACTTATCAGGATCGCTCAAGCCCAGATATTTCGCGATGAACGGGATTTTTCCGAATGTGTTTTTTCCAATTAGGAAGTTTCCTATTTTAGAAATATCATGTACATTCAACCTCATTTAGTCGTCTTTCAGATAACTAGTCAAACAAAAAAAAAAAATTATTTCGATATCTGAAAAACTCACGAACTTATTCAATTTCTTATTTGAATACTTCGCCTCGGCTGAAGTCCACTGTGACGTCACAATACATAACGCGCTGATTTGCCATGCCGGCGGCCCGCCGTATGTTCCCTTTATTTAGTGTATGTGCTCGATTTTCTGAAATGTCACAAAATGTCACTTTTGATTCGTTCGTGCCGAGCCGAATTTTAGAATTTCGTCGTGCAATTTACGATCAGGTTTATCTGGAAGACTTCCTCTTTACGTCGCGACATCATACGGCCGTCCCAATGGTGTTTTTCTAAAAATATGAACGTGTCAAGATTGCAAGTTTTAGCGATTTTTTCGGCTCTCAAATTCAAGCTGGCTATAAACTGCCGGTGCCTGCCAGCGAGTATAAAGGTGCCCGCGCCCGCTCGCTGTTGGCGGAATCATATATTGTGACGTAATCAAGCCTCAGCCTAGTGATCGCAGCATTTTAAACTTGGAACGACCATAACTTTTTTATTTATAGAGATAATTTAAAAAAAAAATACAGATATTATTTAGATTTTTACGACTATTTATTACGAGAAAATGAGAAAAATGGAAAATTCCTAATTGGCTGTACAGTACAGCGACTTTGTCTATAGGTCAGAAAAAGTCTTTTTTATGAACAACCACGTAGTCGTAAAGACATGTAGTGTCTTAATAGCTTCAAACTGTTCAATTTCGTCTTCGTCAACAATGGTAAAAACGTGCTTTTTATCGGTTTTTGTCTCCGGTACATTTATCACGAAAACTGATTTTCTATCTTCTACGTGAGTAACTAGCATATTCACAAGTTCTTGTCGTCGACATCCACCAAATACACCAAATATTAATGCAATTTTGATCATTAAAAACATCTCATTCGGTGCCTCATGAATAAATTTTAAAACATCATCTTCTCTAGACAGAACTTTAGACTTTTTTGGCTGGTATCCTTTTGACTGTTTCTTCAAATATTCGCTTAACTTATGGTAATTAGCGATGTTAATATTCTTATTTACCATTAAAGTCTTCTTTACCATTGAATATTTGGACCATAAGGAAGTTGAAGAAAATGTTTCAGCGAGTTCGCCGAAGTATGCAAGCAGCACAGTTTCATGAGTATGTTCTACACAGTTTTCTGCCATCCAGTTTAGTAATTTGTCATATTCTCTGTTGTAGGCGTCTCTCGATTTATTCAGCAGCAAGTTTTGTGTAGCTTTTTCTGTATTTTTTTTCGTCAGGAATTTCAAAATGTTCCTGCACTTTGACTTTTTAAGTTTGACAGCTAGCAAAATTTGTTTATTCAACAAATAAATAAAGCATTTCCCTAGCAACGATATGATAAAATGAAAATGTTTTTATAATCAAATTGAATTTTTGGATTTTTTTAAATAATATTGTGGATGCGATAACGAACCAGTATGACATAAAAGTTTGTATGCATCGCAGGAATTAATAGATGTTTATGCCCTCGGGCGACTTACAAGTCCTCGGGCCAGAGACCCTCGGGTTTGCAAGATCGTCCCCTCAGGGAATAAACATCTACTTAATTCCCTTGATACATAAATAAGTATTATTTACGTCCAAATACCCCCAAAAATGTGGAACATCTCCATTTTTTCGAACATTCCCTATTTTAATCGATTTTATGCCTCCAAGGACTGTTTACTAGTGAAATATTTTGTCGAACTCCTCTATATGTTTCCTTAAATATATAAGGAATAAGAAACCAGACTGCAACCAACAGCTATTCTCCGGACTAATGCCCCGCCGAGCGCTGAATTACGAGTTACAAGCCTGGCCGCGTTAAGTACAATAACTATGTATTGCCACAAAACGCTAAGTTTCGATTGTAATAGACACCAGCCGAAAGACTTATTCCCATTCAAAGGAGCTCTCGTGCCAGCCATCCCATACCACTTGCAGACTGCAGTTTCGAGCTATTGGCTCTCGTCAGTGCAAGGTAGGTCTGAGACGGCTGTAACGAGGCATTTGTTCACTCTTGGTACATGACGAGATTTATAAAACCACGACATGCAACAAAAATGACAGGCTCCATCTAGCGGCTGATATCCATTACAATCGAAACAGCAGTAGCCCTGACATGGGCACAGTTAGTAGATATGCTTCTAGAGGGCAGAATATTTACTAGTGAAATATTTTGTCGAACTCCTCTATATGTTTCCTTAAATATATAAGGAATAAGAAACCAGACTGCAACCAACAGCTATTCTCCGGACTAATGCCCCGCCGAGCGCTGAATTACGAGTTACAAGCCTGGCCGCGTTAAGTACAATAACTATGTATTGCCACAAAACGCTAAGTTTCGATTGTAATAGACACCAGCCGAAAGACTTATTCCCATTCAAAGGAGCTCTCGTGCCAGCCATCCCATACCACTTGCAGACTGCAGTTTCGAGCTATTGGCTCTCGTCAGTGCAAGGTAGGTCTGAGACGGCTGTAAGAGGCATTTGTTCACTCTTGGTACATGACGAGATTTATAAAACCACGACATGCAACAAAAATGACAGGCTCCATCTAGCGGCTGATATCCATTACAATCGAAACAGCAGTAGCCCTGACATGGGCACAGTTAGTAGATATGCTTCTAGAGGGCAGAATATTTACTAGTGAAATATTTTGTCGAACTCCTCTATATGTTTCCTTAAATATATAAGGAATAAGAAACCAGACTGCAACCAACAGCTATTCTCCGGACTAATGCCCCGCCGAGCGCTGAATTACGAGTTACAAGCCTGGCCGCGTTAAGTACAATAACTATGTATTGCCACAAAACGCTAAGTTTCGATTGTAATAGACACCAGCCGAAAGACTTATTCCCATTCAAAGGAGCTCTCGTGCCAGCCATCCCATACCACTTGCAGACTGCAGTTTCGAGCTATTGGCTCTCGTCAGTGCAAGGTAGGTCTGAGACGGCTGTAAGAGGCATTTGTTCACTCTTGGTACATGACGAGATTTATAAAACCACGACATGCAACAAAAATGACAGGCTCCATCTAGCGGCTGATATCCATTACAATCGAAACAGCAGTAGCCCTGACATGGGCACAGTTAGTAGATATGCTTCTAGAGGGCAGAATATTTACTAGTGAAATATTTTGTCGAACTCCTCTATATGTTTCCTTAAATATATAAGGAATAAGAAACCAGACTGCAACCAACAGCTATTCTCCGGACTAATGCCCCGCCGAGCGCTGAATTACGAGTTACAAGCCTGGCCGCGTTAAGTACAATAACTATGTATTGCCACAAAACGCTAAGTTTCGATTGTAATAGACACCAGCCGAAAGACTTATTCCCATTCAAAGGAGCTCTCGTGCCAGCCATCCCATACCACTTGCAGACTGCAGTTTCGAGCTATTGGCTCTCGTCAGTGCAAGGTAGGTCATATAGTTATTGTAGTTAACGCGGCCAGGCTTGTAACTCGTAATTCAGCGCTCGGCGGGGCATTAGTCCGGAGAATAGCTGTTGGTTGCAGTCTGGTTTCTTATTCCTTATATATTTAAGGAAACATATAGAGGAGTTCGACAAAATATTTCACTAGTAAATATTCTGCCCTCTAGAAGCATATCTACCTCCAAGGACTGGCCTATGATGCGAGTAATCATTTTTATAGAGTATTTAAATAAATATGTGCTCCTTAAGTATTATTCTGCAGCTTTACGACCTTATTATATATGCCTCGAGAAGTTTCACCTATAAACAAATTTAGGAGAATATCTGCATATTTAACGTTATGATTAGTACGAAATATAAACTTCCCTTAACAAGCTCCGCTGTTTAACTTCTAAATATTATTGAGCGAAGTTTTAAAATAAAATAAGTTAGCTGTAAAGTTTTGCATCTGCTGCTCGAGGCCATGCTTGATAAAACGCAACAAATTGTATTCTTTCTTTATTTTGAAGAGGGATTAAATACCTACGGGAAAATACCCGGAAGGTAAACGGATTATTAAACTCATTAGGTTATTTTCTGTTTTGTTTCCAACATTATTTAATTAGAAAGATTTTAATTGGGTTCGGTGAAATTATAAACTTTAATTCTTTTCCTATGTTCTGAATATACAATAACAGATATACAGGATCTTATGAAATGTTTTTAAATCATGTTCCACTGAGAGCGTTGGATAATCAAAACAAAGCGGGAAGCGATCGATAATTTAAAGGCCGGAATAAAACCACATCGGTCATTATTATACATATCACACATATTATAACTATTTGATTTGATCAAATAGGTATATATCGCAAGCAACATTTTGTCGACGTCCGACTAATTTTGCACTAAATGCAACGTCAAAGTTAGTGCAGAATAAGGTCGGATGGTGACTTAAAAGCATAGTCAGCGTTAAATCTACGGGACAACCTTGTTATAACTTGGAAAAACTGTTAGTCATCGATTAACCTCTATCAGACGTTGGATGATCACTGGCCATGTTTGGTATTGTTAGAAGACGTTGACTAAACCTCGGTAAATAACCAAATATGGTGGACTGGTTGAGCTGACTTCAGCTGCCAACTTACTATGGCTGGATGTTTTAGTTTCAATTTTTGCACTTATAGTGCCTTCCAAGAATGAAATATGGTTTGTCAAATCATGCAAACCACCATACTGTTTTCTGACAAAACAGAGGCTATATTTTTGATATATATACGGCAAAATAGACTTCTGGCATATGTCAGCCCGTCGCGCACAGTGCAGTGATGGAAAATGGAAACAATTCGAGCCACGCGGCAATTTCAATCGCACAGCAATACATTTTTTTTATTCTCCTGGGAATAACGTGTATTTTATGGGGGAAGTTATGGGGGAAAATGTGGAATTTGGTTAGATGTTTTCGTAAATCGGAGAAGGGGCCATTAGTTCCAGCATGGAAGTACCTAAATTCGAGAAAATCGGTATCTGAGAAGCAAAAATAATAATAATAATAATAATGCGATTTAGGTTGAAAAGTAGAAGAAACTAATCTCTTAGGCTTATTACCACGTTAAGGTAGTAGTCTTCAAAAGGGTTAGTTTTGTAGTCTTTATTTTTTTGTTTTTTTTTACATTTTCCGCACTTTCCCCATAAAATAAGTTATTATGTTATTCCAAGGAGAATTAAAAAATGTATTGCTGTACGATTGGAATTGCCGCGTGGCTCAAATTGTTTCCATTTTCCATCACTCTGGCGTCAGTTTGGCAATAGTTCAAGATGTGATCACAAACAAATTATGACTTGGCTGCAAGGCTTACTTTTTGTGTGGGTACCTACAATCGTTATAAATATAATAAATAAAATAAAATCGCCAGAACGCGTGCGACATCAGAAAGTGCAGCCAAAAAGGTTAATGTTCTAAAAAATAGAGTTATAGCATGTGTCCCTTCCAAGACTTTTTTTAGGCTAAGAATGTTTATTTAAATATTCTGAACACAGAAGACTATCCTCAGAATAAAAATTCTGTCAGTTTAATAAGACAGAAAAAGAATTCCGAGGTACGTTCTTTCGACATAATGGAGCCCCACCACATTTCTCTAACCAAATTAGAGTCCATTTAAATGATGCATATACAAACAGATGCATTGATCGCAGAGGTCCTCATGTATGGCCAGCAATGTCTCCAGATTTCAACCCCATAGATTACTTTTTATGGGATCACTTAAAGAGTGAGGCCTACACTGTGGACATTAATGACGGGGATCTATTAATTCAAAGGATGTTAAATGCTGCAACAAAATTAGGAAAAGTAATGGGATAAGATCAATCGGTCATCTCGTAAACCGCACCAGAGAATGTAGAAGCTGAGAGATAATATTTTGAACATAGAATTTAGTTATAATTCTAATTTATAAATACATATTCGTATACAATTTTGTCACTACCAGTATTGTTCTTGTTAATAGGTATGTTATGTATAGTCCCTTGAGGTAAAGCTTTTACCCCTAAAGTTCTGCGACCGGACCGCAAGATATGTAACCCCCCATTTTCGGGGGCGGGGAATACGATGGTGACAATATTTTCCGACCTACCCTCCAACCACTACCGAAAAAACCACCTCTTTTTCCGAGTTTCCGGTGCTCGGCATTTTTTTTATCGGAAAATGTTATTAGTGAAAGTTGTTCAGATTTGTCCAAAAACCTTAAGCCTAATATTTCATCAAAATAAGAAAATTGAAAAATTGAAAAAAATTATAAATTTAAAAAATATAAAAAAAGCTAATAATTACTTGACAACTACCTGACAGCTTGGTTTAATTTCAAACAAGATTTTCATGAATTTTTTAAACAAAAAACCCATTTAAATGATATTTTTGGACTTGGAATTTTTTTTTAAATTTAAATATTTTTTTATTTTGATTAAATTTTGGATTTAGGATTTTTGGACAATTAACTTTCGTTAATAAAATTTTTCGATAAAAAAATGCCTAGCATCGGAAAACGGTTGGTCTTTCCGGTTTGAGGTAGTTCTTGAAGGGTAGGTTGGAAAATATTGGGCTTTTTGCCTTTTTCTGATTTACCTCAAGGTACTAGTAGCTTTGCTATTTTTTATTAAATGAAAGGAATGAATAACATTTATTTTTTATTTATTTTACCCCTTCCACAAAAATTGATAATTAACACACATAATAATTATTATTCCTGAAAAAAAAAGTAAATGCCTAATTTAATTGTGGAAGCATTTTTGGCGCGTGTCTTTCATCGATAATTTGTCAAGTTTCATATTGTGTTATTTGGTTAAATTTATTTGAAATTGTGGTAAAAAAAATGAATGAGGCAATCTTGCTCATTTTTTTACGTACTTACATATTGATATTTAAAGAAAATATATACTAGGCTAATGCTTTCTTGAAGAGAACAAAAGTACATTCTTTAACCCATATTGCTCTACTATCCTTTTAAAAGGACGGTAGAATTCGATTCAGCTGAAACTAGTACAAGTACTAGAATATGGATGGCGACACATATACTTCAAATTTTGGAATATTATAAAGCAAACTGCAGCACATGTAAAGTAGTAGTGCCTCGATTTTCAAGTGTTATGCGCGTTTGTTTGTTGTCATGATCACGCGCTATCTACAATGAGTAATTCTAGGTAAGTAATTGTTATTACTATTAATAGTTATGATTACTTTTTGTTATATTTGAGTACACTAATGATTCAGAAACTTGTCTAGTATGACTACCTCAAATTTTTACTTAAATTTTACAAAATAAATAGTGGAAAAGTAAGCCGTCCTTTTAAAAGGACGGTAGGTTTATCCATTACTACGTTTTAATTGGACGGTGGATTTATTTATTACTATCGACTATAATTTGTTCATTTCCTTTCAGTTATTGGAAAAGATCGTTGACTCTTGTTCAGTTACTGGAAGATATAGAAAATAACGATAATGTTGAGGTTCAGTAAGAAATAGCTATTTTTCCACCAGAAAATGCCAATGAGGATTGCGAAACTGATGAAGATTCAGGAGCTGAAGATTTCTTTGAGCCAAATAATTTACCTCAGCACAATTCACAGCAGAAGTACAATTGCAAATGCCATTAGAATTACAGGAGGAATAAAAGGAGGATTGGAATAGTGACGATAATAAACCTATAACAACATTCGTGGAACGAAGACCAAATGATCTGAAAGAGTTTCACTACATAAAGCAGGATTTGGAAGTTGTTTCATCTGGGCCGAATAATCTCACACCTCTCGCCACTTTTCAGTTGTTCTTCGATGAAGTGATAAATCAGATTCTCTGTTTTTCAAATACATTTGCCCACGAGGATATTTCGAGTATTTTGTAGCTGACAAGGAGGTTGTAATCACTAAATGGAATGATAACAGCGTTGTGAGTGCAGTGGCGGTCTGGGTGTCTAGGGCTTAGTCGGCATTTTACAATAAACATTCAAACTCAGTTCGTCAGCGATTTGAATATTTTTGCTTCACATGTATCTAAACGTCATCCAAAAATTTTTTAGACACGACCCTAAGGCCCAGTCGACATTTGCCCAACCTGGCCAGACCGCCACTGTGTGAGTGTAGCTTCTAATGCCCTAATAATAATTAAAGTAAAACGATTTTCATAATTAGAAAAAAAAACACATTCAGATAGATCAACCTCGACTAATAAAGTCATATAACGAGACTGTGAGATCACGCTGACCAAAACTTAAGCGAATATAGAGTGGCCATCAGAGGAAAAAAATGGCATTTTCCCCTGTTTGCTTACTGCATAGATATGGCTGTGCAATATTCTTGGCAACTACACAAAAGTAATGGCGAAAAGCTAGATCAATTAGAGTTTCGAAGATCTATAGCTACAGAGATACTCAAGACTTACTAAAGGACAATGAAAAAAGAAACTTCGAAACCTCCCAAAAATTAGTATGAGTTTCCTCGTTACGACAAATTAGACCACCTTGTTCTATATAATGAAAATCAGTGACAATGAGCTGTGTGCCACAAGAAATCTAATTTTATGTGCTGAAAATGTGATATAGGTTTACATCCCAAGGACTGTTTCGTACACTATCACACAATTTAGCTATTTCCTAAGCACTTTTAAATATTTTATTTTATAGTAGTATGTAAACCTACTTCCTTTTAAAAAGACAGCATTGTTTGACAAATTACAATAATTTTTAATTTTTTTAAATATTTTTTTATGACTAAACTCCATGCACTCAATAATTATCAGAAGAAAAAAATAAATTTTTCAAAAAAAAAATAGTTTCAGGGTTTAATGGGTTAAAGTCCGGACCTGAATTTTTAAAGGCAATGTCGGTGTCATACACATAGTTATTCAAAATCACTAGTGTATTACATGTGTCATATATAAACTTATTATTTTATTCCTTTACAAAATAACAACCAAAAGCAATTTTGGCAATAATATACAAAGCACCCTGTATAGAGGCAACGACAGCGATTCTGATTACCTTCGGTGTCCTCTATTTGCCATTAAGCCATGTCCCTTTTCTCGTGAAACGCTTCGTATTCATTGTATATTTTATCCCAGAATTCTAGAACCATCGTTATAAGTTCTTTCTCTTTTTTGACAGGTAAATATATGGTCCCTTAATTACAAAATAATTTTTCCAGAACTTATGATTGTTAACAAAAGTACCACACTCTGAAATGTACAGGAATTCAAAATTTTTCTTTAAGTTGAATTTCTACCGCCTCACAGATGTATTAGGTTACTTTTATTTTTAATACTTTGTTGTAAGTCTCTTGAACGAGAAATTATGCATCCCAAAACCAATTCCCATCAGAATAATTCTTCCAAGCTAATAAAATAAAAAAATGTACAATTTTACACGATATTAACGTCACCGTCGTATCTCGGTGTTAAGTATTAATATTCTGCTTTCCGACAAACTGGAATATTATAGATTTAACGAGCTATTCGTATCTGTGCTCTGTCGTCTACGAAAATAGAAGACGTAATCCTTTTGCCCCTCAAATAATGTCGTTCTAGTTATTCCTGCTAGCAATTGATCGATCCTCTAATGTTATTAATGTTCCGAAATATACCTAATATGAAGTTAGCAAAGTGAAAATGATTAATTTACAACAAATGGAACTAATCACAATTATCGTGATCTGGGTTTGAGCCACGCTCCAGCAGAAGGCAATGTTGGTTGAAAATGGTTTCAAATCTAGACCCCTGGGATCTGCTTCACGAATATCGGGATATTTAATTGTGATTTTTAAATAACCCGCAATTTGTTACGCAGTTTTCTGCTTTCTTAACAACCATTTCCTCCCATAGAATTTTCTTCCTTTAAGTCCTGAGTTACTCAAAATTTTAATTTTTAGGTTCGCTGCAACGTGCCAAATGTCAGATAGCATTTCACGTTACATTTCTAATAAAAATTTATTAGAAAGTTTATTAATTATCAATATTTTATTAATACATCAAAGTTATGGGTATCTAAGAATTAAAGTGTTGAAGTATGCTTTCGCCTTTGGATAATAGATGGCGCACGCTATCTTATAAAAATTGTTAAATACGATCAAATCAGGCTTAAATTAAAATGTATTTAGCCTTAAATAATTGTAGAATTACCTAAACAATCTCTAGATCCTTGCTTTAATTGCTAAAATTCCAATAAAATTTTTGGAACTATTTTTCGGTATGAGGTATACGATGATGCGCAGTCACTAAAACAGCTGTTTCACGCGATATCAAACAATACCAGGAAAAATACTTTCTTTTCACTTGAATCGTCCAACATCACGAATGTAAATGTGTCTGAAATTTTTTAAAACCTTTAACGGTGATATAAAGTAGAAAATGGACGCACAAGGTACTAAAAGTAAATAAATATACCGTCAAATACCATCTAACTTTTAAATATTGTTTTAGGCTTTTATCATTACTTAATACAAATTTTCTGGTACAATGTCTGTATAATTTGTCATTTACCAACTAAATGGCACGAGGTTTTCATAACACTGTTAAAATAAATGGAAGTTAAGTAATTAAATTTTTAAAATTGCCTAGAAAAGCATGGTATTACATATTTTATTAATCTCTTATTAACACATAACATATATCAGTAACAAAGTGTTGGCACGTCCAGGCAGGGCCGCCGACAGCTTTGCCGGCCCCCGGGGCTGCTTACTATTGAGGGCCCCTTCCCTCTATCAAGGTTTTGACGTTTTATTTTTCCCATTAAGTTTTAAATTTATTAAAAACTACCACAGTATTATGATGGTTATGAATATGAACAGCCAAAAGGCTAAAATTCATTAAAATTGAAATATATAATTTCGTTTTTTTGAGAATCGCCAAATGTACACAACTGAATGTCTAGCCTATGTGACGTAATGTAGCCGGAGCCCCGGACCCCTGCGGGTGTCCGGGCCCCAGAGATTTATCACCCTCTGCCTCCCCCCCGTCGGCGGTTCTGCATCCAGGGGAATTTTTCTTATGTTGTGGACACTCATCCTTTCTGTTCTATATATTTGAAACATTCTCCTTAAATATCCAGAGCTTTCACAAACCGAGTTTGATGTGAAGAGGTGGAAGAAGACCTTTTGATGAATCAACCAATGATATTGCAATAACGTTATGTGAGCCCGACTCCGAAGAGCTTGTCCAATCTTTTTTCTTATAATGATTTACTCTATTCCTAAATCCTAGCCAGGATTCGAATTCGGGATCCAATTTCCAATTTAAATATTTGTTATTTTATTTAACTACTTTTTAACAGGTCATATTAACAATAATAATAAACGCAATGTACAATTTCGCGGTAGAACCGCGCAAGGTACCACAGCGGCCAGGTGTTGCGGTAAGCGACCTTCAGACGATGTTACTTGAGTTTAAGTAAAATGATCTTCGTTCTTCTCAATTATGTCTTGTTTATGTATGTCTTGACTTCACTATAATTCGCTATATTTTTTATTAGGGGGTTTAGTCATAGAAGATGGATGTGTAGGGAAAATAATTTCAGCTGTCAATGCATAAAATTATTTGCATCAAATGCATCTTTATAATGATATTGGTTTTAGCGAGGGGGTGGAGGGACGGAATCCCGGACCCGGTGGTCGTAAGCCTAACACCTTAAGCACTGTGCCACTGAGATTTTAATTCCATGTTTAAAAACCAAGTTATTTAATTCAGATGAGGTTATCAAATAATTATACTTAAATATAGTGTCATAAAATTTCAGACAATTAAAGTCCAGTTTAAGTTGTTTCGTATTCACATCTGATGAAGCAAATATTATGTCAAACAATTGTTGACGTATTGCATCGTGAAAATATAAAAAACAGTTCAAGCAGCAGCAGTAAAATACAAACATTTAATTTTATGATTTTATCCAATATCATTTATTGCAAGAATATGGAAAAGCTCTAATTTACACTTACCCTGAAAATGATGCAGCTCAAATTAGCGCCTCTCTATACAGACTATTTGAAGTTTGCCCTAAGTATACTTTTAAAAGGCTCAATGTTTATAAGCTATTTATTAGTTTAATGGCTGCTGATGTTGCATTTCATCAACATGCAGTTTAAACACAATCAAAACTTTATAGATAACTTATTTTAAGACAATAAGCAAATTTCGCTTGATTTCCAGTCTAATGATTAAACTTAGAATAAACAATGCAGGTATTTTCTTTGGTTGGAGGTTGAATAATGGACTAAATTTATACACTGTTTACTTGAAAGTTCAACAGAAAAGTAATTCTTTCCCATAATCGTTTAACGTGACCATGGAATATAAGCAAATAACATTTCTTTCAAAAGAATAAACAAGAGAAATTTCCGAGTTTTCCAACGTAAGTAGAAAAGTCAATATAATCTAAATGCTCTGTTCGGATACTCGGAAGAAATCGTCATTCCAGGATTGGATTTTCCCGTTGGTATATTTTGCCTGAAAAGATTTCTCTGAATATTGCCCAACCTGAAAATATTTGGAATGTTGATAGGAATATGAATATTCGTTAGAACGTAACAAGAAGGAATCATTTCAAGAAATAAATAATGGAAATACATCACGCTTGCTTAACACTCGCACAATTCTATTCTAAATTATATCGTCTATTAATTAAAAAAACACACCACAATAATTTCAGTTTCATTTTCCATTTTTTTTTATTCTATAATTATTACGTATATTACTGAAAAATAGCACTTAGCACTTAGCACTTGTGTCTTATCTATAACTTTGTCCTTTACATGGTTACCGATTTTATGTTCAAATAAGTATGACGATACATCATAGTCCCTTCAGATTAGTCAAAAAATCGCTGTTTTATGGAAAATCGAGTTCCGTTTAGTTTCGCCGCTAGAGGTCGCGAAAGAAATAAATATACATATAGACCTTTGCGCCTTTTTTTAGATTTTGAGCCAAAGTTATGCATTTTTATGAAAAATTACATGAGATCAAAGTTGTAGAACATAGAATATATATACAGGGTGAACTAGAAAACACCTAACAACTACAACTTTACTTTCTTGATATTTTTCACCAAAATGCATAGTACCTATTTCCTCAAAATAGAGAAAGAGACGAAAAAACGCTAAAATTCATGTATATGTATATATTTCTCAAAAACCACCCTTTTTTAGAACTGCGGGCGGCGACAATCATACACAACCCAAATATTTCACTTTTTACAGGTCTCATAACTGTGGGAAAATTTTCTATACTTTTTCCTAATTTGAAGGGACTATCACTTGAAATGACATTTTTGTACGGTTTTCAATTAGTATTTTTAGTTTATCCATTTCAGAGAAAAATAAATGTATGAAAAATGTACTCAAATGATTTTGAATGTTTTATTCAAATCAACTGAGGGATGATTAGACATATATCACAAAATATACTTATAATTTAATTGGCGATATAGATATATTTCAAATATTTCTTATCTCCCGTACTTCAATGTTGATCTTTCTTCATTTTGAAGCATCGAAATCCGTTTTATTAGTATTTTTCTTGCACTATCTTTTTTATGCGACAGTTTCTTTGAATTTGTCTCGAAGAGGTTTCTTCATTTTGGTTAAAATGATTCAATATTCTATTCCCTTTTCTTACTTTACCTGTAACTTGTCTTCGCCTTACTACTTTTTTGGAAAATTTACCATGTCCTTTTAGATTTTGAACTAACTTTCTGACGTAATTCGATTTGGCTGTGGAGCATCTGAAAATCTCTCGATGTAAACTGTTACCGCCATCTCAGTCAGCATCAAAATTGCACTTCCAGTAAATGGTAATCATATCGAATTTTTCAATATTGGTGTATACTATAATTACTGATGTAAAATTCATTTTAGAACTTGACAACAACTTACAACATTGAAAATAAGTCATATTTGATGATGGCTGTACCTATACATTGTTCCTCACCATGTCAAGTAGCTAATTTTTACGAGTCAATGATATGTAGATATTATGGTTTTCATGAAATTTTAGTCTTTGCCGCCAACTTTCATCTCTTTAATTTTTTGGGATAACTTACGAAAACTTGTTTTCTTCTACAATGTATATTAAGCGGAATATTTGACATGGCCTTGGTAAAATACTGTATACTGTATACTGAAAATGTTAAAATAATAGGTGCGTTTTTTTGCTACAATTCTGTCACCGGAATATCAAATCTTGTCGTTTTTTTGCTCATCATTCTGATTTCAGTTTGCTACTTTTCATTCTGTCTCACAAGACGGAAGCATCGGTAGTAAGTTGAAGTGGGGGTAATCCGTTTGTAACAGATAGCCTAATGTAGCAGATATTAAGTTGATATTCATTATATGTATCTTTTTATGTTTGCTTATAGTAGAAAAATGTATTCATACACATCAATGTCGATGCTGTTATTCGTTATTTAATATAACTTAAGAATCTTAATAAATTTGTTGCCTCCCACTTTCGGTTTTGTCGTTTTATTGGCAAATATCATTCGGGCGATTCTAACGCTACCGGTTGTGGACCAAAAAAACGCACCTAATAAGTAAAAAAGTTCATCGGGCCCGAAAAGAACACCGCAGTCGCCAGAAAAATGCAACATCAGAGGAAAACCAATGCATTAAAATATACAGCACAGTTGCATCATGGCGAACGTGAAACCGAAAAGAGCTTATTAAATGGATTCGCGCAAAGGGAGGTTGATAGCCGAATTACATAAAAGTTTAATTGCATGATAATACCCAGGGGCGTGAAGCTCGTAGAATCCAGACTATTATTTATTTAATTGCTTGTTTATTCGTTTGACCTAATCACAAGAGAGATCCACAAAATGTAGCACTGAGAACAATAGATACAGTAGGTAGAGTAATATATAATTGAGAT
Organism: Rutpela maculata; assembly: GCA_936432065.2. NCBI lineage: Eukaryota > Metazoa > Arthropoda > Insecta > Coleoptera > Cerambycidae > Rutpela > Rutpela maculata. Next base: position 164,904,858 of record OW386288.2, read on the forward strand.
ATGCAATATGCATGTACCTACACTTGGCTTTATAATATTTCTAGCTTGTAAACCTAAAACAAAGGTATATTTGCGAATTATGTATGATCATCTGTTGCTTTGTCTGGACTAAAGCCTAATTTTCCTTATAAATAATTTAAAGTGAAGGAGTAGCTAGGCTTTGAACGGTAAATATTTCTGCGAGTGTACAAGTAACTCCAATGAAAAATATACAGAATTTCAAATCAAATTATTAACCATAACACCCGTATATAACTAGATGATTTAAAAAACACAGCCTTGACACTTATGATAGAAGGACAATTTAAAATATAAGACGAGTCATCTGGAATTATGTATTAAAGATCTTTTTTTTGGTTACAAAGTAGACTTTTTCTGGATGATTTATCGGTTGCAAGGTGACGCTTTGTAGTACCTGGATGGAAAATAACGATTTGACAGACCTAAGATGAAAAATTATAATTATTCGGGGAGTAATAGACCAATCAAAGAGTATTCCAGCGAATTGGGAAATGGATGGAACCGATGAGAGACGATCAGTAGCTCTGTTCTATATGATGGAAACAATGCGACACATACAAAGTATATTAGTTTCAAGTAATCAAAAAATATTTGGTAATTGGGAACGACCAGACAAATAAAAATTCTATATATTTTATTTTTCTAGGGACACTTTGGAAAAACTGACGAACAGAATAATTTTTTTTTAGAATTAGAGTAGTTGCCTAAGAAAAATTTGGGTGTCGAGCACAATATCACAGTTTTTCATTTTAAATTAAATAAGGCCTTAATAATTATAAATAAATATGATGATATGAATGATAACAGGAAAAATTTAGGTATGGAAACACAAATAAAAAAATATAAAAAAGAGAACTTGAACGATTTTCACATATTTCAAATAAGGTATAGATAATTGTTTGTTATAAGTTATATTAGAAATTCAATTTCACATAACAAAGACTTATTATTACTGATTATCTCATTAAATAAACTTCTCACATATTACTATATCACTTTTAACATCCAAAATAACGGACACCGGATAATGCAGGCTTTGCAACTTCGATCCCTACTGACGGCAATTGGTAAAAAGGTAAGTAAAAAATGAATTTAATAATTCAGTAAACATTATAATTTGCAGGCAACCCTTGTGAGAGTAAATTGGAGTGTGGTAAACAATATTAGATATATGTTCATGTAAATAAAATACAGATGGATGCTAACAACATTACCATATATACTTTATTAATAAAATGTATGTACCAGTTATATATTTAATATAGTCTACAATGTGTTACTATTCTTGTGCATACTTTATACTTTTTACATGCGCTATGCGTATAAAAAGATCATGCAAAGTACCAAAGAATTGGAGGAAATATTTGCAATTGAATCGCATGTAAAAAGTAGGTAATTATTTGAAGAAAATATATGAATTCGCATATACTTTGCATGGGTACGTACTTTTAGATTTGCACTATGATCATACTGTGTATATAACTGTGTTATTTTGGTGAAGTCTTTGTTTACAATACTCTCAACTGCGAATATGAAATTTAGCCAAGAATACAGATGGTAACTTCTAAAACTTGCCAGTTGAGCAAAGTTTTGAGCGACAGAAATATGTCCTAGTTTTATCTATCTTTGTTTACATCTCTGAGAATTGGGCCCTTAGGAAAACAGACATATGGCATATTTGGAGATGTTTGCTATGAATTCTCTAAACAGCCCATCACACTAATACCTCGTTTCTCCAAGAAATATGTCCCCAAAAGTGACTGCAGCATCATATTCTTCCGAGTCCTCTCATTTTTTGGCCATATCAACTGGAAAGAAGACTGTTGTCTTCTAGAACGATTAATAGTTGTGCGAAAACCAAAAGGTGAAGAGGTGAAGAGGATACCCTCCAAAGCGATGTCACCAAGGATCTGATTGGAAAGAAGTTTGGTGAGGCTGTGCACCGAACAGACAACCATGGCAGATGGCACGATGCCGTCAGACGTGCTATAGAGCAACTGGAGACTAGAATAAGGCGTTGATAAAAAAACATACGGCAAGCGGTTCTGAACAAGAAGAAGAAGAAGGTCCAAACAGGTCATGTAAAATGTTTAAATATGGGGATTCCACGATTTTTTTTTAAATTAACTTCTTTCTTTACCATTTACAATGTCTATTTTACTAAATATAATTTTTTTAAATTTCTTAAAAAGCTGAAATGTCAGAGACAATGAGAAAATTTAAGAAAAAGTGTGGCAAATCAATTTTTTTATTTTGTATTGTCGTTGATAAAAGTTCATATATTCGATACGGTGATTCAGAAATGAGTAGGGCTATTGGTAAAATCTAATTTCTTTTATTTAACACTTCGATGAATCAAGTAGGCCTTTAGCTTGAACTGAAAAAAAATTGTACAAACAAATTGATCCTTCGAATTTTATAATGATTAACGATATTATCAAGAATTTGACTATTTCATATAAGACATTTTTAAAATAGTTTTAATTTTAATTATTGCTATGCGTACCGACCTATACATATTCTCTACATTACTGAATCACATAACACCGTCTGTTTAAATTTTTACTGTTATTAACTTTGCAATAAAAATATATTCCGAATTGACAATTTCTTTATTTTCAAATCGTGAAATCAAATTCCTATTTTTATACTAAAAGTTTTAGGCTAATCTGTTTGTATTCCGCTTTTTTTATTATTACCGCGTTCCACGTATTTAAAGAAATATATCTTGAAAACCAGGCCGCCCCTGTATCCTCGGGAATTTCAAGGAAATCTTCCGCATTCAGTTGAAACCAGTTTCAAGCGGCGAAAGGCGGAACTCTAAAGTTGTGTCTCTGAGCGCTAGGCGTCGCGTTGGGCGCTCGTTAAACAGTAGCTTCATAGATGGAGTCTGCGTTATCCTATCGAACAGTGTGAAAAATTATATATTGAGTAGCTTCAATAAGATAGAGAAATATTTAAAAACGTTAAAAGACAGAGAGAGTGATGTAATAAGGAAATAAACAATGTAGTATCAGCAAAAATTAAAATAAGAGATTTATTTATATTTTATATTGTGATAATTTTTTTCGTTTTTCTTTTAATAATTATACTGGCAATACTAAATAATACTTTTAAGGAAGTCAACGTATTTTACAATAGTCGAGTCATAGTCATACTAGACCCAAATACATTGAAATGCTTGGTGCCAATCTATATTGTTTATACTTTTGTAAATAATTTCATATACTCGTATTATAATATCATAGGTAACACAGCCCCACAAAATAAAAAAAGTATATTGTACCAGAAAAGAGACCATACTCACTTATTTTGGTGCGATGAATCCGAATTTGACGTCCAAATTAACTTCTACTTTGTCATTTTTTTTGTAAATCTTTTTTCGCATTTTATTTGTGGTGGTGCTGGACCACATATGTCAATTTTGAACAAAATCTGAGAAAAAATAAATAAAAAGACGTAGTGGTCGGGATAAAAATTTGTATTTTTGTTTTTTCTCAGATTTGGTTCAAACTTGAAATGTGGGGTCCTCATTGGATTCTAAGCACTTTTATTTAATAATCATTTTTGATATCTTGTCAATTTGACCCATTTCTTGGTACAACCACAGAAAAATGCGAAAAAATGTAGAAGTTAATTTGAACCTCAGATCCGGATTCAGCGCGCCAAAATACGTGGGGGTTTAATGGTCTCTTTTCTGGTGCAACATACTTTTCTGTTTTTGTGAGGCTGTGAATCAAAGCGGAGTCTGTTATTTTTGAGGTTCTCTCTCGAATGTCTATTGCTATCGACTGCAGTACTTACTAAGAGAAAAGCGCGAGAAATTGAACTAGTAATCCATTGAAATCTCTAGCAACATTAGTCGGACAATTCTCAAGGTAAATGGTAAGTGTTTCCACTGAAATTTTTTACATAGGTACACTATTTAAAACTAAAAAAAAAAAACAATCCTTAACGTTGTTAAGTACGAAACTCACAGTACATACCCGATGCATGGCCCTGCCCTTGTCAGTGGACGACCAACTAATATATGTGTCAAGTAGCATGATTTAATCAGAAATTGTAAGGTACGCCCTAAAATATAAGACACTATCTCACCACTATTAGGCCTGTCACATAGAATTCAAATGACACCGCGCTAAGTCAGGGGGGGGGGTTACTAGTAAGCTATATAAATAAATCTACAAAGTTAGATGTTCTTATGTTTTTAGAATTTTAGAAACATGTATAGATATCTTTTTAACTTATGGAATATGTACGTCTTCTTATTAGAGGGGGATATGATGTTACTACACTCGAGCCCTGTGGTCCATTGTATATTCGCTACAAAATCAGGACATTTCGAATATTCAGGCCGAATTCTAACCCAAAGGCCAGAATTCTTGCCAAGGGAGCATTCCTTATTTCCTCTAGCACCGGAAAACCAATACCGCAATGCTTACGCCTCGAAATTATGAGATTGCACAGGAGATTAGAATGTGTAGGGAACTATCCTCCACTTCTCCACAGAACCTGCAGTCGGGGTTATCAATTACCTCCACAGAGTGCAGGTGTTCCTGAAAAAGCCGTGTCAAGGCAATATACCTATTACGATTCTAACGTGCTTAGGCTCAGAATTTGCTTTGCTCGTTTTGGCAAGGACCCTGAAATAAGGAGGTTGACTTTCCGAGGTAGGAGTCTCAGAAGTCAACGAACTGGGAATGACTGCCTTCTTAGCATTTGACCTAGAGCAACCGATAGCCGGGTCCGGATGCAGTAAGGGTTGCTGTCCGGATGCAGTAAGGGCTGCTGAGAACTCTTCCTGACCAGAGCATCTGCCTGCTCGCCATCCGCAATGTTACTGTGCCCAGTACTGAGAGAAGTTTGACCCAGTAGATGAGACAAGTTCGCAGAGAGCCTGTTTACGGTCCTGAACCAATATCTATTTGGTCCTAACCGATGCAAGGATCCTGAGGGCCGTATCACTATCACTATAAATATATATGTCCTTGTTAAAATAACATGTGTGTGAAAATTTTCCCCTGCTCAAACCAAAATGGCAAAGATCTACTGCAAATATACCCACGACAAGGGAATACATTATGTTATATTACACGAGGCGGGAAGATAAGGAAATAAGGTGGCGAGAAAGGTAAAAAAGGGTATCGGGAAAGGTAAAAAAAGATTAGGGAAAGGGAAGGAGCGTAGTGGTGAGACAGGGGAGGTTAGTAGGAAAATGGGAGACAGCGCTGGGACGGAAAGGTGAAAAAGTGGGATAGTGGGACAGATAGTGGAAGAAGGTGGAGAACTATATGAATGGGCATAAGCTAGTATTTAGTGAATACATAAATATATCTCTAAAAATGTAGACAAACCAGGTTCGCTCAGAGCATAAATCCTAAAATGATTAACTATATTATTAAGAAAAAAATATTACAAATTATCGCAAAATAACTTATACTGATAATAATGCAAGCTAAAAATACAAATAATAAGGGTTTCTTGTTATTCAGTAAAATTTGTCATGTAACTTAGCCGTTCAAAGTAAAACAAATTAAAACTGTTATTTTAGAATAGTTTTAGAATGGTTTTTAGAAAAAAAAAAATGTACATATCAAAATAGGTTTATGATCAAAGTAAGAAGTTTAACAGTTTTTTAAACTAAAATATTGCAAAGCTATACAGTATATTCCTAAATTGAGTATCCATTCTCTAGGGTACGGCGGAATTAGAATAAAAAAGATGTTTACCATACATGAAGTTTCTAAATTACTGAGAACTAATTCTATATAAACGAATAAGGAAAAGGTTCATATAAACATATTATTTACAAAGATGCTTCCTAAGAGATATGTGTCCTCCGAATACGTGGGAGAAAAAGTGGTTTTTACGTATTATCTCAGTAACCCATTAGGATATGATTATCAAACTTGACACACTTGGAGTAGGTGATATATTTTGTGCTATAACTATAACATATGTTTTTAAACCGGTCGGAAATTAGCACTTTCCAGTTTATTTTTAGGTTAGAAAATCGCATTTTACCAGACTCAGCCAGAAAATGATTGTGAGTCCGATAACAGCTTTTACCGGACCCATTTTTATTTACTTTTTTACGGTACAACACTGCATCTGTTAAAAAAAAAGATTGCACGTAACGTCCCAACAGTGCTTTTACTGGACTCGCAGGCTTCCAGGACCGACCAACCGGTTTACATTCATTTCAAAGGATGGTATGTTCTCTATTCAATCTTCCCCTAACATTGTTTAGCTTACTGATTTCTTCGAGATAAATTTAATTAATGCTGGTTTATCTGTAAAACTTTCAAATTTTGAAGCGGTTTATCTGATTGCTGCAACAGTCAAAAAATGCACTATATGAATTAATAAATTATTATTATTTTGGACAAGATATAGATTCAGGAGTGTTGCTTGTAGAACACTGTACAACACAAAACGTGTGTATGCTGAGTTCTGACATATACTAAATTCTGGGACGGGTCGCTAATTCCGTAGAGGTTACTACATAATAATGATAATCTGGTAATTTGTCAAAAACCCAATCATTTCCTAGATAAATCGATTGCACGAAGTTAATGTAGTTAACAATAATGACAAATAGTTATAGATTATTTAAAGTAACCAAGTATATTTTGTCAATATTTTCGTGGCAAATGAAAGAATGTTCTTAGTTAAGCAACCTGCCATATAAACACCACAACATTTGTAAAATAATACCCAAGTCTCGTTTCATAATGTTGTAGGTCGCGAGTAATTATTCTCCTGAGAGAGTGTATAAATTTAATTTATAAGGCAATTCCTTTTGCGCCCGATCTATATTATTGTAATTGGAAAATTGCGAATACCTTTGAACTTTTGATATTCCAGTTAGTGCTCTGGCGTAAAGCCTACCTCCGTTGTTTTAATAACAGGCACGCATATATTCTCCAAAATCCAATTTCAAATTAAATTACGTAATTAAAATTACAGACAATAAGCACATAACGTTCAACTCATGATTAATAGTTTCTCTGCTCTAGATGTAACTAGTTGTAATAAGAACGCTAAGGGCGCTGCCAACAAGAAAATGATTACAATTTCATAGACTAAGAAAAAATTTATAGTGAATTGGCGCTCCATGTCTTGTATTATGAATTTGTGGGGCTTCCTTCGAAATATATGGTCTTATTTTTAGGTATTTTCTATACAATTTATAATGTATACCCGAAAGTTACGGGATGAAATAAACGGTTCATTGTTAGCTTAGCATCACCTACACATGAGCAATTGGATATAGATCAGGTAAATTTCCTGGACCAGGAGATAATACATTAGAATTTGCGAGTCATCTTCTTATTAGATTATATGCATTATGAGGGATACGATGGCGTGCGGTTTTGTTATCCCAACTGTAATATACCGGGCGCCAAGAAATATTCCGTTTTAAAAACCTGTTGGATTCATTCTGATTAATGATTTAAGTTGAGAAAGAACTAAAAAATTAAATTCTGGAGGTTGCCGGAGAAACTCAAGTGGTCATTTTTTTTCACCCATTATAGGTCTTACTGATTAAATCGCTGTAGCGATCAAGAAAACCTTGTTAATTACTATTAAAAGGTTGTTTCTGTAAGGTATCAAATTGAAAACAGCATGTCATTATAAAAAATTTCATAGTGCAGAAAAAGCAAATAAGTCGTTTACATATTGATAATAAATAAAAAAAATAACATGAAATTTGATACTTATACAGGTAAGTTTTGATAATAGGTATGAATTCATTTGCAGAGATATTCTTTAAATCAGCCTTTTTACAACTACAGGATATTTTTCTGCAATCAAAATTGCAAGGCCTAATTAAAGAATCTGGCAAATGAGGTTTTATCATTTGGATCGCGACGCATCGAGTTAGCTTGCTATATCGTAATTCATAACCGAATGAATCCATGTGATGAATTTTTCCACAAATATATTCTGCTTGCAAAGTTTTCCCTTTTTCGTTTTTTGACTCTATCGTATTCGCAGGGATCCCAACTCTATTCCCGAAAAAATGTTTCAGATAAGATTTGGAAGAGCCTGTAATGCTACTTACTACTTTTACTAACTTTCTGTGGTAAGGTAACAATAAAACATCTAGTGTGATTGAGATTTGAAAATGATCAAGTAGGTAGTATTACGTAAGAAGATAGGTTCACGTTCTTAAATTATCTTAATTTTCAGCAATATGTATTCTAACTAAATAATTCGATATCAATATAAGAAATTCAGCTGTTTTACGGTCTGCAAACCGAAATTCTATATTCTATATAAATATTATATATTATCATATACGTTATCTACTGGCGTTTTTCGGGGATCTATTTTGGAACCTCAATTATTTTTAGTATTTATTAATGATCTAAGTATACAGGGTGATTCTTTTAAGGCGGCCGTTAGAATATTTCCCACTTGCAGATGAGATAACCATTTGAGATTTGGTATCCTACCATAGTCGACCATTGCGAGTCCGAAAATAATAATTTCAAAATGGCGGCACTTCCGGAAATACCGAAAGTCGATACCAACTTGCTTATTCGACTTTTCGAAATATTCGTAAAATTCAGAGTCAAAACATTAGCACTCCCTATACCTATACCGAGCAGTTTCGGAGATATTTGACATTTTATAAAATATTTGACAGGAGCAACGGTTTGCAAGAACCGTTATAACTTTCTTCCTGTAGGAGATCCTTATTTGTTCTTTGGTACGTAGAAAGAACATAAGATGAGCATAGATTCCAAAATAGTATACCAAGTGTTTTACTTTTCACGTTATATTTTGTCAAATTCAAACCTCAAAAACTTTTTTATTTCAAATGGAACACCCTGTATTTTTTTACATCAAATTATTTTAAATTAAATTCCCTTTTTTCTAGTATCAGCATTGTATGGATTAAAGTTACAACTTTTCGAAATATTGGCGATTTTCTTAAATGTCCAAGAATTTTTAGTAAAAATTGCCATCTACTTACCCATGATTAGAAACAATCATTAAGGTTAGTCACTCTCTTTTGTTAAAAAAAATGCCAGCACGTTTAAATTACACCCACGAAGACTTTTAGATTTATTTATTATTTATGGAGAATGTGATAAAGTAATAATACCAAGAACATGTAACACATTTGCTACTCGATACCCATTTTATTGTTTCAATTGTTTCATAGGCTTCTACGTTTTTTTAGATAAATTATAATTTTCAACAAAAACTTGCGAATAATTAAAAAAGTTCATGTGTTAGATATAGGACATGCTGATATAAGTCCACCTCAAATTTAATTCTACATCGATTGCCATAATAAAATTTGGCACGTGCCATATGACAGAGCCAAATATTCTAAAATTATCCAATATGCGTTTTACAGTGTATGGGGGATGGTTTCTGCTCTTGTGGGTATCGAGTAGAAAATGTGTTACTTGTTCTTGATATTACTTTATCACGTTCTCCATAAATAATAAACAAACCTAAAAGTCTTCGTGGGTGTAATTTAAACGTGCTGGCGTTTTTTAACATAAAAGAATGACTGACATGAATGATTGTTTCTAATCGTGGGTAAGTTGATGGAAATTTTTATGGGCATTTAAGAAAATCGCCAATATTTCGAAAAGTTATAACTTTAACCCCTACAATGCTTATACTAGAAAAAAGGGAATTTAATTTAACACAATTTGATGTAAAAAAATACAGGGTATTCCATTTGAAATAAACAAGTTTTTAAGGTTTGAATTTGACAAAATGTAACGTGAAAAATAAAACTATTTTGGAATCTATTTTTTTTTGTAGAGAGTAGCTCATCTTGTGTTCTTTCTACGTACCAAAGAGCAAATAAGGATCTCCTACACGAAGAAAGTTATAATGGTTCTTGCAAACCGTTACACCTGTAAAATTTTTTATAAAATGTCAAATATCTCCGAAACTGCTCAGTATGCGACATGTTTTGACTCAGAATTTTATGGTCATTTCGAAAAGTCCAAAATATATAAGGTGTTCCATTTAAAATAAGTAAGTTGGTATCAACTTCCGGTATTTCCGGAAGTGCCGCCATTTTGAAATTATTATTTTCGGACTCGCAATGGTCGACTTTGATATGGTATCAAATCTCAAATGTCTGTCTCATCTGCAAATGGGAAATATCCGAATGGCCGCCTTAAAAGAATCACCCTGTATACTTCATGATTTTGGCGGACACAACTGCTTAAATTTTGGGAATATTATGTTTTTGTATATCGCCATTTTCATTTGTTTACAAAAGATGAGAAAGCAGACTATATTCCATTCGTGATAATCATATTCCTTACCCTGAGGTCCCTGAAGGCCCCATCTCATTTTTTCAAATACGCGTTTATTATTATATTATTATTTTCAAGCAAACAATTGAAGATAACATAACAATAGTATTTTGAAACAAGGGGTAATTCTTTTATTATTATTATCTGTACGCTTAACTTTTTTTACCAGTAATATCGCCTTTTTTTAATTAAAAATCTCAAAACCTACCCCAATTTGGCGGATTTCCAGATAATTGCATTTTAACAGTATTTCCACATAGTTTATTACAGGAAATATTAACGTAGTAGGCGCCGATCCCAACAATACTTACGACAATTAAATATTAATCATTTTTTCTAAAGTTATTTATCCATTGTGAAAGTCAGAACAGCCAAAGTAAATGTCACTTATTGGATACCTAGTTGTGTTTATTTACAGTTACTTTGACCTTTGTTTATTTTTATTTTTCCACTATGCTGAATAATATAATGTAATAAAAATATTATTATTATTATTATAATTTTTCAAACTCAGATATGACAGACATGTTTCTTTTTTATTGTCAACTAATTACAATGGACGTGCTAACGTGAATATTTGCGAAAATTCACAAACAGTTTGCAACCTGGTGATTGACTATTTCAAAATCTGTTCAGGAATTTTGGCCAGTGATTTATTTCATCCCAAACGTGATAATTTAGGGTGATCGAAAATTATTACACTTAATCAGGAAGACGAAATATTAGTTAGTACTCCAGAATATGATTCACAAACTAGTTCAAGACGACTATCTGCAGCCAGAGGAATCAGAGTTCCATTTTAAAAATGTTGCATGCAGAAAAATACCATCCACACCATTTTATGCCTATGCATAATGTATTGCTTATCGATGTTCTGTTAAGATATCAGTTTGATATTTGGAAAAGACAAAATATTGATCACTCATTCTTCAACAGAACATTATTTAAGGAAGAAGCTACATTTACCCACCGAGGTATCTAAAAATAATCATATTTGGGAAGTTGAAAATCATCGTATGACGCGAGAACAACATTTCTAATATAAGTTCAAAATCAATGTTTGGTGTGGGGTCATTGGGAATCGTCTTCTAGGACCAAGGAATTTAAATGGTAACAATTATTTACATTTTTGAAAAAACGATTTTATTGATACGCTGGATGCATTACCGCTAAATTTGAGGTAAAGTATGTTGTTAATGCAGGATGGTACCCCTCCGCATTTTAACAATCAAGTACGAACCTATTTAGAAACCTTTGAAATGTAAGGCGCAATGCAAGAAATTGTTTCAAAAATACTATAAACACCCGCATCCAACATTAGCAAGAAATCAGCGCAGCAGCAGTCTTTTTTGTTCCAATCGCCTAATTTAATATCAATTGCTTTTTTTTATTCATTCTTCATTAGTTTCTCAAATAAAATGTATTGACGATAGTTTGTCCTTCAATATTTCAAAAACTTCCAAAATTAGGTGAGAAACTTAAACATTTAATATGGAAATCAACACTCTATATCTCTGTTAATATCAATTTTTGGACTAAGGTAAGATTAGCTAAATCGCAATGTCTCATTGCCATTATTGCTCTTTGGATCATTACTTACCGACCACCCTGTATACGTTAATACAAAATTACTAATTAAGGGTGGCGGTGCCGTGCTTAAGAAAATGATTTCGTAATTCAACAATTTCTCCTACATTCAAGAAATTCTTTGATATGCTTTTAGGGACAACTTGATATAATGACACCAGACTATTGAAATCAACAAAAAATATATTTTTTGATTTTCGCACGAGAAAAAAAATTGTTCCTTCTTTACTTTTCAATAGTCTCTATAAAGTTGTTTCTAAAAGCCCATCGAAAAATTTTTTGAATAGGTTCATGCATGTAGGAGAAATTGACGTTACGTTCACCTTAACGTTTCAGAATGTTTGTGCTGTTTTTGTTAAAATCATACGACCATCCACAATTAACTTGACTGTTTTCTCAAAGCATAGAAAATTACTTGATTTTAAAATACCATTTGAGAGTGTTCAACGTTTAATTTTCATATTGTTAGTTCCACTTTTCCTTATCCAATTTATTTAGCCACGTAACCCTCAGTAATAATACTAATAAATCATTAATTATTGTGCTAATATCAGTTGGATCTACAAATTTAATACTTAATAGCATAACCGCACACAAAACAATATGATTTATACCAGAAATGAGAAGGAAAAAGATAGGCCGAAACAAGGACATGCGTTTAATTCCATGGGGTGACTAACTGTTCCACATAATATCGCAGAACAAGGTAAATGTGAAAAGCAAAACTTACTGTGGCTAATTAATAACAAATAATTTCATGTAAGCAAAATGAGCGCTAATATGTTTTAAGAAGACTATGACTGGTAGCAAATCGTATTTACACCGTTTCAACCACTTATCGATCTTGAAATTTATTTTTAGATTCTGAAGATTAACATAACTCGTGACCCCAAATTGTATATTAGAACACGATTTTTCAACCAACCAAAAAAATGTTTTTTAATGAGGCAAACAGTTCCAAACTTGGATTCAACAGGAAATTTTTCTATAAGAAACACAGGGGATATTAAAAAGTTTGTTGTAGAAATTGTTACGGTCGATTTTCACATTTAATAATGGCCAGAAATTTATGTACTAATTTTCGTTATTTTCCCAAATTTTATTGTGCATTTGAGCCTATTGATACCGTCTCTCGCCAGTAGTTATTAATAGAGTATAACTGGTTGCATAATAGCACTACCTGGTTCACGTTTGCCATTGAATGCGTTTTGTTACAGGAAGTACGGGTGAGTGCGTTCAGATATTCATTAAGAGAGTGCATTGCAAAAATGCCCTTTTAAAGCTTCTACAATTGCTAGTATTGTCGATTAAACCTTCTCTTGGTGGGCAGATTTATGAGGGGACGGCTTTCAGAGTATATTATGATAATATTTGTGGATATAAACGAAGTTAGGAAAATCTATTCTAGTTGTGGGGTACGCCGTGGAGTGGAAATTCTGAACGTACTGAGACGGAAGACAAGAACTTGACATTTTGATGGAGGACATTTTCTTGGTCATTTTTCCTTTTGCTGCTAGAAGATTGAGTCGTCTGAATACGAGTTTTAGCAATATTGTAAGTTTTGCTCCATATATAGGATTTAGTATTCATCACGACAAGATTAGTTGTATTTTCATTTGGTTTTGAGTATCGTTTTGGGGAAAATGCAGCTACGGATTTTCGTATAAAGTCAATTTTCAAAGCACGTGGCGTCGTCTGAATGCAAGATTTTGGAGTGCCATTTTGACGGCAAAGGACCTCTTTCAGCCCACATCACATCTCAGGTACGTCTCTGAAAACCCACTTAAAGTTGGAATAGATTTGTAATTTAGGTTATTTTATTGCAGGGCTGTTTGTTTGTTTGTTTGTTGTTCGTTTGTTAGTTGTTTCCTTGTTAAGTATATTACAAGTATTGGGATCTATTTGTTAGTTTATGGCTATTTGGATTGATACCTTATGGTTTTACTTGGATCTGTTACTCGTATTCTACTTGAGCTTTGTCACATTCTACACTTTACGAGGGACTTCCAGCCTAACTCTGGTTTCAACTTCTAGTCCAGATTTTGGTGTCTAGATGGTGGATTATTGACTGACATCTTGTATATGTATGGTACTGGGGATCTCGGCACGTTACCTTAGACTCCACGTAGATGGTCTACCACCTGCGGCTGTTATCACCTGAACTACGCTACCCTGGTAGGACGGGAAAAGGTATTCAGACACTACCAAAGGTAAGCGGAATCATATTCTCTTAACGAGGGATACGGTACATCAACTCAACGTCCACGGGACAGTAAAATAAAATTTCAAGGAATATTGGTAATATTTTGCTCGTAACGTAAATCTCAGTAACATTTTAGATTTCAGTAATATTTGGTATATTTTGTGTATCGTTACTTAACTAACTGAATTGTTTTGCCTTATTTTACAAATAGATAATAATAATAATAATAATAATAATAATAATAATAATAATCAAATATCAATAATTTTAAGTAATTTTATGTTTTACCGTACCTTGGGTCACTTGTAGTTTTTTTTGTCACGCTTCTGGCATATGACCTTTTGTACATTTATCCAGATTTATTATTTTGTAAGATATTTTGTGTATATTAGGTTAAGCGTGTGGGCCCCATTTATTAGTTCACTTATTAGGGTATATTGTGCTACTTGTACTGCGTATTGAGTTATCCGTGAATACCTAATTGTGAAATATTTTGTACTACGTACCCTTATATTTTATTAAATGTTTAATCAGAACGACGTTGTCTTTTATATCTGATTACCTACACCACCCCAATTACCGAAGCCCCCCCCAAGGACCTGACTAGTCGGCCGTGTGAGACTCCCTCCTCACTAGCGTATTGCAGAGGGGGTACTGCACGTAAAATATTAAAATTTTGTTCAGGGCACAGGGTGGCTACCCTACCCTACGTTCGAGGTTTAGCAGCCTTTGGGGCCCCCTTTTATAAATGGGCCTAGGCCCTGTAACAAAATAAAAAATTGTATACAGTGCAGAATATAATGGCAAAAATTTACTCACTTAATAAATGATTTTGAAACGTTATGTCATTTGACATTGAATTTGTTTTATAATATATAATATAAAATATAATTATAAAATGGCAGAAGTAAATACAATTTTTAAGAATATTAATATAAATTTGATATATTAAAGAAAACTATTTCGGTAAATAAATTTGACCCATAATTATTGAATGCCCTAGAGCTGAACTTAGAGACCTCCTATGTTCGTGTATTCTTTAATGACAGTAGCACTAAATGAGCTGCGAGTTTAAATATTTTATTGATAGTATTATTACTCCCCAGAAAAATTTGGATTTATTAAACCGTTCCTGTATTATTGATAACAACCTAATTCTTAATATCAATAATAATAATGTGGTTTCATATAGTCATAAAAGACATGCTGATATATGACTGAGCTCTTAAAGGATCTACATCTTAAGTCGACCTTATGTAACGATATACCTTGGTTTTACTTTTTACTTCAAAGTATTTTTTTCAAGTCATATTGATAACAGTGGCAAGTAATATATATCAAACCATTCAAACCTCGACCAACGTAAAGTTGACAAATGTAATAGAAAATAGTTTTCTACGTAACGAATCCCGAAAGTGGTATTTTAATGGATGAGTGGGCAAATATCATGGCGAGCCGCAGGCGAGTCCTGGAAGCCTGCGAGTCCAGTAAAAAGCACATTTGGGACGTGTTATGTACAATATTTTTTTTTAATACGGGCACAGTGTTGTACCGTAAAAATGGGCCCGGTAAAAGCTTTTTCGTTATACCTCTCTGAAAACACTATGTTTACATACGCTAAATAACGCTTGTATTGTGACAGGTTTTCAAATTTTTATTCAAAATATAATGATTTCTCCAGAAGAAGAAATATTAGTTGAAGCGGCAAAAGTAAGTGCAGAGTTACTACCCAGGAAGTCTAGTGAGAGATATGAAATGAATACCATCTATTTTGCAAGTGGCGCCAGCAAAAAAAGTTAACACAATAAGTAGTTTTAGGGGGACGGTAGCTCAGTGGTTTAGCGCGTCTAGTTTGTATACTGCCTTACCTAGCGAAGCAGGTTTAATCCCTGCTCATCGCGAAATAATTTTAATTATAAAATTATCCCCAAGAAGTGGTTCGGACTCCACTATAAGCTGTAGGTCCTCGTTTCTCTTTACCTAACACAAAATCTTTCTGGATTTTCAAGGAGTTACTTTGGTGACTTGAGAAGCGGTTAAGAAAACAAAACATTTTAAGTGATGATACTCTTCTCGTATATTTGCCCGAAAAGGCAAATCAATGAAAGCTTCAACTTTATGGAGTCGATTTTCAATGTTAAAAAGCAGTAAAGAAAATGTGAATGTTAGTAATTTGCCGAAAACTACTGCATTTTTCAAACGACAAGTGTTGGTTACATAGAGAAAAGTTCAAAGTATTAACTGCAGACCAAGTCGCCAAATTCATACTTGAAGCACCAGATGAGAAGTAGTTATTAAAACCCTTTCACTACTAGAGGTACTTTGAAGTACCGCAGAAATACCATACCCTTGATTACCACACCTGGAATTATTTAAGTTAAATGTTTGATTCTTTGGAATTCTTTATCAATTTATTCAAACTATCATTAAAATTCATACTTATATTGGTAAGTCTGCATTTTGATAAATTTTCGTAAGCGGCACTTTTACGTACCTTCGGTAGTAATAGTACCTAAATACGTGATTGGTACTTAGATCTAATGTATAAAAAGTTGGAAGAAAATAGTATTTATTTTACATGAATAAGTACATTTTTAACAAAAAAATTACATGTCATGGTACTGTGAAAAACAATTTTTCTTTTCATTGAGACAAAGAAAAACACCGCAAGTCGAACACATAGAGTGTGGTTTGGATTGAATTCCTTGGGCGCTACACATTTCACATCGCCCTCTTCTTTCAGCAAATTTTGACCAATGCTTCCCTCTGTTGCCCAATCGAATTTCTGACGAGACACTGTAGTTGTAGCGTCTTCTTTTGGTTACAATTCCTCCATAATTTGACGATTTTCTCTTTCCCACTGCTAATTTTGGAGACTTGCTACACAATTCAGTAGTAACTTCCCGCCTAAATGCCAAAACTGTCATTTTTGGTTCATTCCTAATGTTTTTATAAATTATGTATGCATTGACAAAAGCTATTTCTATGCAGCCCCAAAATATGCGATGCCACCACTTTCTGGAACGCCTGTCAAGGCCGTAGCATTGGCGTAATTGATCATGATGATCAACACCCCATATATGTATTATAATCTTTTACAATTTCTGGTGCATTCACACTTGAAGTGGTGCCATCTCGCAATTTTCTTTTGACTTGAATAGTCTGAGTTCCATAAAAATTGGAAGCGAAAGTAACTATTTTATTATCTTTCCACTTGTAATGTGATGCCAGAGTTGGAAGTTCTGTGAGATCAAAGTCACCTCGTTTCAGGCTCTTATCACTGGCCATGTTTGTAGGTACTCCCTGACGATCCTTCCTTATTGTTCCACATGCTAATGTTCCCTCAAGTTTTAGCCTCTCAAGTAGACCAATATCGTTAAAATAATTATCAAAGTAGATCATCTTATTTTTACGCCACTCTTGTTCGGTCATTTGCAACACAATTCTTGCTCCCAAGTTGTAACTTGCATATTTATTATTAATTTCTTCTGCCTTTCCCTGATAAATTTCAAATTTCTTTACAAATCCAGATCTATCAGATAAAACCCAAAATTTGAAGCCCCTCTTGATGGGCTTTTTGGGATTGTATTGTTTGATGGAAGAGCGTCCCTTAAATTTTATAATGGATTCGTCCACACACATTGTTTGCTCCCCCACATAGTTCAAGAATATTGAATTCAGTGAGTCAATAAATGGTCTCAATTTATACAATTTGTCTTTATTGTTGCATGGAATGACGCTGTTATCGTTTAGATGCAAATTAGAGAGTATAGTTTGGAATCGATTACGAGACATAGTCTCAGATACAAGTCCTACTTTCAAATCAACTGCAGATGACCAATACCTTGCGATATTTGGTAAAACGCGATATCCCATAAGAAAATTTATTCCGATGAATGCCAAAATCTCTTCTTCCGTGATGTTAACAAATTTATTTCTTTGTATGGCATATAGGTTGGTTTGAAAGGTAATATTTTTAACCGTTTCACCTAAGAGCTTGACAAATACATCTGAGGGCGTTTCACAATCGGCAAAATAAACTTCTTCCCAAGAAACAGCATTATATTCAGCTAATGGAGTACCATCTTGTGTAATTTTTTTCCAGATACGCTCAGGTCCTTTCTCTTTTTTACTTTTATTTTTTCGTTTTTCTTTATTATTTTCCTGATTTTTAGATTCAATGCTTTGCTCATTATCAGGTTCATCTTGTTCATTTTCGGGTTCGACTTGCTCATTTTCAAGTTCGTCTTGTTCATTTTCAGGTTCGTATTGCTCATTTTCGGGTTCGACTTGCTCATTTTCAGGTTCATCTTGCTCATTTTCAGGTTCGTCTTGCTTATTTTCGGGTTCGACTTGTTCATTTTCATGTTCTTCTTCAACATATAAATCAAGGTCTCTAGGTTGATTGATTTCTTCCTCATTGAAATCAGATTCAATGTCTGTCTCCATACTATTATCTACAGGTGGTAGAAAATCATCTAAATCATCATTTTCCAGCAACCCTAACAATTCCTGATCAGTTAGAAGACGTCTTTTTATCCACTGTGACATTCTGTAAAAACATGATAAGTATAGGAGACCTCTTACTACTAAAGGTACTTACAAGTACCATTCAAATAATGTCTTATATCTTTTTTGGGACAACCAGAACATATTAACTTTTTATTTTATGTTATAAACAAAGCTCTTACCTGCAATGTTCAGCAACAATCAAAATATTAAAATGCTATTTGAGAGATTATAATCAACTAACACTTGTGGAGTAAATACACGCGGCACCTGTCAACAAATTGGCGGGATTTTCACATTTGACAGTGTTGCCATGCTAATTCACAACTTCAAATCTAGTAAATACCAACATACTGAGAAGTTCCTTTGAGCGTTCAGAGCTGAATTGTCTTACTATTGTGAACAAATAAAGAAATAAATATGAAGGACTTACAAGTACCGTTGGGCGCTATACAGGGTCATCCTAAAATTCATATCTGGGAATGAAAAGGTTTTAACTAAAGTAATTTTAATATTTGATATTTACGGTGCATGCCGAAGAGATGACTTGATTTGTTTATCTTTGAAAGACGTGGAAGATAATAGCCGTTTTTTGGTGGTATTTCTTCGAAATGGCAAAAATCACAAACCAAGAAGTTTCACAATTACAAAGAAAGATGTCCCTTTGAACCATGTAGTTTTTATCGTAAATATATTAATCTAAGACCTACAAATATGAATAGTAGAAGATTACTTATTGCATATCGCAATGGTAGATGCTATGCTCAGCATGCAGGTTGTCATACTATAAGTGGTACAACAAAATAGATTGCTGAATATCTGAAGTTAAAAAATTCGGAAGAATATACTGGACAAGGATTAAGACGATCGTCAGTATCTATGTTGGTCGAAGGCGGAGAGGATTTGCTTACTTTAAAAAGACATGGAGGTTGGCATTCCTCGATTGTGGTTGAAGGCTACATCGAAGAATCGGTAAGCGGAAAGATTGAAATTTCTCGTAAATTGTTTTAGTCATTCAAGAATAGGAAACACAACATCAACACCAGAAAACATTTTAATTGGGGAAAACCAAGAAATAAATTCTAATATAGTTAGTACCTTCGACTTCATCAACTACAATTCTACAAAATTAAGTGCCTGTTAAAGAATTGCATATTTACAATAACACAAATTGTAACATAAATATTTCATTTTGTAAAAATTAAAGATATAGGTTTTTGTTCGTTCATTAAAAGTAAAGTTTCTAAAAATGTAGATTTGTTTGCCTTATTTCTTGTTTTCAGAGAGGTATAACGAAAAATATCGTTCATTACACATCCATAAATGCTTTTCCCATGCTTGAATGACTTCCCGTGTTCTGCTACGCCTCACTCGAGAATTTGTCACTCGCTCACAGGAAAAGCCTATTTTCTGGACTCCTAATGAAATATACTGTTACCGGACCTTCACATCTGGCTCAGTCTGACAAAATGTGATTTTCTAATAAACTGGAAAGTGCTAATTTTTGGCCGGATTAAAAAAAAATAATAAAAGCTGTAGTTTCCTTACTCTCTGCAATATTGGTAATACCTACTTTTAGGCTAAAACTAACAGTAAATGGAATAATCGAAAAAATTAAATTTTGCCAGCCTGTCTTTCAACATGGCGACCGTAGCGATAACAATATTTTTGTAGAAAACATTAATGAATTATATAGTGGCAACACCTACATTATAAAAAAAATCCTCGTAGGAATTATTCACAGGTGCCCCCCTTTTTTTGCATCTGTATCATTACCCAGGCAACAGACTGACATCATTTTTTGGTAACATGAGACGTCAATTTAACCTCTGAAATGAACTAACAATGACGTAAAAACGACGTCATTGTGTCACGACCCAGCGAGGTCATTTAGAGACGTTCATTGAACTATATGTAAGATATTTTTGATTAATTAAAATAAATGTACATTTAAGAAATATAATAAACCAATTTGATGCAAAATGCCATGTGAGGTCTCTATTTTCCGATATTCGAAGGGGTTACAGGATGAACTGCTATGTACGATGTAGATGAATGAACAAATTACCTAACTAGTATATTAGCGTGCCCAGATTAGGGCAACAATATACAGAAAGTAGCTATTTTCATAATAAATTAAAAAGTGTGTAAGTTGTGATTTGCATAATACCTAACTAATATTCTCTAATCATGATAAAAGCAAATAAATAAAAAATAATTAATTGTAAAAATTACCAGGTTAAGCATCCGCTGGTTTTTCTGATACCTCGATCCAGCCACAAAATAATGAACTTTAACCTGACCGTTATAAGATCCATCCAGGTCAATCGACGTTTCCTGAATGTATTTGAACATTGCAATTTATATTATTTATTTTCTCTAAATTCACTAGAGTATAAGGTAAAGAGTGACTGATTATTTTCAGTGGTTTGTATGTGGCGTCATCTAGAAATGATTTCTGCAACAAACTGCGTGGTAATGCATAAACTCATCTAAACTGAAAAAATGACGTCACAGTACGTCACATCGACATCTCAACTTGTCGTCATAATTTTTTCATAATATGACGTCATTTTATCGTCACCTGACTTCGTCAATCAATCAAGGCTATTCGCTAGGTGTGATCTACCTCCCATTACACTATATAACTTTAAATTTAAAACATCCTGTAAAACTACATCAAATACTTTATACATTATTTACTACACACCCAGTAAACACGAACAAATATGTTAATATAACTATGTAAATAATTTTTACTGGTGTAGCGTTCGCTAATTATTTTGATCGTTTCAGAGTTGTACACAATTTAAACACAGTTGCAATTACCTTCAATTAATAATGAAGTAATTAAATTATCTGATAAATATGAGCCCATTCATTTCACACGCAGATGACGTATCTTGTTCGTTATGAATTTAAAATCAGTCAATTCATCATAATGTATGTATATGTGATATGTATGCGGTATTATTAAGAGAAATATTAATAACTGTCATTATTTTGTACTTCGCGATTACAATAACATCATAACAGAAATTTCAATTAAACTTTCTAGTTGTTATTATCGACGTTATTATTCTCGGTAATAATTTTCATACAATTTTCCAGGGTATTAGAATAATAGGTCAACAAATTAAATGATATATTACTTGTTTTTTAATATTCTATAAGTGATAATTATTCAATATATTGATTCACTGGTGCATAGTAAACCCATGTTGCCTGTACGTTGCTTTGAGAGAAATTTTAATTATAAAAGCTGATAGTTCCAAAACGGAAGCAAAATATTAAATAACAATAAGCAGACTACATTTCCAGAATATTAGGTTTTATAATTAATAATTCCATCACAACCGATATTTTTCCAGATGCTTTTAAAAATGCTCTAATCAAACCAATATAAAAATGGCAACAAAACCGGCATGCAAAACTATAGGCCTGTATCATTAATAAGCAATCTAACTAAAATATGTGAAAAAATTTTAAAACTACTAATTACCAGCTTTTTAAATAAATACAATATTCTTCCAGACAGACAGTTCGGTTTAAGGACGGCGAGGTCGACAGAGGATGCAATGGCAAAGCCGTCATTATGCATTTTTGTCGATTTAGCCAAGGCCTTTGACACTGTTTGTCACAACAAATTAATCAGCACACCGGAAAATATCGGTTTTAGAGGAATTGCCATTGACCTTCTGCGTAGTTACCTGTCAAATAGGAAGCAATGCGTGGGGATCAGAAATATCAGAAGCCTGGAAAAAACTGTACAATTTGGAGTACCTCAAGGGACTGTTTTAGGTCCTCTTCTTTTCAATATATATGTCAATGATTTTTTTAGCCTTAATATGCTGGGACACATCACTAGCTTTGCCAATGACACTGTAGTATTTTATAAAAGTGACACTTGGGAACAACTACTTGAAAAAGATTTCGTGACAATTCTTAAATGGTTTAATAATATACTCCTAACCATAAATTAAAAAAAAAAAAACGTTCTATATGCCGTTTAGTAGTCATGTAGACAAATTACCGTCCTATAACAATATTCACATCAGATCTCAAGATGAAGAAGTTGCGATTTCCGCTGCCGGTATATAAAATATTTAGGAATAGTTATCGACAGCCATTTAAGATGGAACCGTCATGTGGACCACATTGTACTTAAACTTAGATGTTTAATAAGTAGATTCAAGTTTTACAAGAAATTATTCGAAGTCAATCAACTTTATACTACTCGCTAGTTCAAACACACTTGACTTATGGCATTTTAGTTTGGATTTAGTCTAGTAAATCAGCACTTTAGTAAACTAATAGTTATACACAAATGGATTCTTAAAATAATATTAGACAAGGATTATAGATATCCGACTGAATTACTTTATAATGAAACTAATATTCTTGACATAAGACAGTTATATTTCCAAAGCCTTGTAATCGGACACTTTAAGTACAAAAACTTCTTTCCGAAAATTAAACATCAGCATGATACATGTTTTAAATCGAAAACATCGGGGCGAGCGTAGAAGCGACTTCAATGTGAATATCATTCGATATTCCGTTAAAGCAACGTCGAGCGCGGTTAGTACTTAGATGGGGTCCCATCTTGGGAAATACAGCGTTCTCGTCCCACCTTCTAGCGGCTTGTATATCAGTGTATACGTGGAAGTTACGTAATTTCAGACGAGGATTACGTAGTGAATATACCATCCTTCGGAGGGGATGTAAAGCAGGCGGTCCCGTGTCTATTATGTGTTAAGCAAGTAAAATATCCCGACTCTTCTTAAATAGTTAAAAAAAAAATCGAAAACATCAAAAATACCTAAAATTATAAAAACTATTGGTCAGCGAAGTTTTACCTATCTTTGTCCATTGACATATGCTGAAATTCCTATTGAAATAAAAAATACTCATTCACTAGGAATTCTGAAGAAACGTGTAAAAATATGGCATAGATAGGAAAAATTACGCATGATTCCTACTTTTTACACTCGTTATTCAGATTAGTGCCACTCTTAACATTTCAATTTTTATTACAATATTTAAATTTTATTAATATTTATTTTTATTATTTTAATTATTATTGTAATTTTTATTGTTTTAATCTTTATTATTATTAATTACTTATAAAAACATATTTCATTCAAATTTTCTTAATGTTATTTGATATATCTTAACACTTAACACTCTTCCTCACTTTATTTCATTTATATCAAAAAAAAATATATATATCATTTGAAATAGTTACAGAATACATGTATAATCTTTTGTATAAAGTATTCTGCTAAGACCATTTTGGTTAGAGTAATATTAGTTATATCTTTTTTACGCCTCCTGCCTCCCACGCACAAGGTTCGCCTTAGTGGGTTAGCAGGCCCGTTTATTTACGTATTTGAATTATTTAATTCTTCTATAAGTGTATAAGTTCTAATTGTGTTTTTGTAAATTTTAAATTTTGTAGTTTGTAATCTGTAATTTGTAATCATTTGTAATTTGCAACTTGTAATATGTAATTTTGTAAATAAACATTATTATTATTATTAACACCAAAATAGGCTGACCACCAAATAAACTGACCAACTTGAAATATTTTATAAATGTCCCTTTAATTGTATATTTTATATCTAAATAGGGATATAAAAAACTTTTTCTTCATTAACAATGCGTAGGTAGATATTTTCAGACTGTTCGTAATAATATTTCTTTATAGTTAATGAACAGTATTTAACAAGTTTACAAAAAAAGACTAGAATCGATTTGTTTCTTATTTAATTATAAGAAATAATTCATTTATTTGCAATAATAATTTAAAATAGAAAACATCACAGAACAAAAAGAGCATCGGTCTGCATATCTTTTTTTTAAGATAAAAGAATGGACCGAATATCAGCTCTCCCCTGAGACCTGGGGTTGAAAGAAATGTGACGAAACATTGGTACCTGTCACTACCCTCTTGGTACCTGTCCCTGAAGGGCCCCTGCACATGATATCCTGTGCCTGCAAATCTCACTGTGCATCTCAATGCTCCTGAAGAACTGCTGGTCCCGCCTGCGCCTGCTCAATAATCCGCGTATACTGGCAGTAAGATGAATGAAGAGGAACTAGATGTTCAAATGTAGTCAAAGTAGGATACCAAAAACATTGTTTAACATTTCGAAAAGTATTTTTTACAAAAATTTAAAAAATACTGCAGAACCTCATGTGATGTATTGCACTTAATCCTTGGCGAGCTCCTTTCTAAGTGCAAAACACGAAGCTTAAATAGATTTCTATTAGAATATGAATTTATTAAAATCGAAATACATCAGTATAGTATATAATTATATTGAATTATGGGGGCGAGCGTAGAGGCGACTTCAATGTGAATATCAGTCGATATTCCGTTGAAGCAACGTCGAGCGCGGTTAGTACTTGGATGGGCTCCCATCTTGGGAAATACAGCATTCTCGTCCCACCTTCTAGAGGCTTGTATATCAGTGTATACTCGGAAGTTACGTAATTTCAGACGAGGATTACGTAGTGGATATACCATCCTTCGGAGGGGATGTAAAGCAGGCGGTCCCTTGTCTATTAAATGTTAGGCAAGTAAAAGATCCCTACTCTTCTTAAGGGAAGAGGTTCGGCAAAATTTCCAGGTTGGGGGTAGCTCGTCTCCTGGCGTCGGTGATAGGCCCTGGTAGCAGAAATAGGCCGACGTTAAACAGTTAAAAAAATATATATATTGAATTATGTACTATTACTCTAGTCATATTAGGATCCGTCTGCTAAAAAAATCTAAGTGAGCTGCATACACCTTTATTTTGTCATTACAAAAAACGTCTCAAAAGTTTCCATCGATATCACGCTTGCGTTTTCAGTTATTCAAGGTCAAAGGTCACAGAAATCAGTTTTTCGCAAACATCTCCCTATGGATCGTATGATTTTTTTATTTATTTTTATTTAATTACAGAAAATGAAGATTAAGAAATTCTCTACAAAAAAGTTATATACATATACATATTTTACGTATAACCAACCGTTTTCATGCTATACGTTAGAGAAATAATGAGCAGCGGTGCATCCGCTTCCTTCAAAAGTAAGGTGCAAGGTACGTTTTTTTACATGGTTTCCCCAGTAGGCCTAATCCATATTTTTCTTTGTTTTAGGTACCTTCTACAGCACGTCCTCGTTCTCTTCTCTCTTTTCGTTAACTTATTCCTCATCATTTTCTTTTGCTTCTGTAATATTAACGGCATTAATCTCATTATATTCATCATCTTGAATATTCTTCGATAGCACTATCAACATTTGCGTCGAGATATGACTGACCTTGACAATGGCTACAAAGTATTGAACAGGAGAGCCCAACTTTTCTGCACCTACAGTTTGTGTTACATCCTTTAGTGGGATTGCAAAAGATGAAGTTTAGAAGCACGTCTGGCGCAGGTGACGATAGTGCCTTAAGGGGTCCCAAAATATAATTACTAGTCGTCCCCCCCACTACTTAGATTTTATATCATCACCAATAATATACCTGATAATACACCCGACCTAGATATTGGTGAGCGGCGGCGGCACTAGGTGAAAATTTCTGCAATGATCGTTTCTCGAACATTTTAAGAACTTTCCTTTTTCCTTTGAAAGAGTGCAGATGTTGTGTCGCATCCAGTGATGGCGTCCTTTTCGCCTCTTGCCACTAGATCTTACATGAAGGAAGTACTAAGGGAATACCCAGGAGTTGAATTTAAGATTTAGACCCGATATAGAGAAAAAAAATATGAACAATCTTTTTTATAACCCTACCACCCATGCTTTTCTCCCTACATTGTCTAGTCTACAAGTCTGGGGACTAATCATCGTATCTTACTAGTATTAAAGAAGTATCTTTATGTGAAACTTAATCAAAATTATTAACCTATTTTTATCGGTTTAGAAGTGACTTACTACTACTTCTACTTCTATCGCATTTGAACTAGGATTGATTTTGACATACAAAATTTAAGCAAAATATATCTAATGGTACGACTATGGACAGACATTTATTGGAAACCACTTTTTATGTTCACAGAACATGATAACGTGTAAAATCACCAATAACAAAAATAGAATGTTTGCACGATCTCAATAGTTCATCTTATAGTACTCTCTAATATGGGAACGTAAAAAAAATGTGTAATTTTCACAAAGAACCACTCGATAATAGGAATTGGCGTAGAACAAATTCTGGTATTCCAAAGTACTCCAGATGAATGTCTTAAAGTGCTTAAAAAAACGACTCAAAAATTCGCGAAAGTCGCATGGTATACTCAGAATGTTGTCTTGAATCCAAATATGTGAAAATATACAGTGTTCAATTTAAAAATCGAATTCATTTCCGGATAACGCGTTTTTATGTCCAAAAATACATTTTTAAAGGTAGTTCATGCACCTCAGATTTCAAATGGATAAGTTAAAACATAAAGGAAATATAGCCTTTAGCCTGTGTCACCCGGTATAATTTCCTGAGTTAAAAATGCTTTTTTGGAAAAATAGTTTTGTGTTTCTTTAATTCCGTTTTATAAAAAAACCGTAAACTTAAAATTTTTCAGTAAATTGGGTAACACTGGCACCATCAAGCTGCTTTCTCTCCAAATAAAGAGAAACTCTCCCCTCTCACAATAATTAAAAAAATGAAAGCAGCTGAAATTCGGCTCATACCGAAGTATTCTTTGTGTATTTTTCCTCTCAATTAATATTCATATTCAGCCAGTCTATTTAACCAGCGACGTCAGCTTTTATATTTTCCTCCAATATTTTTACAAGCCGCACATTTTATGTATTTTTCTAAAAGAAGAATAATGCGTTTCAGAATTTGCATTGAAATACGTGCTTATACATCTTACTTCTGCGATAGCAGCAAAGGAAAAGTTGTCAATCGAGAATAAATTCTGATCGAGTGTATAAACTCTTTGTTTTGTTAAGTTGTGGGTCTTAGTTCTTATCTAGAGCTTTATTCGATATTCCTTCCAGTGGCGGATTATAGGAAATTTTACTTTGTGAGGGTTTTGCCATTTTGAGCGTAAACGAAACACCGTTAAAGTTTATTCAGGTGTAGTCCCCGACACATCTTTGTTGCAATTTTTTGTTTTGAAATGGTTGCCTGACTTGCAACTATGTCGTGTGATGCATTAGCAGATAAAACACAGAAATCTAAACGAGTTAACGAGCTGAAGTTGCAGTCGAGCATTAATTGCGAATACCAATTTGAGGAACATTTTGCACGCATATAATAGAATTCTCTTTTACTGTGTGTCACTGAGATTAAGTAGTTATCGTATTTTTTATTTTTGTTGCTCAAATAGGTATTTGCAGTAGGCAACGCCTAATTTTACTTCCACATCTAGTGGAAGTATAGTAACGACATTTTTTTTTTAATTTTTATTGTTCAAATATACTTAGAATGTCATGAAACGTCGAAATTTTAAGTTGGAACAAAAAATTTTCTGTCTGTCGGTCGATCTGGCTGTCTGTCACTTTTTTTGTGTGCACGATTAGATAGATAGATACATATTTATTGGTCACTAAAAAGTAATACATTATTTTGTAGATGTGACAAGCCAAATATGCTGTTAATATATATAGAAGCATAATATACAACAAAGATAAATAATAATCTACAGAAAATGTATAAAACGACAGAAACGAAAACCAACTATCTAAATAATCGTTTACAGAATGGTAAACATTGTTAGTTACCGTCTTAAATTTAATTTAATTTTGAATATTTTTTATATGGTTTGGTAACTTATTGTACATCTGTGGAGTGGAGAATGTTTAAAAGAAGTGGTTGTGTAACTTGTAATGTACAGAGTATTACCATGTATTATGTATTATGAGAATGATTATTATTAAGTGTTTCAAAATCATTTTTATTTTTACAAAGGTGCATTATGCACTTCAATATAAATATAGATGTAACTGTCAATATTTCTTTTTCTTTAAACACTTTTCGACAGGTCTCTAATGGCTGAAGTGAAAAAATTAATCTAATTAATCTTTTTTGAGCAATGAATACCCCAAGCAAGTCATTGCCTCCGCCCCAAGAAACAATATTATTTGCTATATGACTGTAGGCCAAAGCATAGTAGATATTTAAGACCACTTCAGTGTTTAAGCAAGATTTCAATTGCATTATAGCAGAGAATGCTGAATTTAATTTAGAACAAACATGTTCAATGTGCTTATTCTAGTTCAATTTATTATCTAGCCATAGACCTAGGGAATTTGATGTCTGCGAGAGTGTTAGATTATTTTCGGATATAAAAATTTCAGATAAAGGGGATCTTAGTTGAAAATTATATACGGTCTTTTTCTTATTTAAGATTAAATGATTGCGTTGACACCAAGCCTCTAATTCATCACAAGTAACTGCAATATATGATGATAAATCTTCTGTTTTTTTTTGCAGATAACGTAATTGTGATATCATCTGTAAGCATTATAACCACACCATTTGTAATATGTTGGTAAATCATTTACGTATAACATAAATAAGCGTGGCCCCAAAACTGATCCTTGGGGGACACCCACTTAAACTTTTCTTGTCAGATACCGCTCCATTGCAATTAACCAACATTCTCCTGTCAGATATGTATGACATAATCCAATTTAGTAAATTTCCTCGAATACCCATTGCGTACAGCCTGGTCTCCATAAATCTAATATCAACTGTGTCGAAAGCCCGAGAAAGGTGAAACATGAGTGATATTACTGATTTTTTTTTACCTAATCCTTAATAAACAAAATTTAGTAAACGGTAGGCTGCCGCCTCTACCGTCTCTTTTCTCTGAACCCACACTGATAGGGTGTAAATAACTTTTGTTTATTTAAATAAATTTATAATAACATTACAAACAAGTTTTTCTGCCAACTTTGATAGAGCGATTAGGAGTGAGATTTGTCTGTAATTTTCAATATCACGTGGGTTTCCTTTTTTATATATCGTTTTGGTGTTCGCTATTTTAAGTATGTTTGGAAGGTTCCTGCCACGAGAGATTTATTTGCAATGATTGTCAATGGTTCACTAATTATGTTATTTACAGATTTTATTAGATGGATACTTAACCCATCTAGTCCGGTGCTTTTTTTATTTTTTAAGGAAGGTTTTTCACATCATGTTGGTTTATAAATTGAACAAAGAGAGAATTAGTTGGTTTGCTATTTTGGTACAAGGCAAAGACAAATTTCCTCCAAAGTGATTTAATCCCTTATACTGTAATGAAATAATTTACAAAAGTATTTGCAATTAAATTTGTATTTGTAATTAGTACATCATTTATAACTAATTCTACTTTGTCTTTTTTATATCTAACCTTACCTAGATTCTCGCTTACTATTTTCCAAGTTTCACGAGACTTGTTATTGCTATTTTTTTATTTTGTTAGAGTAATAGTTTGATTGGGCCAATTTAATATTTTTTTGTATATTTTTTTCTTAGTTTGATAGTTTGTTATATTTACTTCATCTTTTATATTATTCTTAAGCCAATGTAATTTTTTTAGTTCATTTCTTTCACAAATTAGCTGCTTATTAAACCAAGGATTTACTTTATTTTTATTACATATCGATTTATTTACTCTAGGGTAACTAACTTCCAGACATCATACTAGACTATCAACAATAATAAATTATTTACAAAATTTGTACCATAGATGAAAGACCAATCTGTGCTGTTGATATGATATTTAAACTCATTTATATTTTCTTCGGCCTTACATCTAAATGTAATATTTGTATTGCTAATATTTTGCTTGCACTTGGATATTATAAGACATTCCAGCAAATTGATATCAATAGTCTGAGCAAAGTGGTCAACTACACAAGGGTCAACCACTCTACATTGGTATAGATGTGGTTCCTGTCAAATTAGTAAATGACTGTGTACACGAATTTGCACTGTGTTTTACCTACATCATTAACAAGTCAATTTTGACGGGTAAATTCCCGAATAGGTTAAAAACGGCATTAATTATACCTGTATTTAAAAAAGGAAATGAAGACGAAATTAACAATTATAGACCCATCTCACTTTTAAGTGTTTTTTCTAAGATTATTGAAAAAGTAATCGCAAATAGAATTATTTTATTTCTAAATGAAAAAAATTTATTAACATCGTCTCAACATGGATTTAGAAGTAAATTTTCGACAGAAACCGCTACAAATGAACTAATTCAAAATGTATATGAGGAAATGGATGCCAAAAATTATGTAATGGGAGTTTTCTTTGATCTCTCAAATGCTTTTGACACGTTAGATTTGTCTTTTGTTTCACACAAATTAAATATGCTAGGTAGTAGAGACAATCTAAATAAGTGGATTGTATCATATCTCACTGAACATGAGCTAAATATTGGAATACCTCAGGGTAGTGTGCTGGGTCCTCTGATATTCCTGCTATATGTAAATGATCTACCACACTATATAAACTCTGCAAATGTTTACATGTATGCAGACGACACATCTTTTATAATTACCGCAAAAACTCTTGAACAACTAGAGAAAAATGTGAACGATCTTTTACATTTGTTCAGTGATTGGTGTTTCAGAAATAGGCTTATAATAAATTATAGTAAAACAGTTTGCATTCATTTTACTACAAAACAAAAAAGAACGGAGTATAATTTTAATACAAATTTACATAGTCATTCTGTATCGCTTCAACCAGAAATAAAATTCCTGGGAACTATAATTGATGCGAATCTCAGCTTTACAAGTCAAGTGAAACATTTATGTAAAAAATTGGGACAATCCTGTTTCGCTATCACAAATTTAAAAAATAGTTTGGACAAAAAATCGGTCCTAAATATCTATTATGCCTTGATATACTCTCAAATTTCCTAGAACATAATTTCGTATGGAAACAGTACAGACATGCAAAGAGTATTTATAATGCAAAAAAGAATCATAAGATTAATATTTAATTTAGGTTATATAGAATCATGTAGAGATACTTTTAAAAGAGAGAAAATATTGACTGTGGCATCTATAAATCTCTATAAATTACAATCACTGTTATCAAACTCGCAACAAAGACGAGATATATATATATAAGTAGATACAACCTTTCTTTATATAAGAAGTTCCATTATGTGCAGGTAGTTATTTATTCAATAAATTGCCTTCAGATATAAAAAATTGCATGCCAATAAAAAAGTTCAAACAAAAACTAAGAGCGTTTCTAGTAGATAATTGTTTTTATTCCGTGGAAGAGTTTTTGGAATTCTAAATTACTGTAGTGCTTGTTTTTATATAGTTTTACTTGAAATGTGTAATGTGTAATGTTTTTATTTGAAATTTTAATGAATTAAATTAATTAAAGTTAGGTAATTTAAATTATATTTGTCCATATTATCTTGTTATCTTGTTTTTAGAATTAACTCCATGACAATATCTATACTTATGGAAATAAGTCACAGAAATAAATATCGATCTATCTATCCATATTTAGGGGTAGGTTAGTAGTCAAATAATCAATGGAGCTGGCACTGGTTATGCCACTGCAACTGGTAAAAATTCTTGTTGGTTCATAAGTTGTTATGTTTAGTTTGAGGGAGTTTAAAACATCAGACAGAAATTTTTGGACAAGGGATTCTTTATTGTAATCAGGGACCGACACCGAAATTAATTTCGGTTAATTTCGGTTAGGGTTAAATAACGTATACCATTTTCAGTTTTCATAATTCGGGTTCTGTTAGAAAAAATTAGTAATTACGGTGCGGTTTTCGGTTTAGATTTAGGTTTTTGGCTTTTTACTTGCCTTTTACCTTATATAGTCTTTAACTTGCCTTTTACCTTATATAGTCTTTATAATGGACAAATCGACTTAGATATGGTTTTCACCATCCAATTTGGTATTTCTACATCATGGCTTAAAGATTTGAATCTTTGATTTTAATCATATTTTTTTAACTTTGGTTGTGAGGACGCTACTAGGTCAGACTTTAATTACGTAGGCTGCAGTCACGCATCAAGTCACATGACGGGAATTCACCTGGAGAGCCTGGAGTTTCTGGTATCATTCATCACCTTTAAGGACTTTTGAGGTCAGTGGCTTATTTTTAATTCGCATTACAGATGTCTAGAATACAGGACCCCCTGTTGCGTTTCAATTTTTTTTTTGTTCCTTTAATTTTTTTATAACGATGGCCATTTTGAGTGCCTAAATATTTGATGTTACTCATGTAGTATACTTATTTTTTTTTACTATTAATGTGAGTAACTGCACAGTTATATACGTATCTTTAATTGTCTTGTACTTGCACATATCTTAGGATACTAGAAAGATGCTGGATGATAATAACGTCCGTACAGTATACTGAATTTATTTAAATTAGGAGTTGTTTAACATCGAGTAAGAATTTTTTTTGTACGAATTTTTTTAGAGTAAATCAGAGAGAGTCACCTTATGACTGAACCTTTCACCATTTTATTATAATTTTTTTTTTCTATTTGGATATACTTGTCCTATTTTCTGTAATAAAATTTTATCTTAAAATTGACTCTACTGTTTATTGATTATGTTGTCAAAGGAGACTTCAAGTACTAGAATAAACTGGAAGTTTGGTAATTTTAAATCGGTGTGTCGAACGGGTGCATAAGGTTGGTGGAATTTTATTGGAAATTACCTGGCGCTCAAACCTTTTTTTTTTCAAAATATAAAATCGTTAAAAATAAACGAATCTCACCACTGAAGTCTTTTGCTGGAGCTAGCCAACCTTGAGTTAAATGAGCATTTTAGTACTTTTAGTTTTTTGAAGGCTTAATTTCATTTGAACACGTAACAAATTGTAATATCGTCTGCAAATGCACAATGGAAATATGGTACATGTTGGTTTATGTCATTTATATATAATAGAAATAACAAGGGCCCCAGAATAGTGCCTTGAGATATACCTAAACTAATGTCAAGTTTAGTAGACTTTGCACTAAAATAATCAACAAATTGTTTCCTGTTCATAAGGTAGGTAATATTTAAGAAGGCTATTATATTGACCGCGTAGACCATAACATTCTAGTTTACTTAGGAGAATGTCATGATCCACGCAGTCAAATGCTTTTGAAAGATCGACATAAATTTCCCATGTTTAAGTTACAGTACACATAATCTAAATAGCTCAATAATGCCGTTCTAGAATTGGGATGGAGGAATATTTAGGAGTTGCCAACTCTTTGAAGATATAAAACATTACGGAACACAGGAAATATAAAAAATATTCTACTATTATTTTTTAGGAAGAAAATACTGTATTTTATTAGGCTATAGTAAAAAAATATATAAGGGTGTCTAGATGCCCTGTATTTTTGTATCTCTCGTTTAATTGATTTTCACACACGAAAGGGTTGGAAAATGGTCAGGTATTGGCCCAAGGTCATTGCGGCACCTTTTTTTTTTTTTGAGTTGTACTACACATCTTACTTGTTCCATGATTTTTTTGAAACAAAGATACCGCTGTGCAGCCGCCTTATTGTAAATTACCCTTTAAAGATAGGGCTGTGCAGACGTGAAAGCGATTTTCACCTCCCAGAAGGGGTGAAAATGGGTGGAAGGGTGTCTAAATGTAAGTCAGATCCTTCGACTGAGGTTTCTTTCCGTGCTGAAAGATACACATATTTTTTTTTATAGAAATGTAGTTGTTAAATATATATGAGCGCTTTCCATCCCCTTAGAGGACAAAAAAGGCCATTGAAACTTTTGGTCCACTGGATCAGTAGAACAACATATCAAAAATTGGATAAACACGGATAGCGGATTTCCATTTGTGGTGTGCGTGGTCCTTTGTTTCGACAATTCCCTCATCAATGTGTCCCTTTTAATAGTTATTCTCCTGTATCGAATTTTACAATAACACTGAATATCTCGTAGTTAATATTGAAATATGATTTTCTAGCAATATCTAATACGTGTGTATACTCAATCATTTGAAATATTAGCACTTAAAAAGTGAATTTATAAATGTAAATCAATTAATAAGTTCATTTAATGGGTTTGATATTCTGTACTAAGACTTACCACATTTTCCTAAAATTTATTGATAAATAAAGAAAAAAAAAGGAATGAGATGGTTTAGTTTACACTCTGTATGTAATGTACCTAGGTATTATATTACATAAATCATCATACAGGATGTTTGATAGAGCGATGCCGACCCTGAACAGGGGGATATAGGGGGGGTTATTTGGTGTTAATATGATCAGACATACCTATATAAAAAATGCTGCGATTTTTTTATATGCCGATTTTAATTTTTTTCAAATCTTCACTTTTTTGTAATTATTGTAATTATTACGCGCTAAGTTTAACATTTGATATTCAAAAATTTTTTTTTTCTTCAGTCAATAATTAAACTTCCAAAAGTAAAATAATTTAAAAATTTATGTTGATTAGAGAAAAATAAAAAATATATTTATAGAAAAAAATTAGAATGGTATTTAAGGTGTCAAATTAAAAAATTCTATTTACAGTGTGTCCCACTTTTCACGGTAACACCTACGTAGCTCAGTTATTAATAAATCGATTCATTTCAAATTTTTTTAAGGTATACACCTCTTGAAGGTAACTGAAAGCGCATATACCTATTTAATTTATTCCATAGACGTGCGGACTAAGGAGGTGAAAATGAGGTAAATTTTCAGGTAAATTATATTTGGATTTTTTTTTTATATTACCACCATCTCATAGGGCATCTTTTAAAACCCCTTTATGCCAAATTTTGTTAAAATATCTCTAGTAAACTGTATAGGGCCCGAATTTTCTTAGCGTTTTTGGCGAGTACAAAGAAAATTTTAATTATTACTTCAAATTTGTAGCAAAAAATGTGAAAGAACTTTGTACCTGTTTATACCTCTAAAACTACTAGAGATATTTTAACAAAATTTGGCACAAACATGCCCTATGAGATGGTGGTAATCTTTTTAAAAAAAAAAAAACCCTAATACAATTTACCTGAAAATTTACCCTATTTTCACCCCCTTAGTCCGCACGTCTATGGAATAAATTAAATAGGTATATGCGCTTTTAGTTACCTCCAAGAGGTGTATACCTTAACCAAGTTTAAAATAAATCGATTTATTAATAACTGAGCTACGTAGGTGTTACCCTGAAAAGTGGGACACACTGTATATACACTGTTTTTAAAGTTGTCTAGATTTTACAATTATTTTGAAAATTTCTCTGTTTTCTTATTAATATTATCGTGTATATAATCAAGTTTTATCAGTTACTTCTTATTTGAAAATTAGAAAAAATTAGAAAAATTTCTTTTCAAATGTCCTATTTAAAACAAGGATCGCCCTCAATTTTTCTTATTCGCGCTAAGGGTATAAAAGAATGTTGAAGTGTAAACCAATTGCGTCAAGTACTTAGATTAAAACTGGACCATTCATCTTCTATGAGCAAACATAATATTGCTGGAACCGAATTCACGTTCTTAGCAGTGTCTATAAAATACTACTCAGATATCATTAAATATAATTAATTCAAATTCCAATGCTCCTACATATTCCCACGCCACCACTGGCATTCTGTGTTATCTTTCGTACATTTTTGTCCGTATTTGTGCTGTTATGCCTTCGCCAATAGCTAAAATACCATCGCATATTACCCCGAGAAAATAGAAGCCAGCCAAGATGATAATATATGTAAGTCATGCCTGAAACATTGTGATAAAGCGACCTCTATGTGTTGCGCTGTATAGAAAAGAAAGTAATTTAGTATTGTTGGAATTTTCCCTTGGAATTTTCGAATTTTCTATATTGTCCCAGCATTATATTAGTAAATAAATGTTCATATCTTCCTGTAGTGGAACACTACGACGTAAACTTATAACATTGTTTTGATCATCAGTCAGAAATTTCAGTAACCTTGTTATTTCTTTTTTAACAGGCGCACTTCAAACTGGATTTTTCTCCGAATAAAGCGGGGAAGTCGAGCGTGTCTAATATTGTGTTCTCATATCGACATGTCTTATATCGTTTCTAGGAATAGCATAATACATTTTTATCTTTTCCTCAATTCTACCTAAGTATGTATTTTTGTTATTATGTAAAAGATATATTTCACTGAGCATTTTTAGAATCAGCGCAGTCTTAATGTATAATATTTGATAAGCATCTATGCAGTATGCATGAATAATATAGTGTATTTGATATAACGTAGACTACGAGTGCTGTACTAAAATTTACGACTCTAGTGCAACGCAGATCAAGCTTCATAGTCTATTCATATTAGGAAAAATTGGAGAAATAAATTATAATGTTTTGCCGTTTGGAGAATACACGGGTAAGGCTACGTTTATACAGGGTGTCTCACCGGGAACTGAATCGATCAATATAGAGAAAAGTACGCATCAGAAATTTTTGAAAATTTTGGGAGTTACTAAAGTCAGTGTGGCCAATCCAACTAAAATAATTACAAGCAGCTGGCACTTCCGCTTATACCGGAAGTCGACCAAGTCGTACCAACTTGCTTATTTTAAATGGAACATCCTATATATTTCAGGGTTTTCGAAAAGAGCGTAAAATTCTGAGTCAAAAACATGTAGAATACCCTATGCCTAAATCCATCAGTTTCAGAGATATTTGACATTTTATAAAAAATTTGACAGGTGCAACGGTTTGCAAGAACCGTTATAACTTTCTTCGTGTAAAAGATCCTCATTTGCTTCTTGGCACATAAAAAGAACACAAGGAGAACTACGTTCTACAACTGAAATAAATTCAATAATATCATACCAAGTGTTCCGTTTTTCGCGTTACATTTTGTCAACTTCAAACCGCGAAAACTTGTTTAGGTCAAATGGAACACCCTGTATTTTTTTACGTCAAGTTGTGTAAAATTGAATTCCATTTTTTCTGATATTGCATTGTGGGGTTAAAGTGTTCAACTTTTTGAAATATTTGCGATTTTATTAGAAATTCATGAATTGTATTCATTTCATCAAAATAGCCATGATTAGAAACAATCAGTCATTATCTTATGTCAAAAAATGCCAGCACGTTTAAATTACACCCACGAAGACTTTTTAAATTTGTTTATTATTTATGGAGAATGTGATAAGGTAATATCAAGAACTTGCAGCACATTTGCTAATCGATATCCAGAAAAACGGAAACCGTCACCAAACACTGTAAAACGCATACTGGAAAACTTAAAAAATTACGGCTCTGTCAAGGCAAAAATGCAAAGAAGAAAGCCTATTGCTGATGACGAAAACATTGAAATAGTCATTCTGGGATATTTTCATGCATTTCCAAGGATGTCATTAAGACAAGCTGCTCTGGAATCGGGACTATGCAAGGATTCAATTCACAGAGTCTTATTAAAACATAAGTTTCACCCGTTTTCATTCCATATGGTTCACGGATTAAAAGAAACATATTTCCTAAGAAGACATAATTTTTGTTTATTCTAATAAGGTCTGAGGGTGACGATTCTTATTTGTGAAATATTATTTGGACTGATGAAGCAAAATTTACTAAAAATGGACTTTTTAATAGACACAATTCGCATTATTGGAGTGACTCAAATCCTCATATGTTCAGAGAGCGAAACTTTCAGGAAAGTTGGCAGTTCAATGTTTACTGTGCCATAAGAAACGATAGAGTGGTGGCATTACAATTTTTTTTTTTTTGGTGAAAGATATCTGAATATCTTACAAAATTTGAATAACGACTATTTAGAAAATTTACCTCTCACCGAACATAGAAACATTTTTTATCAGCACGACGGTGCCCCCCCACATAACGCATATTTAATTAATAATTATTTACAAGAAACTTTTTATGATCAATGGATTGCCAATAATGGACCTTTCTTATGGCCTCCTCGCTCACCCGACTTATCAGTTGTGGATTATTTTATTTGGGGAACTATTAAAAATAAAGTTTATGAGAGCCCATTAACAACCATTGAAGATTGTATGCAGAGAGTAAGAAATGCATTTCAAAACAGATCACAGGATTCAATTAGAAGAGCTACCCATGAGGAACTAATCCGAAGGTGCGAAAAATGTGTCGAGGTTTGAGGGTGGAATTTTGAGCAATTATTAAATTAAAATGGAATCATGTTTTAAATTGATCTTATCTCTGCTATTTTAGTTCATGCTGTATCTTCAATTCGATTAATACGCATGTTACAGTGTTAGTGTTATTTTCCGTTTTTCTGGATATCTATTAGCAAATGTGCTGCAAGTTCTTGATATTACCTTATCACATTTTCCATAAATAATAAACAAATTTAGAAAGTCTTCGTGGGTGTAATTTAAACGTGCTGGCATTTTTTGACATAAGATAATAACTGATTGTTTCTAATCATGGCTATTTTGATGAAATGATTACAATTCATGAATTTCTAATAAAATCGCAAATATTTAAAAAAGTTGAACACTTTAACCCCACAATGCTAACATCAGAAAAAATGGAATTCAATTTCACACAACTTGACGTAAAAAAATACAGGGTGTTCCATTTGACCTAAACAAATTTTCGCGGTTTGAAGTTGACAAAATGTAACGCGAAAAACGGAACACTTGGTATGATATTATTGAATTTATTTCAGTTGTAGAACGTAGTTCTCCTTGTGTTCTTTTTATGTGCCAAGAAGAAAATGAGGATCTTTTACACGTAGAAAGTTATAACGGTTCTTGCAAACCGTTACACCTGTCAAATTTTCTATAAAATGTCAAATATCTCTGAAACTGATGGATTTAGGCATAGGGTATCCTACATGTTTTTGACCCAGAATTTTACGATCTTTTCGAAAACCCTGAAATATATAGGGTGGTCCATTTAAAATAAGCAAGTTGGTATCGACTTCCGGTATAAGCGGAAGTGCCAGCTGCTTGTAATTATTTTAGTTGGATTGGCCACACTGGCTTTAGTAACTCCCAAAATTTTCAAAAATTTCTGATGCGTACTTTTCTCTATATCGATCGATTCAGTTCCCAGTGAGACACCCTGTAGTGGAGAGGAGAGCAAACCGCCGAGCCGAGCATAGCGGAGGAATTAAACCAATGCAGTGGGCCAAAAATTTCAAAAAGTGGCAAAGATTTAATTTTGTCATAGGCCGATTAACAATCACATATGTAATGAGGGAAAATAATTTAAAAAATAAATGTCCCCAGGGGTAGCTTCTAGGGGTGGCTTCTAGGGGTTGTTTTTCCGAAAAATGGCGTATTTCAGTTTCTTTTTCAGTGTAGACACTGGCATATTAATTTATTTTGTCAGTTTAACGTTATCGAGAACTGCTTTATTAACCCATAAAAAATGTGGAATAGTTATTTCAAGGGAATTAAGTAGATGTTTATGCCCCGAGGGCCTCTGGCCCGAGGGTTTGTAAGTCGCCCGAGGGCATAAACATCTATTAATTCCCGCAGTGCATACAAACTTTTATGTCATACTAGTTCGTTATTGCATCCATAATATTATTTTAAAAAATCCTAAAATTCAGTTTGATTATAACATTTTCATTTTATCATATCGTTGCTAGGGAAATACTTTATTTATTTGTTGAATAAAAAAATTTTGCTAGCTGTCAAACTTAAAAAGTCAAAATGCAGGAACGTTTTAAAATTCCTGACGAAATTGCAAAAAAAGCAGAAAAAGCAACACAAAACTGCCGAATAAATCGAGAGACGCCTACAATAGAGAATGGATGGCAGAAAACTGTGTAGAATATTTTGATAAAACTGTGCTGCTTGCATACTTCGGCGATCTCGCTGAAATATTTTCTTCGACCTCCTTATGGTCCAAATATTTAATGGTAAAGAAGACTTTAATGGTAAATAAGAATATTAACATCGCTAATTACCTTAAGTTAAGCGAATATTTGAACAGTCAAAAGGATACCAGCCAAAAAAGTCTAAAGTTTTGTCTAGAGAAGATCATGTTTTAAAATTTATTAATGAGGCACCGAATGAGATGTTTTTAATGAACAAAATTGCATTAATAGTTGGTGTATTTGGTGGATGTCGACGACAAGTGAATATGCTAGTTACTTACGTAGAAGACACAAAATTAATTTTCATGGTAAATGTACCAGAGACAAAAACCGATAAAAAACGCGTTTTAATCATTGTTGACGAAGACGAAATGAACAGTTTGAAGCTGATAAGAGGCTACATGTCTTTACGGCCACGTGGTTGTTCAGAAAAAATACTTTTTCTGACCTATAGACAAGGTCGCTGTACTGTACAGCCAGTTGGAAAAAACACATTTGGAAAAATCCCATTCATCATTGCGAAATATTTGGGCTTGAGCGATCCTGATAAGTATACAGGATACTGTCTACGTCGAACATCGGCAAATCTTCTGGCAGAGGCTGGAGCCAGTATGACCACACTGAAGCGCCATGGTGGATGAAAAAGTACGTCGGTTGCTGAAGGATATTTAGAGGACAGTATATCTTCAAAAAATGAGGTTTCAAGGATGCTGGCAGGCACACCTTCTGGATCTGGCTTCTTTTTACAGAAACTCGACACCCAGACAATGAAACATGAATCAACATTTGCTGCAGGCAATCTAATTATCACCGGATCCTTCCAATATTGCCAGTTTAATGTGAATTTGACTAAATAAAGTTAAGATTATTTATATAATACTTTAATTTCATATTTTGTAATTAATAAAGTTTATTAATAAGTTAATCAAAAATTGTTTTTTTTTGTCTTTGTACCCGCGCGGGCCGTAAAATGCACTTTATACCCGCAACGGTATAAAGTACACTGTTATGTAGTTGATAACTAACCAATAAAAACACAATAATAAAATAGTATGACATAATAGTATTTTATATAACAAGTGGCTAAAATGATGTTTTTTTTACAAGTGGGGCCTTTGCTATAAACCACACGAGTAAAAAGAAACACATTTTAGTCTCGAGTTATATACAAAATTTTTTGTATCGCCATTCGAAATTAGAAAACAATACAATTTTGTAAAAATATATTTAATTCTATTGCTGTTTCCATAAAAACCAATAAGTTTTATTTCACACTGTGAAATAAAATTTCTTTATTTCACTCTTTTTTCTTTATTTTACACTTGTCAATAATGACATTGTTTTGATTCATTGAAACTGGCAAATAAATGTCATTTTAGGATATGGCGTTACAAAAAAATATTTACCCCCAGGGGCGACTTTCAGAAGTTGTAAGGGATATAGAATAAGATGAAAGCAATAACTAAGTAAATAACTATAGAACTGAATTTTCTTCAAATTTTATTGATAATAAATACTAATTATAATTTCAAAGGATATTATAAAGATAAAAAGTTACTCAACAACTGACTCCGCAACCCCTTGCATCAAGTGAGCGAATAACATAAAAAAAATCACCGGAATCTGAAACGTAGGAAATAAAAGACTGAAAATAAAAAGTACTTTAGATGCATAAACACAGAAAGCTTTGAAGGAGCCGGTAGGGCAGAGGCCACCCAAGTAACAATTTTAGTTTTGATATACTCTATAAGATATTCCGAAAGCTTATTTCTAAGATTAATTATAATTATAAATGATCTGGAAGGACTCTATAAAACTAACTTAAAACCCTTATAAGAGTACAGGGATCCACCTAGAAAAAGACCCACATGCCTCTTTTTAAAACTACTATTAAAGCTTTCAAGTTTCAGTTTTAATGAATCATCTAAATCTTTACTCGTAGAATATTTGAAAAGTATTATAAAACTATATTTGGTTTAGAATAAGCACTGTACTAAAATTTAAAAGGCATACACAAATGCATTGAGAAAACGTTTTATATTTAATGAAGTAAATATGAAAGCAAATAAATCTATTGCCACACTCACATCATCCACACAATATATGGGCCGCCATGCATAGTTATAAAATGAACATATGGCGAATACTGAGAGAGAGTATGTACAAATAAAGTATTGGGAGTCCTCACAGTGTCCTAAAATCTTCAGCAAGGTTAAGTTTACTGTAAAACATGTTTTACATAGTTCTTAAAAATTCGCGCGCCCTCCAAAAACATAAATTAAAAAAATATATGGATAATTAATTTTTCTTTTCGGTGACTTAAAACCTTCACAAAACCAAAACTTGGAACCTTCCCAATATGGCTGGTTGCTAGAAATAATGGCGGCTGTAAGCATAAACCTTACTAGTTGTGAATAATTCAACTTCTAACATGTTTTGTCTTAAAATGTCTATTAAATCACCAATTGCTCTTTAAGTATGCCGATTTGTTCCCGTAGAAATATATTTTAAGTCTCTTTGGTTTTAAAATATTTTTTATTAACGCAACCGCTTTAGGAGTTTATGGCGCCTATAAAATCTAACCTAAAAATTCGGTTTGATTTTAAGATCTTGCCACATTTATAGAAAGTTATTGGAAGTACCACTTGCCATGTCTCAATGTCGGTCGGTAATGGATATTGCCTGCCCTCTTCCTGACAACCTATTTTTTGGATTTGAGGGTTTTCTACTATGTGTGTTTGTTCATCCACATACACACGGCATCCACAAATACATGAAGTGCCATCGAATATTTCTTAATACAGCTCAAAAACTATCTATTTTAAAGTCTGGACAAAGAGAAACCAAATCCTGACTTATTATAGGTTTCTGCCCATTTCATTAAAACTCTAATAAGTTGTATTTATGACCCGAGTCGAAACTTTGTCATCTCAAAGCATATTAGATTTATAATCCAGCATTAACAACTACTTCAAGATAATTTTATAAAGCGATTATAAAGCCTCAACATTTCCTAAATTCTTCAATAAAACTCGATCCTCCTAAGTTGCACTTAACAACTAGAGAGTTTTATTGAAGGCTTGACAAATACCTTGATCAGTTAGTCATAAATCAATAAAGACTACAAGATAATTCAGTTTTAATGTAAATTCTTGAAAGCCTTTTTAAAACTTTCTTTAAGACAAGATTTTCTTTAAGTGAATTTGACATTTATTATATCTGGCATAAATCACTGGTTTATGTGGTGGCCATTACAAAGCACTGATAAAACTTACATAAACCTAAAAGGAATTTAAATTGTTACTTGGGCAAGGATAGGCTGTTTAAAAGATGGCAGAGATAGTGGGACATTGCAGAGGCAAAGTGGGCGAGACGCCTCATCAAGAACATCAGGGCGTGGATGAAACGGAGGCATGGTGAGGTACACTATTACCTCACCCAAGCTCTGAGCGGACATGGACGCTTCATGGAGTATTTATATGATATTGGCAAGACTGACAGCAGAGAGTATGTATACTGTGGAGAGATCGATGACTTGGAGCATGTAACAGATGGAGGGTAGAGAGGCGAGACGGCGGGGAGCTGGAAAAAAGTGTAAAATGTGGAAAAGTGGTGAAACAGCACAGATTTGAAAAATTCCTTTTTTCACATGTTCCCTAGACTCCCAGGAGCATTCATCAGCATTGACCCCTGCATTACCTCCGAGAAAGTTAGGGGGGGTGGTGTCCCAAAAAGTATCTGTCATAAAGAAATTTATGAAAATAATATTTCGCCTCGGAAAGGGCTCCAGGAGATTTTTTGGGTAGCTGATATCACGAATCGGAGGTCCATATTGGGGAATTCCATATTGCAGCATGAAATTCGTGCCATTTTTTGATGAAAATTCCACTTTTTCGGGCGGAAATTTAAATATGAATATTGTGCTGCAGAAGTGTGCTCTAGGGAGTTTTTTGGGTCGCTTATCACGATTCCGAGGTCCAAATTGAGCAATTTCATATTCCAGACTAGAATACCTGCCATGGAAAATTCCATTTTTTCGGAAAAATTTGAAGTAATAACGTTTTTCCACGAAAATGTGCTC
Organism: Rutpela maculata; assembly: GCA_936432065.2. Taxonomy (NCBI): domain Eukaryota; kingdom Metazoa; phylum Arthropoda; class Insecta; order Coleoptera; family Cerambycidae; genus Rutpela; species Rutpela maculata. The sequence continues at coordinate 164,949,293 of OW386288.2, forward strand.
TATGAGGTTTTTTCGGTCGCTGATTATGATTTTGAGGTCCAAATTTAAGAATTCCATATTCCAGACTGGAGTACGTGCCATGGAAAATTTCATTTTTTCAGAAAAAATTTAAATGTTAACGTTTTTCCACGAAAATGAATCGATTTGTCCGGCTTAAATATCGGATGAACAGGAAGATGAAAGTGACACTGAAGAAGAACCAACAATCGACGCGGTAGTTCATTCGGCTAAGGCGTATTGAGTGGCGAATATGCTGATCGACTCGCTACCGCGCTCTGGGTTCGACCCCCAGCCCCGGTATTGACAACACCGGTGGGTGTGGATGTATGTCTGCGTTTTTCCAAATGTGTAACCCCCTTCCGCACAGCCTTGGCTATGGATTTGGGGATTGTCTACTATCTGTGGTGTGTTTAAATCCTAAATTACCAATTCTCGAATATGATTCAGATTATGATTGATGTAAATGGTGTGAATTATATACAAAAATAATGATAAATTAATAACTATATTATCACACAGAATACCACCTTTTGAACCCACATAATAAATGCTATATTTTTATAAAAAGTGTTATCTTTTAATCACTTACCTCACTTGAAAGAAGAAAACATTTGCATGCATTCCTGCAGTGTTTATAAAATTGCCATGTATATTAATTTGAAATGCTCGTAATATTCATACATAACTTTTTTCTTCAAAGTAAAATTATTTTGAAATACTCATAATATTCATACATAATTTTTTTCTTCAAACTGAAATTCGACACGAAATATGGCACAAATTCCAGTACAGAATATGGAATTCTTGAATTTGGATCTCAAAAAAGTGGAATTTTCATCAAAAATAGCACGAGTTCCATACCGGAATACGGAATTCCTCAGATTTGTGATCAGCGACCCCATAATAACAGAATAAATGGAACACGTGAAACAAGGAATTTTTCAAATCGGTGCTCTTCCACCACTTTTCCACATTTCCCGGCTTATTTATTGGACTATTTCGGAAGATATGGTAGAGAGGATGTTGGAAATGGAGGAGAACTGGAGAAGGGTGGATGAGAAAATAACCCGTATTATCAAAAAGAAGGAATAGAAGGAAAGAGAGATGGGTTTGAACCCACGGAGAAACGCCAATTAACACCAGAAAACTTGAGTGACCTGTAGGTCCAATGAAAAGCGAAAGCAGTCCCAGACCAGCAGGAAACACCGAATAGTGGGAGGGCTGTTTAGCTGGTTGAAGATAGGCACTACCCATCCTCGATAGACTCTAAGCGACGGGTGTCCATGATGATTTCCCCTCCCACAAAAAAAAAGATGCAGAACCATAAAAAGAGACCATAAACACTCCACGTCACGACACAATGTGTGGCAACGAATATCACAAACAGCTACCGTTCACATCCTATACTCCTGTACCATACGCCATGCACTCTCGCTGCTGGCAACTAGCATGACCCAAATCCTACCCAACGTAGACATGGCCGGCCCGGCGGTATGTTTCACGTGAGTGGCAGTAATCCTTACCATATGCTTGTAAATAAAATAAAATCAAATCGAATCAATCGTTTTAAAATAGATATTTGTCTTATGTTTACTAACAATTTCTAATCCATTTGTCAAAATGGCATTATTTCAAATTATTCATATATGTTAATAGTAGGCAGGTGGATAAGTTTATATGAGTTTTTTTCCACGCCCATTGAATCTCGTCAAGCAGAAAAAAATCTCATTTAATGACCTCAAACTTTCAACTGCGGTTGAAATAACTGTGCTGCTAATATTTATAATATATAAGAAAAGATGCATCATACTTTTCCTAACTTACGCACAAGTGCTTGAAAAAAATGTAATTTTTCTTCAAACGTCAGAAAAACATGACATTTTTTAACTCATTTCATGACATTAAGTTTGATTTTTTAGACGGCTGCGTGTTGCCATTAATAACGGAGGTAAAAGTACTTTTTCTAATTTTGACATATAACGTGACACTTTTCAAAACTGATGTAAGTGTCAAAACGTCCTACTTTTCACAACCAGTCATGAAACGTAAAATTTTACGTAACTGGTGAGGCAAAGTTCGTTATGTCATCAATCGGGAAAGATAAACAACAAAGAAAGAATGTTTATTCAACACAAAATGGAATACTGAGTCCATAAAGTGGAAGCTTCTACATTCTTCTTTCCTTCAAAATATGCTAACAAAACATTTTCATTAATACTATTTACTTTATGTTATCAAATTAGGATTTCAAATAATATTGTAAACTTGGCTAAATAATGTCTGTCAATTTTGACATTAAAATTATAACGTGTGATAGCAACAAAGGTAACTATGAAAAATATTACTTAATTTTTAAAACCTCTAAATACTCCTATTTCATTTATGTTTAAAGGGTTTTTAGACTTTTAAATTTAGAAAAAATCATGTATGTAACACGTTTCGAAAGACAGCCTTGTGCAACTCGTGTTATTTTGCGGGATCTCGCTTCGCCCGTCTCGCAAACATCCACTGGTTACACAAAATAACGTCTTTCGTAACTGGTTATATAAATACCTATTTTCTGATGCTATGAGCGACATAAGAAGTAATATCCATAGCAACGCATATTTTATTTAATACGCCCGCCATGCGGTATTAACACAATGCGTTTTTGGTGGCGAATTCGAGACTTTTTATCTTTATTCTTTTTATAGCTAATCGACGTTTGAAGAAAAAATAGCATGTTTTATTCGGAGTAAAAGCCACTTGTTGTGACTCGCCTGTAATTGCCGGACTCACTTCGTTCGTCCGGCAAACCTACAGACTCGACACAAAAGTATATCTTTTACTTCTAATAAAACAATGCACTATTTTAAACAAAACTGCGTAAAACTCTGTCAATTCAAAAAGTTATTAATAAACGACTGTGGAAAAAAAATCAAACTGAAGTGTTAGTTTACAGACTATCATCTAAATGATTTCTTCAATAATATTAAATTTGTTTTCGAATACGATACTCTGCTTTAATCCCCTTAAATGTAATTAGAGTGAAAAACACACATAAACTCTAAAGGCTCTCTCTACCTTTGCTGTGAGACTAGCATAATTCAATGAAAATATAATTTAACATTCTAAAATAATTTAGTTGTCTCACAAACGCAATAATATAAATTGATCCAATTTCCTTTACAACATTATTTCCATTACTGCGATTATCTAATTTGTTGGTCTTTATATACCACTTATTTTCAGCAGTCCGTGTTAAAATCCAGTATATCTCATAAGCCGTTGGACATCTGATTTATTTAATTGACTGCTTTAATGGTCTCCTATAACATTTAAAGCAGAAATTTAAATGGTTTATTGCTTAAAAAGGCAATTTACTTTAAGATATCGTTATAATAAAATGTTTTTCATTAAGTAATTACTTAGAAGTCTAATGCAATTTGCGATAATAGTTTTTAAATGGAGCTATAAAATTCTATTTTACTATCAAGGATGCATCAAGTAGATTATTTTTGTTAAAACACTGATGTTTTTATTTTCAGGACAATTTCTACATTCTCTTCCTAAAAATCATTAAATTAAATTTCTTCATATGTATTCAATAAATACACGCAAACTTAAAATCATCACAAAATAATCTTATATATAAAAAATCTAATCAGAAATGAATGACAAAAATAACATGAAAGTTAATAATGACAATAAAAATTCATCGCTTGGCTTTTGTATGAAGATTTTATTTTGCTTTTCGATTTTTTGACATTAGAAATGGTTTTAAAGTTATAGCAGCAAAGTTATAGTTCAAACAAAATTATATTGGGATTTTACAAACAACAGTGAAAATAATCTAAGACCAATCAAAAATGAAAATTATTTATTAAAATATCGGTTTCTTATCTTTTTGTTTTTCTGATAACATACATTTTGGTTATGGTGGGCAAGGTCAGTGGCTTTTTCGCAAACTCATCGTTACAAGCATTTTTTATGCATTGATTAATTCTATCGAACTTAAATAACGACAAAATAGACTTCTGGCATATGTCAGCCCGTCGAGTTGGCCATGGTTCAAGATATAAAAATCAGTAATATTATATCATCGTTACAGGGCTATTTTTTTTTGTGTGTGTACACATTTTATGTTTAGAATGAATAAAATAAGATCGCCAGAAAGTGTAGGCCATCAGGAGCGCAGCCAAAAAGGTCAAAGATGTAAAAAAACGGAGTTATATAACATGATCGTTACAAGTTTTTTTTAGGCTGGGCATGTTTATGTAAATGTTTTAGAACTCAGAAAAAAATTCCCAGAAAGAAACTCCCGTCAGTAAGGCTAGCCATAAAGAAAATGTTTAGGATTTTTGGAGAAAATTGGATTTTTTTCGCATATTTCATCTCAGAACTCTAAACCCATCGTTACAAGTACTGGCTCCTTTTTGAAACGTAAATATAAGCTCCTTCAACGATAGAATATCCTCCCCAGATAGTTCCTAGTGTCAACAAAAGTACCATAGGCTCTTAAATATACAGGAATTTAACACTTCTAATTTAACTTCTTACCGTGCCTCAGATGTATTGTATCATTATTACCTTTCTGGATGCGCTTCCTGACGGCCCACACTTTCTAGCAATTTTATTTTATTCATTCTAAACATAAAACGTATACGCACGAAAAAAAATGGGCCTTGTAACGATGACATGATTTCACTGATTTTTAGACAGTGTTCGTGACGCACCTGACAGGGGGTGCACCGCCAGAAGTCAATTTTATGAATGATTATCATCCATTAAATCATAAAAATATCTCAAAGTCACCTAGCTCCTGCTCTATTATAATACTAGAAAATAAAAGGCTCTAAAATGAATTTATTTAAAATTTACCAATCCGTAAGTTTATGTAGTATAAAGAACGCTTATCTCATTAGATATATCTGAAACATAAGGTTAAAATAGTAGTGGTCCTAGAATTGAACTTTGTAGTAGACCTGCCTTTACAGTTTTGAATTGAGATTTATCTATATTTTGATTTATAATAACACATAGATTAAGTTATTTATAATAGGTTGAAAATAGAATAATACAATTTTGACATCAAAAGTACATTATAAAGCCTGTCAAAAATTTTGAGAATCCAAGCAGTACTAAAAAAGTACGTCCCATTATCTCCTACTCAAAGAAGCTCTCGTCATGTACCAAGGGCCTTGTTCTAGCCAGCTCAGACCTACCTAGCTCGAAACTGCAGTCTGCAAGTGGTGTGAAGTGGCTGGCACGAGAGCTCCTTTGAGTAGGAATAAGACTTTCGGCTGGTGTCTGCTGCAGTCGAAACTTTAGCGTTTTGTGGCAATACATAGTTATTGCACTTAAGACGGCCAGGTTTTTAATTCGTAATTCAGCTCGGCGGGGCAGTAGCCCGGAGAATAGCTGTTGGTTGCAGTCTGGCTTCTATTCCTTATATATTCAAGGAAACGTATAGGATTTGAAAAAATATTTCACTAGTAAAAAAAAGACTCTACTATATATTATTCAAATTCACTTATGCTATATATTTTTTAACGCTACTTGAATTGTTTTGTATTTTTATTACTTGTTGGCTAATTGTCTAATTTATAATATAGACCAGGGAAATTAGATCAAATTTGTCCGGAATAACAAAATTTTGAAGTACAGCTCGGATCGAGATGCGATTTTCGGCACCCCTTTCGGAAAAATATTAGAAAAAAAATCTACATATAGTGAATAAATCGTTCGAAGAAAATTGCACATGGGTGCATAAAATGCATCTAAAGTGCATAATTTTTTGAAAAGTTCTATAAATTGATAGAAAGCCGTGAAAATTTCGTGGGAATCGCTTCTCGGGGGCTTTCGAGATCGCTGAGTGTAAATCTGATATCGAAACTTACCAGGGATGCTTGGTAGGGAGAGAAGATCCATTGGAGTGGGGCTATGAACTCGAGGATGGAGAGCTAACTCCAGTTCCAATGACACGCAGGAGGCAGGTCCTCCCAGTATCATGAAAATGATCCCTGGTAAGTTTCGATGTCAGATTTGGACTCGACCTCGAAAGCCCCCGGGAAGCGATTTCCCCGTGATTTTTCGGCACTTTGAATTTTTCACTCGATTTCATCCACTCCCACCCCCGAAGAGCCACCCCCGATCATCCCTGGTAAGTTTCGATGTCATATTTGTACTCAGCGACCTTGAAAGCCCCCGGAAAGCAATTTCCCTGTGATTTTTGGGCACTTTGAATTTGTCACTCAATTTCACCCCCGAAGAGTCACATCCGAGCATCCCTGGTAAGTTTCGATGTCAGATTTCGACTCAGTGACCTCGTTATAGTTATTGAAAGCACTTGGGCATTTTGAATTTTTCACTCAATTTCACCCCCTTCCACCCCCGAGCATCCCTGGTAAGTTTCGATGTCAGATTTAGACTTAGCGACCTCGAAAGCCCCCGAGAGGCGATTCTCACGAGATTTTCACGACTTTCTATCAAATTCTAGAATTTTCCAAAAAATTATGCACTTTAGATGCATTTTATGCACCCCCTATGCCAATATTCTTCGAACGATTTATTCACTATATGTAGACTTTTTTCCTAATATTTTTCCGAAAACGATGCCGAAAACCGCATCTCGATCCGAGTTGTACTTCAAAATTTAGTTATTTTTATCTAAAATCCCTGGTCTAATAATCTCTTACGAATGTTTAAAGTTATGAATATAGTTATAGCCATAGTTGTAGTTATAGTTCTTAAGTTATAGTTATTGTTTAACTGAATTATTTTTAGCACTGTGCGAAAGGTCACGCTACCCTAGCCATTTCTTTGATTGTAGATAGATAGCTAGCTTAATTATTTTCTATATTTCGTTCGTGTATGGTGTAATTGAAATTTGGAGTAGTTAGCACTCACGCATGTCTTTATTTTAAACAGGTATCTGTAATTGGTCATTTATTTCCTATAGGTACTTTTTCAATAAATAAATAAATAAATTACATAATATAATTATTGAGAAAATTTGTTTTGTTTGATTGTAACCGATTAAAAAATTATTACTGCTGTTACTGGATATTTTCATGAAGTACTTTACTTTATATAGAATAATATTTTGGCTATAAACGGCTCCGTTATATAAGTATATCACTTTTATAGGACATCAATATTCACATAGATATTCCCAGTCGTACATTGTGTATCAGATGTAATTTACGGCTCTACAGTAAAAATGAAAAAGCCGTTCTCGAAAAGACGTATATACATATATATCTAGTGACATTTATATCCATATTCGTTATTGTAAACGTAATTTGTGTTTTATTATGATGATCATCTAAAAATTTACTGCTACGTATCTGTTCTAACATAATGTGGCAGTTTATCGTCCGAATTGATTGCTTAGCATTAGTTTCCGTGCTGGATGAACCCTTTTATTTTCATTAGGGATAATATAATAAAATCGTAATAATAGACTCTCTCAGGCCTCATATTCATGCACAATAAAGAATAAATCGACTGGATGACTGGTTGATGTATTGATATTAATGCCTTAATGTAGTTGCACTTTTAGAGGAAAATAACATGCTGCCGTAGAAAAAAAATATGTATTTTTTCTTACACGGTATTTTAAGGCTTATTTAACTAGAAATAAAAATGTATATATGGATAGACACAGGATATTGTCCTCTAAAAGATACAAAAGAAGTTACCTGTTTTGGTCTATTTTGAAAAAAGTAGGTCGAAATATGAAGATTACACCCCACAACTCTGAAGGATAAAATACTACGTCGGCTGTTTGATCAACTTCTGTTTTTCATAAGAATGACAGTGAAAATAGAAATTGGAAGTATACCGCTGTGAATATTCTATGTAACCTATCAGCGACACTTAAAAATATAACAATGAGTCAAACACTCTGAGATACTGGACAGCAAACACAGCGTATATTGCAGTTCTGTGTGGCTGTTATAGAAATCAATAAAACCCATAAAAAATAACAAAATAGAAACATCATGAAATGTACAGCTCGAAACAGGATAAAAAATTTTAAAAAAAGTCCCTTGTCCTTATCGGGTTACATGCTTAGCAAAATGTTTGTAAATGCGAGAAAGCCTCATACATTTGCCTTAAAAAGCATTTCCAAGTATTCAGTCCTGGCAAATGATATACTTGTCCATAGAGACTCTAAAGCTAACCACAAGCAAACTAAAATTTTCATAAATATTTAGTTGAGATAAAACATCCCCTGTATCCTAACTTGCCGTGTATGGTATGCCGATATGATTTATTCTATAGTTAGGAAATGAACCACTTTACTTTTTGTAAATTGAATTTTTAATCAATACGTACTATTAAATTCTAGACAAATTATTGAACTAATTAACAATGAGCTTAACTGCTCATACGATCGGCAACTGATTTTTGAGGATTTCATATAGTTTGTTACGTCTGTTCAGGACTCCAATTGCAGCACAGAAGCTAACGAGCTAATTCTATGAAAGTAATTAGCATTAAGACATATATATCAGAATAAAGTGAATCACATCAACGAAGGCATAGATATCGGAGAGTAGCAGAGTAATCTACGGCAAGTAGAACATTTTTCTTCCTCGTTTATCACACGACTCAGATTTTTAGTCGCCTTTTAAGAGTTATAACAATCTCCCCGAGTGGAAAGTTTCACTATATATCCAGGACGATGAAGTTGTTACTCCTGCGAAGAGGCGACTTATACTTTTCTTAGAAAATTAAAGAATTATACTCCAAGAAAATGTTTTATTATTCTTTCTTGTTCTAGAGGAGTTTATTTTGTGTTAAGTTGTTTAAAAAAGTTCGACGTTACATCAGGTCTCCCCCAGGGTAGCGTCTTGGGTCCTCTAGTTTTTTTAATGTTTATAAATGATTTGCCCGACCATATAATCGACGGTGAAGTGTTTATATTTGCAGATGATACCACCATCATAATCTCAAGTCCCGATGTACAAGAATTAAATCGAAAAATCAATAATGTGCTCACCCAGTTTGACAACTACTGCTACAAAAATAGACTCATCATAAATTATTCAAAAACAGTAGCAATTGAATACCACAAATACTCGAGACCAAAAATAATGAACTATAATTTTCACATAGACAAAAATTCTGTTGTTTTAAGCAGTCACTGTAAACTAGGTAAAATCGTCGATGAACACCTAAACTGGAACGAACATATCAACTCGATTTGCTCTAAACTTAATAAACAATACTATGCACTCCTGAATTTAAAAACCATTATAGATAAGAAATCGGCCTATTATGCCCTAATCTACTCTGTGATTGGCTACAATATAACTGTATACGGTCTGGCAGTAACGAGTAATAGAATATTCTTAGCCCAGAAAAGAATATTTCGGCTCATGTTTAATTTAGGATACAGAGAATCATGTAGGCAAACATTTAATGACAAAAAAATCTTAACGTTTACTGGGATATATCCACTTTTAAGTTATATTTACTCCAATAAAGCACAATTTAAAAAAAATTCAATAATTACCCCACCAGTAGAAACGAAGATATCAGAATATTTACATTTACTTACAGTAGTTACAGAAAATCTCCCGAGTATGCGGGATGCTACGTTTCAATATGTTACCTCCTCAGATAGAGAGCGCATCCAGCTGAATATATTTAAAATATTACTAAAAGAATTCCTACATCAAAATACTTTTTACACAACAGAAGAATTCATCACCGTTGTACAAAAATCTAAGTTTTCTACGAGGGGCAAATCGCGAATGAAATCTGGTGTACACTCAGGAGGAAATCCGAGGAAATCTTAAGGAAATCCAAAGAAATCTTAGGAAATCCCAGGAAATCTCAGAAAATATTTTGCTTTTCAGATTTCTCCCTCAGCTCTTCAAAAATTAATTTTAAAGAAATCCATGGAAATCTTAAGAAAACCCGAGGAAATCTCAGGAAATCTTAGGAAATCCCAGGAAATCTGTGTAATCTTCGTCAAAGAGGAAATCTGATGTACAAAATTTTGGGCTACTACTTATATCTTGTTTATTTATATATTATTTTACACTTATGTTTGTTATTCTGATATCTTTATGAATGTGTTCATATATGAAAAAATATATGTTCTGTTCACTTAACTTGTCTATCCAATGTAAACTGGTTGAAGACCAAAAAGTTTCAGTCAGCCAATCAACATAATTGAACTAATATTTTATACTTTATAAATCCAACAGGATTTTTTATTCAATTTGGATAATTTTTTGCAGGAATCTATTTTGTAAAGCTGTTTCAAAGGTGGATAATGAAACTATGGGAATCTCTCGTATTCAAATCCTTCATTTTGTTTGAGAAATTAATTATTCAAGAATGCCGTTAAATTAGTTTATTTTTTTATTACTCTTCTACTTTCATTTAGGTTCGAAGAGCTTAATTTATTTCCAAAGTTAATTTAATTATTCAGTCCACTTTAGCATTAACAAGTAGCTTATATAGTAGCTTTAATATAATTCTACAGGTGGCCTGTTTCGCGAGCGGCTATAATAAGAGTTATGAACTTCGTAATTTTGATAAACAATCCTAATAGTAGGGAAGCCAATTGACTTAGATGGAATTTCCGTCCAACTCAGCTGGGAAATGGCGACAGCAAGCAAAAACATATTCGATAAGGTCTCCTGAATGGGAAAATGCCTGATGTCGCGATCTCATTGTGTTGAGGATATAGTTATGACGTCATTAAGATGGCCACCGAACATTTCTAAGCAGATGAAGTATTGAGTTAAAATGTTAAATATCTCAAAAACTATGGTACGTAAAAAATGCTAATGCTAAAAAGAAAGCTTAGAAATTGAGGGTGAATTTATGTTTCATTTCTGTAGGATTAGCAGTTTCGGAAATATGGAAGTTTAAAGATGGCGTCCGAACGTTTATAGAAGTATTTAGATTGAATTGTTACATGTCAAAAGCAAGCTTGGCTATTCAAGTTATTGTCATTGCCAAAAGTAGGTATTAAGTAGGTATTAAGCATTGCACGTTGGTGTAAAGAGGGTTGTAGCTCCTAAGGTCAAATTTTAACGCGTCACCGGGTAGGCGTATTGGAAGGCATTCTAGAAGATCAGTTTTACTCAAATGATTGACCAGCACGTTGGCAAGCTTCTTCTGGTGAAAACTTTCTATTTTAATTGCCGTTTATAGGCTTTCCATTTAATTTATTTATGGGATTTTAGAAGTTCACTAATTTGTGCGTGCATTATGGATGTTTTGACGAATTAGTTTTTTTTAATCTATAGAGCACGTGTTTCATTAACATATTTTCCTGGTATTGTAGAAAGCCATTTTGTCTTGACTATATCCAAATGGTTTTATATTTTGGATCAGCGATTCAACGTATTTTCCTGGTATTGTAGAAAGCCATTTTGTCTTGATTATATCCAAATGGTTTGATATTTTGGATCACCGATTCGAACCGCTCTCCAGCTTCGAGTAAGTTAATAAGGTTGATTTTTAATTTTTTATATATGTACTTATATACCTGTATTTTTTCTCAGGGTTCCCAATTTCAATTGCAGTTTTTCCATTTCAATTTAAATTTCAAATTTTACCTTTCCACGTTTACGTATTCAACTTTACCTTATTTCGATTTCATTTATACCTCGTTTTATTCTATTTTACGTCGTCTATTCCAATGATGTTAGTTGAAAGTTCTATTACCTTCTTGGGTATGGACTTCCTCTAGTTTATACTTGGCTCCAATCATTTTACGTGCAGGAGTAACCCTGGGTTTCAGCGTTTGCTCTTGTACACCACTTATGGTCCCTGGATTGATTTAACGACGACGACTTTACGCATAACTAACATACTTGAAAGTTGCGTGAAGCGTCATATAAAACTAATTAAATGCTTAACAAAAATGTTCTGATGCAACTTCGTAGATGTTAACTTGCTAAAAAGCTTACGCTGATGAAAAGTAACTAGTCACGGAAAAGAGTGAGAGCGGTTTTGCGATTTGATAGTGTGTTGGTGACATATAAAAGTTTAGTATAACCTTTGCAAAACTATATTAAGTCTTGTACTGAAACAAAGTGTGTTTTATTAGATTTTAATTAAAAATGTATTTTAATCTAAGCGAAACGCTACGCTTAGATTAAAATACATTTTTAATTAAAACCTAATAAAACACACTTTGTTTCAGTACACACTAAACATTATATTTAACATTTTTAAATTAATAGTGCCCAGACATCTAATTATTTGATAGTAGCCTTGTGTTTAGGCGTAAGATATACCTTTTTATGTATTTATGTTAAAACAGTCTATTTATCTTTTTATTACAGTTCCTAATCATTGTTTTTTCACATATAACGTAAAAGTAACACCGTTTTATTTAGAGACATATTAAATATTCGATCTCGTGCAGTTTGTGATACCGTGCGTGTAATTTCCCATTAGGCATGTACATTCACGTAGCGCGAGAGATTTGACAACACCGGCAGCCGTAAATTCGTCCGTCGTCCAGCTCTGTTATTTCATTTCAGCCAGCTGGCACGCGCGATGTTGTAATTCTTCTCCCCATGCCTAGCCCGCGACTACACACACGGTATAAGTGATAAGTTACACGGAAGGTAATTTATCAGCTTTAGTTCTATTTTAATTTAATGCGGTAATCTCGCGCATACTTGGGGGTAGGGTCAGGGGGGTTATTTCTTGTAGGACGCATATATGAGGAACTAATTTCCAACTCTATGGCAGCACTAACAAGTAAACTTACGTAAAGATAATCTAAAGAGTACAATGTCATTTGTATAGTTATCTGAATTTGCGTAACCCATACATCAACTTAAAGGCAATTAAATTTATTAATTTCATACCTCAGTCGATATTTTGCAAGTAAAAGCCATATTTTTCAAGTTTGTTAACTAATTTAATGTATTTCATACCATATCCTTTATTTTACAAGCATAGGCTAACGAGAACTTTTTCTTTCTTTTCTAACGTAGAGTTTTGCCTCCGAAATTTATTTAATTTCTGAAATTTAATTAAATTAAATCATTGTATGAGAAATCCGTTTAGTTTATAGACACAGTAACTTTATCAATTTCACAATTAATCTGGAGACATGTATTTATCAAGTAATAATGTGTTTAGTATTACGAGATGGATCCAATTAAATTATTATCAGTCTGGAGTTCCATAATACTAGATGCTATGTAGCCATGGTTAAGTCAACTTGTGATCTATGAATTGTCCAACTATAGTCCCGTCAACCTTACTAATTTTGAGACGGCTTCAAGTCCAATTTAATTTAGTTGATTCAGTCCAATTAGTTCGAGTATTATTATTGAGTATAGTCAAGTTCAACTCGCGGAAAACCAAAACTGATAACGTCCAGGTGCTTGTGAGTAGCCAATGTACGTCATACCGCTATCTTGCAGTTTCCTGAGCTATGGATAACATGATAGGGGCTGAGGAACCTCACCAGGACTTACCTTCAATGCGTCCGTCATCAGGTGGTAAAGAATGTGTTTATTTATATTGTATTTATTGTGCTACGATTTTATGACAGCAAGATATCAGTGAACTTTCTATTTTCGTTAACTATTCATTATTTTGTAATTTATCTTTACCTACGATCACTACTGTAAATAGTAAAAAACACACTACCTGCCATCTATGTAAGTTGAATTTTATATATTGTAAACAAAACGCACTAAACAAATCGCACGGCAAACAAAACGCACGGGACAACCAAATATAGGTGGCTTAGTTCGTTGACGCGGGGTTTAAAAAACAAATGCGCCTACGTAATTTTCAAACGCTGTCAAAACTAACATAATATTTGTTGAATAATATTGTTGACTAGTAAACTAAATTCAGATTTTATTAAATAAATATAAATAAATATGATCGTAGGTAAAGTATAGTACATAATTCGAGTTGTAAAGCAATTACGCACTCACGGAAATACGCAGTAGCCGCTACGCGTCAATCGTGCGTAACTTTTCCATTCGTGCGTAATATGCGTCTTACAACACTCATTACGTAATATACTATTAAACGTTTGTGTGACTACTTTTGATCTTAAATATTTATTGTTTCTTTCATGGATTATTAAATGATACTCACGGTGTGTTTATCAATTATATCATTAACAAAATCTAACTCTTTTAAAATATTACTAGAAACGTTCATTTGTCCATGTGGTCACAATTTATATATAATGTTATTTTGAATTAGTTTATATTTTTTTCTCTGTATTTCGCTGAATTTTCCTATTTAATAGATAATTAATAAATAGTACATTTTTATCTTAAAAATTTAGATCTTTTTAATTTATTTGTTTGTGTCTGTCTCATTATTAGGCTTTCCACAGCAGTCGGTTTTGTGATTAACGAGGGTAGTTTATTATCAATTTTACTGTGGATGGTGCCCTTTTTATCAACATCTATATTTTCACTCCCGTTTTAATCACGAAACAAACTGGCTAGACGATTACCTGTGAAACTGTTGGTTCTCTCTCTCACTCATATAAAAACTAGATCCACGAACCCAGCCCCTCACAAGATCAGCTAGTCGTTAGCCGCCGTGTTTGTGATTTAGTTGAAGTATTTTTATTTATTGCCAAAACGAGGTAAAAATACAATTTATCCAAAACCAAATAGTGTTTCTGTCTTATGTCGTAGGTACATTAGTTTGGAGAAAATATGAAATAAAACTTTTACTTTATAATCAAAAAATACCACATATTGCATCACTAACTTCCAACTAGGAAAACTACGTTAGCTGATTTTATTTAAGCTCTCATCAACTGGGCACTTCTAGAAAACAGTAAGAGAAATTAAACTTTTATAATATGATTGAATTCAGCAATTACAACTAATATGATAAAATAAGTCACGTAACGCAAGGACGACTATGGACGGCACTCTACTAATATTAAATATTAAAAACGTATTATAACTGACCCAAATAAAAACAAGCTAAAAACGTACTCTTCGCCAATTTATTCAGCTTTTTATATATAATTGTTACACATCCTACAGGATACTTTTCGCAGTTTCCTTGTAAATAAGTTTTTGGACATCCTAAATTTTGTGATACCATCTTTGTTGTGAAAAAAATTATATGAAAAAAAATATCCAACCTGTGTGGGATTCGAACACGGGACCTATGGATTGCAACGCAAAGCTTTAGCCGCTGCGCCACCACATATTGCTATGAAAATTGATTGTCTGTGATATACCTATATCTTTCGACAATCATACACATTTCAACTCGTACTTCTATGAAATATATATTAGTAAAATAAACAAAAAAAATATATTATGGAAATAATATTTCCATTTTAGTACAAGCGAAAAAAATTAAGAGAATATATTTTTTTAAATTAAATAATTAATAACTTTTTTATTTACCCATCGATTTTCTTCAAAAAACAATAGGGTTCTTCCTTTAGCTACCACTAACTTACTTTCTAAATTTCAATACAATCGGACTTTTCTTTCTTAAGTTATCGTGCTTACAAGAAACGTGACGGACGGACAGACGGACATTTTGAAAGTTGTTCAGAATTCGTTCACTAATACAATGATATGAACATTTTTCCTCTACGAGCGATATTTACGATTTTAGAAATGTGCCGATCAAACACAATATACTCTTCGTTTTTGCGAAGAGTATAATAATGAAACAAACGCAATTTATTAAAATCTAACAAAATCTAATTTAACTGCATGAACCAATAGACAATAAGCCGATTGGAGTTTTTCTAACCGACTAAATTGTGAAAATTATCGTTACAATTTTCAAAAAATTAAAATTATTCCAGAACTAACATTTAGACAATATTTTATAAAACATACGGCCAACTTTTGCTTAAAGAATACAAAGCCACAAATTTTTATATTTATATTTTTTCTTTATATAAGATGATCCCGAACATGGAAGTTGAACCATTTTATCCCATATTATTTTTATGCTTACCCGCACAACCAAAACGAGAGAAAGGTCCTGCAATATATTTTGCATTGGCACGAGGCCAGTTCTAAATCTTTCAGTGACAGTGTTTTTTTATGTTGTTATTGGTAGTAGAAGGCGAGGACGACCAAATTTTTGATCCCTAGATAATATGGAAGATCTGAACGAGGTTGGAGTGAGAGGATGGAGAAGGAGGACCCTCTACAGGGAAAACTGGAAGGAAGTTCTGAAGCAGGCCAAGGCCCACGAAGGGCTGTAGCGCGATCTATGATGATGATTGGTAGTAATTGCTGATTTTGCAACTTCCAGCCATTCTGAACGGCTGGGGGCAAGCCTTGGTTCGCTGTATCAGCAGTACGCCAGGAAAATGGTTGGTAGTTCGCTCTTTGAATACGGTGGAAAAGTGCTTGCCTAGATGCTGATGTCTTAATATTTTGAAATATTGCTGCTCTCGAGTGGTCTATGTTGTCAATCGCTCGCTCAACTCAGAATGATATGCGCGTCACCAATTATACATATTAAGTGTTGATGCGCTAGCTTCTAGAACTGTACTGTCTGACCAGTATGTGACAGTTTTATATTCCTTATACCACTACCATATCAATTTTCAACCTTTACAAAACACTTTTATGACACTTGATTTTACTATATAATCCAAAGCGCACCGCCACTAGGTGCCCCGGCACATGACCTTGCGAGCTGTTGCTGATTCATCTTCACCCTCAATATAACACCATATTGAAGTATGGGCCTTGACAAAATTCTTGCAGTTTTTTGCCACAAGCTCCCCGGCTATAAGAAGTATAATTGTTACTTCGTTTATACTATTTTAAAAATTTAATTCCTGCTTAAATAATGCATTTTTAGCAAAATTGGCAGGACCTGATTCTGCTGTTGCTAGTAAAATATGACTAAGAGAAAGTAATTCAAATGCAGCTATACCTAAACGTCTGTAATTCAGAATATTATCTCGAATATTATTGCTATGAGGTTATATTGGTTATTCAAGTTACATTAGTTGTGCGGGTAAAATAATTCAGATGATAAACTGAACAAAATGCCTTAACTAGAATTCTTGTTGCTGTTGCATGCACTATTTGGGTATTATCTGAAATAATATTTATTATTAACATCCCGTTTTATTATTAACATTATTTGTTTAAGTAGAAACATTATTTGATTACATTATACAAGTACTTTGTTATTCATATTTAGAATGATATTATTTTTAACTGTTAAAATAATGGACTGAAATAATTTCAACTTAACTAATCCGCAACATTAATCCCATAGCCAACTTCATAGCCAATTGTGAACTAATTGTACTACAATAAAATTTTAATTGCATTACTTAGTGCTAAAGTTTCTCATAAATGTTCCATTATCCATCAAGGTCCTTATTTAAACTTTATGATTAAATGACGATACACTCTAACAGTTTCAGATGAAAGTATCTCGTTAATAAAAGTTATATCTTTCATCGTCTAAAACTGCAATGTTTCCTCGACGAACCAGACAAGTTGTAGAAAAAGTGAGCTTCGATGGAATGATATCTAGTTGTGTAAACTATATCAAGCTGTTTAAAAGTGTGTTTGCACGCCACAGTAAATTGTTAAATACATGTAGTGAACTAATTCATTACGTCGTTCTGTCGGTAAAATAGAAACCATACTATTGTCTACTGACTTGCAAAATTTTATTTTCTTGACTTGGCTGAGTTGTGCGTAAAATATGCAAAATAAATGGGTCAATTTAGTAAAAAAAAGCCCCCTAACCCTAGACAAATTTCAACAAAAGGTCTGTTAACGGTTTTTGTCAGTATTAAGTGTATTGCTCGACAGAAAAAAGTCTACCAATATCTGACAATCGGAAGGGGGCTATTTTCAAGATAGCCGCCGCTACGTGTGAAAATCTATCAAAACTCCTTTTATGCATAGAACAATTATTTTTCTATTAAACTTATGGTTTTTATGGTCAAGGTATTCATTTCAACCAATAAATTTGGTCCATGGGATAAAAAATGAGGGCCAACAATAAACGATATGTTAAGTGAATATGATACTATTAATAGGGTGTACCCAAAGGCACTATATTAGGTTCAATATAGTTCTTGGTTTATATAAACGACATAGCTTCTATAAAAAACTTTACAGGATAGTATATTTATATAATATCTTATCTTATCTTAATTTTTGTTAATGAATCATGGAACAAAGTATACGAAAAAGCATTAAGTTTAATTACAGATGAGACAAAATATTAACAATTACTATCACAGATGATGACGAACCCCATAATAAAAATCTAAAATTGAAATGATCAAACACCTGGATATAATTATGGATCACCATATAAAATGGAAGGAATATGTATCATATATAGCAATAAGAATTAAACGGATGTTGCAAATATTAAGAAAATGTTTTCTATTTTCAAGTGAGCAGTTGTATAATGAGTCAGGTTTGCTTAATACAAGAAATATTTATACATATCACTATAGGTTATGGGCATTTAAGGGCGAGGATATATATAGTAATTCTCTAAATTATTTGGCAAGATTTAAAGGAAACAAAAAAGTTCTCCCCCCTAAAATGAATAAAACTCATTCACAACGTTTTATATTTTACTAGAGCTACAGATTATTCAACTACATTCCTTTACAAATAAAAGAAATAAAGACATATAAAAAATAAAAAATTTAAACAAAAAAGTATATTCTAAATAACCGCACATTTTTTGACACTTTATTCTAAAAAAAAATATATTACATATATGTTTTCCTTTTCTAAACGTATTCATCCAATAACCCTTGTACTCGATGTATTTTCTCTGCACCCTCACAATTAACTTAATTCATATAAATAATTCTCCATTTTCCTCCAGCCTTATTTATTAATCATTTTTAGTAATTAATTATAATGTAAGTCAAAAACTTATAATAATAATAATGTTTATTCATCTCGTATAACATTTACAATTATATAACATTTAAAGTTGATATCCTTAAATCTACGGGAAAAAATACAATAAGAAATGTATATAGAAAACGACAAATAAACAGAAGTAGACCCACAAAGGAAACCCTGCGCGTGTATATATAATTTTATTTTATCAATTTTAAACAGTAAAATCACTGCTTGCATATTTTTCGACTTAAAACATGCATTTGATACTGTGAATCATGCAATTCTTACAACCAAGTTATATAACTATGGTATACGCGGGACAGCACTAACTTGGATAAAATCTTATTCAAGTGACAGAAGCCAAGAAGTAACTTTAAGACAAAATGGCACAACTTACATATCTGATGCTCTTGCGATAAACATTGGCGTGCCTCAGGGGGGTATTTTGGGGCCGTTACTTTTTATAATTTTCATTAACGATATTACAGAAAGTTTAAGCAATTGCTACATTTCGTTATTTGCAGATGATACCGCTGCTTCTGTTTCCGGAAAAGATTTCTGTGAGTTAAGCCAAAATGCAAATTGCATTGTCACTAGCATGCAAAAATATTGCCATGATAATTGTTTAGTTCTCAATAATTTAAAAACTGAATTAATGGTTTTCACCACTAGAAAAAAGTCTATTAGTAAAAATGGATCATAACACCATCCAACAAACGAACATTACTAAATTTCTTGGGTTGCAGATTGATTCCAAACTATCTTGGAACCATCAGAGAGAAATGATAATAAAAAAACTTACCACACATTGCTTTGTCCTATGGCAACTTAGAACTAAAGTAAGTCTGAATATACTGAAACTGTACTACTTTGCTTCTATTCATTCCTGTTTAAATTACGGTACCATATGCTGGGGAAACTCAGTTCGAATTAATGATATATTGGTCATGCAAAAGAAAATCATAGGAACGATGACCTTTAAGGGACCTCAATTCTCATGCAGGCAACTTTTCAAAGAGCTTGGAATATTAACTGTTACAGCTATTTATATTTTACACTGTGTTGTTTTTATAAAAACGAACCCTGACAAATTTATTCAAAGGCGGGATGGCTCTGAGCACTACAGTTTAAGAATAAATAATAATATAAATTTACCACAACACCGCTTAACCATGGTTGCCAAAGGACCTTTTATTATGTCCATAAAACTGTTTAATAAACTTCCTATTTCCGTCAAAGAAATAACGAATATTTATTTATTCAAGAAAACCGAAAAAAAAAATACTATTAAATAATATATTTTATTCTGTGTCGGAGTATTTTGATTGCTCAGATTTTTAGTGGATGTTTTATTGTAATAGTTATATTATATATCATACATATATATGTTTTTATACCAAGATTTTTAAATATTGTGTTGCTGTTTTTCTTTTTTTCATCTTCTGTCTGTGGTTTTAGATATTGACAATATTCTGTATACTTGTTTGTACAAGTCTTATTGAAAATAAAAAGATATTGTATTGTATTGTATAATATATAACAGCAATATAACAAAATTGTGTTAAGAGAGATATGAGTGGTCCGCAAACAAATCTGTACCAGATTTAGGCATGCCACTGATATTGCTTAATAATTTATAGTAATAAATGTAACTGTAATTCTGTCTTTGAATAAAATTACTTACAATGTAATGTTTTATAATAAAAAAAATGTTTTCAAATTGCTCTTCTAAATTGCTCTTTGTGACTTCTAAAATTTAGTTAATGTGACATCATCTCCAGAATTTATCAAATTTCCAATTGTTGTCTTTTGATGGAATTATTTCCTTTGTTGAATGGATGTTTTCTTCGCCGGATGGCTTAATTGACTTAATTTTTTTTGTTTGTCGAATGTATTAATTGGCTTAATTTTTTTGTTTGTCGGGTGGATTAATTAGCTTAATTTTGTTTGTTTATGGGGTTAATCACAATAAAATATCATAAAATCATAGACAAAATAAATATATATATATATTTTTTAAGGAAATTAAAAGTCATCATCATAATACTAATAATATATATCTCTGGTTACCACCATAGATATACAGAAAAGGCATGGTAACTTTTATAACATAAATAATTAAACTCACTACTAGTAGTATATACATAGATACGCCTCAGCGCCCTCTAGGATCGACACAAAAAATTATAGCAGGTTTGAATTTATCATTTTAAAAAACCTCTACTCACAAATTTTCAAACCAATATTTGAAAATTTTCAAAAGTTATGTGAGAAACTTTAAAAATATAATATTGACTTTACCATCCGGTATCCGTGTTAATATCAACTTTTGGACTAAGGTAAGTTTAGCTAAGTGGCAATATTTTAATATCGGCAGTTCACTGTTATTCTATAAACCATTGCTTAGGGACCACTCTGTATATAGTTTTTTTATTTATCTCTTGTATTTACGATACTTTTAATGGAACATAAAAGTCTCTTCATATAAAGAAGGTAATACCTACATGCATAATGCATTTATAACGGAGAAACACGTTTAGGTGTTTACACAATACACACAAGGATTAAGGGATGAGAGGGTGTTTTTAAAATTATCCTTTAGCCTTTGTCTTTGTTATCTGCGAACAAAATTAATAAACGCACCCAAAAAAGGAAAACTAATTAAAAATATTTATGCCCGGTTTCATAATCCATACCTAACGTGGCTTTAGTTGAACTAAATTGAATTTTAAATTGAAGTTAATTTGTTTCATAAATAAAATTTTTTAGGTATAACGGGATGAGATTTTAATTAATTTATACATCTACCTTAAACATTTCGGTTATGAAAGGGAATCACTTTAATTTGATCCTTTCAGGACACCGAGAGTGGGTTGGAATTCTGATGCGACACTTGACACTAAAATAATAGTTCTCACAAACACGTGAACAAAGAACCTTACACTAGACGCGAATTTCGTTACAATTACTTTTTTTACCCCTTTTCAATCATTCAGTTTTAATGCGCGTTTTTCGTGATTTAGTAAAATTAATTGCCCTACAAAAAATGTTAAATACAAAGTTTAAAATTGCTTGTAATTTCCTGCAATTTGCTTTTTTTGCTACGTTCAATACAATAAGTTACGGTCAGTTTTTGTAAAAAAGGATATTTTCGTGCAAATCGAAACTATGAATTGACCTACCTCACGTTAGA
Source organism: Rutpela maculata (assembly GCA_936432065.2). Classification (NCBI taxonomy): domain Eukaryota; kingdom Metazoa; phylum Arthropoda; class Insecta; order Coleoptera; family Cerambycidae; genus Rutpela; species Rutpela maculata. Next base: position 164,971,334 of record OW386288.2, read on the forward strand.
AAGTGTCAAGGCGAAAACTAGTATGATACCACTAAAATTCACTGCATATGTTGACAAACTCGTATAATTCCCAAACTTTGTAAACATGAAATACAAATAATATATTAATAATATCATTATTTTCATTATCTTTAGTGTTAAGTCGGCTTTGATTGGTTAGAGATCATCTTTATTAGTGTGGTTTGTAGTCTAAAATATTTAAAAAAATTCAAATTATACAACACAGCGGTCTTCAAGCTGCAGAAAGTTTAACCAAAGTGGATCACAGAATGTTTTCACAGAATGTTTTCAGTATATCTGTAGGGTAAAAAAATGCAAACCGGAAAATCCTAGCTGATCCCCTTCGGAGTGGACAGCATGTAGTACAACGCGTATGTTGGCCTCTTCATGTGTCGCAGCTAGGGCACTGACATCGAATTCGGGGTTGGTTTATCGCACATCCTCTTCATGCCCAACGGATACAACGACTTCGACAGCCCCAAAGTCATGTTGAAGAAGTTCTTGAGAGAAGAAGCGGGCGAGGTCGGCCTTGTTTTTCCCCATTGCTAATTTCTTCTAATCTTTTGGCAGTGGAACGGCTGCACTTGTGATGCTTGAATATCATAAATGAAAGGTTAAAGTATGACTTACACCTTCCTAACGCCAAATTTAAAATTCTTATAAGGTTCGTCTACTATTCCCCCCCTTCCACTATTACACGCGCCTCCCCTACCTTCAGTAACACAATTTTGTTACTAAATTGTATTTCGGAAGGTGTAAAATATTACTTAAAAACACGTAACACACACACACACAGTAGTACACATTCAACCACTAAAAAATATATATCTGACAGATTTTACAAAAAATGAATACTTAGTTCATTTTTATAAAGTTTAGAAATTAGAAGAGTTGGTCAATATGCAGTAACTTTTTACTAATTTTAGTGATGCCAATCTAGTTATTGCCATGACACTTTTTATTAAACTTTCTAACGTGAAATAGGTTAATTTAATACATTGAAAAAAAAAAAGATAATTAAAAAACCTTTATGCAGCTTTTGAGAAAATACATCAAGTGGCATATATTATTTTATATGAATAATGTGTTTAACATACATGAAGATATACTTATATTTGCCATATAAAAACAGTTTGTGACATTGTTAACTCACCCCAGAAATAGACACCATACCTTAGTCGTAACCCCTTACAAAATATAAATTAATTGATTGTTGTTTATTTATTGTTGTATGTAATTAGACGTATAACTTGGCGCCATTAGAGACAAATACAAAGATAATTTACCTTCCATTTGAAAACAAATAATTGAAATATTGTTATTGTTCGGGCATCTTAAAAATTGCGGAGAATTTAACAAAGTAAAGTTAATCAAGAATCAAATGAAACTCGAATATCTTATTAAATAAAATCTGGAAACAGCATCCTGTCATAGAGAATGACAATTACAGAAGCACGCCATCAATCCATTAATTAAAAGTTGGAATTGCCGTTGTCTTGCAAAATATGCCCCTCCTAAATCTTTGTAATTCGAATCTGGAGTTTTACTCGACTTCACCTCACTCTGATGACTACTGAAATTCCTTCTTCCAACCAATTTAACAATTTCAGATGTCGGGTAATCAGAAGGGGAATATTATTAGAAAAAGAAGATAAACAAGTATATAGGCTAAAAAATTGAAAAGTGTTACTTTTATAAATGTACGTACAGGGTGGGAAAATATTCACGTATAAGGCGAATAAATTCGTAAAGAATAACTCATTAATAGAGTGATTTTTCAAAATAATCAATGTTCACGTTCACAGTCTTAAGGTTTTTAATTTTTTTTTATTTGAACGACCTTCGATTTTTTTTTCAAATAGTAGTCCACTATAAATTGAATAATAAATAAAGAAAAAATCTACGAAAGATGTAACATTTCTTGGCTCGTCTTAGGAAAAATTGTGCGGCATATTCGCCTTTGATTAAAAATTTAAGTACCACACAAGTTGCTGACAAAAGAGAGAGTGGATACACAGATTTTTCATTTTTAAGGGCAGATGAATGTGAATCTTAATATACTGTAAAAGTTCTTTTACTTATTAAATATTTTTGCCTCACTATAATACATGTCTACACATATTTCACATCTGTCAATGAGCATACGTAATCAACGAAATTTTATTTAAGACGTTGGCAGTTTGAACATCTACAAAGTAAATGAGGCATAGATTTTCTTCAATGTATTTTATCTCAAGAACTCAACTTAATACTAGCTTTTCTATTAAAAATTCCGATAAGGAATGAGTATTAATTACAATTTTCAGAACCTCGCCTTCGCCGTAAATGAGTTTGGTTCAATTTCAAATTAATATGAACAGTCGATGAGTTCCAGCTGCTAACTCTATTCCAACGTAGCTAGGTTGCTAGATTAATTTTTACGTAGAATTAGGATATGCCAGAAACTCATTATAAAAATAAATCAACCGTAACTAAAACGAATACTGCAAAATACAAGTTCTTTCAAGAGTACTGTAATGATCCGTTTAGTTTAAAAGTTATATAAAAGTTATAATAATAATAATAAGAGTGATCTGATATCTCCACTGGGTCAAGCATTTCGATATACCGGTGCCGGAAAAAATATTATGAATATATACCGCCTAAATAGAGGCACTCGAAGGGCAAAGATCTATATACTTTCAGATTGCCAGGCAGCATTAAATGCTCTGAGTCTAAATTGCATGGGAATGCAGAAATTCCTGAAGCAACTGGCAAAAAATAACAAGGTTACCTTGATGTTGGTGCCAGGGCATGAGGGAATAGAAGGCAATGAATTAGCTTACGGCCTCGCAAGAAAAAGGAGCTGAAGCCCCATTTTTTGGACCCGAACCTTTCTGTAGCTGATCCAAGGGACACATAACGGAAGAGGTCCAAAAATGGGAAAAGGAACAAAAGAAGTCCTACTTGAAGAATGCCACAAGGCTTCTCGAACTTGAAAAGTCCGACCTAAGTCTGATCACAGGCCTTCTAACTTGCCATTGCCCCTTGAGGTATCTTCTGAAGAACATGAGCATGGCAGAAGATGACAAATGCAGATACTGTGAAGCTGCAACTAAGACTGCGGAACATATACTTTGTGAATGTAAGATACTAATCCGCATTAGGCTAAAGTACCTAGAACAGGCGGAATTAACACCTGAAGACATAGGGAAATTAGCTCCCAGGAAAATCAAAAGTTTTGCAAAAAGTTTTGGAATCCTAGGCAACAACTAGTTGTAGGGTAATTCACAAAAGACCTGTTAGGTCGAGATGAAGAAAGGCCAATCCTTAAACAATCTAGAGTCTACAATCTACCCCTGAGAAACTTGTCAATATCAACGAGGACGCCTCGTACACCAACGTGATGCTCAATAAAACAGAGAAGTTGAGAAAGTACAAATACCTCCAAAAAGAAGTTAGCAGAATATGGAATACAAAGACCACAGTCGTGCCAGTAATTGTATCAGAGCAGAATCTGCAACAACTGCCTGGTCAACCGAGCACATACGAAGTGCATAAGATCGCGCTGTTGGGAACAGCGTATATTTTGACGTACGTTTTGGACTATGAGCTGTTGAAGTAGACAGCACCAACCTCACCTAAAGGGCTCAAAAGTCAAGAATGGGCTCCAACAGAGCCAAAACCTAAGCGCGATCTGAGGATCGGTGAATATTGTCCAGCTACGGATGAGAAAGTATGCCTCTTGCTAAGTCTTTAATAATAATAATAATAATAATAATAATAATAATAATAATAATCATTAATTGATTCCAATAGATCAAACACATCATATAGAACAATATAAGTCAAATGCACTTTGGCAGCACAGTTAAGGTGTAATGAATGACAATTAGGGCCTTCTATTGCAAGGTCATCTGAATACACACCAAGGTAACCTTGTCTAAAACTATATTAATTCTTGTTTATCGCGTACTTTTTTCTATGCATTTGAAGACCTGAGGCGTAAATTTCCACCTGGAAGATAGAGGGCTTTGACAGTCTATATTTTTGGCCATATACACCAGCACCTATTCCCTCGTCCATCTTAGATCCATCTGTCTACCAGGTGGACCGTAGAATCAGTGATTATTCATGAATTCTATGCTCTGAGCAAGCGCAACAAACCGAGGATGACGGCATTATGCATTTTCTTGACAATGGTTTCTGCCAATTTCAGCAGTTAATTCCGAAAGCAGTGTATCTCACTTCACCGAGGGAGAGAAAGGCCTTTAGTAGCTGTTTAAATTATTGCTAATACATTTTTGAGGCCTTGTCAAAATAAGAGAAATGTTTGTATCAGCTGATTTAATTTGGAAACCTCGTTGTGACTACAACTGTATCTGCCAACTTAAGAAAATGCTATAGTTATACAGGGTGTTGCATCATAAGAGGAACATAGCTTAATAGGAGGTAGAGAACATCAGTGATAATCAGAATTTCCCATAGAAATGTCTCATTGAGCCTTCACTACGAAGTTACAGGGTGTTTTATAATTTTTGGCAAAAACTACTTTTTGTCATTACTTTGACAGGGAATGGAATAATGGATCCCGTGTTGTCTTGAATACCGGAATACCGTACTAAAAGTTTTGTGATTATGGTGCCGATGACCAGGGAAACGCAGCTGATATTTTCTTTCCGCTGACCTACCATTTCCATTACAGAAACCATAGATAAATATTATGTCAGCATATTCCACGTTTGTAAATTTTAGTGGCATACTTAAACTATTTTATATAAATTTTCACAATTTAATGTACTTCTCAAACTTAATGCGGATTATTAACACATTAAATTACAAACAATTAATTATTCAACTGTTTAGGAGATTTATTTTTATTATCTGTCACTTTGAACAAGCCTACTATGAATGATCAAATATTTTGTTAATTTATACCCGATTACTTATAGGGCTAAATTTTTACCAAAAATGATCTTTAAAACGTGTCGACATCAGGAATCACCCAGACCACCTAGCCTCAATGGAATTTTTGCAAATTTTAGTTACAAAATTATTTATTTCACGTGACTTCATTTAGTATCGTTCTGAAATCCACATTCTTGTATATTTAACACCGTATTTAAATAACCACAAAGGTGTAACAAAAAAGTGAAATAAGACATTTTGCTTATTTTTTGTGTTCTTTTCGAATATTAGTCCATACGAACCTTGCAAAAAAAGTATAAAACCCCAAAAATGCAATGCGACAAAACATGACTACTCCCCCGTTTTCGAGAATGGCCAATACGATGGTGATAGTCGCGCCCCTTGAACTACCCCCAAACGCAAAAAGTCATTTTCCATTTTTCGTAATCAGGCAAGCGAGGACTTGTTGGATCGGTTTTCTTTTGAGGAAACTCAATATGTCCTGTAAAATTTCGCAGCCAGACATCCTAACGACCCACGGGGATTGAAGCCACCCCCTCCCTTAATACCGAAACATGCAAAAAAACATCCAAACTTGCTGAAAACTATTTTCTACACGTTTTCAAGGCCACGGAATATGATGCTGATATTATTTAACCTCCTACCCCAACTAACTACCCCTAAATGCGTAAAACCTACTTTCCATTTTTTTTATCAGGCATGCGAGGATTTGTTGGATCGGGGGTTTTCCAATACCTACAATACTATTACGAAGCATGTATAGCACAAGAATAAAAACCATGTACATAATGTGAAAATAAATATACAGTATGTCCGTGGATGGGGTTTACAATAGGTGTAATGGCTAAAATTTTTAACTTTTCGAGAAAATATTATTCTTTATTAAAATTTTTGCTTGCCTAAAAAATAGTAATGACGTTGAGAAAAATTATATTTTTTATACGGGGTGCTCATAAATTACAAAAACCTAAAATTGCGTAAGAGTAAACTGGTTATATTTTTTATTTTGGAACAAAATGTGAAATAAAAAAGTTGTTTCAAATTGTATGATCTGTCTAAATTTAGAATTTCATTTGAATATTGCAATGTTTCGAAATAAGTGAATTTTTAGTAAAAAACTTGTCGGTTTTTTTTTAAATTTTTATTTAGCTAGTTGCATCCGAACAAGGCGAGTAAATATCAGATAAACAATTCTGAATATATAAAAGCAGATAGATATTTGAAGGTTATGACTTTATTAAATATCACAATTCAAAAATTCCTCTTCCAAATGGAATGTTGTTTCCAATCGTTTCGGAAAGTTGTGAAAACCACTTCTAACTTCCTCAATGGAAATTAACTGCACACAACCTCGTTGCCTATTGGTTGTCGGTAAGTAATTTGTTTTAAACGCCCCCAGAAAAATGTATCCGCAAATGGCAAGTCTTGACTTCTTGGGGACCACAAAACTAGACCATTGCGATCAATCCACCGTCGTTCAAATTTGCTATTAAGCCAATTATGTACGACACAGGCATAATGTGCCGGACATCCATCCTGTTGAAAGTACATTCTATTACAATATTCCAACGTCAAGCATGTATTAAGCATATGTAAATAAGAGTTATAGTAGGGCTCATCCATAATCCATCGATATGAAAATCGCAAAAAAAGCGTAAAGGACACTGACCGGTTTTGGTAACGTACCGCCCGCCGGTCCACGTTGACTACAGCCGGTCCACATTGACTACATAGTTTATTTCAACCTATCATCATCCCGGTAGAGGAAATTTCAACCAATTATATTCAGTGGGAGTGGTCTACATTCTTATTGGGAAATATGTGACCATTTTTTTGTGATAATAAAAGAAGCCGAACACTTTTATGGCCTTTTATGTAATTAGACATGCGGCAGGTACCCTTTACGTTTTTTTGCGAGCTTTTTTATATTGCTGGATTACCGATGGGCCCTACTTTACTACTGCACGCATTTTCAATAATTATGCCAGGATACGAAATAGGGCACCAGACATTAACTTTTTTAAATATTGCCTTCCAGTAAAAATTCTAAATTGGGGGTCGGTCTCACTCCAATACCTAACATATTGTGAAGCTACAGTGCTATTTGTTGAAAACGTTGACTCGTGGGAGAACATGATAAATTTATAAAAATTCGTGTTGCCACTTAAAATTTCATTTTCAACCCTTAAACAGAAATCTAGTTATTTTGCTTCATTTCCTCTTTCTAAGATATGGTTAAAATGAGATTTGTATGGAAATATTTTATTCTCTTTCAAAATTTAAGAAAAAAATATTTTAGTAAAAATTCACTTATTTCGGACAAGTATTTTACTAAAAATTCAGTTATTTCGAAACGTTGCAATATTCAAATGAAATTTTGAATTTGGACAGACCATGCAATTTGAAGCGACTTTTTTATTTCACGTTTTGTTCCAAAAATTAAAAATATAACCAGTTTACTCTTACGGAATTTTAAGTTTTTGTAATTTTTGAGCACCCCGTATAAAAAATATAATCTTTCTCAACGTCATTACTATTTTTAGGCAAGCAAAAACTTTTATAAAGCATAAAATTTTTTCGAAAAGTTAAAAAATTTATCCATTACACCTTCTGTAAACCCCATGCGCGGACATACTGTATAATGAAAAAGTCGACTATCCACATACACGACTACATGCGCGTAACCCGTCCTATCAAAGTCCTCTTAAGCTGCATTCAAAAGAATTATCTCCTTAGAAAACCTGATCCTATGAGCGCTCGTGATCTAACTATAAGAAAAACCGATATGGTTCTGGGCATGCCAGGGTAGTTTTTAAGGACTAAGAGAGAAACTGATGCACTATCGTGTTATCCATCCTCGAAAACGGGGGATACCTTCTTTAAAACCTTCTCTTTGAGGGAGGGGGTGGTTTCAACCCTCCGGAGTCGTTAGGATGTCTGGTTGCTAAAATTTACAGGACATATTGAGTTTGCTCAAAAAAACCGATCCAACAAGTCCTCACATGCCTGATAACAAAAAATGGAAAAAGAGGTGGTTTTATGCATTTGGGAGGGTGGGAGGCTAAATAATATCAGCATCGTGTTCCCCGCCCTTGAAAACGTGTGGAAAACAGTTTTCAGCACCTTTGGATGGTTTTTCATGTTTCGGTATTAAGGGAAGGGGTGGTTCAACATCCGTGGGTCGCTAGGATGTCTGGTTGCGAAATTTTACAGGACATATTGAGTTTCCTCAAAAAAAAAACCGATCCAACAAGTCCTCGCATGCTTGACAACGAAAAATGGAAAAAAGAGGTGGTTTTTGCGTTTAGGGGTGGTTCAAAGGGGGTAGGGATTGCGCGACTATCACCATCGTGTTGGCCTCCCTCGAAAACGGGGGATTGTCATATTTCGTCGATACCCTTGCACTTTTGGGGTTTTTGCAATTTTGGCATGGACTATGCCACATAGAAATTTCAAAAAAATTATATGTTTTTTGGAGGTAAAGAAGAAACATAAACACCGGACCTGGATTTTTTTCTACATCTTAAATGTACTTCTGAAGAATCGTTACTGTATTAGCTGTACCAAATATGCCAAATATGCCGAATGTAAGATTGTTATATGCCGAATGTAAGATATTCGATTTACGGCTACTTTTCTTTAAAACCGCCATGGTCTTTATGTAGAACAGCAGCTAATTTAATTCTACCAAGAGCTCAAAAATCGATAGGACAAAGAAGCTTCATGCACATTGCTCCCAGAATGCGAAATAGACTACCTGATTTCTTGAGAAATGCAAATTCAATTAATCTATTTAAGAACAAATTAAGTAAATGGATCCTTACCAGAAACAGATATGAAATTCATTCAATTATAGATTAATAATACTTTTTTAACTCTCTTATTAACCTTGCTCTTATTTAACTTTCCCATAGAAAAATAATATATACATGTATATATGTGTATCTGTATATGTGTGTCGGTTACGTGCACATAATCGTATTGTGTTGATAGTTGATGTTTATTGTTATTTTAGTTTTAATTTTTATAAATATTGTATGTATATAAGTGTCTCCAGCCCATGGGCAGTTCCTTAAATGGACCTATTTGGGCTTTTTTCGGAGATTTTACATCTCCGGATCTTTATTTATTTACATGCAAGTATTTTTTATGTACCATTTTATATTTACTGTATCTAGTATGTAAATAAAATTTATTATTATTATTATTATTATTATTATTAAATATGAATCCATTATTCCACTCCCTGTCAAAGTAATGACAAAAAGTAATTTTTGCCAAAAATTATAAAACACCCTGTACCTTCGCAGTGAAGGCCCAATGAGACATTTATATGGGAGGTTCTGATTACCACCGATGTTCTCTACCTCCTCTCGTGATGCAACACCCTGTATGTTAATTTTCGAGAATATAATTTAAGTTAATCCGTCTTTTATTACTTAATTAAAATGGTGTATGTATAAAAGTTAAACGGCATTTCTAATAAACTCATCCAGTTTTGTCCGAATATATATTTTATTAAACCATTAATTTACTTTCATTAAAATTCTTGTTCTCAAGGTTAACTGATGTCACGACCACCCCTAGTTCTGTTATATAAGGAAAGCACTTCACTAGTTAATAAAATGAGTGAGGGTATTTTATAATACAAACCCAATTAGGTATTATCAACGAAATCGTTGTTTTTTATTATTCTTTTTATCTTGGTTATTACTAAATATGATGCTTTATCATGACAGTAAAAAAATTCTTGTACTTACTGACATTTAGATTGGAACAATAAAGAACATGAACATTTTATTCTAATATTTTTACGTTATTTTTTTATGATCAAGCTCAACGATCTCCGATACGAAAGAGTTTAATTAAAACAATGTAAATTTTATTCCCCATTGGGTGAGCTGTGAGAATCTGTTATCTAGGGACGGGCACTTACGCGTTAACGTTGAATTGAATGAAAAAATCAATAGCCATGGAGGTTACTAGTTATCGTACAGAGCGACAAAGTCTCAATTCCTTAACTCTAATGAGTTTTATATTGTAAATGAGTGTTGATGTTAAATATTAAAAAATAATTTATTTATTTGAAACTAAAATACAATAATCTCATTCGTTAAATGATTGCATTTATCTGTATTGGCAACAACGCGCCAACAACAAAGTAGGTCATAATCACACAGAAGACTTACAAGTACGCAGGGATGTATGACGGGGTTGTATTTTATATCCCTTGTTTTTTCGCTTTATATTTTGAAGAATTATTTCAGGACACTTTGCAGGAAACTGATAAAAGTATGGGGGAAAATTGCGTACCTTTTAACAAACTAAGGTACTTAGATGGTTAGGAAAAAATAGGGAAGTCGCATGCACAATTAGACAACCAGGCTAGGTTGAATATGTGATAATACACCTAGAACAATAATATTACATCGAAGGCAACAGAATCCCTGTCAGGGACAAAATCCTGGAAATGATAGTGTGCAGTTTAGAAGTTATATGGAGAAAAATAAATTATTTTTAATGGTCAATCGGGTTTCAGGCAGAACCATTCTTGCGAATCGGTACTACAATATTTGTGTGCACTCTGAAGGAAAGACATTAATAAAAATGAGTACCCTTGTTGACCTACACAAAGCTTTTGAAACACTAGAAAACAAACTCTTAGTGCAAAAGTTACAAGTGTACGGTATCAGAACGCATACATTAGACTGGATAAAAGATTGTTTAACAAATAGGTATCATAGCACTAAGGCAGATAATAAAACAACTAGGAAAGTTAACAGTAAATTTAGTGTTCCTCAAGAAAGAGTGCATTTATGAAAATAATTTTATTTTTGATAGAGTGTTTTAGAATGCTGATCCAGATTGAGATTATGTTTAAATCTTGTTCCATAATTGTGGTTTATTGTATTTATTTGAACCATAGCGAAATTTTTGTAAACAAAACAACCGAGTTCATAAATATGTGTTAGTTAAAGTTAGGATTTTTAACTTTTTGAAAATAGGTCTGCAAGGTTCTCTTTGTGGTGGCTTAGATAATATTCTCAAAGCATATTTTTGTAGAAAAAAAAACGCGTCGACAGTAACTACTAGTGCTCCAGTTAATGACAGCACATTGCATGTGGGAATGAAAATTTGCATAATATAAACTAATTAGAATATTCTGGCGACAGTGGTTTGCTAGTGAACGTAATGCATAGCAGCAAGACCGAAGTTTATTACAGAGTTGGTCAATGTGTATGTCCCACTTCAGAGTGCTATCAAAGGTAACTTCTAATATTTTACCTGAACTATGTAAGTTAAAGTTGCCAGAACTTTGTATATCTACATTATCCTGAGAGTCTCGTTGCTTATAAACCATTGAAATGGTTTTATCCGAATTTAATTCAAGGAAATTCTTTTCGGACCAAAGTATACATCTCTTGTAAACAATCTTCAGTGGTGGTTTTTGCTAGCATACTGTTAGGTTCCGTTATTAAAAAGCTTGTGCAAATTATTAGTTTCCATGAAAAAATAAACCAAATCATTGGCAAAAATTATGTATAGAAGAGGACCTAAGATAGAGCCTTGTGGGACGCCTTTGGTCACCTTTTTAAGATCGCTTGTAGTAACATTTATTTTCATTATTTGATCGCGATTATTTAAATAAGATGTTATAAAATCTAAAGGTGGGCCTTTAATCCCGTATCTATACAGTTTCTCTAATAGTAATTGATGATCCACACAATCGAATGCCCGGAAAAAATGTATAAAAATAAACCAAATGAGCACATTTTCTTATCAAGAGCAAATATGATGTGTATATGAACATTGCTTAGTTGAAAAAAAGACTTTTTTGCAAGAAACTAATTTCGAAAGATTAGAATGCAGCTAGTTATTAAATCTGTTAGTTAATAGTTAAATTTGTATTTTTTCGTTATTTTTTGCCATTTATGATGATTTAAAGTTAATTGCAGCACTCTAGATTTAAAACAAAACTTAGCTCTAAAAAGACCAAGTCGGCGTAAAAATTCACCAAAATAGTTCAAATGTATTCAGAATATTCCCAGGATTCTGAAAATATAATAATATACAGGGCGTTCCATTTAAAAATAAATCATTAGTGATAAAAGTAGATTCAAAATTCCGAAAAAAAATCATTAACTATGTCGAGTTTCATTTTAATATCTCGAAAACAATTTGAAAAATAGGTGTGCCGGTGATATATGGTGTCAGTGAAGAAGAAGGCGAAAATATTGTCCTTGTATTAGAGGAATTAATTGAGGGAAAACTAGGCATTAAACTTGAAAAATATGATATAACTAATGCCTTTCGAATGGGGAAAAACGCTCGAAAACCTAGACCTATACTAGTGGAATTACTTTCTGAGTTTAAAATAAGAGAAATTATCAAGGAAAGAAAAAATTTAAAAGGTACCAATATTTTCATTAATGAAGACCTTATTCCTGAAGACAGAGAAGAAAAAAAGGTCCTAATAGAACAACTAAAGTTGGCAAAAAGCAAAAGTAAATTAGCGCAGCTAAAGGGGAATAAATTAATCATAGAAGGAGAAGTATATTGCTACTCAGATTTTGTAAAACATAAAGACAGTGTAGAAAATATTGGATATCACACTCCGCCACCACAACGTAAAGGAACAAGTGTACCCTCTACACCGTCAGAATTTGAAGATCTACAGACTAAACTTATTGAGGAAGTTGATAGGAGTGAGAGAAATACTGTCAGGGAGTCAGAAAGTTCACAGACTGAAAAAGAAGAATCAAACGATAAATATCACGATACAGAAGAGAAGAAAAGAAAATTACAAGGCAGTCCTAATATAAACACTGGAGCAGTACCAAAGGTTTTTAAAACACGAAGTGGAGGTCGAAACCAAAGAAATTAAATTAGTTTAGATATATAGATATTGATAGATAGGTTGATATATATTTTAATATTGGTTAATTGTGTTAAGTACTAAATTGAAAATATTGAATATTAAAAATTAATGAATCAATACATTCGTGATTACGAGGACAAACCTATTTTTACACGCGAATTAGAAAATGTATCAAATTACAATAGCTTTGTTAAAAATAATAGGTTAAATACCACTTTTAAACTTTTACACCAAAATATTAGAAGTATTGGCAAAAATCTCGATGAATTTAAAATATATCTGGATCAATTTAATGAGTTACCTGAATGTATTGTTTTGTCTGAATGTTGGAAAATTCGCGACTATGATTCTTTGCAATTGGAAAATTATGATTTTCTTTACAATGAAGGAAACATAAACCAAAATGATGGCCTAGTAGTCTATTTAAAAAAATCATTAAATTATTCGTATAAAATTGTAGAAATAAGTGAATGTAAAGCTCTAGAAATGACATTAATTTTAGAAAATAAAATCATCCTAATAACAGCCATATATAGACCGCCAGCGACTAGTACAGAAATTTTTGTTAGCAGTCTAAAAGAATATTTGTCAAAAACAGCCATTCTAAATGTTGATATTCATGTCCTTGTAGGGGATATTAATATAAATATTAAACAAGACTCAAATACTGTTTCTGAATACCTAACTAATTTAAGTGAATTTAATTTTGTTTCCTTAATTAATGGAAATACAAGGCTTGGAGAAGAGGATGGATCATGCATAGACCACGTTTTTTTAAACACAAGAAAACATATAATAGAAAATTGTTTTCCATTTATTCTAAAGTCACATATTACTGACCATTTTATGACAATTGTTAATTTACCCTTAAACATGGATATTGAAAAAAATGATCACGAAAAATTCTTAAAGTTTATTAGTTACAATAGTTTAAAATTAAATTTAAAAAATTACAATTGGTCACAGTTTTACTCTAAAAATAATATATTTGACATGACAACGTTCTTCATTAACACTTTAATTGAACAAATTAGCAAATGCACAAAAATAATTAAGATAAAAAGAAAAAATATTAAAAGAAAATGTTGGATAACAAATGGACTAATAAATTCAATAAATACAAGAGATAAGTTATATAAATGTCATAAAAAAGATCCAAATAATGTTGAACTAAAAAATGAATTTATCATGTATAGGAACCGGTTAAATGTCCTAATCAAAAACACAAAAATTAAATATTATAAGGACCAGATAGATAAAAATAGAAATTGTGTAAAAAATCTATGGGATACAGTAAAAACCATAAATTCAGTAGACAGAAACATTAATATTAAAGAAGTCTTAAATAGTGCAAATCAACCTATATCTGATGATCTCGGAATGGCAAATGTTTTTAATGATTTTTACGCAGATGTTGGCAAAAATTTGGCAAAAAAAATTCATAAACCACAATCTCCTCCTGCTAAAATACATTCAACACAGTTTTCTCTTTTCTTGGAACCTGTGGACAAAAAAGAGATTATTTCCACCATAAACTCACTAAAAGTGAATAAAGCACCAGGATTGGATTTAATCAAATCAGAGACCCTGAAAGAGGTGTCGGAAGAAATAGCACCGCCACTGACTTACTTAATTAATAAAATTATTGAAACGGGAATTTGTCCTCCGGAGTTTAAAAATGCGGTTATAAAACCAATGTTTAAAAGCGGAGACAGAAAACTAGTGTCTAATTATCGACCAATATCTTTGATCACAAATCTAGCAAAAATTTTTGAAAAGATTATTAAATCAAGACTAGTAAAATATCTAAATAAATATAATTTAATCTCAAATAAGCAATTTGGGTTCAGGGAGGGCAAATGCACTGAGGGTGCTATTTCTTCTCTTACAGGAAACATTTATCAGGCGTTAGATAAAGGAAAAGCCTCACTTTGTGTGTTTTTAGATCTAGCCAAAGCGTTCGACACTGTCAGTCATGTCCAGCTGCTAGATGCCTTGGAATGTTTTGGAATTAGAGGAAAAGTACATGATTTGTTTACCAGCTATCTGTCTGACAGAAAACAGTTTGTTAAAATTAAAAATAGTGTCAGCGCTCATAAAATTGTGCAATATGGTGTTCCCCAAGGGACTGTTTTGGGTCCAATTCTGTTCATTATTTATATAAATAATTTACTTACCATTCATAGTACTGGAAAAATAATTAGTTTTGCAGATGATACTGCCATTTTCTACGAGTCGGCATCATGGACAGAGCTAAAAAGAAACGTAGAAAGTGATTTAAAAAATATAATAGATTTGCTTAATCACAAGTTATTAACCATCAATTACAAGAAAACTACTTACGTTCCTTTCAGTTGCAATAGAAGTAATTTACCTGATTATAACAAACTAGAAATAAATGCACACAACAATTTGATTGAAATAAACGGCTCAGACGTCACAAAATATTTGGGAGTGTACATAGATAAATTTCTAAGATGGGATGTGCATATAAATACCGTTACACGTACTCTCAGAAGTATATTATATAAATTTAAGTTTCTAAATAAAATATTAGATGTAAAACAAATGAAAATAATATACCATGCACTAGTGGAGTCTAGGCTTTCGTATGGCATTCTGGGATGGGGTGGTGCTTTAAATATTCATTTAAGCAGTTTAGAAATAGTACAAAAGAGGTTCATAAAAATAATGCTAAGTAAACCAGCAATATATTCAACAGATTTGTTATTCTCAGAATCCAGATTATTTGATGTTAAGCAACTCTTCTTCTTGCACATCGTCATCAATCAATATAGAAATAGAAATAATTTACAGTTACTCACTCATGCATATCCTACAAGAGCTAAATCAAATTTGCAAGCAAAAATTCCTGCCTCTGCTAAGACCATAGGCCAAAGAAGTCATAATTTCCTTTCGCCTCGCCTTTATAATTTTCTACCCTTAGACATAAGACAATCTAATACCATACATCAGTTTAAATGTAAATGTAAAACATTTATCCTAAAGACCAAAAGAGATCAGATCCATAGCCTAATTAATATGAAAAAATAAATGATTATGTAGATAACTTCCTACTCTTTTGTAAAAGATACCCTAACTATCTTTAACACATGTTTAATAAGCAGACACACTAATTAATGATACGCAATTATACCCACGTACAAATTATTTTTTGTGGGTAGCAATTGTTTATTTGCAATAGTGTGATTTTCTTACTGCGATAATTATTAATATTGAATAATACCATATATCATTGTATCTCGTATATATTTACGCTGTTTATATATTATAGTAACCATCTTTTTTGGAAATGTACTTGTATTTGTTTTTGCTTTGCTTTGCAAATAAATATTATTATATTATTATTATATAAAAATTGTGAAAAGTAAAATTTGCTTAAAATCGCATTACCTATTGTAGTGTGTTATCTATAATAGAATCTTCTAGTTATCCTATTTTATTTATAATTCGCTTGCTGAAAGATCTTCGAGAGCCAATTATAATACATCTCAACTCCTTCGCCCTACATACGCCCACCCTAGAAAAGAGACAAACTTAGATGAAGTATCCTTTGCAATATTAAAATTTTCCTCGCGAGTTCGTCACGTTTACGAGTTACAACAAAAAGTAAGCGATACATTATGCATAGCCCATCCACGATCTAGTTACTTGAGGGGCTGTTCGGCGACGCGGGACGTCGTGCAAAACGACGTTATTAGACCTTGTTATATATACTAGACTATGGCCGTCGTACGGCCGTAGATTCGCTAAATTTATTGCAGAAGTTGCCCTGACGACATGACACTTGCTCCACTTTTTAATTAAAGGCAAAGCGGTGGTCATTTGGAATCGTAAGTTTTGCTTTCGTGTAATTAGGACAAAGTTAGAGGAAGGATAAAACTAGTACAAAATAGGAGGGATGTAATTTATTAGCAGAGAAGAATTTAATAACAGTTTATAAATAGGAAGGACAGATATTAACGTTCTAGTTGATATTATGAGCGTCAGTGTTAGTCTCTACAGACTGTCCCACCGGCAACTGCATCGATGGATATAGGGAAAAGTACGCACAGAAAATTCTGAAATTTAGGGAATTACTAATGTCAGTATGGTCAGTCCAAAGAAAATAATTACAAGCATTTGGTACTTCCGCTTATACCGGAAGTCGATACCAACTTGCTCTCTCTCTTTTTAGTTCCTATTTGCTAAAGCATCAGAAATGTGTAGTCATAGCAAATGACTTTTTTTAGATATGAATCATGGTGTGCCCCAGGGCTCTGTCCTGGGGCCACTGTTATTTCTTATCTATATTAATGATTTTCCACAATTTATGGTGCCTAGCAAATCAACTGTGTTTGCTGATGATACAACTCTCCTGTGCTTTGACCGCAACATTGCCAGTCTGATCCAACTAAGCTCCTACATAGAACTCCAGGCAAAAAATTGTTCCACTTTAAATAAACTAACACTCAATCAAGAAAAAACTCAGAGGCTTATAATATCAACTAACAAAAATGTATCCGAAGGTGAGCACGTTAAACTAGTAGGTATATATCTAGACCATAGCTGGGTAAACCATATTGATCAGTTAAACAGAAGGCTCTCAAGTGCGATCTTCTTCCTCAGGAAATTAAAAGTCATTCTCGAATTCGACATTTTAAAAAATACTTTTTTTTTTTCCACTCTAGACTTTCCTACGCAGTGGTCTTATAGCATTAAAAGTTTTCCGACAACAAGAGAAGGCTATAAGAATAATCGTTAGGGTTAAGTTTACCGAATACTGTCAACCTATTTTCATTAAACTGGGCATTATGCCCCTCCCTTCACTGTTTATTTATTATAGTCTTGGAGAGATTCACAGAGGTGCGTCCAGTCTCTCTATCCAGACTGATTACCATTAGCACAACACACGTGCCGCTGGACTTCTTGAGTACCTCGCTACAGGTTAATTCTAATCGCTAAAAATTCCCTCAATCTAAATTTGTATACTCATTTACCATGTCATATAAAGCAACTTAACTTACTGTCCTTTAAAAAGAATGTAAAAAATGTGACTCTAAAGTACTATTTTTACTCGGTTGACGAATAGACACCCTATTATGGTACCAATCCACACTCGAGTATTTAAATGCTCATATTTACAGAATGCTCTGATACTCTACATATTTTTGCATTTTATACTTATTTATATATTTGTATATCAATGTGAAATATTATATATGTTTTTGTGTTTTATAAATTTGTTGTATATTATAATTTGCTGTTTACCAGCTCCTTCTCTCACTTGCTTCAAATGTTCACTTTTGTAGACATAGTGGTGAAATAAAATCTATCTATCTATCTATATATTTTAAATGGAACACCCTATATATTTCGAAGTATTTGAAAAGAGCTAAAAATGCTTAGTTGAAAATATGTATCATATTCTATCTCTAGATCCAGCCGTTTCAGAGATATTTGACATTTATAAAAAAATTTGACAGGTGTAACGGTTTGCAATAACCTCTATAACTTGTTTCACGTAAAAGATTCTTATTTGCTTTTTGGCATGCAGAAAGACCATAACGTGAGCTATATTTTACAGTTTAAATAAATTCAATGATAATGTACCAAGTGTTTAGTTTTTTGCGTTACATTTTCTCAAGTTCAATCCGTGAAAACTTGTTTAAATCAAATGGAACACCCTGGATTTTTTTGGATTAAGTTATGTAAAATTAAATTCTTTTTTTCCTATGTAGATTTGTAACTTTCGACTTTTTGAATTATTTGCGATTTAAAATTGAATTTAAAAACATTGAAAATTGCAGTTCCCGGTGTGACACCCTGCATTTGGATTAATAGTAGTACTGCTATTTTTACTAGTCAATAATTCCGGGATGACCCATTTTGTCTAGGATCTACAGTTTAGCGTGGACTCCTAACCACGGTCCTCGACCACCAACTTTGACCCACCCTGGGTCATCCACCACCTTTTATGGCGGTTCAATAGCCCGGGATTGTCTTCTGGGCCAGTCACCGCCTTTATGGTGGTTCATTAGCCCGGGGATTGTCTCTGTTGGCAGCCTACCGACTATTAGATGAGTCACTCACCCAAGTTCCGGACTCGCTTAGCGTTGCTGTGCCTCGCTGATCGAGTGTCTGAACTTAAACCCGTGATGGTACCTCATCTCCAGTTTACGAGATTAAGGAACACAATTCATATTTCTGAAACGAAGGAACTGAAAAAAAACCTCTGTTAGGTCTATTTTATTTTTGAACGTTATTGTCTCGATGTTGTCATGAGGATGACGTCATTAGTGTTTTAATAGAATAGTATGTTATTGTCAGTAGTCAGATTTAATAATAATAGTTACATCTCTATAATATTGGTGTTAATAAAGTTTAAAGGTAATGAACCTAAAGAAATATAATATAGCGCAGTTTTTAGATGCCATTAAATATATTAATTACAGTCAAAGACTTTGGAATGAAGGGCAGATAATTAGAAAACAAAACAGAGGGTCTAGATCGTATTGTATTAGATCTAAGAATGAAAGGGACATTTGTAGAAATAGACTTCACTTTAGATCATGTTGCATAAACCAAAAATGTAAAATTTATTTTAAATCGAATAAATATTCACATTAAAAAAAATAGTAAATGTATTTACTAATTTTCCCTCTGTGTTTGGTATCCTTTATTTATTAATTATTATTTCTGTTGGATGAACACTTTCTTTCTACTAAAAGTGTACTAGACTTCTTTCTTACTGGAGTGGATTGACGAGAAAAAAACGAGTTTTTTTTTTAAACTTTTTTTTCGTTAAGTCAATAATAACAAAGTTATTGTGGAAAAACGTGTTTTCGTGAAATTTAAATGCGAATTCCTCTCCCACGCCGCACGATTAAGTTGAACTAACTTGATAACATGATAAAAGAGAGCCCGTGTAACCGAATTGTCAAAAAATAAAAAAAAAATAAAAAAAAAGTTGGCTTCATTTAAAAACCAGATATGCTCCGCTACTAGGCAATAGTGGTAACTATTATTCCAAATATTATGTTCCGTCGTCTTATTTTTTAAAGTCACCACCCTCTATATTTTTCACTAAAAGTATATCAAGCTTCCTTCTCGGTAAATTTCAACTAGACTCCAAATATAATTTCCACCGTAGTTTATTTTTTTTTCTTGAAAGTCGTGTTAACCACCTTTTTCTTTCTAGAGTGTCCATCTTATTTATTTTCCACTAAAATTATCTCCCAATTCTTCGTTGGTAGAAGCGTCAATTACCTACCAAATATTATTATTTTCTGTCAATTAATTTTGTTGACATAGCGCCAACAGACAGACACCAGACCGACAGACAGATAGGCTCACCATAATTTTCGTAATCTACATAGTCTGAAACATGAAAATCCGAAGAAACCTCTGAGAGTGACTTTTTCACGATTGAAATACTTGAGGGAATGATAAATGAAAAACAGTTATAAAATTAGAGAAAAAGTTGCAAGTATGACAAATTATTAGCCTTCTTGAAAAGAAAAAATAGAAACTATACACTTAAAAAATCAAAGATTTTAACAACGGAACAAGTGGATGAATTGCTAAGGAATACTATCGACGAAAATTTTCTAGTGATTGAGATGAGAATTCATGTCAAAAAACAATAAAATTTAGCATATATTTAAGAAGTTTACATTTAGGCTAAGCTTAAGCTGAGTGTTGCGGAAGCATGCCCAAGTATAGAATTGCTGAAGCTTTCTACCACTGATGTGTAAGAGTAGACTCATCAATACTGGCTAACAACATAAATATTAAGAATAAAGCTTATCGAGCATTATTCATTGTCAATTTGGCAAATAACATGACTGTTTTTGCTAAAATATTCAGGAAGTAGGTATATGGTTTTGCAAAGTGGTAATATTAATCATTCATAATTTTTATTATCATATCAATATGCACATCTATAAGGTGACACTCTAGTCCTCAAAAAATTAAAAGTAGTTTTTTACTACTTGAAGTGCAAAAACTATCTTATAAAGGAAAATATTGCTGTCTAGTTTATGCGGGTACGTTTCTGTTGGTATCCCTTTTTCAAACCTTCATTCGCATGAGATCTAATATTTTGATATACCTTTTCCTTTAAGGTACTTCACTAAAAAAAGTAATCTAACTAGGTTAGGTCTGGATATTTTGGTGGCCACTCTATGGGCCCTTCCTGCAGCTTTACAAAGGATACTGAAGAATAGCCGATGTGGATTTTCTTGTACCCACTAACAATTACTTTATTTATTAATTATTGTATCAAGGTGAAACGTATCCTCATCACTGAATATGAATTTATTGAGAAATATTTGACTGTGATTGCACGTTTCCATCATTTGATTACGATATTAAAGGGTTTTCTCTGTATTGTCCTCAAACAACTCCTATACAATTGTAGCCTTATTGAGCTTTTGTTTGTTTACCATATCAGCAGATTTAAAACATGACAGACTTTGTATTACATAGTTTTAAATCAATTGATTTTGGCAAGGGTCGAAATAATTCAGTGAAAATTTAAAACACTACTCTGGCAATGGTTCAACTCGTAATATATGATTAAGAAAAAATATAGTAAAAAATAGTGAATATATTTCTCTCTCTCATGGATATGATCACCTTAACAATTAGTGCGTCATCAAGAAGCTATAATTTAACGCACAACGCCATATTTCTCTTTAATTATGATTTAGAAGGCGTCGTATGGCACAGACCAGACTATTTTAAAGGTTTTCGAGTTCACTTTGTTCCAAAACTTAATTTCATAAAACACATTGAGTCAATAACAACTGGTGCTATCAAAGTTCTAGGATTTGTCACACTAAACTGCAAGAGGTTTGTAAATATTGACACTTTCCATACATTATATGTTACATTTGTAAGAATTCGTTCTGAGTATGCATCTGCGGATTGAAGTCTCACTTACAATGTTCATACTCTCCTTCTTGAAAAAATACATGCAGGTTTCTGAAATCTGCTATTTATTCAACTGATTATAATTATACGCAAATTGGATTCTTTTACGAAGTACTACTTCATCGCCTTAATGTAAGTAACCTGGAACAGAGACAAGTAGCCGCTTTCGCGAGCTTTTGTAAATATGTGTCTCGATTGCGTCAAAATTTCAAATCAAATAATTTATAAACTAAACTTTCTTATAGGAAATTTTGGAAGGGGTAAAAAACGCTTTTTCTGAAAGAATATGGTTCTGATACATGCACGAATCACTAAACAGAATATCAGAGCATCTTTTCCTAAAATATCAAAGGCCTTCAATGAAATTTTCACTTTACACGGCACGGTACCCAGTGCAAATGACAAGGAAAAGAGATACAAATATATAAATGCAATTATTTGTGTAATAGGATAGTAGTAGCAATACATACAGGGTGTAATCAGTTTCATGTCATTAAAAAAACTGGTGGTGGAGAACGACTAAACTAACAAAAAACCTTATATAACGCCCATAGTTCTAGAAAAATAAAAATTTCGAAAATTTTCAGTAAAATTGTTTGAGAACTGCTGGAATGTTGGGATAGGCTTTAGCTATCGCGTATGTCGGCGCCTCTAAACATCAAATACGCTAATATGGCTCTTTCGCAAAGTGTCGCGTTCCTTTGTTAGAACCGCGCGTTGGCGAGGGCACAAGTTGATAATCACAATTTTATGGCTTTTTAAAACTAGGTAAGGTAAGGTCTTTAGCGGTGGGGTATTTTAGTTTCTGTGGGAACTTCGTTAAGCACACACGTCATTTTATTGACTTACCGTTCAAGTCGTTAAGTTCTTGATTACGTACAGACACTACTTGTTCGTTCTTTTTATGTTTGTTTTGGATTTTGGATCAAGTTTTTATTTTTATTTTCTTTATTGACAACGTTAGTTAATAGTTTAGTGTGGTATTTTAATGTGCATAGAAACCATAAAAAATGATCCTAATTTACCAAATGTGTTGAACGGAGTGCGTATGTCCTTAGTTCGACGTGTCGAAAAGTGTATTGATGCAGGCGGAGGCCATTTCGAACAATTTATGTAAATCAAAAATAATGTACTGGTAAGTTCTAGATTTATTGAATATTTTAGTTTTCGATACCTGATTGGCAATTCGTTAAATAAATCAGATTTTTTCCTAACTTAAAATACACATAATTATTTTCTGTTATCGTATCTCAGACGTCTAACTATTTATTTCCCAATGTCATGAAATAATTACTCGTTTTTTAAGCTTAACCTAGAACACTCATTTAGGTTACAAATGTTAATAAATCACATTTAAATCTGATAAATTATAAACAACAATAAAAGCTCCAATATTTTGTTCTAAATTAAAAAAACACACATGTAAAGAAATGCTGGGTTTAAACCTCTTCTACGCCTATGAATTGCTTGCAATTCTGCAAAAAGATATAACGAATTATTTACATTTTTATAATTTGTTCGGTTGAAGCGCTCATCAAAGGTGCCGCCCTTCTTTGCTTTGAACCGCTGGCCGGCGACGAGTCGGTCGGTAATCTTTGCACTTTTTTATGACAATTAAAAAGTCGTAGAATTATACCTAGTTCACGTCCATTGGCCAACAAATGCAGTGGTTCTCAAATGATTCCCACCCTGATATTCAAATTGTTGACCTAGACCAGTTTTTTCAAAGTGCCCCTAGGGGAAAAAGTAGGTTTTTTGTTTGTCTAGTCGGTCCCCATTACCCGTTTTTTTAATGACATGAAACTGATTACACCCTGTATTTAAACTTCAACTTTAAGAAAATGGCGAATACGTCAGTATAATTGTAACGGAGTCCAAATATAAAATTACACAGGCCCACAAAAATTTTTTTTCGTTAGCGAGAATTAAGACCCACTTTTCTTTATGTTTTTCGGGGCGCTCAACACGAATCTGAAGTCAGAATAATATGCTTATGAACGAATTTTCGAGCTAGACGTCAAAATTGGACGAAAATCATGAAAACTCTTGATTCGTGATATTTCCAGGTTAGAAATGAACAGAAAAAATTTGGGAGACATGGAAATATCATTGTTGGGAGGAAATATAGTATTTTCCTATGTATTCCATTACTTGATAAAACTTCATGTACAGTGAGTTCACTTTGAACCTCACTATTACACAAAATTTTTGGGAATATTGTTCCCAACGGTGCGCGGTGGTTTATAAACATATTCATGTAGATTAATTCGAGATTGTACTTGTGTTCACGGTGCCGAGCAGAACTGCACATACAGAAAGAACAATGAAAAGAGGAGAGAATTCTATCTTGGGACTGTATACAACACTCAGCCTGTGAACTTGGACCCCCGCTAGCATCGAACAGCTTGCACCCGTTACAATCATCCTTATATTTGAGCATTTCAACATTTATCAGTCTGTATTTATCTCTCTGTTTTCAGTGTAGTAACTTAACTTGTCGCATTCCTGTGAGCCTTTCTGTTTTGTTTAATTTTGATTTATTTATTTACACTTGGTTAAGAGCTTGTGATGTGCGCATTTTAATTGTGTTAAATTTGAATATTTAGAGCCGTTTCTCCTTTTCAAGGTTATCGCATTCAACGGGTCATTTTCGAGGATGTCGCATTCAATGTTGAAAGATGAAGACATCGATTTAGAACCATTGAGGATGGTGGACAAAATATCCGCATTGGCTTTCCGATCAGTTATTTTAAATATACCATATATCACTACAAAAAGAGATCTGTCCCACGCGATCGTGCCTCTTACCGGGTGATAAAAATATAATAGAGCAACCACTGGTTGAACCGTCGAAAATCCTCCTTCCACCCCAGCTTCTAAAATTAGGCTTGATGAAGCAGTTTGTGAAAGCTCTTGATAAACAGGGTGACTGCTTTGAATATTTGAGTCGAACATTCAGTCAGTTGTCGGAAGCTAAACTTAAGGGAGGAATTTTTGATGGACCCCAGATTCGCAAGATTTCAAAGGATGGTATGTTTTATGGCAGTGCTCCATTAGTTCCTAGGAAATCATAAAAGTGATGACTACGAAAGCATTGTAGCTGAGATGATCAAGAATTACCAACAATTAGGTTGTTTAATGAATTTAAAATAACATTTCCTTGACTCGCATCTAAGTTATTTCCCCGACAATCTAGGGGACTTCAGTGAAGAGCAAGGCGAGCGATTCCATCAAGACATCAAGGAAATGGAGAAACGGTATCAAGGAAGATGGTATCAATGTGATGGCAGACTTTTGTTGGTCATTAAAGAGAGAAACAGTCCAAGAGGCACATGACCGAAAAAGAAATCCATTACGTAGATCATTCGATGATAAAAGAGTCCAGAAACGAGCAAAAAATAACTGATCTCCAAATTTAGAGGAATGCGTTTTGATGAACGAATTAAGTTACTATACTAAAAATAGAGTGATGAATTTAGACCGGTAAATGTTAAAACGCTCAAATAAAAATATGATTGTAACAGGGTGCAAGGTCGACCGAAGGTGTAAACGTCAAAAGTTTCATCGCAAGTTGATGCCGGCAATCTCACAGGCTGAGTGTTCCATACAATCCCGAGATATAATTTCCTCCTCTTCTCATCGTTTTTACGAGTGTGCAGTTCTGCTCGTCCCCGCGAACACAAGTAAAATCCCGAGTTAATCTACATGAATATGTTTGTAAACCACCGTTGGGAGCAGTATCTTTGGAAATTTTTTCTAACAGTGCTTTAGAAATTGAACTCACCGTACATCTCTATCAAGTAATAGAATACATGGGAAAACACTGTGTTTTCTTCCAAAAATGATATTTTCATGTCTCCCAAAATTTTCTATTCATTTCGAACCTGGAAATATGACAAATCCCGATTTTTCATGATTTTCGTCCGATTTTGACCTCTAGCTCGAAAATTCGTTCACAAACACGCTTTTCTGACTTTAGATTCATGTTCAGTGCCCCAAAAAACATAAAGGAAAGTGGGTCTTATTTCTCGCTCACGACTTTTTTGTGGGCCTGTGTCATAGTTTAAAAAAACTAAAAAAACACAGTTTTTAGTATTATATTATTGTATTGTTTTCAGAATTGCATAAGTTTGCACAGTTTCAAATCGATACTACAATTAGAAGTGGGTGAAAAGTGAGTTGTAAGATTTGCTTACAATGTCGCAGGTCCATCTAATAGAAGTGTGCTAAAAGTATAACTTATTTTGATAACAATACATTTATTTTTTCATACTAATATTTGGCAATATCCATAAAGAAATGAACTTCTTTGTCTACACAAAACTACTTAAAGTGGTTGTTTGCTCAAGTCGCATCGCATTGACATACAAACAATTTTTAACGCCTCTATCAGTTATTCATAATATATACACTTCTCACCCGGTACAAATAGAATTTCAATAAAATATAGATTTCCCTATACTTTAACGCTTTGCATAGAAATTCCGCGCGATAATTATATTTGCTTTTACTATTATTAAAATGAAAATATACGTTTGCACTCGAGCATTTCTCTATTTCGCGTTTGGCTTGATTGGATTTCCTACAAAACTGTGGTTTTCACAAATAAGCTGAGATTACTCCTTATTCCGAGTTTAAATTTGAATGGAAAGCTAAGACGAGTTGGAGATGTTCCTTGGCGAACAAAGAATTTACGACAGCGAAGGCATGCTGAAGAGCGAAATTAGCGATGAAACTAATTAAGTGTACCTTGTTTATTAGCGGCCCAAAGGTGTTCAACCTCCATCTGCTTATTACAGGCCCTGGAAGAGTTATACCTTACGTAATGGCTTCCTCCGTCATTCTGTTCTCTAGTTTGCCAGAATTAATTCTATTATCTGACTGGAGGATTACCTCTGGAACTTTTTTACATGGTGAATATTAAAAACAGTTTTACTGAATTTATTTTTTAGGGTACAATTATATAGAGTAGTTATGTATTAGTCTATGTTCTAATTTTAGATAGTACATGTCTAGTATTGCCTGGATCTCCAGTTTTAATGTAGCGCTTCAATTACTTTCGGCAAGCAACTTTTCTAGCTAAGTCTCAATAAATCTACAGAACATTTGTTTATTATTATACTTATTTGATTTAATCAAATAGGTATATTATAACCGGACGAAAATGTTTAATATTCCTTGTAGAAAAAAAAATTGCACATAAATCTACTTCATATCAGAGTAAACTAAAATATAGAATAAAAAATGCATGTGTCTATATGTATGTATGCGTGTATATTCTAGACTTTAGAATTTTTGTTTCAAAGGCACGTATGCAAAATAGCATGGTAGAATATTCTCTGCTGAAATCGGGTCATATTCGTTATACAGGATGACCCTAGAGGGACTTAAACAGTCATGCTTGATATAAACTATATTTTATTATAATTTTGGAGACTAATATTACTAATACTTTTTTATTAAATACAGAAAATTAAGAGG
The DNA here is from genome assembly GCA_936432065.2 of Rutpela maculata. Lineage (NCBI taxonomy): Eukaryota > Metazoa > Arthropoda > Insecta > Coleoptera > Cerambycidae > Rutpela > Rutpela maculata. Next base: position 164,998,539 of record OW386288.2, read on the forward strand.
ATGTCGAAACTGCAATTTACAAGTGTGTCTTTCAGATTTGAACGAAATTTACGGAAATTAGGTCATATATCAATTTTAGTTTCAAATATTTTAAATAAAACTATTAGAATTAAAGTTTCAGTTGAATGTTACTGATTGCAATTACCGATAACTTCTGTTAGATTCTTAAAACTCTTGTTTTAAATTTAGAACAGATCTAAAATGCACAGTAGGAATTACTCCCTACTGAAATTGGGCCATATGTTTTGTACAGGGTGATAGCCAGAGGTATGTTAACATTGAAGTTACATATATATCATATTTTACTTCCACATCCAGTGGAAGTATAGTAACGACAAAAAAATGTTTAAAAATTTTTATTGTTCAAATAGGCTTAGAATGTCATTAAACGTCGATATTTTAAGTTTGAGCGAAAAAAAATTTCTGTCTGTCGGTCTGTCTGTCTAACTTTTTTTGTGCGCACGTTTACTCTGGAACCGTTTAAGATATTGACTTGAAATTTGGTGCACATATGTACTTTAACGAGATCTGGAACTAGATTATATTTTAATCCTGTTCTGTCAAAGAGCTGGGGGGTAAATTGAGGTAAATTTGGGGCAAATAGGTAAATCCAGCAGGTAAGAGTCCATAAAATTGGTATTTAGTAGGTATATACAAGGCAAGAGAAGCTAAGGTCTCAAAAAAAATTTTGCCATTAGCCACCCCCACCCCATTATTAAAGGGGATGAAAAAATGTGATTTAGTGTGTGTACAAGAAACCTCAAAATATTTGTTTTACTTCATACACCCCCACTACCTATCACCACCCCCACCCACTACCGATGTGGGGTATCGTTTTATGGGTTTTTGGGGTAGAGGATTTCAAATATTATATTATTAAAGTTTCATAGACAATTATTTTCACATACAAAGTTTTTTCGTTGTGAGTGACTTGGATAGAAAATCTGGATGTGGAAGCAGTGATTCCTTGGGCAGAGGTTTTATTGAGTTTTGAGCAAAATTAAACTAGCATTTTTACTTCGCTTAACGAAAAAAAGTATTGTAATTGAGAAAAAATCATTTTCCTAATATCCTCTGCTTTTTACGTTCCAAACTATACAGATTACAAAAATTAAGATCTTTCAATTCCAGAAGTCTGTCCATCTGTCCGTCCGTCTGTCTGTCGGATCGAATTTTTTACTAAGAAAATTTTTTTATAGAGTGATTTTTTGTCAAAAAATTTAATTTAAGTCAATTAGTGGCATAGGTCGGCCCATACGGGAACACTCTGTAATTTGTCTTAAACTGACAAATACTAAAAATTGGGAGAACAATGAAAGCTATTAGCGAACAAAGTACAAGTATAATGAAAATCGGTCAAGTATTAACAGAGATATAAGCAGTTTTGTGATAGGGAAAATCAACCTAACCTGAAAAACTATCCTTATGTCCATATATACAGACTTGTAAAACTTTTAATACTACTGATACAATAAAAAATATATATTTCACGATCAGGATTTGAATCCGAGAGAAAGAAAGATAGTAGTATGAGTACGTTATCAGTGTGTACAACAAGATCCTATTGACGATAAAATTTGGAAATATTTTTTTTACAAATGCTTATCAAATCAACGTCGCTGACATGTGCCGTTTGATACCATTGACAGTTCAATTCACCACTATCCTCCTTTCCCTTGGTCCAGAGCCAACCAGACGACCACGGCGAGTGGCGCCGTGGTGAATGCAGAGTTCGACGGAGCAGGTACGCTTAACGAGTAATGATTTGGGTGAGATTAGCATTCCTATTCGCCTTAGGCGAACTTAAAAACTAATAATAAAATTAAAAATTGCTGTCTACGCAGAGACATAAAGCTAATTAAAAATAACACAACACTAGGCAAAGCGCTTATAAAGTTTGGACTGTCGACTCGAGTAAAAGGCTAAACGAAAAAATCCGTACGAGAACTGCCGGTGGTCTTCCTCCCTCCAGGAAGGTATGATAAAGTAAAAGACTATCGTTTATAATAATAATAATAATAAAACGTCTTTATTAAGGCGAAGTTTAGCCATCGGCTACTCTTACACTTAACCTTTAAAATGTTATAATTCTCAAGAATAATTTTTCGGCCTAAAAGAAATTTACGAACAAAATGACAAAAAGAACAAAAGTGATTTAAAAAAAACAGTAGCAAAAAACGAACAATACAAAAGGAAAGAGGGGATTAAAGAAAAAGTTTAGCAAATATGATAGGATAAGGTTTTATAAAGGTTATGGCAGAGGAAGATTTGGCTAAGGGAGTTACCGGAAAATAGGCAACACCTGGTGTGGCAGTGGGTGTCTCAGATTAAATAATATAGGATTTTGCTCTCTGATTTGGATTATGTTGCGGTTAAGCGGACTATCGTCCAAATTGGTGGTGTAAAATTTTTGGAAGATTTCCTGGACGTAGTCCACTAGTGGGGTTATGTCGTGGCAACGTGCATGGATATCCCCGAGGGAGGTGTACTTATTAGGGTTTGAAATGAGGCTCATACATTTGTGTACTAGAACTTTGAGTTTGCGCTTTGTCATGGCCGATATACTGCACGATACCGGCGCCGCGCTTGTGATAGCCGGCCTGATCACCATAGTGTACAACAGTTTTTTTTAATTATTTCTGGCCAGGAGACTGCTGGACATGGAGTAGACCATGCGCACTGTCTCGTTGATGTGGGTGTCAAATGTCAGTCATTTGTCTAAGTTAACCCTCAGATACTTCACGCACGGTTTGATAGCAATCTCTACCCCTGATCGGAAGTGGTGTTAAAATATCCGATTTTCAGTGAGTCGGCGCGTGAAAAGGATCACCTCTGACTTCTCGGCGTTGATCCGAATCTTCCACCTATCGTAATATGCTGTGGCACGAACCATGTATGCTTTAAGGAGCATGTTCGATGCCTGCGCGTTATGTGAGTGCGCGTACATGGCCGTGTAGTCGGCGTACTTGGCAAGTTTCGTATTCAGAAACTCCGGGAAGTCCGTACAGCTTTGGTGACAGGCACGATCCCTGCGAGACGCCGCGTTGATAGTTTGTTATTCATCCTGACCTACAACGATCTACAGGTCAGGAAAGAGTGAATAAGTTTGGTTATGTATGTGGAGAAGTCCAATCTGTTTAGTTTGTAAAGTAGACTAAAGTTTGATTTGCAAAACCATAATTTAACGATTAGATTTATTTGACGACTTTCGGATCTCTAACACAATCACTACAGACCTGACTTTCTGGCCTCTGTACCACTATCTTTTAACTATCATGCTTCTGAATTGTTTTCAACTAGTTGAGACAAAAACATGGGAATTAAAGAAAAGTCAAATTTTAAGAAAAAATATCAATTTGCTTATTTATAAGCGACTGAGATGAAGAACTAACATATCTCGGCCCCAAATGCAAGTAGATCATTATTTCTATTCTTAGAAAAATGTTAGATATTTCATCTACTTTCATCATTAGCTTACCGCTTTTGATTTGATAAAAAATCCATAGTCATTTGAATTCGTTTATCATCATAATTTTGAAAGTTAAAAACAAATTTCAAATAAACGGTTTAAATGGAGATACATTTTTTTTCTTAATACTGCTGTAAAATACATGCAAAAACCTACATTTTGAAAAAATTTTCCTCCTACGAGTCGATGTACTTATAACATAAGCGTTTAATATTTCCAAATCTTTTTTTATTTTTAACCGTTTGAATAAATATTTTACGCTAAAATTTGGCACGATGGTTTAGTTCAATAAAGGGCATAGTTTCACCAACTTTAGTTAAAATTGATGTATGATTATGTTGTTTCTCAAATTGTCAAGAAAAGACAATTTTTATTGGTTTTTACTTTTTTTTCAAATTAACAAATTGCCAGAAAATTTTTTCATACACCTGGTCTTATTCAACATTTTATTGCGAACTCTTCGGTATTTTTATTTTTGCGATATGACTACTAGGACCGGAGATAATAAGAAAATAGCAGAAAATTTCAGTGTTGAAGAATAAATTCCTAACATTTTACAAGAAGCAATGGACGGATTTAATCCAAAACTTCTCACAGCACTTATTATTATGCCTACAACAAATTAAAACAATAAAATTTCTGCAGCTAGAGAATTCCTTATTCACTTATTTGGCTCCACTATAAGGAATGACATCTAGAGATGATACATTAAATTTTACCATTGTTCACGTACTTGTGGATTGGTGAATTTAATTTATTCTAACTTGTTGAAACACTGCAAAATATATATTTATAGAAAGAGTACTCATTCATGGTTAACTGGATACGCCAATGGAACTAAAACTTCACATCATAAAAAGGATTGACATTTCAGTCTAACTTTTGCATGTTCACGAGTCGTTTATACCGCAGTGATAATTTTTTACAACTTGATAAGGAATAGCATTCCCCCTGATATGCTTCCCATATCTCGTGAGTTTCCGTCAATGATAATTCCATCTTATGAAGTATGTAATTATCTTGAGCCCTTTTAGCTCCTCCAATAATTAGTTTCGAAAGATATATGGCTGAGCCAGTATTAAAGATACCTGAAACTTTACTCGAACATATTGCAAGTTAGAGCACAGCCCCGCATATTAATTTAACAAAAAAAGGTGTGTACCAGTTTACTGTTTATTTCAAAAAGAAAATAAACATTATAAGTGGGGGCTAACCAGTTTATTTTATTCTCCAATCATAATAAACATTTAGAACAGTTTATAAATATTTTTTTTCCATCGAATGCATGGCTACAGCAATGATAGCTATTAGCACAGTGAATGCCGACATTTATTTTTGACTAATATAAGTGATTACAAAAATAGTCCTTTCTAGACTTAATTTAAAAAAGAGAACAAAAATTTATGCAGCTATATAAATAACTATGCTTATATACACTTCTTACACTTCTACACATATACATACATGTATACATATTTTTTTCTACTAAATTAATTAACGGTTAGACATTTATAAATATTAAAAATTAACATGGTGTTAATTAATATCTCAACGCAGATTTCAGACGGGCTTGAATACGTTTGCTTCTAGCTCTGTAGACATCAATGAGTTACGATATACGGCGGCCCCATTACAAATAATACTTTACGTATTGTACTGGGAAAAATGTGCAAGATGACACAAGGCGATGAAATAATACTAATATTTCATCATTAACCAACTTCATAAAATTTATAAAAGGAGGAGGTTCTCAATTCGACCCATATGTATGTTTTTTTCTATATATTTGTTCAATCACTACTTATAGATTCGCTTAAGCGATTTCTATGAAATTTTCTCAAACTGTAAGGTATAGCTCGGCGGTGGTCCCATATTAATTTCAGTAAGCTAGTGTAGGGTAAGCAAAAATTGGAAACAAGATTTTTAACCTCCCCACAATAAAATTGTGGGAGGTTACTACAATTAGTCCAAAATCGAAAATTGAGGAGCAAACATGCAAAACCCGATAAATTCACTTTTATGAATTGTTGGGAAATTGCGAAAAACTTCTTGTACAAAATCCTAACAAAAAAGTTGAAATTTTCTTTTACAGATTGCTGTCTTAGAGGTTTTAGATGCATCTGGGAAACTTTGAAAAAAAAATTACTAGCACCTAATTTTTTCAAAAAATTTTCTGTTTGGATTTATCGGTTTTTGTTTGAAAGTTGTTGTATTTTGAGGATTTTTTGAAAAATATAACATTTTCCATTTCGGTATTATATAGAATTTGCAGAAAATAACTACTCAGCACTAATTTAGTGTTTCGCGCGGGAAAATGAATCTGTTTTTGTAAGGTTAGTGGTAAATATTATTTTATTAGATACTTATTATGTGATGTCCTACACATGATATTTTTGCAATAATAACTATTGTTATTTTAATGCTTACTACTACTTGATACTAGATGGCAACAGCACAATAGTTTTTACCGGGTTTTGAATTAATTTTGGATTTATCGGCTTTTGATTGAAATGGTCATATTGAGGTTTAGTTTTCAATGGGATTAATTGGGTTTTTGTCGATTCTAACTATACAGATCCATAGAGCGCACCCGAATTAATAGGAATACATATTTTACTCGAAAATTACCAAAAGTGGATTTATCGGGTTTTGCATGTTTGCTCCTCAATTGAGATAACATCAAATCTTTACATTTTGAGGTCCCAGGAACCCAAGAAAGTTGTTTTTGAAAAATGTCTGTGTGTGTGTGTGTGTGTGTGTGAGTGTGTGTGTGTGTGTGTGTGTGTATATGTTAGCACGATAGCGGCGAAGCTACTAAACGGATTTGGATGAAACTCTGCATGAGGGTTTCTTTAGTGCTCCAGAAGATCTGAAAAGGTTTTGGTTGAGATCGGATTACGTTTGGTGCCGTTTTGGCACAACAAGTTGTTTATTTTATGAGTACTTACAATTTGTAATCGAACCATTGAAAAGCAGTAAAAATTCCGATTTCAACGATATATCACACTTGCACTCTTTCGATTTGGTTTCCGTGAAAAAAATTAAAAAACCAAATAACACGCTTCTTGTGTAAGATATATTTTATAGTCTAACCACAGAGTACAGTAACTACACAGAGGCGAAGGCTTTGGCGGTTCCTTTGAGTTTTGATGGCTCGTTTTCTGTGACCTTGCGTACCAGTTGCGTCTTCACTGAGAGAAATATGTTGTTAATTTATTTCTTTTAATAGGTTAGATTTCTAACCTGTAAAATACGTTTTATTTTATTGTGACAAACTAGTTAAAACTTTATAAACATTACATTGAACTAGATTTTGGTCGAAAGTATGGGACCCAGCCAGAAATTTTAATAATAGCTACGTAATACTTTTGAATTTTAAGAAATATATATTTTTGAGGTTAGCTGTGACGTCACGTACAGATCCCCATTTAAGGATACACTAAAAAAACAGTGTATTTCGAATTGGATTGAAAAATATTACCATTTGAATTGCTTATAATCGGCGCCTATTTTCAATTGAGTTGTACACTAGGTTTTATTTATGAGAATTTTAATTCTCGGTTAATGTTTTCAATCTCCTAAAATGAGTGGAAATAAAATTCACAAATCCAAACTTAACACGATAAACGTCAACAGTGTCAACATAAAAGTGAGGTTGATTGTTAAACAATTAAAAAATGGCGATGAGTATACAAATTTGGTTTTGGCGGGAAGGCTTGCCTTCGCCTCTGTATAGTTACTGTACTCTGTAGTCTAACCTAACGTTCAATAGGCTAGTGTGTTAAAGCGTGCAGACTGTATGCTGAGTAATTTTGAGTGTCAAGTGCATCGAGAGATTACAAGTTTTTCCGACGTTTATAAAGCCCACGGAATGAGTGAGAGGCCTTCGCGAACCGCTCACAAGCCCTACAAATATAAGCAATCTCACCGGAACGCTTTCGGTGAGTTCTTTCCAATAAAACTTTAAAAGTGACAGTGACATTATATTTTAAAAATTTAAGACAGAACATTGGTACCAACCTAAAATATTTTTCGAAAACTGTCAAAACAAAAACCAAATTCCCCCAGAAAAACATTGGAACCAAAAATTTGAGGGCTTACTTCCCCGACCGATTTAGTGAAAAATCGGTCGAGGCCAGAAGATTAAATAAAATATATCAACGATCCACCATGATCACTACCCCAGCCACATCTGGCAGGGAAGCTGTCCACCAAGACTTATATGGTTTTTCCAAAAGATGGCCATCCCTACCACCCATTACCAACGAACGGATTTTTTCGTTTAGTTGTGTTTCCCGTATCAATAATCAAAATTATTAAATACTCTTGCCTACGAACTTTCTATAGTGTTGCGTTTATTTTTATATTAATTTTAGGTCCATGTGGACATTATAATTTTAATCTAGTTTTAAGCCTGCCTACAGAAGACAGGAGCTACTATCCCACATTTCTATTTTTCTCCAAGCCAAACCGGACCTACCCCGTCCAGCCTCACGCCCGCCTCGGCGGTGTTCATCGCGGTTGTCTGGCTGGCTCCGGACTAGGATCCGATGAGGCAAATATTTGTATTAAAACACTATTAATCTTGTGCAGACTATAAATTTAACAATCAAGTTCTTAGGTCCAAATCCCACGGAACGTAAGACTTTTTTTCTGTTTTAATATGAAAAAAATATTTCAACTTAATAAATATATTAAATGAGATCGTTCATATTTCTTAGTGCTCTTTTCGGCTTCAAAGATTCAGCGGGTGGGAGGTTTTAGCCGCTTCCAGAAAAGTACGTTTTTAGCTTATTATTATTAATATTATTTTTTTTTAATAATCACAACTAAGTATTGGAATTTTTTTTTATTGAAAATTTTGCAATATATGGCGGAGTCGCTAGGATAATTAATTAATTTCATTAAATTTTATTTTATGACAAAAAATTCAAATTCCGTCGGAATTGCATTAAAATTGGTGGTTAGGTATTTTAGGTGCAATTGATAAGGAATCTAATGTCAAAAGTTAAGTGTTCAAAATGGCGAATCCAATATGGCTGCGATGATTGCAATATTTTCGCAGATTTAACTCAAAGAACAATGTTAAAAAAGGGGATTTCTTTGACCCATCCGTGGTGAAGTGTGGAAGCCACCTTTTTTTACTAATTTTGGGGTGCTGAAAACCAATCCGCCATCCGCTTTGGCGAAAAATCTCGGGTACACATTAAAAAACAACCTTTATTTGGGGGTGACATTGGAATTGATATTAGTCTAAATACTAAGTTTCGATAACTAAGTAGAAGTAAAAAAAACAAATTCACCGCTTCAAACCTCCTCGCCATTTCCTCACCACCCCCAAGAAGGTTGTAAGCTACTATAACTACTATATAGTTGTTTACATATTTTTAAAAAACCAGAACACCTCATTCAGTGGTTGCTATTAGAATATAATAATCTGATTACTTCTGTGTACATTCATACGCCTCCTCACTCCTAAAAGTGGTGAGTCTCACCTTCTCAGGGATATTGATTACAAAAAAAATCCTAATACTCAGTTGGATGTTTTTTATCATATTAAAGTGACTTGGCCAATTCAGATCGCTCCTAAATATTTCTTACCCTCTAGGGAGGGGGTGTAGGGAGTCAATATCCCCTTTAAAAAAACGTTGTTTGATTTTTATAGTAAAAAATTATTTAGTTATTTAAATAGTCAAACTGGGTGAGTAGGGATTTGTTTTGCAATTAAAACCAATAAAAACTGTGAAACGATAAAATCCACCACCTTAATCGGTGGGGATGGGTGTAAAAGAGTATTCAGAAGTAATCACATTATAACCTGATAATATCCATTTAATGAGGAGTTTTGATTTTTTTAAAAATAAATAAACCGTATATTAGATATTGTAACTTACATCGTTCTTCTGAGCGGTGGTGAGGGAATGGCGTGGAGGGTTGAAGGGGTGAATTTGCTTTTTTACGTCTTTGTCTACTTAGTTTTCGATTAATGTCAATTCCAATGTCACTCACAAATGGTTGTTTTTAATGTGTTTTCGAGAGTTTTCGCCAAAACGCATGAAGATTCGTTTTCAGCACCCCAAAATTAGTAAAAAAAAAAAAAAAAAATGCCTTCCATACTTTACCACAGATGGGTCAAAAAAGCCCCTTTTTTAACATTGTTCTTATATAGTTATTCAGGTTTCTCTGAGAACGAGTCTAATGTGGAAGCTTAAAAAGTCGCAACGATTGATGTATTAGTGTGCAGAAGCTAAATAATGAGGCCACTAAAAAGGGTGAGAAAAATTAAAAAAAAATGAAACGCTCTCGAAAAATGCCGCTAAAAATTATGAAATAAAATTTCACCGTCGCCTAGTTAATTGAAACTCATTACCTAATAATGATATTGAGGTCGGTCTAAAAATGAGCAAATAATTAATTCAAATGTATTTTTAATCGACTTCAATGTCTACATTAGGTAATAATGTTCAATTAACTGGACAAAGGTTATTTTTTTTATAATTTTTAGCGACAACTTTAATCCGTTTAAAGCAATTGCTTTAGAAAAAATTTTGCTTTAAACTAAGAAGGTGTTTTCAAAGAAATGTAAAGTTTTTAGTTTTTTTCAAATATTTCAGTAAAAACCAATTTAAGCGAAAAATGGCGGTCTAAAAAGAAATCTTATAAACTGATGATAAAATTACTTATTTTTTGTCTCTGCAGGATTAATAATATCGGAGATATGGAAGTTTAAAATCGACGTCAGAAAGTTTATAAGACGAAGTATTTAGTTTAAATGCTCAGAAACTATGGCATTTAAGTCAAACATGCTAAGAGCTAAAATTAAAGATCATTAATGATACTATTGTCCTATTTTTGTTTATGTAGCACAAAACTGAAGAAGTTATGGCCGATATAATTATAATAAAAATCATGTTGTTATTGTAATTAGCCAATAATTAGAAACATTTCAAAATTTTGTTTTTCATTAATATATAATATAATTTAACTGCTGAACTTTGCCCGTTTAAAGCACTTGCTGTAGGAAAAATTGCATTTTAAACTATAAATAGTAATACCTAATAATTTATTTTTATTGAGTTATAAATATTATAAAAAAATCATTACGACAGCGAGAAGTAAAAATTTTATAAGCAACATAGGTATTCAAATATTTTAAATAATAAATGTTATGATGAAGTATTTATATTAACACACGAATTCGTGGCAAAAGGCCAGTGGAAAAACCAAGGAAATGCTGGGAAGACGCAGAGTCTTCTAGGAATCAGACGTTGGAGAAGAACAGCTATGAACAATTGAAATTTAAATGAACAATGGTATTTGGAGGCGAAAATTAAGGAAGCTCAAGGCTCGATTTAGGCTGTAGGACCTTAGAAGAAGAAGAAGTATTTGTCTTATCCTATTTACCTACTAGAATTAAAATAAGAAATCAATTTTAACATCTTATCCCATTTACGATTTCAATATTTCAAAATTCCAAATGTTTCCTACATTTGGAATTTTTAAATGCTGACTTCACATTCGTAATCGAAGACACCAAAATCATAATTGCGCTACGTTTGAAAAATATATCAGCAATACATATTCAAATATTAAATTCTTCGAGTCAGGATATTTTCCACACCTTGGGAGTAAGAGCAAGTGTCATGACCTTATAAAAACTGAAATAGATACACTACTACAAAAATCACTTATAAAAAAGAAATATTATTAAGTAAGTTCTGCATCTTTTTCGCCACTAGTTACTATAAATACACTTGTGACTAAGGCCCCCTAAACAATTAATTCATTGCGTGAAAATTATTAAAACAGAAAACTTCTTGACACTCTGACACCTTGACTAGCTTTTACTTATATGTCACTTCTATTGACCGAATAGAACTTTACTGACAGATATCGTGTGTTAATAATCTTCCAGAGTGCCAATACTTTCTAAACAAACATTGGTTGTAAAGTAGAACTTTTCACATGCCAAAAAACTTTCAAATAACTAACAATTTTCACCCTAAATCTGCATTTCTCTTTTGTTGTTGTTGGCGCCCATTGAAAAGTTAATGAATAAACGAATTTACCCAAGCTTGCAATACCTTTAACTTTTATTAAATGAAAAGTTTAGTTTTCAACAAACAAAATTTCGTCTTCCAAAAACACATTAAGTCAGCACCCGTGTGGCAGTTCTAAATGACTATATTTCCGTCTGTGCTATTAATCAAATTGGTTGAATACAAACTTAAGACATTACTAGTCCTTGTTTTCCTTATAATTTATCTACCCTCCTGACGGATAAAAATATTATAAACTTTTTAGGCATATCTCAAATAATTAGTTTTGTTTTTATCAAATATCACCTCAAAAGAATTCTGACAAAGTTATAAAAGGATTTAATCTATAGAAAATGACATTGATTCTCGCATAATGTTGCTTCATGCAACAAAATAAAGGCAGTAAGTATTGCAAAAGTAAGGACTGCAATTCATAATTCATTCATACTTTGATTTTTAAAAGAACCATCGGATAGGTTAATTTATAATAATTAAAGGACACATCCCTGTGATAAATTAATTTTTTTATCGTCCACCTCCACAAACCCACTTGTGGAACTCAGATAAAATAAAAATGTAAATCATCCCGTTATTTTTCAAGTTTCCGCAATGCTCTAATAAATTTATTATATCAGTTCTAATGAGAATGTATACAGGGTAACTCGACGAATTCCTGTCAAGGAGTATTAAGGACCTAATTTGCAATCATTTCAACTGACATGTTTCATGCAAAAGTTCTTAGTTTTAGAGATATTTCAATTTTCCGCTATTAATTGAAAATAGTGTTGCCGCGAGACTTGTCTCGTCGAGAAATTGGTTTTTCTCGTCTCGTCTCGACGTTGTCGGGTCGAGATCTTTCAGCCATCTCGTCTCGACATATTCTCGTCTGCCCAAAATCTCGTCTCGAGGTCGAGATCTCGTCTCGTCTCGACAAATGTGAAATTTCCCATTTTTTTTTCACAAGTGAAATCTCTATTTAATTTATAAAGTTACACTTCAATTTATATGAATATTTGACTTTTGTTTATTTTTAAACTAAAAGACCTGTTTGAAATATTATGAATTTTAATTTTCTCCATATTTAAATTTTTTTTTTTTGCCTCTATACCGTATACTCAAAGAAGATATGAGATTTAATAATTTAAATTAATCAAGTTCTTATTATACTGAAAAGATATACGTTGTTGCTAGTTTCTATAGTAAGTAAATATATAAGATTAATTGCAATAATTTCGAACAACCATTTCCAAAGGTGAGTTCGACTTACGAACTCTTTTAACGCTTTTCCCTCCAAGAGTACTATTTCCGTTCGGCTTTTGGCATTTAGAGTGAAATTTACAATATTTTAGCGTTCGGTCATTACGGGGTGTAGTGAAAAGAGTTCACTCCTTAAGTCACACCTCATGAAGCCAATGTTCTAAAAATAAAGTAGAATTTGACATTTAATTAACTTGACGTTTTTTGGTTTAGCGAATGTTAAATGGGAGTACGTGTACGAATTATTAATTAATGCTTGCTGGAAAGTATTTCATCAATTACCCATTCTCCAGTCACAGATAAAGGTGTTGTTATCAAACAGAACAATTTAATATTATTGCAAAATAATACGAGTGAGTTTAGATTGATTTCATGGATGCGTTATTATTATATATTTTTTTCTTTTTTTTTTTTATCTTTTTATTTAACGTCGGCCTATTTATTATTATATTATTATTATACGTATTATTATGATGCATATTTAAGTTATTAACTTTAAGAAGTAAATTTTCGAATGTGTTTGGAGAATCCGAAAATGCATTTTAAACTGATAGTCATATCTGGAACAGTCAGCTCTGCATAATTGTCTAATTTTTCTAAAATATTTTCTTCTGAAGAAGAATCATTCTCGAAATACATTTCCCATGCAAAATGAATCACAGGCAAAATTATGTTATTCATAATTATTTATGTTACTGATCACAATAAGTTACAAATAAATCTAAATCATAGATATTGAAGGTTTGGGCGAGAAAATACCTTTTGACCGTAGTTGGAGTATTTCGCGTTCGAAAGAATACAATTCGCAATTTTACTCTGTGATCACGTGATGAAAATCCACTCTCACTCCACTCTAGTCCCATGTGTGCAAACCGAACTCAGCTTAAGAAATACGGCAGTCGGCAACATTAAACTGGCCTAAATTATATTCATTTCCAAGACATAGCACCAGTAAAAAATGGCAGGGCGTAATACGATACAGACATGATTGATGAATCTGTATTATTAATATTTTTATTCCCAATTTAATTCAAGTTTATATTATTCATTCGAAGGTCAAATGTAGAACAATTTTACAATGAATTTTACAAAAAAGTCGAGACATTCTCGATCTCGTCTCGTCTCGATTTTTCGAGACGAGAAAAAACTTGGTCCTCGTCTCGAAAAGTTGAGATGAGATGAGACGAGACCGAGAAATGTCTCGTCTCGGCGTCATCAAGTTTGCAAATTCAAAATTAAATTGAAAAATTACCATTAATTCAATGGCATTAATTTGAATTTTCGTACTTAGATAACTCTTTTAACAATTCATTACAAACGGCAAAATGTCAAAAAATAACCAATGGTCCAAATATGCAACAAAAAATAAATGGAAGTTTTTTTAAAATTTTTTAATTTCTGCTACAATGTAGGCGATTTATTACAAAAATTCAATAATTTGTAGCCTTACTAAATGCAGACATGTTGTAAGACATTGTACGTGACATTCAATAGTTAATGTGACATAATCTGAATCACCTCTAAAACTTTTGTTTTTTTTTGTAATATAGTTGCTTCAATTTCTTACTTAAGCAGTAGTACTGTTAATTATATTACCAATAACTCGTTTGAGTTGAGAAGACTCGTTGGTCTGTTACTGCCTAATGCCAACTTATTTATACCTGCCGAATCGATCAACAAGAGGGCGTCGTTAATTTAGATACACCCTATATATTACACATCACACTAATTCAAGTAAATAATACCTATAATTCAATTTAAATTTAGAAATTTTATAATAATACCACCTTTCTGCATGTTCAGTCGATCTAAAACACTTCTATAAAGGTGGAATCTATTATAGCAGGTAAAGCTTCTTTGAAAACTTATTTGTATTAGTATTAAGGTTTTGTTTTTTATTTGTGATATTAAATAAGACGAATGTGAATGTTTACGTTAGCTGTAAATCTCTATTGGGGTTTACAGAGAAGAGTCGTAAACTTGTTTAATTATTCAAATGTTTCTTTAATCTGTATCTAAGAGATTTCTTTAGCAACAAAGGCTTAATGAAAGAAAGTTTACGTACAAGGAGGTTTTGAACTGCACCTTTCTATAAGCATCCATTTGAAAGGAAAATTCATAGCATTTTAAGACCAAATAAAAAATAAAATATAACTTATTTACTGAAATAGAAACCCATGAAAAGTTTACATTGAAATAGTTTAGCAAACATAAAAATGCGAAACACTACATTCGACACGGATTCCGGTAACCAAGTGAGCATTATCCAGAGATACTTAAATCGAAATAAACAAATTTCAAGATCAGACATTTTGCTACATTTTTTGGAAATTTAGCTTCATTCCATGAATTAGTTATGTTCAAAAAAATCGTTTTATAACACTACAAATAATTCTGATATTTTATAGTGTTGTATTGTATCATCTGTATTTAATAAACAATAAAAACTATAATAAATATTACATTCTTCACTGGTTTATTGAACTTTTTTTAAACTGTTGCCCATTCTATTCTATTCGCAGTTTTTTTTTTGTAAATAATATTCAGTCGAGTCATTAAAGATTTTGACTTCGGAAAAATTCCGGGAAGCGGTAACTTTTGAGAATACATCTCTGAATATGTTAGGAACAACATACCAAAAGTGACCAACAATAGAACTTGAGCGTAATTTGTTATTAAACAAATTAGTTGCAAAATACTAGTCTTTGTCAAATATATTTGAAACTTTTTTTTCTTTCATTGCGCCATTCGAAAGTACGGGAAATTTCACATCAAAAATGTATATGTAAGTTTTTTTGAACGGTCAAAAATGTAGGCTCCAGATTTTTTTGTTCAACACACGAAAATGGAGCAAGAAGATACGTAATTACGGCGCGCGAAGCGCGCGCGGTCTTGGGCACCCTACACTAAAGGACAAGGGTAGATAAGCTATATAATTTCGCCCACTAATTTCACAAAAATAAAAGTTCTCTTTAAAATCATTAAACATTATTTATTTATAGTTGAACATATGATCTTTATGTTTCAATAAGTTTTATATTTGAAAAACAACAGTAAGCTGTAATAATAGCATTTCAAAGTAAACATGTTTGCAGTTTTTTAGTAATTTCTGATGTTTTTCCGAACTTCAATGTATATTTCAGTTAGATGCGCTCGAAGAACCAAGAAAATAAGTACCTCATTTCATTGTTGTGTATTTAAGTTTTTAAATAATGGTCAATTTATACCGGTTCATCAAGAGCTTCAATATACAAAAGGCAAAATCTTCCACGGGAGTCGTAATGGTGTCGACGTTGCGTGCGAATTTAGACGTGCCAGCGCTCAAAACCATATATTGTCGTATGTATTGAGTGAAAATATTTTTTTCTGAAATCGGTCAAGAATGTCTACTTTCTCGACACAATTTCAGATTCCAAAATACGCTATTTTTGTATTTTAGTCCATGCTAAGCAGCTATCAGAAAACAGTCCGGGAAAGTTACTTTCCCGGCTTAGGCAGCAAATAATAAGCACTGAATCTCTCACTTTTTCTTTTTTTATGCATTTAAAAAATCACTTAATTTATAATAATATTAATTGCGATTTCAGAAAAAACAGTATATGTACCTAATACCTCGTAGTAAAAGCACATTCCCGGATTTCAATGCTCGTTTTCCTCGGCTTAACGCCTAGGTCAATAATTTACAGCGTCATACAGTGGCCCCAAAATGACTTTTTTTTTCAAATTAGTCTGCAGGTCTTAATACTTAAGCAGTCGGAAAGTTTTTGTTTTTTGAAATCTTTGTTTTCTAATTACCTACCGATATGTCAAGCCAAATTTTCGATTTTTGTCCCTGAATTTTCCAAAGTTAAAAACTTGAGTCTTTCACATTTTTCTCTTGAAGTAATGTATAAAAAGATCCGATGAGTGAAAAAAATCTCTAAAATTTATTTTTTAAGATGTACATTAAAAATTTTGAGAAAATGATAAAATTTGATATATATCACTAACTTTAACCACCTATTTCTCTGGTTTAAAACGCGTATTAGATCTCTGTAGGTGCGATTTTTAAAGCTTGAAATGTGTACTTTAGGATGCTTTAAGGGGATTTACCTTAAAAATTAAAGTAACCCCCCCCCCCCCCCCTTTTTTTACGAAAATAAAAAAAATTATTTTTTGCTCTAAAATTCTAAAATAAAACGTTAATAACTATAAAATTTCTTCTAGTAAATCTGGTGATGAAAAATTTTTAGAATATATATAAATCTATAATTTTCACGAAATATTGAAAAAGTCATGTTTTTTTGGGTAAATGGACTCAGTGTTGATTGTTTCTACAATTTTTATCCTGTTTAAAATATGGAAAACATATTAATCTATCTTTGCGGCAAGCAGTACGTATCACCTCCTCCGCACGCTGCGGTGTGTGTGTGTCCCACGAACTTCATAAATTAAACTGGATCTCAGATAAGGTCCAAACGTTGACACCCCCCATGCTGGCCGCCATGACAGGTTTTCAGATCCGTCTTTCAGAATTTTTGCCCAAAGTCAGGGACGGATTGAAAAGGTTTTCATTATTTACCAATAAGTTGAATATTGGAGAAATGAACGTTTTTTTGCGAATTTTCAGTTTGATAAAAAAGTCTCTTCATATGACTATAAATTTTATTTAAATATAATTAAAATACACGTTTCCATTGTAATACAGAAAAATCAACTAGGTTCATGACAATAAAATGGAATTTATCAACTAAAAACATTATTTTACGTCTTTTGGGATATACCATTGTATAATATTGTTTTGATAATTTATTGATGTTTTTCTTTTTTATCTATTTATTTAACGTCGGCCTATTTCCGCTACCAGGGTCTATCACCGATGCCAGGAAACAACTTACCCCCAACCTGAAAATTTTGCCGAACCTCTTCTCATAGGGAGTAGGGATCTCTTACTTGCCTAACATTTAATAAACAAGGGACCGCCTGCTTTACCCTCCGAAGGATGGTATAGCCTAATATACAAGCCGCTAGAAGGTGGGACGAGATCGCTGGGTTTCCCAAGATGGATTTCACAAATCGAAGTACTAACCACGCTGCACGTTGCATCACTGGAGTATCGAGATACATACAGAGTGAAGATGCATCTACGCTCGCCCTTATTGATGTTTAAATATGATTAATTTACTTAATGTTTTTCGAATGTTTTCACCAGAAGCAATTTCATATATTTTCTTAGTGATACTATGTATTCTGATAGAACCATAGACTTTTATAATTTTTTCTATTAAAATTTTTTTGTACTTCAAATTCATTTCTAAAAACTTTCTCATTTAATGATATGAAAAGACTGTAATTTTCTATAAAAATTACTTTCCTTTAGCAGCTTTTTAATGAAATTATCTTTCACAGGTAAAATATTGTCACATAATTTCGAGATTAATTGTATTTTTCTCTCGATTTTATGACATACATATCTTCATATATCTAACACCCTTAGATACAAATATTAATAAACCTCCTCTGTTTTTTACACGTGTAAAATCTAATGTTAGAAAAAAAACACTCTTTATCCAAACTTTGTGACAGTAACTTCTAAAAAGCATAAAACACTTTTGAAAACAGTTCTCGACATAGTAAACAAAGTACAAAGGCGGTCTTGTCAGATTTAATCCAGTATTATCTCGTTAGTTATTGATAGGCAAATGATTGCCAGACTTTAGAAATAATTTCATTAAAATGAGAGTATCAGTGAGTACTTCTTATGATATCTTACTCTAAGTATTGTAGTAATCTCACATTATGAATAAATTTCTTGTTATTAGAGAAGATGAAGTAGCATTTTGGGAGAAAAGTATTCAAGTTTATTGAAAATATAAAACATTTGGCAATGCGCTAGAAAATAACGATAACCAACATTACGGTAGTTGAGATTCCTACAGAGTATTGCCAACCTCAAATAAGTTGACAGCCTATCATAGCGACCATGGTAAGTGGTGTCAGGAGCTTTAGTATGGGATATGTGCGTTGTGAAGTCCAGTTTAATTTATGAAATTCGTGGTGTGTCCGCAGAGCATTGTAAAAGTAGTTTGGGCACTTCACAGATCATCTTGTAATGCTATGTATAACGTCACGTGTTCTCAGCTTCTTTTTAAATTTTTATGTGAATATTTAAATTGTGTTTTTAATTGAATAGTGTTTTGAATAATTTTATTGCTTGATGAAAGTCGGCCATATTGGAACAGCCATTTTGAATTACTTTTTTTTGACATCGTAATCTGTTTCAGCGACTTCGAAAACCCCCTTATATGTCAATTTGAATTAAATTGCTTTAAAATTTTTCAACTTATAATAATTTTGTTTAAAAGAAAGTATCTTTTTTGTTTAAATAAGTAATAAACAATTTCCTCACAATTGTGTTTATAACTTTTTATTTTAAGCTATGTAAAAGTGATATCAAAAGGCTTTTGGGAAAATCGAAGCTTCCCGTAATTATTCTGAAATAATGCATATTTTCAGCCTCTATTGACTCCACTAATTAGTTCTAGACAATTTCTCCACACTTGCCAGTTCAACAGTTGTTGTAAACTTTCTCTTTAATACGTTTCCAAGAAAAATTCCAGAGGGTTGAGATAAGGTAATCGAGGAAGTCACACGACTTTACATCTGTTTAATTCAATGGTCAGATCTTCTTCTTCTCATTCACAACGTCTTGAAAGACGCTTTGTAATAAATAAAATGAATTTCTGCAAATTAAAAGGTGCGACTCTAAAGAATAATTTCTAGGATATATTTTCAAACATCTCCACTCTGTCGAATTTCGACGGTTGGTCAGTTAGTTAGTTAGTCTAACAAATGATTTGTGATGCATTATTTTAGTTGGCTCACAAACTGCAGGCGCCTGAAGACGGTTGAAAAATTACAATATTTTAGTAGTTCAGTAGTTCGGCTACTGCATAATATTTTCTGAGAATACGCGAACAACGTCTAAAAACGGTAATAACATTTTAACGACTTAATTAATTGAAATTTAAAATAACTCTTAGAACGATATAGAAATAAATTTCACCAATTTCCATTTATTTGGATTATATTTAGATAGCTCTTATACATCATTACAGCAGGTCTCTAGATTCAAGTATTAAAGCGAATACTCATAAACATTGTAACAGAACTATTCAATATAGTATGCAGGTTCGTAATTGGCATATTTTCCTTTGTCACAGTTTTTACGCTCAACAGATCGGAGAAAATCATCTCGACCTTCGACTTTTATTCCAAACTGATAGAAATCCGCTTGAAAATAAATTTAAAAGGCATTTAAATAAAATATCATGAAACCATTCGACGTATTAGAAGGATATCCATTACATTGATATGCACTCTAACTATATTATGTTACGCAATACCACTCCACATGTTTGAAATTTTCACGAAACACGACTTTGCAATTCCTTCAAAGTAAATTAGCATTTCAATGTATACCTTATTACATAGAGAAACTAAGAGCCTTCATGACGAGTATATTTGTAACATACCGGGTGGTCTATCTAAGGCAATTCACTAGAAGCACCTGAAATTGTAACCTTTTGATCTAATAGAAAATTTGTTATTAGCCTTTTAGAATAAAGAAATTGAGTGGCATCCGCTAGAAACAATTTATTGATGATATTTTCCTGCTCGTAAATTATATGAGGGAACACTGTCAGAAATTACAGTGCTGGACCAAATTTAATTTAACATAAAAGTACTTACGGCTTATAGAGTCTAATATTCCATTTACCTGAAACAAAACGAAAACGATTGTTAAATAAGATCAGCGAAATATAAAGTCGATAATTAAATTTAATATTTCTACATTGTTCTAAACATAGACGAATAGTTAATAGTTTTGACGTCGTGTAACACGATCATGAGTGTCACTCTAGCTTTAATAAATTTTAAGATTTTATCTATTTTGTAGACTAAGCAGGCCATGTGAATTTTAAAGTGTTCATGTTCATAGAATCGTTCAATGCCTCGGATATGTGATCGAATTTTCTAATATTATAACCTAATACACATATTTTGTTCTTTATGAAAGCTATTTCTGTCTCTCTGCAGTGAAGCTGTTCAATATACGATATTTGCAATATTCACGATGTGGGAATATCAAAGAATTAGTTCATATCAATTGACTTGGCACTAAAAATATCCTTATACATATACAAAATTTGTAATTTACTTATTGAAGCTAGAATTATATTTGCCTTAAATGTCTATGGAATAGCAGAAACCGCGAAAATCATTATAAGAAAAAGGTATGGTCGAGTAGATCTTCTCTTGAAAAGAGAAAAAGTTTGTGAAAGTTTTAAATAAGGAAGGAGAAACATTCAAATACATAGAACAGAAATATCCAAATGCTTCATAAGCAAAGTTAAAAGAAGGAATATTTGATGGACCTCAAATGCGTACAATGCTCAGAGATGAAATCTTAGAAGTTACTAAAAATTTTCTTAGGAATCAAAAAGTCATAACTACAAAGAAATTGTCGTTAATCTGGTGGAAAACTATCTTAAGCTAAGTTGCAATATGAATCTGAAGCTCCGCTTCTTAGATTCTCATATTGATCACATTCCTCAAAACTTTGGAGATTATAGTGAAGAACAGGGAGAAAGGTTCCATTAGGACATTATGGAAATGGAGCGGCGTTTTCAAGGAAAATGGAATATAGCAGATTTTTGTTGGACGTTAAAACGGGAAGGAAAAAAAAGGAGTCAAACGAGGGCGAAATCCACTGCATAGAACTTTTGATAGTAAAAGAGTTCGTTACCACAAAAAGAATAAGATCTTTAACCCTTTGACACCCAAACTCTCTCAGCGCTTTTAAAAACTTTAAAAGGTATCTTGAATTAGAATTACTACTTGAAGTGTTAAGATGTGGTCATTTGTATAGGACTTCGTTCATTGTTTTGACAATATTGTAGATTTAAAGCTATTATTGTGAGGTTAGAAAATTCTGGTGATTTGCTGGGGGAAATTTGACATGAAGTTCGTATTCAGCGTTTCAAATTACATGGGTATACATTATACTCCAGTCATTTTAGACAAAAATATGGCTTCTGTTCTAACAAATTATATCCTTCATTTTTTTTAAATCGATTTATTTTAGTGTTTTAATGAAAATATTGAAAATCGACAACGAGATCACTACGGCATAAAAAATTATTCAAAGTTCACAAAAAACTGTTTTTTGCGAATATCGCGCTCTCTATGGCTCGGAGGACAATTGAGGTTATTATGAAAATGAAAGATAATGAAATTCCGCACAAAAATGATCTCTTCCATTTTTTATGTACAACGAACGGTTTAGACAAAAATGTGCCTCGAAGTTTCCACGCAAGGCATAATATATATATTTTTATTTTGATTAATATATTTTTACTTTATTAACCAATCAAAACGTGTACATTTTCAAAAAAATCGACCAATAGGATTTGTTTAAAGTGAGAAAAACGGCTATCGATAAGTGGAAAAAATCGAGAAAAATGTATGTTACTTTTTTCGTAGTAGCCATGTCAAACTAAAAAAGTCATTGAAATTATTAAAATCTGACATTTCACGTTTGCATCTTGATTTCTGTACACAAAATGAATGAGAAAAAGCGATTTGGTGATGTTTCACAAGAAAATATTAACGAAACTATGAATGAAAGTGTCCCAGTTAAAACGAGAAACACTAAAAATTCTATATGGAAACAATTTAAAGCTTTTTGCAAAGAGCATTCATTATTCCCTCGAAAAAGATACGACTACTATGATGAACTTGCAAATACTTTGACTGACTGGGGTTATAACATGATAAAAAACATTAGAAAATGTTTTTATTTTTTATTATAAATCGTTATTTTTAAAACATTAAATAAACAATTTTGTTGTTTTAATAATTATTTTAGATAACATTTTTTAATCATATATTAATCTTCTGTAATACACACGAGGTTGATTTTCTACTTGGGTAAATTTTGTTTGAGTGACTCAAACGTCGCGATTTTTTCATGCCCTGAATTCTCGAATAATTTTCATGGGAAAACAGGTTTTTGTCCAAAAAAAATTTACCCGGTAAAAAATCGAGCTCTTGTGTATTAACACCCGATTAAATTTTGGACTTAAGGTTTTTGGACAATTCTGAACAAGTTTCATTAACAAAATTTTCCGACAAAAAAATGCATAATATGATTTCTTGATTTTCTCCGCAAATTTTGGTACTGCAGGTGGCTTTGCGTTTGTAGGAGGCGAATGTTTTTCTGGCCATAAGTAGATCCTAAGTTATTCTATACTTTAGTAAAATTTGATTCAAATTGAAAAAAAAAAATAAAAAAGTTGGTGTTACCATTTCAAGTGAAACACACTGTAAATATATTACCAATAAATTTGAATGTGAAGAAATGGAGCGTATTATATGCCCTGCGCGGAAACTTCGAAGCACATTCTTGCCTAAACCGTTCGTTGTACATAAAAAATGGAAGAGATCATTTTTGTGCACAATTTCATTATCTTTCATTTTTATAATAACCTCAATTGGCCTCCGAGCCATAGAAAGCGCGATATTCGCAAAAAAACGTTTTTTGTGAATTTTGACCTTGAATAATTTTTTATGCCGTAGTGATCTCATTGTCGATTTTTAATATTTTCATTAAAACACCAAAATAAATCAATTTAAAAAAAAATGAAGGATATAATTTGTTAGATCAGAGAAGTCGAATTTCACTGGACTATTATTATACGTTTTCATAGGTAAGAATTTATTTTCTTTTTTTTACAATATTGTAGATTTTAAGCTATTTTTTGAGGTTAGAAAATTCTGGTAATTTTCTTGGGGAATTCCAACATTGATTTCATATTCAGCGCTTCAAAATTCATAGGAGTACAACATTTTAGTCATTTGCATAAGTATTTCTTTTCTTTTTTCACAATATTGACGATTTTAAGCGGTTTTTTGAGGTTAGAAAATTCTGGTGATTTGCTGGGGGAATTTCGCCATCGAATTCGTATTCAGCGACCCAAAATACATGGAATTACTATATTTTGGTCGTTTGCACAACACTTTTTTTGTGAGGCTGTGATTGTCAACCATCTGCAGAACATTGATTGACGGATTATGTCTTGATTTTAATATTAAGTCATTTGGTGTTTGTAAAACTATTTCACTGTCGTTTTATACATTACGAAAAGTACAATACATTTCGGGAATGTTATTTTTACTAATGTAATTAAACTGACTGGTAATTAAGGTATGTATAGTGAAGTTCGAACAAAATTATTCATAATATAGGTGAACTTAGCTAGTACTTATTTCTAAGCATTACATAAGATCAATCGATAAGCAATTACGGAGAAATACCATCACATAAAGTAAACTTTGCTTATAGCAATTCAAATCATGACGCTAGTTAATAGGGCCGTAAAAATTCATAGTTCTACTCGAGTTTCGTAATGTTTTACGAGTTACGATAATGACAGGATAAAGATTGTTTGGTCTTAGAATCAACAATATGGAAGATTAATTGGCTATGGACGAACTCTATTAGACCAGTCGGAATAGCTTTTTTGTGCGAAATGTCGTTTATCGCATTTCTTTGTATAATTTGCGATGTCCAGAAACATATGCCAACTATCCGCATGCATGCGTGACACACTTTAAAATTAAAAAAAAATTCTTCGTTTAAGAGCTACAATCGAAAGAACAATGCTACTTTTCTGTTTTTTAACTTAAAAAAAATATGAATATCATGATACAATATTGTTATGATATTGATGAAGATGAAGAAAATAGAGAAATTGAAAGTATTATTGCTTCGCCTCCAACAAAAAGGGCTAAATTACATTAAATTATAATTGACTGGTTTAACTCTAAACTTTTAACGATTTATAAAACTTCATTTATTCCCTTTTCCTGTTATAAGTTTACATTACCAAATTACAACGAACTGAATATACTACTGGATGAAAATCAATCAATATCTATATTATCTAACATTCGTGAAATATTTTGTCATTTATATAGATTCTAATTTCAAGTGGGATATTCATATAAATAAATTGGTTAGTAAATTAAGAAGTACGCTTTATCTCTTTAATAATCTTCGAGATATACTAAATATTGATCTACTTAGAACAACTTATCTTGCTTTAGTTGAATCTCAATTGCAATATGGGATAATACGGTGGGGAGGGTTATTAAAAACTAACCTTAGTAGTCTAGAAAAAATTTAAAAAAAAATCCAAAGATAATATACAAAAAAACCAATCAAACCAATAACTCAACCATCAGATTTATTGGTGACGCACGAGGCCTTGTGGGCGCTTTCACACAAACCGTTTTTTGTCGGTCGTCCAGGACCCCAGCGGGCGTGCTTCGAGTTGTTTGTTCGTATACTGTTTACTGTATACTGTAGCGCATCAAATGAAGCAATGGACATGCGAAAATAATTAAAGAATCAATTTCTGTCCATCATTTCTCAGATCTTCAAACAACCTGCAGAATAATCCGACTTGCTCTCTTCTTTCATTGATAGGTTGAACCCAATGAAGGCGAACACGACTTCTTTTTTTACGACGATAGTACAACCACACTGCTACAATTTTCGCGCGATCCATTACAACCAAGTGGTGTCAACAAGAGAACTGATGAGCACCACCGGAAAATAACGGTCTGTGTGAAAAGTTTCATGTTCCGGTAAAATATCGGCCGACTTTTTACCGGCCGTCCAAAATCGGTGTGTGTGCAATAGGCGTTAGCAGTAAAAACATACTTCGTAAATCACAAACACCAAACCAGACATAAAAATGATGCTTTTTGTAAAGGAATGTCAAAAACCATCGGCCAGAGAAGCCATAACTTCCTTGCTCCGAAAGCATATAATTTTTTACCCACTGAAATTAAAAACATAAAATCAGTACATAAATTTAAAACAGTTTCCAAACAATTTGTAATAAGAACTAAAAGAAAAAAAAACATGATTTAATAGATTTGAAAAATAATTAATTCGTAGAAGACGATCATTTTACTCACCTGAAATTTAGCAGTATATCCGTATCTTATGTCTTATATTGTATATCATTGTTAAAGTACTTAATATGGGGCTTAGTTCATTTATCATAATATTTCAGTTTTTAACAATTACATTGTGGTAGAACAATTACTTATTCTATTCTATTAAGTCATACATGAAACGCATGTACATTGTATACTGTACTATGCATAAAATAAATAGTCTCTTTGTGAAAATATATATTTGTTTATTTATTTTCCCATCATTTTAATACCTGAATACCTGAAAAATGTCATTATTTTTTTTTATGTTTAACATGTGAATTATATATAGGTCTGTAATAGTAGTTTGTGCAACAAGAGTGGATATGATATCCATATCGCACGATAAAGAAGTTTGAGCACGACGCCGTAGACGGGGTGCTTCAAATCTTTTGAGTGCGATATGGACGATCCACTCGAGTTGTACAGTATACTTTTTCTACGACCAGCTTAAAAACACTACAAAATTTATTAAACATTAATATATTACACAAATACAAACTGACAGTACACACTGACAGTTACTTTGACAGCTTACGCACTAATTTGATTTTAAAACGAAGAGTTGTCTATGTACTTAATACACGAACTGTGATTGGTCAGTTTCATTTCATGTCCATCCTAGAACTGATATGAAATATATCCGTTCAGTTAACCGGAGTTGCCTACTTATCCATTCTACAGACTGTACAGAAAACAGCAAATTTACATAAGAGAGTAGAAAAACATATTTTATTTCAACTGTAATTGGACATTTAAACATATAGCGGAGCGGATCCGGTTTTGAAATGAAACCAACTTTTTTTATTTTTTTTTTTTTTGACAATTCGGTTACACGCGTTTTCTTTTATCATGTTATCAACTTAGTTCAGCTTAATCACACGGGGTGGCGGAGGAATTCGCATTTAAAACTCGCAAAAACACATTTTTCCACGATAACTTTGTTATTATTGACCTGACAAAAAAAAAGTAAAATTATAAATTGAAGATCTCGCGGAAGCGCATACTCTTGTATGTATGTTTTTCAAATCGGACGGTAACTTTTCGTGAAAAATTTTTTGAAAATACTCGTCTTTTTGGCCTAACACTAATACACAAAAAAGTAATTCCTTAATTTTCTTACGAAAAAAAGAAGTTAGGTGGATGAGATTTTTTGATTTAGGTGAAATAGATAAGAATTGATGGAGCCGGAGGATTGGTGTGTTGGGTAATTAGGGGAGGGGAGGGAGGTAGGGAAAGGAAAATTATTCAACCCCCTCGAACTTTTTCCCTGTCGTACGATTTTCAAAAACCAAAATGGAATTTGTTCATTTGACTGAATAATTTTTTTTATATTTTTCAAATAAACAAACTTGTGGGAGGAGAAAAACATTTTGCATTTTTTTTTTAAATGCGTTTTAGAGTACGAAGGAAAGAAAGAAGAGAAATTTTTTTTACAGGTAAGCAAGATTTTTTTTATCTTTAATTAAAAAAAAATTATCGCAACCAAGCAATAGGAAGGGAGGGAGGGGGCATAATGCGTTTGCGGGAATAAAGGAATAAGGAAAAGTGATAGGGACTTCGGAGCTTAATATTCGGATATATAAATCTTTTTTCCATCTTAACATTTTATCAGTCTACCCTCCAATAAGTATTAAACTTATTATAAATAATTATTTAACACCGTCACGAATTTTCGCGGCGCATTTCTCTAGTTTTAGGTGTGTATTGGATATATATAACAATTATTTTTCCGCTTAACTCGCTCTAACTCAAAAACGGCACAATGGATTACTCTCAATTTTATCGTGTTATCACTATATATTTGTTAACATAATGTGTTAATATGTAGGTCAAATTTTAAGAAGTGTAGAAAGCATTATTTTTTTTCTAAGGCTATGTCGAAAATTTGCATTCTCAAATGTAACATGCGGGAAACTTTTTTATCTTTCGAAATAGATACCAAGTGTATCGAGAAGTAACGAACATAAAAGATGGACGTAACTTTTTTATTTGAAACTTTTTTTCTAGAATTAGCAGTTTTCGAGAAAACTGCAAATGAGTGATTATTGGCCAGGTACTGCAATTAATTGCTATTAGTTTCCACACGTTTGCAGTATCTTGCACTTAACGGGTACATTTCTAAAATAATAAATATCGCTCGTAGAGAAAAATTTTTCATACCATTCTGTTAGTCATCGTATAGCACCCACCTTGTATTTGTTAATTTACAGATATGAACGTTAATGTGTTTTTTCTAATTCCGATAGGTAGTATTCCTGTTTAACTTTTCGTTTCGAGATACGAATATAGTCAAGACGGACTTGCATTGCACGAACAAAGATTAGCATGGAACAACCATGCTAATCTTTGTATTTTCCTGCAGAAATTTAGTGTGACTATTTAATAATGTCGATGCGTACTGAGTAGAGCAATACAATAAATCATTCAGTTAATTTATTATTAACTTTTTTATTTCACAAACTTATTTTGTCTCATGTAGTATTACAATCCATAAATTTACATCACCTGATCGATCTGGTCGGATGCCATTTATTTAATTTTCAATATACCATACGTGAATTTCAAATTATTACCAAATCGAAATTTATAAACGTACAATCAGACCAATAGCTAGGAAATATATTTCCAATTCGCAGCCTATTAAAACGTTCTGAAGGCGTACGTGTGAACGAGGTTACTGCGTTATATATTTTGTATTTTACAAAGTACTTCATAACTGTATGGTTTCTCCATCCAAGCGAGATTATCAAGTGCATTTACACAAACAGTACATGGTTTAAACAAAACTTTCAATAAAGCTGTATTGTTTTAATTCAATTTCGTCGCAATAAACAATGTCTCAAAAGTTCCCCGTACGCACAATTTTTTACGGTGCTTGAAAGGGTTTTTTTTATTTAATTTACTTATTTAACGTCGGCCTATTTCCGCTACCAGGGCCTATCACCGACGCCAGGAGACGAGCTACCCCCAACCTGGAAATTTTGCCGAACCTCTTCTCGTAAGAAGAATAGGGATCTTTTACTTGCCTAACATTTAATAGACAAGGGACCACCTGCTTTACATCTCCTCTGAAGGATGGTAAATCCTCATCTTGAAATTACATAGCTTCCGCGTACTTACTGATATACAAGCTGCTAGAAAGTGGGACGAGATCGCTGTGTTTCCCCATCTAAGTACTAACCGCGCTGCACGTTGCTTCACTTGGAGTATCGAGATACGTACACAGTGACGGCGCATCTACGCTCGCCCCGCTTGAAAGGGTTAAAACGTAGTTTTTCGCGAATAACTCCGTTCCTGTCAATTTCACCTGTATGAACGTGATTACAAGATAGAAGTATTAGAAAATTATCTACACAAAAAATTCTTAATGGTTCTTTTGTCAGTTATATCTTTCTAGAAAACTTGACCTAAACAAAAACAAAACCGCTAAATCATAAGCAAAATTCAAGAAACTGCATTTACAGTATTCCTGTGACAGTAATAAACATTATGTGGGTGAGTCATCCAGACCATTATTGTTAGATTGTGAGAGCACAGAGGTTATATTAGGAAGAATGAGATTCAGAAATTGAAGATTTGCGAACACGCTTGGGAGAACTAGTAGAACCGCAAGAATAGAATTATCGACACAAAACGGCTATTCGTGAAAGGATATTGCCGTTTGGCACACTAACTCACTAACCAGTATTACCGTGAGGAGCGTATTTCGAAGGAGCGCCATCTTCAGTTACCATTCGGATCCAAGATGGCAGCCATTTTCAAGAAATCAATTGAGGTAATTTCCTGGCGAATCTATTAACTTCACAAAAAAAAGTGTAATTAAAAAATGTTGCTTATTGTATTGCCAACAAAAAAGTACTTTATGCATTTTGCGAAATTTTTGAAAATAAGGCCACTATTTACGAAAATTAAACATGATACCTTTTATTTTTTGTGTGATTTATTTATTTATTTAAAATTGTAATAAATAAAGTTTACTTGTTATCCATAGCACACGATGTTGCTAGAGTTTATTGCAAACGATGACGTGCCTGGCCTGTTGCTTTAATCGGACAAAATAACAATAGATGACGAATGTCTAAATAATATTTTAGGTAGGTCTTCATACATGGTTATTTCCGCGACACATTTTAATACATTTCTGTTGTTTTTAGGTATAAGGGAACGTAGACTAGATCTATATAATAAGTTTGTTGATGAACGCTTAAGCAGCAGAGAGGTATCCATATATGATCCAATAAAAGCGAATAAAATTTGATTATTTTGTAAACCTAAAAAGGTTGTAAAATCCGCAATGTTGATAAAGTCCCTGAAATCTGATGTGGATTTATTCTCTAGACTTTTCATAGTTTGTTCAAATCGTGACGTAGATTTGGATGATATTTTTGCACATGAGAATCAACCATTTCCAACAGCTCTATCTTTAAACGGAGTCCAGAGATCATCAGATAAATCAATCCTTGTTAAGATTCTGGAAAATGTGCTTAATGACGTACCTCTCATTTTAGAAGAAACCGATGCTATGCCAAATTTACTTCAGACAGAAGAAACATCAAAATTTCAGTATGATTGTGTGGTCTATGATGGGCCTGCATTGGTACACCTTTTACTGCCTAAGGGTTTTTTAATTTTTGCTGAATACTCTGCCAAAGCGTTTCAATCGCACATCAAACATAACGCTGATAAATTTAATTTAAAACGCGATGATATTATTTGGGACATATACAAGAACAATAGTTTGAAACATCACACTAGAGAAATTCGTGGAGGAGGAACGCGACGACAGGTTGGTGGTAATGTACTACTTCCTAAAAACTGGTCGGATTTTCTTAGGAACACAGACAATAAAACAGACCTGTTTCACTTTCTATCCAATGAATGTACAACATCATCCATTCTTTATCCTGTGGAAACACTATGCACAATTGACGATAGGATCATTTCAGACCGCAATTCCCAAAATTCACATCTATCGCTCTGCAGTCACGAAGAAGCAGATACACGTATTATATTACATGTACAGGATTACACCCGCCAAGGTTGGAAAAATATTTGCATAAGAACAGTAGACACCGATGTTGTAGTGTTAGCTACTGCTTTTTTTCATCGGTTGTATGTGCAAGGATTGAAAACTCTACATGTTCACTTTGGTGCCAATAAGCACTTTAGAATAATATGTGTTAATAGGATAGCTGCATATTTGAGTCAACAAAAATGTGAAGCTTTGTTAGGTTTTCATGTATGCACCGGATGTGATACCGTCTCATTTTTCTCAGGCAAGGGAAAGTCGACTGCTTGGAAGACCTGGCAAATTTTCCCTGAGGTAACGGAAGCTTTTTCTTTTATGTCTAAGCCGCAAAGATTTATTTCTGACCATGTTTTCAATGTGTTGCAAAGATTTGTTGTCTTAATGTACTGTTCAACATCCGACTGCTTTGAAGTTAACGATGCCCGAAAGGAATTTTTCACGTCGAAGGGAAGAAATACTGCAAACCTTCCACCTTCTAAAGCCGCTTTAGACCAACATACTCGAAGAGCCACATACCAAAGTGGCCATGTATGGGGACAATCATTGGAAACAAATCCTACTTTGCCAGATACTGAATCTTGGGGTTGATGTAAAAAAGATGGTATTTATTCACCATACTGGTCAACTTTACCTGAGGTGTCCACAGCCTTGAGGCAACTGATACGGTACGGCTGCAAAAAGAACTGTAAACAAAATACCTATATGTGCTTGTAAGAAAGTAGGTTTACATTGCACGTTGTTATGTATTTCTTGTAAGGGAAAGTGTGATTTAAATTAATATTTTGTTAAAAACATACATATAAATAAATGATTCTGTAAAAAACGAACAAATTTTGAATTTTATTAAATAACGGCTTTATTTCAATTCTAATCGCGAAATGTCCGAAATACTTTTTTGTTGGCTGTTCGAAGCTCAACAACTTTGTATAAGACTATTTTTTTATAAAGTCAATGGATTTACCAAAAAATCATATTTATTAGATTATTAGAAATCAGGCGCCATTTTGGATCCAAATGGTACCTGAAGGTGGCGCTCCTTCGAGAATGATTCTTTAGGGCACTACTAATAAGTATACCAAGCGGCAACATTCTTTCACAAATAGCCGTTTTTTATTGGTTTGCTACTCTACTAAACGGACATAGAATAAACTCGGACTAGGCAAAAATTTTAACAAAAGAGGCAGATAGCAAGAAGAGAAAAATTAAAGAACCAGCTATAATATTATTAAATGGGGATAAATGCGTGTTGAAATTTTCCGTAGATGTTTAAACAACCTGACTACCGATGTTAAAAGAAGAACTTAACAAACTATCATTGTTTAAAATAAAACTATCAACTAGATCAACAGTTCTGTGCAAGCAGTAAGTATCTATGGATACTGAATTTAACAAATATATTCTTAAAGCTGTGTTCTTAAGCACACACAAACACTTTCGTACTAAGCCTTGAGAGAGGAAACAGATTCGGTTTCCGAAACGTCAGTAAAATACGTTATTTTTGTATTTCTGTTCTTATTCATTATTATTTGTCAAAAAAATTTTATTATTTTATAGATTTTACGGACATTGTTTAGAAGAAAATACTGTTGCAGGGGATCAACAAGACACACAGAAAATTTCAGAAAATGCCACAATCAACATTTAAACAATAAAGAACAGATATTGTATCCCATCTAGAGAATGGATGTAGAAAAAAGATCTGATCCTTGCTGCCTGCGTGTTTGTCAAAACTTCCAGAATAGACAATTTTTTGTTCCACTGGAACTTAGTTTAAAAAATCGGCAGCTACTGCAAGCGGCCGGATCCTCCCCACCCGGTGGATCTTTGAAGCCGAAAAAGCACAAAATATCAACGATCTAGTTTAATTATATTTATTAAGTTGAAATAATTTTTTCATGTTAAAAAATAAATAAAAAAAATCTTGCGATCGATAGGATTTAAACCTGCAAATTTATAGTCTCGCGCTTCAGCACGCTAATCTATTCAGAGAGTTACTTTAGGTTATAAAATATTTGACAGAAAACTTGGTTTATATTAATAAAGTATTTGTTTATTCGACTCTTAAAAGATTATGTATGACATAGACACAATTACTGATAAATTATTATATATGTCAAAATTTAAAAAATTATAACAATTAACTACAATGCACACATTGTTGGCCACAAGGCTCCACTATCAACATAGAAGCTAATTCCAACATCCAACAATATTAAGTGATACACAAGAAGCGTTACTCTATTTATAGATTGTTATTTTGTTTTTTAATTTTTTTCACGGAAACCAAATACAAAAAATGCTTGTGTGATATATCGTTGAAATCAGAATTTTATCTAATTTTCAATGGTTCGATTAAAAATTTTAAGTTATTATACAACTTGTTGTGCCAAAACGGCACTAAACGTAATCCGATCTCAACCAAAACCTTTGCAGATCTTCTGGAGCACTAGAGAAACCCTCATGCAAAGTTTCATCCAAATCCGTTTAGTAGTTTCGCCGCTATCGTGATCACACACATACATAGACATTTTTCAAAAACCACTTTTTTGGGTTTCTGGGATCTTTAAACGTAAAAATCTGATGTTATCTCAATTTTCGATTTTGGACCGATTTTAGTAACGTCCCACAATTTTGTGGGGAGGTGAGAATATATTTCCTCATCGAGTTGTTGGAATTATCAAAAAGTTAGGATATTCTCCAACAATGATAGTAGTTGCATTTCTACAAGAATAGATCTGTTGTATACTACTATCGTACCTTTGTAAGTTTTAGAACTTGCTCACCTAAAGGTTTCCAAATATAATTTTACAATATTATTAGGTAATAAATTCGAAGTATTTGTTTGAATCATAACTTTTATATCAAGCTTTATAGAAAACTAGAACTGTCATACAAAATGGTCACTTAAAACTGCTTTTCAAATTCCTTGACTTTTCTCTGACTGATAAACTTCAGTTTTCCCTGACTAATTTGTTATAACTCAAAAGCCAATTTCAAGTGCTTTTAAGTTTTATTAATAAAAATTGTGACCTAGTTGTTGCCTAGTTATGTATTAAAATAATGTGTTTCACATAATTTTCCCTGACTATTTTTTAAAATTCCGTGATTTTACATTCATATTATTTCCCCGACCAAAAGAAAATTCCATAACTTTTCCTGGATTTCCAGAAACATAGCCACCCTATAAGTTAAAATAAGTAATCACATTTTTTACTGAAAATTTTTTAATCTTTCGATTCATATTCAGAAAATTAGAAGGATCGAAAATATTCGCGAAAAAACACTTTTTTAAACTTTTCACGCACCGTAGAAAATTGTGCGTACAACGAATCACCAAGACTTTTGAGACGTTATTTATGACGAACTTAAAGTGTCTTGGACTTTTCTCGTTAACGGATACTAAAAGCACTGGACTAAGAGGGAAAACCTGGCGTTAGTTTTAAAGGTTGAACAAATACTTTGCTTTTAAACGTTTCTTGTTTGCTATGCATAGGACAATTTCATTACGATATTTTATTCATTTAAAATTATAACGCTGGGATATCCTAAAACTACGAAATAATACCTACGCAGTGAATATAAAAAATGCACGAGGACGAGAGAGTAATTTTTATGTGATCAGGGGACTGAGGTCGAGAGTAATATTTTATCCTGAACACTTCCTTCCACAATCTCTTTGTTTTGAGTCTCATTTCCGCCTGGCACGTGATCAAAGTCGGCTGCGGAATTCGGTCAGATGCACGTGGAAATGACAGCAACATTGATTCCTTAGCTTTAAGACACGGAAAGAAAACTAAGCTGTTTGTATCCAGGCAATATTCTCAGTTCTGATACAATTTTCTCACCATTTTATATATCAAATATTAGAAACATTTTATTAAATATTATCAGTTGAGGATATAAAATACTGCTCCGCAGCTTAAAATAATTTTTAATTTCTCTTGAGGAAATATACAGTCCCTATAACTTTTAGCCATTCCATTTTCTTATACGCCGAAATATATGGCGTACCGATTAATTAATGTTTATAAACATGGTTCATATTAATATATATTTTTTTATTAATAATTTTTTCACTTATTGCTGTTTTTGTAAAAGTTTTTGTTTGACTTTTCTGCGTTAAAATAAGAATTGTACTGTAGTTCCTATAACTATAACTTAAACCGTATTCAGAGTTTATTATTTGAAGGTTGCCCACTTGCCCAGCAGGGGTATATGCTCGTCGTTCGCCATCGATTCACATAGGGATTTTTTTTTCTAAATATTAGCATTTTGAATGCCATAGAGTTATCTTTTCCCCAATCAAAATTAAATTATTTATCATTTAATTCTGATTGAGTATTCTCTTACGTTCCCCGTATTAAAGTTAAAAACAAGTACGTTAAATTTAACATTGTTCACTGAACAGCAAACCACTGTGTGGGTCTTATAAAACGTATATGCCTTCCTCATCCCGTTTCCTGTTCTAAATGATTCGAGGCCTCGCGTTTTTCCTTTAAAACCCAACAAGAATCATGATTTACAGCTTGGTTTAAAACAAATTTTCATATTAGTCTTGACAGCACCATTTTTTATTCTCCATCGCACGAATTTATGAATTTAATAATTTTTGTTCCTACATAATTTTAATTTTCCTTTACATGGTGTTTTACGTTGGTGTAAATCAATATTAACGTACTGGGTAAATTAGAATGGCGTGATTGCATAGTTTACAATTATCTCTGACACTTTTGAACAATATTTTAAAGATATCGATCCTTATACCGCTTGCTTGAATTTGTTTGGAGATTTTTGAAATTTGAAATGCAGATGAGGTAAATATTGTCTATTAAATTTACATTAGAAGAGTAAAAAGTAGAAATGAAGTTTCATTTTAGATGTTTTAATGAAAAGAGTAAGTAACACAGTTAAAACAAGCGTTTATAGAAAAAAAACACATACCAACAGGTATTCGAATTTTAAATCAAATCAGTCGATGCATGTGTTATTAAATGTTTATATGATAGGCCCAAAACAATTTCTTTTAAGATGAAATATTAGGTAATGAGAAACGTTTTACAACAGAGGTTTTTATAAACAATCAATACCCTGAAGCCTTTGTGATAGAACTTTCATATATAGCAAATAACAATCGGGTACGACAAAAATCTGAATAACTGCACACAACATTAATTCCTAGTATACACCGATTATCTGAAAAGCTACGCCCTGTAGGCGCTAGATTTGATACTAGGACAATATTTCAAACGAGCAAACAAAACTGGCTCGGTGGCGCTGTGCTCAAAATGTTCGAATCCTGGCTAGGTTATGGATGTGTAGTGGCGTTTTCCACGTATTGCCGAGATGGTAGCAGTGGGCTAGACTGCGGTTGTGTGAGAGACAACACGGTCTAGTCGCTATCCTCTCCTGAGTTCGAGTCTCAGCTGCGGCAGATGACAATGTCGCAGGGAATGGGTGTTGTAATGTTGTCTATGTGTGTGTGTCCGTCCTGGTTGAGTGGTAGAATAGCCTACGGCTAAACTCCGTCAGGACATTAATATAAATAAGGCGATTAAAAAGAAATTAAAAAAAAAACACTAAATCATGAACAAAATTCAAAAAACTGCATTTGTAGTATTTCGTGTAAGTGTAATAAACATTATGTGAGACATCCAGACCATTGATGTTAGATTGGGTGAACACGAGGGTTGTATTAGGAAGAATGAGATTCAGAAATCGAATATTTGCGAACACGCTTGGGAGAACGAACATAGAATAAACTGGAAAACATGTTAACAAAAGAGACAGATAGCAAGAAAAGAAAAACTGAAGAATTTTAAATGAAAACACTTGTGACTGATATCCACAATAAGTCTGTGCTGAATGTATTCTAGATTATGGGTATGTACATTGTAATGTGGATAGCATAAAATCGCAGCATATTCAAGCTTAGATTTTACAAAACATATATAAGTTATTTATTGGTACCAAGGTATGCAAAGTTCCCCTTACTTCGTTCTATAAATCCCTAAGATCTTCATTCTTCACATTCATACTCTATCGTCTCGATATAATATGAATTTCAGTTTTTTACTAAAAAAAAAATTGGTCCAAGATCGTCAAAGCTATTAAAACGCTCCAAAATTATATCTTCAAGAATATAATTGAAAGACAATGTACAAGACTTAAAGACATACATTCATTACACCCATCAGTTGCAAAATATCTAAATTGTGCTGAATTCTTTCACTGTCGTCAACATTCCTAACCACATTAAATGTTTTTAAGTCATGCTCATAAAGAAAACAGGCCATATCTAAATTTATGACAATGTTGTTAATAAACATATTGAAAATCAGGAGACCGAGAACAGATCCGTTAGAACTTCTGAAGCTGCAAGGATTGAACATATCTGAAACCACTAAGTACTACATACTTCCTGCCAGAAATATATAATATAAATAGTGTGGGTATAAGTGACGAGGAAAGTCTGAATAATGTAAGAAACATGTTATGGTCAAGTATGTCGAATGTCTTGAGAAATCTGTATGAACGACGTCAGTTTGAGCCGGCATGTTAGTAGTAATGAATTGTGTGGTGACGTCTAAATTGGTGGTGGTGAAAGTCTATTGCTATTGCTATTCAGGACATTTCCAAATTTTAGGCAAGATATAAGATGCACGTCCTCAAACATGAATTAAACAACATTTCTAATGGACGGCGAATAAAAAAGAACAGTTTCTAATCATAAAATCTGGTACTGCATCGGATCTAGTCCTTGCTTTAATTCATTTTTAGGTTAAGTAAATGTGTATATATTTGTATAATTATTGTGACAAGTATAAAATTAAGTTAAATTTTATCTTTATATTTATAAAATTATGTATTTGTGAGCTATAGTGGATTGTGTGAGTCGAAAACCCGACTACTGCCTGATGCAACTTCTAGATTACTTCTACCCCCGTTTTCAAGGAAGCTGAACACCGTGGTGGTGGGAGAATTTCTCGTTGAGGTCACCCATCCCCGCAAACGGCCAATAACCATCCCCAAACGGAGGTTAACGCGTATTATAATAGTTTGAGGGACTCTTACTTGGTGATCCTCCGTTTTCGAGGATGCTGAATGTGGTGATGGTGGAATTCCTCCCCGGAATTTCTCCCTCCCACCGTAAATGGCCAATAACAACCCTATAAAGGGATGAGAGTGCATACCCCCGGGCAAAGCTCCCGCCCCTCCCCCCGTTTCTGAGGATGCTACACAGGAAAAACATAAAGATATCTCGTCAACAAAGTAGTCATCTTCGTTTACCGTGGAACTGAAAAAAGATAATGTATATTTTTTGTATATATTTTTTGAAAAAAAATAATTGGAAACATCTGATTTATTTAATTATAATATATTATATAAAATATTTTTATTGACGCAAACAATTACTGCATGTATTATTATGCTGGCTTTTCTTACATTATAAAATACTATGACTATATTTAAAAAAAAATTGAAACAATAAATTTATTTATTTATTTTTTTATTTTAAATTTATTTTTTACGTTCTTTGAACCCATGCAGTTACACTCATTATGAAAATGCGAAGAGGTATTTTTTTGCCATTGAAGAGGTGAACGGGTGTCAAGCACTCAATTTGTGGTCGTCGCCATGTTCGGCATGCTCGAAAATGGGAGGGAAACCTTTATGTTCAGTAGTATGGTGAGAGCGCTCTCACACCTCTTTGGAGGGTGGCTATTGGCCGTTGAGAGGGTACCAGGCACGCGTCCCAGGGTCCTTCCCATAATTAGCATGCTCGAAAACGGGGGATCAATAAGTTAGATTCCGTGA
This sequence comes from Rutpela maculata, assembly GCA_936432065.2. NCBI lineage: Eukaryota > Metazoa > Arthropoda > Insecta > Coleoptera > Cerambycidae > Rutpela > Rutpela maculata. The sequence goes on from OW386288.2 coordinate 165,037,201, forward strand.
AACATGATCAATACGCGTTTGACCCCGTTTGGGGGTGGTTTTTGGCCATCCAATGAAATACATCGACAAATATAAATTTTGAAGTAAATACTTGAATTTTTGATATAAGTTACTTTGAAGTATTTGAACACGATTAATGAAAGAAAATTTTTTTTCAATCCCCGAGAAGGGATGAAAAAAAAATCATAAATTATTTTTTCAAAATTACTCAAAATGCGTGCTAATAAAAAAGTTTCAAATAAAAATTGTAAAGCATGAAATTTTACATAAAAATGATCTCTTGACTTTTTTTGGTATTATTAAAATTAACAGAGTTAGGGTGGTTTGCAGTTGATATGATATGTACAACTTTAAAAAATCATAGTGTGCTGAAAAGTTAATGAATGTAAAAAAAAATTCTATTTACTCAGACAAATATAAACTTTCATTTCAGACAAATGGATTTTTTTTAAATTGTTAAAAAAAAAGTTATAACAATTCTAATTTTTTTATTTTCAATTAAAACCACTTTAAACGGTAAAACGGATTTTTTTTTATACCATTCTGTTCATAATTTAATATACTGAACATTTGCTTTTGACATTTATTCACCAAAACATTCCCAACCGCTGTATTGAGATATAGATGTACAATTTTACCTTTGAGGTACGCATGCTTTATTTCTTTTCAGTTATCGTGGCGTCACAAGACCAGTGTCATAGGTTCGGAAAAAATTTAAACAGGTAAATAAATTGATACCTGCCTGAAAATGATGGGTAAAAAAAATTCAAAAGCAAATGTTCAATATATTAAATGATGAACAGAATGGTATAAAAAAATTGTTTCACAGTTTAAATTGAAAATAAAATTAATTTAAAAATATATTAATTACATATATAAATTACAATTAAATGTGTTAATTAAATATATAAATTAATTTAATTGAAAATAAAAAAAAGTTGTTATAACTTTTTTATTAACAATTTAAAAAAAAATCAATTTCTCTGAAACGAAAGTGTTTATATTTTTTTGAGTAAATAGAAAAAAAAATTTAAATTCATTAACTTTTCAGCACGCTATGATTTTTTAAAGTTGTACATATCATCCCATAACTTCTAACCACCCTAACTCTGTTAATTTTAATAATACCAAAAAATGTAAAATTTCATGCTTTACAATTTTTATTTGAAACTTTTTTTACTAGCTTTTACACATTTTGAGTAATTTTGCAAAAACAATTTTTGATCTTTTTTTTCACCCCTTCTCGGGGGTTGAAAAAAAAATTATTTCATTAATCGTGTTCAAATAGTTTAAAGTAACTTATATCAAAAGTTCAAGTATTTACCTCAAAATTTTGATTTGTCGACCTATTTCATTGGACTATATACAGGGAGATCGAGAAAGACTGAACGTGCCGCTCCCTAAAGATTGTTTTTGTGCCGCCTACATACTGCATACATATGTACTATTTTCTGGTACTTTACTATTTTCACGTTGGCGTCAGTAACCTTAAATATAGTCAATTACAGTATTTACACAAAAATGCGAGTTTTTTTATTAACTTACCACACAAGTGACAATGAACTGATTGCGTTGAAAAACACTGATTTATTATATTAGTCAAAAAGGGAGATAAATGATAAATCAAACACAAGCCAATAATAACATTCACGAAAATGACGACATCAGATTGGTAACAGTGAATAGTCGTTACTCCTAGCAACATAGGAAATTAGTTTTAATAATGTATGTAGAATAGAAATCAATTTTGATAATTTTAGTGACTTTTCCGTGTGACGTCACGTTCAGTCTTTCTCGATCTCTCGGTATTATGCATTTTACCTAATTTTTCTAGTACTGAATTTTCAGAAAAAAATTATTATTATTAAGAATGTCATTAGTTTTAAGATACCCAAATAATATTTATTGCAATATTTTTAATAAAATGGCAACAGTGTCGAATTTTCTTAGAAAAATGAGCAATTAATTTTTGTTTTCTCCTATAATGAAACTTTGACTTAAAATGAAATAGTGAATTGTTGTTTCATTACATAGTGTACGTAATATTGACTGTGTGCGGATAAGTTGACACGGCCGATTTTCCCTCCAAACCATTTTTATTCCAAACAACCGAAAAGCCATTAATTCGATCATCGTTAATCGTAATATAACAGTAACATATTTGCATTCGACCTATATTCTGTGCAAACTAATCCAATTACAAATGGAATGATGTTTTAAACTCTAAATACATATATAATTCAAACCAATTTATCGACTACCGTGATAAATTTGTAAAGTGTAATTTTTTCATTAAAAATATGTAGAAACTATCTAATAATTAATTAATAATAAAGTACAGTGCTTGGGGACTGATTATTCATATATTTTTATATTGGAACACATATTTATAAAATTTCAAGCAGAGTGCATGGTGATCAGCTACAAAAACAAACAAATTACAAAGAAACTAAAAACGTAAGATTTACTAAGCTTTTCATATAATTGTTACACATTCTATAGGATGCTCTTCACAGTTTTCTTGTAAATAATGTTAGTTTTTGGACACCCTAAATTTTGTGATACCAACTTTGTTGTGAAAAAAAATAGCAAAAAAAGACATCCAACCTGTCTGGGATTCGAACACAGGATCTTTGGATTGCAAGACACAACTTTAGCCACTGCACCATCACACATTACTACGAAAATTGAATGTGTGTAATATATATCTTTCGAGAATCATATTTCAACGCATTAGATATATTATTATAAAATATATATTAGTAAAATGCATAAACAAAAAAATATATATTATAGAAGTAACATTTCGCAAGATTTCTATTTGAGTACAAAACTTAAAAAAATAATTTTTGTTAAATTAAATGATTAATAACTTTCTTATTTACTGATTGATTTTCTTCTAGCTAACACTAACTTACTTTTCAAATTTCAATACAATCGGACTTTTGTTTCTTAAGTTATCGTGCTTACAAGAAACGTGACGGATGGACAGACGGGCGGACAGACGGACAGACAGGCGGACATTTTGAAAGCTGTTCAGAATTTGTTCACTAATACAATGATATGAAAATTTTTTCTCTACGAGCGATATTTCCGGTTTTAGAAATGTGCCGATCAAATACAATATACTCTCCGTTTTTGCAAGAGTATAATAATAGCATTATAAGATTTTTTTGTTGATGAAACATTATATCGTACTTTTAGCCCGGGAAGCGACAGCAACAAAAATTTTAGGTCGATTTTATTAACATTATTTTAATATTATTCTACTATTTCTATGCATAAATGCTGAAAATGGTTGTCTGCCAGGGTACGCGCGAGACAAGCTAGACAGGAGTGTTTCAACTATGTAAAAAAAATAGTGTCGTTGATTGAAATCATTAACGATCAGATTTTCTTTATGAAATATGGACGTCAAGAAATGTTCGAAAAAATTCTGCCTGCCGTCAGACTTGTGGAACAAAATGCATTTTCCTCTTAAACAAGTATGTCAAAGAAACGAAATAGTTTGACTTAAATCATTGCATGTACAATACATACGCTAATGATATGCAAATTCTTCACTGCTTTGAAGGAACTATCTAATGCAGATATTGCCACTAATTGGATCAACAAAGACTTAAACAACATCTATCAATATTTACATCAACATAACCTTAAAACTAACCCTACCAAATCAGTTGGTATTCTATTCTGCTCAGAAAATAACCGCCATCATTCAAAGGCATTTGTCCAATAATTAGATATTAATCAAAACAATCTAACATTTTCCACTCATACCAAAAACATTAAGGTAATGATTGCGCGTAATGAAGTCGCTACCGGTCTCACTTAAGCAAACTAGAGCAGGATTTGATTGGAGTATCTGCAGAGGAAAGTCAAATAAAGACTACAGCACCTGTGGAGCTTTATACTTATATAGAGAGAACTTTCCATCACTTTGTTCTTGCGCTCGTGAAAAGTAAGCTCTAGTATTTTCTCCTTCAATCTGGTTCTGTTAATCTCCTTCTCAACGCCAAGGATTTTTAATAGGTTCTCATACAGTTCATGCAACTTTGAAAATTTAAAGTAGAAGGTCCCATCTTCCATACAGTTCTCTATATAAGTATAAAGCTTCACTAGTGCTGTAGCTTTTATCTGACTTTCCTCTGCAGGTACTTCCACCAAATCCTGCTCTAGTTTTCTTAAGTGAGAACGGTAGCGATTTCTCAGTGCTGTATAACATTGCAGATGATATTTAGTGTCAAGGGCAATGAGATCACCACGTTCTAATGCTGCCAACAACTGGGTTTCTTGCAGTTCTGTTGCCATTTCTCGTATGCTCGTATCAGCTGCTAATGTTCGAAATTCATGAAGAAGTCCATCGCGTCCACAACATAACAAACACGCCATTCTGTCACTCGCGTCACGCCGGGATCATTTCTCAACAGTTGCGCTGCCTCCTGAAGTATTTCCTCGCTGCCTTTTAGCTCCACCCAACTTCAAATTGCTGAACTTGACGTAACAAGATTTGTGCCATGCACCACGGTCTTGGATCAGTTCATCCGCACTCATGTCGCTTCAAAAATTTTGTTTCACGGGCAATGACTCCAAGCTTCTAAACTCATTGATGTTGTTCAAGGGAGACCGGTATGGTGTTGTCTTGTCTTCGATTCCATGTGCATTGAATGGACATTTTAGATTTTCTGAAGTTATCTTCTGACAGATCATGCACTTGTTCCAGCCCATCTTGTATTACAGTTCAATCCGAAACAAAATAAAAAACATTAGAAAATGTGGACACACCAGACAAAATAGTCAATCGGTGAATAGTTTGTAATTGATATATACAGTAGGGTGGGTTGAAAAACACGAAAATTTGAATTTACAGATGGCCCACTTACTAACTTATCACCATGTATCTAAAACTAATTCGGGTAGATTTTTAGCCAAATCGGTGAATATCTGGCTGGCCCACCAGGGCCTTGAAAATGAAAGAAAGGGCCAATTTTTCGGTTTTTAACATTTTTTAAATTGACATTTGAAATTTTTTTTGACTCTTTATTAATGCCTAAATGCGTGTAGCAAACGTTTTTCGAATAAAATATTTTTCAGTTCCAGGGAAATTAGAAATTTTATACAGAAAACCTTATTTTCGTCGAATTCTACGTTTTAGTGACAAATTACTAATTTCCCTGGAACTGAAAAATATTTTATTCGATAAACTTTTGCTACACGCATTTAGGCATTAATAAAGAGTCAAAAAAAAATTTCAAATGTTAATTTAAAAAATGTTAAAAATCGAAAAATTGGCCCTTTCTTTCATTTTCAAGGCCCTGGAGGGCCAGCTAGATATTCACCGATTTGGCTAAAAATCTACCCGAATTAGTTTTAGATACATAGTAATAAGTTAGTAAGTGGGCCATCTGTAAATTCAAATTTTCGTGTTTTTCAACCCACCCTAATATACAGTGTGTCCACGGATGGACTTAACTATACTTATAAAAATGGTTATTTTCAATTTTTCGAAAAAAACTTATTCTTCATAATTTCTTTTGCTTGTTATTTAAATACGATTCACATTGAAAAAATTTGATTTTGTTGTACAGGGCGCGCAAAAATTATAAAAATTTTGATTTTCAAAATAAAAAATTTTAAAATCAAACTTTTTGAGGCATTGGGATTAAGGAGCTTAACAGCAGTAATCGCAAAGCCAAATCAATTTTTTTCATGAGAGTTATTGTTACTAAGTTATTTGATATTAAAAATAGACAGAACAAATTTTTTTAAAATTAAATGTGAGAAAATAATCAATAAAGTATTCATTTAACTTAAGTATTTATACAGCGAGATAAATAACAAACAGTAACGTCCTTACTCAACATTAAACCCTCCTACGTCAACGCATTTCTCCATCCTTTTTCGAAATTCCTTATATGAACATTGTGAAGAATATCTGGTGTCACTGTAGCAATGGCATCAGTGATTCTGTTTTTTAAAATCTCAATATCTTGCATGTCAGTTGCATACACTTTTGGCTTAAGGTACCCCCACAGAAAATAATCCATTGCGGTGAGGTCCGGAGACCGCGCTGGCCAGTTTATCTGTCCATGGCGCCCAATCCACTTTTCGGGGAAATTAGCCAATCGGTGAAAATCATTGCACTATGCGCTGGGCAGCCGTTCTGTTGGAACATCATACATATTTCTTCTAAATTCCAAACTTACTTCATCCATTTGTGGCAAAAAGTATTCACTAAGAATTTCTAAATAATAATTTGCATTAAGCCTTCCTTCCAAGAAATATGGACCAATTACTTTATTGAACATTAACGCACACCATACGTTGACTTTCTTAAATTTTTGGCTGTTTGTATGAATCTTGAAGTGTGGATTTTCTTTTGCTCCAAAGCGACAATTTTGACTGGAGATTATCCTATTTGTTGTAAATGTAGATTCGTCACTGAATATTATATGATGGTGAAAATTACGGCTTTCCATTATGCGTTCACCCATTAGTAAAGAGAATTCAAGTCGATATGAATCATCACCTTCTTGAAATTTATGGATAAGGGTTGGTTTGAATGCGTGAAATTTATTTGCGGACAGAATATTGTGTACGTGACTCTTAGATACACCACCCACCTGACTCGCTCTTGCTCTCAAAGGAAGTCGGGGATTATTGCGAACTGATTCTAACACTAAAATTGTTCTAGCATCATTTTCATCATGTCCTTTTTTTGTTTTTTTCACATCTTTAACATCACCATAAACATCGAATTTACGAACCAAATTTCTTAAAGCATTTACAGAAACTTGTACACCTGGAAACTTCCTGTGGAAAACTATCGCGTATTTATAGGACACTTCTCTAGTACCATAACACTTGATCAAGTAAATGCGCTAGGGTCAACATTTTTCTAAAGATATTAATTGATAAATGTTAACAAATAACAATGTCACCTAAGCATTACTTCACAGCGGCAATCTTGATTAATAATCACAAAATGAGATAGAGGTTCACTTCTACTAAAAGTTAATTTAATGAAGTAGGACCTGAGTTGAAAAACTATGAAACAACATTTATACCCAAACTTATTAATAATAGTTACAAACAACGTTTTATTACAAGTAATACATAGTCTTTAAAACATATTAATCGATAACAAGATATTGGGAAAAATCGATTTAATTTTTAATATCAAATAACTTAATAACAATAACTGCCATGAAAAAAATTTATTTGGCTTTGCGATTACTCCTTTTAAGCTCCTTTATCCCATTGCCTCAAAAAGATTGATTTTAAAATTTTTTATTTTGAAAATCAAAATTTTTATAATTTTTGCGCGCCCTGTACAACAAAATCAAATTTTCTCAACGTGAATCATATTTATATAATAAGCAAAATAAATTATGAAGAATAAGTTTTTTTCGAAAAAATTAAAATAACCAGTTTTATAAGTATAGTCAAGTCCATCCGTGGACACGCTGTATATTAGTGAATAAATATATAGTGTGATACATTTAAAAATTGTGTAGTTGTATTTCCTGGCCCCAAATATGTACACTTATACACAAGTTTGTAGTCCTAAATGATTTAGAAGCCGAGATATTGATAATACCTGTATTTCAAAATGACCGCTATAAAATCCAAGATGGCCGACGGAGGAGTTGGTTCCTATCAAAAATTGAAACCTACGTACCTAACTAGTACCTGGAAAAATTTTTGTGGTTTTGTCCGGTGTGCCACATAAACGCGAAATTCGACGTTAAGCTGCCCCACTAATAGTATAAAATGTAAAGGAAACGTGCCAGTCTTTTCAGTTTTACATGAGATTTTGTCCCCTTTATAAGAGAAAACAAAAAAAACAGAATTTCTAAAAAAGCATAATTTATCTTACCTAGATGTTGCATGAAGAAAATTACTCAAAATTATCCAAAGTGTAATTGTCAAATTCTAGCGAAAAACGTATTTTCGAGAATAAAAATTTAAATATAATTGTTTATGTGCAATTGCTACATTTTCCATTTTAATCAGCTCCTACTGATGCCAGCTTGGTTGACGAAATATTCATCAGTATATTATGCACTATTTTTGTTTCGTATTAAGGTCTTCCGGTACATTTTCCCCTTTAAAACGTTTAGTAACTTTTATATTTACTAATCTAGTTTCTTTGAAAACGTTGGAGTTATCCCTTCAGATAACGCTAAGTTACCATCCAAATTTCAATGCGATTGGGGTTTCCGCTCATAAGTTGTCGTACTTACAAAAAACACGACGCGCTGGTAAACATACGAACCAACATTTTGTGACTAGCTAGGAAAAGTTTTTTTTGACATTACATAAATATAGAATGTACAGTTCGGTTTCATTACAAACAAGATGTTTATTAGGAGAAATAAAACATATTCTCTTAAACCGAAAATTTTAAGTGATACTTGTTATTGTATCGTAACTCTCTGCGCCACTGCCAGCAATCTTCTTTTAAGTAATTTTCCCATCCTTACTCACCCGCTCATTTATATTGAAATTTTAATTCGTTTTCCCACTTTATTTTGCGGCAAACCCTACTAAACTAGTTTGTTACATTTTAATTAATTATAAAAACCTTCCAGATTCCAAGTTTTACTAAATAGTTTCCATATCCGTTGAAAATTTCTTTTAATAAAAATAACTACATTGCGTAGAGTTAAAAACAATATCTGGGGTAGCATTAAAAATTAGATTTTGTTCCGTAATTCCTTTTATTTGATCTTCAGTTGTTTGGAATTCTTATAATTTAATATAAATTAGATATTTTAATTTCTAGTCAGGCTAAATATCTCTCCATTGCCTCTCATTTTCACGTATTTGCTGCATTTCTGTTTGAAGTGGAGAGGTCGACTTGACACTAAGCATATTATAAAAGCTATGTGACAGTTACAAAATTTGACCGTTGTTGATTGCCTCTCGATAATGACGTAATTTTCAAAAAAGTAGGAGGTTCTCAATTCGACCCGTGTATGTTTTTTATATTTGTTCAAGTTATAGAAGATAGTTGTTAAAAAGTATTGTTAAGTGTTCTGTGTTCTTGTTAATAAATAGTGTTGAAGCAGCGTCCGACAATTAATTTCAAGTTAGACTAGTTCCAGCAAATATCTTAAATCTTGTAATATCGTCCCTTATCAAACAAAGGAACCCGACGATTACAATAAAAAACACTTTTAAACACTCGTATACAACAGATCTAAAATGTAATTAGTTGTAGTGTGCAATTCAACAATAATATTAAGTCATGTCTCTGATAATGGTTGAATAAACCGAAACGTAAGAAAAGAGTAATTTTATTAAAAAACCGATAACCCAGGATATACCTACAGCAAGTTAATATATTTGTTCAAAGATTACTCTGGCGTAGTTTAAGCGATTTCTGTCAAACCTGCTGCAAACTGTAGGCTACGGTCCGGCGATGGTGTCACACTAAATTTATCAAGCTACATCTAGTGTAAGGTGAACAAATATTGGAAACATTTTTGTATTTTACGAGCATATTCGAAGATTTGGCGGACTCGCCGATGACACCAATAAAAAAAATTTAGTTTTTGATTTATAATAATGATAATTTTTCACAAACAACAGGGCATTATTATAAGTTCCTAGCATGCCATATAACATTTCGCAACGAAAGAGAGCCTTCCATGGAGGCGAATCAGCCGAAGAATATTTTCTTTTTATCACCCGTTACTACTAGTGAGGTTTATGATATAGTTCTGTCTATTTCAACAAAGGACTCTTCAGGTTTTGATGACATACCATGTTCTCTTATAATAAAAGTTATTGATTATATCTTAGAGCCCCTTACTATGTTAATAAACATTTCTTTCCAAGAAGGAATTTTTCCATCTTTACTAAAGAAAGCCCTCAATGTCCCTATATACAAAAAGGGTGATATTCATGACATTACCAACTATAGAGGTATTGCATTGTTATCAGCTTTCTCAAAAGTCCTTGAAAGGGCATACTTCATCAGACTATCTGACTTCCTAGAGAAAGACAAAATTATCGCTAAACAGCAGTATGGTTTTAGGAAAGGTTTCTCAACCCAAGATGCGGTACTATACTTATATAATTTTATTTTATCAATTTTAAACAACAGTAAAATCACTGCTTGCATATTTTTCGACTTAAAACGTGCATTTGATACTGTGGATCATGCAATTCTTACAACCAAGTTATATAACTATGGTATACGCGGGACAGCACTAACTTGGATAAAATCTTATTTAAGTGACAGAAGCCAAGAAGTAACTTTAAGACAAAATGGCACAACTTACATATCTGATACTCTTGCAATAAACATTGGCGTGCCTCAGAGGGTATTTTGGGGCCGTTACTTTTTATAATTTTCATTAACGATATTACAGAAAGTTTAAGCAATTGCTACATTTCGTTATTTGCAGATGATACCGCTGCTTCTGTTTCCGGAAAAGATTTCGGTGAGTTAAGCCAAAATGCAAATTGCATTGTTACTAGCATGCAAAAATATTGCCAAGATAATTGTTTAGTTCTCAATAATTTAAAAACTGAATTAATGGTTTTCACCACTCGTGAGCTAGAAAAAAGTCTATTAGTAAAAATGGATCATAACACCATCCAATAAACGAACATTACTAAATTTCTTGGGTTGCAGATTGATTCCAAACTATCTTGGAACCATCAGATAGAAATGATAATAAAAAAAACTTACCACACATTGCTTTGTCCTATGGCAACTTAGAACTAAAGTAAACCTGAACATACTGAAATTGTACTACTTTGCTTATATTCATTCCTGTATAAATTACGGTACCATATGCTGGGGAAACTCAGTTCGAATTAATGATATATTGGTCATGCAAAAGAAAATCATACGAACGATGACCTTTAAGGGACCTCAGTTCTCATGCAGGCAACTTTTCAAAGAGCTTGGAATATTAACTATTACAGCTACTTATATTTTACACTGTGTTGTTTTTATAAAAACGAACCCTGACAAATTTATTCAAAGGCGGGATGATGGCTCTGAGCACTACAGTTTAAGACTACATAATAATATAAACTTACCACAACACCGCTTAACCATAGTTGCCAAAGGACATTTTATTATGTCCATAAAATTGTTTAATAAACTTCCAACTTCCGTCAAAGAAATAACGAATATTTATTTATTCAAGAAAACCGTAAAAAAATTACTATTAAATAATGTATTTTATTCTGTGTCGGAGTATCTTGATTGCTCAGATTTTTAGTGGATGTTTTATTGTAATAGTTTTATTATGATATATCATACATATTTAGGGTGGCCCATCTCTATAGGGGGTGAATTTTTTTTGCGTATTTTTTAAGTCTCACCCCACGAAAATATACTATTATACTAGGAATAATTTATGTCAAAGTTTCAGATAATTCGGTGAACGGTAACCCGTGCCGCATTCAGGTAGAAATTTGTAGATAAGATTTTATTACGGTAATACACTTAAATTTTACTTAAAATACAAATATCTACCTCTTTTCTCATAATGTTTTATTGGTGTAATTATTTCCTAGAAATTATTTGTTTTGGAAGTTTGGAAATATAATGCACCTACGGTAGGTTTTTATGTCAGTTTGCAATTGTGTTTTACAGTGGTGACATTATAATTTCTAGCATACGTTCCTTTTTGAAAAAACATTTAACGATGGCTGATGTTAGATCCTTACGAAAGGATACTTTCATTTACTTAGTTGGACACTATTCGTCACAAATCATTGGCAATAAATTGCCGTCTAATAGACAAGTATTACAAGTGCTCTTTTATAACATTCGTGAAGTGAAGCTAAGTGTACATGAAAGTGATAAATTAACAATAAAAGAGGTGTCAGCTTTTTTGGGATAAAGCTCGCATTCCGACACGTCAGGATTTTCATTGTGTTAAACAACTAGATCAACTTTATGCAGAGTGGAGGAACTTACAAAAATCAGCTAAAAGGGCCAGTGCGGGAGTAAAGAAGAAAATTTCGTTGAAAAATTGGACGATCTTTTTGACATTTCTCATGCAAATGCATTGGAGTTGATGAAAATAGATGAAGATAAGCAGTTTTTAATTAACCAAAGAAAAGAGGGACGTCCTGGATTTAGGCATGGTATTGATTACCAACTTGCTTCTCAAGAAAAATCAGCTGAGGAGAAATTACAGAAATTATCCGAACGAATGCAACGAAGTCAACAAGAAAAAGCTAGATTAGAGGAAACAGTCACCTGTCCATCATCAAGTAGTAATTCAGCCGACTCCAACGAAAATGAAGATGAAATAATCGAAGCCCAAGAAGAGTTGTTACAAGACCAGCCTGGCCCGTCACAGCCAAAAAAGAGGAGATTGTATGGAACATGTAACATCATCACACCAAAAATAGCCGCTGCATTTGATGCTTGCAAAATAAGCGACAGGTATGGAGTCCATATTTTGACGACAGTAGCAGAAGCACTAGGACATGACACCACATCTTTGTCCATCAGCAGAACCACACTTCAGCGCTTTAGACAACGCATCCGCGAAGAAAGAGCTGAAATATTAAAAACTTCCTTCGGTAATTTTGAATTGCCGGCCCCAGTCATCCATTGAGATGGAAAACTTTTACCTTCTCTCACTGGAATGGGAAATATCGATAGACTTGCTATCTTAGTTACTAGTGGAGATATTGAACAACTACTGGAGTACCAGCTTTGCCCAATTCAACTGGAAGAGAACAGACTGAAGCAGTTTATGATGTGCTTTGTGAATGGAATTTGGACGAAAAGGTAATAGCTTTGTGTGTGATACAACAGCATCAAATATGGGTTATATAAATGGGGCAGCCACACTATTGCAACAAAAATTAGAAAGAGATATTCTATATTTTCCTTGTAGACATCATATTTTTGAAGTGGTTTTGAGAAGTGTGTTTGACACAAAAATGCCTTCCTCATCTGGTCCAAATGTGCCACTATTTAAACGTTTTAGGGAATTTTGGCCTAAAATAGATCAAAATAAACTAAAAACTGGATTTCAGGTATCAAAAATTAAACACATTTTACAACCAGTTAAAGCCGAAATTGTAAAGTTTCTAAATGCAGCTTTAACTTTGCAACAGCCTCGTGATGATTATAAAGAATTTTTAATGCTTTCTAAACTTTTTGTTGAAGAAGAGCCCACTCACACGACATTCTATCAACCAGGGGCATTTCATCATGCACGTTGGATGGCCAAAGCCATTTACTGTCTAAAAATATTTTTTTTCCAAGATCAGTTCCAACTAACTAAAAAAGAAAAAAGATATATGTCTCTTTATTGTAAAGGTTTATGTAAAGGCCTGGTTTACAGCGTCATTTGCTAGTAAAGCACCGCTTCATGACTTAGACTTTTGTAAAGAACTCATTAATTATCAAAATATTGACAAAGAAATATCTCAAGCCGCAAGTAGGAAAATAGTGAACCATTTGTGGTACCTTAATTCAGTAAATGTTGGCTTATCTTTCTTTGATGACGATATTTCAGTTACCACTAAAAGAGAAATGGTTAAAGCTTTGAATAGGAAAGCACCAAATCAAGAGGGTATTAAACGAGTTATGATTAGTAACATTACTGACGTTGAAAACAAGGAAATTCAGAACTTCATATGCGAGAACACTAAACAGTTTTTTCAAAAATTAGGTTTGTCTATGGAATTTTTGAAAAATGATCCAACAACATGGAGGGAAAATGAAAGTTATACCCGATGTTTCAATATTGTAAACAAAATTAAAGTTGTAAATGATGCCGCTGAGAGAGGAATCAAACTTATTACTGACTATAATGACATTTTAACAAAAAATGAAGACCAAAAACAGTTTTTACTCCAAGTTGTAAATGATTATAAATCACAGTTTCCAAATGTAAAAAAAGAAACCCTGTCGCATGCTTTGGCCTAGTGCAAAAAATATTGTTTTTATTACTATATGTCTTGTAGATTTAAGATAATATTTGGTACTATGTATGAAAAAAACGTTTCATAATAAAATACACAAAGATAAAACGAGAGCTTTATTTCAAAAACTTCTAGTCTAGTTTTCTTAGACTACGAATTTACAGTAGTATGACACATGTCATAGTCACAACAGATAATGTCTTTGATATTTGTATGACTTGATTAGTCATTCTAAAGATAAATGTTGCTGATTAAAAAAAAAACAATGCATCAACCAAAGAATGTAAATAATTCCATTTACTTTTATTATTGCATAATAATGCATTCTGCGGCACCCCTTGCCTTCAATTTGCCTCAATAATATTTTGAGGGGACTGTTTTTTCTTCAAATGGAACCATTTGCAGGGGTGAGAAATAAAAAATTTCGATTTCGAAAAAGATGGGCCACCCTAATACATATATATGTTTTTATACCAAGATTTTTAAATATTGTGTTGCTGTTTTTCTATTTTTCAGCTTCTTTCTGTAGTTTTAGATATTGACAATATTCTGTATACTTGTTTGTACAAGTCTTATTAAAAATAAAGAGATATTATTATTATTATTATACAACAGTATAAACTGAGACTTTTATTGAGAAACGCGCCCGTTGAAACAATTTGCTTTTACAAATAAATTATACAACATGCTCTCGCTCATGTCGTTATTTTCAATGCTGTTAATGACGACGATTTCATTGCGTGAGGGTTTTTAATTGAGATGTGATAATGCCAGCAAAATTTTTTTTGTATATTTGCGTGAAGCCTACAATGGCGGAAACCGAAAATTAAACGACTATTTAATAATATGTACTGTGGACTAAAAGTATACTATTATCAGGAACTAAAGTGAGGTTATGATGTATTATTTGCTTATTCTTCAGCATTGACCCTGAAATATGCGAAGCTATTAGAAAGTCGCATTTTTTTTAATCGAACCGCCTTCAAAAATAATTATCTCTAAAAAGTGAGTAATAAAATTTCACTCAGTTTTACAAATACCTGTCTACCTATTAGAGGAAAGTAGCAAGGAACTGTACCTTATTTTTAAATATCAATTTGAAGTCGGTGCAAAACGTAGTTTTGAAATTAGTAATTTTTTTTGCACCGGCTTCAAATTGATATTTGATAATAAGTTCCTTGCTACTTTCCGCTAATAGATAGACAGGTACTTGTAAAACTGAGTGAAATTTTATTTATTACTTTTTAGAGATATTTGATTTAAAAATAATTCTACAAAGAACTTTTATTGCGCCGGCAAAGAATTAGTGATTATTGGAGGCATTTCGAGCTGGATTTATAAGTAAGAAAAGCACAGATCGTTTATTTTGTTCTTTGTGATTCTTAATCCTACCGCATTCATTTAAACGATACACTTACATAGACCAAGATGAAAACATTAATTACAGTCCATTCGAAAATACTTTTAAAAACTTCTTTCCTTAAAAAATTAAATGGTTCACCACTAAGTTACTTCTGGGATAATTCGTATTATATTTTTGTAATCAAGGCAGCCATAGAGGCAGTGTTTAATTCGCAATTCGCAATTATTTAAACATTTTTGACGACTTGAGAAGTTGCTATTAGTTACATTTTATTAGTTGTGTAGATTTAATAAATGCAAATAGTGTCGATGCATTCTACAGAAGGGAGCTTGTAGGCTCATATAGGGTGTAACGTACTTATTTCGCTTTAGCAACTAAAGTTCACAGGTTTTATTTGTAGAGGATACACTCTTAGTGGACCTAAGATAATGGATATTTATGAAATTATTTAAAGATGACATACATGAGACATATTTTATACAAAATTTTGAAAATCATGGAACAAGCGTTTCTTGGAGAACCATAATCTGATTCAGTGAATAATAAAAAAAGACAAATAATAATCATTTTAGGTTTATCTGAAAATAGTTCGTCTGCAATTGCTGAAATCATAGATTTGACTTACACCAGTGCAAGAAGAATTAGCAATTACCAACTATATCTTCCGACCTGGCACCAATTATTTATTTCACAGGGTATTTATTTTATAGGGTACGTACACATTTCACACTTATGGTCCCAGAATAGAATGGCTAATGTTCTTAAATAAATACAATTGAAATACCCTGTGAATGATAAATTTATTTAGAAAAATAAATAATATAGGACAGAAAATATTACTCGTATTTTTAAAAGCGTATTTGTCCTTCATTAGAACCAAAGTAATTCTAAACCGTTGATACCTACATATAATAAATTGTAATTTCCAGAGCAAAAGCTCTCTTTTAGCTTATTAAAGCCAAAAAAGTAATCTCGGAGTACTATCTCCACTTCCAAATCCCGATTTCATCTATAATAAGTTAAATATTCATCCAAATGCTTAGAAAATATTTTGTTCGATTTTAGAAAATGTAGACAAATGTAGTATTTCAAATAGATGCATTCAAAATACCGCATTTGAAACACATTTGGATATTTCTGTGTTTCAAATACAGAACAGAGATATATTTTGATTTCTTGTTTCAACTACACAGAAATATTTTGTGTATTTTCAAATGTATTTTGTCCAGCCCTAAATACAAGTAGAATATTTAGTGGCCTTTAATTATAGATGGTCAAATATAGTACCACTGAAGGATTACAAATATTTGGAACAATACGTAGTATCAGCAATTTATCTTATGTAATATTACTAGTGCTTAGAACTTTATCGGTAAAATTTTGTTGTGTATTGTTAAAATGTGTTGTTTAGTAATATAATAATTAATGCAAATCGGCAGATGATGATTTAATGATAATAAACTGTCAATTTACAAGAATTATATTATTTTTAGCAAATTAGCTCGACAAAGATATACAAAATTTAAAAGTACGAATGATATTTATGGAGAATATTTCAAGAGTAAGTACCTAATTAAATGCATAAAGCATATCTTCAAGATTAAGTTTTGCCGATAATTGCCTAAATACGCTTTCTTGGCATATTTTATATTTACAGATCTTTTTTTCTTCAATTTTATCATTTACGTCACATAAAGAGATTACTGGAATTTTTAAACAGTAATAAATCAAAGCCAACATGCGTTTTTAAGCTGCAAATCAACAACAACTGCAGGGTATGACATAACAAAGACCATTATTGAAAGTTTAGACTCTAATAATCAAATTGCTGTTATAGCGTGTGACTTCTCCAAAGCATTTGACAGCGTTAATTTAGAAATAATTCTTTTAAAATTAGAATTCTATGGTATACGAGGTGTAGCATTAAATTGGTTCCAAAGCTATTTAGGGGACAGGCAGCAGCGAATAATTTTAAGAAAATCAGCTGAGCAAACAGAGTATTCGTATTCAGAATGGGGTAGAATAAGAAGTGGGGTACCTCAGGGATCAGTCCTGGGTCCACTTCTGTTTCTACCCTACATACACGATCTGCCATCTTGTGTATTAAATTCATCGGCAACGCTTTTCGCTGACGATTCACTTAATTCAATTAATTTCGACAGAACATGTTGTATAAACTTTAACCAAAGACAACGAGCAAATTTCATAACTGCAAAGTTTAATGTCAAAACTGATGAAATAAACTCGCTCGGTTTCATTCTAGACAGACAGATGAGTTGGAAGAAACATTGCAGCATTAAATAAGAAACTAAATAGCGCATGTTTTTGTTTGAGAGCTAAGGCAAACAAGGGATTGAATACAAATATTTTGAAAATACTTTATCACGCAGTCTTTGGTGCTCTTATTTCATATGGTATAATTTTCTAAGGTATCTTTACCGACTGGACAACTTTAACCGTACAAAAACAGAATTATTTCGGGATTAAAAAGCAGCCATGAATCTTGTAAGTCACATTTTACCAGCTTGAACGTATTAACATTACATTCCTTGTATACATTAAAGACACTGTTATTTGTACACAAAAATAAATCAGCATACACCTTCAACAACTTAAATACGCGTCAAGACAGTAACTTAATAATGTTACCACGTCATAGAACTTCTCTATATGAAAAACATTGTTATTACAAAGGGGCCGTCCTGTACAATAAACTACCACGAGATACTAAAATGTGAGTAAAAAACTTTGAAAACCAAGTAAAAAACATACTGTTAAAAAAAGTCTACTATTCGGTACATAATTTTATGCAGGATAATATATGAAACTATCAAAGTACATTTACAGTACAGTACATATTTTGTAAAGTGTGTGTATATAGCACTGTACCACACACATCCCACACATTTCCACACGTGTAATCATGTTCTCGAAATAAATCTATTCTATTCTATTCTATTCTATTCTATTCTATTCTATTCCATTCAATAGATGTACTTCCCAAGCGACTTATTTTATGAAATATGATGTAACTATAAATATTTAACAAACAGAAACTTAAGGTCCGCGAAATTCGTTACATTTTAAATGTTATCACAACCAAGAAACAAAATAGTCGTTGTAACCATAAATATTTTAATAATGCCTTAACTGCAAAGAGTTCTCGCGCTCACACATGACGAATAAAGACAAAGAAAGCACTACGGCATTGATCAATAGTATCCATGGTCCTGCTATCAGCAATACAAATGAAATAATATTGTTCTAGTAGCGTCATCTACTAGCGTTAGAATAGGAAATTTTTTTATATTTTTGTATAACACCTAAAGTTAACAGGAATTTCTAGGCACCCTGTATATATCTATATCAATATAATTAATACCCTTGATCTACTAGTAAATTACTTTCTTTTGTTTAAGTGTTAGATATGATTTCACTTCCCGACGCCCCGCTACTGGTTTCCGTTTAATTCGAAGAAAAAGGAGGAGGATAAACGATGCTATAAGAAGTTAGAGAAGTGTTTAAAGAAAACAATTTGGGAGATGCCAAAAGTAGACTAAAATTAAGGATAACTCTTGCGATTTTCGCATTTCGTTATCTAGAGTGCCTCTTGTTTATCCAATTAAGATTTTTATGTAACTTATATATTTATCTTTGTACTTCTGATGTTTAATTGAAAATATTTGCTAATTTCATTTT
Organism: Rutpela maculata; assembly: GCA_936432065.2. Classification (NCBI taxonomy): domain Eukaryota; kingdom Metazoa; phylum Arthropoda; class Insecta; order Coleoptera; family Cerambycidae; genus Rutpela; species Rutpela maculata. The sequence continues at coordinate 165,056,183 of OW386288.2, forward strand.
AATTGCTTACTGTTTGTTGGAAACTTGATTCAGTTTGTCTTGAAATGCCAGGCAAATATTTAGAAAGAAAATTAAATTGCTTTAAAGTTGAGACCCCCACAGACTTCTATAACTGTTTGCATAACGCGAGATAATACTAGATTCGGATAGATCCTATAAATACACATAAGGAAGGAAATTAAGGATAATGGAACCTTTGTAAATTCAGGAATTGTAATACTGAATTATTTATGAGGTACTACTTAACTTCCGTTATGAAGTAAATTGTACAGTGGAGTCATAGTGCGATTTACTAAAATATTGGAAGATTTTTGGAAGATGATGTAAGTGGAGGAGCGGAATTCAGAACTGCGCACGTACAAGGCGTACAGCCCATTGAATCATTAGTGCTTAGAATTTTATCGTCAATTTTTTTTTTTTTTTGAGAAAGTGGTCGTCTAGTAATGTAGAATGTAAATTGACACTTTATTATTTAATTAAATCTTGAGCGGTTTAGCGAGAAGGATTCACTTTTTGGTAACGAACTGTTCAATTTACAAGAATTATATTACATTCGGCAGCATAACTAAAAAAAAAAAAAATTATATAATTCGAGTAGTATTTGTGGAGAATATTTTGTGCATAAATTAATTAAAAATATATGTCTATATCTAAGTTTTTTTTCTAAAAATACAGAAACTGCTACATAATGTTTTAGATATGGGAAAAGAGGTTATTTTGTATGGGTAAAAGCACACATTGGCATAAAAAATAATGCAATTGTCGACTCTTTGGCCAAGGAAAGCATCACCTCAGGATTCCCATTAGAACAAAAAAATTGTCTATCTGACTACTTCAACATTTTAAAATCTAAATTTAGAAATAGATGGTTAGAGCTGTGGTGGGAGTTTTGCCATTAGAATCCTACTAGATATACACATATTCATCCTGACCTCCCATCTAAGTTTTGGCACAAAAATTATGAATATCCAAAAAAATATATCATAACAATAATACGCCTCAAATCTGGACATACCTGTTATCCAGCACATTTGCATAAAATAAATGTTCTACCTTCAGAGAATTGTGATATATGTAATATTAAAGGTGACCTGGATCATATTTTCTTCCAGTGTTCTAAATAGAGCAGCAAGTGACAGATTATATAACAATCTTATTAATTTATAATATTCAGGCTCCTTTTAATATACTTTCACTCCTCAGCCACCATAATAAAAAAATTTTTGATTGTATCATCGGATTTTTGGAAGAAACGAATATTTTATAATGACATTTGTGAGTGAATGTTTAAGTAGGTTAGCTTCGTATCCTCAGTTGTTTTTCCTCTGTTGTTTTCCTCTTAATTTATAGGTCCTCTAATTTTTTTTGTGTTTAAAAAAATAAATGTCCTGATAGACCCCTGGACGAGAAGCGTGTGTCCCTGTTTTTTCTCCTTTGCTGATCTTCAATATTTGTTTTTTCATTGCTGACATAGGTTAATTGGAATACATAGTTTTTTAGGGTAGCGGTTGGCTGTATGGCTAGTGACCAGATGCCAAAAAAAAAAAAAATCGAAAGTTTTTACTTCCATCACTTAACGAAATGTATTGTTATCGTGAAAAAATCACTCTCCGAAATGTCTCCAAACATCCAAACGACGAGCATCATCTCCAACTTGAAGTTTGTGAGTAAATTTAGGTTGGAATGCGTAAAATTAAAACAAATAAATATATGCAATAATTTTCAACTTATGTTAAGGATTCAAAGACCGTTTATTTTCTGCCCAATCAATTTGCGAAGGTTAATTTGCGATGTAAGCTTGCGCTCATCCCCTATATTAATTGAGCCTTTCTGGCGAAACACAATATTTAAAATTTTTCAGATATAACTCGTGCTATCTCGAAGACTACTAAGATCAAATTTTAGACGGAGAGTTAAATAATGTATGGCGTTAAGATAGTATTTTGAATATTGATCTTCCAAGAAAAAAATAAAGAACGTGGGGGTGCTAAAATTTTGTAGAAAAGAATGTAGCGTGGAGGTACTTTTTCTATTTCTAGTGATATTATATCGATTGTGTGAGCGGTATTGCAGTAGAGTTCAAATTTTATTTTAGTCGGCATAGCCCGACCTACGCCGGGAAATTATACATAAAAACAGGCCGGACTGTTTTCTGATAGTTGCTTGGCAATGGATTAAAATACTAGAATGGCGTATTTTGGGATCTGAAATTGCACCGAAAATGACGATTTTGATCGATTTCAGAAAAAGAACGTTATTTCACTCTTATGAATAGTCGGATCCACGAGTGCATTGAAAATAATTGAAGTTGTTTTACAATTTTTGCTTTGGAAATATCAAACTATGAATTTGCCTTTTGACATTTAAGTTAATTTTGAAAGTTATTTGTCTAAAAATGCAAATTGAGGACTGTCATAGAAAAAATGTTGTATGAAACTCATGAATAAAGGGCTTTTTATTCACTCGTGGGATTGCTAAACTTCCCATTCGTGAAGAAAGTACCACTTTATGCACTTGTTGCATAAGTAGCTATTATAGGTTGAACTGAAATTTCTACCTTGAGATTTGCATAAGCTTGGGTGAGCAAATACAACAAAACAACAACTATGAGTGTAGACCTAGCAAATAAAAACCACCCAGACGCCCATCATGTCTAACAGTTATAAATAAAGTCCTTTCCGGGACAAAATTAGTGAGTTTCATATAGAAATGTGTACGTAGTATATCTCCATATATCAGTGAATAGAATAGAATAGAATAAAATAAACTTTATTGCTGCAGGTCTTACAAAAAGAAAGACATTAGCATTGTCAAAATAATCAAATATTTAAAACTTACAATAAAATAAAATGTATGAAACATTAAAATATGTGAAATATATAAAAGAAGTGTAGTGCAGTGCAGGGTGTAGGTAAATATCAAAGATATAATAATTTTATATTCACCTAAATCATATTAAAATAAATTAAATTATTTGAATTAAATAAAATTAAATGAAGGTAAATATAAAGTAAAATGAGTTTGATATGGTCTGGGATTATTTTGATCAGCTCATTTAAGTTGTATATCAAAATAAATATCAACTTCATTCACAGTATTGCACATCATAATATCTATATAGATGACTGTATAGGCCAGGCAACATAGACCAAAAAAGGTGGTGTAGACGAAATAGATGTCGGAAAGCTGGAAATCGTTTTAATCTCTTTATTTGCATGTAATAGGGGTTTTTTGAAGTTTTCACTAATTTTCGGGTTGTGCTGTATAGAAAACCTCTACATTTTCTGACTGTTTTCAGTTTTTCACTAATAACTCCTAAAGGATGCACTTCTAAAAAAGTTCTACTCTTTTATAAAGTAAAAAACACAAAATTCTACATCCAATGAGCACCACATATTAGAAATTAAGTCAAGTGGTATGGACGATATGCATGTTCAAAAAACAACCATTTTTAATTTTTAAAGGAAAAACCATATATTGGACTTTTAAACCTTATATCCATTACGTAATAGTTATTTACGTAACCAGTTATGAAAAGAGTAATTTTACATGGCGAATGTAATATTTGCCAAAACGAGCGAGCGAAGAGAGCGAGTTTTGCAAATTACATTGGCTCCATACCCACCATCTTTATTTGATGAACGAGGAATTATGAGGAAATCACGTAAATCTATTTTCTATGATTTGTTTGATCCAATGGATACTCCGTCAAACATCGAAAGTGCTCTCTATGTGATTGACGGTGGATTCCTACCTCATCGAGTGCCGTGGGAATTGAGAGAATGGTTCTCTTCAGTTCTCAACAAATACGTAGATTATGTCAAAAAATGCTTTGGGGCGCGATCAATCATAGTATTTGATGACGACCCTACAAAGAAAAGCACAAAATATGCAGAGCGCCTTAGAAGGAACAAGTTTATTGCAGCCAACGTTGAATTTGACGAAACAATGTTTTTGAAAATTTCAAAAGATAAATTTGCCTCGGATGAAGGGCACAAAAAACGATTCATCTCAATGCTGATTCGGAAATTTGCAGATGAAAACATCACTGTCGAACAATCTGCAGAGGATGCCGATACAACCATTGTCAGAAGGGCTACAGAAAATTCTACACACTCCGAATGTGTGATTGTGGTAGGAGATCTTTTAGTACTTATTACTACGTTAGCTCCTAATAGTGATCAGTTGTTGTCATGAAGCCTGGAAAAGGAGAGACCGTTTTCTATTCCCCGACACACAAAAAAATGTCAAATAAAGTGAAGGAAAATATATTATTATTCCTTCACGCGTTCAGCGGATGCGATTCAACATCGGCCGTTTTCAGACAGGGGAAGATGAAATTTGTAAAGCTACTCGACAAAGATGCGGAGGTACAAAGGACGGTGGAGATATTCAATAACCTTGACGCGACTACAGATGAAATTGGTGCTGCTGGCGAAAAAGTAATTGCTGCTTTGTATGCCGGATCGCTTCTTCAATCTTGTTCTTTGAATGAAACACGCTTTAAACTGTTCACCAAATCCTTAGTACAGAATAATTTGTGGAAGAGTCATTTGATAGATCCAGTTCACTGGGGTTGGAAGGTCACTAAGCATGGGTTACTCCCAGTGCCATCAACAGCCGAACAAGCCCCACAGGAACTACTCAATAACACTGCGTGCAAGTGCTAAAAGGGGTGCCGAAATGCTTGTGGTTGCAGGAAGCAAGGAATGAAATGTTCTCCAATATGCTATAATTGCAGAGGTGCGTCCTGTACCAGTACACCAGATGAAATTGATGACGAACCAAACTTCAATGACGACGAAGTAATACTACCTGACGATGATGACGAATTAGAAGACCTGGATGATGAGGACCATAAATTGGACCAATTGCTTCACTCAGCTTCTACTTTAATTTACCATCGAAGCATTTTGTACTTTCAGTCGATTTTTAACGTTTTAATTACATATTTATAATCACAATGTACGCTTTTATTTTAAAATCAAGGAATTCACCACCAAGTATTGACCACAATAAGTATTGACCAGTTAACTTTGATGCACGATATAATATTATAGGATATTCACATATTACATTATATATTTCATATATTACATTTTACGTTGCGAAAATATGTAAAAAACACATTTTTTCCATAAATGAAAACTATCGTCGTTTTTTGACTTCGCATATCTTCCTAACGACTATTCACATTTTAAAGTATATGATACTCGTTCGGCGTAGAATTTTATGTACTTTAATTTATAAAAGAATCAAATTTTCCGAGAAATGCATAATTTAGCAGTTATTGGTAAAAAACTGAAAAAAGTCCTAAAATACCGAGGTTTTTGGGACGCCCGTCATACAGCAGAATCAGAAATTTAGTGCAAACTTTAAAAAACCCTTTTTACACGCAAATGAAAAGATCAAAACCATTGTCAGCTTTCCGACAATTAATTCGCCTACAAACCCCATGTTGCCTGGCCTATGTAGCAATATATTGATTTTAGCGAAGGTAAGCGAAAAGTAGTTGAAACTCTTATAGAAAGTTTTTAAACTCGAAATGATATTTCATTGACAAGACTTATGCAATTTTGTAAAAGTTTGTAAATAAAGCTTATAGCAAATAACACTATTCTTAGATGTGGCGATTGAAAATTCAAGTGATTTAACAGGTGTTGGCTATACGCCTCTTTCAGAATGTACTATGGAAATTTTTATCTTGTAAAAGCTTGAGAAATCTCTTCTGAATATTTTTAACAGCATGGACATTATAAAATGGAAACCAAAGCAAAGAGCCGTGTTCTAACTTTGATCTCACATATGAATTTTTTTTTAATCGAACCGCCTTCAAAAAATATCTCTATAAAGTAAGCAACAAAATTTCACTCAGTTTTACAAATACCTGTTTACTTATTAATGGAAAGAGTAAGGAACTGTACCTCATTACCAAATATCAATTCGAAGTCGGTGCAAAAAAAAATTACTAATTTCAAAAATACGTTTTGATATTTGGCAATAAGGTACAGTTCCTTGCTACTTTCCACTAATAGGTAGACAGATATTTGCAAAACAATAAAATTTAATTTCTTAATTTTTAGAGATATTTTTTGAAAGTTTTAAAAAATGCTACAATCTTAAGTTATTACGATCTCAAAACCCCAAATAAATAAATGTGGTCCCAGATATTACAAATCCTTTTAGTGAGAGACAGAGAGCAGTAAAAAGAACAAATAAAAGAATTTCAGTTTATTCCTTTGTACAATTTCGAGTAAGTTACAAGAAAATTAACATACAATTTAGTAGAATATGTATATAACAGCCTTACAATAATTTCTAACAATCGTCACATTGAAGCTACGGTATTATCGAAAAGAGCGAGTTTTACTACTTACCTGGCATTTATAGAATTTGCTTTTCACAAAAAATAATTACGGAAGAACGACCATCATTTCCCTTTTCTTGACAGTTCACATTCAAACTTCACCGTTGCCAACCTCTAGATTTTAAAAACCAAATCTATATTATGGAATTTTGATCATATTTCACTATATATATAAATATTATTAACAGCAATCATTACGAATAAATATCGTTGCCCAAAATAATTGTACTTGTCATATTGTAAAATGAAATTAAGCAAAAATTAAATGATTAGAATTTGTTGTAGTCTTCGCCATCTATTGTGAACTCCGATTAAAGAACTTATATCTAGATACATAACAGGCTATCTTTTCACTATATACCTTGTTTGCTCCTAACATAGTCACATTATATGTCCATTAAAAAGAATAGATGAACATCACATCCCATAGGCAACAGTGGCGTTGTGTGTGTAGGAAATGTGTAGAATGGTAAATATTTTCATTAAAATGAATTATTGCAATTTCTGCATTACCGGCTCTTTATATAACGTGATGTAGGCATACGATATTACAGTAAGATAAAACAGTAAGATAAATATGTATTGAAAGGGTATTAAAATTTAATTGTTATTTACTTTATAACTGTAAACTGAACTTCATCATGTTACGACTATGGAACGATCGATTTTCTTCTTTTCTAAACTGCTTTCTGCAAACGGCACAGCACTTCACTATTTATTTGCACTAAATATATTGTCACTAAACTGTGTAAATATGAATAGAGAATATTATTCAGGTATTAAGCAAATCACAACTTAAAATAAAAAGACTTCTTCACCACATTTTGATCGAAAAACACGAAAAACGCTTATTAATATTAATGGCGGATATACTGTCAAAAGCGTCAAACTGATATTATGATAATCAAACTGAACCGATGGTGCCCGAATCGGCCGCGAATAAATCAATTAGCCAATCAAGAACTTATGGGAAAAAGTGCCTTAGATTGTGAATCTTTCAGGATCACACAAACTAATGCCATTATGTATCTAGATATAAGTTCTTTAATCGGAGATTGTGAATAGCAAAACCAGACGGCATGAGAAAAATCTACCCAATACTAGAAACTATTTGAAACTTAACGAAATGTATTGAGTTACAGAATTCTCATTTTTGAGTCGTGACAATGTTTACAACTTTTATTAGGCATGCTGCTGGATACTAGTTACTTATATGCCTGATAGCATCTGTTACCTCTCATTATTCTGGATCTTACGGCATCTACAGAGCTGTTAATTTTCTATAAGTTACTCTAGATATGAAAGAATCGTAGCCCTTTCAAACTGGTATTAGTTTGGTATTCTTGGGTGTCCTGGAACTAGTCTCTCTATGGTTTCATCATCATTTTTCTGTAAGACAATCTCTTTAGCTTCTGCAAGATGTCTTGTTCGAATTCCCTCCTATAACGAGCTACGATGCCTATATCACCATCATATCTACATATTTTGGCGTCTTTCTTAGTTAGTAATTAGTCATTGATCCATCTTTTTAATGACATTTTCGAATACCATATTATAGAGAACCAACGACCATTGTTAAAATTAATAAGTCACAAGGCGGAAATTAACGAGACGGACCTGTGCATAATGGTAGGCGGGGTGCAACGGGGTTGCATTCAAAGAAGAGAACAGGTCAAGGGCTGGAGAGACTAAAAACGGGACTTAAGTGATAACCATAAAGTGCATCACATGTGCAAAGACTAACGTTTAGTTGTTGTCAACTTTCTTTTTACCATTTTGCATTTTTATCAGTTGTTAAGTTATTCAATATATACAAAGCTTATTACGAACCAGGGTTTCATTTTAACGACTATAACGTAACGTAGTAATAACGCAGTAATTATAACGTAGTTAATTATTGTGTGTGTTTTTACATTTTGGTGCCGAAACCAGGGAAGCTTTGTTTTGTGTAATTTATAACGGAGCTCTATGTCGATTAAAGAGTTTAACGAATAAATTAATACGGAGTTCCAAATTTGAGGCATATGACCAAGCGATACGTCAGTATTTAGAGGACGATTGTGCAGAGGATGCGCCCGTAACCGACACCGACGGTAAAACATATTTTATGCCTCACAGACCGGTTTATCGAGATGACAAAGATACCACCAAACTGCGTGTTGTATTTGACGCCTCAGCGCATGCGCCAAGTTTTCCGTCTCTCAATGAACAGCTGTATGTAGGAGAAAATTTGGTTCCACTTTTGTTGGGAGTATTGTTGAATTTTAGAATAGGAAAAATAGGTTTAACGACAGATATAGAAAAGGCATTCCTGCAAATCGAATTAAACGAAGACGAACGAAATTCTCATAAGTTTCTATGGTATGCAGACCCAATAAACAAAAACGACGCCCTTCCCGATATCAAGGAGTACCGAATGAAACGAGTAACGTTTGGTGTAACCTGTAGTCCCTTTTTGTTGGCAGCTACTCTAAAGAAACATTTAACTGACCAGTCAACAGGGTTTGAGGAAACTGCTGACATTTTGAGAAAATCTTTCTATGTGGACGACTTGATTGTTTCATTGCAAACTGACGAACATGCGGGTCGATTTTATAATGAAACCGTTGTATTATTAAATAAGGCGAATCTGAATATCAGGAAGTGGTGTTCTAACGATGAGAAGTTAAGGCATGATTTCAATTGCCAAGTTAATGAAGTAAAGGCTCTAGGCATAAAGTGGATTTTGGTGACTGATGAACTGGCTATGGATCTGAGTTCTATACTGATGAATGACGATGGACCTATAACGAAACGGCAAGTGTTAAGAACCATATCCAGTATTTTCGACCCTTTAGGAATTCTTGGACCGTTTGTCGTAAAGGCAAAAATTTTGATGCAAGATATTTGGAAATTAAAATTTAGCTGGGATAGTGAATTACCGAGCGATATAGTTAAGGAGTGGAAAACATGGCGTTCAGAACTGGCGATTTTAAATGAATTAACGATTCCAAGATGTGTTTTTGGACATTATAAGCGATGTGAACTACACATATTCTCTGATGCCAGTCAAAGAGCATTTGGAGCTGTTGCCTACGTAAGAATTCTTAAAGAAAGTTCGTGTAATGCAAACATATTAATGGCAAAGAACAGAGTGGCTCCAATTAATAATGATCGTAAGGGAGATTTAACGCTACCGAAATTGGAACTAACCGCTGCGCTCTGTGCTGCAAGGTTGCAGTCTTACATCCTTGCAAATATACCGATAACGTTCGATAGAATACAATTTTGGGCCGATTCAAAAATAGCCTTATATTGGATTAGAGGCGAAGCTATGAAATGGAAACCGTATGTGTCCAGCCGAGTAAGCGAAATACAGCAATTATCGAAAGGAACTTGGAGGCACTGTCCAGGGAAGGAGAATCCGGCTGACCTACTGACAAGAGGTGTTAAATCTCAAATTTTAGTTGATTCCAAATTGTGGAAAAGTGGTCCTGATTGGCTCATACAACACGACAATTTTTGGCCATCTGATGAATATTATGACGAAGAGGTCAACGTCTTCAGTGTCTTAAATTTGAATTCCGTCAACGAAGACAAGAAAACTGAACCGATATTTCCTTTACAAAAATACAGTAATTTAGAGAAAATGTACAGAATTACCGTTTATGTACAAAGATTTATATTTAATTTACGAAATCCAAGGACAAAGCAAACTGGCAACTTAACGATAGAGGAATTGAACGGAGCTGAGTTATACTGGATAAAGTATAGCCAAGGTCAAACATATCACCAAGAGATAGCCAATTTAAAAACTGGGAAAACTTTGGACTCAAAATCATCTATTTTGATGCTTAACCCGTTTTTGGATCAAGATGGAATATTGAGACTGGGTGGAAGATTGCAAGAGTCTGTTTTGCCATACAACGTAAAGCATCCGATCATCTTGTCAAAAAATTCTGAACTGACGAATCTAATTATATGGAGGTCCCACGAACATAAGCAACATACTGGTGTAAACGGAACTTTAAATGATGTAAGACAACGATTTTGGATAGTGAAAGGAAGACAAAAAATAAAGTCTTTAATCGGTAAATGTGTGAAGTGTAAGAAATTACACGGAAAATGTGGCCAAGAATTTACAGCGCCTTTGCCAAAAGCAAGGATTGTAGAATCTCGTCCTTTCCAGACTACTGGAATAGATTTTGCCGGGCCATTGTATATTAAAACGGAAAATGATCAGAGGAAGAAGGCTTACATCATGTTATTCACGTGTGCTGTCGTTCGAGCTGTTCATTTGGAGCTCGTGCCCAGCCTTCTAACTGAAAGCTGCATAAGAGGTCTGCGACGATTTATAGCTAGAAGGGGAGTCCCGCAGATAATTTATTCTGATAACGCTAAAACCTTTAAACGCACGAACTTAGAGTTACAAGAACTTATGAAAATTTTACAGACCAACAAGGTTCAAAACATTGCATTAACTCACCGCATTGAGTGGCGATTTATAGCTGAACGTGCTGCTTGGTGGGGTGGCTGGTGGGAACGACTAGTGCAGACAGTAAAATATGGTATTAAATTTACCTTAGGCAAGGCTTCAGTAGATTTCGAAGAAATGGAAACCATTTTAACTGAAATAGAATCCACAGTAAATTCCAGGCCCCTTTCATATGTAGATGGAGATACCAGTGACCTTCTTATCTTAACGCCATCTCATTTTCTGCTTGGAAATAGTTCTAATGGATTGGCCATGGATTTTAGTCGAACTACGAAGAATAACTATCTAGTGTCTCAGTGGAAGCATCGAGAGGCACTTATGAAAAATTTCTGGAAGCGATGGTGCAGTGACTATCTGCAACAACTGAGATCTGCACACTACCTAAAGAGTGTTAGTTCCAAAACGATAAACGTAGGAGATATCGTCCTGTTACATGACCAGAAATCACCAAGATTGTTATGGAAGGTCGTGCGAGTGACCAAAACGTTTCCAGGGCGTGATGGAAAAACGAGAGCCTGCGAAGTCGATTGCGGGGGGTTGAAGTTACGACGTCCAATTCAACTTCTCTACCCCTTAGAAATTGAATCTTCTGCCGGCCCGGAGGATGTTAAAAATAATAAGTCACAAGGCGGAAATTAACGAGACGGACCTGTGCATAATGGTAGGCGGGGTGCAACGGGGTTGCATTCAAAGAAGAGAACAGGTCAAGGGCTGGAGAGACTAAAAACGGGACTTAAGTGATAACCATAAAGTGCATTACATGTGCAAAGACTAACGTTTAGTTGTTGTCAACTTTCTTTTTACCATTTTGCATTTTTATCAGTTGTTAAGTTATTCAATATACAAATCTTGTTACGAACCAGGGTTTCATTTAACGTCTATAACGTAACGTAGTAATAACGCAGTAATTATAACGTAGCTAATTATTGTGTGTTTTTTACAACCATAAAGCATTGCTGTGCACCACTATCTACCTCATATTTCTCCGTTACTTTTCCCTGTATCGTTTATGTCGTAGACTAAAAATGTACTCTCGGTGTATTTTATAATACACACTATAAGATGATGGAACATGGAGAATCCGAATAAATGCAGAACTGAACCAATTGAATGAAGGAACTGATATTATTAAATATATAAAGAGTCAAAGATTGACATGGCTGGGACATGCCATCAGAATGGAAGACTCAAGAGCAACGAAGAAAATATATAAGTGGAAACCTATTGGAGGCGAAAAAGCGGAAGGCCCAGAATGAGATGGTAGGATGACGTTTAAGAGTCAAGAATATTCGAGACTGGAAAAGAAAAGCTCAAGAGAGAGCACAATGGAAGAAAATAGCTAGAGAGGCAAAGTCCAACCCTGGGTTGTAAAGCCAAAAGAAGCAGAAGAGGAATGACCACAAAGTATTATTGTATACCACTATCTACTTCAAGTTTCTCTGTTAATTGTCCATGTATCATTTACGTCGAAGACTGAAAATGTGCTCTCAATTTGTTTTTGTAAATCATTGAAAAACAATTGATTATCAAAATCGGCATTCCTTAACACCCGGTAGACTTTCTAATCTTTATATTTAACTACACCATAAGCAGACTAAAACTTCATTAATGTTTACAAAATTATTAAACCAATAAGTGTTGCTGAAATTTCAATTATTTGTGAAAGACTTTTAATAACTTAATCCGAAGCTTCCGATATCCCTATGTATATATGTATACAAAATCCACGTCATTGTCACCTTGTCACATCACAAATTGTTATTCATCCCGGTATGTTTTATAGAGTTGAAAATCCGGTAACAAAATGTAATTGATTAACTTAAAATATTATTTGTCCCTAATAATTCTCCTCGGCATTTCAAATATCCCAGAGGATTTTCTCGTAGCTTTGTGAATATGCCATGATAGTAATAATAGTCGAGAGAGGATATCCATTGAATTCTTGATTAAAAGGATTTTAGCATTTCGTAATTGAATGCGTTAGAGTTTATCCCGAACTAAGTATCAAAGTAATTTCGGCAAAATATGGAAAATGACTAGGATGTGCCGTTAAGAATATGAGGCCAAAAAGGATTAGCCTTATTATTGTAATCCAATCTACATACAAATATGTTCTAATGTACTAAATGTATCAGCGACATTAACAGAATTAAAACAGATAGCTAATCCTAAACTAGACTGAGAGTGTGGGTGCTGAGATGTCTGCCTAGAGAAGACTTACACGTTTACAAATATTTAGCTTACAATAATAATAATAATACAGATTGTTTTGTTAGCCTCGATATTATTCAACGTGCATATTTCGCTCAAACATTTTAAATAAACCCGTATTTGACTTAGTTCATCCGAAAACCAGTCGACTAGTATGACTGTATGACTTATCGCAAACCAAAATCTTAATAAAATAGGCAAGTGGGATGTCGTTTTTTTTGGACTGCTGAATCTAATAAAAACAAAATCTAGTCGATAAAACCCACTTGTGCATATAGCTCTGTCAATAAACGTTCAATAACTTTTGACTTGGTTTTTGGTTTTTCGCTCATATTTCGAAAATAGTTAGCCCTAATCAAAAAGTGGCTATATGCAAAATTAAAGCTGACTACATTTTCTACAATAATGTTTCTATTAATTTTTTTCCTATCTGTTATGTCTGATCTCGTCATTTCCTTCTAGAAACTATTCATTGACAGGACTAATAAGCAAATGACATTTTATTGGCATAAAGCTTGAAAAATCCTTTATACAATTTAAAAGCATAACAAAAATTGAGAAAAAAATTTACGTAAATGGATCTATGAATCGTTCTCCTTCATCAAAGTCTGCTAAGTTGATTGCTGAGTAGTTGTCGAAATAAGTTTATGAGTTATTAACATAGGTTACTCCTTCACACGTTTTACAAAGTGATGAACATTTCACACCACTTTTTGCACATGTGCACAACATTGTGGAACAATTTCCCTTACAGAAGCAAGATATGGGTTTCATGACCGACTCAGGAGCTGAATTGAGTATCGTTTGCATTCACCTCAAGTCTCCATGATTTCCCAACCCCAACGATGTGGATTTAACTCATTTACAAGCCAGGTTTGGCGTTGGTAATATATGCGGTAAGAGTGCTGCACAGCACTTACCTCAGTAGGTGAGAGTGATTCCAATTTTGATGACGTTTTCTTCAATAATTTCTAAAACATTATAAACCGAAGTTCATGGAGAGAGTGGGTCCAATCTTTCGATCCGTACAAATAATAAAAGATTGCTTCTTCAGCTTTCTGGACTTCGTCGTGAATAGTATTCTTGTTATTAAATGTTGCTATGCTAAACAGAAATTCTGTTTCAAATACCTTCAATACTCGCTTTTTTCCCTTTTCCATAGATTGCACCCACTGAATTCATGGGCTAAAAGAATGTAGTTTTTAACATCCACATGTTGTCGCTTCATTACAGCGACAACATGTGGCAGTGAAAAAAACTTTTTGCTTGGTTAGACCGATTCTAGGTTTCAACATATATATTCTGATTCTCGGGAACCAGAGCAGTCGTAATAACCATAATGTCTTGAGCAACAATGGCAATGGAACCTATTTAGATAGCCGTTTCCACTATAAGCTTGTCAGCATCCCCAAAAGACTGTTTCACTTCAATGTTGTTGCAAGAAAATTGATTTTTCAACATAGTTCTAAGTTGATTGGGAAAAACTGGAGTATCTTCTATTATGTTGAACTGAGGTTTGTTAGATCTGCTTAATTTTTTTTTGTTATTAGGGTCATCATATCCATCGAAGACGACAACTGCACAGTGACATATTCCAAGTTCATGTTGCTTAGATCTAAGTTGTTTGGTTGTGTTGTGTATTCCATTTCACCGTATGCAGAAGTTGTTTCTTACCTTCTATCTCTCTCTCTCTCTCTCTCTCTCTCTCTCTCTCTCTCTCTCTCTCTCCCTCCTTCTCAGCTAATTTTAGTTTCATCCAAGGTAGTCACAACACATACCTTTTTCACTCTCATAACACTTGGTTTCATTTCATTCAGCAAGCAAAAAAAGGAAGAGGGAAAAAATATTTCTTTCAACTTTCTTGCTTTAATTTCGATTTTTTTAACAAGAATTTTCAAGTTTTATACCAATACAATATCTTTTTCATAGACATAGGTTGGTTTTATCAACTTGGTTTTGTTTTTATTAGGTCTAAAAAACATATAAAACGACACTCCACTTGCCTATTTTATTAAGTTTTTGGTTTTTAATAATTCCCATCCCTCCCCTCACCTTTCCACCCTTCCAATTTTTAGGGACTCTTCAGATTCTTCAAGCTTATGCTCAATATAACTTATCTCTAAAATTTCACAAAGGGACCAATTTTTTCGTTATTGATGTGCTTCTTGAGGTTATTTTACCTATACTATTTGGTTTGCTTAAAACTTATTGCAATTTATTTCCTGATGGATGGACAACTGTCCTAATTGAATCTTAAAAATCCTGCTTATACCACTGAAACGCCTCGATCTTTCAAACCGAACGTAATTCAAAATTTGTATTTGGTTCATATCAACACCGGTTTTACTGTGAAAATCCCAACAACTTTAGGCAAACTAAAGGATAAAATTGAATCAAACAAGAAGTCTGGTATCCGTTAGTTGTAAGCAATGTAAGACAAACAAAACATACAATTGCAACAAGACTTAAGGAACATATGGTACAACTAAAAATAGAAAACTAAAGTTAATTAGAAATGTAACTAATAACAAACAACTGGATGCTTTTGAAAACATAAAAATTGCAAAATGAAGAAATGGTATGAAGGGACTTTTGCAAATAATCCGCATTATTGGTTATTGGGTCATGGTAGTTGAGCAGGGACACAGTTTAGGCATATGTAACAGGTTTATTTGAGTGTGTTCAAACTTGACATTATTTTAGTATAAATATAGAAAGAGTTTTAGTTGCATTTTAGTTTTAAACATCTTCATATGATATCAATATAGTTGGCGAAACGCGTGTCAAGTATTTAAGTGTAGTGTTCAAATGCGTTTGTGCCTGGAAACTTCTTCATAGTATTGGAGATATTTGCTTGGACACAGATAAGACAGGTACACAAAAAAGTCAATTTTTTGAGGTTTCACATACATACTCCCATGTATTTTTGTTGTCAGTTACAAAATTAGCTCAGGATTTTTTGTTAACCACGAAAAACAGGTTAAAACAGGCCAGAATAGGGTTTAAAATGTAAATTCAAGATTTTAAATAACTAGACCATGTATTCGATGTATTCTTGACCGCTGAACACGTGCCGATATCAGTTTTGCTCCATCAGGTCAAAAATTTTTGTTAACCATGAAGAATATATTAAAACAGGTCAGAATAGGGTTTAAAATATAAATTAAAGATTTTAAATAAGTAGACCATGTATTCGATGTAGTTTTTGCCGCTAAACACGATGCCGATCAGTTTAAACCAATCAGGTCATGACTTCTTATTTATCCTGATTTATTCTTTTCTGTGGTACCGTACTCTTTTGTCTTCAAAACGATTTTCTTCTTCGTTTTATTCCTTTCATTTTCACATCCCTTTTCAATGTCCAATAGTAGTCTATCATCATATTTACATCCCATCGACCTTGATATCTACGTTCCATTTCCTTTACGTTTCGATGAAAATATTCACCATGCTGTTCACTATAATCACCTAAATTTTCTGGAAACTGGTCTATATGAGAATGCAGAAAATGTAGTATCAAATTCATTAGACAACCTAATTTTCCGAATTTTTCTACCATGTTGGATAATATTTCTTTGTAGTCTTCGCTCTTATTCTTCCTAAAAATTTCTCAACAAATACTTTAAAGCTTTGCCAAGCTCCCTTTACCATATCCCTTTACCATACCATATATTGTAGTGATGAATTTCTGATCTCTTAACATTTTCCTAACTTGTGGACCATTAAAAATACCTTCATTCAATTTAGCTTCGCTTATCTGTGAAAATTGTGTTCCCAAATACTCAAAACATTTTCCTGATTGGTTAAAACTGACAGCGGGTTCGTGTTTAGCGTTCAAAAATACATCGAATACATGGTCTACTTGTTTAAAATTTTTAGTTTATATTTTAAACCCTCTCTATTCTAGCCTTTTTTAACCTGTTTTTCGTGATTAACCAAAAATCCTGACCTGATGGAGCAAAGCTAACATCGGGATCGTGTCCAGGGGTCAAAAATGCATCGAATACATGGTCTACTTATTTGAAATCTTTATCTTACATTTTAGACCCTATTCTGGCCTGTTTTCCCCTGGTTTTCGTGAGTAAAAAAAAATCCTGACCTAATTCTGGCTCGTGTCCAGCGGTCAAAAATACATGGGAGTATGTATGTGAAACCTCAGAAAATTTGCTTTTTTTGTGTGCCTGTGTAATTAATAACATTATATGGAATAACATATGTTTTATTTAAATTAGAACTGGCCTAAAACGACAGGAACAAACACTTTCCACAGAACAATTTGCAGTTTTTTTAGGAACTATCAAACCCATCTGATTGTTAGCCATTTCATTCCCTATACATTCGAAAAGAAACCTCCCAATTAAAAAAATCAGAAACACAATTTGTCTTTGCCCTCCTCATTTGCAAGGAAAGACACTATCTAGGCTACACTATAATAAGAACACCTCACTGTTCTATACAAATCAGATTGAAAGGAAGCGGAATTTCTATGGTTTCTAAAAGAAATTCTTGGTAGTAAGTGATGGTATTAGTTGTGATGAGGGTTTGGTTTGGAGTTCCTTCTCGTTAGGTGTATTATAGAGGGGTTAAGTAGAGCGTGAATGCGATTGCCGTGCCGGTGCCGATAGCAGCGTCCGTACAGTAGGTTACGTCGCATCCAGGGGTGGCTTTGCCAGCTTTATTGAATCACTCTGGGCGTTTCTATAATAAATACGTATTGCCTAGTTTAGTTGTGATTAATTATTATTAGAATATTAAAATACCATAACGGAGTAATTAAAAAATATATCGTTTTTTTTTTTTCGCCTAATAGCCCAGGAATTTTAGTCAATATATCGCTTTTACCCGGAATTAATTATTGTAAAGCTGAAAATTTGAAGAATTGTAGTTTTGGTCCAGGACAACACGTACCAAAAAGTCCCCTACTCTTCCCTGTGTTTGTGGAGCAACAAGGGCCTAAGTTGCAGAAATTGCAGAGCTGGTTATAAAGTGCAGCAGAAAGATTGTTACTGGTCCGATTTGGGTCGAAATGATCATAAAAGCTTCGGAGAAGCATATCCGTTTGTAATTTAGATGTTCCATATATTTTATTTATAATTTTCCATTCTAACGCTGTCAAAATTTCAAAAATCGAAAAAATTCCGAAATGGCGTCATTGCGAATAAATAAAAACTCGGAGGTGAAAACGTACCCGAATAAACATTTCTCTTCATACTTTGGGTTTTTCATTGGTATGTCTACCTTCTCTGTAACGTCACCCATTACGGAGCTATGCCACGCCAAGCAGGCGAACGGCGAGCTATGCCTTCTTAGTTCAGTAGCTGTGACAGTCCTCGGAGTATGTGCATCCATTAATTGGTACGGGAAAATCGAGTGATCATAGTTAAGTCATGGTGGACACAGGCGTTTGCGTTCTTTGTAAGTTGTCTCTTGAAGATGGAAATATTGTGGTGGTTCAGGGTGGGCTATCAACTTTGCTTCTGGCTAGTGTGGAGAGAGGAGACACTGGAACTGAGGAGTTGTTTAAAGATTTCGTGAAGAAAAATTCATCTATCACCGTACATGTGACGTGCCCAGGACACAGGCATCCTGGCGATGCTAGTCGTCCGTGCTAGAGATGACACCTCCATCCTAATACTGAGTCTGGCCACGGGCACTTCAAGCAGACGAGTCTTTAAGATTCGTTCCACGCATACTTCCAGGTGAGGGCATCAGGGAGAATAGTGTGAGGATTTAATCTCTCGAAAAGCTTGCAGCACACTGATGTGCATGTGCTTTTTTGCAGGATAGACGTCAACTTCAACCCGGAGGAGTGGGGGTGGAAATCAGGACTCCGGGGTCTGGTTCCCGTTCCAACCACAAGGCAGCCAGCTCCTGACAGCCTGCTACTGCTAATATCCTGTGCCTGCAAGGCGGACTGCGGTGCCCGGTGCGAGTGCAGGAACTCTGGTCTGAACTGCAGCATCATTTGCAGGAGCTGTAGAGGATCCAGTCTTGCCGAATAAAGTCATTTTCTGAGCCTGATAAGTTAAATTTCATTCAATAAATCTTATAAAACACAAATAATATATAAACAGGAATTCGCAACAAGTTTCATCAGCGCAGCCAGGTCAGTTCCACCGGCAGTTCAACGGGTGACGCTACAGAGAAGGTAGATATACTAATGGAAAGCTCAATGAAGAGAAATGTTTATTCGGGTACGTTTTCCCCTCCGAGTCTTCATTTATCCGCAATGGCGCCATTTCGGAATTTTTTCCAATTTTTAAAATTTTGACAGCACTAGAACGGATGATTATGAACAAAATATGCATAGAACATCCGAGATACGAACGAATATGCTATTCCGAAGCATTTATGATCATTTGGACCCAAATCGGACCAATAACAACCTTTCTGCTGCACTTTATAATCAGCTCTGCAACTTTTGTGACTTAGGCCATTGTTGCTCCGCAAAAACAGGGAAGCCGACAGGGGACTCTTTGGTACGTGTTGTCCTAGACCAAAACTATAATCCTGCAAATTTTCAGCTTTACAATAATGAATTCCGGGTCAAAAACTAAAATTCCTGGGCTATAACCGCCATACAGTCAAATTCAATTTAGTTAATGTTTAAGTACCAAATTAATTATAAATTGTATGACATTTAAATCTTACCTTCTAATACATAAAGAATTTATATGGGAACTTGGTAAACAATAGCCATATACATCGTGTTTTATGACGCACTGTATATACTACAATAGTACATCGGGAATATCCAGATAAATACCGAATTGCCATTTAAAAATGCTCTCGATCAGTGTTTATGAATATAATCCATTAGTTTTCACCAAAACTTCTTTTCGTTATAAGCTTTGGACGTTTCCCTGGTATTAACTCATTTTTAGTACACATGATACACTATTTAGTGCGAATAGCCTCGCGTACTCAGAATTTTAAAATTCCAGATCCGTATTATGAACATTTTTTTTCTTTTGTTTGCTCTAGAAAAATCACACAGTATACTCCTGTGTTCGAATTTCACATAGCAGTTTAAAAGTACACGAACCAGCGACAAATAAGAACATTAAAAATGCCTTGATGGGCCCCTAGGCGAGAAACGTGTGTCCCTGTCTACTTTCCTTCAATTGTCTCAAGTTCCATTTAAATGTATTTTTCCACATCTGATGAAATCCATTTAACTACACCGCTTTGGTGTTTATACGGTCTATAATATTCATAGAACTAGTAAGCATATACAAATTAAATATCCATTCTAAATCTGTATTTAAGTATTGGTCTTACCTTCAATATTTTGTTTCTGGCTGATTGGACTAGCTCCACAGTGCCACAAAAAAAAAAAAAAAAAAAAAAACCAGCGACAACAATATGTACTTGATTTAATTGTCACACTTTCACCGGATTTTAAATGATTCATAAAAAAAATATAGCAACAATCAAAATAGTTATAGCAAATATTGTATTATTTTACATCGGTGGCAACACTATCCAACTTCATACTGTAACTTGGTATCCAGAATTTTTTTTTATTACAATTTGTGATTTAATAGCCTTGAACATAAGAACAGTGACAATAGAATAACAGAATTAGAACACAACATGAATATGTATTAAGGAATACAACAAAAACTTCAATCAAAAAAGAGAAACAATACAAAAAACTATTACAATTTATATTCAAAGAAACTTTTCTATTGCCTTGTTGCCAAATTTCTGACAGCTTTCCTTATCATATCTGGACTATTATATGAGGGTCTCACTTTTAATGGCCCTCTTTCATATCTCAGTTATTAGCAAACATATACCGGAATATCACCTTTAGTTATGACAAGCATTTTAGTTTACAAAAAAGCACGCATATAAATAAATTTAGAAATTTAATAAGAGAGAAGCAGATCAAGCAATTGCCTAATATAAACAATAACTCTCTAATAGACAAGACTGTCATTAATATATCAAATAGAGTTTTAACAATTTCAGATAAACTTGTCTTGTCAAAAGGTTTAAATTTTGAAGTAAACCCAAAATCTGTCCCAAAATTTGATATAATAGCAGCTGTAAAGAAAACTGCTCAAAACATGCCAACAGATGATGCAAATGAATATCGCGTACGGGCAAAAATTGCTTTAGAAAAGCAATGTAAAATTAGAGATAATTTAAGTACAGAAGAGAAACAATCCATATCTTCCTTAAGAAGAGATGAACATATTAAAATTTTGCCAGCAGACGAAGGTAACGCCACGGTTGTTATAGATAAAAATGTATATGATACAAAAGTCATGACATTAATCAATGAAGGACCTTACTCAAAATTAAACAAGGATCTCAAAATCAATTAAGAGCAAAATTTATAGAACCCTATTCAAGTACAAAAATAAATTTAATGACTTCGAACGAAGTAAGCTCACACCGCATCATAGCAAGCCACCTCATTTTTATGGTTTGCCAAAAATACATAAGCAAAATATTTCTTTAAGACCCATTGTTAGTTCCATTAATTCGCCATGCAATAATTTGGCAAAATTCTTACTTAATATTCTAAATCCATTATTTGGAAACACCTATTCGTATATTAAAAATAGTAGACACTTTATAGAAAAGATTTATGAAAACAATATTCATGATACCCATCTGATGATTAGTTTTGATGTAGTTAGCCTCTTTACTAATGTCCCAGTAGATAAAACTTTAGAAATAGTCAAGGATAAATTGTTAAATGATAATAATTTGGAAACTAGAAGTAAATTAACTGTTAACATAATATGGGACTTTTAACAATATGTATAAAAAAGACTTACTTTCATTTTGAAGGTGATTTCTATCAACAAAACTTTGGTATGGCAATGGGGTCTCCATTGTCGCCAGTTTTAAGTAATATATTTATGGAGGACCTTGAAACTAAACATGTTCAAAACTGTATGTATAAACCGGTTAGCTGGTGGAGATATCTTGATGATATATTTGCAATTTGGCCCCATGGAGTCGATTTGCTAGATAATTTTTTAGAAAATATAAATAATAAAGAACCCTCTATTAAATTTATATTAGAAGTAGAAAATAAAAATAAAGCACCTTTTTTTGATGTTTAAATTAAAAAGAGTAAATAATACAGTTGAAACAAGCGGACACAGAATAAACTGGGAAAATTTTAACAAAAGAGAGAGATAGCAAAAAAGAAAAATTAAGGAAGCGGTTATAATACTATTGAACGAGGATAAATGCGTGTCGAATTGTTCCGTATATTCTAGGAAATAGCGTGCAAATTCGACGACGAATGGTTACCGTCTGCCAGTCGGTAATCGGAGAGACCATATAAGTACAATTTTTTTTCTCTCTGGAACTTTTTGGTATGATGGGGGGATAGGGAGGGAGGGGGGACTTTTTTTTCGATCGAATGGTTACCGATATCTGTCCGCATAGGTAGTTAGTATATGTACTTCTCATACCCCAATTACACTGGCAGACGAAACTTCCGGTTGGCGCGCGGTAACCGGAAATTAAAAAAAAAATTTTTAGTTACCGGACCAAATTTGGCGCAAAATTTTTGTTTCGGTGTGTACAGTACTGGACTGTAGTGGCAGACATTTCTGTCATAGGTTTTTGCGTAATTTGCGATCAAAGTGATGAAAAATGGACCAAAATTTTAAATTTTGACAAAAAAATATCTAAAATTGAAAAAAACGTCTGCCCAGCCAGCTTATGGTTTACAAAGTACTAAAGAACACTAGCCTCGGTTGGCAGACATTTTTTCCAAATTTAACCCCCCTAAACCACTTTTTGAAGGGTTAATTTTTTTTTTCAGTTTTCCGTGTCTCCATTTTTTTTTATTAATATAAAGAAACGTCCTTTGGATATGTTATTACAGCAGGAAATATGAAGAATTTGAGCTTTTGATCCGTTCATAATTAATAGAGTTATTAACAAAAAAATAAAACAACTATTTTACAATCGTGCTTTGCTCTAAATGTTGCTCTAATAAGACTTTCAATTTTCAATTTTTGGTTTCTAAAAATCAATAAAGGATGGAATTATGACATGCAAGTTTCATTTTCTTTTTATTTCAATGGTTTCTCAGTGTTTTTGATTTTACAAATCAGCCGCCGAGCGCTCCGCTTTCAGCCTCAGGCGGACAGTGGCATTCACTGCGCTGCTAGCCCCCCACCACCTCTACCAGCAGTCTCGCTAAGCCGTTACAAAAATGATAACAATAGTATTAATAATAATAATGATAAAAATAAAATTAACTCGAATTACATAAATTTAAAAAATAACATTGAAATAAAAATATATTTAAAGTTTTTCAAAAGTTTATTTTATATAACAAACGTTAAAAATCTTCATCTCCATCTATGTAACTATCAAAATCGGGGTTTTCGTCTTCGTCACATATGTTCTCCTCATTGAGTTCTTCATTTCTTCCCATGACCATATCAAAATTGTCACTTCAGTCCAGTACTGTACACACCGAAATAGAAATTTTGCGAAAAATTTGGTCCGGTAACTAAAAATTGTTTTTTTAATTTCCGGTTCCGCGTGCCGACCGGAAGTTTCGTCTGCCAGTGTAATTGGGGTATGAGAAGTACATATACTAACTACCTATGCGGACAGATATCGGTAACCATTCGATCGAAAAAAAGAAGTCCCCCCTCCCTCCCTATCCCCCCACCATACCAAGAAGTTCCAGAGAGAAAAAAAATTGTACTTATATGGTCTCTCCGATTACCGACTGGCGACGGTAACTATTCGTCGTCGAATTTGCATGCTATTTCCTAGACTAGTAGACGTTTGCACAACCTGGCTGCCGATGTTAATAGAAGAACTTAACAAATTCAACATTGTTTAAAACTATCAACTAGATATATCAACAGTTCTGTGTAAGCAGTAAGTATCTACGGATACTGAATATAACAAATATGTTCTTAAATCTGTGTATTTAATATGCACACAAATATTTATAATACGCTTTGAGAAAGGAGACAGATTCGTTTTTGGAAACGTCAGCAAAATACGCTATTTTTATATTTTTGTTCTTATGCATTATTTGTCAAAACCCACCCACAAACTGATCATTTGACGTAATAGTCACAGGCGTAGAAGTTATTTTCCAGTAAAATACTGGTTAATTGTATTATTTTGTAGATTTCACGACATTGTTTAGAAGAAAATACATGTGGCAGAGCATCTCAATAAGAAGCAGATAAAGATATTAGTAAAACTGAGTAAAATGTTATTTGTTACTACTTTTTAGAGACATTTTTTGAGGACGTATGAAAATTATTAAAATATGTATTTTCTTCAAACAGAAAATGTAAAATTCATCAATAAAATTATTTGATATTACAAGGACACGGAATATTACAAGGTAGCGTTATACAGATTATGCGAATAACAATTAGAAACATTTCAAACTGCACGTATGCTTCATATAGCTTCAAATGACCCTCCGCAGTAACTTAAAGTATAACTACAAAATAAACACCTATTATTATCTTAAACTGAATAACAAAATTATCCATTTCTAACTTTAGATGGTGTGAATATCGACAATCCGACTACTCTTCCAGGTACGCTTGTGACCGTGGACATTATAGACTTTGCCTTTCCATTAAACTTGAGGGAGTCCTTTCAGGAATATTCGCTACCAACACTAGTGTTCCCCAGGGATCACTATTATTTCCCGCATCTGTCCCTGTCCATGTTAACGATTTACTTCCTGCAACTTCTGATCCTGTGTCACCGACGTAATCTCCATAAAAATTGTTCTATTCATCACTCTAAAAAATGACGACTTTATTCCGAATTTGGCTCATTTAATTTTTAGTTGACCAACAAAAACAAATAAAGTCTTATGTTTCTGCATCGCAGTATTCGGTAATATAAATATCATAAGAGAAAATAACAGTAATAAACTGTGAAATGTTCGTCAAAAATATGTATTAACTTAAGATCTTAGAATGTTTCCTTTTTAACTGTTTGCTTATTCCGTTCCATTTTTTATTATTTTTTTAAACCTAAAAAACCTGCTCTCAAAACATAATTATAGAATGATTTTGGACAACAGTATAATTTGGACGAACTCTATAATAAATTATGACATTATTATACTCTTCGCAAATACGAAAACAAAAACCGCTGCCCAAGGAATCACTACTTCCACACACAGATTTTCTATCCAAGTCTCTCAAAACGAAAAAAATTTTGCATGTGTAAATAATTGTTTAAGGAACTTTA
Source organism: Rutpela maculata (assembly GCA_936432065.2). Lineage (NCBI taxonomy): Eukaryota > Metazoa > Arthropoda > Insecta > Coleoptera > Cerambycidae > Rutpela > Rutpela maculata. The sequence goes on from OW386288.2 coordinate 165,081,463, forward strand.
ATAATGTAATATTTGAAATCGCCTACCCCAAAAACCTATAAAACGATATGCTACATCTGTAATGGGAGTGGGGTGGTGGAAGGAGGGTGCATGAAGTAAAAAAATGTTTGAGACATTTGGTTCTTGTACACACACTAACTCACAATGTTATTTTTTAACCCCCTTTAATAGTGTGGTAGGGGTGGTGGTAATGGGTAGCTAATGCCAAAAAATTTTTTAGACCTTAGCTTCTCTTATTTATACTAAACACCAATTTTATGGACTCCTACTTGCTTGATTTACCTATTTACCCTAATTTACCCCCAAACCCTTCAAAGGAATAAGATAAAAAAATGTGGTTCCCGATCTCGTTAAAATACATATGTGTACTAATTCAAATCAATACCGTAAACGGTTCCAGAGTAATCGTGTGCACAAAAAAGTTACAGATAGAAATAATTTTTGCTCTAACTTAAAATCTCGACGTTTCATGATATTCTAAGCCTATTTGAACAATAACAATTTTCAATTACTTCCACATCCAGTGGAAGTATAGTAACGACAAAAAATTTTTATTCTTTAGGTAGGCTTAGAATGCTACGAAACGTCGAGATTTTAAATTTAAGTAAAAAAAATATTTCTGTTTGTCTGTCGGTCTGTAACTTTTTTGGTGCTCACGTTTACTCTGGAACCGTTAAATATATTGACTTAAAATTTGGTACACATTTGTACTTTAACGGGATCTGGAACTACATTATATTTTCATCTTATTCCGTCGAAGGGTTGGGTGGTAAAATGGGATAAATAAGTAATTCAAGCAGGTAAGAGTCCATAAAATTGGTATTTAGTGTATACAAGAGAAGCTAAGGTTCCAAAAAAATTTTTGGCATTAGCCACCCCCATTATTAAAGGGGATGAAAAAAAATTGTGACTGTGTGTACAAGAACCAAAAGCCTCAAAATATTTTTTTAGTACATCGCATTTTCATTCTGATATTTTGCATGGGTCCTTTCTTTTGGCACATACCCCAACCATCTTAAAATTTGACCTTTTACTAATCTTATCGTGTATGCTTTCAACTTCATGGTTCACACATGTTCTCATCTTGGGTCGATTCAAATATATTTTTGTCTCAAAATGTTTGTCTAATATCCATCGCTGCTTGTCATTGTTTAAGTTTCACACTCACAGGTAATGCACCTGAAGTTTCGAACGTGCACTTGAACCAATTTCATATGAAAAGGAAAAATTAATAAAAACTATAAATCGACTTAGGCGTACAATTTTTCTGGTAATATCATATTACCAGAAAAATTGTACGCCCAAGTCCATTAACTGGAAATTTTCATATGAAATTCGTTGTTAAGTGCGATTTGGCGATTTGGAGAGGCGCGGCAGTTTGATGTGGCGTGTCCCCACATCTGGCATCTGTGACACTGGATTATCTTCTTGCTATTGTTGTGCCTCTCCCAGTGAATTGCCGTATAGTCTAAATACTTGACATTTTGCTCAAGATTTTTCAATGTTGTGGCACTTGTAGTTACAACCATGAAGAATTGAAACTTAGTGCTTTTCATGGTATAGATTTCTTTAACCACAACACCATGAGTTTTCAACTCTTTTTTAATTTCTTCGACGTCTACCTCATGGTAGAGACCCCGTAAAACGAAAGCGTGATTCTTCTCCTCTCTGGAGTGTGAAACTCGACTTTTCCAGAGTCAAAATTCTTGTTGGCCAGAACCCAGTCCTCGTATGTCGCGGTCTGGAGTATAGACGTATTTTCCGTGTGCTTCCAATAAAATTGGTCCTCTAATTTTGCAGTCAAATAGGCGTTTAATGTTTTGTAATCCAAGAATTGTCCATGTATAACTATTGGTTGGAGGTGGTGGCCTTTTCGCCTTTGTCTTTGTATCAGTGTTGTTTTCTATTTTATTTCTTGGTTTAGGTGGTTAACCACGTTTATATATATTATTTTAAGCTTAAAGCTCATATTATAATGTTCCTCATTAGGTTTAAGTATGAGAAGTAGGCTTAATCACCTATGACAATTCTTTATATAATTTCCTCCTATTAGTATTATTATTGTTATGCTTGAAACTAAAGTAAATGCATGCTCTAATACCTTCAAAACTCAGGACATCTATATTGTTATCTGGGCTGCTGTTCTAGAGGTTCTCTCACGGAATGCAATTTTTTGTTCATTTACTTGCAGGCCTCAATATGTTACTTATAGATTGTTAACAAATGTTCATTTTACTGTTTCGATGTTCAGTTTAGCACCTAGAGGCAAAAACTATGCAAAACTTAGAAATAATATCATATGTAATCATAATTTTTTTGTGGGCGATTTTTTAAGTAATAGGTTGTCCATGTCCAGATTCTATATGGTCCCGAAACTACCAATCCTACATAAATAAACTCACTCAGTGTATATATAATCTTTCTCATTGATTTCTAGTTTTTTTTTCAATAAATGTGATATTTTTTTAGTTATTCGACGATACCTGTTTTTCTCATGTTCAAGTCGATCTAATTACTATTAAATTATCGATAGAAAAAATAAATTTAATTCATACAACAATCTCTAATCCGAAACCTCTAAAATTATGTTTAGATCACCTACGCCTGTAAGAATCAGTACGGATTTGGTATTTACACAGACGTGCAAGTCCAGAATGTCGATGAATGTCTCTAGTACCAGATTAAGAAGATCTTTTCAAATTTTATATCTGATGTGCTTAACGTATAATATAACCATAGCAAATATGAAATGAATGGAATAGAAACACAGCAAATATTTCCTGCATGTCATTTTAATTTAAATATAAATTCATCTGGGAAGTAGACACGTAGACACTAAACACAAAATATAACCCATATGTGGCTTACGCATTAGATTGCAAATAAATATATCTGAAATATGTTGTAAAATTCAATTTTTGTCTAAATTGACAAATTATACATTTAAGTTTTTGGATTAGTGTCAACAATACAAAAACACATTTTCCCGCTACATATAGCAGATGATTTTAAGAGCTATTTTATTTCATGTTAGACTTTATCACGTAATATTTTGTTTTAAAACTACTCCACTGGGATCGTCTTAAGTGTTTTTGGCAAGTGAATACAAATATTTATACTCTGTTGCTCTTCCTTTTTACATATCTGTTAATTCTGCATAAGCTATATAGGAATGTTCATCCAATTGCTAGCGCTTTTGACTTAACACTTAATTTAGTATTAATATATTTTTATTATTATAATTATTTTTTAAATTAGAAACTAATACCAGTTTCAGTACGGTCACAGTGGGAAAAATATGCCCTTTTTTGGACAAAAATCTACCGACAGTAGAGATATCAATCAAATTAAATGAAAAAAATGATAAATACCCTTAATACATTGTACTTTAGAGTAGTGCTGCGACAAATTGGCTTTGGGTTAACCTAACCTAAGAATAGCAAAATAGAAACGACAAAAAAAATGTTTAAAATTTTTATTGTTCAGATAGGCTTAGAATGTCACGAAACATCGAGATTTTAAGTTTAAGGAAAAAAATGTCTGTCTGTCGGTCGGTCTGTCTGTAACTTTTTTGTGCGAACGATTACTCTGGAACCGTTTAAGATATTGACTTGAAAGTTGGTACACGTATGTATTTTAATGAGATCTGGAACTGGATTATATTTTCATCTTATTCCTTTAAAGAGTTGGGGTCAAGGACGGTAAATATGTAAATCAAGCAGGTAAGAGTCCATAAAATTGGTGTTTAGTATATACAAGAGAAGTTAATGTCTCAAAAATATCTTTGGTATTAACCATCCCCATTACTACCCACTACTACCCCCAGCCCATTATAAAAGGGGATGCAAAAAAATTGTGATTTAGTGTGTGTACAAGAACCAGAGGCCTCAATTTTTTTACTTCATCCATCCCCACTACCACCCCCCTACCACCACCCCCACCCCCACTACCGATGTGGCATATCGTTTTATGGGTTTTTGGGGTAGACGATTTCAAATATTATAGTATTAAAGTTCCATAAACAATTATTTCCACGTACAAATTTTGCTTTTGAGAATTGTATAGAAAAATTGGATGTAGAAGCAATGATTCTTTAGGCAGCGGGTTTTTCTCTTTATTCCGCGTTTACCTCCTTGGTCGAGAGTCAGAAACGAACGAAGTAGTGTTCATGTAGATTGGATAGCAAATTCATTTTTATAGGATCATAAATTAATTGCTTAAGTTTCTTGAATTGTTTTTAACGTATAAACCATAAACCTTTTAAGGGGTTAAAATAGGAGTTGAAAGTTTAAGGTGGTGAAAATTCGAGATTCAAGTTGAAATAAATAGGTCAACTGATCAAACGTTGTTCTTCAGGGTTTTTTTATGCAGATCTGACTTTTAATCTTACTCGCATCCTATCGATCCCATAAAAATGAATTTGATATCCAAACTATATGAACACTACTTCGTTTGTTTGTGATCCTCGACCAAGGAAGCAAACGCGGAATAAAGAGAAAAAAATCGCTGCCCAAGGAATCACTACTTCCACATCCAATTTTTCTATCCAAGTCTCTCACAACGAAAAAAAATTTGTACGTGGAAATAATTGTTTATGGAACTCTAATAATATAATATTTAAAATCGTCTTCCCCAAAAACCCATAAAACGATATGCCTCATTGCTAGTGAGGGGGGGGGGGGTAGTGGGTTTGGTTGAAGTGAAAAAAATTGAGGCCTTTGGTTCTTGTACACATACTAAGTCACAATTTTTTCACCCCCTTTTATAATGGGGTGGGGGTAGTAATAAGGGTGGATAATACCAACTTTTTAAGTGGTAGTGAGCTAGGCAATCGTCGTATTGGAAAATGATACGGTGGCGAAAGTTAATCGGCAGATTTTCCAGGAATGGAGGAAGATCGTTCTGCAAGAAGTCGAGGTAAGTATCTCCGTTCAGGTTATCTGGTAGGTAATGTGGCCCAATGACATGTCCAGCAGTTGCACCCATCCATACATTGACAGTAAACTTATTCTGAAAGGAAGTTTGTTTCTTCATTTGAGGATTGTCGCCCTTGTCCGCCCAATAATAGAGACTGTGAAAATTGATTATGCCTTACGGGAGAATTTTGACTCACCCGTCCGTAGAATAGATTTTAAGTGATCAGCATTCAAGTGATAAGCATTCAATAGAATGCGACAACATGCTATTCTTCGTACAGGGTCGCCCTCTTCAAGGCCCTGTACTGTAGTATAATAGTAAGGATGTTTCTTCTCTGTATTCATTACTGACCAAGTCTTTCAAATTAACAATCCAAGTTGCTGTGCCACTTTTCTAACGCTTGTTGTGGGATCTGCAGCAAATTCGGCTAGAATATGTTTGTCATCTTCGGATTGATGGCGACCAGATACTGTAGCAGGCTCATGTTGATGTAAATTACTTGTTTCCGCCATTCGGCGATAAGTGATTGCTGAATACACGCGGATCTGGAGTCTTTCTATGTGGATAAAATCGTTTATGATACAATTTTGCAGCATTCCCATCTGCTTTGCCATAGAAAAGGAGTATGTCAGCGTACTCTTGGTTACTAAAAGTAGCCATTGAAATTAATTTTACTCAATATGTCAGAAATTTAAAACAAATTATCAGTAGAAAACGACACAACACTGATGATAATTATAAACTTCGTTAAAAACACAAGAAATACGAAAGTGTGCCCGTTGACACCTGTTAGTGATATTGCTAACCAACAAATTACTGGTTCTGACTGTTATTTGTTGAAAGAACGCGCATATTTAATTTTTGATTAAATGAAAAATTATTGCTATTTGATACTTTTAAAAGTAATTGTAATATCTAGATGACTTTTTTAAAAAATTTTGAAAGACTTCGAAAATCGACACTTTTAATTACCATTACAATTTTCTTCTAATCACGACAGAAACTTTTATTTATTCTTTTTTTTTATTGGAACTTTATGTATTTCGGATAAAGAGAAAAAAAATTCAGAATATCAAAAGTCAAATTTAGTACGTAATACTTAAATAGATAATGAAATATGAAGATTTTTTTAAAAAAAAGTACAAATTCGGCAATATAAAAAAAAACCGTAACATTTTTCAAATAGGTTTGTTTGGTCATATAGATGTCAAATGACTCCCTCTACCTGTCTGTTTAGAGTCGGCATCGCCTTACCAAACACCCTGTATGTATAATAAAGCTGTTAGACAGTGTGAACATCTCTATTATTGATTTTACGACGAAAAGTCATTCTTTACAAAAAATTCTGCTTGTCGAAATAATGAATTTACCATAAAAAATCTTAGATTAGATGTACCGGGTGTTAATAAATTAAGAAAACATCAAAATGCCTCAAGAGAGAAGTACCTTTATTTATTATTTTGGACAAAATGTTTATAAAACAAAGTTGTTTGTAATCCAAAATAAAGCCTAAATACAAATTATGAACTCTAAATTTTGACTTTTATGTTTTTATTGTGTTTATCTTTTTACGCTGAATTTACTAATATGAATAAGAATTCAAATTAAGAAACAGAGTGTGCTGTCGATAATATTGAACTGACAAACGTAATTGTGACATTGTGTAGAATATTACTATCTTAAATCTGCATTTATTAGTGTTCTGTTGATTATTTAAAAAATGTTTTTCTGAAATCGATCGGGAATGTCTACATTTTTGGTGCGATTTTAGAGCGAAAAATGCACAATTCCAGTATTTTAGTCCGTTGCTAGGAAACTATCAGAAAACAGACCGGAAAAGATCCGTTGCCAAGCAACGATCAACAAAGCCATACGGGAATGTTACTTCCCAGCCTAGGCCGGGAAGTAACATTCCCGTACGGTTTTTTATATATATTTTAATATGTTAATATTTTTGATTTTTATATGTTTAAAATAGTATTGATTGTGATTTCAGAATATTTTTTTTAAATGTTTATATTTCTGATTTTTATACGTTTAAAATAGTATTTATTGTGATTTCAGAAAAAATAGTATGTGTACTTCGGTGTGAAAGCACATTCCCAGGCTTCGATGCTTGTTGGCCTCGGCTAGCGCCTCGGCCAACAATTGCATTCGTCGTCCGGGAATGTATTGCTTTCACACCTAGATACACAATATACTATTACCAAACAATAAAGAATTTATTTGATCAAATGTTATGGTATTGGAGACGTCTCTTAACGATATGCAATTAACCTTTTCCATCAAAAGTTCCCTAACACAGTGGTATCGCGCCAATCATTGCGCAAATTTGTAAAAAAATTCAATGAAACTGGATCTGTATTGGATGTCAGAAAACCCAAGAAAAAGTACAATGAAGACGATGCGGCAACACTTTTGACACTAAATTCAGTAATAGAAAATCCGATATTATCTTTACGGAAACGCTCACAAAGACTGGAAGCAAGTAACAGTCATTTACAGAGAATTTATATGGAAAACAAAGTTCGACCGTTTAAGCCAAGGTTCAGACATACACTTGAAAATGGAGATGAAGAGAAGCGATTGGATTTTTGTTTATGGGTCGGTGAGAATTACCTCGTAGATAGAAGTTTTCACAGAATGTTTTTTTTTTACTGACGAAGCAACATTTTGTACCAATGGCCACGTTTCATCACAAAACAGTCATTATTGGGCTCATGAAAATCCAAACAACGTCATTCACAAACGAAGTCAACGTTATAAAAAAGTGAATGTATGGTGTGGAATTTTTTATGATCTAATCGTTGATCCATATTTCTTAGAAGAAAATTTAAATCAGCATGTTTATTTGGACCTTTTGAAAAACTTTGTATTGCCATTTATAAACACTCTGCAACCGGAAGTAAGGCGTAACATTTTTTGGCAACAAGACGGTTGCCCAGCTCATTCCTCAGTTTTGGTACGGCACAGTGGGCCAGAATCCGAAAGAGCTGGCCATAATTCAAAAAATGGAGTAATGGTTTTGGAAATTTTCACCTGGGGGTTTTCGAGGTCGCTGATTACGAATTTGATAATATGTCTTTCAAGAACAATATGTCGGCTCCAATATGGCAACAAACATTTGCGAAAAGTTAGTCATTTTTATTTGAAAATTGGTATTCTTGGGATTTCGAGGTTGCTGATTACGAACTTGATAATAGTTTCTCGAAAAACAAAATGGCGGCTCCAATATGGCGACAAAAATTTGAAGAAAGTTAACCATTTCAATTGAAAATTGGTACTTATGGGTTTTCGAGGCCGCTGATTACGAATTTTGTAATAATTTTCCAAAAGCAATATGGCGGCTCCAATATGGCGACAAACATCTGAGAAAAGTTAGTCATTTCAATTGAAAATTGGTGCTCGTGGGTTCTCGAGCTCGCTGATTACGAACTTGATAATAGTTTCTCCAAAAACAAAATGGCGGATCCAATATGGCGACAAAAATTTGAAGAAAATTAACCATTTCAATTGAAAATTAGTACTCGAGGCGGCTGCTTACAAGTGGATTCAATTTTACATACTTTTAGGAATTTTATAAATTCCAGCCAAAAAATAAGTAATTTTTCAATAAGTAATTATTATTTTCGACATAACAAAATGCATTAATTTTTTCAAAATTGTTTATAACACATAAGTATTATAAATTGTTACGTTTAAATGCAATTTTTAAATAGATATATGCTAAAACATCACTATAAACCAAAGTTAACGCGTCGCTGTATTTTGCACCGTGTCAGAAAAACGATCACAAAAACAAGAGTGGCAGCTAGAGGCAGCCAATTTTTACATATTTTTTACAAGAATATTCAACGAACAACTTAAAAAACCCCACTGAACGAAAGTGAAGAAAACAGATACTTTTTTCTTGATAAAGATAAAAATGTTTTCCTATATTCCATGAAAAAACCACTTCCTATTGAATGTTAATATTTTTTTATAAATTAATAATTACGAAATTTCACCTTCGACATTTAATTATACATATCTTGTGGAGGAGAATCCATTTTAATGTACTGCAATGTCACTATTTTCTAAATTTTTGCAGCACTTTCTGTTGACTACAACAACACGCGTGAATCAAATGGCTCGGTGCGCTTCATGTGACGGCCACATTCGGAATTAAATTACGAAGAACTCGGGGGATGCCGGCTCCTAGGGACTAGTTTATATTATACTTGGGGTCACCTACTAAACGTTCTGGGACAAAAAGTCCTAAATTCAAAACTCGATTTTTCAACTTTTGGCCAGCTTTTTCGGATTCTGGCCCACTGTGCGGAAGTGGTTGACAGATAACTTCGGAGCCAGATGGATGGGAAGATATGCTCCAATTAATTTTTCTACAAGATCACCAGACCTTACACCAATGGATTTTTTTCTGTGGGGTGTTTTAAAACAGAAAGTTTATGCAGATGACCTGCCGTATGATCGAGAAACACTAGAAGCACGAATACAAGACGCGGTGAATGAAGTGAATGTACCCTCAACCATTCGTAAGGTCTATGGTGAATTTATTAAAAAAATGGAGAAATGCGTTGAGGTTATGTGGAATAAATTGTTTTTCCACAATCGTTGAAGTTAATGTTATTATGCTATGTTAATGTTTGAAAAAAAAAATGTAACTTGATATAAATGTAAAAGTCAAAATTTAGACTTCAGAATTTGTATTTAGGCTTTATTTTGAATTATAAACAACTTTTTTTTTGTCTAAAATAATAAATAAAGGCACTTCTCTCTTGAGGCATTTCGATGTTTTCTTAATTTATTAACACCCGGTATATCTGATCTAAGATTTTGATGTGGTAAATTCATTTTTTCGACAAGTAAAATTTTTTATAAAGAATGACTTTTCGTAGTGAAATCAATAATAATAGAGATATTTTCCCTCTTGTCAACTCCATCCGGGGACACACTGTATAATGAAAGGTACGGTTTTAATAGATACAAACTTTCGTGAATCTGTGACAATAAATTCCACATTTGTATATGACTGTTTTACAATTCTTGTGACATTGTTATTAACATGCTTTATTTCTGCCACAACATTCAAGAGGGCATTGTGAGATTTTACCAAAGTTGAATAGAATATTTACAGAGAGAAAGTGAGAGGTAGGTAATTCTCTATATATATTTTTTTGTTTTCAAAAGGCAGTTTGCTGTTTATTGACCAAAAATAAATTTTATCTGTATCTTCCTTCAGTTCAATAAAATCGGTTACACTTGTCATCCTGGAATATTTTTAAATCATTAGCAAAGTAGAGTGTTATTATTCTGTACTACATCAACAATGCCATATATGAAGAATAAAATTGAACACTCTTATAAAGAAAAGAAGGTATTAATTTAAAATAAATAAATTTATAAGGAGGGGGGAAAATAAAATATTAAAATTTTTCATGAGCTAAATAAAAATAAAAATTAACAATTCTTCTATTATTAACATAAAATAACGTTTCTAGTATACCTCTGAAACCAACACTGTTCGTAGTTTTTACAGCGAAGAAGAGCACTGTTGAGAGCAATGTGGTGTATCTGTCTCTGAAGTAATGGAGATAGTCCTACTAACGCGCCACTCGGGTATATGGTTCGTGATTTTGATATGGTTACGAAGATATATCCATAAAGATATCTAAACATGTCTGGCGTTATTGTGAGGCATGTCCCTTTTAAATGGCAGTGACGGAGGGCAGATATGGATTTATTAGAAAAACGGCGGAAAGATTTAAATATCTATATCATGTGTGCTAAGGTTAAGCGAAAGTAAAAATTTATCGATATTAATGTTAATGATTACATGGATAAAACCACTCATGTTTGAATTGTCCCCAGTTAATATCAATATAATATAATAAAGGCTTTTATAACAAAAATATATAAATTACAAATAAAATAATAAAACCATTAATTGAACGAGATTCAGTGGATAGCCTAACACTGTCCTTCCACCTAACCCAAAAAAGCCTACAGAAAGCATATTGATATTGCCACAAAATATAACTTTTGTATTTCTCATTCGACTATAGATGAGTAATAAAACAAATCCTCTGACTTTAACTAAATATACAAGGTCGACCATTAATAATAGGCTATAGTTCAAGGGTAGATTCTTTGGATCAAAATATGAGGACATAACCAAACATGTTTTAGTAATTGTGGCCGTGGAAAAGTGTGACGTCTTAGTTCTGTCGAATGTCAAACTAATGAAATTGTACATACGTAGAAATGAGATTTTCTACTCAAATGTGCCACTACGTTTCGTAAAAGAAAAGAGAAAAAATATTCATCATCAGGTATAGCTCATGAGGCGCCCACTGGCTAGCGTACATAAATTATTGTTTCTTAGTTTAAAAAATGTTTCCTTATCACATTGGGAAAAGATTGGTCAAGAGGTAGTTGAATTATTGTAAAAAAAGGAAAAATAACTACAATTTTGACACCCTCTAGCTCTTCCACAGCAACAATTTACTAAAGCATGTTTGGTTACATCCTCATATTTTGGTCCAAAGAATCTATTTGAACTATTAGGCTATTATCTATGTACAAAAAAAAAGAGTTGAAAGGAACTAAAACGTTAAAGGGTTTTTATTGTTTATTATGTTCAATTGACCTCAAGATATGAAAAAACCGCGGAGTGCTACCATTTAAAGTGGTGCGTTTTTGAGATCGAAGTAAAAAGGTCCACTTTTTATATTTTTTTTGCTCGAAAACTACGAATTTTTTCTATAAACACGTCAATAGAAAAATGTGTAGAGAATTAAATTTCCAATCGAAATGGCACCTTCAGAAGTCGAAAATTTTTTTTTTTACAAAAATACGTTCAAAAAACAAAACAAAAAAAAACGAAAAAATGCAATTTTTTATTTTTTTTATTTTAGCCTGTAACTATTTTTCGGGTACATTTAGGCATAGACATTGCTGCATAACAAAAAAAGCTGGCGTTTTACTCGTTAAAATGAGATTTGTAAACAGTTTTACGATTAATAGTGACCGAGATACAGCGTTTCAAAGTTTGCAACTTTTAACTTTTTTTGCTAATTTTTACTATTTTTTTTCAAATTTCGTCCTGTAACTTTTTTCTGAGTGAATTTAGGTGTAGACATTATTATATTAAAGTGAAAGCTGACTTTACGCCCATTGAAATGGTGGCTGGTAAAAGTCTCTACGACAAATGTTCCTACCTCTACCTTCAAGACATGCATAAATTATACACAAAATTTCAAAATAATCAAAGGGATTATGATCTGTATACCAATAGAGGATACTTTACTGCACGACGTTCCAACAAATTCTACTCAGGCATTTGGTCTGATATGACTATAGAACAGACATATATCAGAAACATACATTCAAGAGGGGGCTTAACACATGGTCGTCGTGTAACTCCTGCAAGTACTGCAAAATGGATAACGAGCATTCCACTACAAATAGTTATTGCTGAGCAATTGGAAAATTTTTGCAAGTTTAAGATGGATGGAACTTCACATCAACATAAAGATGCTGGAAATTCTCGCATTCAAAAAGACGGTAAAGATATTGCGATTTTACTAGAATGGTTCGAAATTCATCCACCGTTCCTTACTTCGGATAATTTGGTATCGTTGAGTACTGGACTGATAGGAAGTTCAGAAATTAATTATCACCAAGCACAAGAAAATGGAATCGCAATTATTTCAGAAGTGATGAAAGGTGCATTTGATAAAATCAGATTTAAAAAAAACATGAAAGTATTGCCATTGAAAAGTATTCTTTCCAAAATCCAAGTAGCAAAAGATAATGTTGTCGTTGATGCGGATACACTATTTAGAAGAATGCTGTTATTCAAACCAACTGCTTCAGAATTGGAAGAGTATTTTGATTTTGAATTATCTCCATATCCAACGTCAATCTTTCAAGAGGGAATCATGAGAAAAAATAAAAAATCGGATCTTTATGATTTTTTCGAACCTATAAATAATGATTCTCTCTCTAACATTTATTACATTATCGATGGTAGATTTTTATTGCACAAAAGAGTTTGGAATACCAACGATACATTTGAAGAAATCAGTAAAAAATATATTCAACACTTAAAACATTTCTACACGAATTGCACTGTTGTGTTTGATGGCTACCCTAGGGATTACGATAATACAGGTACGAAATCTGCAGAAAGATTACGCCGAACCAAGCAAGTTGGGCCAGGAGTTCAGATTAATAATTACTCAAAGCCATTATCAAAACTTGATAAATTTTTGGCAAATGAAAATAATAAAAAAAAATTTATTTCATATTTAATTCAAAAATTTGAAGAAAATAATATTGAGACTGGGCAAGCTGAAGAGGATGCAGACGTACTAATTGTAAATGCTGCAAAAGATAAGGCATCCCAATCAGAAAATGTTGTTATAGTTGGTCAAGATGTCGATCTTCTTATTATCCTATCATTATTACCAGAAGAAATTGAAAATATATATATTTTTAAACCTAGTATAGGAAATGTAACTGCCAAATTATATAACCATAATAGTTTCAAATTTAATCATCTACAAAAATACCTTGGCTTCGTCCATGCATTCAGTGGCTGTGATACAACCTCTTCCTTTTTTGGTATTGGTAAAAAGAAATTCTTGAATTTCATTAATAAGAATATTTTGCTTTTGGAAAAGTATTTAAATGAATTTTTGTGTGAAAATGCAAGTCCAGCAGCTATCGGTTCTGCTTCTGAATGTATTGTAACATTACTATGCGGTATGAAAATTGATGGCCAAAGCACCTGTCGCTATAAGTTATTTCAGAAGTACTCAACAGGTGCGAAATTCTCATTGTCCCGATTGCTTCCAACAACTGATGCTGCTAAATATTATGGTTTAAGAACTTACTTGCAAATGCAACATTGGAAAGGAAATATTGTAAATCCTCTCATCTGGGGTTGGAAAAGTTCAGAAAATGGACTAGTACCAATTTTGACAAGTTTTGCTGAAAAAAATAGCCTGTAAATGCACCAAAGGATACACAGGAAACTGTGGTTGCAGGAAATTGGGAATGAATTGCTCCATTTTTTGCAAAGAATGTATAGGAATGAACTGTGAAAACGCTGATGTACCTCAAATAACGGAAGACGATGTTTACATAGATGCCGATGAAAAAATCGACTTTGATTTTGAAAATATGTTAAATCCAGCATTTGAATAATTTCATAATGTAAGTTATTAATCTAAGTTATTTGAACAAAAAAAAAACACGTGATATAATAAAGTTCAGAAGTGAAAATAATAATACAATAATCTACTATATCTAGACTGTATCTTGGTTACTATTGATCACATAAACTTCTATTGCAGACCATTTAAACAAGAATGCTACATTCCATGTAGCAATATCTGTATTTGACAAATAAGTTATAGGCCGAAATTTAAAAAAGAACGTAAAAATTGGAAGAAAGTTAATAAAAGTAACACTCTTCGAAACGCTGTATCTAGGTTTCTATTTGGCATGTCGTAGAAACTTTTACCAGCCACCATTTCAACGGGCGTAAAGTCAGCTTTCACTTTAATATAATAATGTCTACACCTAAATTCACTCAGAAAAAAGTTACAGGACGAAATTTGAAAAAAAATTGTAAAAATTAGCAAAAAAAATTTAAAAGCTGCAAACTTTGAAACGCTATATCTCGGTCACTATTAATCGTAAAACTGTTTACAAAATCTCATTTTAACGGGTAAAACGCCAGCTTTTTTGTTATGCAGCAATGTCTATGCCTAAATGTACCCGAAAAATAGTTACAGGCTAAAAAAAAATTGCATTTTTTCGTTTTTTTTTGTTTTGTTTTTGGACGTATTTTTGTAAAAAAAAAATTTTGGCTTCTAAAGGTGCTATTTCGATTGGAAATTTAATTCTCTACACACCTTTCTATTGACGTGTTTATAGAAAAAATTCATAGTTTTCGAGCAAAAAAAATATGAAAAGTGGACCTTTTTACTTCAATCTCAAAAACGCACCACTTTAAATGGTAGCATTCCGCGGTTTTTTCATATCTTGGTCAATTGAACATAAGAAGCAATAAAAACACTTTAACGTTTTAGTTCCTTTCTACAGTACATGGACAATAGACTATATGGCCTATTATTGATGGCCAACTCTGTATATTTGTATAAGTAATAATAATTACATTCAACAACACATAACATAACTTTTATTATTGCTAAGCTTCAATAGCCTGAAGAATATGATCCTTGAACCCTGGACATGCTGACAAACCTGTACATTTAAATGTGACGGCACATACCGAGGATGCTAGCGGGGTGAACTGCTGCTAGCATCCTCAGTAATGTACGATCACATTTAATTGTACAGGTTTGTTTTTACATTGATGGCATCGATGTATCGACTGAGACTGAGACCTGTACCTCTAGCAGCGTAGCATCTTCGGCATATCCCCATCCTAAAAGTATACCTATTATGATATTTGCTGATATAAGAAAACGACTGTTTGAAATGCTGGGTTAAGTGAATTGGCGAGGTAAGTATATTTGTACTTCATGTTAATATTAACTACATATAATCCAATCAGCAAGGACAAAAAATAGCCTTTGTCTTACAAAAGTATTTTGACCTTGGAGAGGGGTGGGAGGGAGGGGCGTTTTTTCAAAATAATTTGGTAACGCTCGATCCTACGAGAAGAATGTTCGAAGCAAAGTTGAAGAGGACAAAATTTCCTACGTTTTTTATACATTTTCACTGTAAGTCTAATATGTAACAAGATACAGTAGTGGGAAAATGAAGTTTGACGAATTATTTTCATAAAATCGTCAAACTCCATTTTTGTTTGTTAATTATCTATGAACAAATTATATCTTCTTAATTTTAACGTGTTTCCTTTTCCTCATCACATTAAGATTTTATAGGGAAACTGTTTCAAATTTCAGTGATTTTTCTTGTTATATATACATTTCTTACGGCCACGGTGGAGTAAATTCCAAGTTTCATTCTATGTTTTTGTAGTAAATGTTTGCTAGAGCAGGTATAGACCATCCCTCGTGTTTCTTTGTTTCTTTTGTAACGATCGAAAAGGACGCCCCTTTCCTCCCTTGTTAGAGTGAGCAGCACAGTAGCATTGGCCGCTTCGCGCGTACGGTCCTGCTTTAATACGCACAGGCTTAGTGAGCAGTGGTTTTCGATTTGCTGGTAATTACTTACATTTGTAAGTATCTTAAATGTTTCTAAGTAATTGTGTAAGGATTTTGTAAATAATTCAAAATTTTGTGCCCAATAATCGGGACATAAAATTTTATTATTTGAAATTTTGATATACCAATAAGATCATTAAAAAATGTTGGATTATATTTTAAATTCCCACTTAAAATAGTAAATTAATAAATATACTTAAGGTATTAAATATTTTATAGCCAATTCTTCTAAATAACTGTCATTAAATTTAATAATTTGTTTTCTATTTTCGAGGTATGATGTAAACAAACCACTGTAATATTATTTCGTCAATTTCATATTTTTTTTAGTTTCAGTACAAGTAGATCTTTATTATAATAATATACGTAAACGTACATTACTTATATAATAATTTTTTTTTCTTAAACCCATCTTTCTGCCACTGTACCTCGTTACACATTAGACTTACAAAAATGTATATATAAAAAATTTAGGAAATTTTTTACTCTTCAAATTTGTCTCGAACAGTTTTCTGGTAGGATCAAAAGTTGCCGAATGATTTTGTAAAAAACAATTTTTTGCACCTTTCAATCAAGATGGCGGCTCACGCCTCCGCTCCCCCCCCCCCCCCCAAGATCGAAAACTCGTATTTTTCATCAGGGCTTCGATTTAAATAACATATATCAAAATCATTACTACTCCACATTTTGCAAGCCAAAATCCCCCACTGATTGGACTAATAGGTACAAAAAGAAATTTTAATGCATAAATATGCTAGAGGTTTGTATATCAAACATTTTATTAAAGAAACACACGGAGTGAGTAATTACTTCGGTTACAACATGACTTAAAAATCTCAAATTTGTATCCATATAAATTCTTAATTTTTTTTATCTTCTGAAAATTTAGTTACATTATTATTAATTTGAACGCACTGTGCATAACTTGGCAAGAAATTATTTATATTACTCTTTCTACCAAATAACGTAGTAGTTGTCTGATCAGCATTTAATTTTATACAATAATTTTTTGATAAAACGCTTAGATCATAATTTAATGCTGTTTTTGATTTCACAGTTTCATTCAAATTGAAAGATATATAATTTTGTGTTATCAGCATAATAATGTTATGAACACGAGACCCAAATAGAAGAGGAATTTGAGGTCTATATACTGAACAGCAGTGGGCCCAAGATCGAACCTTGTGGCACGCCTTTGGAAATATTTCAGAAAATAGCTGTGTTACCTTTATAAACCACTGCTTGAAGCTTTGTGGGTAAGTACTGTGATAACATATTTTATGCTGTTAATTTAAAATTGACAGTTACGTTTGATAATTTAAAATATCAAGTGTGCAGTTGTACAGCTGCAACCTGATCTGAAACCTGACTGAGTAATCTGCATGATATTCTTTTTATATACATGATGTTTTCAGAATTTTTGACAGTGCAGGAAGAATACTGATTAATCTTATTGATTCGTTAAGGACCAAAGGTAGCGGCGGAGCCTGGCACTTACCTGGACTTGGATGTTTGGAAGTCAAATGCTGCCGGCCCTCGTGGTTCCGTGGACTGTTTTTTAGCTGGGTCAATCACTATCCCTTTGGTTTAACTAGTTCACTTATAATTATTATTAGATAAATTAATTAATTCAGGATTATTTTAACGAGAAATTGAGAATTATTTTAAAAGGAAAAATTTAGCACAAGCAGTTTTAACAGCGGTCTTTACAAGCGTGTATTCGCCTAGGTTCTTCTTTCGAGATTCTTATCTTCACGCAGGCGGAGTAGGTTTGTGCCAGGTTAATGCGCGCGTGATTAAATTAAATTGCCGGAAATAGAAATTAATATTATTAAAACAAGACTAAATATTATTAAACAAAATATATACATATATATTAAAAATTAATAGGAAACACGACAGGCTTGAACACTTATATAATTTAAACTTAAAGGATTAGAGATCTTAGGTAGCTCGCTTGAGCTTTTTCCAGCTTCTACGGTTTAAACAAAAATTGACTAAGTGCATGATGTATGGAAGTAAAGCGGAAATGAAAATACTAATTTAATCTGTACCAACTGCTTTACTTTTAACATTTAATATAATCATGTCCGGGAAGAGCTCAAAACTAAACAAGTTTTGCAATTTTTTAAAATTATTTTGATAATAGTAAATTTCAGTATTATCTGATGTTGATATTAAATTATTAAAATAATTTTTAATAACGTCATAATCAGATAGATTATTTGGTAAAGTAACTTTAGTTCTGTTTAGATTTAGTTATTGTTTCATAACATCTTTCAGTTTATCAGCATAAGTTACGAATTTGCTTCTAGTTAAGCCAGCAGAATTTTTAGTCCTATTGTATTTTTAAGAAATTTTCCCTGGGGTATACGATTTTGTAATAATATATGCGTAAAGGAGTAATGTTATCAATCAAAAAATTACTTTACTATCAAAATTATTAAGTATCAAGTATTATATTCCAGTGGCAGTGATTTAAGATATAAATATTGATTGAAATTGAAATGTTTAAAGCCTCTCGCAGTTTTATATTTAATTTTAGAATGTTTAGTTAAGTACTTAATTTTGCAAAATATAAATCTATGATCATTTACTTCTGGTACATGCTGAGTACCGGCATCTAATATAAGCTCCTCTCCCGCATTTATTGATAACATAGTTGATAAGACTAAAAGATTTATTACTTGTTCTCGTTGGTTGATTGCTAATTTGTTTTAATCCAAGACGCTCAGATAAATTTAATACGTAAATATTCGACCAAGAGGGTCTATATAAAAATCACCTAAACAAAAAACGATATGCCCTTTAGGAGTAATGTTTGTGATAGTTTGTAAACATTATAATTGCTTTGAGTCCACCTGAGTTGAATATTATTATAGAGAATACGAACAGAATAATAATTTGACCCAAAAAAACGTTCTACAAAAAGTCGATCTATTTATTTATTCCTAAGCTGTTGAATAAACATAAGCATTAAGGAAAAAACATAGCAGTTGTTTGTTTTAGTCAATATCACTTTTTCAACTCAAAACATTAGGAAAAATAAAACTCACAACAGTTTCCGCCGCCAAAAGGACGGTATTGCAATTTGAGGGTTAGATGTTTTTTATATGGCCTGGAAACAAGAACCGTCATAAAATTTATTTGTTTCTGTGGAAAATTCAATGCCAATATCATATAAATTTACTATTTTAGGAATTGAATTAATCTTAGACGAACTGATACAGACCAAGAAGCCAAGAATATATTGCTTTTCTATGCATTGTTAGTACATTTTATTTTTACGATGATTTCTTATATACATAAAATAACTATGTAAAAATTGAAAATACTGAGACATACCATATCTCTGTATGCAAATTAAACATCTTTAAATTCAAATGACTGGCGCATCCGCCAGAAACTCGAAAATACTTTTAAATAATATTACACCGGCACACAAAAAAATTTTTAAGAATAAAAGAGCCAATCAGCTGATTCTTACATTAAATTCGATTTTAGTGACTAATAATACATGGAAAACAAGTGTTCGCATGTCTGGGACGGAAAATGTTTTGTTCACCGGTGGAGCTAAAATAAACTATGGAGGTAGAATAAATAAGGAGTCGTCATAAGAAGCAGAATGTGGCAGCACATTCCTCATTTTAATACGACAGAAACGTCAATTGTATAAATTGACATTGTACCTTGGTTAAATATAATTATAAAATAAATGTTTTTCATAGAAAATACTGTTTTTTGCCATAGCATGGTCTCGTGTGCGCTACGTAACTAAACAAATCGAAGTAGTATCCATAAGAAGAAATGTTCTGGAATCACTTACCATAGGTTAAAACAGGTCTGTACTCAAAAGATGTGTTGAAACTATTCCCTATTTATTTTAGACTATATTATATTTGCCTGAAATGTGAAACCGTCATCTCATTCATTGCTCTACTGGCTTGATATGCGGTAGTGTCAATATGTAAAGTCAACTAACATGTATCTCCTCAAATGCTGTATAAATTTTCTTTTAAATCCGGACCTGGCGAATCGTTCATGATAGTATGACAACAAGCCACGCCTTCCGCAGCCGTTTCTCATTGCAGGATATAAGCTTTATGGCTACTCTTTATTACACTCTTCGCAAATACGAACATGAAGAGTATATTGTGCATTTGATCGGTACATTTCTAAATCCGTAAATATCGCTCACAGACAAAAAAATTTTCATATCATTGTGTCAGTGAACGAATTCTGTGCAACTATCAAAATATCCGCCTGTGCGTCACGTTTCTTGTAAGCCCGATAACTTAAGAAAGAAAAGTCCGATTGTATTGAAATTTGGAAAGTAAGTTAGTGTTAGCCAAGGTTAGGAAGAACCCTATTGTTTTTGAAAAAATCAATCAGTAAATAAAATAGTTATTAACCATTTAAATTAAAAAAAATCTTAATTTTTGTCACTTGTCCTTAAATAGAAATCTTGCGAAATGTTATTCTCTATAATTTTTTTTTGTTTATACATTTTACTAATATATATATATTTCATAATAATATACCTAATCCATTGAAATATAATTCTAGAATTATCTATATTACAGACATTCAATTTTTATAGTAAAGCGTGATGGCCCAATGGGTAAAGCTTTTGCCTTGCTACGTCCAAGAAATTTCACAAAAATTCTATGAATTCAAACTGAGCGATAGTCCGCTAACCTGCAACATAACACACATCAGACAGCATAACGCCATACTTTTCGATATCAGACACCCCCTACCATACCAGGCGTTGCCTATTTTCCGGCAATTCACTTAGTCAAACTTTCCCCTACCATAACTTATTTCTACCCTACTCTTATCTTTCCTCAACTTTACAATCCACTCTTCCTTATTTATATTTGTTCAAATTTGTTCTTATCCTTTTTGTTCTTTTGTTCTTTTGTTCTTTTGTTCTTTTGGTTTCTAAATTCCGTCTAGGCCGAAAAATTTCCTAAAAATCCAAATATTTTAAGCCACACCTTTTATCCACCACACCTTCCTGGCAGGAAGATCACCAGAGTGGAATTGCTTCGAGCGGATTTTTTCGTTGAGCTCTGTTTTCCCGTGTCAGCAATCAAAATTTCAAAGTGTTCATCTGTGCTCGAATCCGCTACTTTTTAAAGTGCTAATTTTAATTATTTTTTAAGTATTTTTGTGTACTATTATTCATTCAAATTGTTAATTTTAAGCTTTATTCTTAGGCAGGAGTTTTAACATTTAATTTTCAACTTAAGCCAAACCGGACGTGCCCTGACCAGCCCAACACCCATCACGGCGCTGCGTGTCGTGGTTGTCTGGCTGGCTCCGGGCCAGACTCCGGGAAGGTACATACCTGTACCCTTAATTTTAATAAACTTAGTGCTTATTGCTTGCTTTTGCCTTGCAATCCAAAGGTCTTGTGTTCGAATCCCTGACAGACTGGTTGTTTTTTTTTCCATTTTTTTCCATATATTTTTTTACAACAAAGTTGGTATCACAAAATTTAGAATGTTCAAAAACTAACATTATTTATAAGAAAAATGCGAAGAGTATCGTATAGAATGTGTAACAATTATATAAAAAGCTCAGTAAATCGGCGAATAATGCTTCCACTAGTTTAATTCTACCCCCATGGTGTTATCATTCCAATGTAATCAACCGCGTTTATTTATTGTAATTACAGCGTCTTCTACACCCACTTAAATCTGGTAGAAATCATGAAAAAAAAAGAATTAGTGATTAATGTAATAAAAGAAGGTCTTTAAGGCGTACAAAAAAAAGTTAATATAGTTTATTTATAAGTACAATATTACAGCTAAATGATCAAGAGCGATTTTATTTTTTACCTTTTTTATTTGTTGGTGTTTTTGTTATATGTGTGTATATTATAAATCACCTTTTTAAAATCTGGGTGATTTTCCAAAATTCTCATTAGTTGTAAATATTTTTAAAAAATTTAAGAATGTATGTCATCGAATCTTAATTCAGAAGGATATCTTGAATTTTTTTATTGGTACGTCTCTAGATAAAATTACAGCTAGTTAAAATTGGACGAAACACGGGCTCCTTTCCCTTAAAAAGCCTATTTGAACCATTAATGTTAATATTGTTTATCTAGAGATCAAAAAAAAAATCACTAGAGGTTTTAGGTATTCCATTTATTTTGAAACCACTTCTTGTTCTTTTCTTTTTTTTTTTTTTCGTTTAACTTAAAGCAATTTGAAAAATACTAAGCGCAATAAAATCTCAACTATAGTCAAACTGACCTGAATACTCAACATACTTGTTTTACATAAAAATGGAGGGTGCTGTGTTCTCTTAGAGGAAGAGGCCTCTGAAGAAGAGGGAGATGAAGAAATTGAAATGAAAATAAATGTAGTTTTATTTATGCTTAATTAAAAAAAATGTAAATGTAAAATTTATTTTTTTTTAATTTAGAAAACACTTTCAAATTCATTAATAAACTCTCATATTACAATATTTAACTTTATTAATTAATTATTTATAATTAATAATCAAATTTCGCACAATTTTGTTCTTTATTTATCAAATATCGCATGATTCTGGTCTTAAATTCGGCCATTTTGAATCCGCCGTCTTATATTTTAATTTTTAGCATCATAGTTCTTAAATGCGTTATAACATCTGCACTATATAAATGTATATAATAAATAGTTGTTTTGGTTATCTTGTAATAATGTAAAGAATAAATTAAAAATAATTTTCTCATATTTATAATTTTCAGTATTTTTATGGCACCTAAAAATCATTCATATAGGGCATAATTTTTCCTATTTGACGATATACACTTAAATATATCTAGTTTATTACAATCCAGTGAGATTAAATTTAAAACTGTGATCTAATCAAGTTAAAAATTTCGTAAACATATTTTAAATTTTTTAATATTTGAGACGTTTACGGCACCTTAGGATATTAATATATTAAAAAGATAAAAATAAGTACCATATAACAATAATAATAATATAATATTTGTATACCATCAATGAAAAACAAAATTACATAAGGTAAGTAGTAATTACAAATAGAGAAAAAAAAAAAAATTGTAAAGTATGGGTAATAGTAATGATTTACATATAGTAAACTAAATAAACAGGTAGAAACAACATATAAGAGAAAATCTTGTGGTGGGTTAATTAACCTGACTTATTAATTTACAAACTTTGTCAATAATATAGTTTTATTAAAGTACATAAAATGCATTACTGCTATTTAATGGTAGTTTCAAACTGGGTGACGAATTTTTGGTGAGGTGACATAATATATTGAGTAGTTTAGTATTTAAATACAGACATTGTAAACATGTTTATTTCAGATAATGAGAGCATGTTATTTATTTTATTTATTTATTTATTTTTTTTTTTTTCGGAACAGTAATTTAAGGCAATTGATATTTTTTTTTATTATTTTTTTAATTTATCCATTATAAATATTTTTCATATCAATTAACTTGTGCGCAAATGTTCTAGTTTTTGAAAATAACCATGATTTCATTATTTGATTTTAGATTTAAACATAGAAGCGGAATTTAATAGTCTTAAACTAAGTGGTACTTGGTTGTATACTTTCGGACCTAGAAAGGAACAGCATCGCTGGGCTACCGTTTTTGTTATGTTTGGTATTACAAAAGAGCCTTGTCTATATAGTCGGAGAGCAGCCAATCTGTAGGAAGCATTTTAAAAGTAGTCTATACAACTCGCGAACACCCACCTAAAAAACAGATGATATTATGTAAAATGACCTTCTGGATTTGATTTTTGAGTTCGCCCGTTAATTTGAGATTGCCAAATCGGTCAATTCGCAAATTTTTTGAAAAATTTTAAAATTATGTGTTAATTTTTGTTTTGCACATAACACATCATATCTTTTTATTTTAATTCCGATTTAGACCAATATTTTACACATTATCTCTCCAATATTCTTAGACAGGCTGGCGGCAAAGAATATAGTGTAACTAATAATATAGTGCCTAAAAAATATATAGTTACCCTCTATTGTCGCGGTTTTTTAAAATTTGCATTGAAAAATACCCGATCGAGGTAACTTTTTATTTTTAAAAAGAGAGTTATAGTATAAACGAGAAAAATGTTCCATATGCTTTAAACAAACTTTTTTATAAAGAGAGTTTTTTGAAATTCGGCTCATGTAACGAGATGACTCTGTTGAATGCGGCCGCGCAACTCATCCGCATTAATTTAAAGCATAACTTCTGTTAACGTCGCCCATCAGTGGTGTCGTTTAAGCGATCAAGTGAGTCTACGGATTATTTAGTTTCTATTTGCAATTAAATGTTATAAAATGATGTAGATAATCTCGAAACATACACATTAAAAAATATATTTTCATTAATTATAACAGCAAGTGGGTACTAAAGATTACATTTTCCTTCGCATAAACAACTTATGTAACATTGCACGTTTGCTTTGCTACACTTGCAGCTTGTAGTACAGTTATATAATTTACATTTACAAAATGGAGTTAATTGAATAAAATTGGGTTTTGGGCTTTTTGAAATCATCTTTGGAAATAAGATTTCCCCCTTTAGGTACCATCCAAAATCTAAAACATTTGGAATTCTGGGCTTAATTTGGTAGGCTGTCTTGTAAATAGCACATTGCAGAAATGCCCTTTTTACTTGTATTCTCTGTACTAGGATTTACAATTTCTGATTTTCTTTTATAAACAGTTCGGGTATACGATCTTCTACATTGTGCATGGTAAACTGGATTTAGTGATAAAAATAAATTTTTCTGTTCTAAATATTGTTTTAGAGCCACAGAAATGTCATCGGATTTTGCATTTGATTGGTTTTCTAAAACAGTAAATATCGCTCGCAGACAAAAAATTTTCATACCATTGTGTTAGTGAACGAATTCTGAACAACTTTCAAAATGTCCGTCTGTCTGTCCGTCCGTCACGTTTCTTGTAAGCACGATAACTGAAGAAAGAAAATTCCGATTGTACTGAAATTTGGACAGTAAATTAGTGTTAGCTAGAGGAAGAACCCTATTTGAACAAAATCGATCGATAAATAAAAATGTTATTACTTAATGATTTAAATTTGAAAAAAAAATTTTTTAATTTTTATGTTTTTGTAATTGAATAGAAATCTGGTGAAATGATATTTCATTTTAATATCTAAATATTTATATATTTTACAAATATACATTTCATAATGTAATATACAACCGTGAAAATATGATTTTAGCTCGTGTCTTATAATGTAAAAATTTACACTTTTACGTGTAAGGTGGTGTTGTAGTTCTTTTGACTCGGAATCGAAACCCAAATGGGGTTTGGTATAGTTTTTTTACCAAGTCTTTTACCAACTAAGATCGTACTATAAAATTAAAAATGTCTAAAAGTAACATTATTTGCGAAAAGTATCCTATCCTATTGAATGTATAACAATTATATAAAAAATCCAGTGAACAGGCGAAGAGTACATTTTTAGCTTGTTTCCTTTGATTTCCTATCCGAGTAATTATAATTTATTAGGCCAAACTATGTGTTTATAACGCACTAAATATAAGGACTGAGACAAAAAGCACTTTCAACTTAACATAAATGGACACTGAAAAATAATAATCACCCGGCACGTGTCTGCGTTTAGCTCTAGATGCGATTGCGGCCGATTCATAGTAGCGTGCATTCGTTCGGACGCTGAAACAATCAATGAATATTTCGATAAGGGAGCAAAATTTCAAAAAAAACTTCTTATAAAAGATTTTATTTAGTTCATTCGGAACATTTTCTTCGATTATAGTAGGCACCTAACTTTAAAAATAAAAAAGATACCTCGATCGGACATTTTACTCTGCAAATTTTAAAGATTTTGCGTCAAAGAAAAGTTGTTATTTTTTTTTTGCCAACTAATTATTTTTTAGGTAAAGTTTTTTACTTTGAACATATCAAAGAATAGTTAGAGAATATCATGTAAAAAAATTTAAAAATTCTGAAGTAAAATAAAAAATATATGACGTGTTATATGAAAAACAAAAAATAACACACAATTTTTATTTTTTTTAGAAAATTGCCAATTTGGTCATTTTGGCAATCTCAAATCAATGGGCGAATTCAAAAATCAAGTTTAGCAGTTTATTTTACATCAGATTACCTATTTTTTAGGTGGGTGTTCGCGAGTTGTATAGAGGGTATCGAATTCAGAGGGTCTGGTCTTCCACTAATACCTTGTTGTATAAGAATGAGTAATACTAATTTTTTATTTAATTTTTTTCTGTTCTAAGATTAAGGCAGAGCAGTAAAGTTGTTCTATATCTAATATTTATGCCAAAGAGTAGATTGAATTACTAGGATATAATAAATTTTTCCAAAATATTATTTTTAGAATTCATTTTTGAATAGTCTCTAAGTTCTTGATGTGTAGGTTGTAAACTCCTCCCCAGGTGACTAGCCCATATCTTAGTTGGGATTCGACAAGTGCATAGCATATTATTTTCATTTGTTTCAAATCTAATATTTAGTAACAACTTTTGCATCGTCAAGATTTTTGATATCAGAAAAAAACTGTTTTGCTCTACCCTGATAAACAGTTAAACTAATATTGGATATCCAAATTGCAAGGACGTCAAAGATGTTTACTCTCAACAGCAATAACGTACACTGGTTTCAAATAGAGCCAGATGTTTGCAAATTTACAAGTTTGTTATTATTGAAAACTAACAATAACTACCACAATAACATATACCGCTGCTATAGGATCGATAAACTTATTATACAACTGGAAATGCATTTCCTAACAGAGGAGAACTGGAAACTCTATAACCGTTCAAGTGGTAATCTATTCAAGTTTGATTATTTGTAATTAATATGTGTGGAAACTCTGTGCCTATTACTAAATACTAGGATATTCATTGGATTAAAGGAAATGGAACTGTCTAAACATATCAGTTGGTACCTTCTTCAAATGAAAGAAGTAAATACGCTTCGTGCAATTGCATAATAACAATTTAGTCCTGAGTTACAAATATGTTTGAACAAGTATTTGACGTGAATATACATTTATATGTAATACACAACTCAACAGGACTAAAGACTTAATTAAATATTAGGAAGGAAGGATAAGTATTCAAGTGCAGTAAATTTAAAAAACAGTATTTGGCATATGACGGATGAGAGCCCAGCACATTATTCGGTGGAAGTACCTAATCATTTAAATACGCATTATCTGATCATTGGATCGGCCGAGGAAGTGGATTTCCTTGGCCACCACGTAGTCCTGACTTCAATCCTTTGGATTTGCACTTTTTGTAAATATTTAGTACATAGAGATGCCATAAATACCCGCGAGGAATTATGGGGAAAAATTGTTTAACCCTTGGAAACTATCAGGGGGATGTTAGAGGATCGTTAATTAAAATTAGACAGTCTCAAAATAAACATTTACAAAAACATATTGAAGTTAATGTTGGTCATATTAAGCATTTATTAAAATAACAATCCTGTATTTTTTATTAATTAGTATTCATATTGCTGTGTTTTTCTTATTGTTGTTCTAGTTCTTATTATTTGTGATATATCGTTTACCACTTTAAATAAAATATTTTTTCTACGACTATTGAATAATTAATTTATTATAGATAAGTTTTTGAGGTAAGTAATAGGGCTCATTATTCACAGCCGTGGATAATGATTCATTACTCGATAGGCTAGGACCAATCATAAGAGTTCATATTCAATATTCAACAGTTTTTGTGGAGCAATTACAAGAGACAATTTAAAGTTCAAAATCATCGCGTGTGCCATGACTCAATTCAATCTGTCAAAATAAGTAGGTCAACAATTTCGCCGAAGTAAAAAAATGTTACTTTTCGTACGCTCCTGTAGTCTAGAATTATCGGTGCGATTCACGATGTGCATCAGATATAATTCTTCCTCTATCCATAATGTCATAGAATGGCCCTTTATATTAAAACAGATTTGAACGTTTAGAGATTTCGTGTTTCGCCTTCTTTGCAGATTGCGAAAACGGGCGCCTCAACACAGCTTTTGTCGAATAAATCGAAAAGTATCACTCCTAGCAAAAAAATAAAATCTCCAAAGTAAAGATCATAAACCGAGGAACAACTTGTTCTTTTTAAAATCTCCGTAATTTTTTTATTTTTTCGGAGATATGGAGGTTTAAAAATGGCGTCAAACGTTTTTCAGTCAAAACATCTGTTTGAAAGTTAAATATCTCAGAAACTATGGCACTTGCAAATGTTAAGAAACCATATTAAATATCATAGATTAAGTTAAAATAAAAGAAGTTATGACCGACACAATGTGCGTCTTCGTACGTTTCCCTAAAAATCTCACCATTTGTCATAGTTATTATTTATGGCAAATTTACCTCAAAGTGCAACCTCCTCTTGAGTGGTCATAGAAAAAGTATAGTATTCCACTCGCGTGTAATAACTATTACTCACTCGGATGAATTACGCCGTATACGTCATCCTCTTGAGTAATAGCCATCATTACACGCTCATTTAATAATATACTATATGCCTACTAGTTAATAGTATATTACGTAATGAGTGATGTAAGAAGCATATTACGCGTAGCGGCGAGTGCGTATTTTCATGAGAGCGTAGTTGCCTTACAACTCGAATTATGTACTATACTTTACCTACGATCATATTTATTTAGTTATTTAGTAAAATCTGGATTTAGTTTACTAGTCAACAATATTATTCAACAAATATTATGTCAGTTTTGACAGCGTTTGAAAATTAAGTAGCCGCATTTGTTTTTGAAACCCCGCGTCAGCGATACAACCCACCTATAAATGCGTGTCCCGTGCGTTTTGTTTGCCGTGCGATTTGTTTACAGTGCGTTTTGTTTACAATACGTAAAATTCAACTTACATAGATGGCAGGTAGTGTGTTTTTTACTATTTACAGTAGTGATCGTAGGTAAAAGTACATTATTATACTCTTCGCAAAAACGAAGAGTATATTGCACTTGATCGGCACATTTATAAAACAGTAAATATCGCTCGTAGAGAAAAAAATTTCATATCATTATGTTAGCGAACGAATCCTGAACAACTTTCAAAATGTCCGTCTGTCCGTCCGTCACGTTTCTTGTAAGCACGATAACTTAAGAAAGAGTCCGATTTTATTGAAATTTGGAAAGTAAGATAGCGTTAGCTAGAGGAATAACCCTATTGTTTTTGAAAAAAGTCAATTAGTAAATAAAAAAGTTATTAATCATTTAAATTAAAAAAAAAAACCTTTCTTAACTTTTGTCACTTGTACTTAAATAAAAATCTTGCGAAATGTTATTCTCTAAATTTTTTTTTGTTTAATACATTTTACTAATATATAGATTTCATAGTAATATATCTAATTCGTTGAAATACCGGGTGACAGGAGATA
Organism: Rutpela maculata; assembly: GCA_936432065.2. Taxonomy (NCBI): domain Eukaryota; kingdom Metazoa; phylum Arthropoda; class Insecta; order Coleoptera; family Cerambycidae; genus Rutpela; species Rutpela maculata. Next base: position 165,110,987 of record OW386288.2, read on the forward strand.
TGTAGCATGTTTATTTAAAAAGATATTATTTTGATATTTGGTAGACTTATATAATGCGTGATTGTCCTTTTCTTGGTACAAACAAGAAATTTTTTCCATCTACTTCGTTATTTTAAATGTTTTTCCTATCTGGTTCTACTTAAATTTCTCTTTCAACTATGTATACCAAGATGACATTCGTTTTTAAAATGGCTTCTGAAAACCATTTTATTGCACTAAGTGAAGTTGGTTATGGAATGAAATGTGGCGGTAATTAATGCTTAATGTGCTGCGATATCAAAAGAACCCTGTTACACAATTTTGTGTTTCATACTTGTTTTGTTCTAGTCAGTAGCCGAAGAGACTTTGTAGAATTTTTATATTAAATAAAAATCTCTAGACTAAATCCCCAAAATCATAAAAACTAAGATAGAAACACTAATTTTAAATTTGACCCATTTGTAAAATATTTATTCATCTTTCACTTTTACCCAATACAATTCATTGTTATGTCTGATTTTGCTTGCTTTTAAACAAAATTGTTTTCGAAGAATCTCAAAATGCTGGCCATTATTTTCCCTGCAGCCTCGAATTCTTGTAACCAGTACCTCTAAGCACATTTACTAACTGCAATTCAGTAAACTAATTTATTGCTAACCTAACTCTCATTTTTAAGTCTTCCCTATTTTGCAGTGGAGTTTTATAAACCATTTCCTTGAGATGGCCCCATATGAAAAAATCAAGTGGCGTAAAATCCGGACACCTCGGGGGCCATCTAATTGGTAAAAGTGAAATATGAATAAATATTTTACAAATGGATAAAATTTAAAATTAGTGTTTCTATCTTAGTTTTTGTGATTTCGTGGATTTAGTCTAGAGATTTTTCTTTAATATAAAAATTGTACAAAGTTTCTTCGGCTACTGATTAGAACAAAACAAATATGAAACACAAAATTGTGTACCATGGTTCTTTTGATATTGCAGCACACTAAGCATTAATTACCGCTATGTTCATACCATAGCTAACTTGACTTAATGCAATAAAATGGTTTTCAGTAGCCATTTTAAAAATGAATGCTACCGTGCTATACATAGTTGAAAAAAGGAATTTAAGGAGAACTAGATAGGAAAAAAATATATACATTTGCCATTTAAAATAACAAAGTAGATGTCATTTCCGGTTAAACCGGAAGTGGAAAAAATTTCTTGTTTGTACTAAAAAAAGGACAATCACACATTATATAGGTCTACCAAATTTCAAAATAATATCTTTTTAAATAAACATGCTACGGGGTGTTACATATCTCCTGTGTCACCCGGTATATTACAGACATTCAGTTTTTCTAGTTATGTGTGATGGCCCAATTGCTAAAGCTTTTGCCTTGCAATCCAAAGTTGAGAGTATTAGAACACAAATTTATGCGCCTCATTTCAGACTTCGGTAGGTACACCTCCCTCAGAGATCTTTATGCACGTTGCCATGACATAACCCCACTAGCGGACTACGTCCAAGAAACCACACAAAAATTCTACCGGTTTAAACTGGACGGTAGCCCGCTTACCCGCAACATTACCCGAATCAGACAGCATAATGCCATACTTTTCGATATAAGACACCCCCTACCATACCAGGCGTTGCCTATCTTCCGGCAGCTCCCCTAGCCACACTTCCTTCTACGATAACTTACCCCTACCCCCTTACTTTTATCTTTCCTCAACTTTACATATTTCCAATCCCTCTTTCTTCCCATTTATGTTTGTACAATTTTGTTCTTTTATCTTTTTTGTTGTTTTTGTTCCCTTTTTGTCTCTCGAAATCCCCTCTAGGCCGAAAACTTACCTAAATCCTAATTTTTTAAACCACAATTTTATTTCCACCCTACCTTCCTTGTCGGCGATCAGACCACAAGGTCGTCATTTGTTCGAACGGGTTTTTTCATTTAGTTGTGTTCTCCATAGCAACAATCAAAATTACGAAGTGCGCTCGCCTACGATTTTAGTGTTCTCAGTGTTGTATTTATTTTTAAGCTACTTTTAGGTCCATGTGGACACATAAAAATTGTAATCTAGCTTTTAAGTCTGCACGTGGCAGACAGGGGATTCTACCCCCCCCCCCCCCCGAATTTACTTCCAAGCCGAACCGGACCTACTCCGCCCAGCCTCATACCCACCTCGGCGATGTTCGCCGTGGTTGTCTGGCTGGCTCCGGGCTAGGATCCGGTGAGGCACATAAATGTATAAAACTGTTAATAAATTGTTTATTGATTGATTGATTGATTGCCTTGCAATCCAAAGGTCTTGTGTTCGAATCTCTGACATGGTGGTTGTGTTTTTTTTTTCATATATATTTTTTTAAAATATAAAAAAAAAATGAAAAAAAAACCACCATGTCACAAATCACAAAATTTAGTAAGTCCAAAAACTAACATTATTTACAGGAACAATGCGAAGAGTATCCTATAGAATGTGTAACAACTATATAAAAAGCTCAGTAAATTGGCGCAGATTATAGTGCTTCCACTAGTTATTTGCTTTATTTTAATGTCTGAAGTTTTACAAAGTTGCTTAAAAACATTCAGCCAATTACTACATAAAACAGTTTTAGCTACATATATAAGAAAAACATTTACAAGTAAAAATTGTCGAATTTTGAAACCAAAATTATTTTTCAAATTGCACAATGAGTTTGCATGGAACTTTTGATTTGCACTTTTTTCTTGTATCTAGAGAGATTTGGAACATCTTTTTCATTATGAAATTACAGAAAAAAAAATTATGCGAAATCTGCGATAAAGGTGCGGATAAAAAAGTTACGGCCCATTTAACACATTAAAGTTATCATAAGTAGCGCCCTATAAGAAGGTAGACCAAAATTTAAGGTCACCCCAAATAACTTCCACCCATCAATTTTTACAAGAAAATTTTAAAAACTCATTCAATTACAAAGGAAAATAAAAAATCAAATTTTAACTCTATCACCCTAATTTCGTTTTCCTGTCAACATTTCATTAAGGTGTGATTGACTAAATCTTAATATTTTGACTCCTATTATCCGCACTTAAGTGCCGTACCATTAGTTATGAATCACCCGTATAGTAGTGTACACTCCAGTAATGTTTATATTTGACGTGTCTTATCTACGAATATAGTACAGAAGACTAATAAATATAATTATGATAATGATTATTATACAGTGTGTTTCACTTGAAATGGTAACAGCCCAATAACTTTTTTATTTCTTTTCCGATTTGAATAAAATTTTACTAAAGTATGGAACAAATTAGGATCTACTTATGACCAGAAAAACATTTGCCTCCTACAAATGCAAAGCCACCTGCGGTACCAAAATATGCGGAGAAAATCAAAAAATCATATGAGGCATATTTTTATCGGAAAATTTTGTTAACGAAACTTGTTCAGAATTATTCAAAAACCGTAAGTTCAAAATTTAATCGAAATAAAAAAAATATATAAATTTTGATCAAAATAATGTCCAGGTCCGAAAATATCATATTAATGTTTTTTATTTTTTTGTTTAAGACTATTTTGTTTAAAAATTAATCCCAAGCTGCCAGGTCAAGCAATTTACAGTTTTTTTTTTAATAATTATTTTTAAAATTTTAATTTTTCAATTTTATAATTTGATTAAATTTTGGGCATATAGTCCAGTCAACGGGAGGTTTCACCTCTAACTTGAGTGCTAATGAATGGATTTTGATGAAACCTTGTGCGATGTGTTCATAATGACGTTAATTAAAAAGTTTAAAAAAAGATTAGAGTAGAAAATGATCGGAAGAAAACACCTCTTTTATCACTGGTTCCGTAACTTGTAGAATTAGGTCAAACATGGAAAAAAAACCAATGTATTTACCTTTTTTGGCCCAAAATAAGATGTTTTCATTCTTGTGATGTTTTACGAAAAATGCATATTTTTCAAGATATGGCTACTCGAAAATTCCAGAAAATGGGGGAGGGGAAATGTAAAAGTTGAAAAAAAAATCTGAAAAAAATCAGGTGAATGTGTCATCGAAATACAAGACTTTATTTCATTTGCAATTTTTCTGTAAAGTGCGTTTTCAGCGAGTTTTTCCGGAAAACATGAAAAACTACCCATATTTTTGACATTGTAGAGCTTTAAAAATATGTAATTTAAAAAATTTAAAAAATTCGGACGTATGCATTGAGGCCTTCTAAACATTTTTTGTCTCTTCAAATTTTTTTGTAACTTGCTAATTTTCCGAGTTACAGGCAGTTTTTAAGACAAATAATGTACTACAATTTTTGCACATTAATACATGAAAATTCAAAAAATGAGCGTGATTTATAGACACTATTATAAAAAAATATGAAACCTATTTAGTTATACCATTTTTAAAGGTTCAATATAATTTTTAAATTGAAAATGAGAAAAAAATATAGTACATTATTACCGTGAAAAACTGGTTGTAACTCGGAAAATTAGCAAGTTATAAAAAAATTACAAGATACAAAAAATATTTAAAAGGCCTCAATACATACATCTGACTTTTCTCAAATTTTTAAATTATATATTTTTAAAGCGCTACAATTTCAAAGAAAGGGGTAGTTTTTCATGTTTTGGAAAAACTCGGTGAAAACGCACTTTACCGAAAAGTTGAAAATAAAGAAAATTATTTTATTTCGATTATTTCACTCATTAACGCTATAGCCAATGAGAGCCCGTTTTTTCACAACATTGCACCAATCAAATGTCATTATTAGTGGTAATTCAAGCTAGATCGGCTTTTGACAGTACCAACATGCAAAATTTATCGCTCTAATTTTTTATGTCGCTGCAGCGGCAAATACTGCGATCATTTTTTGACGTTTTGTTTCGTGAAGTATTTTCGGCAAATAGGACAACTCGCTCTTTTAAATTTTATCTATAAATATCTTCTCTAGCTTATTACTAATTGTTAACTTACCTACCCTGTAATATTGTATTATGTACTAGCAAATATAAACACACCACATATATAGTAAACATCAATCGTCAGTTCCAAAGAGAAGCCTGTCTGAAATATATATGTAGGCTATAACCCTTGCCTATCTGTAACTATTTCAATTTGCCTACTTTTCAATCAGGTAACAATAATATACAAAGATTGTACTTAATATACCTAGCTCATAATACAGGAACAAGTCAAGCACAGTTTTCAATAGCTCAATAACGTAGTTACAAAGTTAAGCAAATCATTTATTATAAATGTCAAGTAAACACATTCGCTCTGGAAACAGACTCAAATGTAATTGTAATTTGTTGTATATAAAATTCACTCTGCCTAACGAAGCAAACCTCAACATAATTTGTAAACTTCCTAAGTTAAAAATAAGGAGTAAATACGTAAATATGAATCAATGAACAATTATTATGGAATATAACTCTAGTAGCGGTAGCGCTAGATGGCGCTCTCTATTTCAATCTCGGAATCATGAGTGTATAGTAATAAATAGGCGGGACATCGGAAATAAAGTAGTGCTCGCAGATTAAAGATGTAGTGCTCTCTCTATCGTTCCTCGTCATATTGCACCTCAGAAACGCCTGAAAGGTGTTAGGCCAGTCTATATATTATAATATCTAAGGTTTCAACTCGTTTTATTTACTAATTGCCATAGAAACGTCACTAGATTATTTTAAAATATAGCGATTCTCCGTTGTTTCCACTGGGTTTGTTTCAAATGTGCTGTTTTGACAATATGAGTCGGTTTGGAAATATTTCTGTATATCAAATTAATGATAAAATTGATAATAAAGGTCAGTAAACTCTAAAAAGTAACAAGGAAACGTCTGAAGGCAATTCATTACTGAACATAATATTGAAGATGTACTTAATGAATTATTTATTCGTGAAATATTCTCCTCAAATACCACTGGTGCTTTAAATTTTATCTAAAAATTTTTTCTCAAGCTAAGTTGCCCCTGGTTAATATAACTCGTGCAAATTGCCAGTTTATTATCAAAGATTAAATCCCTCCCGCTAAAGCGGTCGGGATTTAATCAGATAATAAACTGCCAATTTGCACTCTTTATATTACCAGGCAACAACGCTTTCGAAAAAATTTTCGATAAAATTTTAAACACTAGTGATATTACATACGATAATATATTCACCTGAATTTTTTTAGTGTTTTTTTTCAACTTTTACATTTCCCCTCCCCCATTTTCAGGAATTTTCGAGTGGCCATATCTCGAAAAATATGCATTTCCTGAAAAAATTCACAAGAGTAAAAACATCTTATTTTGGGCCAAAAAAGGTAAATACATTGTTGTTTTTTTTCATTTTTGACCTAATTCTACAAGTTACGGAACCAGTGATAAAAGGTGTGTTTTCCGATCATTTCCTATTGTAATCTTTTTTTTTGCTTTTTTATTAACGTCATTACAAACGCATTGCGCAAGTTTCATTAACAAAATTTTCCGATAAAAAAATGCCTAATATGATTTTTTGTTTTTCTCCGCATATTTTGGTACCGCAGGTGGCATTTGTGGGATGCGAATGTTTATCTGATCATAAGTAGATCCTAGTTTGTTCTATACTTAAGTAAAATTTGATTCAAATCGACAAAAAAATAAAAAAGTTATTGGGCTGTTACCATTTCAAGTGAAACACACTGTATGTAGTGTATATGTATTTATTTAATGAAGTTACACCTTTTCCATAAAACTTACTACTTACTTCTTTTCTATCCTTAAAATAAGCAAAAGAAACTTCAAATGTGAATTACAAATTAAACCCACCAATACTATTAATAATCTGCAAGAAATTACCACACTGCAAGCAGCGATACTTTTATGCATTGTTCGCTGCATTGAATAGTCGGCATCATCTACGGTAACTAGAGGATGGAATATTTAATGCTCTCTTAAACCGCTGGAAGCTCAATAAAACAGCCGCAGGCGGTATACAGTCTACGGAAGTAACAAAAGCCTCGGGCACAGATAATGCGTGAAAGCTTAAATCTCAATTTATGCCAAAGGGTACTTTGTAATAAACAATCGATATGATAATTTTTTGTCAGACGTTTAAAGTTCCTGCGTCTTTTTAAAACTTGTTTCGTATTTATTGCTGAAATGTACGGAACGACTGACACTGTACATAACGTAAATTCTTTTATGTTGAAACAATTTTAGGCTCATCTAAACGATAATTGTGGCATTTTTTTAATTTCCTTCTTTTCTTTTTGGAAGTTTTTAGCACATATATTATATTTTAACGCCTTATTTATACCCAATAACGTTTTGGCCGAAGTAAGCCACAGCTATTACATTACTAAATTAGATCCATTTTCCCTTCCAAAACTTGCGCGATTCCCCACAATTCCCCACATACCCCAGTTTTAGACTAGAACAGTTATAGATCTTTGTTTATCCTTAAGAATAAAAAAAGATACAACGAATTTTCGATGACATAACATAAATACCATAATACCAATACCAAATACCGTACCCGTGTGGTGCCAAGGTTAAGTCAGACGGAATGCGGACCAGCAATCGCGCGTTTGCCGAATCAATACCAACTCTTTGGGCAAGGATAAGTTTATGAATGAAAAAATCACGTGTCACGTGTCTCGTGAAGACGTGAAAAAAATATAAAATATGAAATGTGTTGCTTTTTCTGTCTACGTAGTTAAGTGTAACCAAATTCCCCACAATTCCCCAGAGTGATTCATTCCCCACAAATTCCCCACAGTTGTTGAAATTCCCCACATTTTGGGGAATTCCCCACATATTGGCAACCCTGATTGGAACAGATGCACACAAACAACAACACTAGCACATTCTGCAGCATTTATAGAGTGATTACACTGTATTCATTGACTATACGTTCGAGTAAAGGACACCAGTTGAGATTTTTAAATATTAAATTTTAAGTTACCCCATAAAAAATCTAATGGGCTTAAATCTGCAGACAGTGGAGGTCATTTAATAGCGCTTCTCTTTACAATCCATTAACCCGGAAACGTTTCATTCAAGTACAGTGTGTACCAAATTAGATGGGATTTGAGGTTTTCTTTGAAACTATGGCAAATAGACGAAAACTAATATAGTTGTCCTGAGCTCGATTTTCGTGAAATAAACAATGGCGGAAACCTCTATATCTCAATTGCCAAGTGTCGAATCGAAAATCGAGTAACACAATTCTCAAGGTACTTTTTTGAGTAGAATCCGTTGCTGATAATAAGAAAATCATGCATGCCTTAGCTTTTGAGATATAGGCATAACTTATGCTTTTTTAAATGGAACACCCTGTAAATTATTTCATTATTCGATCAAATCTTAAATTAGCTATCCAACGATATATCATACGTCATATTTATCTCTAGAAAAAGTGGCTAATTTTCGAAAAAATGAATATATTTGTGAGGAGGCCATGGAAAACTATTAACAACAATAACACTTCTCATAATATGTTATTAGAAAGTTCTCTATATATATTTTTTAAATAACCCCAGAGCTAAAAGTCTGCAGAGGTTATATCGGGAGATCTAGCTGGTCACAAAATAAGACCATTATTTCCTAAAAATTAAACAATATCTGGACTACTTTGTTGTTTATTAACGTCCAGTTAGCTAAATTAATTGTTAGTTATCAATTTAGTTAACTTAGCTAACTAGACATTGATAAACTAGTCCTGAGTGATACATCGGGTGATTTTTTGAAAACGAGCCACCCTTAATAACTCGAGAACCGTTAAAGTTTTTTTTTTCGGTAAACGGCATTTTCTTGAATGTCAATGGGGACACATTTTAATGAGAAAAGGTGTGATCTAAAACTCACCCCCTCACCCCCAGTTTATAATTTCAAATGGCACCCCTAATTTTTTTCATCGATTTCTAATAGCAGAATGTTGATGGAATGCAATCGTAAAAAATAGTGTGATCTTGAAGAGGAAAATTTTTAAGAGGAATGCAAAAAACTGAATATTTATAAAAAAGTGATAAAAGCCATAACAAATCTAGGTAATGTGATATTACATTTGGAAGACGCACGCTGGCAATTTCCGGCATGTTAAAAAAATCCTCATTGCCCGAAACTGCCCCCACTTCAAAATTATTTAATGTGATACCAACTTATTATTGAACTTTTAGGTAATTATTATTGTAAACATGAAACGCAACATTATTTTCAGACTCACCTCATAACCTCATAATATATGTTCGAAATGTTCGCTATTTCTGGATATTAGGAACTGTAAAGAGAGAGATCATAGTCAAACACCCGAAAAGCTGAATGTATGGGCGGGTATATTTGGGGATACCATCATTGACGGAAATTTGAATGGCGATATTTACCTCGATTTATTGGAAAACATTATTGATCTTTTAATAGTAGATGCGTTGGAAAATCAGCGTGACGAAGAGGGGAATTTACTTTTAAGTGAAGAATTGCTCTACTTTCAGGAAGATGGGGCTCCACCTCATTATCACGTGACGGTTCGCCAATGGCTCAACGACAGGTTCCCAAATAGATGGATCGGACGAAGAGGACCAATTGAGTGGCCAACCAGATCCCCTGACTTGACCAGCACAGATTTATTTTTATGGGGTCACCTTAAGTCAGTTGTATACAAAGCCCTGCCCGAAAACATTGCAGATTTGCGGCAACGAATTACGCAGGAATGTAGATCAATTCCGAGTCCCGTATTTCAGAAAGTGCGAGAAAAATTCGAAAGCCGGCTGTATCACTGTATGGACAGAAACGGCGAACATTTCGAACACTTATTATAAGGTTAGTAAAAATAGCTTATGAGTCTGAAAATGATGTTACGTTTCATGTTTACAATAATAATTACCTAAAAGTTCAATAATAAGTTGGTATCATATTAAATAATTTTGAAGTGGGGGTAGTTTAGGGTAATGGGGATGTTTTTAACATGCCGGCAATTGCGCCTTCCACGTTACCTAGATTTTTATGGCTTTTATCACTTTTTTATAAAAATTCAGTTTTTTGCATTTCTCTCAAAAATTTTCCTCTTCATGGTCACACTGTTTTTTACGATTGCATTCCAACAACATTCTGCTATGAGAAATCGATGAAAAAAATTGGGGTGCATTTGAAATTATAAACTTGGGATGCCTGGGGGGTGAGGGGTGAGTTTTTGATCATACCTTTTCTCGTTAAAATGTGTCCCCCTTGAAATTCAAGAAAATACCGTTTACTGCAAAAAAAATCTTTAACGGTTCTCGAGTTATTAAAGTTAAAAAAATCACCCAGTATAGATAGGTATCTATCCCCGGTATAGATAGGTATCTATCTATCATCCTCCCTAAATTGAGCATTTAAATAATTTCGTGTTTCATTTGACGTATAACCTGGGGCGTCAACGAGTTAATTGTCTTACAGGGATATTGTCTACAAAGGGCTCTATTTCTTGTCGTAGAGTGTTAATAAAATTTTCGTTATTCAAATTACTATGAAAAAATGAGGATCTATTATTTGGTATCCAATGGTGGTTATTATGACGATTAAAAATTCCGCCACTGCTTATATGGGCCTCGTCTGTCCATATAATTGTTCCTTCAAATCCTAGTACTAGTACTGCTCTGACGCAAAAACCACTGGCAAAAATCGAGATGCATTTGGAAGTCGTTTGGATATAGATGGTGACTAATCCTAATTTTGTAGGGTTTGAATTTATTTCTCTTTACGCAAGGCAACGCAGTTGGGATTCCTGAATTTTCCTGCATTTTACGAGACGATATATTAGGATTTTCTCTTAGAGTTTCTAAAACAATATTTTCTACGGCTTCTCTACCTGCTTTATTATATATTTTTGCTCGAGGTTTTACAAATGATCCAAACTCTTTTAAATTTGTTGTAGCCTTTTGAATATTTTTATGTCTGGCTGTCTCTTTTCTGGATATCGAAAAATATTGTTTAGGTGGCACTTTTGGCACAAAGTTTTGCTGTCTATAACTTACCTATTAAAATAAAACTTGGAAGCTAAATTTGAATCTTCTCCGCATTCTATAAAACACTTAATCATATCATATTTTTCACCATTACTAAATTGAACCATTTTGAACAATGCTCACTTACAATTAACTCACAAATTAGTTTTTGACATTTACGATTATTTCGATTTTCTTTTTTTTTACCATGGCTTTCTCAATAAATATTATAAATGCGATAAATATGCATAGATGTCAATGGAAGACAATTAGACCATTTATTGTAGTTTAGTTTTCCTATTTCTGGCAAAATTATTAATTACTTCCACATCCAATGGTATGGACAAAAATAAATTTAAGAATTTTTATTGTTCAAATAAGCTTAGAATGTCATCAACGTCGAGATTTTGAGTTTGACCGAAAAAAAACTTGTGTCTATCTGTCGGTCTGTCTGTCTTTAACTTTTTTTGTGCGCACGTTTACTCTGGAACCGTTTAAGATATTGACTTGAAATTTGGTACACATATGTACTTTAACGAGATCTGGAACTAAATTATATTTCCATCTTGTTCCGTCGAAGGGTTGGGGGATAAATTGGGGTAAATGGGGGTAAATAGGTAAATAAAGCAGAAGACTTCATAAAATTGGTATTTAGTATATAAGAGAAGCTAAGTTCTCAAAAAATGTTTTGGCATTAGCCATCCCCATTACTCTCCCCACTCTATTATTAAAGGGGATGAAAAAATATTGTAATTTGTTGTGTTTACAAGAACCAAAAACCTCAAAATATTTTTTCACTTCATCTACCACCACTACCACCCCCTATCACCAACCCCACCCCACTACTATGTGGGGTACCGTTTTATGGGTTTTTGGGGTAGAGGATCTCAAATTATATATTATTAAAGTTCCATAAACAATTATTTCCACATACAGAATGTTTTCGTTGTGAGGGACTTGGACAGAAAATCTGGATGTGGAAGTAGTGATTCCTTGGGCAGCGGTTTTTTATATTATAACTCGAAAATCGAGCTCAGGACACCTATATTGGTTTTTTGTCTATCTGGCATAGTTTTAGAGAAAATCTCAAATTCCATCTAATTTGGCCCACCCTGTACACGTGTACACACAAAAATTTTAGCAGCAGAACTGTTTCTACTTGTAAATTTCTTCTTATAGCGCCTCTTTTCCTTAAAGCATTAATATACTGCACTACAAACTGGCTGTTGCGTTCTGTAGACATAAGAACAAACATGGAGGTGTTCCCATTTTTGTCAAAAATACAGTTAAATTTAAGCAAATTCATTTTAGCGATTATTGTAGTCTAATGTAATGCAGAATTCTGTGCAATTGAAATTTTAAAGATTAATACTGTTATCATAAATCTATATAGATCCCCACTGCAAGATTTACAAATTTTTCTTGAATTCTTGGAACAGCTGTTAATCTCGCTGTTAATACATTGTTCAATTAAATATAGCAAAGTTATACTGACTGGAGTTTAATATAAATTTCAGGTGTATGTCTCATTCTTTATCCGAGTTTCTTCTCATAAAAGCACTTTTATTTTTGGGAGATATTTCTGGACTATCGTGTATAACAATATTAGAACAATACTTTTGAAATGATACTTTTGTGCCGACTCTGTAGTTTGTAGGACGAACGAAGTGAGTGAATTACAGACGAGTCACATGCTATTTTTTTTTCAAACGTCGATTATGGTGCGGGAGATAAGTGGCTTTTTCGGACACTCATCGTTACAAGAATTTTCTATGCGCTGATTAATTCTATCGAACTTAAATAACGACAAAATAGACTTCTGGCATATGTCAGCCCGTCGATTTGGCCATGGTTCAAGATACAAAAATCAGTGAAATTATATCATCGTTACAAAGCCAATTTTTTTTGTGTGTACACATTTTATGTTTAGAATTAATAAAATAAGATCGTCAGAAAGTGTGGGCCATCAGGGGCGCAACCAGAAAGGTCAAAGAGGTAAAAAAAACGGAGTTATATAACATCATCGTTACAAGCTTTTTTAAGGTTGAGCATGTTTATTTAAATGTTTTGAACACAGAAAAAAATTCCCAGAAAGAAACTCCCGTCAGTAAGGCTAGCCAGAAAGAAAATATTTAGGATTTTTGAAGAAAATTGGATTTTTTTTCGCATATTTCATTTCAGAATTCTAGACTCTGGCTCCTTTTTAAAACGTAAATATAAGCTCCTTCAACAATAGAATAGCCTCCCCGTAAAGTTCTTAGTGTCAACAAAAGTACCATAGGCTCTTAAATATACAGGAATTTAACACTTTCGGCTAACTTGATCAGATCCCGTGCCTCAGATGTATTGTATCATTATTACCTTTCTGGCTGCGCCTCCTGACGGCCCACACTTTCTGGCGATCATATTTCATTCATTCTAAACATAAAATGTGTACACACATAAAGATGACATGATTTCACTGATTTTAAACAGTGTTCGTGACGCTCCTGACAGGAGGTGCCCCGCCAGAAGTTGATTTTATGAATCGTTATCATCCATTAAACCATAAAAATATCTCAAACTTCATAAAACGATGAGCTGCCGAAAAAGCCAGCTAGCTGCCGCTCTAATAGCTATAAAAAAAGTAGAGATAAAAAATCTCGAATTTCACCACCAAAAACGCATGTGTTAATATCGTATGGCTGGCGTATTAAATAAAATACACATTGCTATGGATATTATTTTTCTGCTGCTCACAGCGTCAGAAAAGTACTTTTTTCTTCAAGCGTATTAAAATGTTTAAATTATGTCACCAAAAACAGAAGTAGAAGTAGGACATTGTTTTACTAGTAACAAAATGTTAGTACCGAACGCCACCGTAGTGGACATTGTTTTACTAGTAACATAATGTTAGTTCCGAAAGCGCCACCGCAGTGGGTATTGTTTTACTAGTAACATAATGTTAATACCGAAAGCCACCGGTGGTGCGCTGTCCACTAGTCACTTGTCATATTGTGTCAACATGTAAGACTGTAGTTTGAATATTTGTACATTTATGATAAATAAATGAATTTTTGCATTTTAATACGCTTGAAGAAAAAATAGTATATATTACACGGAGTAGAACGCCTTTTTTTGTGTTTCGCCCAGTCCTGGGCTCAACACAAAAAAGAGTGCGTTCTGCTCCTAGTAATATAATATACTATTACCTCCGTTGTTAATGGCAATGCATAGCCGTCTAAAAAGTCAATCTTTAATGTCCTGAAATGAGTTAAGAAATGTCAATTATGACATTGACGTTGAAGAAAAACATAATGTTTATATATTAAAATTACAAAAATAAACGACGAATTTAATTTTTGACAAAATACATTAAAATTAGTAAACAAAAAAGTGTACTATAAATCTCGCGATTTTTAGTTGCTACTACGAAACATTTTCACCACAAGTTTATAAATTATTAAACTACTGAAACACAAAAGTTCGCCCTTATTAACTAGCTGAACAAAGGAGCGTCTCCGGCTAGCCCATTACTTCCGAGAAAATCACACACTAAATTTGATTATGTCGCACACTCTGAAATTTTAATTCCCTGATCGAAAATCCTAACAATGTTACAAAATTAGCAAAGTTTATTGAAAAGATGAATAGTGCACCGAGGGCTTTATATCGCAAGAATGAAACATCGTCTGCCCTTTTTCTTCTTCACAATAAGCGACTTTATGATGATCGCATGCAATATTTTCAAGAAATTGATCACCATACGCGCTTGCAAAACCCTTTATCCTGAGATGTCACATCTTCTACAAGGATAAATTGTATTTTTTAGGTCGAGATGCGGGTTAGAGGCGCTCCTAGGAGGGTATGCTTTACAATAACATCTTACATGATTCAGTAGCGTGTATTGTAGACGTATGGGGTTTAGTGGAAGTATGGGGCAATAAAGATTGATCTTTACTTTCATCATGCAGCTATCAGAAAAAATGATAAGCTACTTTACAAGTACAGGGTAGTCGTTTTAATACCGACTTTTATATTGCTTGAAATTAATTATAGTAAAATTTGGGGGTCGACTAGAAAATCATTCCATATATTTCGCGAACACTCTAGAAGCCAAATAAAATTAGGGAGTGGGTGTTTAGTTTTCATTAATTTATTTTATTATTTTTTTTCTTACTTTTTGGTTTATTAAATAAATATAAATATAATTTTTAGTTACATTTAAGCTTTTTGTCATTAAATTTATTTTTAAATTGCTTAGGGTTTACTAGATATTTGCGAGCATGTGATTATCGAGGTATTTTCAATTGGTCGAACAAAGAACTCCAAGAATATTATTTAGTTATTAAGCAAATCACAACTTACACACTTTTTTCATTTATTATAAAATTACCTACTTTTTGTATATTGTTGCCCTAATCTGGGCACGCTAATATATTAGTTAGCAAATAAATAAAAAATAATTACCAAATAGTAAAAATAAATCGAGAATAGGCTTATAAATAATGAATTAATGTTTCTATACTCTACTGACGAGTTCGAAAAAACTTCACAAGTTGAAATAGAATGTAAGATTCAATAATTGTTTTGAATGACTGAATTTCAATAAATAATTTAAGTATTTTCAATATATTTTTTTGCCTTAAAATGCTAGGAATCATATCGTGTAATTCAATACTTCGTCAGTATTAGCTAGAAGAGTAGTTGTTTTGATTGGTTCTCCATTGATGAGTGTTTTAAAGTGTTTTCTTAAGTAGTATATTAGCGTGACCAGATAAGATACAATATACAGAAATATATTAAATAAAAAAGTGTGATTGGCTGAACTTAAATAAGTGATTTAAGTATTTTTAATATTTTTTTGCTTTAAAATGCTAAGAATCCTATCATGTAATTCAATACTTCGTCAGTATGAGCTAGAAGAGTAGTTGTTTCGATTGGTTCTCCAATAAGGAGAAGTGTTTTAAAGTATTTACCTAACTAGCATATTAGCGTGCTTAGATTAGGGCAACAATATAAAAAAAGTAGGTAATGTCATAATAAATAAAAAAGTTTGTTAGTTGTGATTTGCTTAATACCTAAATAACATTCTCTAATCATGATGAAAGCAAATAAATAATGAAAAATTAATTATAAAAATACACCTTCAATATAACACAAAAAATAAGAAATTAATTTTAAGCAAATCTTTAAAAAAATGGTTGGCTGGCTGCCATACTATTCTATTGTATGTTGTGATCCATCGGACGTTGCGATTGTTGCTGAATATACTCAGTTCAGTGTCTGCCACGTATCTTGTTCGCAACACGAAGGAGAATCAACACCAGGACGATCGGAAATTTCGGCAAGTGACTCTCGAAATCTACTATCCTTATACAATATTTTATTCTTTTATTGAATCTAATATTATTTACCACACAATTTAAAAATTTTCAGCAGCTCAGAGGGAAAACACCCTCTCAGTGATTAAAGAAATCAAACTTTAATTGAATTCCAAACAGAAGAACATAAAACAGTTATTGTTAATTCATACAAAACAAGAATACCCGAATTAATCACAACCCACTGTATCTTTAAAGTGGTATTGTATGTGAAGGAGAAACAAGGGACAAACACCCAATATCTGAATACGCTGTGATTAGCTCCTTCCGGAAATATTCCCGTTTCTCGGCCGGCAATCAAATCCATGTCTAGAAGCAAATTCATTTAACTCTTCAAAAGCTTAGAAGCTACCCAATGAGAACACAATCGTTAAAAAAACGTTTTTTATAACGATACCCATGCGTTGAATAACCATTTTAGTGCACCGTCGATATTACGTACAAATGTCCCGCTAAACAACGTTGTTTTTAACGTAATATTTAACGGTTTTTTTTCATCGTAATACCACTATAATTTAACGTTGATATTAGCGTTAGTAAAACGATATATCTTCTAGTTGAATAACCATTATAGTGCACCGTCAATTTTACGTACAAATGTCCTGCTAAACAACGTTGTTTTTAACGTAACTTTTAACGTTATTTTTTCATCGTAGTAACACTATAATTTAACGTCGATATTAGCCTTATTATTGAAGGTTTATAAAAGGAATACAAGTTAAATAATCACGTTTTTTTAACGTGTCTTTTAACGTCTTTTTATCATTGTAATATAATTACAATTTAACGTCGGTATCAACGTTATTAAAGGTTTAAATAACGTTAAATATTTACTAATTATGTAAGTTAATTAAACGAAATTAAACTGGCTCTAGAAGGTCCCCCCATTTTCAAATATATGATGGGTTACAGGACGAGTCATCATGTAGATGAATGGTCAATTAATAAGGTTAAGCACACTAGTTTTATCATAAAACCTGGGTGGGTGCCTAACCTATTGAACAAATAGCACAAAACTTTTATGCTACCTCGGCCGAGCCACAAAATAATGATCTTTAATCTGATCCTTATAAAATCCGTCCAAATAAACCGTTGTTCCCTGAAAGAATTTGAACATTGCAATTTATGTTTTTTAATTTCTATAAATTCATAAGACCATAAGCTAAAGCATGATAAATTATTACCAGTGGTTTGTATGTGTCGCCATCTACAAATAACTTCTGCAACAACTACGTGGTAAGTAGGAAAAATTTATGCATTAAGATAGATGAATAAAAAAACGTTAAAAAAACGTCAACATCTACCATTTATTTTACCTGTAGATTTAGAACGTCAGTGTATTTTAATAAGTGGAAAGCATCAGTTATTTTAACGTTGTATATAATGTAATTTCAATATATAATAGTTATTAATGATACTAGTTTGATATGAACATTATACATATAACGAAACGCATGTGAACTTAACCAGGAGGCGGAGCCGAGTGATTTTATCACACTAGTTTCATTAATTGTATCATTCAAAATTTAATACATTTAACTTTAAACTTTAAAATAACGTTTAGCTTTAAGATATGGTATATTTATTATTAATTTCTTACTTCAAAAACACGTAAAAATTTAAATCATTAAATAATTAATATGTTAACGTAAAAATTGCATTTGATTTTCACACAAATTTATTTTTGGTATAATTTTGCAGTCATTAAAAATGCTTGGAATAAGCGTTATTTAATAATTTACTGAATATGTAAAAATAGCGTTATATTTTATAGCATGATTCATTAATATCTTACGTTTAAAACTCGTCTAAACAAAACGTTTTTTTCAAATGTTATTTGTAACGTTATAGTTAGTGAAATTTTACGTAATTAGAATGTTCATAACAAACGTAGGTAAATAATTAACTTAGAACGTTAAATTAACGTCCAATGTTAACACATGGTATATTTATCATTAATTTCTTACATCAAAAATACGTAAAAAATTAAATTGTTAAACAGCAATATGTTAACGTGACAATCACATTTGACTTTCACGAGAAATATATTTTTAGTGGATTTTTGTCGTTTCCAGAACGTTAAAAATAAATATTATTTAATAATTCACTGAATTCGTTATAATAATGTTTTAATGCATGATTCATTTTAAATTTATAATATTACATTTCAGTAAATATTTACGCAATTAAAACGTTCAAAACTAACGTTGGTAAACATTTAACTTTAAACATTAAAATAACGTTTAGCTTATTGATCTGGTATATTTTTCATTAATTCCTTACGTTAAAAACGTAAAAATTAAATAATTAAATAATTAATATGTAATGTGAAAATTGCACTTGATTTTCACAATTTATCTTCAGTGCAATTTTGCAGTCGACAAAAACGCTTAGAATAGTCGTTATTTAATAATTCACTAAATATATTAAAATAACGTTATATTTTATCGCATGATTAATTTTTCATCAATATCTTTAAATCTTGTCTAAACAAAATGTTTCAATATATATATTATTTACATTTTTACCCAATTAGAACGTTCATAACAAACGTTGATAAACATTTAACTTTCAACGTTAAAGTAACGTCCATTCTTAACAAATGGTATATTTATCATTAATTTCTTACATTAAAAACACGTAGAAAACTAAATTGTTAAACAAATTGTTGTTTATAATATGTTAATGTGAAATTCACGTTTGAATTTCACGGCAAATTTATTTTTAGTGCATTCTTGTCGTTTTCAGAACGTTAAAAATTTACGTTATTTGATAATTCACTGAATAAGTTAAAATAATGTTATGTCTTAAGGAATGATTAATTTTTATTACCTTATATTCAGTAAAATTTTACGCAATTAAAACGTTTAAAACAAACGTTAATAAATATTTAACTTTGAACGTTACAGTAACGTTAATTTTTAGCATTTAGTATTATCACTCATTTCGACCATTAAAGACAGTAAAAAATTAAATTGTTAAACATTAATATATATATACGTGAAAATTACGTTTGAATTTCACAGATAATTTATTTTCAGTGAATTATTGTCGTTTTTAGGACTGTAAAAATGCACGTTATTTGATAATAATTAACTGAATACGTTAAAAGAAGTTATGTCTTGAGGCATGATTAATTTCTCGTTAATATCTTACGTTTAAAACTCGTCTAAATAAAACGTTTTTCCATATGTTATTTAAAACCATATATTCAGTAAAATTTTACGTACCAAATTAAAATGTTTAAAAACAAACTTTGATAAACATTTAATTTTGAACGTCACAGTAACGTTTATTTTTAACACATGGGGTATTCATCATTCATTTCTAACATTGGAAACACGTAAAAAATTAAATTGTTAAACAGTAATATGTTAACGTGAAAATCACGCTAGAATTTCACAGACAATTTATTTTTGGTGAATTGTTGTCGTTTTTAGGACATTAAAAATATACGTTATTTAATAATTCACTGAATACGTTAAAATAACGTTATGTCTTAAGGCATGATTCATTTTTCGTTAATATCTTACGTTTAAAACGCGTATAAAGAAAACGTTCTTTTATATGTTGTTTATAACCATATATTCAGTAAAATTTTTCGCAATTAAAACGTTTAAAACAATCGTTGATAAACACTTAACTTTGACGTTACAGTAACGTTTATTTTTAACACATTGTGTATTTATCATTCATGTCCAACATTAAAAACACGTAAAAAATTAAATTATTACATGGTAATATGTTAACGTGAAAATCACGCTGTAATTTCACAGACAATTTATTTTTAGAGAATTTTTGTCGTTTATAGGACGTTAAAGATAAACGTTAACTCAACATAGTAGTTTAACGTTTCTTAATAGTAATTTTAACACTTTAGGTTATTTTGTGCCGTTACATTCACGTTTAAAAAATGTTCAGTTGAAAAGGCGTTTAAAAAAAAACGTTGTATTTTTAACCATAAACGTTATTTCAACTAAGGCAACGTTATTTTAACGTTTTTTTAACTATGGTGTTCTCACTGGGTAAATACAATTTTTTAAACTTCATTTCTTAAGTTTGAATAGAAAGACGAAGGTGTATTTCTCTTTCATTTTGAAAAGATTCTGAATCTTTCATGATGAAAATCTGAACAATATTTAAAGGAACATTTCATTTTGCTATTAAGATGAATTCACCTGTACCTCATTTTATTAGCCGATATCATGCATAAAGCTTCTAAGTATTTGAGTAAATGTTTTTTCCATGGCTGTAACTGATATCTGAGACGTATAACTGCCAATAAGATTTTACACTAGCTCATTTTGTTATCAACCCGATCGATAATCTAGAGACTTGAAGCTGTCTTGACGCTTTATTCGACGATACGGAATTTCTTCCAAAAGAATTAGCCGTTCAATGCCAACTGTATTTTTAGATCTGCTACTGACATGCAGTTTTCTCAACAACTCCTGTGTTACAGTTTCTGAATCAAACTATCGAATGTGTTTCGCTTTCATTCCTGTGAAAACTCTCCAATTATTTTTTTTTATTTCCAGTTTAGTTTAAAAATAATGAGAGTTTATTTTCAATCTTATTCTAAATTTAATATACTAATGTCAGCGTTAAGCAGTACTAATATGAATAGCTAAGTGTTAGGTAACATATTTTTGTGAAAATAAGATTTATTTGTTTAAATTCATTCTTAGAAATGGATACCTTGAACAAATTACTATTTTTACAATAACCCGCTATACAAATTTAATATATTTACCAGCCTGGTATGTATGTTTCTATGTTTTTGCTGGTAGCTCTGAAAGGACTATACCGATTTTCATGAAAAGGCATCACGTGATCCGTTTGGGTCTGAGATTTGAAAAAACGATTTCGAATATGTTGATAGACACTTAAAGAAGAAGAAGAAGAAGAAGAAGAAGAAGAAGAAGTAGCTATTGAACATAATTTTTTTATATTAACGGCAATCTTGCTCAGTTCATTTCAGTTAGAGTTTGCTTTTCAGTTTCGTTTGTTTTTTTCTAAATTATTTATTTTATTTAAAATTTATTGGTGCTCAAAAAACTAATTGTAGCGAACGATGAATTATTTTAATAAAAATATCTCCGCCAATTTGAAAAGCAAATGTTTGTTCTCTTTGTGAAATCTTCATGTTCAGTAACCAACTCCCTCTCATAACAAGGACAGCTTTACAATGACTAGATGAATAGAGAATATTTTTAGGTATTAAGCAAATCACAACTTACACACTTTTTTATTTATTATAAAATTACCTACTTTCTCTAATATTGTTGGGCACGCTAATATACTAGTTAAGTAAATACTTTAAAACACTCATTATTGGAGAACCAATGAGAACAACTACTCTTCTTTCTAGCTAATACTCACGAAGTATTGAATTACATGATAGGATTCCTAGCATTTTAAGACAAAAAAATGTATTTAAGATACTTACATCATTTACTGAAATTCAGTCATTCACAACAATTATTGAACCTTACATTATATTTCAAATCTAGAAAAGTTGTACAAGTTTTTTCGAACTCGTTAGTAGAGTATAGAAACATTCATTCATTATTTACAAACCTATTCTTAATTTATTTTTAGAACTAATTATTTTTTATTTATTTCTCTCATCATGATTATTAAAGTACCCATATAGACTAGGCACGTTTTCAAAAAAGAACAGTGCAAGAAGCATTTCATACAACAATTGGGAAAACAACGTTTTTAGGGTATTTCGACCCCGCTGAATATGAATCTGCCTGTTGCCAAAGCGAAATTTGGACCGGAAGTCCGGTATCCAAAATTCGGTTGCCCTATATCTCCCTTGTCCGATGGCTTAAAATAATGGTCTAAACGCCTGCTTAGGGGTTTTCTCAAATGCCAAACACACTGCAATGCTCAAAATTTACTTACCTTAAGTTTGGAGTGCATGGGTTCCAAGATGGCGTCCAAGATTGCCGCCAAAACTTTATTGCTCGGAAGTAAGCAAGGAAGCAAGAAAGATAAGAAAACGACCATTCCAAAGTTCAAACATTGTTTATTGCAAGATTGCAAAGGAGATAAAACAATCATTAAAGTGTTTTTAGCTTACGGCAAGGTTGCAAGGAAGATAAGAAATCAACCATTTAAAGAGTTCAAACATTGTCGAGAGCAGTGGCACAACTTGGGGCAAGTCAGTCTATTCTTCTTGCATGTGCACATTGTACTCAGGTACTGGGATTAACAATTACAGGCTAGAATATCCGTACAGGTCTTGGGGACGGGCTCAAGGGTCATAAGGATGGGAATGTACTGGTCTTGGTGAAGCCTCCACCCATATGGTTCAGGATCCATCACCACCGGTCGGGCATGATGAGCATTTTCGCACACGTTCACCTGAAACGTTTTTTTAAATTGTCAGTGCCGAAAAGCAAATGATTTTACTCACAGTATGCCGCCGCTTGCCATCATATCTTTACCTGTCTTCACACACACACAGTTTTTTTTTTTAACTGTTTACCGTCGGCCTATTTCCGCTACCAGGGCCTATCACCGACGCCAGGAGACGAGCTACCCCCAACCTGGAAATTTTGCCGAACCTCTTCCCTTAAGAAGAGTAGGGATCTTTTACTTGCCTAACATTTAATAGACAAGGGACCGCCTGCTTTACATCCTCTCCGAAGGATGGTATATCCACTACGTAATCCTCGTCTGAAATTACGTAACTTCCGAGTATACACTGATATACAAGCCTCTAGAAGGTGGGACGAGAACGCTGTATTTCCCAAGATGGGAGCCCATCCAAGTACTAACCGCGCTCGACGTTGCTTCAACGGAATATCGACTGATATTCACATTGAAGTCGCCTCTACGCTCGCCCCTCACACACACAGTAGTACGTATTCAACCACTGAAAACTATATATCTGACAAATTTTACACTCCAAAGACAACAAGATGCATGGAGCGCACGTAAACACAACAAAGTTTCGGCGGCCATCTTGGGCGCCATGCACTCCAAACTTAAGGTAAGTAAATTTTGAGCATTGCAATGTGTTTGGCATCCGAGTAAATCCCTAAACAGATCATTATTTTAAGCCAACGTACAGGGGAGATATAGGGCAACAGAGTTTTGATCGCCATCTTGCATACCGGTCTTCCGGTCCAAATTTCGCTTTGGCAACAGACAGATTCGTATTCAGCGGAGTCGAAATACCCCAAAAACGTTGTTTTCCTAATTGTTACATGAAATGCTTCATGCACTTTATACATATGAATTTCCTACTTATGGGCCTAGTCTAATATACAGAAACTATATAATTTCATATTAAATAAACAAGTGTGAATGACTGAATTTAAATAAATGATTTTTAAGTATTTTCAATATATTTTTTGATTTAAAATGCTAGAAATCATGCCATGTAATTCAATATATCATCAGTATTAGCTAGACGAGTAGTTGTTTTGATTGGTTCTCAAATAATAACTGTTTTAAAGTATTTACCTAACTAGTATATTAGCGTGCCCAGATTAGTCAACAATATACAAGTAGTAGGTAATTTCATAATAAATAAAGAAGTGTGTAAGTTGTGAGTTGCTTAATATCTAAATAGTATTCTCTAATCATGATGAAAGTAAATAAATAAGAAATAATTAATTGTAAAAAGTCTAGATGAATCATACTAAATTCACAAAGAAGTAGTGACATCTACTGAAGATTTTCTCGTCTTGCCTTATGTTCAACAGGTATCGTTTGAAGTTTTCCATTATAAGGTCCACAGCTATTGCGTTTTTATTTGTATTTTTTTGTATGACTTCCTTAATATTTTATTGGAGACGGAGACTATCGAAAGCTCAAAAATATAAAGTTCCATTTAAAAAAAAATCGATCATGCCAATGGTAGTGACGTTATATTTAAATATTCTTCGTTAATTTGGAACGTACAGGTGAATACTATAAAGTTTTCAAACCAGTATCTTTACTATTTCTAATGATATAGCCTAAAGTTTTTGTGTAAGATGTACACAGATTACTTCAGAAAAATTTCATTTATTACCAAGAGGGATACCTACATTTTTGTAGAACATTGCCTGTCTAATATTTGATTGTTCCAATGGCAATTGTATATAATTGGTTCCTTCTTACATGAGTCGCTAGCTACTTTATAGTTTGATATATTTAGTTTATGTTCAAATGTATTACACCACTCCACAATTAAATTATTTGGGATTGTAAAACGATGCAAAAAATACAAATAAATAAAAAATGTCAACAAGAATGGCTGAATGGATGAAGCAAATCAGTTTCTGTCGGGACTGTATATAGATTCTATATTCATCCGAATATAATTTTATCCGAATCATCCCCTTTATGTAGAGATTATGTGACATTATCTTAACAAATCTAATTATAAAACTTTAAAATGTGCTTATTATGCATCGAAAGCCGAATTGAATGGAAAGAAGAAAGGGAAAGACAACTAGAAATCCGAGTGTCGCATGTCGCTTGTTAGTGGGTGTCACTTATTACAATCAGTTACGAGCATTGTTAGTGTTATTTTCAGAGAGGAGCAATAAAAGCTTCCATAACGAGTTCAAAAGCACGTCTCACGTATAGATTGTTACTTATATATTATTGCCCTTTATGTTTCCACTTCATATTTATGGAATACAGGGAGTGTTTTAATTTTAAATGTGGATTGCTTGTAACAAAGTAAACAAAAAATGATTATTTAACGTGGAAAGGTTCCGAAATATTTTCAAGGCAATCTTTCAATTTCTAGTACTAGTAAAGGAGGAGGGCCTGTAAGGCCGGTTTTCGGCCCTTTTTATTTTTGGTCAAAAAATTTCGAAACAATTTTTTTTAATCATATATATTCAATATCTAATCCATTCCACCCCAAACGGACCTTCCCCAACCCTCCCACCTCCATGTATCCCCTTAAATTACACAAGTCTACAAGGTTATTAAGGTTCTAATCTAACTTTTTTGAAGTATTTTGATGCGCTGAAGCCAATTTTGGACAAAAAAAAATTCTATCGTGTCAGTTTCCCTCTACCACCCCCTTTTATCCCCATAAAAAGGCAAAAATGAGGTCTTGCTTGTCCTAAGATTCTGATCTAACTTTTCTAAAGTATTTTGACGCGCTGAAGCCAATTTTGCTCAAAAATTTTTTTTCTACCATGTCAGTTTCCCTCTACCACCCCTTTTATCACTCCTAAAAAGGGCAAAAAATAGTTTCGTCTTTTTGTCTGAAGGTTCTGACCTAATTTTTTTGAAGTAAACTGCTGTACAATGGATATTGTCAAAATATGGGCCCATATTTTGACTGCTATACTTTTAGAACGATGGTTAATCTTGATGTGATTTTTTGTGACCATTAGCAAAATTCATTGACTAGCGACCATCGTAAACAGATTTCTAAATTACGACTGTTTCTTTTATTTACAGGTTGTTGCTAAAAGTCACCGTTCTCCCAAATTCTTAAAAAATTTTGTAGAATTTTTTTAACATGGTAATTATAATCTATGAAAAATACGTCCGAAACGGTTTTGGATTATTTTAATTATCTCTTTTATTAAATGAGATACAATTTTTTTAAAATAAAATCGTTTAATTTGCATTTAAAAGGTACCTGAATCACCTTAAAAATCTGAGGCAGTGTGATGTGATATATCGGCATGAGCATGAATACTCACTCTTTTTTAAATCATATTTTCTAAAGGGTTGTTTTTTTTTTTCGGCGACACCACTGGAATTCGTGGAAGTTACCTTTAATTTTTACATGCTCTAAAACATTTTTAGCTCCCTTCGGCTTATAGGCTAATGAGAAAAGTTATAAAAACACATTTTGCAATATGTAATGATTTAACGAATTAACAACAAACGAAAAAGATAAACGTAAAACATGATACAAACGATAAATCTAAAAATCTAA
Source organism: Rutpela maculata (assembly GCA_936432065.2). NCBI lineage: Eukaryota > Metazoa > Arthropoda > Insecta > Coleoptera > Cerambycidae > Rutpela > Rutpela maculata. The sequence continues at coordinate 165,137,156 of OW386288.2, forward strand.
ACATCTTCGCCAGTCTGCGACATTCCAATATTCATGGTGTTGAGCCTATTGCAGTTGACCGATTTTATGATGGGGAAGACGACTGGGACATAGCGCACGCCATCTTATCCTAAAAATATTAATTGATAGTTTCAGCATAGGCTGAATTTCAATAAATGAAATACTGGTTATTTAACAAAATTCAATTTGACAGTTCTGTCAACAATTATTGGAGTATTTCGTGATAAAAACAGTATAGGAATGGCTCATCTCACTTTAAAAGAATTGAATAGTTGCATTCGATTATTAGATACTGGAATGTTCTAAAAATACTTTTAAATATTCACGGTGTTTCCCAAAGCGTCACTTCAAGGGCACGCAAACCATCTTCTGGCAATGTTAACCATCGGCGCATGGTGGCGGTCGTGTTAAAAAAACAGGTGTGAGGGAACTCCGAAGGTAACTTCCACGACTTTCAGTGGTGTTTCCAAAAAAAACCCTTTAGGAAATATTTCCAGTACGCCAATGGTTTAAAAAAGAGTGACCAGTATTGTATTATTCATACCGATATATCACATCACACTGCCTTAAATTTTTAAGGTGATTCAAGTACCTTTCAAATGCAAATTATACTATTTTATTTAAAAAAAATTGTATCTCATTCAGTAAGAGAGACAATTAAAAAATTCCAAAACCGTTTCGGAAGTATTGTTCATAGATTATAATTAACATGTTAAAAAAAAAATCTGCAAAATTTTTTAGGAACTTGTGAGAACGATGACTTTTAACAACAATGTAAGGGTCTGGCTAATCACCCTGTAGATAAAAGAAACAATCGTAATATAGAAATCTGTTTTCGGTGATCGATAGTCAATGAATTTTGCTAATGGCCACAAAAAACCACATCGAGATTAACCACCTCGTTCCAAAAATATACCAGTCAAAATATGGCCCATATTTGGACAATATCCACTTCAATTGTGCAGCAGTTTATTTTGGCGCGCTGAAGCCGATTTTGGATAAAAATTTTTTCTAACGGGTCAGTTTTCCTCTACCACCCCCTTCATTCTCTAAAATTTTTTTTGTCCAAAATTTGTTGCAGCGCTTCAAATTACTTCTGAAAAGATAGACGAGAACCTTAGGACAAGATCTTTTGTTTGCCTTTTTTAAGAGATGACGGGGGTGGTAGAGGGAAACTGACAACGATAGAATTTTTTTTGTCCAAAATTGGCTTCAGCGCATCAAAATACTTCAGAAAAGTTAGATTAGAACCTTAGGACAAGACCTTTTTTTGTATATCTGTGTAATTTAAGGGGGATACATGAAGGTGGGAAGGTTGGGGAAATTCCGTTTGGGGTGGAATGGATTAGATATTGAATTACTACGGGAGCCCACCCTAAGTGTCCGTGCACCCCCCGATCCTTTAGGACAAAGTTTTTCATAAAGATTAAAGCCTAAGGAACAATTTAAGACGTCCTAAAAAAAAATTGGCTGCACTTTCAAAATGGCGTCCGTTAAAAAAGACAAAATTTGCAAATATGGTTTTTGTCATTTAACACAAAAACTAAAAAAGATAGAGAAAAACTTTCTGTACAAAAAATAAAATACATAAAATTTTCTACAATTTTGTTCCTATACAATATTTGCACTGGAGTTACCATTTTCCAGATAAATGATTAATCTCTTAAAATAAAATATAAAATTCAATATGAAACGTAACACTACAGCAGCCCACCCTAACTGTCCGTGCACCCCCCCCCCCCCGATCCTTGGGGACAATGTTTTTCATAAAGATTAAAACCTAAGGAACAATTTAAGACGTCCTAAAAAAAAAGCTGGCTGTACTTTCAAAATGGCGTCCGTTTAAAAAAAATGCAAATATTGTTTTTGGTCATCTAACACAAAAACTAAAAAAGATGGAGAAAAACTTTCTGTACAAAAAACAAAGTGCATAAAATTTTCTACAATTTTGTTCCTATACAATATTTGGATAGGAGTTACCGTTTTCCAGATACCACTGTTACCGTTTTCGAGATAAATGTCTGCAAATTATAATATTATTATTATTAATTTTTTTCAGTTTGTTTTATTTAATTTTTATGTTAATAATATAAAGTTATATTATACGCCTTACAATAATTGTCACAGTTATTTCCTCTAAGTGATTTACCGATATATAAATTTCCATGTTTTCTTAATTTTGGACTCATTTATCTGGAAAATGGTAACTCCTATCAAAATATTGCATAGGTACAAAATTGTAGAAAATTTTATGCACGTTGTTTTCTGTAAAGAAAGTTTTTGTCCATCTTTTTTAGTTTTTGTGTTAAATGACAAAAACAACATTGGCAACAGTTTTCTTTTTAATATATGGCCGCCATTTTGACAGTACAGCCTTTTTAGAATATGTTTTAAATTGTTCCTTAGGCTTCAATCTTTATGAAAAACATTGTCCTCAAGGATCGGGAGGGGGGGGGGGGGGTGCACGTACAGCTAGGGAGAGCTCCTCGACTAAATATATATGATAAAAAGAATTGTTTCGAAATTTTTTGACCACAAATAAAAAGGGCCGTAGAGTCGGCCTTATAGGCCCTCCTCCTTTAGTTTGAAATAGATAACACCAGAACAAAGTACACGGGTTAAACTATCAAAATATCTGAAATAAAAGAAGGAAAGAGGTGCGGTCTCAAAATACCGCCTTTTGCAGAACTATTAGATTTGGTACTAATATTATTAATTTGAGTTTTAAAAATCAGAAATATATACGAAAGTGGTTAAGAGCTATGGTGACGTCGTGCGCTTAACAGGCAACCGAGACCGATGGCGAAAGGCTAACCATAAGAGAAATCACTATTTCAATCTGTTGTGTATATATTAGGTCAGGATCCAACCTATCAGTACATGAAAGTTTTCTTAAGTCATTTGAAACACATGATGAGCTACGCACTGGAAATTTATTTATAAAAGGCGACTTTAATGTATCTGAAACCAATAGCCATTTATATAACCTTGAAAATGTTTACAGTGATATGAGGTTATGGCGTTATGAAGTTATGAAGTAATCTTATTAAAAAGCTTTCTATAATCATTTTTGAGTGTGAAATTCGAAAAGGCGACTTTTTAAGTGTGTTTTTTGAGGTTAGGGATGAAAAACGAGCCAATGTGACAAGTACGGAATCAAGGATAATTAGTGGAAGTAAGGAGTCTGGATTTTCTCGAAAAAAAGCAAAATCGTGCTAAAGTTATGAAACCTATTCCCACCCCCTGTTTCGAGAGTACTCAACACGAATAATAGGGTGAAAAACGGCCTTTTTGCTTATTTCTCAAATGACAGCTTGGCATCGACTATATTTGCAGGGAATCTTTATTTTTTAATGGGGATATAACATATGACGAAAGGTGATGTAGGGTAGTAGACCGCAACCGCCCTCAGGGGTGAAATCTACCCTGTCAGGGGGTTTAAAATTGTTTCGTTTCTTTTTTCTTGTTAAATACATTTACCCCCCGTTTTCGAGGATGCGTATCAAGAAAAAAATGGTTTCACGCTAGTTCAACCCTTCCTTCACCAATAAGCTGTCAGAAACCACCCCTTTCATAATAATAATAATAGGTAGCGACTTGGCTGATATTAGGGACTCTCTACTATCATTTTATTTGTTTTGCCGCCTTTATTGTTTTATGGGTAAATCTTGTGTCCTCGAGGTATCCGTAGTCCATCAATTTCAAATTTTCAGATCAACTCGTTCCCTACTTCTGTAAAGACTATAATTGCAATTGTAAGGGCGGATGTGCGAAGTGATGCGAATGTATACAATTAGGTTTACGATGTAGCGTTTTTTGTAAGACTTGTCAAGGTAAATTTTGTGAGAATTGTGGGCCAGAGGATCAAGATGGTGAACCAAGCATAGAAACAAACCAATCCAATGATAATAGTTATGATAATGCTGTAACCTTCTTCCAATAGCAATGATATGATCTTTATTTCGAGGAATATGAACCATGTAATTCACTTTGTAAGCACCCTAGGTCATATTAATTTCTTATAAAAAAATATGATATAACCCTCAAAACGGGGAGAGAAATAGGTTTCATAATTTTAGCACGATTTTGAGGACCTGTGTTATTAATTTAATTTAATTTTTGTTTAATGATTTTAATGTTTTTTGGCAATTTTGTTCAATGATTTATAATGCAATTGAAAATGTACGAAAAATTACGGTTCATCTCCTGGCCTTAGAGAATATTCTACATGGCACAAGTTTTTTAGACCATTCTGTTTATTTTAACTACAGGATGTTCAAGGAGTATAGTGCATTGGGAAGCATATAGTTGAGTAAAAATAATACCAAAAGTGACTTTTTTTTTCTTAGCAGGAAGCTTGGAGAGGGGTTTTTCTTCATAAAAAAAAATGAGACTTGAAAAATGGCCGACGCGACGGTGAGCTCATTAAAAACCAACAATGTTCCATTTATTCAAAGAAGAAACTTAAGTTCATCAAGATACGGCTAAAAAGTCGGGAGAGATTAAATGCCTCTTCTCACTCCAAACTTAGCTGGAAATAGTATCTGTGTAGATTTATAGATATATACATCGGTAACCATACTGGCAACCGTATGGCAAAACATGAGAGTTTAAACTGCTTCATACCATCACACACGCTGCCTTTGTTTGATGGTCTAGGGTAATGCTAACAACAACTGCTAACGAGTTGAACCAATTGCAGAGGCTATTTTGCTTCGGCACTGCAGCAACCGTTAACTAACCGTATTTTAATTATATTTTCATTATTGATTCAATAGATAGTTATTTTGCTAATAAATTCACTTTAGATTTTCTTAATTTCTAGCACAACCGAAAATAGGTTATCAAAAGAATACTGAAATCCGATAATGTTCCCTTTTTTTGATTTTTCATTATTCTTTTATTTCTGCTGTTTGCGAAATCCTAAAAAAGAAAAAATATTCTCTACCAAACCATTCCCTATTGAGCATATAGATCCAGGGAAGATCAGAATTGGGCATATAGGCTACAAAACCCGAAAAACTCGTGTATATTAAGATCATGAGAATAGTTCACATGGTAGAAGATTCTCTAGTGCACATGAGGTCAGGCTGCATTACACCAAAAAACACGTTTTTTTTGCCTTAGACAAATGTAGAACGAGTCCAGGAGCTAGAGCAGGAATATATGAAGAAGAAGGAAGGATGAGTATAAGACTCAGAATTGGACACCACCACTATATTCCAGACAGAAATTCTGGTATAACTTGAAGGTGCATGCGGGAATATGGAGGATATGATAACCGGCAGATCCGCATCGCGTCAGACAATCAGGTGGCACTTAGCCTCTAATAAGGTGTGATCCAGACGGATATGGGACTGCTATGAAGAGCTTAAAATTCTTGAAGAGCGGAACAGAGCCACATTTTTTTGGATGCCGAGACATCCTCGATGGCAATGAAAAATCTGATAAACTTTCCAAACAAAAATTATCCAACACATTTTATGACCCTACAGAAGACGTGCTGGGAGTCACCAAAAGCTCAGCTGAGGGGATAATCTAAGACAAGAGTGAACACAAAAATTACCGCAACAATATACCAAGAAATAGACTTAAGAAAACAACACTCATTAAAGGACCAATTCCAAAACAAATAGAAGAACTACTCTCCAAAAATAGGCTGCAACTGAAAATAATAAGTAAATTTCCAACAGGATTTTTTCCTGCCAAGAAATACCTGCACACAATCGGAAAATTCGAAGGCAGAATTGCAGACTATGAAGAACTGATCCAGAAGCGGTGGATAACATCATATTCAAGAGCGAGAAACGGAAACCATCAACACTCGCCCAGTCATAGACCTGCACCATCTAATCAGTGAAACTAAAATGAAATGCATCAAAATTTTCGTTTCACGGAAAGTTAAACTCCATTTAAAGTGTGCGCTGTCCTTTACTTTGCCAATATTTGGTTTAATTAAGAAATTTTTTGTTACCTGATTTTATTTTATTGTATTAATTTTCTACAATTCACCTCCTCGCTAGATTCTTAAATCCAGAAATTGTAATTAAAACTTTCTACTTAGAGAGTGTGCGATTTCAGCAGGTAGCATCAGAGCGAGGCCAGAATTAGTTAATTGTTTTGCAGGGTTTCTCTAACGTGTTCACTCGATTTGCGACTTTAAGGATTAGAATTAATTGGAATGTAGACAACTACTTACTAGACACTCAAGAATTTAATACCTGGTGGGTAAAAAGTCATAAGGAATCATTTACTCTGCAACGAAAATATATAATAATTGATTTTATTCGTTGATAAAATCTAATCGAAAATAACCTAGTACATGTTGAGTTCCATTTTCAATTAGAATTTTTAGAACATGGATTTCTAAATCTGTGCCCACTTTGTGATAACCACTCGATAATTCTGAAGCATGTCCAAAGAAAATTCCTAGAATTTTTAACATATATGAATAATAGTCGTGTCTATAATCACAATTGCTACTTTTATCTCGGTTTGACACGACATCTTTAAAAATCCGACGAATTATGAATAGTTCGTTTTTTCTTCACGGTATACTAAATAATGAAATTGACTCTTCACCACAACTTGATTTTATTAATTTTAAAGTTCCCCAATTCAGTTCCAGAAAAATAATACCTTTCACGTACCATATGCAAGATTTTGAAAGATTCACCCGTTTGAATGATGCGTCACACTTTTAACAACATATCGGATCAGAACCATATTCTACAATTATTTTACTTCCACATCCAGTGGAAGTATAGTAACGAAAAAAAAAATGTTTGAAAATTTTTATTGTCCAAATAGAATGTCATGAAATGTCGAGATTTTAAGTTTGAATAAAAAAAAAAATTCTGTCTGTCTGTAAATTTTTTTGTGCGCACGATTACTTAATTAAGATATTGACTTGTAATTTGGTACACGTATGTATTTTAACGAGATCTGGCACTAGATTTTATTTTGATCTTATTCCGTTGAAGGGTTGTGAGGTGAAATGGGGTAAATGTGGGTAAATAGGTAAATCGAGCCGGTAAGAGTCCATAAAATAGGTATTTAGTATATATAACAGAAGTTAAGATCTCAAAAAATTTGTTGGCATTAGCCACCCCCATCCACCCTAACCCATTATTGAAGTGGGTGAAAAAAAATAAAACTGTGATTTAGACTGTGTACAAGAAAGAACCCAAGGCCTCAATTTTTTTTTACTTCATCCACCACCCACTCACTACTCCTACCCTCACCCCCACTCCCACTGCCGATGTGGCATATCGTTTTATGGGTTTTTGGGGTAGACGATTTCAAATATTAAGTCCCATAAACAAATTTTTCTCATAGTGAGATTTGGATGGAAAATCTGGATGTAGAAGTAGTGATTCCTTGGGCAGCGGTTTTTAAAATGTTGAATCTGTTATCTCATTACGTATACCTTAATTTATTTAATTATTTTTTTAAATTGTTCTAAGTTTAATTTACATTGTTATTTGAATAGTAATTTTTGTAATATTCTTTATTATCAATTTTGTTCTATAAATGAATTTCTGTTGGGCCAGTAAATAGAAAAATAAATGAAAATTTAAAATAAGGTTTCCAGCAAAAATTTTCCTTAAAATTAGCTGTACTCGAATTGGTAAAAGACGAACTTATTTATCAAGATAATTATGACCTAAAATTTACTGGAAATATACACTTCTGATGGAAATTTGCAAATTACTTATCATTTATATTTCATTTTACATAAATAATATCAATAAATCCACTTCATAACCTATTTTGCTTAAAAGTAATTTTAATCAGTGTAGCGAAGGAAAGATTATTAAATAAATCTACCCAGAATTGCCTCGAGGGTAAATTTCCATTGATGCCGAGATAGGCAGTACAATTACATAATATTTGTCTTTCTGGTCACTAAAAATGGCCCTAATGGTAAAATATCCGACTACAGATTTTTTTGAAAATCATACGTAATTTATACCTACATAGCAACCAATTCAGTTACTTCTATTATGCTCTTTAAACTAATTTTAGGTCGAAAATGTTTCTAATTCTACCTTGCTTATCTACCTAATTTCAATCATTTAGCCAATTAACCTCTGCTGTTACATTTTCAAAAGCAGTTAATCTTGACGTCAAATTAGCACAAGACCTCATATTTTCTTAGAGCACAGTTGGAGTACGATTCCAAATTGAAATTTTCAAAATGAACTTGTATGAAAACAAACTGATGAAACTGCCAATAAATCCATAATGGGGTATTTTCCTATATTTTTTTTAATGAATAATATAGAATATGTACAAACAAGCCTTCAAATGCAGATTTCCGTGAAAATGATTATCAATTTTTTGAGAAAGCAGAAGTTAAAATAAGTGGCGCAACAGATGTTTTAAATTGGTGACGTAGGTAATCTGCCGATGACGTAGGTAGTCTGTATGGATTTGTTGATAGAATGGTTTTATACAAAACAGTGTGGTGTTGCCAAGTTGAAATTCCTTCTCTAGTTCTAGTAAGGATAATTGAAGAGAACAGGAGTATAAAGCTTATTTATTGAATCAATTTTAATATATATATCCACTAAATTTAATTTTGTGATGTAAAAAATAATAATAGGCGTAAATTAAATATTTTAAATATTGTTTAATGCCGATTAGATTTTTAAAAACATATTTAGCAATATATGGCAACAATGTCAATGGCTAGTCAAATAACAGATGTGTCGTGTTGATTTGATTAATTTCAGTTTCTTTTATCCAGGTATTTGCTATAATTTACAAATAATAAATAATGTCATTTAAAAGGTGTTTTTTAAAAAATTGTGGAAACACGAATATGTCCCGGAAATTTTTTTTAACCGCTCCGAAAAATTCGGATATTCGAAGAAGTTAGCTGTTTTCTTTCGTACTGAACAAACTGATTGCAATCACTAAACAGCCAATCAAATCGAGATATTTTTGAAATCCTTAATCTCTATTGGTTATTATACTCTTCGCAAAAACGAAGAGTATATTGTATTTGATCTGCACATTTCTAAAATCGTAAATATGCGTAGAGAAAAAATTTTCATATCATTGTGTTAGTGAACGAATTCTGAACAACTTTTAAAATGTCCGTCTGTCCGTCCGTCCGTCCGTCCGTCCGTCCGTCCGTCCGTCTGTCCGTCCGTCCGTCACGTTTCTTGTAAGCACGATAACTTAAGAAAGAAAAGTCCGATTGTATTGAAATTTAGAAAATAAGTTAGTGTTAGCTAGAGGAAGAACCCTATTGTTTTTGAAGAAAATCGATCAGTAAATAAAAAAGTTATTAATTATTTAATTTAAAAAAAAAATTTTTTTGTTAATTTTTGTGGCTTGTACTAAAATAGAAATCGCGAGGTATTATTTCCATAACAAATTTTTTTTTGTGTATGAAGTTTACTAATATTTCTTAGAAGTGAAATATGTATGAATGTCGAAAGATATATATCACAGACAATCAATTTTCCTATCAACAGGTGGTGGCGCAGCGGCTAAAGCTTTTCGTTGCAATCCAAGGGTCCCGTGTTCGAATCCCACAGGTTGGATTTTTTTTCTATTTTTTTTTTCATACAATTTTTTTCACAACAAAGTTTATATCACAAAATTTAGGATGTCCAAAAACTAACATTATTTACAAGAAAACTGCGAAGAGTATCCTATAGAATGTATAACAATTATATATAAAAAGCTCAGTAAATTGGCGAAGAGTACGTTTTTAGCTTGTTTACTGATTGTATTTACTTTGTTCAGCACGAAAGAAAACAGCTCTTGGTAGCAAGCTTCCAACATTTTATTTATTTTTTTTTAATTTTTATTTATTTACATACACCATCCAACAGCCACAGCCAATTACTGGATGGGAAACTACAGAATTAGGAACAATTATCACATATTATGTACTAATAAATCATGCAGAATAGTATATATGTATAAAAATATATATATATATATATGGAAGAATATACACCATATAAGAGTACAAAACAAAATACAAAACAAAATATAATACAAAATACAATACAATAAACACAAATTGAAGAACTATCACACAGTGTTCAGAGTCTTAAGTTTATTTATGCTACAATTGAATATGTCAACGCTGTCTTGCAGGTTATTGTAATTTTCGCACATAAAGTGAAGCGGTGAATATTTTAACAAATTAGTCCTCGGTTTGGTAAGATAAAAGGTAATATTATTACGAGCCTCCGTTCTGGGCACATGAAAGCGCATTTGTTCCAACACCTGCGGACAGTCTATTTTGTTATTTAGTATTTTATACAGAAATATTAATGATTGTCTGTTCTGCGATCTTGCAAACTTGATAATGAGAATCTATCAAGTAGGAGGCTTTGTGATATTCCAATGGGTGGATATAGCCCATCTTCCTTATAGGATAAATACTTAAGAAAGCGCCTTTGCACTGCCTCTAAACTATGAATATACGTCAAATAGCAGGGATTCCATATTAGTGACGCATATTCAAGTTTTGATCTGACAAATGAATTAAAAAGCAGTGTTAACGTGTTCGCGTCAGTAAAGCCTGTCGAATTTCTTATTACAAAACCCAGATTTTTAAAAGAGGATTGCACTGTGTTATTGACATGTATACTAAACGTTAATTCACTGTCATAGGTGACTCCAAGATCTTTCATATGCTTAGGACGCTGTAACGTGTTGCTATTTAGTTGGTATTCTTTCAGTATTGGATTTTGTTTTCTGTAGTAAGACATGACATTGCATTTTTCGACATTTAGTGGAAGATTATTCAAAGAGCACCAGTCATTCACCTTCTTCAAATCATTTTGTAATTTTTCACAGTCTGCCTCAGAACTAACATTACAAAACAGCTTCATGTCAACCGCATAAAGTAAATAGCATACGTCTAAGTTGTCTACAATATCGTTTATAAATAGTATGAAAAGGAGAGGCCCCAGAACAGAGCCCTGGGGAACCCCAGATGTTACTGATATTTCAAATGATTTTACGCCACGACATTCAACATATTGTGTTCTTTGGCTAAGGTAGGAACTAAGCAAGTTTAACAGTAGCGTAGAAAGCCCAGCGATGTCTAGCTTATGTAACAGTATATTGTGATCAATTCTATCAAAGGCTTTGGAGAAGTCCGTGTAAATAACATCAACTTGGCTATTTAGATCCATGTACTGAGTAATATACTGCGTAACACAAAATAGATTTGAGACTGTGGATCTATTTTTAATAAAACCATGTTGATGCACGCTAATCAGCCCCTCTAAATGAGGATAGAGCACGTTATGTAGAGCTATTTCAAAAACCTTAGCGAAATTACAAATTATGGTAATTTGCCGATAGTTTTCTACATTATTTTTGTCTCCCTTTTTATAAACCGGGCAGATACAAGATTTTTTCCTTATGTCTGGAAATATTCCAGATTTTAGAGACATATTAAAGATTATACAGAGGGGCTCTACAAAAACATGCGCACAATCTCTATAAAAGCTGGTACGTCATCAGGTCCTTTTGTGAATTTAGGTTTTAACTTTTTTAACGCAGATAAGATATCATTCGTAGTAAATGCATCAATATGTAAATTGTTATTATTTGTAATATACGATGTTTCAAGTGGATCATTATTTGATGTTCTGGGGTTAGTGAACGAGGTACTGAAAAATCTTGCAAATCCATCTACAATTTCTTGTGTATTATTTAATTGGACATCTCTATTAACTAAATTTTGAGGGATAGAGGATACACCTTTCTTGGAATTAATATAGCTCCAAAAGGATTTAACGTCATTTCTAATATTATTTTGAATATTGTTTAAATGTATTTTATAAGCATTATCTGTATCTTTCTTAATTTGAGTTCTTAATTTTTTAAATTCATTGTATACATTTTCTGCATGTGTTTGCTTATATAAATTCCAGAGCCTAGTTTTTTCTTTTAAATTCCTAATAATATTGCTATTGAACCATGGCGGATATTTTCTTGGTTTTAATGTATATTTAGGCATGCAAGAATCAAAGATTTCATACAACGCGGTGTAAAAATATTGACAGGCTGAATTTACATTTCTGAATGAATTTAGCATACTCCAGTCATAATTTCTAATACTATCGTATAACTTGTGATAATCTGCCTTTCGGAAGTTGTAAGTTTCAATGTCATTATTTTCAGAGTTATTGTTTCGCGACTGATGTCTTATGGAAAATGAAATAGTAATAGCAGGATGATGTGAATCCTCTTTTAGTAATATATCTTCAGATTTATCCACTGTACAAGCTTGGTTAGACATTACCAGATCTAGTATACGCCCGTTTGAATTTATTATTGTGTTGTATTGCTTAAGTTCAAAAAAGTTAAGGAATGAGTGCAGTGCTAACATATGACCAGTAAAATTAATGCTTTCAGAATATTGTTTATACTCTGGAACATTAAAGTCACCTAATAAATAAATTTCACAGGAGTGTTGGTATTCTAAAGTTTCGAACGCCTCAAAAAATTGACCATAGTAGGCAGCACCTAATGCCGGTGGAATGTATATTACAAATATACAAAAATAGGAGAAATTGCTCTCAATTTTCACTCCAACAACGTCTATCAGAGGAGTTATGCATTTTATGTCTTCTAAATCTAGTTTTGTAGTATGAAATTTTTTATTTACACCTAGGAGGACACCGCCTCCTCGTTTTAAATTTCTGTCACACCTAAATATATTGTACTGATCACACAATATTTCAGAGCTATTAACATGACTATGTATCCACGTTTCAGTTAAAGCGATGGCTTCATATTGGCAGGAATACGAGGCATTTAGGATATCAGATCCCATTTCTTCAAAAATCCATATTTTGTTTATAAAAAGAATATATCATGTCATAATCAACTTTGCGCAAATTGCAAGCTAAAGAAAAGTGAACTTGTGGACATTATCTTGGAACAAAAAATTAGAAATGTTTCGAACAACAATGCATCAAGTAGTGACCTAGTGAGTGAAGAAAATGTAGTGCTTGAAAAAAGAGACACTGAATATTTTTATGATACACAAGACATTCGCGTGTTCGATGTGCAATGTGATAGGATTCCTTGTATAAAGGTAAACATAGAACATAAACACCTAACCCGTGAAACACAGACTTTAAGAGACCTAGTACTTCACTTAGAGAAAAGAATATATGACCAAGAGGAAATCATAAGATTACTCAAATTAAACAACAATGCTAATACCACTATTAGTAACAATTATTCGCAGAATAGAACACCTACACCATCTACAAGCAGCGAGTCAAACGTCGTTAAATCAAAAAACAACAGTATGATAAATTCAGGCAATAAACCCGCAAATGATAACAATACACAAAAAAGTTACTCCACCGCAGTAAAAACTGTGCCTCAAAAAACTGCAAATACAATCACAGCTGAGGAAGTAGGTGTTGCTATCAGTAATGCACAAATGGCCACAAAAACAAATCGCAGTTCAATGAACCCTAATAACGTAAACAGAATAAGAAGATTTAAACCAGTCATAGGTACTAATAATAATAATTCAGGACAAATTACAACAATTCCTCAACGTGGTCACTTGCATGTGTACAGATTAGGCCCTCATACCACTGAAGATACATTAATGCAGTGCCTAAAGCTAACAGCTCCTAATATTGATTTCTCCTGCGAAAAACTCGAGAAACAAAATAAATCCACATCTTCTTTTAAAGTGTCTTTTCCTATAAGTCACTGTAAGGAAGTATATACCCCAGATATTTGGCCAAATGGTGCAGCTGTTGCCAGGTTTAGGTTTCCCAGAGAAAGAAATTTTTATCCACCAGCCTTATCTTCTCAGACGACACCATAAACCCAACAAATTATGAAAGACTTCACGGCGAGATGTGGAGTATATTCCACATTAATATACAGTGCGTATCAAATAAAATCAACTTACTAGAATTATCACTGAGCAAATATAATCCCACCTTTTTATGTCTAAGCGAGCATTGGCAAAGCAAAGATAAATTAAAATCTACGCATATAAATGGATACACTTTAATTAGTGACTACTGCCGTGAAAAGCATATTCATGGTGGAACAGTTATATTTGCAAAGGAAAACGTAGCTTTTCTCTGTAGACCTGTGGGATACCTTAATAGATTATCAATCGAATTATGTATTGAATGCTCAGCCATAACATTTAACAAAAACATTTGTATAATAAGTATTTATAGACCTCCATCAGGTGACTTTGAGATGTTTGTAATGCAATTTTCCAAATTGCTAACTAAGGCGTTGTCAGAATATAAATTTGTCGTCATTAGTGGTGATCTGAATATAAACAGTAATGAAAATACAGTTTACTCTAGAGTTTTGTCGGATATATTTATGTCATTTAATCTAACTTCGTTAGTCTCTGAACCTACACGTATAGCCTCAAACAATTGTCATATTACGCAAACGTCAATAGACTATGTCATCACTAATCACCCAGAATTTACCAAATGTATCAATTTCGACCCTGGTTTGTCGGATCATCACGGTCAATTAGTACACTGTAATCCTCCTCTTAATATTACTGAGAATGTAAATGTATCACCCTTTATATCATACAAAAAAATTAACCAACAATCAATAAACGAATTTAAATATTTGTTTAAGGGTTATTCTTTATTATCAGCTAGTAATGACATTGACGTTATTTTTGACGATTTTTTTCACCATTTTATCTGGTGTTTTAATGTAGCTTGCACAAAAAATAGTACAAATAATAAAAAACAGATCTCTGGCAAAATTAAATTCTCCTCTAAATTAAACAACGATTTAAAAGAACTAGAAAAATTAAACTGGCTTAAAAAACATCTTGGAGATGAACAAATAACAGAAAAATACAAAACATCGAAGAAACAATTACAAAAAGATATTCGTGATGAAAAGGTAACACATTATGAAAATATAATTAATAACTCAACCAATAGAACAAAAACTGTTTGGACTATAATTAATAACTTGAAACATAATTCTTCTAATAAAAACAATAATATTACATGTATTAAATGCGATAATTTGGAGATCAATGACCCAAAGCAAATTGCAGATACATTTGGAGACTATTTGTCTAATATTGTTAACAATAAAATCACCAGTCACTTTGGTAGTAATATTTCATCGGTGTGCACATCACCTTTATTTATTGCTAAAACCATGTTTTTTGCCCCAGTTACTGAACAAGAAATTGTACAAATTATCAAAAACTTACCTAACAAAAAATCCACCGGCTTGGATGAAGTACCCGTTAAATTAATTAAGGAATGTTGTAATGAATTATCAAAAATCCTCGTTGATATAATTAATTTATCTGTTTCACTAGGACAGTTTCCTCAAGCTTTAAAAAATGCGGCAATTATCCCCATATTTAAAAAAGGTGATCAATTTAATGTCGAGAATTACCGCCCTATATCACTACTGAGTATTTTTTCGAAAATTTTTGAAAAAGTAGTATATAATAGAATATTACATTTTTTAAACCAAAATAATATTTTAACAAACTCGCAGCATGGATTTAGACCGGGACTCTCGACTGAATCGGGAACGGTAGAGCTAATTCAGCACATAAATAATAAATTAGATGACAATCAACATGTTGTTGCTGTATTATTTGATCTAACGCGAGCATTTGACACTATTGATAAAAATTTTGTATGTGATAAAATATCCAATATGGGCTTCCGAGGACCTATAAATAAATGGGTAAAATCATTTTTATCGGAAAGAAAAATAATCGTAAAAATAAATGATATTAAATCAGACATATTTGACATTAATATTGGAACTCCCCAGGGGAGCATATTAGGGCCGTTAATCTTATTATTTATTAACGATTTGCCCAACTACATAACTCAGGGGAAGGTATTTATGTATGCTGATGATACGACCATTGTAGTATCTGATACAAATCCTGAGCTCGTTAAAAGAAAGGTTCACATAATATTAGAAGAATTCAGCCACTGGTGTAACAGAAATCGTCTAATAATGAATTATGCGAAAACTGTTTCCATTGAATTCAAACATCGACGAAGTTCTACAGATACTAACTATATATTTTCATTTAACAATCAAATTATAAATACTGAAAATTCAGCTTCTTTTCTAGGAATAACCCTTGATAGTCACTTGGAGTGGGGTAAACAAATTGAAAATGTATGTGCTAAAATTAACAAGAGCTTTTATGTCATAAATTCATTAAAAAATAATTTAAATACTAATACACTTTTGAATGTATATTACTCATTTGTTTATTCCGCAATTTCTTACAATATTATAGTGTGGGGTCAATCTAGTCAAACATGTAGAATATTTATTATTCAAAAAAGGATACTTAGGCTAATCTTTAATCTTGATTTTAATCAATCGTGTCGTGAAATATTTAGAAAACATACAATTTTGACGGTGACATCTATATATTTGATGAAACTCTTGACGTATATTTATGTAAATAGGAACAAATTTATTCAAAATGGAGATTTCCACACATACCCTACAAGGGGAAGAAATTTAATTTCTTTAAAAAAACATAACCACGAGTTCTACAAAAAGTCACCCATTAACTCGGGTTGTCGAATTTTTAATTCTTTGCCAGATCAAATTAGAAATTCTGTTTCAGTAGACAGCTTTAAGAACCGCCTTAAAAAACTCTTAATAAGTAATTCGTTTTATACTTTAAATGAATTTATTATTTTTTTAAGCACCAAAGTCGCCTGAAGGGGCTACAGTTTGTTTGTAAGTTGTTCTTTCTTTTATTTATTTTTTAATCTTGTGTAGGTCCCATGCTTCGAATGTTTTTACACTCAGACATATTTATTGTTTTTACAAATTTTTATTTATACCTATATACACTATTATTACGCATAATATTGTAGATATTAATGTTATTATACGCTGTTAACACAGCTCTCAATTTTTGACATGTCTCATCTATTGTATAAAATAGCTAAAGAGATCAATAAAGATATTATTATTATTATTATTATTATTATTATGAATCTCCTTTCACAAAATTCAATTTCATCTAGTTTATTGATAAAATATAAAATTACAAAATCAAACGTCACATAAACAAACAACAAATAAATCTAATCAAATATGCCTCTTTCACTTGTATTGTGACAAGAAGTGACAATTGAGAGCATGCAAGCAACGGTGAAAGATGGGAGAGCCGTTTTTATAAAATGTTGCCACATAATCCTCGCCGTGGAAAATACCCCATTGTACTTGTAAAGTCGTATTCAAGAAATACAACGTACGTTTGGCTAAAACTATTACATTTTTTTAACTTGATAATAGACATTTTTTTTATTAATGAATATTTTGGAGGTGCGTTTTCACTAGTGCTAAGTACAGGTGCTAATATGTTCGAAAGAATTTTTGACACATTTATTTCAACTAGCAGGAACTGTAGATATTTTGCAATTAAATTGGATTTACTTTTGTCACCGATAAAAATCATTTATTTTGTATCTTTTCTTCAAAATCAGTTCGGTTTTGTAGATGACAACAATGTTTCTATCACTTGTAGAGTGTAATATTCTTCTTTTCCTCCACTTGAAGCCATTTGACATTGGTGCATACTCTCGTAGATTCTACCTAAAACTAGTCAACTCAGTGTCAAATTGACGTCGAATTAAAGTCAAAATCTAGGCAGGTATTAATAACCATGCATACTGTGAAACTATAAATAAGATTTATGAATAATTTTACCTATCTTGATCTATGCGACTAAATTTCAACGTCGATTTAGTCTCCATTTATATCGATTTCACGTCGCGTCGACGTAAATTTTATTAAAATATTCTATTCCATTCTTAATTCGAATTATTCGACTAAGATTATGTATAATTTAGGTAGTCCCGATGTAAGATTAATTTAGTATATTTACTGGGGATTCTCACCGTTCAATTGATCGCATTTCAATAAAAAAATTGTGCCCTCGTTTATGTAGAAGTTTTGATTTTCAATGAAACACTAAACAAACATCTTTTTCAATGTTCTTATAACATTACTAGTTTCTTTAAGCCATACTTCAATTCTTTATTTTAAATTATATAGCTGTCAATATCAGCACATGTACCTATACCATTAAAATAATTATTTTTGTTTCTAGCGCACAGAGAGTCAACAAGTTGTTAGAATGCCTTCTCTACTACTACAGCATAAATATAAAGGTCCAATGAATCATTTTCACTACCTTGTACATAAGCCTCACTAAACCACTTTACATGTTAAAACAACCACGGCTCTGATTAAGGGGATGTACCTACATTACAGCTACATTTGTTAAAAAAAGACTTACACAATGCTTTGACAGGCGAACCGACGCGACGTTGTGAAAATACGTTTCGAATCAAGAAATTATAAAACATCGTTATTGTCGTACAATATAGTTATTCTAACATTTGATCTATGAATAATTCCTACAGGATTTTTTCTTTTTTTAAAGAGGTAGGTTAACACAATTTTAAATTAAAGTTTTTAACAAAAATATTGTTGTCGTTACTGCTGCCATATTGAGAAAATGACGGTCAAAATAGGTATTTTCCGGTTAATTCCTTTCCTATTATTTCTATTTTAAAATTAGGTATTATAGTAGAGATTAAATCAGTTAGTTATCGGGAAGTTATACCAAAGTTTTGTTAAATCTAGATGGTAAGCGTTTTTTTTAAATTAAGTTTTAATTTTGAAAAACATGTTTTTGTTTAATTGTATTAATATCTCAGATTTTCTTCGTTCGGATTAGGTCAAACAGAAAATCAAAATGATTGTAAATGAATTGTGAATAAAACTCAAATCCGAATTGCCATTTTGTTTTTTTGAAAAAAAATTAAAAATATGAACATTTATAATTTTATAACCTAAAATTACTAAAAAAATAATAAATCTTCTTTTGGTGAAGTTATAAATATTATAAATATAAGCTATTGTGTTAACTTACAAAGAAAAAAACATATTATTTTCTCTAAAAAGGGTATTTAAAAAAAACTGGAACTTCACAAAAAAACTGCCATTTGGTCTATTTGTTCCTAAGTTGTAGTAGTCCCTTGAGGTAAAGCTTTTACCATAAAAGTTCTGCGACTAGTCCGTAAGGTATGTACCCCTCCGTTTTCGAGGGCGGGGAACACGATGGTGACTATATTTTCATGCACTTTTTACTGAAAGTTTGTTATCATTAGTCAAAATTTTCAAAATCTTGGAGTTCGAATTGTGCTTTCCGAGCGAACAGGCGCGTCCGAAGAACGCTGCTATTAAAACGTGAAAACGCCCGCTAAAAGTCCGCTAAATTTGATAAAAATTAGGTGAATTTGTAGAGTAAAGAATTCCGCGCAAATAGATATATCATAACAAAAGAACAAAATTGAAATATAATTAATATTTGAAACTAACTAATACAGCGTATTTAGTGGCAGAACCGATAGTGCAGTGCTATGCATAAAGAAACAAGCTTAAAGGACCAGGCAATACACAAGAGGAATAGATAAGCTAAGTATCTTCTCATTTTTAAAGTACCACCCAAGTTTATTTATCCAAGTTTATTTATGTCTTAATGATTAACAAGTGTCTGCCGCATAAAACCATTACAATGCTTTTTAGGTCCAAGCCCTAGCTAAATACAAAGTGTAAAAAATATAACTTTTGAGGTGTCAAGTGAATAAATAGATAATTTCGTACATAATTTATATTTGTATCAAAAAGATTGTGTTGTGGTGTTGTATGTTTTTTATGCAAATTTTTAAGGTGCCAAAAGTGAGTGATAGATTTGGGGAATAATACATACCTGGGACGTGCGATTAGTGATTAATTTCGTACATAATTTGTGTTTGTATTAAAAAGAGTGTGATTTTGTGGCGTTGCATATTTTTTTGTCAAGTAAGCGACAGGTTTGAGGAATAATACATATCTTGGGAGGTGCAATTAGTAATTAATTACGTGCATAATTTGTATTTGTATTAAAAAGTGTGTGTTTTTGTGGTGTTGCATTCTGCATCATGAATGCTGTAATAAACTGGCGATGGGCTGATTCAAACGACTTTCTTCGAAAATATGAGAAGTGATTATGAAACCATCGACCGCTGTCACCGTAAATTTATAGCAAGGCAATAATGGTGTTATTCCTTAAGAAAAACAGATTTTCTTAGATAAACAAGCGTTGAATTGGGTAATAAATGGACAATCTGATCAGTGGCGTACTATTGGCTTAATACGCCGGGGGCTGAATTTCTTGCAGTTCAATGAAAATGCATAGTTTTTCTCAGGAAATGGTATCTATACACAAGGATGATGAATCGAATACAGAACATAGGACCACAAAATCAAAGAAACGGTGGAACGAGTCAGGGGCAGTAAAGCGGCGGCAGGGGGGCATGCAAAAAAAATGATAACACATACACGAGAAGAGGTATACCACGGCAACAGTGGAGATAAACTAGAGGAAGAAGAGAAAGCAAAAAATGAATGAATCAAATTAATACAAGAAGACCCTTCAATAAGCCACCATCCAAGGAATAAATGCTAGAAATCACGGAAGTGATAATAATTAAAATTAAACTCGAAATAATCAATGAGGTATTGTTGATATACTGCATCAGGGCTGAGTTCGCACATCACTTCAGCGGAGGTATATGTCTAGTGAAGGTTTCTTTCAGAAAAATGGTGTTCTCTAAGAAAACACACACATACGTCGATAATCTCCTAATCGATGCAGAAGAAGAAGAAGAGTTGGATCAGCGGAGAGGAACACAAAATAGATGAATATTCCCTAAGAATACCTAACAAATTGAAGTACCTAGGAACAGACTGGACGAACCAGCTAGAGCGGAGAGAAATAGTAAAGGAGAGAATCAAAACGACACAAGGGTAACATACCGTTCATTGAGAAAAATAAAATATCATGGGACCTTACCAAATGTATGTACATAGTCGTCATACGGACAACGATGATATATGGAGTCAAAAACGCGGCAACAACAAAAGCCAACAGAATAAGTTTTTGAGAAGAGCAGAAAGGGCGTCGTCCAACTAAAACAAGACGAAAACAGCGACACAAAACATCAACATAATAGAAATATACGCAATGAAGTATTGGGGACATGCTCAAGGAAGGGACCCAACACATTTACTGAAGAAAGCGCTAGTACCGCACAGCAACAAACTAAAAATAGGGAGACCATGCTACAGGGGAGAACGACAATTGAAAGGATCAGAATTAACAAATGAACACCACTAACAAATCGCAAGAATATATACTCTACCACAATCGGAAACCGAGGAATCAGAAGACTCAGAAAAAAGAAGATTCGAAGAAGCAAAAACGCAAAAAGAGGATCAGAAACACTCCATTTTACGACACAACACGGCAACATATTTCACAAGAAGAGTCAGAATAGGCAGAAGTCCAGAACCAAACACACAAAAAAGGGAGCTTAAACGCTCGCTCACGACACAATGCGGTAACGCATCTCATAAATACCTACACCTCCCATCCCGCATTCCTTTACCATGCGCCATATGGCTCTCGCTGCTGGCAACAAGCATGACCTTAGTCTAACCCAGCGTGGACGTAGCAGGCCCAGCTGTATACCTGGGAGTGGCAGCAATGCCTACCGCACGCAGGTAAATCAATCAATCAATCAATTAGTCAAAATTTTCAAAATCTTGCTATTTCATTGGTTCTTATAATGTGAGAGAAGAAGTCACTTTAACTGGGCAATGGCCGTAAATAAAATAATTGCGAATTAGACGAATTATGACAGAGAAAGCAAACCGAGAAATTTTTAAACTATCAGATCTTCATTAGTACATGAGTTGGAAGGACCTACGATACTGACGTCGAAAGAGCAAGGATGGCATTTTAACTGTACCGTAAACTGCACGCGCTATCCGATCAAGCAGGAACGATTTTAATTTTCTCCCGTTTCGCGAAACTTTGAATGAGTACTCTAGATGAGCAAGTAAAACGCATGTAAATCATCTCCGCACGCTCACCTAGAATATCTAAACCTCGGTAATGGGAGTGAGGAAAATACTTTTAGGTATAATACCGATTAATATTTATGCATGAAATGCAAGAGATACGATATTTCAGCTTCTAATTGATGTATAAGGGTTTAATTGTTCGTTCTTTAAAGCAGTTTTAATAGATGACAAAAGTTATTGGCATTGTAACTTCCTGATACAGGTCGCATTTCCACAAAAAAATCCCCCACCACCAAACAGTCATTAAAATCATATTTTCGATGTTTAGTTTTATTTAACTATAATGGTTTTTTTACACAATTAATATGTTTTCGTAAGATGCACCCAAAAAAAAGAAAAAATAACAACAATAATTAAATATCTAATTCTAGCTCATTTGTATGATTTTTACTTTTTTTTTACACATTTACACATTTACACATTTGTCTATTGGCTAAAGAAAAGATTTGTTAATTAATCTCATTATACATAAAGGTGAAACTATATTCTTAGGGAAAATCAGCACAGCAAAGCACATCGCAAGAGCTAGCCCTCTTTAATATATAAATTCATTTAAATCGCTTCCAAATTTTCAAAACTCTTCATTTTTATTTCTAAGCAAACACCTGCGGACCCTCATTTGAATAGGAAAACACTTCGAGAAACATTAGAGTGACAGTATTATCTGCAAAGCGCTCTTATTGGCTGTCAACTCCGCTAATATCTTACTCGCCCCAAGCCCTTGAAAGCATGATCAGATGGGGTGAGAATACTGAATTTTTATTCATGCAGCATTAGGCAAAATAAGTTTATAATTTTGGTAAGCAATATGTTGCTAACGTATGAATATTGAATACTCATGTGAATCGGTAGTAGAAAATAAGGAAAGAATATGAATATTTTCAGGAATAATATATTTTTCCGTAAACATTGAAATATTTAAAATTTCCACTGATATAAAAATATCGCAAATCTTCTCTGTTATCCTTTCTTACATGAAATATAAATGTATTTTAGTAAGTATTGTACATAGAATCACCCGCAGTTTGTGAGAGTTGCTTCTAAGAGATTTAGATTTATTATTCTTATTTTAAGAAAATACTGCTTTTAGATGATTCAAATTATTGTTTTGAAACATCTAAAAGCAGTGTTCTCTTAAAATAAGAATAACTATTTTTAAGATGTTGTACTAGGAACCTTACCACAAATTCAGTTCAGTGATTTAGATTCACCAATGGCATGGGTAGTGCGATAATAATAGGAAATACAAAGAAAAAAATTAGAAAATAAAAGAGAATTTGCATAGATGTTTGCTTAATTTTTCAGTAACCTCAAGATCGAAGACAAATTTCTTTAAATGGTTAGAAGAGCGTGGGAATGCGTTTTAGTACATATCTCACATAATGACCAATTTATCGAAAAATCGAAAAATTTTAAAAGATTCTTAAACTTTATGAAATATCACTCGAAATATCCATATATACAGTATGTTCCACTTTTCACCACTACACCTCAATATCTCGGCCATTTGTTGATCGATTTAGATAAAATTTGGTATACTTCTTTTGCTTCAGATTGTGATTAAAAAGTTATTTAATTTTTTTTTTTCGAAATTAAATACGTCTACTATGATCAAAAGAAATTGACAAAAATTGAGAATTTATATTAGCGATTGAGATAGGGTTTTTGTTTTTACAGAATCTTGTTCGGCATGACCTAAAACCCCTGTATACCAAATTTCGTTAAAAAATATTCATTCCTTTAAAAAAAAAATCATATCTAATAATAATCACCCTACTATTCGAGTTATTCGAGTTATTTATTGTCGGATATTTACATAACTTGGCAGTCGTGTAATAAAGACGCTAATTAAGCATTAGGACACATTTTTTATCCAAAACACTATTATGAAATGAATATTTGAAAAATTGTAGCTATTTTTTAAAATACTTAGAACTCAGCATACCAATGTCTTTGTTAACATGGAGTGCTTTGGAATAGATTTGACAATTGCATCGAATGTCAAATTAAACTTAAACATGACTGCACGACAAGTAATTATTGTTGATTATTTCACTCATTAAGGCTATAGCCAATGAGAGCCCGTTTTTTCACAACATTGCACCAATCAAACGTCATTATTAGTGGTAATTCAAGCTAGATCTGCTTTTGACAGGACCAACATGCAAAATTTATCGCTCTAATTTTTTAGGTCGCTGCAGCGGCAAATAGGCGAAAATTTTTTGACGTTTTTTGTCGAGCTTTTAAGTTTTATCTATAAATATCTTCTCTAGCTTATTACTAAGTAATTGTTAACGTACTTACCTTGTAAATTGTAATATTGTATTATGTAGTAGCAAACAAAAACACACCTCAATTCCTAAGCGAATCTTGTCTGAAATATATAGGCTGTAACTTTTGCCTATCTGTAACTATTTCAGTTTTCCTAGTGTTAAATCAGGTAACAATTACACACAAAGATTGTACTTAATATACCTAGCTCATAATACAGGAACAAGTCAAGCACAGCTTTCAATAGCTCAATAACGTAGTTACAAAGGTAAGCAAATCATTTATTATAAATGTCAAGTACACATTCGCTCTGGAACAAACTAAAAATGTATAGTACTTACATATTATGGTAATCTACCAAAAAGTAACTCGTTGAACCAAAGCTGTGCATCAAACATTATAATTTGTTGTATTTAAAATTCTCTTTGCTTAACAAAGCAAACCTCAACATAATTCATAAACTTCGTAAGTTAAAAGTGAGGATTAAATACGTAAATATGAGTCGATGAACATTTATTTATTATGGAATATAACTTGTAGCGCTAGATGGCGCTCTCTATGTCAATCTCGGAACCATGGGTGTATATTTTATTTGGGCGAGACATCGGTACTAAAGTAGTGCTCTCTCTATCGTTCCTCGTCGTATTGCACCTCAGAAACGCCTGAAAGGTGTTAAGCCAGTCTATATATTATAATATCTAAGGTTTCAACTCGTTTTATTTACTAGTTGCCATGGAAACGTCACTAGATTATTTTAAAATATAGCGAATCTCCGTTGTTTCTACTGCGTTTGTTTCAGATTTGCTGTTTTGACAATATGAGTCGGTTTGGAAATATTTCTGTATATCAAATTAATGATGAAATTGAAAATAAAGGTCAGTAAACTCCAAAAAGTGACAAGAAAACGTCTGAAGGCAGTTAATGAGAAAACATAATATTGAAGATGTACTTAATGAATTATTTATTCGTGAAATATTCTCCTCAAATACCACTCGTGCTTTAAATTTTATCTAAAAATTTTTTCTCAAGCTAAGTCGCCCTTAGTTAATATAACTCGTGCAAATTGGCAGTTTATTATCAAAGATTAAATCCCTCCCGCTAAAGCGGTCGGGATTTAATCAGATAATAAACTGCCAATTTGCACTCGTTATATTACCAGGCAACACGCTTTCGAAAAAATTTTCGATAAAATTTTAAGCACTAGTGATATTACATACGATAAAATTGAAATAATAAGAATTGTCAAATCCATTCCAAAGCACTCCATATTAACAAAGATATTGGTATGCCGATTTCTAAGTATTTTAAAAAATAGCCATCATTTTTCAAATATTCATTTCATAATAGTGTTTTAGATAAAAAATGTGTCCTAATGCTTAATTAGCGTCAGTATTACACCACTACCAATAAAAAAATGTTAAGTTAATGAAATCAAACTTAAAAGATCTGCTAATAAAAAAAGCTTACTATTCTTTGGACGAATATTAGTTTGATACTTTTTAACCAAGTGCAATTTTTGTTACTATTTTCTTTAACGTGTTTTTAAATTTATGTTTGTTAACTCATTTTATATGCACATACGTATTTGTTTGTCAATTTATGTTTTGTTAGTTTGTTTTTATGTATACCAACTAAATGTTTTTATAACTAGTCTATATACAAGACTATATTCTACTGTATTTTTTCTTTTTGACTCGTTCTACACTGCAAGGTATCATTGAATAAAGATGTTTTATTATTGTTTTTTATTATTATGTAAATATCCGACAATAAATAACTCGAATAGTAGGGTGATTATTATTGATATCTTAGATATGATTTTTTTGTAGAGGAATGAATATTTTTTAACGAAGGGGTTTTAGGTCATGCCGAACAAGATTCTGTAAAAACAAAGACCCTATCTCAATCGCTAATATAAATTCCTACTTTTTGCCATTCTTTTTTATCATAGTAGGCGTATTTAATCTCGAAAAAAAAAATTTTTAAATAACTTTTTAATCACAATCTGAAGCAAAGGAAGTATACCAAATTTGATCTAAATCGATCAACAAATGGCCGAGATATTGGGGTGTAGTGATGAAAAGTGAGACACACTGTATATAAGATTCATCTTGTCTATTTTTTATACAAATTAGCTGTGATATACTGTTATGAATTTACTTCCCTTTTTCATTTTTTTAAAAAAAATTCATTTTTTAAACTTATTTTTAACTTTATTTACCCAAAATCATTTTATATAAAGTTGAGCGCTAATTCAATTAATTACTTTCAATTTGAGATCCACTCCATTCCTTTACCCTAGAAAATAACCCAGATATAACCCAAGTGCATGTTCGCAAAAATCTGTATAGCTCAAAAAATTCGTTTTAACTGTATCCAAACAGAAAAACCGCTGCTTAAGGAATCACTACTTCCACATCCAGATTTTCTATCGAAGTCTCTCACAACGAAAAAATTTTGTATGTGGAAATAATCGTTTATGGAACTTTAATAATTATTTGAAATCGTTTACCCCAAAAACTCATAAAACGATATCCCACATCGGTAGTGGGGTGGGGATGGTGATAGGAGGTGGTAGTGGGGGTAGATGAAATAAAAAATATTTTTGGTTCTTGTACACACACTAAATCACAATTTTTTTTATCCCCTTTTAACGGGGTGGGAGTGGTAATGGGGGTGTGGCTAATGCCAAAAATTTTTTTGAGACATTAGCTTCTCTTGTATATACTAAATACTAATTTACCTGCCTGATTTACCCATTTGCCCCATTTACCCCAATTTACCCCCAACCTTTCAACGGCATAGGATGGAAATATAATCTAGTTCGAGATCTCGTTAAAATACATACGTGTACCAAATTTCAAGTCAATATCTTAAACGATTCCAGAGTAATCGTGCGCACAAAAAAAAGTTATAGACAGACACACAAACCGACAGACAGACAGACAGACAGACAGACAGACAGACAGACAGACAGACAGACAGGCAGACAGACAGACAGACAAATCTCGACGTTTCATGACATTCTAATCCTATTTGAACAATACAAATTAGTAAAAAATTTTTTATCATTACTATACTCGTTACTATACTTCCACTGGATGTGGAAATAAAATTAAAAGAACCGTTTTGGTTATTTTACTTCCACATCCAGTGGAAGTATAGTAACGACAAAAAAAATTTTAAAAAATTTTTATTGTTCAAATAGGCTTAGAATGTCATGAAACGACGAGATTTCAAGTTTGAGCGAAAAAAAAATTTCTGTCTGTCGGTCTGTAACTTTGTGCGTACGTTTACTCTGGAACCGTTTGAGATATTGACTTGAAATTTGGTACATATATGTACTTTAACGAGATCTAGAACTAGATTATATTTTCATCTTGTTCCGTCGAAGGGTTGGGGGGTAAATTGGGGTAAATTTGGAGTAAATAGGTAAATCAAGCAGGTAAGAGTTCATAAAATTGATATTTCGTATAGACAAGAGAAGCTAAGGTCTCAAAAAAAATTTTGGCATTAGCCACCCCCATTATTAAAGGGGATGAAAAAAAATGTGATTTAGTGTGTGTACAAGAACCAGAAACCTCAAAATGTTTTTTTACTTTATCCACCCCCATTCCCACCCCCTGTCACCACCCCCACCCCACTACCGATGTGTGGTATCGTTTTATGGGTTTTTGGGATAGAGGATTTCAAATATTATATTATTAAAGTTCCATAAACAATTATTTCCAGATACAAAATTTTTTCGTTGTGTGACTTGGATAGAAAATCCGGATGTGGAAGTAGTGATTCCTTGGGCAGCGGTTATTTCTATGAGAAATTTCATGACATACAGTTTACAAAAATAATAATTGTTGATGATTTTTTTTAATTTTCGCAAATAATTGTAGTTTTTTACAAAATTCGATATATTAATTAGAACTACAGTTATACGAGCCTGAATGGAATCTGTTTTTCTAATAAAGTTGTTCTCTAAGAGATACGTACTTGAAAATGTATTATTTTTTTGTATTGAAAAAGACGACAAACTGTGAATATCTCGTAAAATAAAAAACTAGCAAGCGAGATAAATTAAAGCTAATAAAAATACCTCTAACTTGGTCGTTCTTTGTTTTTGACGATAGATATGGTGGAGAATAGGGACACAAAATTGTGAAATGATTTTACACCTTTTACACTTAAAATATTTTCAAAAAGAAGTTATTTCATAAACACATGAGAAAATAACTAAAATGTAATTGTTCATAGTTTTTCCCAACTTTAAGATAACATAGTTCAGGTTGTCCTCTTTCCCTATTTAATGTTTTCCGAACTGCCTTAAAGTTAAATATAATATTGTTAATTCGTCTACAATATATTACACAGAGGTGAAAATGATACAAAACTTAGAAATACTGTCATATATAATATTTTTTCTTCAAGCGTATTAAAATGTTTAAATTATGTCACCAAAAACAGAAGTAGAAGTAGGACATTGTTTTACTAGTAACAAAATGTTAGTACCGAACGCCACTGTAGTGGACATTGCTTTACTAGTAACATAATGTTAGTTCCGAAAGCGCCACCGCAGTGGGTATTGTTTTACTAGTAACATAATGTTAATACCGAAAGCCACCGGTGGCGCGCTATCCACTAGCCACTTGTCATATTGTGTCAACATGTAAGACTGTAGTTTGAATATTTGTCCATTTATGATAAATAAATGAATTTTTGCATTTTAATACGCTTGAAGAAAAAATAGTATATATTACACGGAGTAGAACGCCTTTTTTTTATGTTTCGCCAAAAAAAGAGTGCGTTCTACTCCTAGTAATATAATATACTATTTACTTCCACATCCAGTGGAAGTATAGTAACGACAAAAAAATTTAAAACAAATTTTTATTGTTCAAATAGGCTTAGAATGTCACGAAACGTCGAGATTTAAAGTTTGAGGAAAAAAAAAATTTCTGTCTGTCGGTCTGCCTGTCTGTCTGTCGATCTGTCTGTCGGTCTGTCTGTAACTTTTTTTGTGCGCACGTTTACTCTGGAACCGTTTGAGATATTGACTTGAAATTTGGTACACTTAAATTTGGAGAAAATAGGTAAATCAAGCAGGTAAGAGTCCATAAAATTGGCATTTAGTATATACAAGAGAAGCTGAGGTCTCAAAAAAAAATTTGTCATTAGTCACCCCCATTACCATCCCCACCCCATTATTAAAGGGGATGAAAAAAATTGTGATTTAAGGTGTGTACAAGAACTAAAAACCTCAAAATGTTTTTTACTTCATCCACACCCACTACCATCCCATATCACCACCCCCACCCCGCTACCGATGTGGGGTATCGTTTTATGGGTTTTTGGGGTGAGTGATTTAGATAAAAAATCTGGATGTGAAAGTAGTGATTCCTTGGGCAGCGGTTTTTTTATAAGAGATTTCTTTTGTAAATGGTATGTCTGCATTCTTAATATCGACACTTACTCTTACCTACAAAAAAATTTAGGTATGTATGTATGTAAATGTAGGTATGTTTCTGCATCGACGATTACAAATCTGAAATGAAAAATAAAGCATCTAGATAATGCCACATATTGACGAAAAACAGCATTGCATTGCAGCGTTGAATTTTTTTTTAAATACTGGCCAATTACAGTAACAAACTGACAATATTTTTTGTTTTACAAAAATGTGAATGCTTAGATTGTTTCCATTATAAGTCCTTTGTCTCTATGCTACACAAACAAAAAATCATTTAAAAACCCAATTAATATTCTTTAATTTTGATTATTAGTATTTGTGGTGGAAATAGAAAATCTTTCTAAGTTAAAATCCCTAATTTCTTTGCTTTCATCGTTTTACGACAGATGCATGAGGACAGATGCGACACATCTATCTGTATTCATTTCCGGTGACCTCGTCCCATTAAACCAGCTATTCAATGTTATCAAATTTAAACTGAAAACGCCAAATTTCAATATATGCGCTGTTGCTATTTCACATGGAAGAAAATTATTGTTTATTTTTGCAAGCGTTTATTTAACTTACTTTGTATGTATGTGATACCTCCATGATAAACATCAGTCAAAATTTTAATGATCTACAACATAATATGCAGCGCTCACAGTTGCAGGCTTGTGATTGGTTCAGAGCAAACAAATTAAATTTAAATGAATTGAAAACACAAAGTATGATTTTCTTAACTCGGAGATTAAATCATTTTGATAATCCCGATAATATCAAGTTTTTAGGAGTAATTGTGGACGATAAGCTGTGCTGGGTAGTAAATTGTCTAAGGTTATTTATTTGGTTATGAGCTTAAGAACTGAGTTGCTTCTGAGTGTGATAAAAACTGTTTATTTCTCGCTAGTTCAAAGTGTTTTTTCCTATGCCATAATAACCTGGGGACACTTAGCTCATCTGAACAGAATATTTTCACTTCAAAGACGTGTTGTGAGAGTAATGTTGGGTTTACCATTTAGAGAGGACGTCAAACAAAAATTTAGCGAGTTTAACATCTTAACTGCTAATAGTTGTTTCATTCTCGCAGCTCTTATGCATGTTAAAAAACTTTAAATGACTATGTTTCACATGGTGGAATTCATAAATACGATACTAGGCAGAGAAATGAGGTACGTTCAGGTTTTACTAGGTTAGAAAAAAGTCGAAATGCAATAAATTATTATGGCCCAAAACTCTTTAACAAGTTGCCACTCAATATTAGGAAGTTGCCGTTATAATATTTAACAAATTCTGCTGAAGCATACTATTCATTTGATGAATATTTATGTGATGTTATTATGTGTTAAATTATTTTCAATGTTTGTTTACCATTATATGTTGTAATATACAATACCTGTACTTCTGTCTGATGTTATATACAATATTTGTAATTTTGACTTATGTAAAACCATTGGTTCTTAATACGAATAAATTATTTATTTATTTATTATTTATTTATATATGTTTATTCCAAATCTTGTAAGTCAATTTTGAACCACTTAACGACGTCCAATTGAGCTGAAATTTTATATACACGTGTAGTTCAGTTGACAATACAATAATATTGTAGGATGTTTTTTGGTTTTAACACTAATTTTTAGTTTTATTCTTATCGCAGTGTGTTCACTTAAGCGTTTTAGAAATGGCGGAAGTGCTACAGACGGGTGCAGCGGTGCTATTTTAGTAAGTATATATTATATAAAATAATATAAAATAAAACAATTAAAAAAAAATAAAAAGTTAAATTAACTGTAAAAAAAAATAATTCAAAAACAAACTTTTTTTATTATTTAGGTGTACTAAAACGAGAAAAAAAAAATTAAATTAGTTGAAAATGATCCAGGCAGGTATACGCAGAACTGACTGTCGCAGTAAGCAGACGCTCAGCGTGTTTTAGGGTGTGGTCGCATCGCAGTATTTGATCCTACTTCTTTTTTGTAGCGAATTTTTAGGTTGTTTTATCAATTTCTTTCAGTGCTTTGCTATATCCATAAAAATTGTTTGATTTTAGATTCAAAAAAAATTAAATGTAAAGAAACTTTTTAAAAACAAGCTTTTATTATTATTTAGGTGTATTAAAACGAAAAAAAAAATTAAAAAAAAAATAAAATTAATTGTCTTAAAAGCGTATTTTTTTTTCTATTCACGTGACAAGCTCGATTTCTCGTTATTTTTCGTTATTTTCGTCATGTATTAACTATGAGCGGAACGTTGATACACTTTTAAATTTAGATATTTTATTAATCTCTTAATAACACATAATGTATATCAGTAACAAAGTGTTGGAACGTTCAGGGAATTTTTCTTATGTTGTGGACACTCATCCTTTTCAATTGGCCTAACAAATGAATTGAGTTGAGGATTCATTTGGCATTTACTTGCTTCCAATAAAACCATATAGTTACAATGACAATGGCAAATTGAAATGTTCACATTCAATTAACCGAATGACTGCTTATTTGAAAGTAAACATTTGGTGAACAATTGAATTTATGTTTACTAGATTGTAATATTACGGAGTTAATTATTTTGGTGAAAATAAATGTCGCAAAAAGTTAAAGATACGTCTATGTTGACTCATATGTGATACAGTCACATGTTTAATTTCAGAACATGAATGAACCGTACCTACGTTAATTATAAATAAATATTAATATTCCTTCATGGAAGCGCTTTCTGAAAGAGTTACATGTTAGTGCTCTAAAGTTGAACATTTTATGTTTTCATGTTTACTTGCGTTAAATCATATACTCTGTTACCATCATTTATTTGCACCAAAGCTGGTTGAGGCGAAAATCTGAATGAACTTTTACAGACTTTAATATTAATACATACAAAGTGACTAATTAGAACTCATTTTATAGGTGTTGAGCGACTAGATAGAACATGGCACATATACCATTAGTATGTCAGCCTTTGTTCTGTTAATTTTTTTTTAAATATAATTTAATTACTGAAACAATACAGCCTCTTGCAAGTGTCGTATATTTTAAATTAATTTATATATATCAATATAATGTTACTAAACATTAGCAAGTATCATATCTGTTTTCATACTTTCTAACTGGAAAGTATTTAAATCACCGACTAATATCCGGGAGGAGGGGCGTGTCTGAGAACACACTCACATTGGACGTGACGTCATCTAACAGTATATCTCTGCGAGTGCAATGATTCGGACATATAATTCGTGCAGTTTGCGGTTATTTGCTAAAATTATATAGTTGTATCGGTCTGTGGTATTAAATTATAGTGTGTATTTAAGTGTGCCATATTTAAAAGGGTTTAAATTGTTTTAAACGCGACTGAAAAAGGTTATTTCCAAGGTCAATCAGATAATTTACGCCGTACGCCTGCCAGATGTATGCCATATGCTACTGCGTCACAAAAATATTCATAAATGAAAAACTGTAAGTCCTAGATGAATTTTTTTTCAAAAACTTCTCCTGTATCTTGGCTTCAATCGCCTTGCTGCCTATATATGAAAGTTTTCAGAAATAAAAGTTTGTCGCTTAATCAAAATATGAGTACATTTTTAGTGAAGTAATAGTCGAGTAATAAGTTCATTGTTGTTTAAAGAAAGTAAGAAACAATTATCGATAGAAACAAAAATACAATTAGAAGCGCTTATTTGTGTACTTGTATTTAAAAAAAAAAATCAAGCAGCTCAATTAGATTTGAAGATATGGCAGTGTAAATGTTAAAGAACACGATTTTTATAATCAATCAATTTCTCAAGTTTGTACCACTACCTCTCTACCACTACCACTACCTCTCTTGATGCATGACGTTACGTGTTGTTTGCGCGCTTAACCCACTACCTCCCATGAATATTTTTTCTTTATTCTTATGAGTTTTTTGGTTTAGTTGGCCACTCCTATGAACAGTTATACCAGAAAAATTATTACAAAAAATTTTTTTTGCAAGTTTTTGAAAAAAAATGGTGTACTCAAATGGGTACAACGGGAGAATGCATAAGAAAATAACGCAAAATTTTAAAAGTCATAAAAGGTTTTCATTTGTTTTAAAAATGCATTACAGATGAATATTATTTATTTTCTTCACATCACATCATTTTTTGTTTTTCTTCCAAAGATCACCGTTTCACTTTTCTCATGGACTCTATAGTGTCATGATTTGTTACCATATTGACAATGTTATTGTCCTTCCAATGTACAAACAATAGTTTATTTTTCTTTTCATATACTGGCTGAAAAACACCAAGGTCCATTTTTTTCGCTGGGAAAGTTGAAATTACCCATATCGTTATCGTCGAATTCTTTCTCATCTGTTTGTATATTTACCTCAGGCGGAATAATAACTATTTCTGGCTCGTGCTTTGCAGAAGAAAGTTCTTCCATTACTTCTCCCAATATTTTGAAACGTTTGCCGTAAAAACTTTTTGAAGCGATTGGCTGGAATTCAGAATCCATGTCGAAGCAACTTCTGAAAAGATATTCCGAATTTACTTATACATATCTTCCCATTGTACGCAAATGAGTACACTGTCATTTTTCTTTTCATTTTTTTTAGAAATAATGCAAAATGGTGTTGTCCCAATATTATAAACAACTAAAATACATACCTCAAAATCTAATTTACCACCTCAAATGGAATATTTTAACTTTCACGTTATAAAAACTAATTCTTGAAAGCACAGGATTTAGCACAACTTGTTTACTCAATCTCTTAAGTTGTCATTTACTACAAATGCCCCATCCTTAAAAAAACTTGAAACTACGCGCTTCCTACACATTGCAGAGTCCTACCAAGACATTAGTTTGTAGAAATATTTTAATTGATGTCACTGGGAGGCAAAAATTCACGGTGTACTCAAATAAGTACAGTAGGAGATAAGGGTTAACGGATTTATTCAAACTTTAATGATGAATACCGAATCCTTTACACACTGTGTGAAAAAACGCAGACATACATCCATGCCCCCCAGCATTGTCAGTGCTAGAACTGGGGTTCGAACCTAGTCGTCAACTAAGCTACCGTGTTGAATATACACCTATTTAATTCAAACCTTTCATTGAACTCATTCATTCACGTTAACACCCACTGAGATGCTGTGGGTTGGGTCAGTTAAAGGTTTTAAAGGAAATTCGCACGTTTATTAAGTATCCTTATTGCTGCACAGAAACTAAAGAGGTAACTCTAAAAGTATCTAGTATTAAAAATATGTATTAGAAAGAGTGCATTAACGGTGATGAATTCAGCGGGGAGTAACAGGGTAGCAATTTAAGGGAAGTAGGTGTTGTTTTTACTTATCTATTTCAGGACTAAGGCCCTAAGATTTAAAATTATGTTATTATATTTCTGCTTACCTCATTATTAAAAAAACACTATTTTGGATATTTAGCAGATAACTTTCAAAGAAACCACTCGTTTGTTTCATATACTGTTGATCCAAATCTGCCAAATACCCAACATAATATTTTTTAATAGATTTTAAGAGTTATAACAAACCACCCTGAGAGTGCGCCAACCACCAAACTTTAAAAGAAATGGGACTCACATCCTCAATAAATAAATCTTTGTTGTGTTCTTCAAATTCAAGATGGTACAAACATAGTATCACCTTAGTTGCAGCAAGTGAATATGGGCTCATACGCCTGCTCCATAGCCTTCAAGCAATAAGCTCTGAGTACAATTCAAATGTAAACTCAGCAAAACGAAAATTAGAATTGTAGATTGAGCAAATGAAAACCATCCAGGCACGTTAAAGATTGGTGAGTGTGAGATTGTAAATAATACGACTTACCTTAGGGTCCTTGTTAATAATACTATAATACTGGTAATTGCGAATGTGTAATTCGACGCAGGCTTGTTAACACCATAGCTTTCTCCATCTTTATTTATGCAACCGAGACATGAACTGTTAGAGACGCACACAGACGACGTGTCGATGTTCTCGAGATCTGGGCTGGAGACGTTTGCTACAAATTCTTTGGACACAAGAAATACACCCCCAAGGGTCGTACACTCTATAGGTATCCGCGACAGCAGGCATGATGCTATTAGACGTGACAAACAGCAAAGAGAAGCCCACTAGATCAATGTTACGGTCACAAAACTTCTTCCAAGACGTTGTGAATAAGAAGAAGAAGAAGAAGAAGATGATACAGCAGGAGACGAAAAA
Source organism: Rutpela maculata (assembly GCA_936432065.2). Lineage (NCBI taxonomy): Eukaryota > Metazoa > Arthropoda > Insecta > Coleoptera > Cerambycidae > Rutpela > Rutpela maculata. The sequence goes on from OW386288.2 coordinate 165,173,056, forward strand.
GAGCTTATATATTTAAAATCATCAAACGTCGACAGCAGAAGGAATGGGAAAAGGTTGAAAAGACTAATTAAGTTTAGCGGTTTAATTTTTTAATTCTTTTTACTGGCCTTAATTTTTATATTTTTTGTTTTACGCCGAAAGCTATATGTCTTGTCTACATTGTTTGAACTGATTGTTGCTTTGATACATTTATGCAGGGTGATCTACCATGGCATGCGGAAAATTTATCAGTAGGTTGTCCCCACCGAAAGGAGTTTAAAAAAATGAAAAATTAAAAAAATATTACCAAAAAAAATTAAATTATTTTTTTGTAAAAATGCGCCGCCAATGACGTTAACCAATCTGACGTAACGCGGTAAAACCATATCACTTCCCCTCCCCCTTTATCAGACTTGGGATTGACAGCAAAGCTGGAGAGGGTAAAAGTGACTTTTTGATTTTAATCAAATCACACTACAAAAATAGCAAAATACGTAGAAAAGACATTGACCCTATGCTAGTGAACTCTACAGTAACAAGTAGATATAAGAGATATTTACTTAAACCCGTCGATAACACAAAACACCAAACTTTGGCGGCACTTTGTACTTGCCGGTGTCCTGATTGTTCGACCGAAAGCAAAAAACGGGGCACTATGACCGCACTCGCCAGCTTAACTTTTTATGCCAATTAAGGAAATACGAACATCTCCGAATATGTTCTTTCCCAAGTTCGCTGCTCTATACTGACCACAGACAAGTAACAGTGACGTACCTTTGCAAGTTTTAATGCAACAAAAATTACTAAATTACTTCGGATCACTCAAAAATTTTGCAGGGATTTTCCCACATAGAAGACTAGTACACTATTTTATTTTCCGCATGTCATGGTAAATCACCTTGTATACATTTTTATTTTCTTGACTCTTGATATCAAATTAACTTGATTCCCTGTATTTTTGAAACTGAATTCTCGTTTAAATATAACGATTTTATTATCGTATGTTGATATTATTATTAAAACGTCATGAGAAATAATATAAAGATTTTTTTTGTTTAAAACAGCGGGGAGAAAAAGTACAATCGAACTCCAACAATGGAATTTAAATCAGGAGATATATCATTATTTATTGCTTTTTACAAGCTCAGTTTCCTGTAACGTTCCTGTTAACTATGTAATTGTATTCTGCTACTTTGATTAATTACCATAGGTGCAATAATCCGTTTTGTAATCACTGAAATGAATAATCCAGTTACTGTGTATTTAAATCTATTGGTTATTAACAGATTTGCTAATGAAACATTCAATAGAGATTAGATGTTATTATCATCAGCTATTTTGCAATAATTATGGGCAAATGGTCAGGATAGAGCTGGAATAGGAATGCATGTTTAACCTGTGAATAACTATAGACAGCGGTCGACAGTAATGCTATGCATGAATACCAATGGCCTCAAGATTAAATTCACACACAGAGGCTTAATTCGGTCCTTTAACATTTCATATTAATTATTCCAAGTGACCTACATCATGAAAGCATCGATACCGCAGAGGCTTAAAGAAAAAGGGAGAAACTAAGGCATCAACAATAATAATGATAATAATAATAATATTATAAGGGATAATCGCAAGATGATGCATGTTCATAGGAGCATCCATTCTAGGTCGTCTGTTCCTCGTCAACGGGGGAATCCAGGACTCTTGAGTCTGGAGTGTGCGCATGGCAGAGTAGCTCTGAGTGTGGCATGGAAGATCCTCAGGAGCTCGGACCCACTCCTGCGATTTTTGAGAGATCATAAAACTGTAGGAGTTGGCGCATTTTTATTTAAGGCAGCATGTAAGACCGCTGGACCTCTATTCTGTAAAAGCGTGAAAGCACATTCCCGTGAGAAGTGGGCGGAGTTCACTTGAAAATGAATAAAACGCTATTCTGTAACTACGGGAGTGATCACCTCGTACGAAAAATGCGCTAACTTACTTCTACTGAACCTCTATTCTGTAAAAGCGTGAAAGCACTTTCCCGTGAGAAGTAGGCGGAGTTCACTTGAAAATTAATAAAAGTCTATTCTGTAACTAAGGGAGTGATCACCTCGTGCGAAAAATGGGTGAACTTACTTCTACTGGTAAATCGTGAGGGAATCCGTCAGCTCCCCGGGAGAACGGCGATCCTAACCGTACTTTTATGACAGTTTGCGTCGGCCAAAAATTATTGTTGTTAAATCTGTGACTCGAATAGACATTGCGGAGTTGTTCATCGTCAATGAGTTAACAATATAATTCTTAGCAAATATTACAATTTCTCTTTTATTTTATTATAGTCATATTTTGTTAAATATATGTTACCAATAACGAGGATATATCCTTACGGAATTTTTGGTCAATAAATAAATTCTAGGTATTACGAGGTCTTCCTGATGCCGAGGAGGATTTGCAAGGGGAAGGGCAAGTTGTACTTCATAAGATTAACCCTTTCGACCATTAACCGACCGAGCATTTATAAGGAGGGTCAGCAAAGAACTTGCCCGTGATATAATCCTTTCATGCAAGCCCCCATACGACGTTCAGGAATCACCATCGAGCATAAAGTAAATACTATCACTAAGTTCCTCAAAAGGTGGACCCAATAAAATAACAACGGAACACTGAACAGCTGATGCTTTTGCGCCAACCTAATTGGTTGTATATTCGACTATTCTCGCTGAATCACTTCACGTTCACCACCTATTCACTGCACTTACAGAATACAATCTAGGACGGTCGGGTGAGATGCGTGTGATGGGAGCTCCCGCTTCGCACGATGAATGCTCACTCTCCCCCATAATAGTCTATTACGGAATAGAGGTCGCTGTTATATCGTGAGAGAATCAGTCAGTTCCCCTGGAGAATGGCAATTCTAACCGTACTTATATGACAGTCTGCGTCAACCAAAAATTATTGTTGATAAATCTGTGAACCAGAATGGACATTGCGGATTTGCTCATCGCTAATGTGGTAGTAATAATATAATTCTTAGCAAATATTACAATTACTCTTTTAGTTTATTATACTTATATATTTTTTAAATATACATTACCAATAACAAGGTTATATCCTTACGGAATTTTTGGTCAATAAATAAATTCTAGGTTTTACGACATCTTCGTGATGCCGAGGAGGATTTGGAAGGGGAACGGCAAGTTCCTCATAAGATTAACCCTTTGCATCATTAATCGACCACTGAACAGCTGATGCTTTTGTGTCAACCTAATTGGTTGTAAATTCGGCTATTCTCGATGAATCGCTTCACGTTTATCATCTATTCACTGCACTCACGGAATGCAATCTAGGACGGTCGGGTGAGATGCGTGTGATGGGAGCTCTCGCTTCGCACGATGAATGCTCACTCTCCCCATAATTACAGAATAGAGGTCCAGATGATCTCGGTCTCGTATTCGACTTCAGGCGAGGAGGCCGGCGAGAAGCTGATCCAGAATCAGTAACTGAGCTTGCGCCCAAATTAAAGCTGCCGAGCAGAGAAATCTATTCAGGCAGCACGTCAATAACCTCACGCACGATGTATTCTATAACAACATAGAGATGCTGGGTTTATCGGAAAAGCTGAGCTTTGCTTTTTACGGTCAGCAGGGCTGAAATCGGAGACCAATTCATTGTGGCATGCCAAGATGGTGTTATTAACACCTTGGTCTACCGCAGTCCCATTATGAGTGTGGAGATACCTGACGTTAATTGTAGGACCTGCAGTCAGGCGCCGGACTCGCTCATGCATTTACTCTCTGCATGTCCGATTTACTGCTGTACTACTACCTACGGCGAGTAGGTCAAACACCAGTGCTGCCTTATGTCCCCGGAGAGATCGAGTCCGTTGTTGAGAACGAGAAGTGGCGAATCTATTGGAACTACTTGTTCCCGACGGCCAGGCAGATTCAAGCAAGCAAGCCTGACATAGTCCTCCTCGACCATCAAACCAAGATGATGTATGTCATCGAGTTCTCGGCACCTGTCGAGACAAACATCATCTTGAAGGAGGGGGAGAAACGACCTAAATATCGAGATCTCTGGTATGAGCTCCGAGTGCTATACTGAGACTACCCGGTCAAGATTGTCGTCCTGATAATCGGTGTACTTGGTGGAAGGCCTACGCTGCTCTCGGAATTAAAGGCCATACCAGCTTGCCAAAAGTCAACAGAGTGGTTGGCAGGCCAAATGCAGAAGGCAGTTTTCATGGGGTCCCTCCGTCTTCTTAAGGCACACGAATCTGGAATCTGCAGTCACTAACCCTGCTGATGCGGGGAATGGCTGTGGATTATTCGCTGGCGCTTCTCCCGTGAGAATATCGGAGACACGGAAGAACTGTCCAGCATCGTGCACGCTAAAAAAAAATAAGTAATAATAAAAATAATAGATTATTGAATTCCTGAAAACTCCCCGTGTCTGTGCCCAACAATAACAGGCTTCGTGAAAACCACAATGACGGGATGGAAAACGGAAATGTAGCTCTACCATTCGAAAGGTCATTTAAGAACAGGGAACATGCAAATTAAAAGAGGAGTTTTCCAAGGAGATTCTTCTTCGCCTTTACTGCTTTGTCTAGCGCTCGCCCCCTGTCAAACCAACTGCGAAGGAATATTATCATCGCATGAGGCAAGCTCTTTTTTCATTCAAAAGTTTGGAGTAGAGTTTCGTCAGCTTTACCCAGGGTCCATGTCTCGGATTCATACGTCAGGACCGGGAGTATTGACGTTTTATACAGCATCAGCGGATCTTTGGAGCTGTATGTGACAACGGTGTATGGCTCCGGAGTTACAACTTTGAGCTCCATGAGAAATACAAACAGGTGGCAAAGAGTAGGAATGTGGTAACAAGCATAAGGATAGGACGACTCAGGTGGGCAGGATATGTCAATAGAGCTGATGACAATTACCTCCAAGAAAGATCATGGTTTCGGAACCAGCGGGAGCGAGAAGCCGCGGCAGGCCAAGATTACGGTGGAAAGATGTGTGTCGATGAGGATGCACTAAAAATCGGTGCAAAAAATTGGAAGCAGGAGTCGCGGAATCGGCAGGAATGGCGAAAGAAACTAGAGAAAGCCGGGACCCACATAGGGCTGTAGCACTAGGGATGATGATGACGAGGCAAGCTCTTAAGATCCGGCTAAACGCGAAGAACAAAATCGCAGTAATAATCACTACTTCCGTAGTGTTGGAATTGTCGTTTGGCTTCTAGGCGACATCGCCGAAATGGGCAGGAAGAGGAGAAAAATCCTATAATCTGCTTATGACTCCTTTATTGTAGAACTGAGCGCGTATAACCGACAGGGGAAGAACAAATTCATACGATTGGTTAAGGACACGAGCTTATATTCGATTCAGAAGTAAGCTCGTAAAATCTGGAAAGAATATCTCGGAACCCAAATGACTGATGGGAATGCCAAGACGAAAATTAAAATCTGCATCGAGTAAAGGATAATAGAATTACGCTGCGCCAAGCCTGTGCAGTAAATAAAGGCGTCTATGATGTGGTTGAATGGCTTGGCAGTAAAGTTTAATAGCAGCGCAGGATCAGGCGCTAAATACTAGATACCACCAGATGATCTTGAAACAGCCTTTGACAGTAAGCGTAGTAGGTACAACCTAGCAGAAGAACATGTCAGTCAGGTGGTGGCGAGAAGTACTACATTGGCTCCATCCCAATATACTCATCAACACAGCAGATATGCCAGATATCTCCACTGGGTCAGGTGGACGCACTTCGATATACCGGCGCCACAAAAATATTACAAATATGCCTACCCCTGAAAAGGTTGCCGATTACAACTGCCAGAGAAATTAGCGAATCAACCAGACATCGTCGTACACGATAAAAAGGAATCAGAAAAGGAGAACAAATACAAAGACCTCCAATGTGGAATTCAAAGACCACAATCGTGCCAGTAATTATAGGAGCGGAACTATTAAGAAAGGTGGAGCCTACAACAATTGCCTGGTCAACTGAGAGCACAACAAGTGCAGAAGATCGACCTATTGCGAGCGACGCTTATATTGAGGAAAGTCTGGGAGTTGTAGTATCTGTGACCTCAAGACCCCTTTCTGGGGTCTTGACTTTTAGAGCGGACATCACCGACGTCGCCTGAAGGGCCCAGAATCTGTCATGAACCCCAACAGAGCCGAATCCTGAACGCGCGTGAGGGATCGGTGAATAGTTTTCAGCTACGGCTGAGAAAGTATGTAGTTTTAGTCAATGATAAATGCTTTTATTAAGAAAAAAATTTATGCAGAGCGATAATTAGACTACCCTTATACTTAGCTCTATAAAATACTTAATTAACTGACTATTGCATTTTACTGATGCACGAAGAGAAAAACATTGAAAAGACAAAAACAAAAAAATTATTCTGCATTAGGTAATATTTCTCACCTATACTTGAACAAAATCAATATTGATGGCTCAGTAATACTGATTTTAACTTATGTTTAAATGTTAAAGCATTACAGGGTTTGAGAGAAGTAGGTAAAGAATTTTTTGCACGCTCAGGTAATTTGACACCTTCACTGAATTGATTAAAACATTTGTAAGTCACGTTTACAAATTAGCGATCGGTAAGCAATTACTTACCGATCAGGAGGCGATAAATAAACTAATAAATATAGAAATTTAAAAATAAAGTTTTATTAAAGACAAAATTAAAATTACAATTAATGTAGCATATTTTGAAATATCAACAGCTTTATACAAAAATATTGTGGCTTTGAGCATAGAGTATTCAGTTCATTAGCTTCCTGGTTTCATTTCTTGAAACAAAACAGGCTAGCATTACCTTTTCTGTGATATTTTCCAAATTTTTTTCTTGTTACACTACGCTGCGAATAGCTTGAAAGTTTTATCATATCTCTTTTTGGACTTTCGGGAATTATGGCTGGGCATCCTACTTGCCAAGCATCTTCTAAGTCTGAATAGTCACTTTCCTGAATCATGACTTAAAAGAAGCTTAAGTTGTGACAAAAATCTTATCTTGGAGAAATTTCTAATGGCAGCAGATGTCACTTGACAATAAATATTCGATCTCATAGTAACCAAAGCGAAAACTTTTTCATGTACGACTTGTTGGTTTTATATATTTTTAAAATATTTTTTTAGTTTTAATTATATTTTTTCAGTATTTTAGCGCGCAAAAAAACGTCTTAAGCACTGCGGCCACTAAGTGCTTTACTGGTTTCGTCTCGATCTCCAAACATATCCTCAACCAGTAAAGAACACTTACTGACTTTAATACACTTAATATACTATTACATTTTCATCGCATTATAAGAGAACGATTTTTTTAAATAAGCATGTTCTAAATCTTGATATATTAAACATTTCATGCAAATGTACATTTACTGAGTGCTGTTGATACCCTCTTGCAAATTTTTCTCCGTATGTATGATGCGACACCAGAATAAATTGTGGAATGAGCAAAGGATGAGAGGTGTAACTCTTCCAATCCAAATCAATCAAATTCATGCAAATTTCATGTCAATTAATGAAGTATATTGCCGTAATGCTCGTGGCATAATATGCATTGAGCACCAAAGCATTCGGACGGCTAGCAGATGGCATTTTTTCGATGGAAGACTGGCAGATCATGGTTTTTTACATTTTATACTATAAACCATTAAATACAAGAAGATTCAACGTCAGTAATTTAAGTCAAACTACTTTGTTTTTTTGACAATCTTTTTCAAGTGGCAGATGTATTTTGACCAGTAACTAAGGTGACAGACAGGCCTTTTAGGCGTGATGTCTAGGATTCATAAAAAAAAAGTATTAATGACTTCAGTATCGACATAGTTGGGACGCCTCTGTCAAGCCTTATCCCGCTGCTCGCATAACAAACTCAGCAATCACCATTTACTAATTAGAAGGACAGGTACATGGTGAAAAACAGCTTTACAAATTTATTAAAATAACTCAACGAAATCTGTAGCTACCTTCCGGTCTAATAAACTCTCTTCTTAAATTACGTGTTCCTTCTAGTGAATTGTTGTACTTGACTCTATTAAAATGCACATAATAAGTATAAACCATCATTTATTAAAGCTATTTAATAAAAGTTAAATAAAAAAATTGATATTTGGGATGAAATCTGCGCAAATACACTTCTTCGTAAGTCGAACGTAGGACGACATAAATGGATTTATATTTCTCTGTCAATTTTTCAACTTTCGTAAACCGCCGAGTAAGCAGCTACTGAAAATGCGGTTTCTCAAACAGAAATGTGAGTTTGAACGTGTAACAGCCCACTCAGAGATTATTGTAAATGTAAGGCAAATCAACCGAACATGTTTTTGTATCTCAGTTTCTTTTTCTACAGGAATAAATCCGCTTACAATTTTTTATTTAAATACAAACAGTTGTAATGATAGGCGGTAAGTAAACTTTGGTGTAGTACTAAAATTGCTCTGGATTGCATGTTGTGATAATTTCATAGTAAATACAAATTGAATAAGTATATCAAATGATGTTTCATTTTTTATTTGTTTATTAAAGAACTGAAACTATAGAAAATAATACAGACCAACACCCATTTATCTCCTAAAGAGGGCAAAATAAAGGCCTTGTTCTAAAGGTCTGGGTCTAATCTAACTTTTCTTAAGTATTTTGACACGCTGAAGCCAATTTTAGACAAAAAAATTATATCGTGTCAGTTTCCCTCTACAACCTCCTTTTATCTCCTAGAGGTGGCAGAGGGAAACTGACATGATAGAAAATACTTCAGAAGAAATAGATGAGAACCTTAGAACAAGACCTTTTCTTTGCCCTTTTAGGGAATAAGACAGAAACTGATGCGGCAGATTTCTTTTTAATATCAGAATAGGTTTGAGGATGTCACAAAATATAGGATAAGATGGTTCTGATCAATAGCGCAGCCCATTTTACTTCCACGTCCAGTGGAAGTATAGTAACGACAAAAAAATTTTTAATAATTTTTATTGTCCAAATAGGCTTAAAATGTCATGAAACGTCGAGATTTTAAGTTTGAGCGAAAAAAAATTTTCTGTCTGTCTGTCGGTCTGTCTGTCGGTCTGTCTGTAACTTTTTTTTGTGCGCACGTTTACTCTGGAACCGTTTAAGATATTGACTTGAAATTTGGTACACTTATGTACTTTAACGAGATCTAGAACTAGATTATATTTTCATCTTCCGTCGAAGAATTGGGGGGTAAATTGTGGTAAATTTGGGGTAAATAGGTCAATCAAGCAGGTAAGAGTCCATAAAATTGGTATTTAGTATATACAAGAGAAGCTAAGGTCTCAAAAAAATTTTCGGCATTAGGCACCCCCATTACCACCCCCACCCCCTTATTAAAGGGGATGAAAAAAAATTGTGATTTAGTGTATGTCAGAAACCCCAAAATATTTTTTGTACTTCATCCACCCCCACTATCACCACCCCCCTCCCCACTACCGGTGTGGGGTATGGTTTTATGGGTTTTGTGGGTAGAGGATTTTAAATATTATATTATTAAAGTTCCATAAACAATTATTTTCACATACAAAGTTTTTTCGTTGTGAGTGACTTGGATAGAGAATCTGGATGTGGAGGTAGTGATTCCTTGGGCAGCGGTTTTTCTTCTGTCGACGTGTGTAACTTTACTTCTTTATTTGCTATATTCGTTTTAAATTTAATACTGCATTTATGTGTCATTGTCACTTTACTTTCAACGTAAGCTCTCTATTTCAAAATTTGTCTCATTCTACCAACGGATATATAATCGTCGCCGCAATAAACTTTATTATTCCCAACTTCATTAACTGTTGTTGACTGCACTTTTAAGGCTTTATTGTTTATGTTTTATTTTAACCTGGGTACTTTGTTAAAAGGGCAATATTCCTAAACATACAGTAAGTGGAAATCTCGTTCCTATGTCAAAAGTTAAAATAACAGAAAAGTCAAATTTGGTGGATACGTTAAGTTGCCGAACCCTTTTGTCTTTGAAATTTAAAGTTATTAACTATTGAGCTGGGAGTGCGGGGGGGGGGGGGTGTAAGTTCATATTTAATGTTACTTAACGTAATGGAGGCAAGTATTGTCTCACTGACCCTCTAATTACTTCCACATCCAGTGGAAGTATAGTAACGACAAAAATATTTTAAACTATTTTTATTGTTCAAATAGGCTTAGATTGTGGCGAAACGTCGAGATTTTAAATTTGAGTGAAAAAAATTTCTGTCTGTCGGTCTGTCTGTAACTTTTTTTGTGCGCACGTTTACTCTGGAACCGTTTGAGATATTGACTTGAAATTTGGTACACATATGTAGTTTAACGAAATCTAGAACTAGATTATATTTTCATCTTGTTCCGTCGAAGGGTTGGGGGGTAAATTGGGGTAAATTTCGGGTAAATAGGTAAATCAAGCAGGTAAGAGTCCATAAAATTGATATTTAGTATATACAAGAGAAGCTAAGGTCTCAAAAAAAATTTTGGCATTAGCCACCCTCATTACCACCCCCACCCCATTATTAATGGGGATGAAAAAAAAATTGTGATTTAGAGTGTGTACAAGAACCAGAAACCTCAAAATATTTTTTTACTTCATCCACCTCCACTACCACCCCCTATAACCACCCCCACCCCGATGTGGGGTATCGTTTTATGGGTTTTTGGGGTAGAGGATTTCAAATATTATATTATTAAAGTTCCATAAACAATTATTTCCACATACAAAATTTTTTCGTTGTGAGTGACTTGGATAAAAAATCTGGATGTGGAAGTAGTGATACCTTGGGCAGCGGTTTTTTCTCTTGGTATTGCAAATGTAATGCTATTTTGCATTATAAATGAAACTACAAAGCCAAATATTTTTTTAAAATCCTTCGTTTTTTTCGACGAGTTTCGCTAAAAACTTTTGACAGTACCTTTTTGATTACTTTTTAGATAATCGTAATGTGCATTTTCTTTCGAAACAATGAGTGGTAATAAGTTATGAATAGAAATTTATCACGAATGAGCCATGCCGCCATTAATTGTTGAAATTTTAAAAATATCCTAAATCTTAATAATAATAATAGTAATATGAAATTATTTTAATTAGAGTCCAGCCTTAGGCTTAGATAATTTCAAAATAATATCTGTTAATTTTAAATTCTTTTCTTTGGCACTTCGGACCGTGTAAAGGAAGTCACCAAACCAGTGAACGGCAGCATTATAGAACATCTCAGCGAGGGAGAGTCCTACAACCACCTGGTTGTCTCCCAAAGAGGCCCTCAAGACACAACTCTGATGAAAAAGGACCATAGCACTAGTTATATTCTGTAAAACTAAGACAAGAATAAAATTTCTGCTACAAATATGCTGACCATCCATATTCTTTTGAACTCATTTGATGTTCTTCATTGGATGGCAGATGAGAGAAAGAAGTTCTAGATAGAAAAACTAGAAAAATTATTAATGTGTCGAAGCCTGCACCCAATATCCCCCATGGAACGTATGTATCCCACGATATTTTGGAGGGAGATGTTTTACTATCCTGGAATATCTGCGTGAGAGAGTAACACTAGATACAGGTAATCCAACACTTAGTTACGATTCCCTGGTACACATGATTACGATGCATGAAAAGAAAAGCAAAGGAGCGTTCTGTTTCTCTCTAAGAGTCACTCATCAGTGGACTACCGGAGCTCGCACCTGATTCCATGCAAAAAAGTATTCATCTAGACCTGAGGAAGAAGCCAAAATCTCTAAGGCAGAGCATGAAAAACTTTGAGATCTAAGGTCGCATGACTTGACGTTTGCTTTCCTCAAATCGGAAAGCTTAAGATCGGAAATCCAGGGATTTGTATTGGCCAGTCATGATAAGTAATAAATACCCGGGTGTACCAAAGCGATATTCTAAAGGAATATGTCCGAACTACATGCAGGTCCTGTAATTCACATCCGAATATCCTACATGTATATTCTCGGCATGTCCTATTCATGCCTCTTTCATCAGGCATAACGCAGCTTTTAGGATGCTATATTACCCCATTAGATATGCTTATGTTATCGGCCATGATCCCATCGGGCTGTACGTACTTCAAGACATCGAGGCAGTCTTAGAGATCAGCAAATAAAGTATATATTAGAATTATTTCTCAATAGCTCGAAAACTGAATTTCACCAGGACAGACATACTGCTTCTGAAAGTAATTGAAAAAAGGATGTATATTATTGAGTTTTTTATCCAGCAGAGAGAATTTTTAAAACGAAAAAATTCAGAAGTGAGATAAATACAAAGATTTGCAGTTCGTATTTAGTACAATGTATCCAATTTTTGTAATTAAATTGGTGGTCTTGACATTTGTGATCTTGGAGGTATCAAACTGTTTTGTCATAAGGATTTCTTCTAAATTGGTCTCCACGTCGTACGTGTCGTGACCAAAATTCAAAAGGCAACTCTGCTGGATTCTCTCCTTATCGTGAGATCGTACGAGGGCGCGCTGAGCCATTGTCTCGTACCTTCATTATTTGGGATGAGATTGGAAGGTTAAAATGCCTCTATTACTTCGGACTGATTGTCGTAATGATGACTGATGGTAATAATAATAGTAATATGACTTTATTTCAGGAGAAATTTAGCCCCTGCTTTAGCCTTAGATATTCTAAAAATAGTATCTGTCAAATTTTAGATGTATTTTCTTGGTAGTTCTCTAATAATAGGAAAAAATACAGTTTGATACGAACTATCTAAGAGGCCTTCCCTAGGAAGCATTATCTGACATATATTCAGAGCAACTTTTTTCTTAGAGTGACCCAAGCAATCGCCTCCTTAACTTTTTACACTTACTTACAAAATGCCTTGTATATTCAGAGCATTCTGAAATATTTAACAATGTCGAGTACGAAAAGACAGTCCACAAAAATATTTCACGCAAGTTGAAAGTTCCTTAATATTACCTGATCTCTCGTAAATCCCTTTACTTTGTATATTCCAGGAGCACTATCGTAAATAATTAATAAGCGAAAACCACAATTCCCCTTTTGTCAGCCACACATTATTCTTGTTGCGCAGTTGAAATGACAGGAGTTAAAACACTTAATGATAATGGTTTTGGGCGCGCAAGCCAGGCAATAACAATAAAAACTAACCTTAGTTTCAATATTTATTTTTACGCGCGACAAGCGCTGTTGTACTATATTAATTTTTCAGCGGAACACCGAACGGTTGGGTCATAAAGTGCTGTTTTTACCGGTCCGCAGTTACGTGATATGTACTTAATACTGAACATGGGCGTGCTATCGGTATGATTTAGTAAAAAAATAATTTAAAAAACTTTATGCCATTTACACGATCTGCACTTTTATTGTCCGGCAGGGTGATAAAAATTTGATATTGCTGATACTCTGCCATCGGAAAAAATTGAAGGGCCAATTGGAAAAGAAAAACGCTTATATTCAATAGGGATAACAGGTGCTTACTGATCTGAATAGCCTGCGAATTTAAATATGTATCGTCTTGTTTTATTGAGTTTTTACGGCCACGAATGGCGTTTGTATGGAATCTCATCATCTTGTAAATTGTACACGTAGTGGTGTTTGCTGCCTCTGTTTTATTCAAATGCGAAAAACTGTCCCTGGATCTATTTATCTTTTATGTTTGCTAAAGGCGGTTCGTATTTTTTTTTTAATTTGCATAAGTGTAGCTAAGTTATGGACATTATTTATTGAAGAAAATAATAAAAATCCACTTGTTTCTAATGCAATCGTACATTTGAATAAGGAAAATAAACAGTGGCATACCAATTATTATAACTATTATAGCTAGTGCACTAATATAACTAGTGCAAATATGTTCTTTAACGTGAAAATATATTTTTTTGCACGATCGAGATTTTTTGTTTATTTACAAGGTCTCTTTCCAAGACGGTAGGTTATGTTTACTGGTTGCTAGGCATAACACGTCGGCAAGTAATTTACTTACCGACGTCTGAACGGTAAGTAAAATTAATATTATACATTTCATAGCGATCCTTGGATTTTTCTGATTTTTCAAACTTTAATTTTTTTCTACTTTATTTTTATTAAAACAACAAATGTTTTTAGTGCAAGATATTGTAAAGGGCTGTTATATTATTATTATTATCATCGACTTAACAGCGGCACACTTTCTCAGCTGTAGCTGGAAACTATTCACAGAATCCCTCGCGCGCGATTGAAATTCGGCTCTGTTGGAGCCCGTTCCAGGTTTTTGGGCCCTTCAGTTGGTGATGCTTGCTCTAACAGCTCACAGTCCAGACCCTAACAAGGCATCACAGAGACTCCTAGTCCAGGACTTTCCTTAAAATATGCGCTGTTCCCAATAGTGCGATCTTCTGCTCTTCTTATGCGCTCGGTTGACCAGGCAGCTGTTGTAGACTCTAGTCAGAGCCCTTCTTGACGGTTCCAAGTGCTCCTACAATTACTGGTACGACTGTGGTCTTTGCATTCCACATTCTACTAACTTCTATTTGGAGGTCTTTATACTTGATCAACTTTTCCGTTTCCTTGAGCATCACGTTGGTATCATTTGGAATGGATACATCGATCAGCAAACAGGATTTTTCCTTTTTGTTATGTAAGACGATGTCTGGCCTGTTTGCGCGTATTTCTCTGTCAGTTATAATCGGCAAATCCGACATAATTGTGATGTCGTTGGTATTGACAACATTCTCGGGGGCATACTCATAATATTTTGGCGGTACTGGTATCTCGAAGTGCTTGCACATGACCCAGTGGAGATATCTGGCCATTCTGTTGTGCCTGTGAGTGTACTCTGATGGTGCCAGGGTAGTACATCCCGCCACTACGTGGCTGACATGTTCTTCCGCTAGTCCGCACATCCTCCGTCTCCCCCTTCAAGCCCGAGCCATTCAACCACTGCATAGACTTTTTATCTACTGCTGGTCGGTCGAGACCGCGGAAGAATTTTCCATGCATCAGCTTTGCGCAGAGTATTTCTATTTTCCTCTTTTCGATGCTGGTTTTAATTTTCTTCTTATTCTTCTTCTTCTTAGCTTATTGTTATTATTATTATTATTAAATTATATTAGAACATATTACAATGTAAAATGTATGAAAAGAAATCATGAATTCAAAATTTTTTTAATTGTACAAGAGATCATTTTTGTACATTTCTTGAACTGTATCTCAGAAACTAGACATAGGATCGAATTGGGCCCATGAGAGCTTTTGTTCAGAAGAACTATAACATACTGAATTTTCAGACAAATCGACTGGGACCCACTTTCCATTTGTTTTGTGCGGGGTTCTTTGGGATACAGGTAAAGACAGCAAAATTGTAAAATTCTAAAGCTACAATATCCAGCATCATTACTTCGTAATACGGAGCACTTATACTCTTTTGTGTTTTAATTTTCAGTTTCTCTTCTTCTGAGTCTTTTGAGTTTTCTGTTTCTGACACCACACACATCCATGTGATATTTCATGACATTGCATATTTTTTTGCTGCTCGTTACAATCTGCGTGGTTCTTTCTTAGTTTGTTCATGATCTTTTCAATTGTTGTTCAGTATTGGCGCTTTCTTCAGTAGACGTATTGGTTCTCTTCTTTGGGCATATTCCTAGCACTTCATTGCGTGCGTTTTTATACTTTTTATTATTCGTTTCCTATTACCTTGGACGGTTTCTGTCGTTCCTCTGGTTATATTATTTTTGCGAGCAGTTGTACGATGTCCCTGTTAGTTCTTCTTAGATTTCTTCTATTAGCTTTTATTGTTACCATGTTTTTAATCTAGTATGTCATCGTTACAGTATCGTGTTTATGTATATTCTCTTGATCAGTCTCGATGTGTTTTTTTTTATGAAGGGCAAAATTGCCCTTGTAGCTGCCATTTTAATCCTTCCCTATAGTTTCTCTTCTTATCAGATGGATCACCAGATGTGCTCTTAGGTATTTCAGTTTGTTAGTTATTCTTAGGCCGTAGTCATCTATTTTGTATTTTTCTCCCCTGGCCGGCTCTTTTTTATTGATGGGTCTCACATTATTATTAGACTTATGTTCTCTAGGAAGTTGAGAATAGCCTTCTCTTCTTCGACAGATAAAGGAATAGTTATTTACATTAGTAAATGCTAAAGTTTACTTTTAAAATCATAAACCATTTCAGGGTGATTATGTCAACAAAAAAAAAGTTACAGACAGTCCGGCCGACAGACAGATCTATAGATAAACAAAATTTGTTTTTGCTCAAACTTAAAATCTCGACGTTTCTTGACGTACTAAGTCTATTTGAACAAAAAAAATAATGTCGTTTTTATCATTACTACACTTCCACTCCACTATGTGAACGTAAAATTAAAAAAATTCAATGATATTTATATCAATATGTTTAAATGTTGTAGATGTAAATATGCAAATAATAGTGCTATCAAATTGGGCTAGTAGTCTCTGAAACCCTCGTAATCTACATTTGTTAATTTGCACATATTTCTGTCTCTATCACGAACAGAAATCAACGTTGAATATATTTTATCTGGAGCGCAACATTTTATTGCTTTAATTAAACAGTTTATACGTAAATTTGCGTTGAAATATATATACGTACTTGTGATTATTTTCAGTTAACTGCTCCATGCAATAACTTAATGGATCTAAATTATTAGCGAGCAAACATTGTAGCAGCGGCAACATGAACACAAAAGTACACTTTTCCCAGAAATTAACGCATCACTGTGATTCTTCTTAACAAAACAAATATATTTAATTACTTCCACATCTACGTAGTGGAGGGGAAGTATAATAACGGTAAATATATATATATATATATATATATATATATATATATATATATATATATATATATATATATATATATATATATATATATATATATATATATATATATATATATATATATATATATATATATATATATATATATATATATATATATATATATATATATATATATATATATATATATATATATATATATATATATATATATATATATATATATATATATATATATATATATATATATATATATATATATATATATATATATATATATATATATATATATATATATATATATATTTATTTATTTAAAGTCTATTTCCTCCTATTTCCGCTACCTACGCCAGGAGACGGGCTACCCCCAACATGGAAACTTTGTCGAACCTCTTTTCTGTCGAAGAGTAGAGATCTTTTCCTTGTCTAACATTTAGTAGACAAGGGACCAACTGCTTTACATTATCTCCGAAGGATCGTATATCCATCACGTAAACCTCGTCTCAAATTACATAGCTTCTACGTTACGAAATTACCTACTTTCGTTATATTACTACTCTAATCTGGTCACGCTAATATACTACTTAGGAAAATACTTTAAAACCCTCATCATTGGAGAACGAATCAAAACAACTACTCTTCTAGCTAATACTGACGAGGAATTGAGTAAAATGATAGAATTTTTAGCATTTTAGGGCAAAAATAAATACGAACGACTTGTCAACTTCTTTCATCAACTTACTAACATCTAACATTCCGTATGAAAAACAAGAAAATAACCATTCTTTCTATATACTGATGATCTAAGTCTGATCATGTCGATATATTATAAGAAGCCTCCCTTATGAGGCATTTTTTCTAATATCTCTAGCCCTACCTAGAGGATACTCCATTATAATCAAACGTTTGTTACATTTCAATAGGCTATTGTCTATGTTCAAAAAAAGAGGGTTGAAAGGAACTAAAACGTTAAAGGGTTTTTATTGTTTCTTATGTTCAATTGACCCCAAAATATGAGAAAGCCGCGGAGTGCTACCATTTAAAGGTGTGCGTTTTTGAGATCGAAGTAAAGTAAGGTCCAGTTTTCACATTTTTGAGTTTTGCTTGAAAACTATGCATTTTTCCTATAAACACGTCAATAGAAAAGTTGTAGAGAATTAAATTTCCAATCGAAATGGTATCTTTAGAAGTCAAAATTTTTTTTTTAAAAAATACGCCTAAAAAACAAAACAAAAAAAACGAAAAAATGCAATTTTTGATTTTTTTTTTATTTTAGCCTGTAATTTTTTTTCGGGTACATTTAGGCATAGACATTGCTGCATAAAAAAAATCTGGCGTTTTACCCGTTAAAATGAGATATTGTAAACAATTTTATGATTAATAGTGACCGAGATATAGCATTTCAAAGTTTGCAACTTTTAACTTTTTTTGATAGTTTTTGCTATTTTTTTTTTCAAATTTCGTCCTGTAACTTTTTTTCTGGGTGAATTTAGGTATACACAGCGTCTCGAAGATTGTTACTTTTATTAACTTTTTTCTAATTTTTACGTTCTTTTTTAAATTTCGGCCTATAACTTATTTGTCAAATACTTTAAGTACAGATATTGCTACATTGAATGTATTCGCAGCATTCTTGTTTAAATTGTCTGCAGTAGAACTTTAACCCATCTTAAAGCATTGTTTTATCTCCTTATTATCCTTATCCATTTTTCGTATTTTCGGCCTCAGAAAATTAGCTTACTGGCACTTTTGCTTGATTACGTCTACAAGATATCATCATGAAATGTGTTAATATTTCATGATGATCTTGTAGACGTAATCAAGATACCTATGAGATATTCATGCTGTCATAACATTTAGTGTGTCTAAGCCTTTATAGGCAACAGATACTTTTTGTACGTGAGAGAATCTGATTTTAGTTGTGTTAGTATTACGAATATATCATGCTCAGTTCATTTACAGTTTTAGTAAAATACAGTTAAATCCAGCATTTAAATAATTTCATAATGTGCAGTTAGAAACATAAATAATGTATAACAGGTATACAATTATGAATAAATTAATTTAATCTATCTTCTCTAAGTTGTTATTTGAACAAAAAAAAATCACGTGATATAAAGTTCAGAAGTGGAAAAATGTAAAAAGTTATTTTTTAAGCGCAATAATCAACGATATCTAGACTATATCTTGGTTACTATTGATCACATAAACTTCTATTGCAGACCATTTAAACAAAAATGCTGCGAGTACATTCAATGTAGCACTATCTGTACTTAAAGTATTTGACAAATAAGTTATTAAGAAATTTAAAAAAGAACGTAAAAATTAGAAAAAAGTTAATAAAAGTAACAATCTTCGAAACGCTGTATCTAGGTTTCTATTTGTCGTAGAGACTTTTACCAGCCACCATTTCAACGGACGTAAAGTCTGCTTTCACTTCAATATAATATATAATAATAGTAAAAATTAGCAAAAAAAGTTTCAATGGGTAAAAAGTTACAGGCTAAAATTAAAAAAAAATAAAATATTGCATTTATTCGTTTTTTTTTTGTTTTTGGGAAGAATTTTTGTAAAAAAAATTATTTTGACTTCTGAAGGTGTCATTTCGATTGGAAATTGAATTCACTACGACTTTTCTATTGACGTGTTTATAGGAAAAATGCATAGTTTTCGAGCAAAACTTAAAAATGTGAAAAGTGAACCATTTTACTTCGATCTCAAAAACGCACCCTTTAAATGGTAGCACTCCGCGGTTTTCTCATATTTTGAGGTCAATTGAACATAAGAAACAATAAAAGCCCTTTAACGTTTTAGTTCCTTTCTACAGTACATAGACAATAAACTACAAAGCCAAGAACTACTAAAAAACACAAAGAAAATAGGTTTTCCAATAATGAGTATTTTAAAGTATTTTTTTGTAACGTCATATCCTAAAATAACATTTATTTGACAGTGTCAATAAATCCAAACTATGTCATTATTGACAAGTGTAAAACAAAGAAAAAAGAGTGAAATAATAGTATATTATTCAACGAGCGGTAATGTAGGTAATAAATCACGCGGATGAAAGTTTACAGCACGAGGCGTAGGCGAGTGTTGTAATTCATCAGGTGAGTTATTACCATTACCGCAAGTGAAAACACTGTACAATATTGCCTCTTCTTTAATTTCCTGATCTAAAATTTAATATTATGTTTATTTTAACATGCTTCATACAATATGAATTCTATATTAGAATTAAATATCAGAAACATCTACAATTGCATAGCATGTGTGACATCAGTTTTTTTTAGTAACTTTAATTAAAGATTGTTTTAGATATAAACCGATTGACCGTTTTCCTATTTCTGACATTTTTTATTTGAAACGTTTAAAAAGTCATACCAAACGTGTCAATTTTTCTCTTTTTACGTGCCAGTAATGTCATCTGTCTCTTGTAATATAGGCATTATTTGGTTCGTAGCATGCAGTAATATCATCAATTAATATGTCTGCGAAGTAATGTAACAATCAGTCCAATTGATTCACCGTTCCAGTCTCGGGAGATTGGGTTTGAAGCTCATATATATAAGCGAACCTTAACAGTGAATGAACTTTCTGTTCTCTTAAAGAAACTTTCAACTTTGAATGACTTTGTCCCTTCCGCGAAAGGGAGTAAACTTTTTTATTTCAGCAGCTTTTTGTGAGGTTTAATTATTAAATTCTTCTCTGGATATACGTCTTATATTCTCAGGAAGCAGTGCTTCCTTCTAAACGGTCACGGGATTTATACAGGGCGATTCGATTTTAATCAGTATAAATATAGAAATCTATAAAATGACTCAAAACTACACAGTTTTATTTATGTGACAATTTGTTCGAAATTGTACGATTCGAGGATGTTTTTACTTTGTAACTATAAAAAAACCGCTGCCCTAAGAATCACTACTTCCACATCCAGATTTTCTATCCAAGTCACTCACAACAAAAAAATTTTGTATGTGGAAATAATTGTTTATGGAACTTTAATAATATAATACTTGAAATCCTTAAAACGATACCCCACATCGGTAGTAGGGTGGGGGTGGTGATAGGGGTGGTAGTTGGGGTGGATGAAGTAAAAAAATATTTTGAGGTTTCTGGTTCTTGTACACACACTAAATCATATTTTTTTTTCATCCACTTTAATAATGGGGTGGGGATGGTAATGGGGATGGCTAATGCCAAAAATTTTTTTGAGACCTTAGCTTCTCTTTTATATACTAAACACCAATCTTATTGACTCTTACCTGCTTGATTTACGTATTTACCACAAATGTACCCCAATTTACCCCTCAACTCTTCGACGGAACAAGATGAAAATATAATCTAGTTTCGTTAAAGTACACATGTATACCAAATTTCAAGTCAATATCTTAAACGGTTCCAGAGTAAACGTGCGCACAAAAAAGTTACAGACAGACAGAGAGACTTTTTTTGCTCAAACTTATAATCTCGACGTTTCATGACATTCTAAGCCTATTTGAACAATAAAAATTTTTAAAAATTTTTTTGCGTTACTATACTTCCACTGGATGTGGAAGTAAAATATGATTGAAAATATGACTCTAGAAAAAAGCTATAAAATTTTTCTAGACTTTACTACAAAACAAGTGAAGGCAAACACTAAAATGCCCTCGGAATTACCAAGGTTAGATTACCAAAATTCTACTATAAACAAAACCTCTGGTAGCAATTAGACGGACAATAAAAATTCATAGGTTACTATTCTTTTCAATTTCAAAATCAAACTGTGTAGGTATCTTCCTTAATCTAAACAATCATTTAGCTTACAATTTATTATTATTGTTTTTTCCTCTTCTTATCGACTAGGTAGAAGGTTTTTTTTGCTATGTACTATGCTATCTTACAAGGGATATGGATCTGAAGCATTAAAATAGACTCTCTGAAACCATTCTATATAAAATGCCTGGTCAAAGTATTAGTCGTGATGTGTTAAATTTTTTTGTGATTTTTTTACCGAAACGGTTTGAGTGTGCCGTCAAAATTGAATCGTTATTCTGTTAGCATTTTTTTCTGTACTGCATTGGAGATTGTTTCTTGTGCTTTGTTACTTTGAATTTTTGAAAATTCTAAATAAATATGTGTGAAATAGGGTTTAATAAGGCTTCATTCACTTAAAATACGTCTGGTTCTCCATGTTTTCTTTACACAATAAACAATTATTTATCTACTAAAGATAATGAGACATATTTTAGATAAGGATAATAGTCTGGGATTCGGCCGCGTGATATCTACCTTCAACTTTTTTCATGATGAAAATTTTTCTACAAGCTACTAGTATCGTGCTTTTGATGAAACGACCGGGTTGCCTATCAAAAATCTGGCACTAATAGTAACAATTAAATAAAATAATGAACAATAACTTCAATAAACTACTTTTTTCATAAAGAATACTATTCCATTTCGGAGATAATATTGAGCGAAGTGGAAATATGTAGGTTGCCAGCCGCTATCTTATCCCGCATCCCAGGCAATCCTTAGTAAAGAGTATTGTATACTCAGCTATATATATCCTGGACATTCAGATATCGGGGGTAGAGAAATTCCAATCGAACTGTTTGTGAAATATTTGGCGGTGAACTTAGACGTTTAATACACACGTTAACGAGACCTTACGTAAGGTCTACTTCATGTCCAGAAGTCTGTATCTGCTCCTGGCAAGGGGTAGCGGACTCAACAGGACGAAAAAAAAATGTTGTACACAATGGTAATCAGGCCAGCCATCACATACGCGGCGCCGGTGTGGTGCAGCATCCTGGCTACGACAATGCGAAAATTAAAGGTATTAAAACACTTTATGCGCCTCATTTCAGAGGCGCATAAGGCGCATTTGAGGCTCTAGTTCTCCTTCAGAATCCCTCAGATATCTCTATGCACGTTGCCACGACATAACCCCACTACGTCCAAGAAACATCGCAAAAATTCTACCAGTTTAAACTGGGCAGTAGTCCGCTAACCCGCAATATTACCCGAATCAGACAGCATAACGCAATACTTTCCGGTATAAAATACCTCCTACCATACCAGGCGTTGCCTAACTTCCGGCAACTTTCTTCTACGAAAACTTACCTCTATTCTACTCTTTATCTTTCCTCAACTTTCCAACTTTCCAACCCCCATCTTCTCATTTAATCAATGAAATTTTTTAAAAGGGATTTCATGGAGTTAAGGGGTTTGAATAGATACGTTTTAATGAACAAATACAAAATTCTGAAGGAGAACTAGAGCCGTTAATGTTATCGACATCGATAATAAAATAAGTACTCTTTATAAACATCAATACACTGATCACTGCACTAGATGCGCATTTCCTCAATCAAGTTGGCAGCATCTGCAGATGATTAAATATGACATTTACTTATATTATCATTTAGTAATTGAATGAACTATGAACAAATCCAATTTGAAGGTAAAATATTCATCTGCTTACGAATGTTTCTACAATTTGATATTTCTGATACCTATAGTCCAGTAAATGGAAGAACTGTACAGAACATTGAGGAGAAAAGACTTTTTCTCTTCAGGAATGCATTGGGGGTAGTTAGGAGGTAAACGTACTAAAAGTCCCCGCCAATAGCCCCGCCGCTTCAGGAGGGATGGGGGTGGAATGATTCCTTTCTTCGATTCCCGCTTATAACTCGGAAACGAAGCGTCGTACAGAAAAAGGTAATCTAAGCAAAATTAAGCATAATTAAATTTCCTACGTGTTATAGTTTACGAGATATTCGCCAGCGAAAATCGATAATTAATAAAAAAAAATCAATTATGTACCTTGAATATTCCTATTCAAATCCGAAGCAAAATTAAAAAGTTATAAGAGTATCTTCAATTTAAGTGAGTCACACTGTATATTTAAGGAAATGTATAGATTTCTACAAAATATTACGTTAGTAAATACGCAATATAAAGATTGTTTTGTGACTGTGATTTATTAGAAGACCACGGGAAACCGCTTTGATAGAAATATTCAAGGTACATAATTGATTTTTTTTATTATTAATCATCGATTTTCGCTGGCGAGTTTCTCGTAAGCTATAACACATAGGAAGAAAATGAATATAAACATTCTTGAAGAAAATTTAATTACGTTAAATTTTGCATAGATTACTTTTTTCCATACGACGCATCGTTTCCGAGTTATAAGCGAAGAATCGAAAAAAGGAACATTTCCATCCCCCTCCCCCCCCTGAAGCGGCGGGGCTAGGGGCGGAGACTTTTAGTATTTTTACCTCCTAACTATCCCCAACACAACTGAAGAGGAAAATTCTCCCCTCCTAAATGTTCTCTACAATCCCCTTTTGGACATTCATTGATTGGACTAATGGTCACCGTAAATTAAAGAAAATATGTCTGCAAAAAAATCTGTCGATAGTACCTTTACTTATTTCAACAATACATCTCCTTTATTGGTCTTAACCTATAATTCATATTAGACAATAATAATTTTATATATTTAAAAAATAGATATGACATTCTCAAAGTGAAAAGTCGTTGAAGGTAAATTAAAAAGAAGAGAGGGACAGGCTCTAAATAAAAATAATTAAAGCAAAATAACGCCTCTTGAGAATTCCAAGCAGCTATCTAATAACGTCCTAAATAATATAGAACCTGACAATCACTTTTACATGTTGTTAATCACTTAAAAATTATCATGACTTAGGCTATATCAAGCGAATTCGAGAAAGCCATATTTTAATTACTCACATCTAATTACGCTCCGGTTTTCTTCTACTAAATTAACTGTTAAATTATTTTAAAATGCAAGAAGGCACCCATACCGTAAAGTGTCAACATTATTAATGTTAATCCTCGAAAAGTCTTGAATAATGAGTTTGAGAAAGAAAATAGAAAAAATAAGGCACCGAAAAGGAATTTATTTCGAGCATGGATATGAAAATTTAATCAAGAAATTTGTTAGAGGGCAATATTCATTGAGCAAATGGCAAATTTCAGCTACGAGGTGGGATAGTTTTAAGCAATTGTGAAAATATTTATTGGATTGTTTAATGTGATTTGAAATAAAAGTAATTAAAAGAAAATTTACCTAGATCTAAAATTGAGATAGGCCATATCTTTACATATTAAAGTCTCAGGAGCATGAAAGGGGATTATTAAACAAGCTAAAAACGTAGGTACTCTTCGCCAATTTACTGAGCTTTTTATATAATTGTTACACATTCTATAGGATACTCTTCGCAGTTTTCTTGCAAATAACGTCATCCTAAATTTTGTGATACCATCTGTTGTGAAAAAAATTATATGAAAAAAAAAATGAAAAAAATTATATGAAAAAAAAAAAATATCCAACCTGTGTAGGATTCGAACACACGATCTTTGGATTGCAAGACAAAATTTTCGCCACTGCTCCATCATATATTGCTACGAAAATTGACTGTCTGTGATATATATCTTTCGACAGTCATACGTATTTCAACTCATTACATATATTTTTATGAAATATATTGGTAAAATGCATAAACAAAAAAAAAATACTATTGAGATAACATTTCGCAAGATTTCTATTTAAGTACAAGCGACAAAAATTAAGAGAATTTTTTTTTTTTTTTTAATTAAATAATTAATAACTTTTTTATTTATTGATCGATTTTCTTCAAAAACAATAGGATTCTCTAGCTAACATTAACTTACTTTCCAAATTTCAATACAATTGGACTTTTCTTTCTTAAGTTATCGTGCTTACAAGAAACGTGACGGACGGACGGACGGACGGGCAGACAGACATTTTGAAAGTTGTTTAGAATTCGTTCACTAACACAATGATATAAAAAATTTTTCTTAACGAGCGATATTTACGATTCTAGAAATGTGCCGATGAAATACAATATACTCGTTTTTGCGAAGAGTATAATAATGTCTGTGCCTATGTATGAATGTCAGTGTGTACGTATGTATATATGTGAAAACATAACGTAATTAACAAATCGATTTTGATGAAATTTGTCACAAGGGTAATAACTGGTACCATGCATGGGCTAAAAACATTTTGGTTCAGATAGGATGACTGTAGTGCCTTTGTTTATTTTTCAACATAATATCTATTTTTAAGGTAATATTCCAAAATAGATATTATTCTAATTTTACATCTCCCACTTTCCCGTTCATATTGCGTAAAAAAAACAATTTCTTGAGTCACGCGTTAAACAGATGTTATGTTCTGAACAACTTTCAAAATGTCCGTCTGTCCGTCCGTCACATTTCTTGTATACCTTATATATATATATACCCAGTATACCTTACATGAATAATGAATATAGGGAAAGTAATTGAAAAAATGGAGACAAACGAATGAAATGCAGTTATTACTAAAGTAGTTATGTACAGTGTATTATAGTCAGTAGTATAATATATACTCATATCATTATAATGATATATGTTGCAAATGATGAATGTCGCTGCCGTCATAAATTGGACTGCCTTAATCATCTGGAACAAACAGGAGATGTTATTTTATGGATTTATTGATAGACGAGGTGAGTAGTAATCTGCACATGTTTACTGTTGAAGATACTGTTGTACATACCTTCGTTTTTAAAAGAACTGTCACATCTTCAGTCCGTTCATCTATTCTCCTTATTTTTTCAGGTGGTGGGAGGTATGTAATGAACAGAAGATGTGAGTCAGCTTGTACATTCATATTAACTACTTCAGACAGGTACATTTATGCTCCAAGTGTGTGATTGTCGTTTTTGGGGAAGGAAATGTTACATACCTTCGTCCTCCTTGTCCACACTTTCTTCGATGGGGAGAAGGTGAAGCCCAGTTCGTCCTGTACTTCGACGTCTAATGGTCCGTCCTCAAGGGTATTTGTGAGATCTGTCTCGATTGTCACGTTGTTGCAGGACCCTTCACAGTTGATGCACAGATTGGTGCAATCGAGGCCTGCTTTTTTGCAGCTACATTTTTTTGCCTAGGTCTTGACGCATCTGTATGACACCAGACGCAGCAGTTCCGGAGGCGCAGGGGCTTGTAGAGAGGAGATCGGTTCCAGGCAATTTGTTGCTCATTTCCAACCCCAATCTTGGGCATTTTTCTCAACCTCCAGCCATTGCTGCACCTGGTGATACACTCTAAAACCATGCTGTGTGACTGCAGCGGCTGATGGTTGTAGTGCAGCTATTTTTGATGAGGTCTTGAAAGCTGCCTTCTTATAATTAATGTACCTCATATGGTTTATCGACGGTTCAGTCCTCCCTGTGTAGCCGTACACTTTGACTAGAAATCTCTCCCCTGCTGCTGCAATGCTTTCTGGAGTTGTTCCAGTAATTTTGAACACACTTACAATATCGGCAAGGTGGGGTTTTTTGGTGAGAGTTTTCACTTCAACTTCAATTTCCCTTGGTTGTAAGGTGCTGAAGTCGTATCACACCCACTCATTGCGTGAAGAAACATGATGTGTTCTTTAATGCTTTTGTTTTGCAGAGCGTGCACAGGAGAGTAGATGGTTGGAGGAACGTTTCCCTTTCCTGGTTTCAGGAAGGATACGTTTTCTCGTTGGCAAAGCCCCGTGAGGATGACCAACAGTCGATGTCCTCTCCAACCACCACCACAGTCTCAGTACGCTCAGCCAAAGACAGGGCTCCGTTCACAATTACGGTGTCGGCATCTTCTGGTGGCCCATCTCCATGTCATTCTTTGAGAGTGTAACTTGGCAAATTTTGGAAATTTAGAACTTTATATTCAGCAATCATTACAACCCATACAAAACACGAGTTCATTATAAATCATTTACGATCAACAGTTAAGTATCATAGCAAGGGCGATTTCCACGAAAACGGTGAATTTCACTAGATATGAGAATATAAAACGTTATATATGAAAAATGTAGGAAATTTTGTCTACTTTAATTTTGTATAGAATGGGCTTGTCGAAAAAACGCTTCCTTTCTGAGATTTAGGCCAAACACTGAAAAAAGTGCCAAAATTTGGGCAAAAAGTGCCAAAAAAAACAAAGTTCCGGGCCAAATTTTTGCCTGCAAACTTCAAATTCATGTTCAGTGATCCAAAAAACATAAAGGATGAGAAAATTAAAACTATAGCTCTGAACCCCCCATTTTTTTCCTAATATGCCTAGCTTATATGGAATTTCTCAATTTGGACCTCGGATTCTTGATCAGCGACCTCCATTTCCGAGGCGAAATATTCATTTTATAATTTTTTTTATGACAGATATTTTTTGGGGCACGTCTCATTTTCGGAGGTAATGTGGGGGTCAATGCTTATGAATGTTCCTGGGGGTCTAGGGAAGACTTAAAAAAAGGAATTCTTCAAATCGGTGCTGTTCCTCCACTTTTCCACATTTTCCATCTTATTTATTGGACTATTATTGATTCGCTATATAGACAATAAAAAAAAATTACATCAAGAAGTATACCTACTGAGTTTGGTGTCGGTCTTTTTTGTTAATGTGTTAAATAAACCGTCATAATCATATATCAAAGTATATTTACAGACTTCATAGAAATGTTACCGAAGCGCAGTAAAATTCGTTGATTATTCTTTCTTTGTTTTTGACGAACTCTCTATTTTAGATAACTTTTTAATTTCATTTTAGAGAAAAAACTGTTTGCGAAACTTTTATCGAATTCAGCCATTCTCCGGTTCTGCCATTATTCTTTCAATGTGCGAATACTTTTTAAAATTAAAATAGACGTAATTTCTAATGTGACACTAAATCAACTTTGCCATTGTGGAGGAGCACAAAGGGCACAGTACTATTGTGAGGCTTTATTGTTCCAAGAACTAGAGTCGGAATTAACTAACTTTAAGTTTGTTTTAGGCAGTTGTTTACCACTGTTGAACTGGTAATTAGAATGTGAATTCGTTAATTAAACAAAATCCGTCTAAGAGCCCACATACCTCCGAGTGTAATAAAGCTAATTCGGAGCTTGATAGTCCATAGTAGTTGCCATACTTATCTGAATCGCAAATTTTTAAATATACTTACTCCGTTTCTAACGAGCGCAGCTCTAGCAATTTATGGAAATTTTTCCGACAATGTAAATAAAACTTCATGCAGTTGTGCCGGTGACATGACGGTGCTTTAGTGTATTTTACTTAACTTTGAAATTTTCTCTCTCTGCAACCTGCAATTAACAACCTTATATCAAGTCGATATAAAAAACCAGTTGCTCTATAATGAATTAATGAAGGAGTTGTAAAATTTCAATTATTGATCTCTAGTTAGTACGTCTAGACACTTAATAGTACCACCTTAGGTTTTTAGATAATTGTTAACATTCTGCAGGATACTCTTCGTAGTTAATTTTTTAGATATAATTGCTATATATTTAATAATGATAAAAATATTTTTTTAATCTCCCGATGATACCGAATTGGATGACGAAACGCTAGTCATTATGCGTTTCCTTTTTTCTTTGACCTTATAGAATATTATCGCAGGTTGTAGCTATGTTCACGGACATTTAGGGTTTTTTTTTCAAAGTTTATTTCACTCATTAGCATGATAGCCAATGAAAGCCCGTTTTTTGACAATATTGCACCAATCAAATATCATTATTTGTGGTAAACTAACCAAGATCGGTTTTTGACAGTACCAACACGAAAAATTTATCGCTCTGATTTTGTCAACTTTTTCAACTTGTCGACAAATATCGCGGTAATATTCTGACGTTTTGTTTCGTGAAATGTTTTCCGCAAGTAGAACCACTCGTGCTTTTAAGTTTTATCTATAAATTTCTTCTCTAGCTTATTGCTAATTGCTAACGTAACTTGTAAATTATAATATTGTATTATACATATACGTAGTTATATAATAATATAAATATAACATAAACACACCACATAAGTTGACAACTCCTAAGGCAGTTAATCCAACTCAACGCTCAGCGTATAAATACGCTCTGCCAAGGGTGTGGCTGTGAGGGGAACTCTTCCCCCAATATCGTGGTCGAGTTGGGAAATTCAAGCTTCAAGTTGGGAGAATTCGGGAAAAATTTCACTCCCCACCCTCATCAATTCATCAATTGTTATTTTCGAAGGAATTTTTTTTGTGGTTTGAGTTGGGAAATTCAAGCTTCAAGTTGATCGAGAAAAATTTCATCCCCCGCTCATCAATTTTCATTTTGGAGAAAATTGTTTTGAGGAGTTGGGAAAATTCCTGTAATCAGAGTTGGGAATTATTAACCCCCCACCCCCCAAAAAAAAAGAAAAATCCTAGCCCTCTGCTTATCTAAACAACTCTAGCTAAATTTTTACACTTTTTAAATTGAAAATAAGAATGAAATAAGTAAATATATTTCAATAAACACTTTATATAATAATTCTTGTATATTACAGTATCTGGCGATTCTCTGTATCTAGCATTTAGCATTACTGTTAATAGATGGCGGTACCATAACCATATTTCATTTCTCTTTGATCAATTTAAAATAGAACATAAAGGCGGAATATTGGTAGTCTCTCTCTCTCTCTCCCACCACCACCCCCAGTCAAGATTTAATTTGAAAAAAGCTCGACCCTCGAAAAAGCTCGAAACTCCGGAGGTTTGTAAAGGTGAGAAAAGTCTGCAGTAGTTTCAGCTCAATTATTGAAAACTACCCCAACAGCGCTTATCTTAAATGACACAGAGGAAACAAGAAAAAAACATTGATTTAAAAGTATTTCCATTTTAATGATTGGTTGAAATTTCGTATTACTCAGAGTTAGACTTAGAAAGTCACGTACTACTGTTGTTATTCAATTACACTCCCCTAGGGGATGAAAACTACCCCCTGTGTAAGAAATAACTACTTATAAGAAGTTACAGTGACTTCTAAAAAAACTCGAAACGTCTGCGTTGTTTTTCTAGCATCCTACGGATATAGGTGTGGCATCTCCCAACCCCGTGGGGGTGGTTTTCAAGCACAGCGTCGAACATAGTCTAGTTTCTTCTCACTTCCACATAATGCAGGTGTTTCCAATTTTTATAGAAGTCACTGTCTTTTTATAGTTAATTCTTACATAGGGGGTAGTTTTCACACCCTCTGAGGATTGACACTGTAGGACGTTGATGGTACGTAAGTTTCTAGTCCTATTTTAGAGTACTACGTAATTTCAGCCAACCATAGCATCCATGAAAATAGAAATTCTGTTGTATTTTACGTTTTTTCTTGTTTTTTTCATGTACTTTAAACTCTCTTCTCAACCCTATAGAGGCTGTTTATAAAGATTACGTCGGACCTGATGCAGTTTCTTATCACTTTAACAAAACTTAGACATTTCGAGCTTTTTCAGTCATTGTTATTTGGATCGATTTTTTATATATGGGGGGTAGTTTTTGCCCCTCCCTGGGGGTGTGTTTCATATCTATTGTATGTACGTTGCTCTTGAACCTTAAATTGTATAATTCGATTGATTAAGATGTAATAACTATTCTCGTAGCTTAATCTTCTTTTTACCCCATTCCAGGGGTGTTTTTTGGCTCTAGCTGATGGTTTTGGAGGTGTACGATTTTTTTTACCTCGGATTCGGATTCAGCTACCGAAAATACATGGGGATACATGGGTCTGGTTCGCTGATCTGAATTTTTTTTCTTTTTTGTGGGGCTGTGTAATTATTTTACTTACTTTGTTCTTTATTAGATGAGTCGGTTTGGAAATATATATTTATGTGACGTAAATAATGAAATTGAAAATATTTGATCCTATAGTAACGAATATTTAAATAAATGTTTAAATAATATCATGGTGATAGGCCCACGCATATCTCTTGCTAGAAATAATAATGAACACAACAGAGAGGAGATACGTATGCTTTTTAAAGGAAAAACAAATGACACGAAATAAATAACATCCCCACAATATTATTTCGTGCACGGAGGCCGTTGAAAATATGGAGTAGACACTACAAGGCAAAATAGAGGCTCTTTCGATTCGTCAGTGCGGGCGAATTTGTCACCACAGTATAACATGCAACATAAATACAAGTTTAGATATAATCCTTTTCGTGACTGCGATATATCAGCAGAGATGTAAAGAGGACTAGAGGATGGGTTTCTTGCATCGTGGATTCTCGAAAGTTCCTCTATGTACCTACTTACTGGGCAAGCCCTTGCCAGACCGCTATAAATCTGTCACCATGGTTTTGGTATGAGTTTCAGCTTTTGACTGCGAATGCAGTGGCGGAGCAGGAACTTTTGATATATCGTTGGGGGTATTTTCCCCAAGAATGATTTATATCGGTATTTTTAACCAATGAGTTTATACTGAGAACAACCATTAATACACTTTCTAAAGGCGGCTACAGACGTAACTACATTCTTGAACGGTATGCATGCACAAGTTTATTGTACAAGTAAACTGGAACGTGTGTTTTATAACACTTGCACAAGTATTGTGATTGTACAAATGACATGAGACGATGAAATTCTATATTGGGTTTGCGCAAGTATACTTGAGCGTGTGTACGGCAGGTCGGCAGACTTGTGTAAACATGTGCCGTTATTGCTGGTCTCATTATTGTATTTCTTTTTTGAATCAACGAGGTGACAAGTGATACAAGTTTCAAGTAAGTTTCTTCATAAATTCGTAAGTAATTGTGCCAATCACAAACTAAAAAAAATAGTTTGGAGCGAACAAAAATTCTGTTGCGTATATACAAAGCAATTTCTTGTTTGATGTTAATACATTTTTGTTACTCCAAACAATTTTTTTTAGTGTAACAAAAGCAAGAAATTGCTTTGTATATATGCAACAGAATTTTTGTTCACTCCAAACAATTTTTTTTTTAGTGTGCAGGAGGATATAAAATCTCACCTCATTTAAGAGATTAATGTGAGAATACTCCTTCCTTCATTTTAACCACTCCTCACACCACATACTACGTTTTTTTCGTTGTTTCTTGAGAATTAAAACAAACGCAGTTAAAGCAAGCATGTCGTCTTCATCCGTTTATGACATTTTTATTCTTTATTCGCACTTAACTGTCACTGCACAACTGTTCAAGTATACTTTTGCGTGTGGCGGCGACGCAAATTTCAGTATACTTGTACAATAAACTTGCACATGCATACCGTTCAAGTATGCAGTTACGTCTGTAGCCGCCTTAAGGAAGCTTATATCGACTAAGTTTAAACCAAAATCAGTTTTATCGAAGATCAATTCTTTTTTTTTAAATGAAAGTAAATTTCAAAAGTAGAGGAATTAGGTTTATTCTGCAGAAAAAATCACAGCAAGCTAAAATGCACGTGCCTTTATTTCGTCATTTTAATTAAATAATGTCAAAAGTTCCCATCGATGTGATCTCTGTTGAAAATTTTACTGGTCAAAGGTTATAGAAAACAGTTTTTTGCAAATATCTCGTCATCTACCAGTTCTATATACTATAATATATACTAAAAGTATGTAGCCTAGGAGAATATCTGCAAAATAGATTCTAAAAATATGTTATAAAACGTTATATAATGAAACAACCAACCCAACTAAACATTCCGAAGAGTTTTAATGATTCCTTTGTTTATAATAATAGTAATAATAAATCATAAATATATATTCCAGGCACTGGGCACATATAACACAAAAATACAGATAATTACAAAATAATCCAGAGCACATTAGTACTCTCAATAGCATGTACTCGTTCTGATAAAGAAATTCATTTTATTAAATCTGGAAAAGAAAAAGGCGAAACAAAAATTATATTCTTCAAGAAGTATTAGCCTATAAACGAAAAGTAAAGACTTGTTTTTACACGCAACCACTGGGTGTGACACGACATCAGCTCTCTTCAATAAAAGTAAGGCGAAGTCTTTATTTTTAGAAAAACGTGACAATTTAAGAAACTCTCCGAAATAAAACAGTCAAAATCAAGAAAAACAATATGCGTTAAACCATAGGTATTGTAATGCACAAACTGGTCTTTACTGTAAATAAATCTCGGGCACACTTCGACCAATCACATTACAAGTAATGACAGAGAAAAAGTACTACTGCAATTTATCAATCACCCACCTTTACGTTCTGGGGTTGCTGATATTAGATGAAATATTATTATGGTACCGCCATCTAGTATGTCACAAGAGTTAACTACGTATTTGAATGAATTTGTTAAGAATTAATATACTAAAGTGTTTATTAATATATATTTATCTATTTAATCCTTATTTTTAATTTAACAAGTTTAATAATCAAGTTAAACTTTGCTTGTTTAAGAAGAGAGAACTTCAAGTACAACGAATTATAATGTTATAGCGCATAGTTTTGATTTTCGGAATTATTAACGTGTTGTTACATTGTGTTGGATTACCATACGTAAGTATATTTTTAATTTATTTCTTTACATAGCGAGTGTGTCTAACATGTAATAATTGATTTGCTTCCATTTAATTTTAGTTGTGATAATTATTTTGTAATGACTTTATTACAAGCATTTGAAGCCGTGTTTAACTTAACTTAACTTAGCCTATATATTTCAGACAGCCTTGACCTTGAAATTGAGAGTGGTGTGTTTATGTTATATTTATATCATTATATTACTACGTATATTATACAATACTACGATTTACATGTTACGTTAAGAATAAGCAATAAGCTAGAGAAAAAATGTATAGATAAAATTTAAAAACAGGAGTTGTCCTGACGCTATCTGTCCAACTGTCTCTCCATCCATGCAAGATATTTGTCGAAAGTTCTGAAACCAGCTAAAATTCTCAGCAATATTTTCACTCGGAATAATAACATTCCTGTAATTGAGGAGATAGCAATGAAAACCAAGAAATGTCTCACCAATATAGAGTAACCTGATTCGTGAGAGGCCAAATGCCTCACGCAAAAAAGTAACCCCTGAATTATGAGAAGCAAGGGAACTCACAATAAACAAGCTCTCCGACTAGTGATGGGCAAGGGGATTCACGATAAACAAACATCCCGACTCGTGAGAGGCAAGGAGACTCACGATAAACAAACACCCCATAATAAGTGGTCCAAAATCGTACTGTAACGTCCACGTGGTGGACCTTGGAAATTACAGTTTTTTGGTAGGCTGACAACAAACGTCATCATCGCAAAATGTTTTGCAAAATTTTTCAAAAATTTTGGCTTGACAACTTTCGACAAATATCTTGCATGGGACAGACAGTATACAATTGTGTCAACGGAAACAGAGCCGTTGGTTGATGCTCGCATGTTGCTGCAATTGCATGCTATCTGTCCCACGAAAGATATTTGCCGAAAGTTCTGAAACCAGCTGAAATTCTCAGCGACATTTTTACTCAGAATAATATTATTCCTTAATTAAGGACGATAGCAATGAAGACTAAGAGAAGTCTCATCAATATAGAGTAACCTGATTCGTGAAGACTCACGCAAAAAAGTCAACCCGAATTGTGAGAGGCAAGAGGACTCACAATAACCAAGCACCTCGACTAGTGAGAGGCAAGAGGACTCACGGAAAGCAATCACCTCGACTATTGAGAGGCAAGAAGACTCACGGAAAAAAGTCACCCCGAATTGTGAGAGGTAAAGGGACTCACAATAAACAGGCACCCTGGCTAGTGAGAGGCACTGTAACCTCCTCGTAGTGGACTTTGAAAACTACAGTTCTTTTGTAGGCTGACTACAGACATCATCATTGCAAAATGTTCAGATTTTCAAACTAGATTTTGTTTGACTCAGCAGTTGACGTCTGAGAAATTGAAGATATCTGCATCATACTTCTTGAAGATTGATATTGATTTGAATGGTAGGGATGTAAAGATGTAGTAGTGAACCGCGCGCCGTCCGCTGTACGCCCGTGATTATCAATTTTGAATATGTTCTACCCTTCCGATCGCTTTGAAAAATGGATTTGGATACATTTTAAAGGGGCATATAAACATTTATTTGAAAGGAAATGATGGATGTGCCTCGAGAACATCCCGTAATTTTTTTTTATTTTGAAAAAATTTTTTCACCACTTCTCTCCGACAAATGAAATCAATGATTTTCTTCTAGTTTTGTGCCATCAAAGTCCATAACATACATTTTTTAACGTTTAATCGTTCTTGAGAAAAAACAAATTTTTACATATTTCTTTTCACTCTTATAACTCACGCAAAAATAGTTTTCCAAGATTAATATTTTGGGAAATTTCATCTAACATTACTATCAACTTGTGCTCAAAAGCTCGACCTGATTGGTGCGGGGGCAGCTAACACATTCTTATACTACTATTCCCTTTGTAGATGGAAACTAAAAGCGTGAGTAGTAGTGTGGGGAGAATATTTCACGAAATGAACAATGACATATATGTCAATGGGTGCAATGCGACATACAGCGACAATTCTGTCAATAGAAAAATAAAGTGATGGTTTTGCATGTTGGTACTGTCAAAAGCCAACTTGAGTTATTTTACCACTAATTACTACTTTTGATTAGTGCGATGTTGCCAAGAACGAGCTTTCATTGGCTATCACGTTAATGAATGGAATAATCATATTAAATATTATATTGAGTGTATGGAAGTTATCTATTAAATACCCTAAATAACATTTTTCTGTGAAGATATACTTAATGCCACTTTCTTAAAGCAGCCATGCAAACTGAAGAGATTGACGAGGAAATATTAAGCCTGCCGAGAGTACTGAAGAAGAAACTTATTTTTTTGATTTCTAATTAAAAGAACATCATGGATTAGGCCTACTGAGGAAACAACGTTTAAAAATAGACGCGTTTTGTAAATCATAAAAACTGTCATTTTCCCGCAATACCTATATTTTGTCGTAGGGATAACTGCTGACGAGATATCTGCGAAAAACTTTTTTTCTGACTTTCGACCTTGTGTACAAATTTTAGCACTGATCAGATCCGTAAAGGTTTTTGACACATATAAAATGGAGAAATAAAGATCTATACAAAAATTTAGCTTGCTGGGCATGTTTCCGCAGACTTTTCATGTACTAGTCTAACCTACCTAGAACATTAGAGACAATTTGTAGCTGTTTGTGCTATTTCTACTAATAGAGCAACGGTAATATGTAGAAACTACTATGAGAGTTTAACAAAAAGGCAGAATATATTTATCTAGATACTGTGCGCGATATTTCCTTCAACAGTTCGTGTAATGTTATTGTATTCATCTGCAACAGAGTTATCAGAGGAAACATAAATTTCGAGGCATTATACTTACACAACGCTGTAACGAGGACACTGACTTTGGAAACAAATCTTCATAAATGTTATTACCTATTAATTATTCCATTTGAACAGATATACTTTATGATGGTGAATTAAGTGTTTTAAATTTGCATATTTGTCAGCACCGTTGTCCCATTAATAGTGGATTATAGTTTAACCCGTACTTACGGCGGTTATATTTTGCTACATAAACCTATTTAATTATATATGCTAAATCTTCGGCACTGCATAGTTGCTGATGTAACAAACTATGGGGATCGATAATAATTGAGAGGAAAAGCCAGTCAATTTTTTTAATGATTAAATTTATTTAAAATTACTTTCCGTACATTTGTAATTATTAAGACGCAAGTAGGGTGCACACGGTCCAGTCCACTTATTATGTTTCCCAGCGAAATATAAAAGGAAATAGAGAATTATTTCTATCTTTAAAACTAAATTATTATTTTTAATGATGAAATGGCTAGGAAATATACTCACTTCAATCATTAATCGAGAACTCAGGTTTTGCGATTATTTTCGCATTAATTTCGCGTTAATTTTTTTTTTACATCTGGATTCATTGGCACTTATATAAATATGAATTCAAGTTATTTATTTATATATTTATTTATTTATATACTCTTCGCAAAAACGAAGAGCATATTGCATTTGATCGGCACATTTCTAAAACAGTAAATATCGTTCGTAAAGAAAAAATTTCATATCATTATGTTAGTGAACTGAACAACTTTTAAAATATCCGTCTGTCCGTCTTTCTGTCCATCCGTCCGTCCGTCACGTTTCTTGTAAGCATGACAACTTAAGAAAGAAAAGTCCGATTGTATTGAAATTTGGAAAGTAAGTTAGCGTTAGCTGGAGAGAACCCTACTGTTTTTGAAAAATATCAATCAGTAAATAAAAAAGTTATTAATCATTTAAATTGAACAAAAATATTTTCCTAATTATTGTCATTTGTACTTAAATAGAAATCTTGCGAAATGTTATTCTCTATATATTTTTTTTTGTTTATACATTTTACTAATATATATATATATATATATATATATATATATATATTTCATAATAATATATCCAATTCGTTAAAATATAATACTCGAACGACAGACATTCAATTTTTGTACTGATGTCTGATGGTCCAATGGCTAAAATTTTGTCTTGGAAAGGTCTTGTGTTCAAATCCCTGACAGAGTGGTTTTTCTTTCATATATTTTCTTTCACAACAAAGGTAATCAGTATATATATATATATATATATATATAATTTAGAATGTCCAAAACTTAACATTATTTACAAAGAAACTGCGAAGAGTATCCTATAGAATGCGTAACAATTATATAAAAAGCTCAGTAAATTGGCGAAGAGTATAATGCTTCCACTAGTTTATTTATT
This sequence comes from Rutpela maculata, assembly GCA_936432065.2. Classification (NCBI taxonomy): domain Eukaryota; kingdom Metazoa; phylum Arthropoda; class Insecta; order Coleoptera; family Cerambycidae; genus Rutpela; species Rutpela maculata. The sequence goes on from OW386288.2 coordinate 165,211,340, forward strand.
TATTTAAGAATATAGATGCTCAGATGGCTACACATCCAATTAAAGGGCAAAAAGATACATATATAAAATACACAACACAAACAAAAGAAATTGTATAAATAAACATAAATATGTCATTAAAGCATATTATATACATATAAGCCAATACATAATTACAGGATTAAGAAATGAAAATGAAGAAAATAATAAGTAGACGGTATTTTATCTACTAAAATGTATCAAAATACATTTTTACTAGAACTAAAAATATTATTGTTTGGCTAAATCACTTAAACACATAATATAAATGGGAAAATATTTAATAAATCGTTTTAGAGTAGCTAAATAAAATAAGACGTAGTTTGAAAAAACGAAACACTAAAATATATTGAGCTGAGAATATCTGGGCAGTCCATTTTAGTACAGTAAGCGAATCAGTAAAAATGGTAAAATTTCCAGCCCGAAAAGTATTGAAGGAATTTACTTAACTTTCTTTGCAATATGCTTTATAAAATACATACATCAAAATATACATTGTCGCATTATTTGCATTTTGTTTTAAAACCACCCTCAAATACTGAAAAATGAATAACTCTTCTAATTTTACGAATAAAATCACGAAAATCCATATACTTATGTTTTTTTTATTTGATTTGTAAAAATAATACAGAAAAATAGACTAGCCATGATGCTATGTCTTTACTCCTAGATAAATAGATACCTTAGATTACTTTAAAGGAAAGATATTAAACATACATTCTCTGAGTTTTCTTCCCAAATTAAAAATATAAATATCATATTATGAATTTAAAGCCAGCAAATACTAGCTTATTCTAATTTTGGCTCCACAAATGCATTAAACGGAGGAGAAAGTGCCCTTAAAATGCCTTGAGTCCCTCATAATAAGGCCTAAATTTTTGTTGCCATTAAAAATAATGTTAGTAAAGTGGGTAAGATCTGTAATAAAATATGGCAACATCCCTACACCGTTCGATATACTATATCTATTGTCTTTAAATAAAAAGAATATTTTTGATTATCTTATGGATTTCTTGGAAGAGACAATAATTAAGTTATAGGTTAGCTTTGTTCTCCATGTTCTACACTTTTATGTTATATATACCCTCCTAACCGTAGTCTTATTTTGTATGTTAGAAAAATGTCCTGAAACACCTCTGAGCGAGAAGTTTCCGACCTATGTACATCCTTTGTTTTGCTTCTGAGAGTACGTCATGTAATTTGCAGTTAGATTAGATGTAGGTTTGCAATTTTTCTTCGGTGGCTGGTTGTGTGGCTTTGGCCTTTATGCAAAAAAAAAAAAAATTAGAAGAGTTTCTTCATTGCATTGCAACAAGAAACATGCAAGGCATTTTAATATTAATCTGTTTAATCCTTTCGTCCCTGTTATTTAAAAGCAAAGTCTATGGCAAACTGGTACGTTTTTATTTCACCAACGATTTCATTTCATTTACTTAATATCATTTTTTTTCTAATCATGAAGATCAAATAGATAAACATATTAATTACTTAACATTACTCACCATTATCAACAAGTTCTTCTGAACATTCTAGAGTCCATAAAGTATTTAAAAAATACATATAAGCATTTAAATTCAAGGGGTAGGATATATATTACGCGCGTATTTTTAACTAATATTCAAAGTATTAGTTAAAGATGCCTGTGTGCAGTGAAGAACTTTATTAACCTTAATATGGATGTTTCTGACATGAGTAAAATGAATGGCGTTTTAGTAAATAAGGGCTGAAAATATGCATTATTTCGGAATAATTACAGGAAGCTTCGATGTCCGTAAAACCTTCGGATGTCACTTTTATATAGCTTAAAATAAAATGTTATAAACATATAATCATGAGGAAATTGTTTATTAATTATTTAAACAAAAAAAAACCTTTTTTTTAACAAAATTGTTGTTAAGTTGAGAAATTTTAAAGCAATTTAATTCAAATTGACATATAATGGGTCTTCGAAGTCGCCGAAATAGACTATAATATGTCAAAAACAGGTAATTCAAAATGGCTGATCCAATAAGCCTACTTTTCGATAATAATTTCATTAAAAATGACGTAACTTGATAAATTTCAAACAAATTTCACTAGGATTGATACTGTAGGGGTTTTCTAGGTCGCTGAGATAGATTACGATGTCAAGAAGTAATAATACAAAATAACTGATCCAATATGGCCGACTTCTTGATAAAAATTTCATTAAAAAGCACGTAACTTGATAAATTTCAAACAAACTTCGCTCGGATTAACATATTGAATATGGTATTGGTGAGGTCTAAAAAAAATAATATATCTCGATATAAAAAGTAAAAATGGTTTCCGCAAAATAAAAGATTTTTATTAAACATAATAAATATTCAAATTATATTGAACGATATTATAAATTCATTTTACTTCCACATCCAGTATAGTAACGACAAAAAAAAATTTTTATTGTTCAAATAGGCTTAGAATGTCACGAAACGTCGAGATTTTAAGTTTGAGCGAAAAAAATTCTGTCTGTCTGTCGGTCTGTATCTTTTTTTTGCGCGCACGTTTACTCTGGAACCGTTTAGGATATTGACTTGAAATTTAGTACACATATGTACTTTAACGAGATCTGGAACTAGATTGTATTTTCATCTTGTTCCGTCGAAGGTTTGGGGGGGTAAATTGGGGTAAATTTGGGGTAAATACGTAAATCAAGCAGGTAAGAGTCCATAAAATTGGTATTTAGTATATACAAGAGAAGCTAAGGTTTCAAAAAAAATTTTTAGCATTTGAACTACACTCTCCGGAAAAGTGAAAATTTTCGAAAAATAGATTTTTACCTGAAAAATAGATAATTGTATTTTAAAGATGATAAAGAAAAAGTAGGACCTCCGGTGCTTGTAATTGGCACCAGGGTGTCTCCTATATGTTTTCACCCCCACTTTTGAGGGTGCAGCTCATTTCCGAGCCACTGCTGCACTTGGTGGTAGGTGCGCCGAGAATGCTGTTTAGCTGCGCTCTCAGTTGGTGGGAGGGAGCTGATGTCAGGCTTAATATTGCCACTGACCTCATGAACAACTGGAGCGGTACTGGTTGAGGGAAGTCTGTCTTGCTAGTGCCTCATACCATTTGAGGAAGCAAATCTTCCCAGCCGCTTCAACCTCGCCTTGAGTGGAGGAGGGGTTGTAAAAGATCACTGCCGCTTCCTTGACTTTTTCTTAAAGTTGAAGAGGTAGAAATCTCTTTTTCAAAAATTTTGACTTTTCCGCAGCGTGTATCTCGAAAACGGTTGCGAATTAGAAAAAAGTATATAAAATGAAAGTTGTAGAGAATTTCAAGAACTTTCATTCTGTATGAGAAAATTTTTCCCTACGACCCACCCTTTTAGAGATATAAGGAAAAAAAATAAAAGTGGGACTTTCTTTGTGCCCCCCCCCCCCCCCTCCGGCTCACCTCCTAGATGTCAGAACTTTCAGTATGTTCACTCCCTAAACACCCTGAACAACTTTCTAAAGTAATCGCTTAGGTCCCTGCTCATGCACGCTACACTACCCTTTAAGTCATTCGTTGACTGGACTATATAGCATTACAAGATAATCTGTGAAAAAGTGCCCAAACTACTTTTACAATGCTCTGCGGACAGACACACAGCGTACAGGGCAGGTAATACGTACTGATTGCCGCGAAGATGTTGTTTTACTTTCTATCTTTTTCTATTATTCAGGCATTATAATTTGACTCTGCCTATTTTAATACGTTTTCGATATTGTACGTCTCACCGCGTTCCATTTTCGTGCGTTATACAAAAAAATCTGGAGTCTACATTTCTGATCATACAATTCTGATCTGAAATTTCCCGTACTTTTGAATGGCCCAATTAGTTTTTGAGATATATTTGACAAAAACTGGTATTTTGCAACTAATTTGTTTAATAACAAATTACGCTCAAGGACTATTGTTGGCAACTTTTGGTATGTAGTTCCTGACATGTTCAAAGATGTAGTCTCAAAAGCAATCGCTTCCCGGAATTTTTCCGAAGTAAAAACCTCTATCGACTCCACTATTAGTTAACGTTGTTATTCGAGGAAATGGCGGAGGTGCGGGTTAAAATACCTTGTAAATTATTATTACGATTATACTACCCAAAGCTACCTACCGTTGCTCGAGGACTGAAACTGGTTACTAAAAGGCAAAAAAAAAACGTTTCTAAAATAATAAAAAGATTTAATTTCTTTTAATAAATAGAAATTGCAAAAAGTAAAACAACAAATTAAACTCGAATTAAACAAAAAAAAAAATCAAATATATAAATAAAATCTGTTTCGAGTATTAGGTAAATTAAGGAAAATGAAGTACCTCTACTAAGTTAGTGCTCCGTTCCAGACAATATTGGTTGTTTCGTCATCTAGAACCACTATAACCAATAACCAATGGCGTGTATTTCCTTGAACATGTCACAATAATTTTTCAGGTCAATAATGATTTCTCTGATATTTATTAATTGTTATAGCAAAACTCACTTTAATAAGGAATTGCAACCTTTATATTCGAAAAAGTAGTCAGATGGAATAAGTGGTAATCGCGGGATTCCCCCGTGTACATCCATTTACTTCTATAACGTTTTGGTAAAGATTTGTGACCTGAAGCTTTGTACCATTACAAAATTTGGAAGGTTTCAAGTTTCTTAATACGTGAACTCTCATTATATGGCAATATGGCCGCGAGGAATTGGAGAATTTCAAGGACTACTTAAACAGCTTATATCATAAGATCAAATTCACCATGGAAATAGAAACAGATACTAAATTCCCATGGTATACAGAAAACCAACGCATATCGACAGATACCCACACGCTAATTCTAACCACCACCCAACACAAAAACAGGCCGTCGTTAACACACTAGTACATACAGCAAAACAAATTTGCTAGACAGAACATCTCCAAGAAGAATATCGGACATTAAAAACATCACCACAGGAAAATGGATACAAACCGGAGGACATAGACAACCCAATAAACAGACAAGATACAATCAGAAGAGTAGAAGGAAAAGAAGAAAAGAAATACACGGCAACAGCTTACCTACCACATGTACAAGGAGTACGAATAGAATTGGAAGTGTTTTGGAGAAAAAAAACGTATAAGTAATATATAATGCGAAGCAGAAGGTGGCATAACATTTTCCCAAATACCAAGGTCTAGAAAAGCTAGAAACTCCATGAGTGTATAGCATTCCATGTTCCTGCGGACAAGTTTACATCGGAAAGAGCGAACGACACATAAACATTAGACTCACAGAGCACATTAGCAATACCAAGAAGGGAAATTCTACAAAATAAGAAGTTGCCGAACACTCAGAAACTCGACAGAAAACTCGACAAGAGAAAGAAATTAGCCAACACCAAGAATTATTGGCCAAGAAAATACAGAGAAGCCATTAAAATAAATAAACATCCGAATAGCTATAATCGTGATACCGGACTACAATTACCAATAAAGAGGAAGTCAATGTTCCGCATGAGCAATGATCCGCAACACCCCTCCTCCACAACACCTGTATAAATAGAGGAGCTCAGTCCAACAGAGCTCACTTCGCTTCAGAAGAAGACCACAACAAGATGGTCGAAACGTCAATCACTCAACCAAGTCAACGCGGAAGAAGACCCGGAAACCCGCAGCCAAAAATCTTAAGTCTAACAGAAGTTGCAGTGTTTACATTCATACATACTGACATTTTTTATTTCTGTAAAAATTTTTGACCGTTAAAAAGGTTTGTCCATTTATATATACCTATTGGATTAAGTCTAACAAGTATTAGAATAATAAGTTTTTATTAAATACGCAACACTTAAATATCTACAATTTTACTAAAAAAGTTACTCTCTTAAATTAAGATGTTATGAGGAGAAACATAAAGACATAATTTCAAATCAATTCATGGGCAGACGAATATTATTACATATCTACGTTCCCTCGTAAAAGTGATATCTATTTAGAATTCAGCAAAAAAGGACACCCCTTATCTACGCCTTTGTCAGCTTCTTATCTGACATCGAGTACACTGCGAGCTTTCCTCTTCTGCTCACGTCTGCCTTGCTCTTTTGCCTCTCACTGAGATTTTATGTCCTTTTTTTGTTCACGTATGCACGTAAGCTGCCAACACAAAAATGTTGTTTCTCACCTGTGCTCTATTTACCATTTTGTTTACTTTTATTATTTGAATTCAACATTATTATTTTCAAGATGTATCGCAAACAGAAAAATAATAAAAAAAGAGTATCAGTATGTTCTGCCTCGTCTTCAAAGCACTCTCTAGTTTAATTTATTAAATACTGTATTATACGAAGTAAATTATATTTTAAAGTTGAAGTAACATTGTAGGTAAAAATTTACATACACCAATTAATATAGAGGGTGAACTATCTGAGGGAGTAGTTTTATATCCTTCATACGTACTCTCATAGGTTATATCCCGAGAGCTCTGAATTTTATCGGAAAAACTGAAGGTAGCTTTTTTGTCAAATTTTTCTTAGAAAATGTTCAAGACTCAATAATATACCTTAAGAGCCAGAGACCGAAGGCCGAGGGCTTTTTGTGTAAATTATTAAGTCGAGAACATTTGCTTAAAAGCAAAATTATGCAAAAAATGTAACTACCCACAGTTTGTATGATAAGATTTAGAGCTCAAGAGATATATGTTAAGACTATTTCCAAAATTCCTTACGTACTTTTATTTATAGGTACATACACTTTTTTTTATATAAGTTAAGGAACAATCATTATTATTTTATTATATTAATTGACGGCGATGCGTTCTATAAACTACTTTTGCCTCTTAGCCATGGAAACGGACGTGGTAGGTGCTTATTTGACTTTTGTTACGCGATTGTGATTATAAATCTGACAGTTTGTGTCAGTTTGATAATAAAAATACTTTTGTAAAATTGCATAAATACACCGTTGGTACATAGTAATTATAAATAAAATAATAATTCTTGAATTTGCAATATGTTTTATTTTGTTTTTAGTCCAACTGAGAGTAAATTAAATCAATTATGTGCATTTAAAAGCTAGACGTAATTTATTCGCTGGTAAATTTAAAAAAATCTAGCTTGCGTTTATTCGGTGTAAAACTATTGTAATATGTTGCAACCCCTTAAAATTTAAGGTTATGTTGGTTACATGATGCACTGTAGTAGGCACAGAATTCAATAGTTCGAATGTCTGTCTGAATGTAGTAGATTTGCACCTACCAGAGAAAGAACTTACTAGAAGGTCCTGGAGTGTTGACAAATCTGTTCTGGAACTGTCTAGAGTACGGTGACGTCATCAGAGAAGCTTCAAGATCTGTCATCTTTAGGTATATAAAGCATGGAGTAAAGCAGAGTGATAAGTTCAGTTTAGATAGCAAGAGTAGTAAGATCAGAAGAGAGTAAAGTGATCAAGTAGGACACAGTGTGTTATTAGCCAAGTAGTTATTGTTGTAGTTAAATAAGTTAATAAATTAGTGTTTAGTGTTACCCTGGTTGTTATAATTTCTGAACCCACGATACAGGGTGTTTATAAAAAGGGTGTAAGCACGTTACACTATTGTAATTGACTTGAATTCAAAAATTTGCGAAACGTAATTGGTCTATAATTTATGAAGGAAATAATCAACAATATCATTCAAAGACAATTTTAATTTGAACGTTTGTATATTATATTTCTGGATTGGAAAGTAATGTGTATAATGATGGCTATTACTCACGAGAATAATGTTTACGGCACGAGTGGAAAATTTTTTGATTATTTTAAATTTTATTATCTTTTTGTAGTATTTTGAAATGTTGTAGTTTTTTTTAATGTATTGTATCATAGTACAGTAACTAGAGGTTTTGACTTCGGAATAACGTTATATTGAACGGATTTCGTTCATTTTTGGCAGTATAATAGTAAATGCTTCACAGAAAAGTTTCTATATTGTGCGGGGGCTTGTTAATTTATAGGGGATGGATGCCACCCCCTGCAATTTTGAATAACGACTTCAAAATTGCAATTTTAGCTTAAAAAAAAGGTATTTCCAAACAGCTTTCGTCAAGTATCTCGAAAAGTTTTAGTTTACCGAAAAAATGTTACAGAAAGTACAAACTGGGAATTAATTATATTTTTTGTTTATTGATGTAGGATTAATAATTTCGGAGATATTTAAGTTTATATTTGGTATCCCAAGGGTTTCGAAATTACCTTTAAAGTTTAAAATGCATTTTTTTCTAAAGCAACTACTTTAAATGAGCAAAAAAAATTTAGAGCATCTAGGTAATGCTACATCTTAACAAAAAACTGTATTTGAGATAATTTTTTTTTAAATTACTGGCTAATTAGAGTGGCGAACTTTTTATATAAAAAAATATAAATACGCACATTTTTCCGTCATAACTTCTTTATTTCTTATGCTACATTAACGAGTAAAAAATGATTTGAAAGCGCAATTAATTGTCTTTAATTTCATTTCTTAGCATGCGTGACGTAGGTGTCACGATTTCTGAGATATTTAACATTTAAACTGCATTTTTCGCCTTATAAACGTTCGGATGCCATTTGTATACTTTCATATCTCCGAAACTATTAAATCTATGTAAATAAATAAACAAGCGAAATTCATTATCAGTTTATAAGCTTTATTTTTGGTCTCTACCCATTTTTCAATAAAACTAATATTTATTGAGATATTTGGAAAAGGAAAAAAAATTACGTTTTATCGAAAATACCTTTATAGTTTAAACTGTATTTTTTTCTAAAGCAAGTGCTGTATACAAATCAAAAAATTTGAGCATCTTGTCATGCTATATATTAATGAGAGACAGTATCTGAAATTCCTTTTTTTTAATTACTGGCTAATTACAGTAACAAAATGGCGACGTTGTTATTAAAAAAATGTGTAGATGCACATTGCTGCGGTCATAACTTCTTTGTTTTTTATGCTACAGAAACAAATTAAAAAACAGTTGAAAGCTTAATTAATAACCTAATATTCTACCTATTAGCATCTTTGACGTAGGTGTTACAGTTTCTGAGATGTTTAACTCTCACTGTAAATAATTACCTTATGAACACTTGAATGCCAAATGTAAACTTAAATATCTCCGAAATTATTAATCCTACATCAATAAACAAAAAATATAATTAATTCCCAGTTTGTACTTTCTGTAATTGGTCTGTAACATTTTTTCGATAAAGTAATACTTTTCGAGATACTTGACGAAAGCCGTTTGGAAATACTTTTTTTTTAAGCTAAAATCGCAATCTTGGGATCGTTATAACTTAAAAACTATCAATTTATGTGAAAAATTGCATAGAACCTTTTCTTCTTAAAATTTGAGCTCCAATAAATATATATATTTTTCAAGTGCCACCCCCTGAGAGGGGTTGGAATCCACCCCCTATAAATTAGCAAGCCCCGCACAATATAGAAACTTTTGTGTGAAGCATTTAGTATTATACTGCCCAAAATGAACGAAATCCGTTCAATATGACATTATTCCGAAGTTTTACATATATTTTACCTCTAGGTACTGTACTATTATCTTGCAGCATTGCTTTAAAAACTATCAACAAAGCTTTATAAAGCAATGAATAAAGTGGTTAAGTGTTGTTTTACGTCAGGCAGAATTGGTGAGTCATTAGACCGATATATAGAAGAGTTACAGAAAACCTTAAGTAGCATTGAAAAACTGTCTGAACCTCTTAAATTTCACGTATTGCTTTTGCACTTGAAAGAGAGACTACAATTCATTGATGATGGTATGGGATTAGGATTTCGGTCCGGGCAGGCTGGCGAGTCTGCGCACCGCGAATTTTTGAAATTCTGGGAGCCCTGTAAGATAAATAGAATTCAAGATGAATCTTATCCATCAAGATTACTTAAAGCAGTAGTAGAATGCATATATGATTTTCTAAAATTTTATATTCCAAGCTTATAGCACTTTGTCAAATATAGAATAGAAAGGATAAATAAAAAAATTAAAAGATAATAAAATACATTAAAAAAAATACAAAATTGTAAAATACAAAAAAAATATTGAAAAAATAAAAAAAGATAAAATGGGACCATATAGACCGTCGTTGGTCCTAGGTAAAGCAAAAAGTGGTTAATATATAGGTTGAAAAATAATTAAAAATTGGATAACTACAAAACATTCTACAAAACAAATTGCCCTAGCATAAATACCCACAGATGATAATAATATGTAAGAAAACCTATTATAAGTAACATATTCAAAAATAGTCATGAAAATGACAATAACGAGGAGGAATCAAAATTAGATATTTTATTTAGCAGTGCAGTGTGATTGTCTTGTGATTGCCTCGAAAGATCTACATATTACGTCCATTTGCTTACCCTGGTCGATAGCTTCAGGGACCTACTGGATTATACCAATTAAACTAGGAGTGTAGGAGTGCCCCCTCATAAAATCATAAAACCTTCGATATGACGTTACCAGTATACAGTAGAATGTATCGCGAGGTAAAATCTTAAAGGTAAAAATTACATAATGTGAATATAAATCTAAAATTCATAATGTCACGCATATCGCGTTTGTATTGAATAAGATACGGTTTTATATCTTCCAGATGACAATTGTTTACATATATGTTAAATATTGTCGAAGGCGGGTTGGTAAAAATCGAGCGGAATTTTTACTAAGAACGCGAAAATCTGTTGTGTTCAGTAGTAACAAACTAGCCGTAAGCTATAATATGGCAGGTGTCAAAGAGGACGCTCTTCTAAACATTAAGCTGATAGCACCAAGGAGCCAAGGGCTCTGAAACCACGACATATGGTGTGATTCTGTCAGACGTGGCATACAGTAAGTAGAGGCCAACTGGAATAATACATTGATTTTGTTCTGGTAATCAATCATCTTTCAATTTTCAAGTGGGTATATATAAATTTCCAATTCTCACCACACGCACACGTTTTCTTTAAAACGGTTATACTAATAATAAAAAAATTTACTTAACATTGAAAAATTACATGTGTTCCAGATTACACTTAAACGGTGAGATGCACCGGTAAATTTCTGTAATTATGTGGTAAAAACAGTCCTCAAAAATACTTCCTAAAATAATTTTTACCTTAAAATAAAAAATGTATTTCTAAACCTTTATAACTAGTATTTCGATTAACTACCTTGGTTTCATATTATGAACGTCATTTACTTTTAGATTCATCAGAACTAGGTAAATATTTAATTAACGGTCAATATTACACGCTAACATTTGAGTTACTAATTAAAATTTAACTTGCTATGATAAATTTGCTTTCAAGGAATAGAACGGCATTAAAGTTTCAAAGTTGCAGTGGCATTATAATCTATTTAAATATTGAATACTTTACATTGTCTTCTAAAAATACTATTATGCATAACTTACTACGTTCCACTCTTAACCTTTTAATACTGATACTCTTTCTTGAATAAATAAATTCATATTATTAATTTATTTACTACCAAGTTATAAGGTATCCTAGATGCTTTAATTATATGTTAATTTTCATGCATTTGTTTATTTTTTAATTTATTAATTGTGTTGAAAGTATATTTAATATTAGGTTTCCATTTTGGCTTAAATATTGTACAAAAGGTACCATATCATTATTTAGGGTAAGTAAAGTTGGTCTCATTACCTGTTTTTTAAACATATTTTCTCAAAAAATTGTTCCCATTATGCGATTTTTCGCGCCCCAAATGGCAAAGAACATTAAGCATTCCTCAAAAATAATTTTTTTTTATTACAGTTTTGTAGAATGAAGCTTACTTGTGCTTTTTAAATTAAGGCTAGCACACTAACATTTAATGAGTTATTAGTTATATCAAATACATTATAGTCGGTATTTGAAGTTTTGTTTGAAATCAGCTAAACCTCTTTTAAAAAGAAAAGAAAAAGTTAACTAAAATATTTACCACAGACCGGTAGGTAATAAGCTCCAATATCTTACCTAACCGATAATGAAGTCAGTTAAGAATACGTTTGATTTCGTTATTCATTTATCTTTACACCGACATTAATATCGATATTATTATATTATTATACCTACTTTTCGCAAAAACGAAGAGTATATGTTGTATTTGATCGGCACATTTCTAAAATCGTAAATATCGCCCGTAGAGGAAAAAATTTCATATCATTGTGTTAGTGAACGAATTCTGAACAACTTTCAAAATGTCCGTCTGTCCATCCGTCCGTCACGTTTCTTGTAAGCACGATAACTTAAGAAAGAAAAGTCCGATTGTATTGAAATTTAGAAAGTAAGTTAGTGTTAGCTAGAGGAAGAACCCTATTGTTTTTGAAGAAAATCAGTTAATAAAAAAGTTATTAATTATTTAATTTAAAAAAAAAATATTCTCTTAATTTTTGTCGCTTGTACTAAAATGAAAATCTTGCGAAACATTATTTCCATAATATATTTTTTTTTGTTTATGAATTTTACTAATATATATTTCATAAAAATGAGTTGAAATATGAATGATTGTCGAATGATAGATATCACAGATAATCAATTTTCGTAGCAATATATGGTGGCGCAGCGGCTAAAGTTTTACATTTGGCAAATTGGCAACAATTGGCAATCCAAAGGTCCCGTGTTCGAATCCCACACAGGTTGTCGATATTTTTTTTATTCTTTTCAGAAAACTGCGAAGAGTATCCTATAGAATGTGTAACAATTATATATAAAAGCTCAGTAAATTGCCGAAGAGTACGTTTTTAGCTTGTTATATATTACATTATTATACTCTTCGCAAAAGAAAAGAGTATATTGTATTTGATCAGCACATTTCTAAATCAGTAAATATCGCTCGCAGACAAAATATTTTCTTATCATTGTGTTAGTGAACGAATGCTGAACAACTTTCAAAATATCCGTCTGTCCGTCACATTTCTTGTAAGCATGATAACTCAAGAAAAAAAAATCCGATTGTATTGAAATTTGGACAGCAAGTTAATGTTAGCTAGAGGAAGAACCCTATTGTTTTTTAACAAAATCGATTTTAAATTTGAAAAACATTTTTTTTGATTTTTATGTTTTTGTAATTGAATAGAAATCTGGTGGAATGATATTTTACTTTAATATCTAAATATTTATATATTTTACAAATATACATTTCATAATGTAATATAAAACCGTGAAAATATGATTTTAGCTCGTGTCTTGTAATGTAAAAATTTAAATTTTTTTACGTGTAAGGTCGTGGTGTAGTTCTTACGCTTTTAACTCGGAATCCAAGGGTCCCGGGTTCGAAACCCAAATGTGGTTTGGTATGTTTTTTTATTTTTACTTTATTTTACATGGAGTCTTTTACCAACTAAGTTCGTACTGTAAAATTAAAAATATCTAAAACTAACTTTTTAGCTTGTAACTATTTTTTTTATTCAAAATTGAAAAATAAAAATGGCGGCGCCAACCAAAAGTTGCATGATGTACTTGGGGATAGACCGAAACAGAGACTGGCTCATGTAAACAACTTCTGGCTAGGAATAGCAGACTTAGTCGACAAAATAAACTATTATACACTGTTGTAATGAGACCAGCCATCACATACGCGGCACCGGTGTTGGTGCAGCACGTCGGTAACTAGTCTAAGGTTACCTACTGAGAGGAACCCAGATTACTATTTTTTTATCAAAATTGAAAAATCAAAATGGTGGCGCCAAGATAGAAGACTTTTTTTATTTATGATCCGATATGACTGAAAATCGATATCTCTGGGTTTTCGGGACGCAGATTATGATTTTTTATTAAAATAGAAATATCAAAATGTTTTCAAGGACGCGGATTACGAATTTTTGGTCAAAAGTCATTAAGTATTAATATTAAATAAAATAATTAAGATGTAACTAAAAATTTAAAAATAAAATCTTTTTTATTTAGGTGTACTAAAACGAAAAAAAAATAAAATTAATTGTCTTAAAAGTTGTCGTATTTTCTTTTTATTCATACTACAAGCTTTTAAGACAATTCGGTGTTTTCAGAAATTTTAAAATCTCATTGACAGTGAAGGTAGTACTTAATTATAACTAAAGACATTTGAATTTCCACAACCAGTTGAGTAATATCAAAGATAATGTATTTTTAAATTTGAATTAAAATTTTACCGCCCAAAACACTAAATTGTTGACGTCATCGGTCATAAACACCTAACCTCAAAAACACACATCTTTTAAAAATTTCCGAGTAATATGTCACTATTATGAAAATTTCCGTTTGGTTCTCGTATTTTCAACTAAAATCTTGTTCAATGTAATGTTCATAAAGTTTTAAATATCTTCTCCCAATAAAATAAGGCGATTTTTGTAGGCTGGAAATCCAACCTATAATTAGCAGCCTATTTTTAGTAATCAACAATATTGAGACATCATATGCGTCAATTTTTAAATGTTTGCTTGGAGCCATACTGGTTTCAAACGTGAAGTGTGGATATAATCATTAAAAATGACAATAAACTTAAAAAACCTAAAGGTTGAGGTTATTTGTTGAAATTTTAAAATGATAGATGAAAGAATGGTGTTTACATCTTAATTATTTTATTTTATATTCATACTTAGTGACTTTTGACTAAAAATTCGTAATCCCTGAAAACATTTTGACTTTTCAATTTTGATAAAAAAAAATAGTAATCTGCGTTCCCGAAAACCCACAGATATCGATTTTCAGTTGTATCGGATCATAAATGAAAAAATGGTCAGCCATCTTGGCGCCGCTATTTTAATTTTTCAGTATTGATAAAAAAAAAATAGTAATCTGAGTTCCCGAAAAACCCACAGATATCGATTTTCAGTTGTATCGAATCATAAATGAAAAAATGGTCCACCATTTGGTTGGAATTTGGTTTCCACGGATCAAAATTGGCGATAATAAATTATTTTCAGTTGTTCCACGCGTGAAGACTACGGTTTCAGATTTCTCAGCATTTATTTGAATCTTCCATCGATTGTAATACGTAGTGGACCGAACGATATTGCGATATGTTAGATAATTTCGAAGATATAGCTCGAAAAATTAAAAACAGGCCTTTTTCAGTTTTTGTCATTGCCCCCCTCCAAATTCGTTCTACAATATGAAGTACTTACAATTTAAACCGAAATTCACCCAATGGTTTTCTTCGAAAACCTTTATTACACCAAAATAAAAAATAAAAACAATCCAATGTAAATCATTTATTTGTTGTCTCTCTAACAACTGTAACCCACATAACCACATCGAAAATCAATATCCACTTCAAACTGTAACTCTATCAAAAATTAATTTGCAATTAAAATTGATATCATGTTACATAGGTAAAAATATATAAAATTCATTAAAAACCTTTGTCATTCGCGAGTGGAACTATTGAAATAATGTGATTCCGTGCAAATTTCCAACATGATTGATGGTACTTACCGCCTCCAAATAATATTTATATATTATAGAATCCGGGATCCATTCTCTCCACTTTTAAACATCACTCAAATATGATCAACAATGATTGATGACCCGATTCTGATAAAAACATTTATTATTTTATTTGCCAGTGCATTTGTAATCCAATTATTTCATCCCGGCAACAATAAAACGAAATTCATCTCAGGTGGAACGCGAGAGGGTTACATCGGGAAACAAAGGATCCTCCTGGAAATGTACCGAAAACACCATTCATGCCTCCTTGGATAATGCGACTATTTTAATTCTTTTTCTAGAGAATAGCCCCTTTCATTTTATTTACGTGCCCGTGAAACTAGACCTGAATCTTATTATATTTAGTATAATAAAACATTTGCACAATGGATATTGTTTGTGTGCGGTAAATTTTTGTTTTTATTTCGTTGTTAATTATTCTGCAGAGTGAGTAATTAGAAAAACAATAGTCTTGTTATACTCGTCGCAAATACGAAAATGAAGAGTACATTGCATTTAATCGACTTATTTCTAAAACCATAAATATCGCTTTAATGCAGTCTGTAAAGTAATGTCCCTTTGTCCATTTTGTAATGTTGAGGGAGTTGCTACAATCAGTAATAAAATAACGATCAAAATTGGTTTTATTCGATTATCTTTTTTTCTGTTAGTTCTACCCTAAAATTATCTATTACCAGTATAATAATAATAAATCAATGTTTCTTTACGGAACTTCATACAATATACTATTACAAAAAATAGAGAAAAAACCGCTGCCCAAGGAATCACTACTACACATCCAGATTTTTCATCGAAATCTCACAATGAGAAAAATTTGTTTATGGAACTTAATAATATAATATTTGAAATCGTCTACCCCAAAAACCCATAAAACGATATGCCATATCGGAAGTGGGAGTGGGGGTGGTTGAAGTAAAAAAAAAAATTGAGGCTTTTGGTTCTTGTATACACACTAAATTACAATTTTGTTTTTTTCACCCCCTTCAATAATGGGTGGGGGTGGATGAGGATGGCTAATGCCAACAAATTTTTTGAGACTTATTATATTATAATATACTAAATACCAATTTTATGGACTCTTACCTAGTTACCCCCCATTTACTCCAATTTACCCTCCAACCCTTCAACGGAATAAGATCAAAATATGATCTTGTTCTAGATCTCGTTAAAATACATACGTGTACCAAATTTCAAGTCAATATATTATATGATTTCAGAGTAATCGTGCTCACAAAAAGTTACAGACAGACAGAATTTTTTTTTTGCTCAAACTTAAAATCTCGACGTTTCATGACTTTCTAAGCCTATTTGGGACAATAACAATTTTCAATTTTTTTGCGTTACCTACTATACTTCCACTGGATGTGGAAGTAATAGTAAACAAACAAATAATTTTTGAAGTGGAGCATTCTACTTGTTTGTGATAGAGTTGCACTTAGTATAAATATTTGGAATTAAACCTAGTTCTATAACTATAGTAAATATTATAGTTTATTTAATCAGTGTTCTTGTTTAGTCAAATTTGATGGAAGAAGACCCATTCGGGTAATTATGGCATTATCGGGTAGATGAGACACGGTTAGTCAAATTCTTTGTGGGTAGGAGTTTCTTCATATACCTCAAAATAATATTTATTTGGGGGCGAGCGTAGAGGCGACTTCAATGTGAATGTCAGTCGATATTCCGTTGAAGCAACGTCGAGCACGGTTAGTATTTGGATGGGTGACCCATCTTGGGAAATACAGCGTTCTCGTCCCACCCTCTAGCGGCTTGTATATCAGTGTATACGCGGAAGCTACGTAATTTCAGACGAGGATTACGTAATGAATATACCATTCTTCGGAGGGGATGTAAAGCAGGTGGTCCCTTGCCTATTTATTAAATGTTAGGCAAGTAAAAGATCCCTACTCTTCTTAAGGGAAGAGGTTCGGCAAAATTTCCAGGTTGGGGGTAGCTCGTCTCCTGGCGTCGATGATAGGCCCTGGTAGCGGAAATAGGCCGACGTTAAATAAATAGACAAAAACAAAAAAAAAATATTTATTTGTATTTTTAATGATTTGACCCATGTTTTTATTACTTCCACATCCGGTGGAAGTATAGTACCTAACAACAAAAAAATTTTTGAAAATTTTCATTGTTCAAATAGATTTAGAAATGAAATGTCGAGATTTTAAATTTGAGCGAAAAAAAAATTTCTGTCTGTCTGTCTGTCTGTCTGTATGTCTGTCTGTCTGTCTGTCTGTCTGTCTGTCTGTCTGTCTGTCTGTCTGTCTGTCTGTCTGTCTGTCTGTCTGTCTGTCTGTCTGTCTGTCTGTCTGTCTGTCTGTCTGCCTGTCTGTCTGTAACTTTTCTTTGTGCGTATGTTTACTCTGGAACCGTTTAAGATATTGACTTGAAATTTGGTACACGTATGTACTTTAACGGGATCTGGAACTAGATTATATTCTCTTCTTATTCCATCGAAGGGTTGGGGGGGTACTTGTTTGGTCATGGTCGTCGTCTTTGTAAACGTGTTTGAGTCTTTTTGGAGCTATATTAGGCGCGGGTGCCTTAATTATGATTAATTATGCTCTCAAAGTGCCTTTTAAATAAATTTGTCTTAAATGGAATTTTTTTGTCCATCTTCCTAGGTCGATTTTCTGAGGTTCTACAACAATATCAAGTCAAGTGCAAAAACGGATCAATGTAGATCAAATGGTTCCTGAGAAATTAAATAAAATCTTAATTCTGGGTGTTCCCTTCAGAGGACCTTAGCTCCCTTAATAGGGATTTCCGGACCCTTTTTTATAGGAATTTTTTAAAATATTTTTGCTGTAGAATCACTTCTAAAAAAACCGCTGCCCAAGGAATCACTACTTCCACATCCGGATTTTCTATCCAAGTCACAACGAAAAAATTTTATATCTGAAAATAATTGTTTATGGAACTTTAATAATATAATATTTGAAATCTTCTACCCCAAAAACCCATAAAACGATACACCACATCGGTAGTGAAGTGGGGGTGGTGACAGGGGGTGGGAGTGGGGGGTGGATAAAGTAAAAAAATATGTTGAAGTTTCTGGTTCTTGTACACACATTAAATCACATTTTTTTCCATCCCCTTTAATATTGGGGTGGGGGTGGTAATGGGGGTGGCTAATGCCAAAATTTTTTTTGAGACATTAGCTTCTCTTGTCTATACTAGATATCAATTTTATGAACTCTTACCTGCTTGATTTACCTATTTACTCCAAATTTACCCCAATTTACCCCCCAACCATTCGACAGAACAAGATGAAAATATAATATAGTTCTAGATCTCGTTAAAGTACATATGTGTACCAAATTTCAAGTCAATATCTCAAACGGTTCCAGAGTAAACGTGCGCACAAGAAAAGTTACAGACCGACAGACCGACAGACAGACCGACAGACAGACAGAAATTTTTTTTTCGCTCAAACTTGAAATCTCGACGTTTCATGATATTCTAAGCCTATTTGAACAATAAAAATTTTTTAAAATTTTTTTGTCGTTACTATACTTCCACTGGATGTGGAAGTAATTAATGACTACATATCTGAAATACGAATAAGTTTCGTTGTGTTCTTCAGACTAATGGTGGTAAAATCTTTCACAGTAACATATTCATTTAGTACTAGAGATACCAAACTAGTGGAAGCATTATACTCTTCGCCGATTTACTGAGCTTTTTATATAATTGTTACACATTCTATAAGATACTCTTCGCATTTTTCTTGTAAATAATGTTAGTTTTTGGACATTCTAAATTTTGTGATACCAACTTTGTTGTGAAAAAAAAAATATATAAAAAAAAAAAATCACGATGTGAGGGATCGAACCCGGGACCCTTGGATTGCGAACAACAACTACAACAAAATAAATTTATTTGACATTTCTTGTTACAAGAATGCACCTCATCGGATCCCGGCCCGGAGCCAACCAGACAACCATGGCGCGGAGCGTCGTGGTAAATGTGTGGTTGGACGAGGCGGGTCCGATTTGGTTTAACGATAATGCTTGTTACAGCTAGGACACCTGTCCGTCTTAGGCAGACTTAAAACTAGGTTAAAATTGACGAAACTCTTGCCGCTACACCACCATTTTTTATTACTAAAATTATTAATGAGTGTAATATATACCATTAGAAAATTTATTGTGATTATTAGGAAACACACATTAGTAAAATGTATTAAAAAAAAATAGTGATAGGAAATAACATTTCGCAAGGTTTCTATTTATTACAAACCATAAAAAAATGTAAAAAATATTTTTTTAAATTTTAAATTACTAATAACTTTTTTATTTACCAATCTATTTTGTTAAAAAACAATAGGGTTCTTCCTCTAGCTAACACTAAGTTACTCTCCAAGTTTCAATACAATCGGATTTTTCTTTCTTGAGTTATCGTGCTTACAAGAAACGTGATGGACGGACAGATGGACAGACGGACATTTTGAAAGTTGTTCAGAATTCGTTCACTAACATAACGATATAAATTTTTTTTCTCTACGAGCGATATTTACTGATTTAGAAATGTGCCGATCAAATACAATATACTTTTCGTTTTTGCGAAGAGTATAATAATCAACCATATTTAACGTATATTCCAGGCAAATCGCGCATTTCTACATCGATGTAGACCATTTTAAGCTCCGGTATTTAAAACATGGCATGTAAAATGCTAAATTATTCGCAGTAAAGGTAAAATTATTACCTCAACCTCGGCAACCTCAGTTTTATAGATGAGAAATTAAATGATCCGATTTCCGTGTCTGCTTTCCTTATAAATGTATTTACTAAAGTAAGAAAAATAATAAAAAGATAGCAAGTTGCATCAGGATATTTTTCTTGTCCTTATTGCACGTCCTGGTTTTATACTGGAGGAGAAATGTTTTTAGGTTACATGAAGACTCAGACTAAATAATAATTCTTGTTTGCTGGCATACCTGCACATAGTCTGTCTAGACATTTTTTACTAACTGTAAATCTATTTCATTCTATAAAAGCCATAATGGATAGACTATTAAACTCTAACACGTTTCCTTGTTTGCGTTAAAATAGAAAATATGATTCGTGAAATGGGTATCAAAATTTCTCTTTCCTTACACCATTTAAAGATTTACGGCTTCTTGTAGTACAACGTCGCTTTATCATAAAAGTGAACAACATTATTAAAAATTGAAATATACTTCGTCCACGGTAAAAAGTTAGATGGAAATAAACCTCTGCGCACATTTAAAATCCAGCAAATCATTAATCTCTAAAGTTTCACTGTTAAGGGGTGTTTAAGTAACAAATTCGAGCAGCACAGAAATAAAAATAAAATCTACCAAGCGTATTTATATTCTTTGTGACTCTCCTTTATGTTATGTGTTTCTAGCCATGTCTGAGAATTAAACATTTATAGATTTACTGGCCATTTGCTAACATATTTACATAGTAAAAATTACACAATACACAGTATTATGAATTGTTGAATGCGGGAAAAATATTCGGTTAAAAAAATCATTTTTTATAAAATTAACTTAATAAGATCATGAGCTGGATGCATTTCATGCCTAGTCTTACTGTGAAAAAGAAAGCTTTTATATTATATTGTAATAAGAAATAGATAGCGTTGCAAAGCATAGTATGATTGTTGTTAATTCCTGATGAAAATGCTGTTATCTTCATTGTGTCATCTGCAAGTTCAAACTATAGTTTCACGTTCATTTATTGACCGATTTTCAATTTTAAAATTGTGTAGAAAAGCTAATTTAAATCTATATCGAAGGCATCTAACAAACCGCTGCCCAAGGAATCACTAGTTGAACATCCAGATTTTCTATCCAAGTCTCTCACAACGAAAAAAAAATGTGTGTGGGAATAATTGTTTATGGAACTTTAATAATATAATATTTGAAATCGTCTACCCCAAAAATCCATGAAACGATATGCCACAACGGTAGTGAGGGTAGGGGTGGTGGAAGGGGATAGTAGTGGGGGTGGATAAAGTAAAAAAAAATTTGTGGCCTTTGGTTCTTGTATACACACACACTAAATGACAATTTTATTTTTTTTACCTCCTTTAATAATGGGGTGGGGGTGGTAACGGAGATGGCTAATGCCAAAAAATTTTTTGACACCTTAGCTTCTCTTATATATACTAAATACCAATTTTATGGACTATTACTTGCTTGATTTACCTATTTACCCCCATTTACCGCAATTTATTCCTCAACCTTTCAACGGAATAAGATTAAAATATAATCTGGTTCCAGATCTGGTTAAAATACATATGTGTACCAAATATCAAGTCAATATCTTAAACGGTTCCAGAATAAATGTGCCCACAAAACAGAGAAAGATGGCTTCTGATGGTTACCGGAAGGAAAATCGTCCACGCCTGGTATGGAAGAGTAACCACACCAACCAGATAGAGGGCAATATTGAACCGTTGATGGTTTAGGGAAAACCAGATGGCAATAAGCAAAGGGGATGTCGTGCAAAACGTTAAGCTAATGTGATCAAGGAGCTGATGGGAAATGTTTGGTGAGGTCGTGTGCCTAAAGTGCAACCACAAGGGATGGCGAGTGTCTCGGCGAGTGTTGTGAGACGTACCATACAGCAAAGAGAGGCTAACTAGAATAATGCATGAATCACGAAATGCATATCAAGACGTAAATAAGAAGGTGATACCTTAGATACAGGGTGATTTACCACGACATGTGGAAAAATTTATCAGTAGGTTGTCTCTACCGAAAAGAATTAAAAAATTGAAAAACTAAAAAAATATGACCAAAAAATTACCTTATTTTTTTCTAGAAATGCGCCACCTATGATTTTAACCAATCTGACGTAACGCGGTGCAACCATATCACTTCCTCTCTCCCTTTATCAAACTTGGGATTGACATTATTCACAGCAAAGTTGGAGAGGGTAGAAGTGACTTTTTGGTTTTAATCAAACTACACTACAAAAATAGCAAAATAAATCGAAAAGACATTGACCCTATGCTAGTGAACTCTACAACAACAAGTAGATATAAGAGATATTTACCTAAACCCGTTGATAACACAAAAACACCAAACTTCGGCGGTACTTTGTACCTGCCGGTGTCCTGATTGTTCGACAGAAAGCAAAAAACGCGGCACTTTAACCCGCACGCGCCAGCTTAACTTTTTATGCCAAGTAAGTACATTGCCCTATCGTACTGACCACAGACACGTAAATAGAATTAAATTTGAATCAAACCCGGAACAAATTTGTAACAACCTAATTTCTTCGGAATTATATTCTATGGCTATCCAGGAGTCTCTAAATGAAAATCCCAAAAAATCCGCTATGCAGAAATGAAGAAAAAATTCGCCGCCATGCTGAAAATAGGCACTTTTTTCCTTTAATCGGTAATAGCTTACACGGATGATACTTTATGAAAAAAAGTAAAGAGGCAAAATTTTGAGAGAAAGAGTTTAAGTTCAGTATGGCATAAATCGGTTAAATAGTAACAAATAGTAACAAAAGTATGATTCTTATAAAAAAAAGGTATTTTCTTGCATTTTAACATCATAAAAATGTAAAAATACTCAACAAAAACTTTTGTTGGTAATACTAATTAAACATGGTTAGAGATATTTCAAAATGAATTTTTAGCGTCAGCGTCAATCAGTTAATTAAACTTTTAATATCAGATTTTTCTCAAAACAATTTCACAGTCAAATGTACGGATTCAGATGCTGATTATTTAATTGTAAAAACTGCTATTGATTGCTCAGCTGATATGTGTAACCCTGTTATAGTTGTGGGTCAAGATAGACTTAATAACGTTACTCATTGAACATTGCAACAACAAAAAATTTGTAAGTACATGATGAGACCCGATGATGGAGGTACACTGATAAAATAACGAATATGTATCTGTAAGTTACGTTCAGAACCTCCGATTAAAGAACTTATATCTAGATACATAACAGGCTATCTTTTCACTATATACCTTGTTTGCTCCTAACATAGTCACATTATATGTCCATTAAAATGGATAGATGAACATCACATCCCATAGGCAACAGTGGCGTTGTGTGTGTAGAAAATGTGTAGAATGGTAAATATTTTCATTAAAATGAATTATTGCAATTCCTGCATTACCGGCTCTTTATATGACGTGATGTAGGCATACGATATTACAGTAAGATAAAACAGTAAGATAAATATGTATTGAAAGGATATTAAAATTTAATTGCTATTTACTTTATAACTGTAAACTGAACTTCATCATGTTACGACTATGGAACGATCGATTTTCTTCTTTTCTAAACTGCTTTCTGCAAACGGCACAGCACTTCACTATTTATTTGCACAAAATATATTGTCACTAAACTGTGTAAATATGAATAGAGAATATTATTTAGGTATTAAGCAAATCACAACTTAAAATAAAATTACTTTTCCACCAGTTTTTGGTCGGAAAACACGAAAAACATTCATTGACATTAATGGCCGAACTGTCAAACTGATATTATGATAATCGAACTGAAACCGACCGTGTACGAGCAGCCGCGAATACGCCGATGGGCTAATCAGCAACTTTTGAGAAGAAGTGCCTTAGAATGGGAGTCTTTCGGGATCATAAAATTCATGCCATTATGTATCTAGATATAAGTTCTTTAATCGGAGTTCAGAACTAAGTAAAAATGTAGTAAAAAATATTCTATTTACACATGCCATTTCCGGATACGATACCACCTCTGCATTTTATAAAAAGAGCAAAAAAACAGTATTTTCAGTTTTAGAAAATAATATTGAACTAAGTAACAGCCTATTAATTTTCAAAAGTAAATTTGCTGAAGCAAATCAGCTTGCAGTAACTGGGGAAGAATTTATTTTAAGATGGTATGGCAGTAAAAAAACTAATAGTTTAAATGACTACAGATTTCTGCTAGGCAAAATATTTCCAACACTTCGATCTAGCAGTTCTTCCGCCAACATCCGATGCCACTAAATAACATATTTATAGAGTGTATTGGCAAATACAAGTCTGGTTAGGCAACAATCTTAATCCAGAGAACTGGATATTAAAATACAAAAAGTAATCTTTTTTTATATAAATCTGACAACCGTAACTTTGCTAATATTTAGACGATTGTAAAAAACTTTTATATCACAGTAAAACTTAGCTCTTTCTCTCAATATTTTGCCTATTTACTATTTTTCTTAAAGTGCCATCCGTATGGGGTATAACTTAAAGGAAAAAAAGTACCTAATTTCAACATGGCGGCGCATTTTTTCTTCATTTCTGCACGGCGGATTTTTTGAGATTTTCAGTCAGAGAGTCCTGAATAGCCATAGAATACAATCCCTAAAAAATCAGCTTGTTACAAATTTGTTCCGGATCAACTATTAATTTTACTGTATTAGTAGCTTAACAAAATCTTTGCAAGTTTTAATGCAATTGCTAAATTACCTCGGATCACTCTAAAATTTTGCAGATACTTTTCCACATAGAAGACTAGTACACCATTTTATTCTCCGCATGTCGTGGTAAACCACCCTGTTTAGGTTTAATATAAGATCTTAATAATTGAAATTGGATATTGATATTGAGTTGATACTGGATTATATGAATTTGGTTGGAAACCATTTTAACGGCGTCCTTAAAAATACTTGTTTCGCATTCCAGAGTGACACCATGAAAATAATACATTTAGTGCTGTCTATATTGAATAAAAACATGTTTCACCATTTCATTATTAAAACAACAATAAAATTACATAATACAGGGTATTCTTGAAATACATTTAATCTGAGAATCCTTATGTAATGTGAAGACCAATAGCGCCCCCATAAGGGAGAGGGGGGGGGGAGTCAGTAGGCACCATGGTACCGAGGCCCGGCCACTTTAGGGGCCCGGTAAAACCAGTAAACGCGATATTCGCCGCTCATTAATTATGAGGCCTGGACAATTTTTTTTCACATTTCTCCCCCCCGCTCATGTTATTAAGCACGGGGCCCCGTTGGCTTCCGAGGGGCCCGCTAGAGAGCTTGACAATTTTTTCTCAAATTTACCCCCCCCCCCTCATCAATTATTAAGCGCGGGGGCCCGCCAAAAATTTTTTTTTCACATTTGTCCCAACCGCTCGTCAACAACAACTTACGTTGACGCCCGCAACGTAAATTGTTCACTTTTATTACACCGTTGTCAAGGCTGCACAAAATGACCAAATTATAAATAAAACTGAAAACTAACATATGGAGTCGGAGGTGTTGCTCATGATTGGTTTGCATATCTTGCAAACAGAAATCAGCAGGTCTATATTGAGGATGTTGTATCTGACTCATAGACTGTCAGCGTTGGAGTACCTCAAGGGTCTATATTGGGGCCCACACTTTTTATTATTTATATCAATGATATGCTGAACTTTATTCAACACCCATCATGTTTGACAGTTTCGTATGCTGATTTTTTATGCTGAACATTTTAATAAAATCTAATACCCTAGCTGATGCTGAAGACTGTGCAAAAACTATATACGATAATGTAATTTTGTGGACTAAAAATAATAAACTGTGTATTAACCAAAGTAAAATAACCTCTATTCTCTTTAGAACATTGCAGTCTAATATTGTCTTCAACACTAATATCTTTTTATCTCCTAGTACAAGCGTGAAGTATGCCAATGAATCGAAAATGCTTGGTTTGAAAATTGACTGTAGCTTTAAATGGTCTAATCACATTCATGATAAGTGTGGAAAACTGTCAAAGATCTGTTATGCCTTGGCAATAACATCTAAACAATGTAGCCTTCAATAGTAAAACAATTGTATTTTGCTTCTTTTCATTCTTGCATAAAGTACGGTATAATGCATTGGGGTTCCTCATCCGAAGCAAATAGAGTTTCTTTACTGCAAAAAGGGCAATACATATAATAGCCAATCTTGGATATAATACTTCCTGCAGGGAAGCCTTTAAAAGCTTAAACATTCTTACCTTGAACTCTATTTACATTTATGAGTTGTCATGTTTTGTTTTCAAAAACAGAATCAAATTTAACGACACTAGAACTGATCATCCATATAGCACTAGGAAAAAAGACCTCCTTTTACCAAAAGAACACAGAACGTCTTTATATCAAAAAAGTCTATTTTTCATGGGCTGTAAATTTTTTAACTGTTTGCCTGATCATATTAAATCTATAACAATATTTTTTAAGTTTAAAAATGGTTTAAAATCACTTTTGTTTGACGCAAACAGCACTGTTCATATGCTTTTTGTGTGTATATGTTTTTAAAATGTTATTTGTGATATTTTTCTTTGTATTTCTATTTTTTAACTGCGCTTTGTATAGTTTCTGAAATTGATAAATATTATTATTATTATTATTATTATTATTATTATTATTATTATTATTATTATTATTATTATTATTATTATTACTATTATTAACATACATACAGCTGATATTTTATTTATTTAAAGTAAGTGATAGCCCTCGATTGTAAATGTCCATAGTCCTTTAAATATTACACAGTCGACACAAAAGTTCGTTTGTCAAAGATACATTTTATTAGGAAAGCGTCGCTGGTAAAGTACATGTACGAGCCTGACGCATTTTTTCCGGCTGCGCCATAACAAAGCACAATGTTTCTTTCGTTATTATTAAAAACGTAAAATACAATAATTCATTATTATCACGTGCGCGAAACGATCAGTACGTATTTTGACAGCGGTAAACACTAGACCATTGTCACTTGCTGGTACTGTACCTGTTGGCTCTCTTTTTGTGGTTGAACATCTGCGTGGTGATATATAGTACAAGGTTAAGCTAGTCGCGGAAAGGTCACCACATCATGAGCGTACTCAATATTTCTTTGAAATTTTCAAAATTTATTTTCTCGGTTATCTTGAGCATTTTGCTAATTTAATATTTGTCCGTATAGCAGGAAGATGTGTGTACTCATAGATCTGAGTATATGGATGTATTTAAAGAATACCCTGAACCCTTACTAATATTTGTAGCATTTCTCAAAAAAACGTTTATTAAAATTAAAATAATGGTAAAATGATCTACACCTCTTTGCATAAGAAGAATCCTTAAGAATGTGAAAATCTACGACTTCGTTTTCCATTTTGAAAGAAGAACTTTTAATTGAAGCGGTAATTTACGCTCTTGTTAATTGGTCAAGGTAATGATATTTATAAATATCGTCAGCCTTCTTTCGGAAATTGACAAGGGAATGAAATATTCATCTTAAAATAAATACTTAATTCCACCCGATCCTGTATACACCCTCGTCATTTGGTATCAGTAGCAGGTCGAATATTGTGTTTCAGATCTCAGAAAGAATATCTCGATACAAATACATACTCAATTCGCAAGATTTTCACGTGAGTTACCACAGCAAATCCTTTGTCGAAAACACCATGGTTTTTCATTAAAAACAAAAGGGATTACAGGAGCCAAGAAAGTAATCTCTCTTCCGGAGTTCCTGAATCGAAATTTGCATTCGTTATTGCTTATTCTGTTTGCTGTCGGAACGTCGTTTCTGGTTCGAGTTGGCAATAGAAATGCTTCATAGTGAAAGTTTTCTATTACTCCATCTGCGTTTGGGCATATACTCGAAACAAATCAAGTTGTCTGAAAAGTTTAGAGACTTTGCGGCGACATTTGCTACTAAGCTATCAGCTTCAACATTAGTTATATTTAGTTGTAAAACCGCACTGCAATACGTTTAGTACATCTGTGTTCACGGACTGGCAAAGTATACCTAATTTGGTATACTTGTTTGGGACCCGGAACTTTCAGTTTATGTCTCAAAGTTTCGAAGCAGTATGATCTCTAATGTTATTTCGTAAAATAAATAAAGAATTCGTTATTAGCAGGAACAAATAAGACATAAACAAAACTAGTTCCAATTTTGCTCCATGCGGAAAACTATGGGAACAAAATAACTGTAACTAATTAGGCCCTAGTTTTTATAACATGAATTCATGAATATTACTATAATTTATGCTTAATTAAGTCCAGAAACTAAAAAAAAGTATGTTTATATAATTTAATTATTCTTATAAATTCTTCCTCTTGGAAGCAGGCAATTTCCTATTAATTTTTTTAGTTATATTTCACAATCATCTCCCCATGGTTACATAACCACATGTGATTAAAAGAGTATGATCTATTTTATTATCAAGTGTATGTGAAGAATCTACAGATATTTGAGTTCTTTAATTATAAACAATATAACATTTAACATTAATATTATATAATTATAATGAGTAACATTTTAATAAAACCTATTATAAATAATAATAATAATAATAATAATAATAATAATAATAATAACACAAAATAAACTTCTACTATGTACTATTTAATAATAACAATGAGTTTCCCCAAAAAATTATCAGTCACTACATAGTCTATATTGGAGCCCTTAAACATTCCTTCAATTAAATTTTCTTTTGGCTTCACAGGCCTATCAGAAAATATTTAAGTGCTAAGTCTGCGGCTTTTTTGAGTCTATACCATATCTCTAATGCAGATGCATGCCTGGTGTCGTAGATTAAAAAATGCCGCTTTCGCTAACAGCTTGTTTAAATTCTAAGCAGCTGCTGCTTTGTGGAATTTTTCACATGTTAGTTTTCATCTTTAGAGCGAGTTCCTTGAATATATTCTAAATAAAATTTCACAGATAACTCTGGATTATTTGAGAATAACGGGAATATCAAAAGCGACCTAAACGTTCCATTAATATTATTAATGTTGATGTTTACAGTCTGTATTTCATGTCCATAGGTCAAAGCTCGTGGGGTCACAACTTTAAGTGAGAAAATGAATACACTTAGTGATTCTAAAGCATACAATTTTTGTAACTACAAAATTATTGGATTTGAATCCCAGGTATTTTCGTATATTTGGCCCTTTATTATACTCTTCGCAAAAACGAAGAGTATATTGTATTTGATCGGCACATTTCTAAATCAGTAAATATCGCTCGTAGAGAAATTTTTTTTATATCGTTATGTTAGTGAACGAATTCTGAACAACTTTCAAAATGTCCGTCTATCCGTCCGTCCGTCTGCCCGTCCGTCCGTCCGTCCGTCCGTCTGTCCGTCTGTCCGTCTGTCCGTCTGTCCGTCTGTCCGTCTGTCCGTCCGTCACGTTTCTTGTAAGCACGATAACTCAAGAAAGAATAATCCGATTGTATTGAAATTTGGAGAGTATCTTAGTGTTAGCTAGAGGAAGAACCCTATTTCAACAAAATAGACTGGTAAATAAAGAAGTTATTAGTAATTTAAAATTTAAAAAAATATTTCTTACATTGTTTTTTATGGTTTGTAATAAATAGAAACCTTGCGAAATGTTATTTCCTATCACTATTTTTTTTTTAATATATTTTACTGATGTGTGTTTCCTAATAATCACAATAAATTTTCTTATGGTATATATTACACTCATTAACAATTTTAGTAATAAGAAATGGTGGTGTAGCGGCAAGAGTTTCGTCTTGCAATCCAAGGGTCCCGGGTTCGATCCCCCACACATCGTGATTTTTTTTTCATATTTTTTTTTTCACAACAAAGTTGGTATCACAAAATTTAGAATGTCCAAAAACTAGCATTATTTACAAGAAAAATGCGAAGAGTATCCTATAGAATGTGTAACAATTATATAAAAAGCTCAGTAAATCGGCGAAGAGTATAATGCTTCCACTAGTTACTGATTCTTCTTAAAATCTCTTTAAAAAATGTATTTTACTTATTTAGGAATAAATTTGACGAAGATTTGCAAGAGTTTACTGATGCAAGAGAGGTTCCTGCATCACACCCACCGCACTATTAAAGGGGGTAAAAAAATAAAATTGTGATTTAATATGTACAATAATCAAAGGCCTAATTTTTCCCAGCCAACCCCCACTAACACCCGTCTAACCAGTCCCACCCCATTAGTAATGGGGGTAAATAATTAAAATTATGATTTAGTGTATGTGTACAAGAACCAAAGGTCTCAACGGGGTAAAAAAATAAAATTTTGATTTAGTATGTGGAGCATAAAAATAGTATCAAAATTTTTTTTCGTTGTGAAAGACAGATAGAAAAACTGGATGAGGGAGTAGTGATTCCTTAGGTAGCAGTTTTTCGCTTAGGAATCCACGAAGGTATTTGTTACTTTTCATCAACGTAATTGATATAGAGAATTCACAGAATGCTCAAATGCACTAACTCATTTCATATACATGTGACTTGTGACCTCGTGAGTCGCAACAAAATGAAGTGATAACTCAGAGCTAGGACGGTGAGAAGTACGGGAGAATACAGGGGAAAAACTCACTTTAAACCTTGTAGCTCAAACGATCAGAATATGGAGACTACATGTGTTTATGTAATTATGAGGAGGATATTGTGAAATGTAATTGAACCTTATTATTTAATACTGATATTGATGAAAAATACGTTTCATTACATTACATTTTAACCTCCCCACAATAAAATTGTGGGAGGCTACTAAAATTGGTCCAAAATCCAAAATTGAGATAACATCAAATCTTTACGTTTTGAGGTCCCAAAAACCCAAAAAAGTGGTTTTTGAAAAGTGACTGTGTGTGCGTATGTACGTGTATTAGCACGATAGCGGAAAAACTACTGAACGGATTTGGATGAAACTTTGCATGAGGGTTTCTTTGGTGAGCCAGAAAATCTGAAAAGGTTTTGGTTGAGATCGGATTAAGTTTAGTGCCGTTTTGGCACAACAAGTTGTTTATTTTATATTGACTTAAAATTTGTAATCACACCATTGAAAATTAGATAAAATTCTGTATTCAACGATATATCACACAAGCATTTTTTCTATTTGATTTCCGTGAAAAAAATTAGAAAACAAAATAACAATCTACAAATAGACGTACGCTTCTTGTGTATCATATATTTTACAACCTAAAGTAACTTTCTGAATAGATTAATGTGCTGAAACACGAAACTATATACCATAACTTATCTCTGCCCTACTTTGTCTTTCCTCAACTTTGCAACTTTACCATCCCCTCTTCTTTATTTATATTTGTTCAATTTTGTTCTTGTCCTTTTTGTTTCTAAATTCCGTCTAGGCCCAAAAATTCCCTAAAAATCCAGATGTTTTAAACCACACCTTTTATCCACCACACTTTCCTGGTAGGAAGACCAGAGTGGAATTGCTTCGAACGAGTTTTTTCGTTGAGTTCTGTTTTCCCGTGTCCGCAATCAAAATTCCAAAGTGTTCGTCTGTGTGTGAAACCGCTAATTTTTAGGGTACTAATTTTAATTATTTTTTAAGTATTTTTGTGTATTATTATCGATTCAAATTGTTAATCTTATAGTCCTTTGAGGTAAACCAGAAAAAGGCAAAAAGCCCAAAAGTTCTGCGACCGCACCGCAAGATATTTTCTCCCCCGTTTTCGAGGGCGGGGAATACGATGGTGACAATATTTCTCGACCTACCCTTCAACGACTACCCCTAAACCGAGAAAAACCACACCTTTTTCCGATTTTCCGGTACTAGGCATTTTTTATCGAAAAAATTTATTAACGAAAGTTGTTCAGAATTATCCAAAAACCCTAAATCCAAAATTTAATCAAAACTAAGAAACATTGAAATTTTACTTAAAATAATGTCCAAATATCTTTTAAATGAATTTTTTTGTTTAAAAAGTTCATGACAATTTTGTTTGAAATTAAACCCAAGCTGTCAGGTAGTTGTCAAGTAATTAGTAGTCTTTTTTTATATTTTTTAAATTTGTCAATTATTTAAATTTATCAATTTTTTATTTTGATAAAATATTGGGCTTAAGATTTTTGGACAATTCTGAACAACTTTCGTTAATAAAATTTTTCGATAAAAAAATGCCTAGCACCGGAAAATCGGAAAAAGGGTTGGTTTTTTCGGTTTAGGGGTAGTGGTTATTCTTATGAAGGAGTTTTAACCTTTAATTTTCAGCTTTAGCCAAAGCGGACTTGCCCCGCCCAGCCCAAAACCCATCACGGCGCTGCGCGTCGTGGTTGTCTGCCTGGTTCCGGGCCAGATTCCGGGGAGGCACACTTAATTTTAATAAACTTGTTATTGCTTGCTTGCTTGCGAGACTATAAATTTTAAACTTGAGGTTAGCAGGTTCAATCCTATCTATCGGAGGATTTTTCTTTTTTTTAATTTGAAAAAAATTATCTCAACTTAATAAATATAATTAAGCGAGATCGTTAATATCTTATGCTTTCGGCTTCAAAGATGGAAAAGTTCCAGCCGCTTGCAGTAGCTGCCGATTTTTTCTTTCTACACCTACTAAGGGTCCATTAACATGGTGACTGAGTGGAGTTTCATTTCATAATTTCTCGTTACCTTTTTATTAAAAAATGTTCCTTCTTTTGTGCAATAAAAAATGTCTCATTTAGAATCTTACTTATGCATTTTACTGTTCATAATTTATAAATAAAACAAACATATTCACATAGTATGAATGAATATGTTATAAGTTGCAGGAAGGAACGTACAACTATATTTTCAGAAATATTATTCAGCTATAATGGGGCTTTTAAAGTCAGCACCTACGCTAACACCCTCTCTGCGATCGACGCAGTTTTGTCGCAGTAAGGTCTACAATAGGAGCTGATAATGATCAACATTTAAAATACATTACCCTAGCCGTACCCTCGCATATTAGACCTTCCAACTCACAATTTAAACTCGAGTCCACTCCATAAAACAAGTTAGTAGACAACTATTAGGTTGGTTAGGCTGTAAGTGACAAATTGTCAAAGAACTTTGTTGTTACAAGTATTAATTCCAAGTACATGTGTGGTATGTTTATGTTTAATACAGTATTAACGACAGTCATTTATTTATCCGAACTGTTTACCCCGAATAGCAGACAAAGTAATGATTATAAAAATAAAACTTTCACAAGAATTACGTGGCTGACCCTATCAAAGACCTTAGCGAAGTCGATGAATACAGCAACTAACGGTGTATTTTCATCCACTTTCAATAATATAGCGACTTTACTTTTACTTTTGTAGGAAAACTGAATTCTCTAATAGTACAGGGAAACATTGAAAAAAATAACTCTAACTCGAAAAAAATTTGTGCAGACGTGAAACTTTGGTTATAAGTTTAAAATAGGCAAAAAAAGTTCACGAAACAAAAAAGTTTAGGAGTTTGACTGATCCGCGGAAACCTATAGGGGGTAAAAAGCGGTATATTTTATAAAAAAAATCAGTTTTTCTTCATTTTCTCGGGAAATATGACATTTGCAAAAAAATAGTTCAAATAATAGTTATTTATGGAAACAGTGAAAAAACTAATTTTATTTGACGAATGTAATATTTGCCAAAACGAGCGAGCGAAGCGAACGAGTTTTGCAAACTACATGAGTCAAATAATAGTATATTACGTAATGAGAAGCATATTACGCACGAATGGAAAAGTTACGCACGATGCCGCGTAGCGGCGAGTGCGTATTTCCATGACTGCGTAATTGCTTTACAACTCGAATTATGTACTAATACTTTACCTACGATCATATTTATTTATGTATTTAGTAAAATCTGAATTTAGTTTACTAGTCAAAAATATTATTCAATAAATATTCAGTCAGTTTTGACAGCGTTTGAAAATTACGTAGGCGCATTTGTTTTTTTAAAC
The DNA here is from genome assembly GCA_936432065.2 of Rutpela maculata. NCBI lineage: Eukaryota > Metazoa > Arthropoda > Insecta > Coleoptera > Cerambycidae > Rutpela > Rutpela maculata. Next base: position 165,245,397 of record OW386288.2, read on the forward strand.
CCCGCGTCAGCGAACTAAGCCACCTATATTTGCGTGTCCCGTGCGTGTTTACCGTGCGATTTGTTTACAGTGCGTTTTGTTTTGTTTACAATATGCAAAATTCAACTTACATAGATGGCAGGTAGTGTGTTTTTTACTATTTACCGTAGTGCTCATAGGTAAAATTACTTTTCATAACGTGTTAAGTACAAAATTTTACCTAATCCTAGTCGAAAATGGTTGATTCAGATATGTATATACCATCTGATAGAACAATCGGCTAATTTAGCAGTAAATTCAATAATACCTGGTAAATCAAAAGCAGGAATAACGAAATATAAGAAATTTGAAAATTGGTGTCAACAAATTGGTTTAATAATAATAAGTTATGTAAAAATTCCTTACATAACTAGTTATGTAATGAAACTGACAGTTATGAAAAATGTGACGTTATGTAACGTAAAAAATGCATTTAAAATTTGACATTTCATAACGGGGTTAGATAATAATATACTCTGTAACAACACTCGATACGAGTGGTAGATTCCAAACGCGAGCGAAAGCGAACGTGAGGAACCACGAGTAGATCGAATTTTCATTCTAACCGAGTAACAGACTTTATTTTCTCCACGACCATGGGCTCATTTAATGAATTTCATTTAGTAGTTGTTACTTCTTGTGGATAAAGTATTACTTAAAGTTAGACGATATTGAAAATTTCAGACGAAGCCGATATGTGGTTTGCGAAACATACGACTTTTATAGAGCACGGTGCAACCAACATCGTGACGTCAGAGAATAGTAATATAAATCGGTGAAAATAGTTGATAAACTGAAATTCTTCACGAACACGCATAAGTTTCAAAAAAATTTGAGCGTCTAGGTCACAATATATATTAACGAGAAACAGTATATGGGAATATATTTTTTTCAATTACTGACTACTTACATTAACAACATTGCGATGTTTTTATTAAACAGTACATTGTTTCTGTCATAACTTCTTTGCTTTTTATGCCATAAAAATAGGGAAAAAATAATTTGAAAGCCTAATCAATAGTTTCTCATTTTGGTTATTAGCGTTTTTGGCCAAAATGACATAGTTTCTGAGATATTTAACATATAAACTAAATACTTCGTCTAATAAACGTTCGGACGCCACCTTTAGACTTCCAGATCTTCGAAACCATTAAGTTTACAAAAATTAGAGATTCTTTTAAGATGTAATGCGCGTCGAATTTTATTTTTTTTCGAAGTGTTGCACCAACTTTTTTCTAACGCAACTTTTATGAGTAATAGTGCATATAAAGTATTACAACATATATTATTTCAGTGATCGTAAGTCACAGAGAACACAGAAATATTAATTATTATATTTTTTATTTATTTTTTAATGATGTGCGTAATTATATAAAATATACTCTTTAAGGTTACCTGAAACCTCCCGTTGGTTTTACCTCTCTAGCTCAATTAGTTTTCGAGATATGTCTTTTTGAATGATAGTGATGCATACGCTCATTTTTTTCCATATCTCAAGGTCAAAGCGGAGTATGGTGGCAAAACACATATAAATCGCTTTCATACATCAAGTCGATATTAAAACATAAGTTTCGATATAGGTTGCCATTTGGGGGCCGACTCGTCATGCTTATCCGGCTAAACCCTTTTCTAGTAATTAACTTAAATCTATCAATTTATATGCAAAGTTGCATAGAACCTTTTCTTCTTAAAATTTAATTCTCTCTTAGCTCCAATGTTTTTGTTTTTTTTTATCTAGGGGCCACCCCCTGAAAAGGGATAGCATCTGCCCCGTATAAATTAGCAAGACCTCGCATAATATGGCCTCTTCTTTTTTTTATGCATTTATTATTAAGCTGACAAAAATAAACGAGATCTTATTCATACGACATTAATCCGAAGTTGAAACCTCTAGTATTTCGGTTAATTATTGCTATAAAATTAAATTTAAAAACACCAAATTGAAGATAATTTTGTCAGAAATAACTTTTATTTGAACTACTTTTTTGTAAATGCCATATTTCCCGAGAAAATAGAGAAAAATCGATTCTTTAATTAAAAATACCACTTTTCACCCCCTGTAGGTTCCCACGGATCCGTAAAACTAATAAACTTTTTTGTTTTGTGAACTTGGCCTATTTTGAACCTGTAACCAAAGTTTAAGGTTTGCACAATTTTTTATCGAGTTAAAGTAAAGTTTTCCTATAGCATTAGCAATAATTAAAAATCATTTTTACTTCCCTCGTTTACCGAAGGGAAGTATTGTAATCATGAAAAAATCACCCTCTGAGATTTCCTCCTATTTTCATGGTCAGACTATAGATTACGATAGATTACAGATTACGAAACCTAAAGTCTTACAGTTCCGTCAGTCTGTCTGATGTATGTCTGGTGTCTATCTGCTGTTAGCGCTACGTCTACAAAACGGCTTGACGGAGAAAATAATATATGGCAGGTAATTGACGCTATTTCCAACGAAGAACTGGGATATACGTTTAGTGAAAAATATACATGGTGGACGTGCTACCAGCATAGTAACTTGAATTGTATGGAGGTTGCCATCTTGCGCGTCGCTTTTCCTGGCGACTTTCAAAATATTTAAATATTTGAGGCGTAAACAGCGCTTATTTCTTGAGTTCTCTCTAAAGTTTTATTGCTTTTGTGTTTATTTATCTTGTAATTAAAGTTATTAGTGTATAGTATCTAGTTTACCATAGTTTTCAATCTGTGTATTTAGTATGTCTAATTTTAAAGCAAGCAGTTGTTTTATAATTTTCCAAACTTAATAAAAATTTTAAATAACGATTATTAAATGACAAGGAATATTAATTTTTACTTTAATACCTTTAAATAATAACACAGCCCCATAAAATAAAAAAAAATAGTCTGTCCGGCGGACCAGACTAGTGAATCCGTATGTATTTGGACCCGCTGAAACCGAATCCCCCACAGACAACTTTTTTTTGTTTTGGGGGTGTTTTTTGGGGTTAGGAGTGAAAAACGAGCTAATCTGACAATTCTGACTCCGGATTCGGTTCCAACGGGTCCAAATACATATTCTGGTCCGTCGGACAGACCACTTTTTTTTGTGGGGCTATGTAATATTCCAGTTAGTTTAGTGTAGTTTAAAATTTGTGTAATTTTTTATTCACTTGTGAATATCTTTCATCACCACAGCCAAAGCCTGATAATGTTCTCAAAGGTTTTGGCAAAATTATATAGAGATGTAAGTCTATAATTGCACGCCTTCATTCTACTGCCATTTACAAAATGAGACTACAGATGTCTTAAAGGCATGCGAAAAATGTCCTTCTCCATCGCACGTTTTATTGTGTACGCCAATTGTCAATTATTCACATTCATATACAGGGTGAGTCATGAGGAACTGTACATATTTCTACCGTAAGTAGAGGCACCTAAGACAAATACCAAGTAACCATTAAAAAGTGTTTGTTCCCTTTCTTTACTGTCATACAGAGTGATTTATGAATTTTGTCCAAAAATTGTTTTGGTCATAACATTTTAACGGTTAATCCGATTTGCCTCATTTTTTACAACAATGTACACTGTTGTCTAACAACCATCATACATATCCAAAATATAAAAAATCCAGGGACGGTTTCAAAAAAAATTGTTGGATTGCTTCGTATACGATAGTTCACCCTGTATATGATTTATCTAAAACTTGATATGAAATTTGTATAGGACATAAATAGGTAGTAAAACCTTAGTATTTGAAATTTTTGTTACACTCAATAAATTTTTTATTAACGATCAATTTTCAAGTCAAATGAAAAGTTTGGCGAAATGGAATATTTTAATGTATACTAATATTTGTAAATACAAACATTTAGCTAAAAAAAAATAATATCTACATACCTCGTGCCTAGGTTTAATAAGTACCATCATTTTAATCAATTTACAGGCCAGGTCTTACATGTTTATTTACAATATGTACAGAGACGGCTTAAGAGCCGGGCAACCCGGAGCGCCGGTTTGGAGGGGTGCCAAATTGAGGGTAAAGGAGAGGTGCCAGAGAGCACCCCCTCCATGAGGCGATAAAAATTTTTTTCAGATTTTTAATAGCACAATGAGACGATACAAAATTTTTTTTCGGATTTTTATTTGCACCGCCCCCCCCCCCCCCCATGAGGCGACAAAAAGGGATATCCTTGTACTTTAGCATGAAGTACGTCCGTGATGACCTTAGGAAAGGGCGCCAAAAAGTGCTCCCGCCCGGGTGGAAAATTTACCTTGAGCCGCCCCTGAATACGTATGTATTTAAGAATTATAAGAAAAGAAAAGGAATAACGAAAATATCAAAACGTAAATCCGTATCTTGTATTTATTTTAAATTCAATGCTTGCGTTTGAATATGATGGCTTTTAAAAATATTTCGAAAAATGTACAGTTTTCGTTAAAATTGATCTTAAACTGAACATATAGATTGGGCACATTAAATGGGGGAAATTTAGGTAACACAAATTAGACTACTTATTTCTGTCCTTTTTGGAAGCAATTTGACTAATTGGAGAAAATACATACAGAGGCAACTTTTTAGATGGACCACATCAGCCACATTTTTAAGACCTGGCCTGGAAATTGATTAAAATGATGGTACTTACTAAACCTAGGCACGAAGTATGTAGATATTATTTTCTTTTAGCTAAATTTTTGTATTAATTAATATTAGTATGCATTAAAATATTCCATTTTGCCAAACTTTTCATTTGACTTGAAAGTTGATCGTTAATAAAAAAATTGTTGAGAGTGTGACAAAAATTTCAAATACTTAGGTTTTACTACCTATTTGTGTCCTATACAAATTTCATATCAAGTTTTAGATAAATCATATACAGGGTGAACTATCGTATACGAAGCAATCCCACAAACTTTTTTGAAACCGTCCATGGATTTTTTAAATTTTGGATATGTATGATGGTTGATAGGCAACAGTGTACATTGTTGTAAAAAATGAGGCAAATCGGATTAACCGTTAAAATGTTATGACCAAAACAATTTTTGGACAAAATTTATAAATCACTCTGTATTATAGTAAAGAAAGGGAACAAACACTTTTTAATGGTCACTTGGTATTTGTCTTAGCTGCCTCTACTTACGGTAGAAGTATGTACAGTTCCTCATGACTCACCCTGTATAATAAAAGCAATTTGTATTTCTATAAAAAGTATTCTTTAAGGCCTAAGAAGAATAGTTAGGACATTTTTATGCCTTACCAAAAAGTACAGTTTTTTTTCACTCTTTAGCTCATTTTTTAAGATATTTAAGGAAACCCATACGGTTTTTTTTTCATTTAGAACATTACTTTCTCATATATAGTATGATAAATTTTAGACTATGATGAAAACAGACTTCTTGAAGCTCGAAAATAGCAAAGATAACTAAATCAGCATGCCAACCGTATGTCTGACTGTGGACAATACGTTTTTCTCGAACACTAGTGGAAATTTGAAATTTTAGACAAAAGTCTGGAAGCTCTGAGGTAGAATATATTAGTGAATCAGCCAGATGCGGTTTCAGAGGGCCCGAAAATGATTTCTCATTTTAAATGATTTATGATTTAAAAATATTTCAGATGAAAATTATTTATTATGGAAAATTGTGTCGAAGAGACATGAGCTCAAAAATGTGTATTAAGTGTCATATTGTCGTTTTTTTTTTTGGTAAAAGGAAATATTGTTACCTTCGGTATTTGAATGAAATGGACTCTCATAAGAATACTATGTGGTAGCTACATTACATATTTTAGTTGCATATAGAGAGCATATTATTGCATACTTGATATTGCGAATATGTTTTTATTTCGCGTACATCAAATACGAACAATGCCAAAAAGTCATTTTAGGTTTTATGACCCTTTAATATACAATGCACGTTACCATGGTTCCGAATTATAAAATTTCAATTAGAAACATCTCTAGCATAATGCAAACTTGTTTAGTAGAATCGGCATTGTAAAGACCCGAAATTAAATTTCGTGATTTAAAAGAGGAAACTTATTTTGTGAAAGTTGCCATTTAGAGCTATATTCTGTTTTTATTAACCTCTTTTATTCTGTGTAAAGCGCTTTCTTTTATTCTCTTTGTATTTTGCTTTGTGAGCAAAACTGAAACAATGAGTTCTACCCACAAAACACGACTAATATCTAGACTTGAATCCTTGCAGGTTTATAATTATATTATTATTGTGGAATGTGTGGACGTTCTTTTTTGTCACATCACTAGAAAACACGTAAAAAAAATTAAATGTTCAGTTGCATTAAAACTTCTAAACCAATAATAATACGTTTGCTTGCAATGATTACTGCAATAATAAGTTAACTAGATAAATGTCGATGTAGATTGTAGTTTCACCTAAAACTTAACTGAATCATGGAATTGAATATTTGATTAATAAACCTTTTGTAAGTAAAGTTGATAGTCGGTTGTGCCTTCGAAGCGAACGGTTGGGTGCCTGAAACACTCCCACTATAAACGCAAAATTGCCGTGAAAAACTCCGTCAAATTTGATAAAAATTAGGTAAATTATAGCCCAAGAATTTACCCGCAAATTGATACCTCATATCAAAAGAACAAAGTTGAAATAGAATTAATATTTGAAAACAACTAATACAGTTTTGTGACCAGTGCTGTGTATTAAGAAACGAAAAGAGCGTAATTAAACAAACAACCCAAGACAGGCAAAAGCAAGATAAGTACCTCCTTTTTCATTTTTAAGTACCTTCCCAGACAAGTATATTTATATGCAATTGAAGAGTTTAGGCCCATCACCCTTGAAGAGTCGACATTGTCGACAAGTTTATGGCAATAAATTAAAGCATGGCATGATATCCCTTTGTAAACCTGTAAATTATTTTTTTAATCATTATAAAAATATTCAAATGAATTTGATCTGTCTGTAAAGTATGGTCATATAAATTTCTTTTGTTAACCTTCAAATAATATTTTTTCATAATTATTAAAAATACTCAGGCGAATTTAATATAAACTGAACCCGTAATAATCAAACGTATATGGTCATAATATTCTCTTAGGTAAAATATCAAGTGAGGGTTTTCAGGTCGAAATTACGCTCATTGTCAAGTGTAATAACTTAAAAATAAGTCAATAAAGAATCCTTTCTAGCAAATTTACATATGAGTCTGGCCAGGGGCGTGCCCCATCGGGGTGACAGTGCACCGTGTGGAATTGAAGCAATTTAAGAATATAATGGGAATTTGGATGGAATTGGAGGCCATTGACTTGGTTTCGGTGCCATTGGAATTTGGAAAGCCTTATCCATGCTATGGAAACATACAAATTGTTTATGCTTCTGGTGCGGCTAGGGTGGGACTGAGAAAGTTTATTAAAAAGTTTAAAAAGGTTAGGCTCGTAATAGTGACAAGCACGGGAGGTAGTAGCTCTCCGGAAAGCACAAGAATGATGTATCTACTGAGGAGCGCGGGAGCGAGGACACATTGGCTACTGGTGCGAGGGATCGACGGCGACGGAAATTGTCTGTGTGGAGCGCTGGGCCATCGTTGGAAGGAGAAAACATAGAAAACACATTCCTTTTTGTGCGCCATCACTTGGTCTGGATACAGAGTGCGAAGGATACAGTTTTGAGTTAGGTGAGGGATGAGTGTTTGAGAGGTGATGCATACCTCGGGACGTGCGATTGACGATTGTGTGAGTGGTGATTGGTTTTGTACATGATCCAGAGCTAGGTGCAATGTTTTTGGTGTGGTGCGGTAGAGCGGATTAAAAGGAGATGGGAATGGAGGAGAGGAGAGGTATCACAGAGAAGTGTTGTTGATTCTGACTTTTTGTTGGTGTCTAGTTTGATAGGAGTGTGTTTTGTGGTACTGCATATTTCTTGACGTTGTGGGTGTTACAATATAGTGTTGTGAATCTGATTACATATTTTTCTTAAGTAATTTATCAAATGAGGTTTTCAGGTCAAAATTACGCTCGTTGATAAGTGAAAAGTTCTACATTAAATTCTACACTAAAAACAGGGAGACCAGGTTAAACGGGGGAATCACAAAAAGGATAGAAATGTACGCAATGAAGTACTGGGGACACGTTCAAAGAAGGGAACCAACACACCTACTGAAGAAAGCACTAACACTGAACAGAAGCAAACTTAAAATGGGGAGACCATGTTACACGTGGAAAACAACAATCGAGAGGATCATGAACAAACTGGGAAAGGACCAAACATACTGGGAAAGAAAAGCGAGGAAAGAATGAATTTCACAAAGCAATCGGAGCGATATATACTCTACCAGAATCAGAAACAGAGGAATCAGAAGCCTCAGAAGAAGAAGAAGACCTGTAGAAACAGAAGTACAAAAATAGGAGCACAGATAGCAGCGACACAATGCGGCAAGATATCTCACAAGAATACCCAGAATAGGCAGAAGCCCAGAACCAAAAATCCAAAAAAGGGGGCTTAAACGCTCCCTCACGCCATAATGCGGTAACGCATCTCACAAATACCTACACCTCCCATCCCACATTCCTTTACCATGCGCCATGTGGCTCTCGCTGCTGGCAACAAGCATGACCTTAGTCCAACCCAGCGTGGACGTAGCAGGCCCAGCTGTATAACTTGGGAGTGGCAGTAATGCCTACCGCACGCTGGTAAATCAATCAAATCAATCAATAAACCTTTTGTAAGTAAAGTTAAAGCTCCTTTTCGATGATAAACTTTTTTTACTTTTTCATCTAAAGATAGTGCATTGGGTTGTGAAATAATTAAAATTTCAAGTTCTGATGACTTTTTGAAGCTCCAAAATGACAGATATAACCAAATCAGCATACTGTCTCTTTGTGAGTGTCTGTCTGTGGGTGATAATTTTTTCTCAAATTCAAGTCACACTTGTTCGTCGAATTTGAAAATATTTCTAATAAAAATTGTTCAGGGTGGGAAACATTACGTAAAAAGTTTCTTGCAAATGTTGGCTACGTTAAACGGAGAGAGGACAACATAGAATGGTTAATGGTTTAGGAAAACCAGATGGAAAGAGGCGAATAGAACTCCTTCCGAAACGTTGAGCTGATGCTATCAGGGAACTGACGAGAAACAGCTTTGTTGACACCGTACGCTCAATAGACAAATGCGACAAATGGCGTGATATTGTTGGACGTGCCATGCAGCGAAGAAAGGCTAACTAGAATGACCCAAAAAACGTCTGCAACGGGAAGTTGCTTATGATGGCGGGATTTTAAAAGCTCTTGGCAAGCAAATATCAACCCTAGGTCCTCCTTATTATTAAGTTTTATTTTCTGTTCAAGTTCCCTTTAAATTTATTTATTTACTGCAAAAACTAAGAGTTGTACTAAATGAATTTATTTTATTTGAGTTTGATTGATTTCGTCTAATATGGCCCTGATTCCAATACATCTCACGAATTATAACTTCTATAGCAAAACTTTCTACTAGCTCTACTTGTTTGTGTTGGATTCAATTATTGCTTCTTTCTTTCCATCAATATACTGGAGGTCTTTTAATTAAATATACGTCCTTCTAATGTATACACCAAATGGAAAGTTAGTTTCTTTCGTAACTATATAAAAATATACATTGTCGTGAATAAAAGATTCCATATTTGCATCAATTTCATAGGAACTCTAGTTTACCTGTATTCTAAGTGAAATTTTTAAAATTTAAAAATATGATAGTTGTACACCGGAAAATAATAGGCAATCAATGAGTAAAATTAAATCACACTAAAGATCCAAGATGAAGTGCATTGGACAAACGAAACGTCATGATTTAAGGAGCATTTGATAAACATTCCTTAAGATTAATTAAAAATGTAAAATATAAATATAAATTGTAGGAAATCGAATTGCCTTTGGATATTGTAATGAACATATTATTGTAAAGTCATAGCTTTTGAGTTAATCATGAAAAATGCGCTTTTAAATTTGACTTTGACAGTGAAAATGCGTCCCTCTGGGACAGTCTGTCGGCCAAGCTAAGACAAGGGCAGATCAAGATAAGGAAAAACACACATTTCCATACACAGAAAGGGATTAGTTTGTCTCCAAACCAATTTAACACTTTTTTCAGTGAAGTGGCTGAAAATCTTTTGGAGGAGTGATAGTGAAATAAATCCTACGGACAAAATGCTATTCAATATAAACTCATTTGATTTCAAACCAGTAACTCATAATAATACCAGAACAACTATAGACTCAATAAAAAACAAAAGATTAAAGGCATATATGACCTAAATATAATTTTAATAAAAACTATTAAAAATGTTATCATATCACCATTACGCCAATTTATAAACTTGTGCATTAAAGATTCATACTTTCCAGGCTGTCCCAAAGAGGCAATTGTAATTCCTATATTTAAAAAAAGTAGATGCAAATGATGCAAATAACTATAGGCCTACGTCACTACTATCAATCTTTTCAAAAATAGTGGAAAAATGCTTTTCAAATAGCAAACTAATTTGAGACCAACAACATTTTTTCTAATAAGCAATTTGGTTTTAGGAAATCAAAAAATACAACCCCTGCAATTCTCAATTTGATAGAACAGATTTTAGGGAGTCGGGAGCATCTGTGCACTATATTTTGCAACTTAAGTAAAGCGTTTGACTGAGTCACCCACAAAGTACTACTAGAAAAGCTAAGGAGGTATAAGTTCTGCCATAACAGTATATCATGATCATATTTAACAAGTAAATATAAAACAATTAAAGTAAATAATAAAACAAAAATAATACATGGGGTACCCCAAGGCTCAGTACTTGGCTCCCTCCTATTTTTAATATATGTGAATGATTTCCCATATTTAAGCGAACACTCTAGTGACATACTCTTTGTAGACGATACAACTATTTCGGTTCAAAACAATAATATAATACCTGCAATAGGTGAGGCGAAGTCAAAGGAAGAACAGTGGTTCAAGTCAAATAAACTTACATTAAATAGAGAAAAACCAGTGCATATGATCTTCTCATTGCATAATAAAATAGGACACAATGTTCCCGACCCCCAGGAGTCAACAAAGTTCTTGGGAGTTGTCTAGATGACAAATTGACCTGGCAAGTACATGTAGACTGGTCAAAAAAGTTAGCAGAAAATACATTTATCTTGAGAAATCTAGCAAATGAAGTAGGTGAAGAAGCTTTGAAAAATGCATATTTTACTCTATGCCATTCATTGCTTTCCTATGCCGTTTTAGTTTGGGGACAAGCATCAAATTGGCCTAGAATTTTTGCTCTACAAAGATGAGCAATACGTATAATATCTGGGTTAAATTATAAAGAAGACTGTAGAGAAATGTTTCGTGGACTAAAGATACTCACGTTAGCCTCAATATATAGTTGCAACAGTTCAGAGAATGTGACTATCATTATAGTACTAGACAGCACCGTATGTCAGATTAACTAAAAGCCAAAAAGGAATTCAATTTTTAGCACACTTTCATAACAAATTGCCAATGAATATAATAAGACTACCAGATCTGACATTCAAGAAAAGAATAAAGGCCATCTTGCTCGAAAGAACTTTTTATTCATCTGATGTATTTATATCATAATTTTAATACGATATAAGAAAATGTTGTGTTTGTTAAATGCCTGATGTTTGTTTTTATACCTACTTATATGTTAACAAGATATGTATATGTATACAGGGTGTCCGGAAAGTAAAGGGACCTAGTTTAACTGTAGCTTTCTAAGGTCAAATGGAGCTGATTAAACTAAACATACCCTAGTCCAAAAGTGCTTCTTTAAGGAGTTATAGGGCCTTAAAACAATTTTTTTAAAATTTTATAATGGAAAACAAATGACTAATCAAGCTGAAAACTGGTACACATATAATTTATGGGAGTCCGAATATTGTGAGGGTATAAGTATATCTGCATATCATAGATGGTGCTGTCGGCATATTTCTTTGACACATTTTTTATCATAACTTTTTATTATTATTATTATTTTGGGTTCGTATGACTTAATATTATGATATAATAACTAATTTTACAGAAATAAGGTCTACTTGTTTCATGTCGATAAAATGCCCAGTTTTCACTACAATCGCACTTGTATTTCAGCGCATTCCAAGAGCTACCATGCAACATGGTATTCGATCAAGTTAGCGTTAGTCAAATTGATATTATTGAACCAGTTTAGTGATAACTGTTGTTCTACTAAGACATTGGCGATTGTGTTCTTCTATTGTGTAATATTTTCTTTCGTATTTTACCACATTTTGAGAGGATGCCACGACACAATTTATTTTCAAACTCGGAAAAGGCGGATATGATTGCGGTTTATTGTCAAATGCAATTTAATGGAGGGGCTGCAGCGAGAAGGTAAGGAGAACTGTATCAAAATCGTCGCCAACCCAACAGGAAACTGTTTCAAATTCTGTTTCAACGGCAAAGAAAATATGGGACTTTTCGAGTGAAGCACCATGCAGGAAGAACAACTGCTCGAACCAATTTCCGCAACGATGGGTTGGACGTGGATCTGATCATATATGGCCACCACGAATCCCAGACCTTAATCCATTGATTTTTTCATCTGGGGCCATATGAAGTCCAATATGTATCAACACTCAAGCCACACTAGAGACGAATTGTCACGAAAAATCAGAGAGGAAGGAAATAAAATTAGAAATAATAATAGATCATTTTTTCGTGTTAGACAAAATGACAAAATTTTGCAAAACGGTGTCAAAAATGTATTGAACAAAATGAGAACCTTATTTAAACTGCGTAATAGTGTAATAAGAGCAATTAAAAAATTCATCTTTGATTTAAATAGTTAATGTGAATCTGTTTCTGAAATATACCTAAAACAATACAAAATATTTTTTTATTTAAAAACGCATAATTTCGTAAGGCAGTACTTTAGGAATAAGGTACGTTTGGTTTAGTCACTAAACTGGTTCAATAATATCAATTTGACAAACGCTAACTTGACCAAATAGCATGTTGCATGGTAGCTTGGAATGCGCTGTACTGAAAACGGTGTATTTTATCGACATGAAACAAGTAGACCTTATTTTTGTAAAATTAGTTATTATATCATAATATTAAGTCATACGAACCAAAAATAATAATAATAACAAGTTATGATAAAAAATGTGTCAAAAAAATATGCCTACAGCGCCATCTATGATATGCAGATATACTTATACCCTCACAATATTCGGACTCCCCTAAATATGTGTACCAATTTTCAGCTTGATTAGTCATTTGTTTTCCGAAAATATACTCATTATAAAATTTAAAAAAAAAATTATTTTAAGACCCAATAACTCCTTAAAGAAGCACTTTTGGACTAAGGTATGTTTAGTTTAATCGGCTCCATTTGACCTCAAAAAGCTATAGATAAGCTTACTTTCGGACACCCTATATATTTGTAAATTTGAATATTAACCTATACAAATACCATTTTTTGTATATAGCACCAATAAATTGATTGATTGATTGATCATTTTGAACAATTTATATTTCTCTATATTCCATATAAATTTTAGCCGCATGTTTTATGACGTTGGAAACATACCTTCTTCACGCACCTAATTAAAGACCTCTCGCCAGGTTATACTTAGGCCAGAGAACAAATGAATTGTACTTAAATGACAGAACTAAGACGCCACCAAAGCTCACTTTGTAATAAATACAATTTTTCCTTTTCAAATTGGGTTTGTTTCCAAAGAATTTTTGAGATCTATGCGCAGTTTTCTCGAAAACGTTTGGAATTATCAAGTTCTATTAAGTGTACCTGTTTTACCTCGTTTTTTACGTAGAAATGACTCTTGCATGAGATTTTTTAGATTTTCTTCTAAAAAAAAAAGAAAAAAAATCACAATTTTGACACCCCGTATTTTTTTCTACAGCAACAATTTACTAAAGCATGTTTGGTTATATCCACATATTTTGGTCCAAAGAATCTACCCTTGAACTGTGGCCAGTTATTAAGGTAGTACTGTCGGTCTTAGAATTAATGTTCAGAATTTAATTAAATTCGGCATATTAGTAGATTATGGAGAAAATGTTAAAAGTCTACTTTTTATATCGTAGTTTATTAACGTGGCAACGTCGCGTCGTAAAAGAAGTTAATGCTCGCGAAATTTAAAAATACATGGAATATGAGAATGTAGGTTTCATAAAAGTTCTTCATTAAAAATAACATTAACGATGTTCGATTAGCATAGCCATATTTATTAAATCTAATAAAATATAAATGACTAATAATGTTACAGATAATAATATTTCATTTTGTTAGTAATTAATCTTATAACGATTTCTTGTTTTTTTTATTTTCTAAAAAATTAAAAATTCTCTGTAATATTTTTTGTGTTTGGTAACTTTAACAACACCGCTCTCAACTTTCCCTAAAATGTTTAATAAACCATTATATATTTTTCATATGCATCTTAAACCATTTCATTTTAAAAAATCATCTTTCCCAGAAACCTTTGTTTTGAAGTGTGGAGATTAATGGAGCGACTAGTTGATACATGATTTTAAGTGGACATCATATATGAGATCAATTTCAATTAGTCACCGATTAATTACTGCGCCAAAATGGCATAATTTTACCGGAAAACGAAAAGTTCCCAATTCCGCCCAAATGCTGATGGTAGCAAAAGATTTGTAGTGGAAAATACTCTCGTTTAACTTTATTTTTAATTTCGAACTAGCTCTCGTGGTCCCGGAGATATCTGCGAAAAATAGCAAAGAAGATTTGCAAAAGAAAAATAGCAAAGAACCGGAAAAATTGCAAAAACATGCGATCTTGACACGTTCATATTTTTCGAAAAACACCAGCGGGGGGACGGCCGTTCGATGTCGTGACGTAAAGAAGAAGACTTCCAGTTAAACCTGATCGTACATCGTAATTGGAAAAGTCGGCTCGGCACGAACGAATGGAAAGGGGCATTTTTTGACGTTTAGTGATTTCGAAGGCAGTGAAGCGACGGTTTTGATAAATCATTGTCAATTTTTTCTCACTCCATCGCGACGTTGCCTAGTCTAAATACTGAGCAAGTCAAACGAGGCAGTGTATACTTTTGACTCCTGCAGTATCGACAGTACTGCCTTAATGGTCCACCCCGTATATCAAATCAACAATTATTTTCCGTTGTCATTTTATGGTTGTTACCTAGCGGTGTTCCAAAATATGTTGAATATATTAATTAACAACAAGTTGGAGGAAATTATTATTCATAATTCCGTTAATAATGTAAATCTCACTTTATACCGTTTACTAGAAAGTGGTTTATTGGGCTTTCACATGGTGTGTGTGCGGGACTCTGCCGCCGCGTTGCGAAAAATCAGTGTATCTGGCCAACTGAATGCATTAGATAGATAACCGGCATTTTCCATAAAAAGCCTTTTAGTCTCAAAAATTAAATCAGAGCAGTATGAACGGTTTAAAGGGCTAAAAGCATTTTGATTGTTTTCATTAAAATAATTTTATAACTTGTAATTCGAAAATGCGAGACCATTATTGTATATTTGTAGAGGGATTATTAGATTTAGCTCTGAAATGAATTTGTAAATTTTAAATATTTCATTCGATTAGTAATGCATTTCACAGCATTTATTATTTATTAATGACGAAACGGAATAATAGTTAAACCTAATTTATTTCATAAAATGCATCGTGTGTAATTCGATTCGCATTTAGCCTTTGTGCATATATAAATAATAAATTAATTGAAATTAAAATTTGAAATAATAATATTAATAGTCTCTTTGGTCAGTTCAAATGATGCTCCTACCTACATAAATAGATGTAGATTCTTTTCGTATTCGAGGGGGAGCTTTGAATAACAAACTATGGTATATACAGATAGTTCATTGTCATAACGATGCAAAATTATTTTGTGTTTATGATACTACAACAAAAAGTTTTTAAGTAAAGTGTAATGGTCATTTGAAAAAAAGTTCCCGATATCATACGATGACAGTTAAAAAGATACGACCATTTAACCACCTTTCAAAAATGTAAAATTGAGGAGATTCTCATTTCGATCTGCAAGTATGTAATTTCTTTTAACATCTAATCAATCATTATTCTGGATTGGCTTAATAGTACAGAAACTAGAGGTTTTAACTTCGGAATAATGTCATATGGAACTAATTTCGTTCATTTTTGGCAACTTAATAGTAAATGCATCAAAGAAAAGATTCTATATTATGCGGAGGCTTGCTAATATATAGGGGGTGGATGCTACCCTTTTTCAGGGGGTGGCAACTAAAAAAAACGAAAACATTGGAGCTGAAAGAAAACCAAATTCTAAGAAGAAAAGGCTCTATGCAATTCTTCATATAAATTGATAGTCTTTAAGATAACAACGACTAGAAAATGGGGATTTTAGCTTGAAAAAGAACTATTTCAAATAGATCATCAAATAACTCGAAAAGTATTACATTAAGCGAAAACATGCTAGAGACAGATAAGAAAGCTACTAAAATGAGGATGAACTTCGTTTTTTCTTTAATTTCGGTAATGGTTTCGGAGATCTCTAAGTATAAAGGTGGCGTCCGAACTTTTGTAAGACGAAGTATTTAATTTAAATGTTAAATATCTCAGAAACTATGGTGCTTCAGCTAAAAACGCTAACAACCAAAATGAAAGACTATTAATTTGGGTTTTAAATGATTTGTTTATTTTTACAGCATAAAATACAAAGAATGACAGAAGCAACGTACTTCTTCACGTTTTTTAAATAAAATATATTTCCATATACTGCTTTTCATTAATATACAGTACAACCCACACGCTCAAATTTTTTGTCCTCTTACAGCGCTTACTTTAGAAAAAAATTGCATTTTAAACTGTAAAAGGATTTTAGAAAAAACGTAATATTCTTGTATCTCTGCAAATAGCTCAGTAAATATTAGTTTTAGGGAAAATATGGTGGACATCAAAAATGGAGCTTATAAACTAAGAATGAATTTGTTCTTTTAATATATTTATGTAATGTTGATAGTTGCGGAGATTTAATTTTATAGATGGTATCCGACCTTTTTAAAATGAAATATTTTGTTTAAAATGTTGAATATCTTAGAAACTGTGACATTTTCATCAAAAATTCTAAGAAACAATATTAAAGACGGACAATCAATCTTTAAAATGATTTTTTGATTGTTTCTACATCATGAAAAATAAAGAAGTTATGGCATAAAATGTGCGTTTTAACATTTGTTTTGTTACAAAATGCCGCCTTTTATTATTGTAATTGCTTAGTAATTATTATTTTTTTTTTGTCAAAAAAGCTGTTTTTCTTTAATATAGGGCATCACCAAATGTTCAATTTTTTTGTCCTTTTAAAACACTTGTTTTAGAAATAAAATTCC
Source organism: Rutpela maculata (assembly GCA_936432065.2). Lineage (NCBI taxonomy): Eukaryota > Metazoa > Arthropoda > Insecta > Coleoptera > Cerambycidae > Rutpela > Rutpela maculata. The sequence goes on from OW386288.2 coordinate 165,262,740, forward strand.
ATCCGCCATATTACGACCGCCATTTTGAATTTTTTTATTTAGACTTCAGATTCGTAATCAGCGATCCCAAAAACATAATGTCCTATGTTTAAAAAATAGATTAGTAATATTTTTTCAAATATTAGATATTTAAATTTAGTATCCGGACCATATAGAAACTGAAGATGTTAACCTTTTACTACCACAACAGCCGATAAAGGAAATTTATCATTACATATGAAATTATTCCGAAATTTTATATATTTTTTACCTCTGGGTACTGTAATATAAGCGAGTTCTGTGAAATCTTCACAAACTACAAGGGCTCATAAAAATTTAAATGTAAAGTTACCAAAATGTAAGGTTACCAAAAACTTAAAGTGTGAAAGGCGAAGAACCGGCTTTAATGAGTTTTTTTGGGATTAGAGATGAAAAGCGGGCCAATTTGACAATTCTGACTTCGGATTCAGATTCAGCGGGTCAACATACATAAGGATACATTGGTCTGATTTGCTTGATTTTTGTTTTGGGGGTATTTTTTTGAGGTTAGGGATGAAAAACGAGCCACTCTGATTAATTCAGTTCCTTGGAATTTTTTATGGAAGTGTCATGGTTTCTAAGAATTCAACATTTAAACTAAATACTTCATCATATAAAAGTTCGGATGCCTACCATAAAGTTAAATATCTCCGAAATCACGAATCCTATATAAATATAAACAAATTAATTATCAGTTTTATAAGTTTTATTTTTGATATCCACAATTTTTTCGCTAAAACTAATATTTATTGAAATATTTGCAAAGAAACAGAAATTTTATGTTTTTCGAAAATCCTTTTATAGTTAACATGCATTTTTTTTAAAGCAAAAAATTTGTGTGTCTAGATCATACCACATGTTATCGGAAAAACAGTATATGAGAATGTATTGTTTAATTACTATGACTACTTACATTAACAAGATGGTGTGGTTTTTATTAATAAAATGTGAAAAACCACGTTGTTTCTGTCATAACTTCTTTGTATTTTACACTATAGAAATAGTCAAAAAATAATTTAAAAACCTAAAGAACAATCTTTCATTTTGGTCGTTAGAATTTTTGACGTACATAGTTTCTGAGATATTTAACATTTAAACTGTATACTTCGTCTTGTAAACATTTGGGTTCTATTCTTATACTTCCAGATCTCCGAAACCATTAAACGTGAAACGTGACGGACGGACGGACAGACGGATATTTTGAAAGTTGTTCAGAATTCGTTCACTAATACAATGATATGAAAATGTTTTCTCTACGAGCGATATTTACGATTTTAGAAATGTGCCGATCAAATATAATATACTCTTCGTTTTTGCGAAGAGTATAATAATGCTTGACAATCGTACCGCTGATTGTCCTAATTGTAGGAAAACCCTTTGATCTACGACAAAAAAGTATAAATGTTATTTTGTAGTGAATTTTGTGTTCTTCAATTTAACTTCGGAGTTTTTTGTCATAAGTACACGGTTTTCAAGATAATCCCAAAAAACTGCCCGCAAACTTATTTTTTTCAAGATGGCCGCCGAAAAAAAAAAAATTTCCGCTTGGCATTATATCACATTCTGTTCGCCAAGAAAAACTTTACCACTGTGCCAAATTTCATGTTAGTATCACAAACTGAACGATTCTTATGCTTAGCATATTACTCGACGAATCGGCATTATTACCATTTTAGTTGATATAGATATTAATATTATTTTCCAAAAATGCAAAACCTTCAATATCTTGGGTATCCATGTTGGGAGTTTTGTGATTTTTGCGGATTTGGATTTGGGACACCTCAAAGAACGTCTGTGCAAAAATTCAGGTTTTTTACTAGTTTTATCCAGGTTTCCCCCTTTTTTGACTAATTTCCCTGCATTAAAAGTTAAAACCGCTAGTTGCTGTACTGATATATTGAAAATCAGTTACTAAAATGTAGAATTTGTACCACTACTTTAACGAAAATAAATATGAATTTATTATTATTATTACTATTATTCGGTTAATGTGTCGACACTGATGCATAAATACAGTCCACGACATCCTTCACACTCGTTTTATAAAAATAATATTTCAGTTCGGTTGACGGAATGAAGCACACTCTCGCAGCAATTACCGCCACTTTTTGCCATCGCTGCATTTTGATGATGGGTTAGACACAAAGCGGATATGAGCTATGTCTATGTTAATATGTCAGTATGGCACAGCCTTTCAGTTTCAGGCCAACAGTCATTTAGTTTGGTTCACGAAATCAATACAACGCACTCTAGCTGTGCGGTAGAACAATGAACGTGTATAATAAAAAGAAAGAGGAAACTGTAGGAGGCTGGTATTGCGGCAAAGGATTGAACGTTTGATGTTCACTCTGAAAATGTTGAATAATAAATTAGAAATAATGTTTTGCTTTTCTTGTTTAATGAACCTTAAGTATTCTTACAAATGGAGACGGCAGAAAAAAGTTGTAAGTTATACGGGGGATATAATAATGCTGTCACGTTCTGAATTTAAGTGGGCATGTGAAACTGATTTGTAGTTAGTAAATTTATCAGAATCTTCTATGGCTCTGAAGGCCATGACCACAACTTTTTTCCAAATGACGCATTAAAATGGCGCCCTGCAATGTTTTCCAGTCTCAGTGCCTGTTAAAAACTTGCACTGCGAGTTATAAAGTCGCACTGCGAATTTTAAAGACGCACTTTATATATTTATTTATTTATTTACGATTTAAAGTTACACTGCAAATTTTTTGCTAGATATCTCAGACAATAACGTATACACAATGGCCCAGGTTTCAGTAGTATGTAATTGCTACGAACAGTAACTGGCACAGTTCTATGCTAAACGTAAATGTGTGCTTAGCAATTCTACCAATTTATACTATCCTTTTCAGTAAATTACTGAAACAGTAAGTAAAGTGAAATAGATTGGTCTGATTGAAATGGTTTAATAAAGTTTTATTTTGATTTGGGACTTCAACAAGAAGAAATGAGAAATTTTCTTCTTCTACAGCATAATAAACGGCTAAGTAATAGAGATTTGAAACATGTTCTAAAAACTTGAAACTGTGGAGAAGGAAAATACTCCTATAGAAATAAAGTACTGTTACATTCACAGGCCTCCTACTCCTTTATTTCAAATTTTTTTATGACATTTTATGACACAAAATTTGAGTTTTAATGCCTAAAAAATGAACTAGAAGCTATATTTTATAAATAGTGTTTAATTGAAAATGACAATACTTTGTATTTAGGTAGTGACGTTATGTGAAAATCCTATCTCTTTTGGCACTGTTTCAAAATTTGGGATAACACTTTTTTTTAAAGAGAGCTATCGACTATTTACATGCCTTAACATGTGTTCCGTTTCAATATCGGTAATCGATGCAACTACATCAAAATCTTTTCTCCCTAAGATCAAATTTCGATTAAGTATAGGAGATAAAACAAAATATTTACAAAATGATTTATAAGTATAATTTATTTACCTGAGCTATATTTAAAGAAGAAATGTACATCTTGCGCAAAAGAATCGAAATTAAACGAAATTCTTTTAAAAACTCGCCAAATTTTAAATGTCCTGAATTGCATTAAATTTTAAATTGGTTTAGCACTTTTATGCATGGTTGAAGATGGTAACGGAAACAAATTTTTTATGATTTTTATATCAAGAAAACAATTTTATAACAATTTTAGGACATTGTGCGTATTTTATGACATTTTAGGACTTTATGACAAGTATGCATTCATGAGCAACTCCAAAGTAGTTCACAGTTACACTATTATAGATGGATGCATTTGAAATGTATTCAACATGGTCAATGACTCGTGAAACAGTGAAAATGCTAGAGACAGAACTAGAGTCCAAATTATCCGTGGCATATTGACGGCTATGACAAGTTGAAACCGTATGGAATTGCTATTAGTGGATGCGTAGATGGCTTATCTCGGTATGTTATCTGGTTAAAAGCAGGTTACACTAATAATAATCCTCGTGTACCTTCTGGATATTTATTAACTTCTCTCGAAGAATTAGGGTACTGTCCAAGGAGTATACGTACCGACTTAGGAACCGAAAATCGTCATATATATTGAACACAAATAGACCCACTGGAATTTACAGTTTCCCCACTGTTATTACTTCAGCCTTACTGTGCCGGTTGTTTTAGGGACGTGGCGTTTCCCCACGTAATATAATGAACTGGCGCCCGAGCGACCGATCCGTAAATAGCACCACCGTTGCTAAAGTGCCAAAAGTGACATTTCTCGGCCTCACCGGAATGTACGTCACAAAGGAAGAGATTTTAGTGGTAGCTTTTTGAAGAGAGAAGATTCAACTTTAAAAAATGGTACCATCTTTAGATTGATTTTGAAGTTTTATTAAATTCTAAAATTGCTATTGAGAATTGCCATATCGAAATTCCCGAAAAGAAAAACAAATCAGCACTGCACTGCTTAAAAAAATTAATAAAACGGGATATTAAAATTCGGTATAAATCGATGCATCAGCTTTCCCGGTGTACTTTGTACCTGACATTAAAATCAGCGAGACAGTAAACACTTCCTTAAAATATGCGCATACATAAATTAAGAATACATAAAATTCAGATTATAAAATAAACAGGAATCAGCAGTTTACAGAAAAAAATGGCAGCATTTTCCTGTCTCAAATATCTACATTAAAACTACTCTCAAACAAGCTTATATTTAAAGCATTTAGTAGTTGGCAAGGCACGAAAGCCTACGATTAGTTGAGTATTGTGAAAATCATTCATTATCAAAATCTCTAGTTGATTTCCTTAGCAAAGTCTACAGTCAATGTTTTAAAATGCCAATACGCATCGTTTCGTATATTATATGCAGCTGGTAATCGACAAAAGTGTAACAGCGACTCAGTTTCAAGTAACATTAGTAAAGCCGAGTAGGCTCATATCAACAATTTGCTATCTGCTATACCACAGGGAGATATCGATAAGTTTTAAACCTGGTGTGTTAGCAAGAAAGTGAAAGAAATAACCGAGGAAGTAAAGAAAACTGAAATTTACAAGTTATTGGGCTTGCAGAGTCATGATTCAATACTAAAAGTCTCTTAAATTGTAAAACGGCGTAAATATTCCGAAATTTTTTGAAAAAGAAAGGTGTGTGATATAAACCCAAAAAGATGTCTTCACAATAGAGGAGTCAAAAAATGTCTATTAGAAGCCGCGGATGAAGGTTACTTGCACTTGTGAACCCTAATCACTTTTAGTCTAAAATTCCCTTTGAATTATACAATTTTTCGTTACAGATAGTACTCGTAACGGTCCTAGCAGGTGCGTTGTCGACGTGAAGAGTTGTCAAACTTTGGAGAACATTAATGATAAAGAAACACTACTAATTATACTTGTTACACGAAAACTCATATAGACAAAACATTTGTTTAAGTTTTTATTAAAACACTTATGCGAATCTCAAATACCCCACGCAATCGACTCTTTACGTACTACAATAAGCGTCATTGCACAATTCAAAACCCATGGACCAATTCAGCGGACATTGTTTGTGGTGGGTTATTGAACAATATTATACAATTGTAATGTGTAGAGTGTTTAAATGTTGCTGTCAAGTGATTTGGTATCCTCAACAAATCATCATGCCTTGTGTTATATGGATGGAACTTGGTTCTTTTGACAAAAAGGTCAATTTTTTTTTTATATAACAGAGGCATTTGTATATAAAAATTTATGGTGATGTTTTTGTATGTTAATGTGCAACTCTCATTATAACCCATATTAAATGTTAGCCTTATCATCCTCTTTTGACAGAAAAACTATCCTTATTTTTAGCACTTCCCCAGCATAATATGTTGTAAGATATATGTGTATAAGGTAGTGTATAGTAACTGTTTAAAAGTCAGCATTCATCTATTCATCTAGTGTACTTTTTAGTTGCAAAATTGATTTATTCAACCGGCTACAGACATTTTCAATATGTAAATCCCATGACAATTTACTCTCTAGATGAGTGCCGAGCAATTTAGTGCTGCTCGATAGGCTAATGTCTTCAATAAATTGTATAATATGCGGCAACGATCTCTGTAATTAGAAATTAAAAAACACAGTTTTTTCATTATTAAGTATCAGCTTATCTCTTTGGGACCATGAACTAACTTCTTCCAATATAAGTGTAACTAGTTTCTCAGGCGTTTCTGCTGATACGGTTACCACAAGGTCGTCAGCAAACATTGTTAGAGGACCTTTGGTGAGATGATTAGGAAGATCGTTCATATATAGTAAAAAATAATAGGGGCCCAAGAACAGAGCCTTGGTATATCGTGTGACGATGACTCCACCCCACTTAATCTTACTTTAATTGTTCTGCCTTCCATGTAACTTAATATTCATGACAATATGATGCATTTTTCGTTTTAATATGTTCTTGTCAATGGTACCAAATACCTTTGATAGGTTGGATAGTAGCACCATGACGTACTATCTCTTGTCTATACATATTCTAACAAATGAGACTAATCCGTACGAAACCGTACTGGGCTCGGATTCAAACATCTTTGAAACAGGTTTTTGTGCAACTTTTCCTGTATTACAAAATCCTAACTATCATCGGTCGAATCAAAATGTTTTACTCAATTATTACAAGCCTTTCGGGAAGCAAAGTTTAATGTGTTAAATCTTTGGATAGCACCTGTAGCACCATAACTCACAGCTGTAGAGAGTACCTTGCCTACTAGTGGCCGCCGAGGTACATCACGCCGCGCATTACATTGTTTCCATCGTAGTCAGCTACGTTTTACTTCCACGTCCAGTGGAAGTATAGTAACGACAAAAAAAATTTTAAAAATTTTTATTGTTCAAATAGGCTTAGAAAGTCACGAAACGTCGAGATTTTAAGTTTGAGCGAAAAAAAAATTCTGTCTGTCGGTCTGTCTGTAACTTTTTTTGTGCGCACGTTTACTCTGGAACCGTTTGAGATATTGACTTGAAATTTGGTACACATATGTACTTTAATGAGATCTAGAACTAGACTATATTTTCATCTTGTTCCGTCGAAGGATTGGGAGGTAAATTGGGGTAAATTTGGGGAAAATAGGTAAATCAAGCAGGTAAGAGCCCATAAAATTGGTATTTAGTATATACAAGAGAAGCTGAGGTCTCAAAAAAAATTTTGGCATTAGCCATCCCCATAACCACCCCCACCCCATTATTAAAGGGGATGAAAAAAAATGTGATTTAGGGCGTGTACAAGAACCAGAAACCTCAAAATGTTTTTTTACTTCATCGACCCCCACTACCACCCCCTATCACCACCCCCACCCCGCTACCGATGTGGGGTATCGTTTTATGGGTTTTTGGGGTAGAGAATTTCAAATATTGTATTATTAAAGTTCCATAAACAATTATTTCCACATACAAAATTTTTTCGTTGTGAGTGACTTAGATAAAAAATCTGGATGTGGAAGTAGTGATTCCTTGGGCAGCGGTTTTTCATAGATGTTAGTGAAATCTGGAAAGACAAGGAGGATGGAAATCTCAAACTGTTGTTGAGGAATATATAAAAATATCCGATCAAAATAAAATAGATATCGCGAAAAAAATACAAAATCGGAAACGTCGATAAATATATCATTTTTAGTTTTGTTTCTTTTTTAGGGTATATGTCGCTATTCTCCTCTCTTTTTTGTATTTGACCCTACTAATTTCTTTCTATTAAAATTAATATCCGTAAGGTTTTTAAAATAAAAAAATATTTTGAGGTTTCTGGTTCTTCTACACACACTAAATCACATTTTTTTTCATCCCCTTTAATAATGGGGGGTGGTAATGGGGGTGGCTAGAGCCAAACATTTTTCTGAGACCTTAGCTTCTCTTGTATATACTAAATACCAATTTTATGAACTCTTACCTACTTGATTTACCTATTTACCCCAAATTTACACCAATTTACCCCCAACCCTTCGACGGTATAAGATGAAAATATAATTTTAATAATGGGGTGGGGGTGGCAATGGGGGTGGCTAATGCCAAAAATTTTTTTGAGACCTTAGCTTCTCTTGTATATACTAAATACCAATTTTATTAACTCTTACCTGCTTGTTTTACCCCAAATTTACTCAAATTTACTCCCCAACCCTTGGACGGAACAAGATGAAAATATAATCTAGTTCTAGATCTCGTTAAAGTACATATGTGTACCAAATTTCAAGTCAATATCTCAAACGGTTCCAGAGTAAACGTGCGCACAAAAAAGTTACAGACCGACAGACAGACAGAAATTTTTTTTTTTTCGCTCAAACTTAAAATCTCGACGTTTCATGACATTCTAAGCTTATTTGAACAATTGTTTTGTCGTTGCTATACTTCCACTGGATGTGGAAATAAAAATGAATGACTTCAATATTGTGGACTGTGTAACAATTTAGAAAATTGGCTTCAGACCGCCAACTAAAGAGACAAATGGGCATGGAACCATTTTTTTTCAGATTTTCTAGATAATTTTTTAAGATCAGTCATATTGAATCCACCATTTTGTTATTGCAAATATTAGCATCGGATTAGTAATCCAAAAACTCATGGACATTAATTTTAGGGTTCGTGCTAAATATTATGAATTTTGGTCAGCTATTCGAAAAGATTTCTCATTCTCAAAATCACCGCATTCTATTGTCAGAACATGTACAATTAAAAACGCGTGGTTGCTTAAAATCAACAAAGGGGATATGTTTCCCAGTATATAGACTGAAAAAAACTTTTTGTTTGGTATATAACATAATCATCAAACTAATGTGTAACAGGAATTGCCCATTTAGATTGCTTGACTTCGTTATTGGTAAAGTCATTCATTTGTTAGCATTTTACTTATAATAGCCATTCTATTGTCATTAATTTTACGAAGTACTCAAGCCCACAAAGGAATTTAGATTCAAGAATTGCTACACAAATATTTCCGCCGAAGTTTATACGTAAATAAAAAAAAAACAACATAATAGACATCAAGAGAATTTAGTTCAGAAAGCACTCCATCTGCATAGTTGTCAACTTGAATGAGTTGGATATGATTGATTGACTCGGAAATCAATTTTCCTCAATTTTACTATACAGAAACTTCATTTTATATTTATAGGAGATTCTCCAAATAAATAGACAGAAAAAAAATCACCCTTTCGAGTTTTATTTGGGCTCGAACATCGATAATTCGCGTGATTGGATTTGTGAGAGTTCACGAAAATATCCCAGAGCAATTTGTCTGTTAATAATAACGACATTATTAATGATCCAGTAAGTGGAATGTGAATTTATTAAATGTTGTTCGGTTGACAACAACATGAAACATGTTTTATTTTTGAGGACGGCGTACATGGAATTAATTACATGTAGTAGGACATTAGTACAAATATTTATAGCATTACACTGAATGTGCCTACGATCCATAACTTTAAATCTTGATAAAAGTCAGTATATAAAAATAATAATAGTAACTTTTACACATAAATGTAATCAACACAAAATATGTCATTTTCAGATGGCACCAGAAAAAATGTAAGTTATGTTAATAATCAGCAAAGATTTGAAATTTAATATCATGAAAACGAAAAATCAGATTTTATTTAGGTATACATTTATCACAATATCTATAGGATATAATCCTGTAATCTGTTTACAACACATACATTATCTCATATTATACAGAGTGTTCCACTTTTAATGGCTCCCTCCATAACTCAGTTATTAGTCTTACGATTTCAACCGAATTTGGGCCTGTATCAAAGATCATCATTATCTTTTTGAGTAAAATAAAACTTATTTCAATCATTTGCGAGCATTTTTATTAAGAAAGAAAGTGGTCGGTTTTTCTAGAAGTGACATTAGGCAAGATCATTATTATCTTTTTGAGTAAAGTAAAACTTATTTCAATCATTTGCGTGCATTTTTATTAAGAAAGAAAGTGGTCGGTTTTTCTAGAAGTGACATTAGGCATTTTTTTAGTGAAGAACTAATACAATATTATAGATCAGCATGTTTTAGAATCCCTATATACAGTGTGTTTCACTTCTCGTGAAGACACCTCTGTATCTTTTTTATTTGTGGCCAAATTCATTTCAATTTTTTATCAGCCATACAACTCTATAAGACGACTTTATTCAACACATAAATGCCGCCTAGATCTAAAACGCCGACCTACTGCGATAAAAATAAAATCGCAATTTTCGAGAATTCATAGTAGGCTTAGAGATAGACAAAAATTTTGTAAATGAGAGTTGTTCGGAATCACTTGATTTGCCCCCCCGTAAAATTTTGTGTAAATCGAAATATTTTCAAAAAAAAAAAATTGTTTCACTTCTCGTGCAGACACCACTGTATCTTTTCTATTTGTGACCGAATTATTTTTATCAGCTACACAACTCCATAAGGTGATTTTATCTAACACCTAAAGATAATTTTTTCCAACAAATGAAAGTTGTGAACAAAAATCGACATTCAACAAAACGCTAAAAGTGCAACTTATTATTATTATTACACATCAACTTAAATGTAATACCGTTTTCTTTTTTCAATAGTTTTATAATACTTGAAAATCTGAATGTCTGTATTATGTATGTATTTATCAAATTTACCCACTTCCCGTTATCCAATCGAGCTAAAATTTTGCATACACGTGTAGTTAAATAATAAATAATTTCAATAACAATTGTGCGTGACTTTCATTTGATGTCAAAAGTTCTCTTTATGTGTTAGATAAAATCGTCTCATGGAGTTCTATAGCTGATAAAAATTTGAAATGAATTCGGCCACAAATAAAAAACACGGGGGTGTCTTCACGAGAAGTGAAACATTGTTTTTTTAATATTCCGATTTTCACAAAATTTTTATCTATCTCAAACCCACTATGATTTCTAAAATTTGCGATTTTCTTTTTATCGCGTTTTAGATCTAGACGGCATTTATGTGTTGAATAAAGTCGTTTTATGTAGTTGTATGGCTGATAAAAATTTGAAATGAATTGGACCACAAATAAAAAACATACAGGAGTGTCTTCATGAGAAGTGAAACACACTGTATAAGATTAGCTGCATTTTGATTTATGATTTTCGAATTATGGCCCCATTAGAATTTAATTTTTTAAAAGTTATATAGTAGTAACTTGGAAAAGAATTGTTTTTCGCAAAAAAGTAATTCTTTCTTTTGAATTTTAAGCCAACCAATACCATTGATACTTTTAAATTTTGTAGACCAAGAATTTTCATAAATAAATTACCAAAAATGTTGAACTAGCAGCACTGTAAATTATTCGGTCATTAGTTATTGACTAATAACTGAGCCATTAAAAGTGGGACAAGCTGTATATAAACGAAAAAACAGTAGATATTGTAACTAATAAAAAGATATACATTAAAGACAAAAAACTTTAACAAAAAAGTACAAACACACTAAACGAAATTACTACTATCAGAGATTTAAAAAGTTTGTAAATGAACAAAAATTGACTCCTGCATTTGACTCAAAACAAAACCTATCTGGGTTTCGAACCCGGGACCCTTGGATTACAATTTCCAATTTCAAAGGACAATGTTAAAAATAACTGATTTTTGGCCCCCTCCGTGGTTTCAAAAGGCTGGGGAAAATTCTATTTCGCCCCCAAAAACATAAAAGCATCCCTTAAAATTGCTTTGAATAATAGCTTATAGTGAATTTGAAAATTATATTTATTTTATGATTGTATTATATACGTGGTAATATAATAATATAAACATAACATGAACACACCACAGAAGTTGACAACTCCCAAGGCTGTGTGGAACATATAGGCTAGGGACAAGTTATATACAGCTTTCAATGGATTATAATTACGTAATTACAAAATAATAATTATCACAAATTAAATACAAATGCCTACCGAGCAGGGAAGTCAATTATTTCATTTTAAACACAAATGTTCTTACGTACCGTAATTCATTACTGTGCCCTACATTACAATAATTCATAACACTTATTCCAACTCAACTCTCAGAGTATAAATACCCTCTGCTTAACTAACAACCGTAACTTAATTTTTACACTCCTTAAATTGAAGATAAGAATTAAATAAGTAAATATATATCAATAAACAATTTTTATAAAATAATTCTTGTATATTACACCGTCTGGCGATTCTCTGTATGTAACGTTTAGCATTACGGTTACTAGATGTCGGTACCAGAACCATATTTCATTTATCTTTGATCAACTTAAAATAGAACATACGGCGGAACATTGGTAGTGCTCTCTCTGTCTTTATGCATAATGTGATTGGTCGAAGCATGCCTACAGTGAAGACTCGCAGTTTTGGACCAGTCTATGAATTACAATACCTATGGTTTAAGGTATATTGGTTTATTGATTCTCATTACATTCAAAATGTGAAGAAATCCATGGACTTTTAAGTTTCTGCAGCTGCGATTGTTAAATAATTATACCTACTTTGTTCTTTATTACATTTTTATGTGACGTAAATAATGAAATTGAAAATAAAGGCCAGTAAACACTAAAAAATTATAAGAAAACTTCCGGAGGCAGTTAATGTCAAAACTTAATATTAAAAATGTTTTATGTACTTTATTTATTCGTCAAATATTCTCCCCAAATACCACTCGTGCTTTTAAATTTTACCTATAAATTTTGTCTCAACCTAAGTTGCCAAGAGATAATATAATTCGTGTAAATTGGCAGTTTATTATCAAAGATCAAGTCCCTTCAGCTAAAGCGCTCGGGATTTAATCAGATAATAAACTGTCGATTTACACTCTTTATATTACCAGGCAGCAACGCTTTCGAAAAAATTTTACCGACAAAATTCTAAGTACTAGTGATATTATATACGATAATTTATCAAAAACCAAATCACAGTTAGTATATGTACTATTTAGTATGATTGAATTCTCGTATATATCTATGTTAGAAATCACTATATCATTATTACATTTGATGTAAATAGACAAAATATTCAACAAATATATCTCAGGTAACTTTAGAATCAGAAGAAGTTCTGATTGAGAAGAAGTTATTGGGAATTAGACAATTTAATCTCTGAAAATGTAAAATTTGAAGTTATTGAGAAAACACGTCCATTATGGTTTCCCTTTACTGTAGATAAATTAATAAATCAAAAACCAAAACTTTACAACATTTTTCCGTGATCTAGTTCATTACATAAGCCTCTTTGCTCTTTGAGAAGAGGATAAATTAAATTAATAATGAATTTAAAATAAATATTCCACAAACTGAGAAGCGTTTTAAATTAAGTTAAGTCTGAGGCGAGCTTCTTTCAAAACATTACTTAATATCAAAAGAAAAACGTAGCATTTTTAATTATCGTTTCAATTTATTTATTGAATTAAACTTGTTCTACCAAGTATACTAAAAGAGTTTATTATAAGTATTTTTTGCAAATGTGTTACGTGCATGTGTACGTTAAGAATTCCCTAGCAGCCTTTAAAAATTTGTGTACAGAAGTCAAGAGTTGAAATATGGAAATTTCATTTTCAACCATTAAACATCTAGACTATAATATAAACAGAAAAGTCGAATTGACTGATACATTTATAGTGAAAAACTAAGAACAGTTTTATAGGAATTTAAACATTTAGCTATACTAAACATTTGTTATTATAGCAGCGCCAAAACTAAAACGAACTGGAAAACAATCAGAATTATTTCTTCTAATATAGGCATGAAAAAACAATTGCACAAAGGTGCTCTATATACCGAAGACCTTAATTTTGGAAAGTGTTGCCATGTGAATTTAAAATAATACATTTCTTTTAGTTGATATTTGAACTACTTAAAGTTGATTAAAAATAATAATTGCTCATGCCCCGTGACCTATTGTGCTTCCACCATAGAATCAAGGAATTTCCTGATTCAGGCCGGATTCTAACCCAACGGTCAAAATCCTTTCTGCGTGGAATTCTTTATTTCTCCTGGCATAGGAAAATCAATACCGAAGTGATTATGCTTCAAGATCATAAAAGTGGGGCAGGAGGTTAAAATGTAGATGGGAGCCCATTATTTGGGTATTTCCCGAAGAGCTAAGAACTTGAAATTTGGTTTGAAGGTAGAAAATAACTTCAAGAATCCAAAAAATTAAAATACTTGAAAATTTCAAAATGGCGGGTCCAATATGGCATCCAAAATTTGAATCAACTTATAATTTATAACAATTCCCGTAGCGGAGCACGGGCATCTTGCTAGTACCATTTAAAGAATAAAAAATAACAACAAATATAGACATCGAAAGAAAAAACCTTCAGCAATAAAATCCTGGTATTGAAAAAAATTATTTTTTTTTAAAGTTACAGCTGTTAAAAAAATTTAGCACACACAATTTTCTACTCCTACCTTTTCTCGAATTTCGTGAAAACAATAAGTAAATTGTTATTATTATAAAAAATCCTACATAACACCTGAAAGTACACCATTAGTAATAATAGTAGTAATAATAATAATATATTGTTTATTGTAAAAACGAATAATAATGACAATAATTTTACATAAGGAACTTACAACAAACATAAAAATTAGTCTAAAAAGTAACTAAATACTTGCATAGACTTTTAAAGTAAACAATTTAATGACAAAAAAATCAAATTATATTATACAGGGTGTCCCGAATTGCATAGTCCAAACTTCACTAAGCAATGCAACTTTTCAAAATAAGAAAAAAGTTCCTATTAACATGAATCGGGAAGTGCTTAGTTTCCGAGATATAGGGTGTTCAAATAATTCTCCTGAAAATGTTTTTTTATAAATATTTTCGAAACGTCTAAAGATAAACAAATGATAATTTACACAGGAATTTAACTTTTTATACTTTTTAAGACAAAATGACAACTATGTACGAAAATCATTCAGGAGCGGGTGAAACTAGGGGGGGGGCTAGGTATAATTTAGCCCCAACTTTATTGTGTGACACTTTTACATTAATTTATGAGCAGAACTTAAAAACTTGAAGTTTTCTACACAAAAAAAGTCTCTTGTGTTTTTTCTCTAAAATTATCAGTTTTTGAGTAAATCTTATTTGAACTTTATTAATTAGTAACCATTATTACCAGCATTCCTGGTATGCAGGAATGTGCCATGATTGTAATGTTTGTAACAAATGAAAAATAATCTAGCATGCAATGCCAGAATGACAATAATGGCATTGTTGTTTTTTGTGTTTTCTGTAGTTCATTGTCCTGTAGTTTTATTATTTCCTTTTGGAAAAAGTGTTCTATTGAAAATTAAAAAACGGTCATGTTTAGTAATGTGAAGTACGTGGATATTCATTTTATTTATAGTTATTGTAATGGAAACGCGAATGCCGCGATACGCGAATATCTCCGGAGGGACGTAGCTCCGTTAGGAGCATTTCCGGCCCCCCATTCATATGGACTTTTCTTCATATTTTTGGATGTAGAACACCCATCGAAATATTCGAACGTTATTTCCCGACACCCTGTATCCCAAAAGTGAAAATGGCTGATATTACTAAAGTCCAAACTTGACTTGAGAGTAACGAACTACACATCTAGCAAATCCATCGAAATATCTCCAAAAGTTCACAATTTTTAGCACAGGTTAACGGTCATTGAAAGAAATTACAATTATTTACACATGATGTAAACATTAAGGTAGCTTATTATACAGGAAATTTAGATATTAATCGCGATTCTACCATGAATATAAGCGTCTATTAAATAGCCATCAACAACTCCTACCTAAACGTTTATGAAAAATTGATGTCTAGAACGTCATTCATGTATTGCGTGTGGACTTTCATCAGTCCACTAAAAATTATGATAATTGAATAATCTATGCCTAATAAAACTTGCTACATTTATTACGAAGAACTTCCTTTTTCCTTTAAAAACGTGAATTTATGTTATTCTGATTTACGACACACTGGCAAAATTTACGACTTCGAGAAATGACCAATATTGCATGTATATAAATAAGATTTGGTTATTTATGTGAACTTTTTACAATCGCCAATAAAATAAGATAGTAGGCATAATAAAATTGCAGAAAAAAATAATTTTCTAAAATGGGTTTTTTCGGTTAATAATTTTCCTACAAAACTAATTTTATACGTTTTTTATACCTTTTAGTTATATCACTTATATTTACACAAATTACTTTTAAATGGCACTATTAGATACTTTTGCGTAAAAAGAGTAGGTGGTCTCTTATAAGTCGTACTTAAAATCGCCTCCGGAATACAAAAATATAAAAATATACAGGGTGTTCCATTTAATATTTCAAAGTTGGGGTCATTTCCGGGGAAAAGTGTCAAATTATAAAAAATTTGCTGTTTTTGGCCTATATTACCCCTGCCATATTTCAAACTTATATCTTGAAAACTCTGAAATCTATGGCATGTCTAATGATTCCGTTGACACCCGGTATATGCATATGTAACCATATTTATGTTCGATTTTGTTCCTAAATATTGGCTTATATTCTGGTAGATGGCTTAATTTTAATGTAAAAAATAAATAAAATTTAAAAGTAGTTTGAAATTCTTCTAGTAGCTGCTTTTGTTCTGGTAATTCTTATCGAGAGAGAAAAATATTAAACTACCGTCTTCTGTTCAGGTTACACAGCAGAAAATAAAAGAATTAATTTATATTTATCCGTATATCAAGAAATTGTTCTTTAAGCTGCCTACCTGTCAGCAAATTTTCTTAAATTTTACAAACATTCCATGTTGTTCACGAATGCCTTGAAGTACAACATAAAATATTTACAATACAATATCTCAGTAATAAATAATATCGGAGGTCGAACACTTAGCAAATAATAATTATTTATAGCTATAAGAAAACAGTGGTGAGAATTTATTCCTTACTAATATTGTTATTTATTACGCCAAAACAACGTTACAATCATTATATTTTCATTCTATTGATGGCTGTAAGAATTTAACTTAGAATTTTATATTTACAGAAATACTGATATTTTAGTTTTAACGAAGTGAATAGAGTCATTACTCAGAACAAGGGATTTCTATAGAGTATGACTAAAGTATAAGACTGATATTGGCGTAATAGCAACACTGTCAGTTTTGATTACTCCAATTGAAAAATTCCTCATGTTATATTCCTCCCAGGCGGTTGCTTAAATATATTAAATATATTATTTTTCAAAGAATGTAATATGTTGCTTTGTGCACTGCTTTTTCTTGCATCAAATATTCCGCAGAATCGATGGGCTCTGGTGGTATTTGTAAAGCAAACTTTAGAGAAATATTTTTCAATTAACATTACAGTAATATTTACGGGAACTTGAAAGTTATTATAGTGAAGTTAAATTAAGGATCAAAATAGGTGAATAAGCAATTTTCTGGCTACAGCAATTTTATTGTTTTAATTTGTTAATAATATGTGTAAACTTTCCGTTTTGAGAACTCCGATAGTTTCCAGGAAGTTTTCCTTCTAACTTTCCATTGGGTATATTGATAGGTTATTTTATGGTGAAATCTGATTCGTGATGATGCAATCTTCTTTTTGATACCAAATAAGTGCATACAATTATATTATTTACATGACTTTTACAGACTTTTATCAAATATGGAAAGTTTCCTCGACCCATCTCTGATTTCAGTGCCTACAAAATGAAATATCTTCATTCACTGACGAGCGTATTCCAAAACCCTAAAATAAAAGTTTACGAAAAATGGTAAATAACTCATGTTCTGAATACCATAGGCAAAGCTCAGAAAACGATACTGGATGAAGTTAAAATACATGAAGAAGTATTCAAGCCCCCAAACAGTCTTGTAAAAAGCCCGAAGAAATCCGAACACTTCTTTAACGATTAATGATATTCTTATTTTATAGCCAATTTCTGTATAAATACTAGATATGGAATGTTATTAGTTACTCATGTTCATTTCAGGGAATATAATCCATTCATAGATATAATATACCCACCTACAAGTAGCGCTAACCATGAACAACCGCAGATGATTTAAACAGTCTCGAATTCAATAAATAAAGTTTCAAAGATTCAATCGGTTAGTTACAATAATTACAATGGTAATCGATTGTACCTTACCATTAGCGTTTTACTATCGTTAGAGTTAATAGCAGGCAAATAGTCATTAATTATACCTATAAATAGTGCATATCAATGACAATGATATTTCTTAATACAAATAACATAAAAAGAAAATATAGAAAAAACGTGAATGTTTAGGACATTGTATAATAAAATTCGTTACGCCTACCTTAGAGCAGCAAATATATCCAATTCATAATCGTTTCCTGAAACAAAAATAAATATAACTAAATAAATAATAATATGAATCACAATACATATTAATAAAAAATAATCTGTATATTTATTAGTAATGACAGAGCGGATCCCGGGTTGTCATTCCAGAGCCGGGTTTATAGACACGTATTTAAAAACTGATATTTAATGTTCATATCAATCCACTATAAGTCGAATTATTTTAATTGCTTATGATATCCGATGAGCCCGCACCATTGCGATGACACGTAACTTATTCGTAGTTTATTTCGGCAACACGTCGCAGTAAAGTGAAATTACTTAGAGAAGGTAACATATGTCACAATGCGCATAGACCAATATCGCTAGCATGTGCCGGTTGTCTATGCAACGAACTTGGTTTTGCAATTGCAGTGGTGTAGCATGATTGCGTTAAATAGCTGTGCGGTTCGTTATTCCAGAGGCGCGTATCCATTTTCGTCGATTTTCTCCGATTTGGCTCGCTGGTTGCCGCACTGGTATTCATGATGATGAACAGTTCGCGCGGCAACTCGAGCTATTCTGTGCGAGAAACGCTAACGGTGTGCTGTAGTTAAGTTTATTCAGTTATTTAAAGTCCAAAGGGAAGACGAACGTACCGCTGCTACCTTTGTTTTTATTCAGAGCATTTTGAAAAAAAAAAAAGAAAAGAGAGAAACGAAAGCGTCGGTGGTGGTTGAAAGAAATGTATCCAAGGCGAGCACAATGCAATAATCAACTTATGTTGTCTGGTTATCCATACTTTGTTTCAACACTTTACCACTGTCAAATTTATTACAAGCGACCGTCGACTGATCAAGGTACAATACTTGTCCATATTTCGTGCGGCAATCACTAACATTCTTTGATGCGCAACCAAAAACCGACAACATTTTGCTCGCTTCGAACTTTGCTCGACCGTGGCATTGTTCGTCTCGCCGCGCGCGGCACCCACGTATCCATTTCCCGCGGCAGCATACACGAACTTGCCGCGCGCGGCAGCCTCGAGAAATGGACACGCGCCTTAGGAATATATTTTCTAGCGTTTCTCGTGTTCGATATTTATTATATATTTTTATCTACGACTAATATATAATATGTGTTTTATATGTGTCAATTTTGCTATATAATGGATCATTATTCCCTTTCGTAGAACAACCCAAAAACAGTACTTAAATCATAATGTCTTTGAATAGTAGCCATTATATGCGAGTAGAATACTATACTTTCTCCACGACTATTAAATATTTTTGATTAAATTGTTTACTGAAGAAATTAATTAGTGAATTAACTATATTATTCTTTTTGAGTAATATGTAAAATTATTGTAAATAACGTTGACGTTTAAATTTAATTCGACAAGCCGTTCTTTTGACACATAACGGCTTACCCATTAACATTCCACCATCTGTTAAATTTATCAATTGTAGCAACATTAATATACATTTTGTTGCAAAGTAGAAAAATTGTATCATTTTTTATTTCTAAAAATTAGTCGTGGATAAAGTATAATATACAACTCGCTATAATGAATAGTGTACTCCCTCGGATGATTACAATCTTAAAATCTCGACGTTTTATTTTAAGCTTATTTGAAGAATAAAAATCTTCGAAAATGTGTTTGGCGTTACTGTTCTTCCACTGGGTATGGAAGTAATACGTAACCTGCTTTTATCGGAAATCTACTATATTGGTGAAATGTACTGACCTAAAGACTTGATTCTTTTACAATTGCAGCGTTGAAAGCATTCGACCCTGACCGAGCGTCGACATTAATGATACAACTTGCTGGAGCCAACATTGTTGGCATCCTTTGAACTCATTCGTTAAAGTGAGCTGGTCTGCTGTAATTCCAGCAATCTTCAAAGTGTACCGACAAGGTTGGCTTCGCCAAGTTGGATCGTCTGTACAGTGTACGGTGGTACTTTTATACGTTTTACTTCCACGTCCAGTGGAAGTATAGTAACGACAAAAAAATTTTTTAAAATTTTTATTGTCCAAATAGGCTTAAAATGTCATGAAACGTCGAGATTTGAGCGAAAAAAAAATTTATGTCTGTCTGTCGGTCTGTCTGTCGGTCTATCTGTCTGTCGGTCTGTCTGTCTGTAACTTTTTTTTGTGCGCACGTTTACTCTGGAACCGTTTAAGATATTGACTTGAAATTTGGTACACATATGTACTTTAACGAGATCTAGAACTAGATTATATTTTCATCTTGTTCCGTCGAAGGGTTGGGGGGTAAATTGGGGTAAATTTGGGGTAAATAGGTCAATCAAGCAGGTAAGAGTCCATAAAATTGGTATTTAGTATATACAAGAGAAGCTAAAGTCTCAAAAAAATTTTTGGCATTAGCCACCCCCATTACCACCCCCACCCCCTTATTAAAGGGGATGAAAAAAAAATTGTGATTTAGTGTATGTACAGGAACCAGAAACCTCAAAATATTTTTTTACTTCATCCACCCCCCACTATCACCACCCCCCACCCCACTACCGATGTGGGGTATCGTTTTATGGGTTTTTGGGGTAGAGGATTTCAAATATTGTATTATTAAAGTTCCATAAACAATTATTTCCACATATAAAGTTTTTTCGTTGTGAATGACTTGGATAGGGAATCTGGATGTGGAAGTAGTGATTCCTTGGGCAGCGGTTTTTTACCAATGCGATTTTATTATCTCCTTTAATTAGGCGACGCCGCCAAAATTGTAAAACATTGCTTTGACAAAATCCCTTTTACTATATCTGTGGCAATTCTGAACATTTACGTCAACATTTAATAAAGGGAAAAGGTAAACTATCCGGGATCGCAGTTACGCAGTTTCGCAATTGCCCAGTACAAATCTAGCCATAAATTTGTAAGGTAAGATATATTGTGTCATACTTGCATAAAAATTTTTCCGCGCTGGCCTAGAGCCAACCCTGATTTTGACGTCACAGAGATAAAATTTCCGAGCCTTGATAATAATCTATTTAGCATTTTGCTTTTAGTTCATATATTTGTAGGTGGGAGGCGTTTTGTAGTAATCAGATCTATTAAAAAACCAAGCTCTGTCTGATCCATTTGGTGCAGAGGTTTCCTTCATTAAACTTTTATATATTTTTGTAGAAGTGGTAAAATAACCAATAAAGACAACAAACTGGTTAGTCCATTAGTCCATTTTCAGCGTAATTTTAGGAATACACTTTTGTTTTAAAAGTGTATAATATTGTTATAGTTGGCATAACTTAAAAAAATTAATTCTAGTTTGCTCCACATAATACTATTAAATTATAAGATCCCAAGATTAGTCATATTCCATTCATAACAATACTCTATGATTTCGTGTGCGATTAAATCAACTCCGACAAAAATTAACACGTTTAAAAATCTCCGCGAAATATTATCACAAGCCGGGTCAATATTCAGGTGTGCTGGAACGTGAGCGAGAAATAAGTTAATTCTATTTTCCATTAAAACGCGTGCCAACGTTCCCGTCGGCTTCCAGACAGGATGTACCACTATATTTTTATTCACCACAACTAATTAAAATATATCTTGGCACTGGAACAGAGTGGGCTTGTCCCGGCCATCTGCTGAAAGCTATTCACTTCTCGCCATTCACGAAACCCTTTGCTTTTGTTATTTGTCTTCACTGTCCATTAATACTTTTAACGAGACTTGCATAAGGTTTTAATGGCAATGTTTGTTGGATTATTCACAAATTGCAACATTTTCGCTTACAGTACTTTGTGGGGTAAGGGAATGATTAATGGCAGGCTCTCAGATTGGTATTTTAGCTTAGTACGCTATGAAACAGATTTTTTTGTCCAAATATTTTTTCCGTGATAAAAACAAAATTTGCAGTTATAATATATCTATTTCATTAAAGCACCTAGAGGTAATAAAATATGTAACATTTCGGAATAATCTCATATGTAAGGATAATTTTTCTTTATGGGTTTTTATTGTAGTAAAAGGTATCGTCTTCAGTTTATACATGGCCCGGACACTTGATCTTACCCTCAAGAGGTGAGAACCACTCCTAAATTTAAATATTCAATATTTGAAACAGTCATACTGATTTAATTTTCAAACGTAGGATAGCTATGTTTTTAGGATCGCTGTTTACTAATCTGATGTCAAAATTAATAAATTAAAAATGGCTGCTCTAATATGGCGGATGGAATATTTTTCTAAAACAAGTGTTTTAAACAGTCAAAAAAATTACTTGACATTCACAATAACAAAAATGACGACATTTTGTTTAATAAATGCGAAAACGCACATTTTACCGGAAGAAGTTATTTCTTTATTTTTTATGATGTAGAAACAAACAAAGAATGAGTTTAAAGATTGTTTAATTATCTTTAATTTTATTCCTTAGAATCTGTTATGAAAGTGTCACTATCAATCCTACACAAATGTATAAAAAAAAAACAAATTCATTCTCAGTTTATTCGCTTCATTTTTGATTTCCACCATTTTTTCGTTAAAACTAATATTTATTGAAATATACGAAAAGAAACAAAAATGTTACGTTCTTCCTAAAATCCCTTTACAACATAAAATGCAATTTTTTCTGAAGCAAGCGCTGTAAACGTACAAAAAAAATGACTATATATTAACGGAGAAAATTAAAACATATGGAATATATTTTTTAATCACTGGCTACTTACATTAAAAAAAACCGCTGCCCAAGGAATCACTACTTCCACATCCAGATTCTCTATCCAAGTCACTCACAACGAAAAAACTTTGTATGTGAAAATAATTGCTTATGGAACTTTAATAATATAATATTTGAAATCCTCTACCCCAAAATCCCATAAAACGATACCCCACATCGGTAGTGGGGTGGGGGTGGTGATAGGGGGGTGGTAGTGGGGGGTGGATGAAGTAAAAAACATTTTGAGGTTTCTGGTTCCTGTACATACACTAAATCACAATTTTTTTCATCCCCTTTAATAAGGAGGTGGGGGTGGTAATGGGGGTGGCTAATGCCAAAAATTTTTTTGAGACCTTAGCTGCTCTTGTATATACTAAATGCCAATTTCATGGAGTCTTACCTGCTTGATTTACCCATTTACCCCAAATTTACCCCAATTTACCCCCCAACCCTTCGACGGAACAAGATGAAAATATAATCTAGTTCTAGATCTCGTTAAAGTACATATGTGTACCAAATTTCAAGTCAATATCTTAAACGGTTCCAGAGTAAACGTGCGCACAAAAAAAAGTTACAGACAGACCGACAGACAGACCGACCGACATACCAACAGACAGACCGACAGACAGACCGGCATACAGACCGACAGACAGACGGAAATTTTTTTTTCGCTCAAACTTAAAATCTCGACGTTTCGTGACATTTTAAACCTATTTGGACAATAAAAATTTTTTTAATTTTTTTTGTCGTTACTATACTTCCACTGGACGTGGAAGTAATTAACGATGTTTTTATTAATAAAAATGTGAAGAAACACATCGTTTCTGTTATAACTTTTTTGATTTTTACGCTATAGACAAGTCACTTGAAACCCTGACTTTTATTTTGATTATTAGCGTGTTTAACATGAGTGATAGTTTCTAAGATATTAAACATTTAAACTAAATACTTCGTCCTATAGACGAAACCTTTAATTCCGCAGAAATTAAAAAAAAACGGAAATCATTCTCAATTTAGTAGCATTCTTATTTTTTGTCTCTAGTACGTTTTCGCTCAATGTATTACTTTTCGAGTTATTTGAGGAAATTCTATTTGAAATACCTCTCTTTCAAGCTAAAATTACAATTTTCAAGTCGTTATAAGTGCGTGTCCTTTCACCCAGCATACCGAGATGTTATTCGTACTGGAGGCACCCACAAGTGCTTGATGACATTCCCATACTGCTCCTGTGGTTATTTTGTAACTTCTCAGGGCTAGTAGTGATTGTCTACAGTCTGTGTAGATCCTGATTGTTTTGCCCGTAGTTTGTCTGCGGACAATCTCTTTTGCGGCTATGGTTATGCCCGCCAGTTCAGTTTGTACTATGCTGGCTCGCTCATCCATAGTCCATTTATATTGGATTTGCAGGCTTCTGGAATATATTCCACATCCTGCCCCCTCCTTCTTCCTTGATCCGTCTGTGAAAATGTTAATCACACCTTCACCAGCGGTCTCGTTTTCACTGTTTGTCTGTATTGTGTAGGGTCTATCAAAGACAAATCGGGGAGAGATGCCATCTGTGCATGCCTGTAGAAGAAGCGCCTTCCTGACAGCCTCGTTCCACAGGCGACTTCTGGTCTCCCCACAGCCTACATTTGGTTGTAGGCCAACGGACTTGAGGCGTGCCATTGTTATTAAGGCCACTTCTCCTAGATGTAAATCCAGTGGTGGCAAACACAGCATTACCTCCATTGCTCTCGTTGGCGTTGTTCGCATAGCTCCTGTTATGCTTAGGCAGGCAACTCTCTGCACTTGGCTGAGCTTGGCTCTCGCTGTAGTCTGTTTACTCTTAGGCCACCAGACCACAGCTCCATAGGTTATCATTGGTCTTATGATGGCAGTGTATATCCACATGACCACTTTGGGTTTCATTCCCCAGGTTTTCCCCACGGTCCTGCGACACTGCTCATAAGAAATGTAAGCCTTTTTTAGTCTTCTGTCTAAGTGAAGATTCCATGTTAGTTTGGCGTCGAAGGTTACCCCAAGGTATTTCACTTCTGATGCGAAACTTAGTGTTGTGTCCAGGAGAACTGGTGCTTTCAGTGCTCCTGGTTTCCTTTTTCTTATGAAGAGAACCATCTCCGTCTTCCTGGGATTAACAGACAGCGAGTGTTCTCTGCACCATTTTTCAATTATTCTTAGAGCCCCCTGCATCCTTTCACAGAGGACTCCTTCAAATTTTCCGTTGAGCAGTATTGTTACATCATCTGCGTAGGCGATTGTGTGGAAACCCTCTGAGTTGAGGTGGCGCAAGAGGCTGTCGACAACTAAGTTCCATAGCAGTGGTGATATTACACCTCCCTGCGGGCAGCCTCTCGCGACCATTCCTCGCACAGAAGCGTCTCCCACACTGATTTGTACAGCTCTTTTGGAGAGCATGTTGGATATCCAGCTTCCCATAATCGTGGGGACGTTTCTCTCCACTAGGGCTGCCGTGATTTTTGGGAAGGTGGTTTTATCAAACGCACCTTCTATGTCTATGAATACACCTACGGTGGACTCTTTATTGTCCAAGGATTTCTCAATCCGACTCGCGACCGCATGGAGGGCGGTGTCGGTGGATCTTCCCAATGTGTATGCGTGTTGGTTGGGAGGCAAAGGGTTGTCTTTCACTACGACATCCCTTATGTATCGTTCACATAGCTTCTCCATCGTCTTGAGGAGAAACGAGGTTAGGCTGACAGGCCTATATGCTTTGGGGGTGGTATAATCCATCCGCCCCGTCTTTGAAATGAACACAACTTTCACTTCTCTCCGTTATAAGTGAAATACTCAATTTATATGAAAAGTTCTTCTCAAATTAGTCCCAGAAAAAGGCAACAATCTTAAAGGTCTGCGACTGGACTGCAAGACATCCCCCACCCCGTTTTCGAAGGCGGGGAAATACGATGGTGATAGTATTTTCCGACCTACCCTCCAACCGGAAAAACCACTTCTCTTTCCGATTTTCCGGTGCTAGGCATTTTTTATCAGAAAATTTATTAACGAAAGTTGTTCAGAATTGTCAAAAAACCCTAAATCCAAAATTTAATCAAAATTAAAAAAAACCGCTGCCCAAGGAATCAACTTCCACATCCAAATTTTTTATCCAAGTCACTCACAACGAAAAAAATTTGTACGTGGAAATAATTGTTTATGGAACTTTAATAATATAATATTTGAAATCCTCTACCCCTAAAACCCATAAAACGATACCCCACATCGGTAGCGGGGTGGGGGTGGTAATGGGGGGGTGGTAGTGGGGGTGGATGAAGTAAAAAAATATTTTGAGGTTTCTGGTTCTTGTACACACACTAAATCACAATTTTTTTTCATCCCCTTTAATAATGGGGTGGGGGGTGGTAATGGGGGTGGCTAATGCCAAAACTTTTTTTGGGACCTTAGCTTCTCTTGTATATACTAAATACGAATTTTATGGACTCTTACCTGCTTGATTTACCTATTTTCCCCAAATTTACCCCAATTTACCCCCCAACCCTTCGACGGAACAAGATGAAAATATAATCTAGTTCTAGATCTCGTTAAAGTACATATGTGTGCCAAATTTCAAGTCAATATCTCAAACGGTTCCAGAGTAAACGTGCGCACAAAAAAAGTTACAGACAGACAGACCGACAGACAGAAATTTTTTTTCGTTCAAACTTAAAATCTCGACGTTTCGTGATATTCTAAGCCTATTTGAACAATAAAAATTTTTAAAAATTTTTTTGTCGTTACTATACTTCCACTGGATGTGGAAGTAATATTAAAATTTTGTTTAAAATATTGTCCAAGTCCGAAAATATCATTTAAATGGCTTTTTTTGTTTAAAAAATTCATGACAGTTACATTTGAAATTGAACCCAACCTGTCAAGTAATTAGTAGTCTTTTTTATATTTCTTAAATTTATCAATTATTTAAATTTTCAATTTTTTTTATTTTAATGAAATATTGGATTTTTGGACAATTCTGAATAACTTTCATTAATAAAATTTTCCGATAAAAAATGCCTAGCATCGGAAAATCGGAAAACGGGGTGGCTTCTTCGGCTTGGGGGTAGTGGTTGGAAGGTAAGTCGGAAAATATTGAAACTATCCCCCCCGCCATCGAAAACGGGAGGGTACTTGTCTTGTGGTTCAGTCGCAGAACTTTTGGGGTAAAAGCTTTACCTCAAGGGGCTAAATGGCCCGGGAGGCAGCGATAGAAAATTTTGGCCGATTTTATTAACGTTATTTTTAATATTATTCTAGTACTTCTGTGCCATAAATAGTGAAAACTGTTGCCTGCCAGGATATGCGCGAGACAAATTTTACCTATCAAAAAAAAAAAAAAAAAATAGTGCCGTTGAGTGAAACCATCAACGATCAAATTTTCTTTACGAATTATCAGGATGCCGAACACCGTGGTGGTGGCCAAATTTCTCGTTGGGGTGACTCACAAACCCCGAAACGGCCAAAAACCAACAGCAAACGGGGTCAAACGCGCATTGATAATGTTTCGCGGAATCTAACTTATTGATCGAGCATGCCAATTATGGGGAGGACCCTGGGACACATGCCTGACACCCGCCCACCCCCTCAACGGTCAATAACCACCCTCCAAAGGGGTGATAGAGCGCTCTCATCATACCACTAGACAAAAAGGTTTCCCACCCATTTTCGAGCATGCCGAACACGGAGATGACCACTAATCGAGTGCTTGACACCCGTTCCCCCCTGAATGGCGAAAAATACCCATTCGCGTTTTCATAGTAAGTGTAACTGCATGGGTTCAAAGATCGTAAAAAATAAATTTAAAATAAAAAATAAGTTTATTGTTTTAATTTTACTTCCACATCCAGTGGAAGTATAGTAACGACAAAAAAATTTAAAAAAATTTTTATTGTTCAAGTAGGCTTAGAATGTCATGAAACGTCGAGATTTTAAGTTTGAGCAAAAAAATTTTTGTCTGTCGGTCTGTCTGTAACTTTTTTTTGTGCGCACGATTGTTCTGGAACCGTTTATGATATTGACTTGAAATTTGGTACACGTATGTATTTTAACGAGATCTGGAACTAGACTATATTTTCATCTTATTCCGTTGAAGGGTTGGGGGGTAAATTGGGGTAATTGGGGGTAAATAGGTAAATCAAGCAGGTAAGAGTCCATAAAATTGGTATTTAGTATATATAAAAGAAGTTAAGGTCTCAAAAAATTTTTTGGTATTGGCCACCCCCATTACTACCCCCACCCCATTATTAAAGGGGGTGAAAAAAATAAAAT
The DNA here is from genome assembly GCA_936432065.2 of Rutpela maculata. Classification (NCBI taxonomy): domain Eukaryota; kingdom Metazoa; phylum Arthropoda; class Insecta; order Coleoptera; family Cerambycidae; genus Rutpela; species Rutpela maculata. The sequence continues at coordinate 165,290,928 of OW386288.2, forward strand.
TGTAATTTAGCGTGTATACAAGAACCTAACGCTTCAAATTTTTTTTTTTAATTGAAGGGTAAATTGAGGTAAATAGGTAAAGCAAGCAATTAAGAGTGCATGAAATTGGTATTTAGTAAATATAAGAGGAGCTAATGTCTCAAAAACATTTTTGGCAATAGCCACCTCTATTACCACCCCCACCCCATTATTAAAGGGGGTGAAAAGATATTATGATTTAGTGCGTGTACAAGAATAAGTCATCAAGAATATTTTTCACTTCATTCACCCTCCACCACCACCTACTACTGATGGGGCATACCATCTTATGGGTTTTTGGGGTACACGATTTCAAATATTATACTCTTAAAGTTCCACAAACAATTATTTCCGCTTAGTGGAGTGCAAATATAGTATTTTCATTGTAAGTGACTTAGATAGAAAGTCTGGATGTGGAAGTAGTGATTCCCTAGGCAGCGGTTTTTTTTATAGTAAAAAGCTAGCGTAATAATATATGCAGTAATTGTTTGCGTCAATAAAAATATTTTATATAATATATTGGAATTAAATAAATCATATGTTTCAATTATTATATAAACCTATTTTTCCCAAAAAATATGTAAGAAATATACATTCATATTTTTTCAGCTAAACAGTAAATGAAGATGACTACTTTATTGACGAGATCGAGGTGACATCTTAATGTTTTTGTCCTGTGTAGCATCCTCAAAAACGGAAAGGGGGGTATGCTGAGAACGCACTCTCATCCATTGGCCATTTATGGGAAGTGGGTCGCCCCGGGGAGTAATTCCACCATCAGCATCCTCGAAAACGGAGGATAACCAAGTAAGAGTCCCTCAAACAATTATAATACGCGTTAACCCCCGTTTGGGGATGGTTTTTGAGGATGGTTTTTGACCGTTTGCGTGGGTGAAATTCTGCCACCACCACGGTATTCGGCATCCTCGAAAACGAGAGGGGGGGGGAGAACTAATCTGGTTGCATCAGACAATAGTCGGGTTTTCGTCCGGCTCACAAAATCCACTATCTCTTGATGACGTCAATATGGTTGACGAAACTCATGACAGGTACAGTATTTGACTGCAGTGTTTAAGTGTTTTGGTACTTGTGAAGGCCCGTGTGACACTAATGGTTTTATTCTTTTCCAGGATTTGTGAATTCACCTTTATTTCAGTATTTGTTATAACGTGCAATTTCAACTCGTTAAATAATATAAGGCTGTTTGAAACTTCTTTTATTACAGTAGCTAAGTAATAATAACGAGTATTAATGTGTTGCATTATTTTCTAGATCTGGAAAGCAGGTTTTCTTTTTGTGCGCGAAATTGTAACACTTGATCTTATCAAATGAACCCTGAAAAATTACTGAAAGGGTGGAAATGCTGTCTTGCACACATTTTGGGAGTGCGTGATCAAAACGTATTAGCTCGACAGTTTTCAGAAATAAAATATTCCTAGAATCACCACGATGCATGGCTGGAATATTCATATGAAAAGTACTAGTAAAAACGAGTATGACTGTTACAGTTCTTAATATTTTGTATCTGTAAACAATATTCTACTTCAAACGTGGGCTGACACGGTATTATACATACAAGGCGGCCCATTTGTTTGGAAATCAATTAAAATTTGCCTCCCAGCGTTAATACGAGAATTTTCGATAATGCGCGAAAAATAATAAAGGACCCCGGAACAAAACCGACGAAAATGGTGTTTCGGTGGAATCGGCTGAAACTTTGTTATTTTGTAGTTCAAGTCATGCTGATTAAAAGTTTTCATAATATCGAGCCGATCCTATGGACAGTTTTTGAAATACAGCTTGTCAAAGTTAGGCAATTTGCGTCATTTTAGACATTCAAGAATCTTTCACTCTTAAACTATTAACTTCAGCCAAAAATTCCAAGGGACGAAATATTTTTGTTCAAGTACAATAAAGCTCAAGAATTTTTTTCAGAATTTTTTTACTTTTAGGTTAAGTAAAATATGTCATATTTCGGCATGCTTCGGTAGAACTGGCTAAAACTGCTATTTTGTAGTTAAGGTCATGCTGATCAAAAATTCCTATGGCATTGAGTCGATCTTATGAGTGGTTTTCACAATAGGAGTGCTTGAAGGTCGTAACGAGGTAACGTTTATGAATGGCTTCTAGCGTGTTTGTATTGGGTTAACAATGAGGTCATTTTGACTGTACATGAATTAATTGTTATTTGATTACAAGTAAGCTTTTTCTCCGCCATTACTGCCATATCATATTATTATTTCTTCAGATAACACATCGCAAATATTCAATCTTAAATTATTTTATTTAACATAGATAATCTAGATTAAAATTCCCAATGCATTTTAATTAAATAACACACAAAACACAAACAATTTAAAAAGAAGCAAAAAATTACATACTACAAAAGCTGAAAACATTATGAAAAAATAAAGTTTGTTGAATTTTTGATGAATGAAATTTTTGATATTTTGAAATTTCGATATATAATATAAAATTATATTATGTTAAATAAAAAAATTAGAATATACGAAAAAAGACAAACAATGTTAAAAAAAAAGTTCCCTTCGATAAAAATGGAGTGATGTATACCATTAATTAACTTAGGTGCCTAGTTACAATATTCAAGGAGTGGGGAGAGAAATTTTTTATCAACCGTGAGTTATAGTCTGGGAGATAGCGTCAATATTTTATGCGTCATTTCAACACGACTTTTTTGTTTTTTTAATGTTAATTTTCATTCGAGGTTGGCATTGCCACAGAATTGAAAATCATTGATGTGAATAAAAGAGAATTCATGTAGAAGTAAAAGATTATATGCATAGAATACCATTTATGATATTTTCAATATTCGGTAATTAATCGATTCTCATCATGTTCTTCCCATCCATAATCAGCTGGCAAAGACAAACTTGGCGTATGAAGATGTGCATGACTCCACAATTAAGCAATGCAAGAAATTCGCAAAAAATGCTGTTTCAATTATGTCTTACATGGAGGTAACATAGATTCTTCGAAATTCTGGTCAATCTTCAAGAAATCTTCTTTCTGATTGACATTATACGCCTTCAGAATAGTAAAGTAAAGTTTTCAGGTGCATGTTGAGAAATGTTATGTATTAAAAAATATGCCTCCTGTCGTTTAAAATACAGAATATCGACATTTGAGCATCGATACATGTATTACTTATAAAATACTTTGTTACTATTTGTGCATAATATGATTATCTAATAACGGGCATGGTTACACCAACTTTCGTTAAAATTGATGCATTATAACATCATATTTCTTAAACTGTTAAAAAAAGGCAATTTTTGGTGGTTTTTATTTTTTACAAATTAACAAATTATCAAAAAGTTTTTTCATATGCCTAGTCTTTTTCATAATTTTATAGCGAACAGTTTGCTATTTATTAATTTTTCATAATCAATAAAACTAATTTACAGGAGTATTATTTCTTTAAAAGAATTAATTTTATCCTAATTTTTCCCGTTTTCACTGATCTCGCAAACCTATTTTGACCGTCATTCTTTCAACATGGCGACCGTAGCGACAACGATAATTTTACAGAAACATTAATTAATGATTGTGGCAACCCCCCCCCCCCCCCCCCAATTATACAAACAAAGAATTCCTTGTAGGAAATATTCTCTAGTCAACAGACTGTATTATAAAGAAAGCCCTATAACTTTTACTTAAAAGATTTTTTTTTTATATTTCTGATTATAAGCCAAATTACTGGACATCCTCGCACTAATGGGCCACCCCGTGTGCATATATAATGTACACACACGTATTAAAATGTTATCACGTCACGCAATTTATCTAAATAATATTCAAATTTTCGACGAACGTACGTGAAATGTGACAACAGCTCTGGCTGTTAAAGGGACGACCTGGTGTGAACTCGAGCAGTATTTCAGGAAAGATAAAATCGTCAGCTGTTTCCATAATTTTAAATGAACCTTTGTCATTTCCGTGAGATGTGAATAAGACAGTGTCACTTTGGTGTCAGAGAACGATTTGTAATTAAAAAGGAATTTAAATTTAAAGTATAATCGCTGCAGGACGGAAAAGTTGGAAACTTTTATGTGGAAAGTATTTTTTGCTAAATATAAGATTGATAAGTTCCTCGCCAGCTGGGCAGTCAATTCGGGGCTTAATTAGCTGAACCAAATTAGTTCTATATTTCTCAAAAAGTTCATTAAAAAATGATAGGCCTGTATGAAATTTTATATTCAGAAATCAAATCCATATAAAACGAGACGAAATGCGGTATACATCGCTTATTTTCAACATTCACGAGTTTGTCGCCTTCGCCATAAACAAAATAATGCAAATGATGCGAAACCAGTTTTTAGAAAAGGGCATATTATAGTATAGTCTAGCAATTTTAGTCTTTTCATTATCAATAATGGAAACAACATCCAAAAACTTCGATCAAAAATATTTAGAAAAACATCTCCAAATTCGGAGTGGAAAGGGTAAAATAATGGATCTCGGAGATTACTAATTTTCGCCAAAATATCAAGAGAACAAAAGGAATAGGTCCAGATATAATAGTCCTTTTCGTTTGCTGTTAATTCGTTAAATCATTACATATTGCAAAATTTGTTTTTTTATATCTTTTCTGACTACGCTTATAAGCCGGGAGCTAAAAATGTTTTAGAGTATGTAAAAATTAAAGGGGTAACTTCCACGAGTTCCAGTGGTGTAGAAAATATTTGCAGTACGCCAGTGGTTTAAAAAAGAGTGACCAGTATTGTATTATTCATACCGATATATCACATCACACTGCCTTAGATTTTTAAGGTGATTTCAGTACTTTTCAAATGCAAATTATATGATTTTATTTTAAAAAATTGTATCTCATTTAATAAGAGAGATAATTAAAAAATTCCAAAACAGTTTCGGAAGCATTATTTATAGATTATAATTATTAACATGTAAAAAAATAATTGTAGGAATTTGGGTGAACTACGGTTTTTAGCAACAACGTAAGGGTCTGTCTAATCACCCTATAGACAAAAAAAACAATCGTAATTTAGAAATCTGTTTACGATAGTCGATAGTCAATGAATTTTGCTAATGGTCACAAAAAACACATCAAGATTAACGTTCCCAAAATATAGCAGTCAAAATATGGCCCATATTTTGACAATATCCACTTCAATTATTGTGCAGCAGTTTATTTTCTGTTTTCGAACGTCAATACGTCCATTTTCATCACAATGTTGAATTTGGATTTTGTACTACGTTAATTCTTTATTCATCTATAGATCAGAAAGTCAAACAACGTCAACGATAAATAGCAGGATACGATTTTACGGCAAGTACAAATTTCTATCTGCCGTGAAATCGTAGACAGCTCAATTTAAGCACATAACTCCATTTCTTCAATAATACATCTATAGTTAATAAAGTGGGATCAAATTTAAAGTCTTGGATGATGCACAATCAGAAAATTCCACAAATATCTAACATGATGCAGATGTGTGGAAAAAACTGCCCCTATGGTTATACACTAGGCTTACTTAAGACCCATGATAACCTATGCATCGACGGTTCGCTGGACTAAGACATTGCAGCTTGGAGCAATAAGGCTATTAAGTAGCGTTCAAAGGCTTGCCTGCCTGTGCGCCACTGGGGCCATAAAAACTACTGCCACGGCAGCATTGGAAGTCCTTTTAGACCTGACACCACTACACATATTTATCCAAGGGAAAGCTCGTTCATTCCCAAAGTATAACTTCTGTAACTTCTTTTCAAATCAAAATACCAGACAGAGAGGACTGAAAAAATGATCCTTCAATATCGGCGCAAACGATCTGGTATACGGGCGGCTCCAAGACAGAACAGGGAGTCGGAGCTAAGATTTACGGGATAAGGTCGAAAACGAAAATCCTGATAAGTCTAGGAATACACCCCACAATATTTCAGTCTAAAGTGGCCGCTATGCAGTGGTGTGCAAAGGAAATAATGAGGCAAGGAACTGCAAACCAGTCAATTGCCATTTTTTCAGACAGTCAAGCAGCGCATAGACATATGAGTCTAATGGGCCTGGCAGACAATGCAACATGCAAATTCTGTCAAGAGGATGAGGATACCTCAGTACATGTGCTGTGCCATTGCGAAGGTCTAGTCAGACAGGGGCCAATTACTTGGCGAAGAGAAACTAAGGGCAGATAGCTATACCAAGGGACCCTTATCAAGGCTATGGAGTCTGATACAAAAGACAAAACTGGATAAAAAGCTCTAGGCAAAATTAGACAAGAAGTTCCACAGGGGTCGCGGTGTTCAAGACCAATCAATCAGCTCCTTTTTCAAATCCATCTAATCTAATCTAACTTGATTAAAATTAAGCTCGGTAAAAACAGCTGATTTGAATGACAATTACTTTATTTAACTGAAACTAAAACAAACAAGAAAACTGTTTCAGCAAGTAGTCAAAGTTTTGACAGTTTAATGCGTAATAGTGCAAAACAAATCATTGTTTAATATTTTCAGTACCATTTGTCGTAGTTTAATTTTCACACGTTCCCTTAAACCTTCAATAAAATCTTCGCAATATTGGAAGAGTTTCCCACCACAGACATAGACTAAATTCATTAAAGAAGGATCAACAAAATTTACAGAAGACCTACTATGATTAAATAGAAAGGCTTTCGGAATAATGGTGGGTCTTCTAACTGGACAATGTTGGTTTAATATGAGTCTAATGGGTCTGACAAAGGATACAACATTCAGATTCTGTCAAAGGAAAAGGAAACCTCAGTCAATGCGCTATGCCACAGTGAAGGCCTAACTAGACTGAGATTTCAACTTCATGGCGAGAAGAAACCAAATGCTACTAGCAGTACTAAAGGGTTCTTATTGAGGCTGTAGAGTTTGGTGCAAAAAACAAAAGAGCTCTAAGAAAAACTAAAACAGGAGCGTCACAGGGGTCGTGGTGATCAAGGATAATTACCCAGTTCCTCCCATCTAATCTGAATCTGAATCTAAACTTTGGTCTATCTTCATTCACCTTAGTTTTATGTAACACCATAGGAAAATCTATCGCGATTACATCTGGAGTTCTAACAGGCTGAGGAAATGCTACAAGATCGAATGATCGATTTACTTGCTGTTTGGGTACAACTTTATTGTGCTTGTAATAGCGCAATTCATCGTGGTTTTTCTCTTCTTTTAACGTTATAGGCGAAGTGAAAGTGTATTTCCTTGAGGTTGAAGCTGGGTTGAAAATCGTCAGTTGACTTCAGCTAAGAATCTTTCTGAGGGATAGTAGTAGATTTCATTTTGTCTTAACTGTAGTGACCTGAAAAGAGCTACATGTTGTGTGTGCAAAAGGACAAACATCACAGATCTCACCCAGAACAGCCCTCTGTCGAGGAATATAAAGCAAAGTTCCTTTGATTTGCTTTAAAGTCGGCTGAAAGAAGAGGAGTTTGTTAGTAAGTAGTTTTTAAAGAAATGGTCGAAAACTTAATTATTTATTTTTCAAGATGGTATTTTAAACACAACTTTTTTGGGGCAATCTATAGAATTTCAGTCAGAAGTCTTAAAGAATAATACACTTACAAATTCCCTTACATGTACTATTTTTTTTAAATCTAATTCTGTAACGTATAATAACGATTAGACTATTTGTATAAAAAATGTGGCCTTTTATACAGAAATCATTTCAAATTAGTAAAAATAATTTGAGTTTTGCAAAACATTTTCAAAAATGGACTATATTTTTTCATCAACAGATACATTGGATATTTTACATTATTTAACAAAACCTAGAAATTTAAATATATTAGAAGCAATTAAAATCTACAAACATTGGAATAACCCAAATACCACCCTTCTTGATAACCAATTAGATATAGGAAATCCCACTTTATTTACCTTCCTAATGTAACAATAGGCCTAACTGCTTAACATAGTCCCTTACGATGTATTAATATCCTACAAATTAATTTCTATATTCACTGTGCTTGCAAATGTAATCCAATAACAATGGAATTACAATTTATTTAACAAAGAAATTTTGCCTTTTGTTAAAATGCTACCAAAGTTTTCTTGCACATAACTTTGTTTCTTAAAGTATGTACTGCACAGCATCATCCATAGAACTCAATAATTAAAGAAAAAACGCTGAATAATAACATTATAAATAAACAGTATAATACGACAAAAAGAAACAATATTGAAGAAACGTTATCAAAAAGAGGTAAATACAAAATATTTAAAAAATTTAAAATTCTAAAAATAAAACAAAAGCGTTATGGCAAATTGTGAATTAAAATTTAAACAATACCAAAACATTCTGTAATAAAATAGCTTCAAATTAAAATAATAAAATAGTAGCGAGTTGTGGGTTGACGTGACTATAAATATAAATAAAACTTAGTTAAAAACTTACAATCACTTATTATCAAACTCGCAACAAAGAAGAGATATACTTAAGTAGATATAACCTTTCTTTATGTAAGAAGTCCAAATTATGTGCAGGCAGTTATTTATTTAATAAATTGCCCTCAAATATAAAAAAACTGCATGCCAATAAAAAAGTTCAAATAAAAACTAAGAACTTTTCTAATCGATAGTTGCTTTTATTTTGTGGAAGAGTTTTTGGAACTCTAAATTACAATAGTTGCTTGTTATACTCTTCGCAAAAACGAAGAGTATATTGCATTTGATCTGCACATTTCTAAAACCGGAAATATCGCTCGTAGAGAAAAATTTTGCATATCATTGTGTTGGTGAATGAATTCTGAACAACTTTGAAAATGTCTGTCTGTCCGTCCGTCAGGTATCTTTACGATAACTTCAGAAAGAAAAGTCCGATTGTATTGAAAGTAAGTTAGTGTTAGCTAGAGGAAGAACCTATTGTTTTTGAAGAAAATCAATCAGTAAATAAGAAAGTTATTAATTATTTAATTTAAAAAAAAAATTTGTCGCTTGCACTTAAATAGAAATCTTGCGAAATGTTATCTCTATAATATATATTTTTTTGTTTGTGCATTTTATTAATATATATTTTATGGTAATCTCTAATGCATTGAAATATGATTCTCGAAAGATATATATTACAGACATTCAATTTTTGTAGTGATCTCTGATGGTCCAGTGGCTAAATTTTTGCTTTGCAATCCAAAGATCGCCTGTTCCAATCCTAGTCAGGTTGGATGTTTTTTTAAAAATTTTTTTTCACATATTTTTTAGTTGTAGGTATCACAAAATTTAGGATGTCCAAAAACTAACATGATTTACAAAAAAACTGCGAAGAGTATCCTATAGAATGTGTAACAATTATATAAAGCTTAGTAAATTGGCGAAGAGTACCTACGTTTTTAGCTTGTTTTTATATGTTTTTACTTGAAGTGTGCTGTAATGTTTTTTTATAATGTTTTTATTTGAAATTTTAATGCATTACATTAATTAAAGTTAGTTAGTTTAAATTATATTTGTCCACATTTATATGTTATCTTGTTTTTAGAATTAACACCACTACAATATCTAAACTTATGTAAATAAGTCACAGAAATAAATATCTATTTATAATAGAGTCCATCAGCCATTCGGCATGTACGTACAAAAATTATTCATGCGTAAATGACACATTAAAAAATGCATTATTTCCGGAAGTCCTTTATTTACAAAATAAATCAAACCTGAGGCATCCATTAACAACTTTATTTTTTCTTGCTTGGAAAAGAATTAACTAATTCAGTCATCAGAAGCCGCAGAGTGGAGTTACATGTTCGGAGGTCAGGTGGGGTCAATGTTTGAAACAGGGTCAAACGGCCCTGGCAGGAGCGAAATGAGATGGAAAGATGGGCAAATGCTTCAGATAAGATGTTACCTCAAGCTTTTATATACTTCGCTAAACCAGTTAGATTTTCAATTTGTGTTGAGAGCAACTCGATATCGAAAGGCAACGGAAATTTTCAACAGATTACGGGCTTTGTAACGAAATATTACTTTAACCCTTTTTATCAATGGCGGAGCAGCAGAACGGCATCTTTCGCTTGCATAAGTAATTTGTTTGAGGAATTCTCCATCTAGGGGCTGTAATAAAACACGCTGAAATTTAAAACGTAGAAAACTATAGCCGAAGTATTGCTGAATGAAAATGTACGGTGTTTCATAGATTAAAAATACAGAGAAGCAATATTTTTTTCAGTTGTGATTAAAATATAAATGTTGGATGGGATTGAACCTTCTGATTTCGATAATTCACATAATACAAAGGAGAATTTGTGGGTGATTCATTCGACACATAGTTTGAATTGCTTGTTGAATTTTATATGCCCGATGAGATGCCAGAAACACCAGAAATAGTTCTTCATTCGTTAAAAATTCTAAAAATATGTAAAAGTTGAAAATAAAGTCTAATATTATAGTAGGAGAGGTAGCAACGGATTTACTTATGTTATTTCAGCAGTCATAAGAATTACTATGCATACCCTTCTTAACACACTAGATATGGAATGGAACGTCTGGCGCCCCGACACAGCTGGGTTTAGTAACCAATTCAAATTCAATTTTTGTTCCATTTCCAACCTGAAAATTACTAAGAGTGACACAGGCTATCAAATTTAAACTTTTTTGTTTCAAAGACCTTCCCCGACCAGTTTGGTTGAAACCGGTCGAGGCCTCAAATTTTTCCCAAATGTTTGTAAAATACTATTAAAATATAAAGGAGTATGGTATTGGTATTGTTCCGTTACACTCTCTTATATTTTATAGTATTTTTAGCTTGGAGCCATACTGACTGCAAGCAAATATTTAAAAATTCACGCAAATAATTTTTCAGTATTGTTGATTGATAAAAATAGACCGCTAATTATAGGTTAGATTCCTAACCTGCAAAAAGTGTCTTATTTTATTGTGACAAACTATTTAAAACTTCATACATATTACGTTGAACTTGATTTTGGTTGAAAGTACAGGAACCAGGCAGAAATTTTAATAATAGCTACGTAATACTTGTAAATCTTAAGAAATATATATTTGCTGCATGTAGTGTTGCATATATTCTTTCAATGTTTTAAATTAGCTACTTAATGTCAGATGTCACTGGACTCTTGTTTCACTAAACAAAAAACAAAAGGCCGGGAATGTATGCAACACTGTATGCACGTATGCACAGAACCTGTAAAATGATCTATCTATGTGTAAGTAATGAGAGAATTTATTGGTCCTGCCATCTATTACATTATGTACAAAGTAAGCACTTATGAAGCCACTGTGAGGGTTGTCGTCACATCACCTATTTAATACACCCTGGACGGGGGCCAAACGTTTCATTCCGTGTTTATATATATATATATATATATATATATATATATATATATATATATATATATCGTCGGCAAACATAGTAACTTTGCTTGTAGATATATTTGATGGTAGTCATTTACATAAGTCATGAAGAGCAGAGATCCCAATACAGTACCCGGCGGAACTCCCATTTTAATATTTTGGTCTCAGATTTAACATTTTCATATTAAACCAATCATTTTCTGTTGGAAATATATGACGAGATCCATTGTAACATGTAACAGCTATGAAGAATATAATGAAGAAGTCAGTAGGCTGTATTTTAACTGCCTCCGTAAAAGTGTCAGCGGTCCTTTCTTCCACTTTTACGGACACAGTTAAAATACAGTGTGCTTAGTTTTTCTACTCTCCATGCAATAAACACTGCTAACTAAACGTCTGCCTGATTTTTGACACGTGTTTTTCTTCTTCTGTTCTGCATATACGTTCACAGCTAACTACATTAAATATGTGACGGAGGACGATAATATTTCGCATAGACTTAATACAACTGTCAAGGAAGAAAAATATTAAAATAGACAGGGTGATCGCCCTATAAAAAAATCAATAAAAATTATGATGGAAAACTATAATATTTCGCATGAAGTAACACAACTGCCAAAGAAGAAATGTACAGGGTGGTCACCCTAAAAATATAATGACAAAATTGTAATGGAGAACGACTTTGGCATGTAGTTAACACAACTGGCAAGGAAGAAAAATATGAAAAATATACAAGTTGGTCACCCTAAAAAAATAATGAAAAACCCTGTAGTTAAAGCAACTGACAGAAAAAAATATGAAAAAAATATGACCCATGATAATATTTCGCATGTAGTTAACACAACTGTCGAGGAAGAAAGATATGAAAAATGTACAGGAGTGACCACTATAAAAAATAATTATGGTGGAAATAATATTTTGACTGGAGTTGACACAATTATCGAGAATGCAACATGACATACTTTTAGTTAAAAAAAATATACAGGGTAGTCATTTTACATTTTAAAAACGAAAGATACTAAATAGAGAGGGAAATTTTGTATAAATGCTTTTTAGGCCAGTCATTTAAAACATCGTAGGTTTCAAAAATTACACTGTTCTGATTTTTTGGGATATTGTTAGGATAGATACCAGTAGTGTCAAACCAAGTTTGCAGCTTCGAAAGACCTGTGCTAACTGCGTGATGCTCGAAAAACTTTGAAACTGCAGCTCTGTAGGTCTAACAGGTCCCAAAATACACCACTTCAAAAATTGGCAATTTTTTTGAAAAATTAAGGAAATCAGATTTTTCAAGAAATTGAGCTCCCAATGTAAATTATTATTAATATTGCACAGAACCTACCACCAGGTGCAGAAGTGGTTGGGAGTAGAGAAACCGCCCACCAACTGGGGGTGGACAAGGAGCCAGCATGAGCTGACACCGGTGACCTCAACCAAGGAACTAGCGCCGCTAACTCTGCTAAAACTCCTGTCATGCAGCTGCAAGAGGAAGCTGCTCCTGCCAGAGAACAGGGCTGAAATGCTCTGCTCTCTGCGAACTTTGTCAGGGGAAGACCTACCTGAATACTCCTCCCTTAGCCATGGATAAGTCGGATGAAGAAGACGACGTCGACGAGCCTTTATCACTAGTATCTAGTAGTGGATCTAATCCGACAACAGAGGAGTCTCCGTAGCCTCAAGAAGAGTCGTCTGACGAACCTGGGCCTTCAAAAAGAACACGACTGTCTCGCTAAGTGCGTAAAGGTTAGTCTAATATTACATACCTACTCCGTCGTTGTAATTGATTATAAAATTGATTACGCATTTCACAAATACTAATTTACATTGTGAGGTCCCGTCATCACTACACGTTCAACATTTCACGTCCCAGGTCCCCTAAACTATCAAAATAATTTTTACACAATTTTGATATAATTTTGATTTTATATCTTATTATTAATTGTACTCAACTTCATTTTGCATGATATAAACCATTTTCCACTGAGTTATGTCTTTCTTACCCTTTACAAAAGTCCTGCAATTCGTCATGTCCCATTTCGTGAAAAATCCGATTTCCTTAATTTTTCGTTCTTTCCAGATAACAAGAGAGCTATTGGCCCTACAGGGTTTCGCTTGTGCTGAAATTAAAGCAAAATAACTGATCTACAGCTTCATCTCCCATGACTTTCCTCGTAAGATGAGTGTTTTAGCCGATATCCTGCTCGGAAGACGGCTAAATCTACAATGTCGAACTTTTTGGAATGGAGTATCTGGGGACCTATTGGATCTACGGTGCTGCACTCAAATTGTAGCAGATTTCGTCTACTTTAAAAGTGTACAGGACGACTTTTTCCGTAGGTACAAGCCAAAAACTGAAAAAAGTCCGAAAATTTCAATATTTTTCGAGCACCACGCAGTTACCACAAGTCTTTCGAAACTGCAAACTTGGTTTTACACTATTAGTATCTATCCTAACAACTTCCCAAAAAATCATAACAGTGCGACCTAACGCGACTGGCCTATTTGCAGATTTTATAACTAAGGCAGAGTTAATAACCATGTTCTCTTTTATCAATTAATTACATTATTGTACACGATTTTCAGTATTATGGATTATATTTTGCGTTATGTGAGCGATGTTCTTTGAAAATTTTCTCATTGAAAATATTCCTCTGGGTATTATCGTTCACGAGATACACGTAAAACCCAATATTTGTGATATTTTGAAGGCCACAACCACGACGAACGCTTATATGGTACAGTATAAAGAGTTTTAGTATGTATTATGTTACACGTCTAAGTGAGCATATATACCATAATCCTGCTATCTATCATCTTTTAAGCTATTATTCCTATAATTCCTGGATCATTAACAATTTATAGCATTTGCAACTTTGGGGTAAATTATTTAAATATATTTAGACGCATTTCCAACGAAAAAAAAAACATCACACCCAACGCTAATGCAAATAGACTGAGAGTGCAGCATAATAATAAATCCCCAGGTTTCATTTAAAGTCGGTCCTCCCCCGTTTCAGTATTAAATTTAACATTTGCTTTGTTCGCGCTCTACGTGCTTAGCTCCACTTATGAATAAGTTACTAATCTAAAATGTGGATGTAGTATGCTAAATTGAACTTTTTAATTTGTTTTCAACTTAAACTTCCTTGTTATTAATTTAACCTATATGCTCGCTGAAACAAGGGAACTCTCGTAACTATAATAAAGCGCGATGCAAAGATAAGCAACTTTAAAGCCTACGGACGATTTTCACCAGAATTTCTAGTTTGTAGTTCAGGTGAGTAAGTTTATCTCTGGGAATAGTTACTGCGAAATGGTAGTTTAACTCACCACAATAATTTAAACTATTCAGCGCCGCCGATTTCAAATAATTTTAACTAATGACATACGAGCGGGCACTAGAAGGAAGTAAATATGCAAAATGTGAGGACCGCATTTTGTCAATGGATATTAGCTGAGAATAGTTCAAAGATTAATAATCCGGATCTTGCCGTTCCATTTTTTGGTCCAATTTTTTTTATCCCCTCCTCTTATCTACACAGGGTAGACCATTAATAATGGGCCATAGTCAAAGGTAGATTCTTTGAAAAAAAATATGAGGATATAACCAAACATGTTTTAGTAAATTGTTGCTGTGGAAAAGGATACAGGCTGTCAAAATTGTAATTTTTTTTCTTTTCTCTTGCAATATCTCAACTACCTCTTGACCGATCTTCTTCCAATTTGGCAAGGAAACATTTTTTAAGCTAAGAAACAATAATTTATGTATCACATCACAATAGCCCATGGAGGACGCCTCATGAGCTCTGCCTGATGATGAATATTTTCTTTTTTTTTACGAAACGTAGTGGCACTTTTGACTAGAAAATCTCATGCAGGAGTCATTTCTACGTAAAAAGGTACACTTAGTAGAACTTGATAATTCCAACCATTTTCGATAAAACTACCGCAAATATTTCAAGAATTCTTTGAAAACAGACTCAATTTGCAAACTGTTTCTAACTATTTTAATTGTTCAGAATTTAGGTCAAGGTTTCCCAAAAATACAAGGGCTGTTTGTATAAAATCCTCCATTTCAGCATTCAAACATTCTATTTCACTGCCTAATCTACTGGTAGTATCGCAACCACTTACGGAATGTAATGCTGGCAAAATATTACATAATAATATGCTTTCACCAAGGGATTCAGTAACTAAATGGCATCCTAGAAGATGTTTGTTTTTATAAGAACCGTCGAACCATAGACCTAGACAACCAGTAATAAATCGCTGGAGGATAATAACATAGGCATAGTGAATTCTTACTGCGTGAAATATGTGACAAAACATCCTTGAATCAGCTTCTAAGTGGTTTGTTTTTTAATTCAAGTACCTCACAAAATGAAGACCCTTGTAGCTTGAAACATTTTGTTGAATCATCGAATCCTCCACATGTACATCTTGCAGTCTTCTTTTACTTGTGCATATTTTGGAGCAGTAGTGCAAATATATTGAACAAGTTGTAATTTATTTTGAGTGCTTGAAAAGAAAGCTTTACAATTGGTAAGAATTTTTGTTGAATGATTTAAAATATATTACGTATACACGACAAACGCGAGCCTTCAACGCAACATTTTTGTGTCGATTGACGCAGAAACACACTGAACGGCTAGACGCGCTATGCTTACCGTAGGGCGCGGGGAGGGGACGACAGGGGACTAGAAAGGACTACCGCAGCAGCCGGCAAGATAGGTTTTTCCATTATTTAGGGTCTTAGATATAAGAATCTGAACATACTTGCCGGTCCTCACATTTTGCATACTCAACTACTACCAGCGCCTGCACTAAAACACATATAACACCTTCAATCTCGTATGCATCAACAATTAATGTGCCAATTTCTTACAGGTTGCTAAACTATAGAGGAATAGAAATATAAACTCTATTTAAACATTATGTTCGTCGTCCGTTTGTTGAAGTTTTTATATAATTGTTGAATACTATATAGGACACATTTTCTAGTCTGCTGAATCCAAAAATGATCTCCATTTCCCTCCATCACGTACAGTTTTTTTGCAAAATACAAGGTGTTTTGATAAAAAAAGCCTAACACTAATGAAAAAAAAACATCATTTTATTACAGTGAAGTAAACAATATGTCTTATAATTAAACAAACAATTTCTTCATGAAATGTACTTAACATTCCGTGTTCATTTTTTTTTGCCTATGAAACCTTTTCTTCACGCATTCGCTTTCCACGCATAGGCTTTCCATTTTCTGTTTCTCGCTTGAGCATCCAACAGTAATCAGCTAGCATATTGACGTCCCATCTTCCTTGGTAGCAAGCATATCTCGATATCATGGACATTCTGGTGAAATCTCTCACTCTGCTCTTCACTGAAGGCTCCCAAGTTTTCGAAAAAATAGTTGACATGGGAGTGTAAAAAATTAACTTTTAAGCTCATGTTGCATCCTTGAGCTATACGCAGCCAATATGCGTTGTACAATGGTTTTATAGTGAATGGTCTTTAGTACTACCCAAAATCTTGTGCACTACGTCTTTGAAAGGGTTCCACGCTTCTTTTTCTTTTTCTCCCATTGTTTCTGAAAAGAGGGGATCGGATAACAGTTTTCGTATGTTGGGGCCAGTAAAAACTCCCTCTTTCAACTTGGTTTCAGACAGCTTTGGGAACTTGGAACACAGATATCTGAAATACTCTCCATCTTTTGGCAGTGTAAAGCAATCAAAAATAGGAAACCAGATTTCGAGTTAAACGGACGTTTCACTCTAAATGAAACTACAAACACGAGTTTTGCAAGAAAACCTGACGTGATGGAATTTTTCAAGTACTTTTCCCGGTTTTAGTGAGTAAAAATTTTTAAGAAACAGTTTAAAAATCCTATGCAGTTTTTTTGTTGCAGACCTGTGTTATTGATTGATTATTTTCAAAAACAATAGGGTTCTTCCTCTAGCTAACGCTAACTTACTTTCCAAATTTAAATACAATCAGACTTTTCTTTCTTAAGTTATCGTGCTTACAACAAACGTGACGGGCGGACAAAAAATCGATCCAAAACAGCAACTATTGCTGAGAAAGCTCGAAATATCTAAGTTTTGTTAAAGTCATAAGAAATTGCATCAGGTCCGACGTAATCTTCATAAACTGGCCCTATAGAGTTGAGAACAACCACTCCTAAGTTAAAGGACACAATAAAAACAAGAAAAAACATAAAATCCAACAGGATTTCTATTTTCATGGACGCTATGATCAGCTGAAATTGCGTAGTACTCTAAAATAGAACTAGAAACTTACGTACCAATAACTTCCTACAGTGTCAACCCTCAGAGGGTGTGAAAACTACCCCCTATGTAAGATTTAACTATAAAAAGTTAACTTCTATAAAAATTCGAAACACTTGCGTTATGTGGAAGTGAGAAGAAACTAGACTATGTTCGACGCTGTGCTTTGCTTGAAAACCATCCCCACGAGGTTGCGAGAGCTCTATCCGTAGGATGCTGGAAAACAGAGATAAACTAACCGGATTTACATTTTTATGAATGCTATGATTGACAAAAATTGTGTTGTATACTTAAAATTTGAAAGTTATGTCCTATCAATGTTATTAAGTAACATCCCCAAAAAGGATGTAAACTACCATCATTCAAGATGCAACGAAAAAAATATTGCAGTGACTACTGAAAAAGCTATATTGTTGCTTATTCGTTTCATTTCCGTAGTTTTCTTTGCCACTGGTAAGTTGCACACACTACAGAGTAGCTTCCAGGAATGTTTAAATAACGGAGGAATCCAACCGATGAAGCAACCCTTTGAGTTATACGGATAGGTGGCATCTCGCAACCCCGTGGGGGTGGTTTTCAAGCACAGCGTCGAACATAGTCTAGTTTCTTCTCACTTCCACACAACGCAAGTGTTTCGAATTTTTATAGAAGTCACTGTAACTTTTTATAGTTAAATCTTACATAGGGGGTAGTTTTCACACCCTCTGAAGGTTGAGACTATAGTTTTCGCCCCTCCCTCCCTGGGAGTGTGTTTCATGTCTATTGTATGTACGCTGCTGTTTAACCTTAATTTGTATAATTCGATTGATTAAGATGTAACAACTATTCTCTAGCTTAATCTCCTTTTTACCCCATTCCTGGTGTGTTTTTTGGTTCTAGCTAATGATTTTGGGGGTGTACGATTTTTTTTTCACCTCGGATTCGGATTCAGCGACCGTAAATACATAGAGATACACAGATCTGGTTCACTACTCTGAACTTTTTTTTTGTGTGGCTATGTTATTATTAACATTGATAATGATATGAAATTACAAAAACAACACAGGTAGTTCTTCTTGGAGAAAATGCAGCTAAGATTATTGATTAAGGCATTTTGGCAGAAAAAAGGGCCAATAAGATTATTATCAATAATTCCTACCCATACATTAAAATTGCTTTAAGATAAAGATATAGAGAATTTCATAAAATTATGAGTTTATCTGTATTAGATGAATAATTAAATTCAACAGCCTCGCTTATAGGTATTGCTTTACCTGTAAAAGTGGAACATTGAGACGGTAATTTGATTTTTATAAAATTTGAGATGTGGGTCGTCCAATAGAGAAAGAATATTGCTGGAATCTCGAAAAGCGACACATGAAAGTGGGGAATTTTTATTTCTTCAGAATTTATTTCTTAAATCAGACGTATTAGGGGAAGAAATAATATGTAAAAGTAGTTGATAGTTAATGTATACTTTATGAATAAACTTTTCAGCAAGGTACTGTCATCTGAGCGAAATGGAAAGGATCAAAGCTTCGACATATGAGGCGTCAAA
Source organism: Rutpela maculata (assembly GCA_936432065.2). Taxonomy (NCBI): domain Eukaryota; kingdom Metazoa; phylum Arthropoda; class Insecta; order Coleoptera; family Cerambycidae; genus Rutpela; species Rutpela maculata. Next base: position 165,310,059 of record OW386288.2, read on the forward strand.
TAATGTCTACCAAACATATCCGTAGTGCTGTAGACATATAAACGTTTTACATGCAGATCCATAAAGTGTACATCCTTTGCTCAAAATTGATCTCATGTAAGCTTTCTTAAAAAAGAAAAGAAATCTTGATATCTGATAAGTTGCATAATGTTCCTTATTTGCTCGCCCATCTTAAAAAATCTTTCAGAAATGATCAATAGGCATTTTATAGATATAGTTTCCAGTATATTTATTTATATCTTAGATGCTCTGAGAAACTGGTAAGCTGTAGAGATTCTCTGATACAAGTATTTCGCTTTTAAGCTCTTTTAAATCTAATTTAAAATGTACCTATCCCACTGGTCAACTTTAGATTGTTTTGAAAATAAGTCGGCTCTCTCCGGTAAATTAGATTTCGAAGTTATTTTTGCGTCGTGCGTAAATACGTTAAACTCGATTGTCAAAGAAGATAAATATTTGATCACAAGAATTCTAGCTGGAAAGTCGACCACCTCATTCATGCGAGAAGGCCCTTTTTGTGTTAAAGTTTGAACAGTTCATTTGCTGTTAGTGTGCGTTATATTCGTATACGGTCGACGCGGGTCGATATATATGCCTCAAATTTTCGAATGTACAGAATTTACATGTAACATATATCGAGCGGAGAGTATATCAAGCAATTTTAATGGCTACATCAAAAACTCATAGAATATAAATTCAATTTCTTTCAAGTTTTTAAACTGGAACACCAGTTTTCCATTGAATGCCGAATAAAATTTTAAAACTTTTGATGTCGGCAGGTAGAAATTCGCCCATTGTAATATCCTTTTAATCGTACGTGCTAGAAGAATAAGTTGATTTGAATTCATAATAACATTCATAATAATATTAATAATAGCACAGGAAAAATAAGCAAAGAATTACAAGGACCTTGGCAAAAGTGGTACATACAAGAAGTATACTGAAGATGTTCCATTTGCCTTCTTATTGAATATACTAAAATTCTGTGTTTATATAGCCATACTGAAAAATGGCGTTCAGTTTCTGGTTTGTATATTTAATTCCTTAAAGGTTGCGAATAGAAAAAAGTTTCAAACAAGATGTGGATCATAATAAAATAAATAATTTTTATTATTAGGTACTTTTCTGCAATTCAAGTGGTTTTTGAACTGTGCTCCAGAATGCATTTTCCGAAAATTTCAATTTTGTGTAAAATGTACGGTAAAATACCGTACATGAAAATATAAGAAATAAAATGAAAGTACCGGTAATTTTTCCCTGACATTAGGACGTTAGACATGTTTTTCTTCTTTTTCACATAGTTGGTAAGTCCCTTGTTAAACACAGGTATTACCAATTTGTAGAGCATGAGGAAATCTACAAATGTCATACACATTCTTTTCCTGTACGATTAATATTAGTCCTGTCAATAAATGGTTTCTAGAGGGAAATGCCGAGATCACAATTTTTGACTTGAGAGCTGTGTTTGAACTATTTAGGAGGTAAACATACCAAAAGTCCCCGAACAGAGGAGGTGCGGGGGTGCAGGGGGGCACGAAGAAGGTCCCGGTTTTCGGGTTTTTGCTCATATCTCGAAAATGGTTAGCCCTAATCAAAAAGTGGCTATATGCAAAATTAAATCTGACTAAATTTTCTACAATAATGTTTCTAATAATTTTGGTCGTGTCTGTTAGGGTTCAGTAATGGATTGTATATCTTTTAACTGTATTCTATCTTTATTATAAATTTGTTATAAACTGAAAACATTTTTTAATAATCATCGTGGAAAAAAATTTGTTGTACAGATATCCGTTTCATGGCAGACTGAACTCAAATATCGAATAAAAAATGTCTTTGTCTCTGTAAGTGTGGGTGTGGGTGTGTGTGTGTGTGTATATACCGTTTCTTGTAAACACGATAACTTCTGTTAGACTTAAAATATTTAATTACAATTTGGAACGTATGTAAAACAGCATAGGACATTGGACCATTTGTAATAGATGGTGTTAACCAGAGGTCGACAAACTCTCACTCATAATAATCTTATTAAAAATATCATGTTCCAAATTTTAGGATAACATTGATATATCATCTAATTTTAATAAAGTTGGTTTGAACCTAACATACACTCGGTATATTGCGGTTTATAAATCTTATACATCTTCATCATCATCATTTTGGTATGCTTAATCAAAAACCTTAACATTTTGCTCTGAAATTAAAATAAAGCCTATTTTACGTAAGAGAGAGTTTGTAGGCCTCTGGTTATCACCATGTATTACAGATATAGCCCAATAGGTATTATTGTACTATGCTGTTTTACATATGTTCCAAATTGTAATTAAATATTTTAAGTGTAACAGAAGTTATCGTGTTTACAAGAAACGGTATACACGCACACATACATATACACGCACACACACACTTACAGACGCAAAGACATTTTTTATTCGATATTTGAATTCAGTCTGTATGAAAAATTTTTTTCTACGATGATTATTATTATTATTTTTTTTCGATTTATAATAAAGTTAGAATACAGTCAAAAGATATACAATTCATTACTGAACCAAACAGATACGAAAAAAATTAATAGAAACATTATTGTAGAAAATTTAGTCAGCTTTAATTTTGCATATACAGCCACTTTTTGATCGAGATATGAGCGAAAAAACAAAAATCGGGACCTTCTTCGTGCCCCCCTGCAACCCCGCACCTCCTATGTTCGGGGACTTTTGGTATGTTTACCTCCTAAATAATACAAACACTCTAGTCAAAAATTTTGATCTCGACATTTCCCTCTAGACCTCCTTATTGACTGTTAATTGACAGGGCTATATATAAACTTGCACATCGTTGGAAAGGTCGTCAGATAGGCGCAAAACTTTAAAAACGTTTCTCGTGACGTTACACCGCGCCGCGCCGTGGTCAAAATTATTCTAATAAAACTCTTTTTTACACCACCACAGAGGTAGGGTTCAAGAGGAGTTTTTTACCCCCGAGACCTAATCCGCAATCTGTCCATATTGAATTATAATAACCCTTTTTATAATAAAGTATTGTACTCTGTGTTTCTAGAAGATCCTGGTTGAATCTCGCCGATTTCTTCGTCAACACAATCCTCAATTGTAATTTCTCCATCTTCGGTGTGCCCAGTGTCTACTTTACATAGTGCTTCCTTTAATGCAGTACCTTTGTCGTCGGTTTCGTTCTCCTTAAGTACGTTGTGACGTCTGATATATTCTCGTAGGTTAGTGTCTCAACTACAGTTTTGATATATGACTTCATACCTGTTTTGCAACAATCATTTAGCTTTTCCACATTTAGCCTTACATTTTAAGATATTAATTTTTTTTAAGTGCTGGTGTTGCGCAGTCGGCTGTGTTGGTAATTGTGTTGGTTCAAGTCAATGCGCAATGGTCGGTCTGCATTAGCCCTATTTTCAGAATCTTTGCCAATCCGAGCCATGTCTACACCGAAGTATGCTCTCGTGTTACTTTTTCTGTTGAAAGTAATGTCATAAAGTTAAATTTGGCTTTTGTAACTAAGTTCGTGAAGAGCTTGAAGCGATGTAAAAAAACTCCCACTGCCATAGTACCAATATTCGGGTCTACATTAGCAAGTTTAAACAATTTCAGCGTTCAGCTTTCAAGAATATTTATGAATTTTGCTCTTCCCATATTAAATAAAGAGAATTTAGTTTCATACTTGCTGAAGGTTTGAGGCGGAATATATTGTCGGATACTGATTTATCGCGTTGAGGGTTAGCCGGAGAGTCAAGTTTTTCATGATTTTTTTTTTCCTTTTGAAGATGTTCGGAAAATATACAGTCCAGTTAGAAGAACAAGAAGGTCGATAACTTCGTCCATGATTTCGACTGAGTCATACAGAGAAGTCTGCTGAATAGCAGCGGTTTCTTATTGGTCTACAAATTGATAACAATTGTTTAACGTAAGACTTACCAAAGGCGTGAAAAAGGATAGAAACCCAACTCATTAATTTTAACTTTTGCGCGTTATAAATCGTAAAATATGAATACAACGAAATAAGGAAAAGAACTACTACTATATACAAAATACCAATTTTATGGGCTCTTACCTGCTTGATTTATCCTTTTACCCCCGTCTACCCCCCCATTAACCCCCAACCCTTCAACGGAATAAGATGAATCTAATTCCAGATCACGTTAAAATACATACGTGTACCAAATTTCAAGTCAATATCTTAAACGGTTCCAGAGTAATCGTGCGCACAAAAATGTTACAGACAGACCGAAAGACAGAAAATTTTTTTTCGCTCAAACATAAAATGTGTTGTGTTACCATTCAAGGACGATAGTCCTAATTGAAAACGTGTTTAAACCTTGTTTCTTTAATGCAATTTTTATTATAACAAGTTTATAGTTTTAACCCCTTTAAAGTTCGTCCCAGAGGAACTGCCGCCCCCAAAATTTTCTAACATGAAAAATCAATGTCCTTGGATGTCCAAGTAACTCATCTGTTCATTAAAAGTACAAATATCAACAAGTTAAGGTAATTTCCATTGAATGTAAAATATGGTAAAAACTTGGCATTTTTTCGCTAGAAATCGATAAGCATCCATTCCTACACCCAAAGAAAATTTCTGGCATCCTTAATTTAGTGTTATTAATGTTAAAAGGAAGGCAAAAATTTGTAGGGCCACTTTCAACCAAGCTTAATTTTTTTGATGCAGCCCAGGCCCTTTGGAACCTTCTGGCACTTTTTTACCGCTATTCAGTGGCAGAGGTTTACTATCTTTACCGATATGTTTCATTTAGCTATTCAAAGAGAAATGTTCCTTATTTTCAATTTGACCATGTGCGAAAACCGCCCCCGCCTAGAGCTTGCACCCACGGCATCGCTTTAAAAGGGTCTCAAAGAAAATCCAAGATTAGTCGGGGTAATAGTTTAGTCACTGGATCCACTTATTAGGATAGAAACTGAGGGTAAGAAACGTAATCATTATCACATATTTAATCTTCGTCTTCCCAAGTCAGAAAAATTACTTAGATTCTCAGGTGGGGTATATTTGTACCCCATGATGAAAATGATACTTCTGATAATTAAACATGTTTTTAATTATACTAAAAAGTAATAATAGATAAAATAAACAGAGTATAGCTGTAAAAAAAAATTTTTTTCCAATTAAAAAATATTAAAAAAAAATAACTTAATCTTCTTTGCATCGATAACACTTTACTTTTTCTTCAAGCGTATTAAAATGTTTAAATTATGTCACCAAAAACAGAAGTAGAAGTAGGACATTGTTTTACTAGTAACAAAATGTTAGTACCGAACGCCACCGTAGTGGACATCGTTTTACTAGTAACATAATGTTAGTTCCGAAAGCGCCACCGCAGTAGGTATTGTTTTACTAGTAACATAATGTTAATACCGAAAGTCACCGGTGGCGCGCTATCCACTAGCCACTTGTCATATTGTGTCAACATGTAAGACTGTAGTTTGAATATTTGTACATTTATGATAAATAAATGAATTTTTGCATTTTAATACGCTTGAAGAAAAAATAGTATATATTACACGGAGTAGAACGCCTTTTTTTGCGTTTCGCCCAGTTTGCAAATCCTGGGCTCAACACAAAAGAAGAGTGCGTTCTACTCCTAGTAATATAATATACTATTCTTTACATGGTGTTCTGCACATACGAAGTTTTGACACTCCATGCAATTTTGCCTAGATTTGCGGTCTTTATTTCGTGTACTGTCAGGACGCAAAAATGAGAATTCTGTAACTCAATACAATTCAAATAGTTCGAGTACTTCACCAGGCCGTCTGGTTATGCTATTCGCCAATAGATGGTGAAGACTACAACAAATCCTAATTATTTAATTTTTGCTTAATTTCATTTTACAATATGACAAGTATAATTATTTTGGGGAACGATATTTATGCGTAATGATTGTTAATAATTATTATATATATAGTGAAATATGATCAAAAGTCCATAATATAGATTTGGTTTTTAAAATCTAGAGGTTGGCAACGGTGAAGTTTCAAGGTGAACTGTCAAGAAAAGGGAAATGATGGTCGTTCTTCCGTAATTATTTTTTGTGAAAGGCAAATTCTATAAATGCCAGGCAAGTAGTAATACTCGCCCTTTTTCAATCAAGAATTGAGATTAAAACCTTGCTAAGTGTTAATTAGTCAAACGGCACACGTGGCTAATCGTTATAGATTAACGGATCTAGACTAATTTTCAACACATTGTTCAATTAAATTTTGGTGTATTTAATCGGGTTTCGATATTTAAATCGGATTTTGTTTGGCAAGTTACGTCCAGAATTTTCTGGGTAAGTTTTAAATTTCCTTGATCTACGAGCAAAACACGTGCTCGAAATAAGGTTAGAATTTGAGAATAATTTTTGGTAATTTATTGTAGACGTTTTTTTGGGATACGGAGAAGAACAACCATCAGCCGTTATCATATACCTCTTTGGGTCATTTTGTGTAATTTTGGAAATATTTTGGGACTTGGATCATATGAAGGACTATTGGTTACGAGTTAAAATTATGAATTAATACCTTGCGACACAACATAACTGTAACGGAGAGTTACCTACGACCAGGACCTGTAATTTTGGTAATTTTGGTATTCTGTAAATTTGGAGAGCTAGAGATTTTTTTTGGAAGTTATATTGCATTCAACGCAGGAGATTCCAGGCAATGGTCGTAACCTACCAGTAATCGGAGCCCCCTTGTGATCAACTGCTGCTGGATTTCGGGTGTTTTAAAAGTTAAGTTGTACTATATTTTGTATGTAATCATAAACATTTTTGTTCTTTGATATAATTAAAAGTTAAACTATTTTCCCCCTAGCTTCAGAGTAACGATTGTTAGATACTATTGTAAGGCTGTTATTTATATCAATATTTTACTAAATTGTATGATAAATTTTTCTTGTATGTTGCTAAAAATTGTACAAGGAATAAACTGAAATTCTTTTATTTGTTCTTTTATTGCCCTCTCTCTATCTCTCACTATAAGGATTTGTAATACCTGGGACCATTTTATTTGTATGGGGTTTTGAGATCGTAATAGTACATAGATAACAACGTCCACTTGCAAGTCCTTCTCTTGGTGTTTCAACTGGGGCCGATACCAAGTCTGGAACAACATCCTGCATATACTGCTTTAGTGTGTTGCTCAAGCGTCCTCGTTCATTATATCTCCGTATAATATTTTCTTTTAGCAGAGCTTCTCCTAACTGAAGTAAAAAATACCTTCGGAGGTCCTTAGTTTCAGGTTTTTTTGGATACTTGATGCGACATAAAATGTAAACGTTTAGGGACGCAATATCTAATAATTGGCCAAAAATTGCCATTGGCCATCGAATGCATATTCTGCGAGCAGAGTATTTAGTACAGTACCTAGAAGTAAAAAATATGCAAAACTTCGGAATAATGTCATATTGAACGGATTTCGTTCATTTTTGGCAGTATAATAGTAAATGTTTCACTGAAAAGTTTCTATATTGTGCGGGGGCTTGCTAATTTATAGGGGGTGGATGCCACCCCCTCTCAGGGGGTGGCACTTAAAAAATATATATTTATTGGAGCTGAAGTAGAATCAAATTTTAAGAAGAAAAGGTTCTATGCAATTTTTCACATAAATTGATAGTTTTTAAGTTATACGACTTCAAAATTGCGATTTTAGCTTAAAAAAAAAGGTATTTCCAAACGGCTTTCGTCAAGTATCTCGAAAAGTATTACTTTATCGAAAAAATGTTACAGATCAATTACAGAAAGTACAAACTGGGAATTAATTATATTTTTTGTTTATTGATGTAGGATTAATAATTTCGGAGATATTTAAGTTTGCATTTGGCATCCAAGTGTTCATAAGGTAATTATTTAGAGTAAGAGTTAAATATCTCAGAAACTGTGACACCTACGCCAAGGATGCTAATAGGTATAATAATAGGTTATTAATTAAGCTTTCAACGGTTTTTTTATTGGTTTCTGTAGCCTAAAAAACAAAGAAGTTGTGACCGAAGCAATGTGCGTCTACACATTTTTTTAACAACAACGTCGCCATTTTGTTACTGTAATTAGCCAGTAATTAAAAAAAAAGGAATTTCAAACACTGTTTCTCATTAATATATAGCATGACGTAGATGCTCGAATTTTCTGGTTTGTATACAGCACTTGCTTTAGAAAAAAATACAGTTTAAACTATAAAGGAATTTTCGATAAAACGTAATTTTTTTTTCCTTTTCCAAATATCTCAATAAATATTAGTTTTATTGAAAAATGGGTAGAGACCAAAAATAAAGCTCATAAACTGATAATGAATTATTTATTTATTTACATAGATTTAATAGTTTCGGAGATATGAAAGTTTACAAATGGCGTCCGAACGTTTATAAGACGAAAAATGCAGTTTAAGTGTTAAATATCTCAGACACCTACGTCACGCATGCTAAGAAATGAAATTAAAGACAATTAATTGGGCTTTCAAATCATTTTTTACTCGTTACTGTAGCCTGTAGCATAAGAAATAAAGAAGTTATGACGGAAAAATATGCGTATTTATATTTTTTTATATAAAAAGGTCGCCATTTTTTACACTAATTAGCCAGTAATTTAAAAAAATTATCTCAAACAGAGTTTTTCGTTAAGATGTAGCATTACCTAGATGCTCAAATTTTTTTGCTTATTTAGAGCACTTGCTTTAGAAAAAAATGCATTTTAAACCATAAAGGTAATTTCGAAACACTTGGATAGCAAATATAAACTTAAATATCTCCGAAATTATTAATCCTACATCAATAAACAAAAAATATAATTAATTCCCAGTTTGTACTTTCCGTAATTGGTCTGTAACATTTTTCCGATAAAGTAATACTTTTCGAGATACTTGACGAAAACCGTTTGGAAATACCTTTTTTTTAAGCTAAAATCGCAATTTTGAAGTCGTTGTAACTTAAAAACTATCAATTTATGTGAAAAATTGCATAGAACCTTTTCTTCTTAAAATTTGATTCTATTTCAGCTCCAATAAATATATATGTTTTTTAAGTGCCACCTCCTGAGAGGGGGTGGCATCCATCCACTATAAATTAGCAAGCCCCGGCACAATATAGAAACTTTTCTGTGAAGCATTTACTATTATACTGCCAAAAATGAACGAAATCCGTTCAATATGACATTATTCCGAAGTTAAAACCTCTAGTTACTGTACTAATTGCTTTACCATTTTATCAGTGGTGTCTACAGCACCAGCACCCTTTGTATGGTTATTATAGTAGCCGCAGATTCCCAGCGTGGGGTACAAATGTACCCCACGCTATTAAAAAATTCCACCGCAGATTCCCACGTGGGGTACAAATGTACCCCACGCTATTCAAAAATTATTACTTCTGAAAAATTAAAAGAAAAATCTTGTTTGACGAGCAGTAATTATTTGCAAAACCCTTATTGACACAAAATAAAATTAGTCACAAAAAATATGCCTTTTTGAGAAAATATCCTAGAAAAAAAGGTTTCTGGGGCACATTTGTACCCCACCCGGGAAGACGAAGGTTAAGACAGCACATTTGGTACAACTTTGAAAAACTGGTTGCTTGCTAGACTAGTGATCATTTTATACGATATGTATTATGCATAAAATCGCGAGGAAATATAAACTCTACTTTTATACATACTTTAATATTCTTCAGTATTTTCAAACGTATTTCTAAGAGATATTAGCTTGGCAAAGCACAGCAAAATGCTTAAACTAGCTATACATAAACTTGCAAATAAAATAAATTAGACACCTAGAAAACGTAAACATATAAAGCAAAGCTTTTAAGGCGCTTAGTTTCCATAAAACTTATTTAAACATATTCTGTTGTCAGCGCATTCATGTGAGGAAATAATCAAAGTAATTGTAATAGAAAGGTTGATCGCATGACGCTGATTGCATATTGTAAACGTACGTAACAAGCACATACGAAAATATAGCAGCTTTTTTATTCAATAAGCCTCTATTATTAATCCCGGCAAACTACAGGTCATTGTTATTGAAATGAATACAGCCAGATAATAAATTCGCAAATAATGTAAATATGTCGGAAGCGTTGTTAGACAATATGGAGATTTAATAAAATTTAAGATTACGTGCTTTTGGTCAAATACCGTAGGATACTAACCGCACAATACGAATACGAAAAGGGTATAGCCGGAAAAGTTAGAGAAATGTGCCCCCCCACTTACTGAGTTAAAATGGCTTCCAGGTGATGCAGTTTATAGAGTATATTACACGGTAAAAATTTTAACCCGCTACTACCCCTACGAAGGTGGAAAAAAAATAATATGTCTTTAATTATTATATATTTTTTTTTCGGTTTCTATGCAACCGATCGATTTGAAATTTGGCACGAGTATTGCTTGCGTGGAGATAACTTATTCCAAAAAATAAGGTCATTTTATGACCATTTCAACCATCGGAAAAAAAATATAAATTTTTTTAGAGGACAAAAGGTGGCTACCCTTCGTGGTACAATCACCATTCTATGATATATTATGTCTTGACACTTTGTGATTATCATACTAAATTGTCAGATTTTTTGCTGTGGTGAAACAATATGGAAAAAAAGAAAATTGGGCAAAATAAAATATTTACACATGCCTCTTAGTTGTAACAGTTAATACTTATAGCCTTAGTAGTAGTAGGTATTGTTGCATATCTACAACTGACCGCGGGTGCCAGTGCGATGTTGCCAAGTCTACTTTTTCCCCAGACGTACGGAAATTCGGCACAATCTGGCATTACCACTTCTGAAGATTCCAGGGTTCACCCCCAGGGGCGAAGTATTAACTCTCTAGGAGCTTGGGGAAATGTTTAGCAATGAATGATGTTCTTTGTAATTACTGTCGCATTACGACATCTGAAAAACGACATACTGAACCAGATGAAGAAAGTGAGGGAACGATCGAAGAAGACCAGCCTTTTGTGCCTTCGACATCTTCTAGCACTACAATTAGTGACTCTGATGAAATAATGGAACTACCATTGCAAAGACTCGTTGCTACAAACACATAAATACTGTTGCATATGTGGTGATGGTAAAGCACTGACCGTAATACCCACTACTGTGAGACTACAGTGCTATCGAAACAAACAAATATACATCCCCGAGGCAAAGATTGCTGTAAAATACATTTAATTTTTTCCCCTCATTTTTGACCTTGGATGGGTTCCATCAGCCAGCTACGCAGATGGATAATTTTTTATCTCAGTAAACTTAAGTCGTCCTGATGGATCGCTGGGCGCGAAATGTTTGATTAAACATCTCTTTTATGAAGACGTTGCTCATCTGGAAACATATGCCAATTGTAGCTCGATTCCTAGATCGGATTTATGCATTCTATTAAATTCCTTAACCCCAATAACATAACAACTCTAAAAGGCTCTACAGAACATCGCAGTTTATCAGACTATCTTATTAGTTATGGTTATTAATTACAACCTTAATAATATACCATTGATACCATTCTGAAGATGGTCAGCTTCCTAGCAAGTTCGTTGCACGCTGGCACCATATCGAACAATTTAGTAATGTAGGAGGTCATTCTGTTATCATTATTACTACCTGTTTTCAGTTTTAATAGAAAAACAAGGACGGAAGAAGTTCTTGTACTTCAATTTTCCAACAGTGAGTTTAATTCGTAAATGGCATCTACCGTTAAGCCTGTAAACGTTAATAATTGCTTCGCTGATAAACCTCAGTGGTCTGCAGAGCCTTTTAGATTTGTTATTGGGGTTAAGGAATTCAATAGAATGCAAAAATCCGATCTAGGAATCGAGCTACAATTGGGATATGGTTCCAGATGAGTAATATCGTCTTCATAAAAGCGATGTATGTATTTTACAGCAACGCCTGCCTCGGGGATATACATTTGTTTGTTTCAATAGCACTGTAGTCTCACATTAGTGGATATTACGGTCAGTTCTTTATAATCACCACATATACAACAGTATTTTTGTGTAGCAACGAGTCTTTGCAATGGTAGTTCCATTATTTCGTCAGAGTCACTCGAAGGCACAAAAAGCTTCTTCGATCATTCCCTCACTTTCTTCATCTGGTTCAGTACGTCGTTTTTTAGATGTCGTAATGCGACAGTAATTACAATGAACATCATTCGTTGCTAAACTTTTCCCCAAGGTCCTAGAGAGTTAATACTTCGACCCTGGGACCTCCAGAAGTGGTACTGCCAGATTGTGCCGAATTTCCGTACGTCTGGGGAAAAAGTAGACTTGGCAATATCGCACTGGCACCCGCGGTCGGTTGTAGATATGCAACAATACCTTGTAAGGCTATAAGTATTAACTGTTAGAACTAAGAGGCATGTGTAAATATTTTATTTTATCCAATTTTATTTTTTTCCATATTGTTCCACCACAGCAAAAAATCTGACAATTTAGTATGATAATCACGAAGTGTCAAGACATAATATATCATAGAATGGTGATTGTACCACGAAGGGTAGCCACCCTTTTGTCCTCTAAAAAAATGTATATTTTTTTTTGATGGTTAAAATAGTCATAAAATGACCTTATTTTTTGGAGTGAGTTATCTCCACGCAAGCAATACTCGTGCCAAATTTCAAATCGATCGGTTGCATAGAAACCGAAAAAATATATATAATAATTAAAGACATATTATTTTTTTTCCACCATCGTAGGGGTAGTAGAGGGTTAAAATTTTTACCGTGTAATATACTCTATAAACTGCATCATCTGGAAGTCATTTTAACTAAGTAAGTGTGGGGGCACATTTCCCTAACTTTTCCGGCTATACTCTTTCAGCAAAAGTATGAGTTTTGCAAAAAGCGCATTAAAAATTCTAATATTCAACAGTGCCGTCAAAAGGCGATCTTATTGGACTGACGTCAGTAGTGCGCTCGTAGCCCCGCCCACAGCCATCCATTCCCTTTAGATAGTCTGCGATTTTCAAATAATACTGGAACTGAGTTTCCAAAAGGATGACTCGCACAATCTACTGCAGGTTGACATGCAAATTTTGTAGGAGTTACTTTCAAAAAATATGAAGTACGCTGGAGCTAAAGCAGCACGATAAGAATATTTTAAAGTATATTTATAACTAATACTGTAATAAGTGGACGTGATTTTAGTTATTCAAACTTTGCATTAGACATCTACTTAAAACAAAGTGCAAGATATCTTTCACCGTGTTTTAGACCTAGCTTTTAACAATTACTTCCATAGCGTGTTGCTGACAAAGGCGCTATACAGAAAGCGGAGGCCAACTAGAATAATTTTCATGACCATGAAACATCTGTAAAAATTACAGACGACCTACAACACCACCCTTAATATTGAAGCTCTCCGGTTGCCTGTCTTCAAATTGGACCCAACCAGGACGCCTGGCATTTGATTATTTTCTAACTTCAAAATGACTGCAGAAAATATCATTTTGCCGTACGCCGTGCGGCAAATAATTTGCCACACGCCTTGATTACATCGTCACACACCGGAATAAAATAGTATGTTTACCTTAAAGAAATTTATATTGCTTACTGGTAATAACAATGAAATTCTATAAACGTACATTAATTACACATGAATTGCAATTACAAAGTCAAATTTTCTAACTTCAGAATGACTGCGGGAAATATCACTTTAAATAAAATCTGACAGGCAGCAAATTTAAAATTTTGGAAAGACTTTAAAAAAGGGAAATATCTTAATAACCGTAGAAAAAATAGTATGTAACACACATGTGGCAAGCTTCATTGCAAAACTCGTATGATAGGAACACTCGCTGCGCTTGTGTTCCTACTTTCATAATCGATTTCCAAAGAAGACCTTGCCACACTTGTATTACAATCTACTATTTTCTACGATTGTGCTGAAAGTCAAATTTTCTAACTTCAAAATGACTGCAGAAAATATCACTTTGCCGCACGCCGTGCGGCAGATAATTTGCCACACGCCTTGATTACATCATCACACACCGGAATAAAATAGTGTGTTCACCTTAAAGAAATTTATATTACTTACTGGTAATAACAATGAAATTCTATATATGTACATTAATTACACATGAATTGCAATTACAAAGTCAAATTTTCTAACTTCAGAATGACTGCGGAAAATGTCACTTTAAATAAAATCTGACAGGCAGCAAATTTAAAATTCAGGAAAGACTTTAAAAAAGGGAAATAACTTCACAACCGTAGAAAAAATAGTATGTAACACACATGTGGCAAGCTTCATTGCAAAACTCGTATGATACTTGAAGGGTCCAGGGGAATAACGAATGAAAATTTAAAATGGAGATATTTGTAGTTCTATTTTGAAAACGGCTTTATGTTTAATACAAAAATAATATGTTTACACATTTTGGTTTATAGAATTAACATAGTATCATCTACTGATTTGCAAAACAAAATTGTACTTCTTAAAAATTTACGTTAAGAAAATTTAAAAAATCTTTAAAACTACAAAAAAAAACTAGGAAAAAATAATGAATGTCCATTAAATAACATTATAAAGACAAGTATCATTCAGAATGTTCGTCGTTATTATCGTTATTCTCTGTAAAAGAAAGTGGTTCGTAAAATATTTGTGCTTCTGGATTTCCACAAAACCTTTTTAGCTCTTGTAAGTTTCGATATTTTAACAGTGGCACTGGCAAACGATTTTGATACAGTCTGGCTGGATGCTCAAAATCATCCTGTAGCAAATTGAGTGTTTTCTCGTTTGGTCAGAGGAAGTGTGACTACATGCACCGTTATGAAAAATTAATTGAGGATGCCTTTTCTCTACTTTCACCTCTCTTATGGGTCTAGTAGCAAAAAGGCATTTCAGCTTGAATGTTGCTTTCAAAAATTCAATCTCTACACCTCTTAATATGTCAACACATCAATAACAACTGAACAAAATAGATGATCAGAATAATAGTAGACAATTCTTTTTGGACATTCATGGTTCTAGCCTAAAAACTGGTGGACATTCATCGCTTTTGCCTTTTTATCTAAATTGAATTTCCCAATATCTAGATACTCGCAGCATTTTTTGCCTGGCTAGGCTGTACAGTAGATAGTACTGTAGTGTAGCCAACAGATGGCAGTGTTAACTCAGTTTTATCTATTTTGTGACAATCATCGTTATTCCCCTGGACCCTTCCTTTTATACATCGTTTTGCAATAAAGCCCTTGCCACACTTATATTACAATCTACTATTTTCTACACAATTTCAGTGGGTAGACAATATTTTATACAAATCAATCACCAATCACCAGACCATAAATTCTATATCTAGAATCCTCTTACAAATGCCTCCGAATGTTGTTTAATTTTTTTTATCTGTCCTTAAAATTTAAGGTAATTCACAAAGAAATATGAAAAAACAATTTTCTCAAAAACGGCTAAAATTTTTAAGGTTACATACCTAACAATATACAATTTTTTGTTTTTCCGAGAAAATTTATGCTAGGTCCCGCGAGAAAGTAAGTGCGGTGTATGGTCCTATTAATTACAATTTTATTGCGAAAACCCCGTAAAATACTTACTTTAGAAAAAAATTGTTTTCAATTCGTTTATTATTATTATTTTTTGCGGATGCGGTGGAAATTAGGAACTTCCAATATGGCACTAAAATTTTATATTTTTATTCATAAACTATTTATAGTCAAACTTCAACAAAATGAATCTTAAGGTAAATGTAAGCATAATAGTCCATAGTACAGCGCCCTTTTTTAAATGATTAGTAACAAGCTGAATTTTCGTGAGTAGCTTCGTTTTGACGAGACGCCCAACTTTTCTCTCTGCGAAAATTCTCGGTAGTGGTAACTAATAACTGCGCTTGGGTGTATATATGTCGATTGGGTGATTGCTAAAATTTTATTAGTAACAGTTAGTTTTTTAGTTAGATCTAGTAACAACCTAATCGTCCTTGCCATATTTGGTAGGCAGATTCTCTCATTATAACTAGATAGGCTCTTTACCAACATTTATTTGTACATTTTTTAAATTTATACTATAAATAGTATTATTTCAACTCGTGTATTTTCTTGATTTAATGATTAACTTTAAGTGTAACCTCTCTGGCGTTTTTATGTGTTATATCGTTATGTGTTATATATGTGTTAGGTCGACAACTGAATGTATGGGATCCTCCTAAGGTCCTCATGTCTACTATTGAGAACATGGATCAGGTCACAAAAACTAATGGAAGGAATTCTACAAAATTAATTAGGAAATTAAGATAGAACAATAAGAAGTGTTTAGAAATAAGACAGGTGCATCGTAAGAAGGAAGGCAATTTGGAGAGAGTAGTAATCAATCCACAGTACCCAGCAAACACTAATGATTGGCCTATTTTACTAATAAACAGCCTACATGCCGTTACTTCATCATTGGTAGAGTACTGGCAAGAAACCCTAAATTAGTGAATAAAGTACAACACCGGCCATCGCTCGGCCACGGAACACTTTTCTAATGATGCCTGTGCACTGTGCAGTGCTTTCTTAACACATCTTTTACATCACATGAATGAAAAGTATGATTGCTTTTCCATTACTATATATGTAGTGGTGACTACTAGAATTGGAGAAGCTTCCGAACCCTGCCCATTCGCTGTTCCCAAATTAGGGAATTGCTTAGTTATGTAATATAGGCTGACATTTATTGGAAAATTTTATAGCGGCATTTTTCAGGATAAATAACTATAAACCACTCATAATGTCTTTAAAATCGGCCATGTAAGGTTTTTCATTGATTACCATAAATTGGAATTTTTAAAGCTATTCCTCTCCAATCAATTTCAGCTTCAATTACATCCGCAATCCCCATATTTTAGGATAGTACATGCAAGTGCGGGGACTTCCCAAATTTCAGTACTTACTATAGTGCATAAGTTCCATTTTTTCTTGCATCCAAGGAGTTGTTGTGACAATATTTCCTTATTAATACCCTGCAACGTTGCTTATATCACGATATCACGATAAACTTTTTATTTACTGTACACGCAGTTCCACAAGACAACAGCTATTTCAACTAGGGAAATTGAAATTAAGATTATGGAGAATAAAATGTATAACTGCGTCTCACCCAAACAAATGGCAAATGGTCGGCATCGGCTCGAAAGTTTCTACCACATGACCATGACAGCAGCGCTCCGAGAGATTCCAGAAACGTGGGAAATTTAAACACGAGGATTTGTCATGCAATAATGCAAAGTATACCACAGTATACACGTTTTTTCTGTGTTATAGCCCAGACGACAGAGAACATTTTATAGTGAAACCTACAGAAACTTGCAAAATGAATAATTTTTTTAATGAGTTCGTGAAAGTGTATAGAATAATATCCTGAAAAGTTTACATTCCGCTCGGATGCAGAACATAAAAAAAAAGTGAAAAAAGATTTCTTTTTCATCCATTTTTTCAAAATTTTGAAATTAAGTCAGGGTGGGAAAAAATAAAAAATAAAGGTAAAGGATGAATTTTGAAGAATTTTTATTTTTATTTTCTATAGTTTTCATTACGACGATTGAGTTTAGGCGTGATAATATATAAGTATATTTTTCCCATCGGTCCTTTGCTTGCATTGTTTGAAATAAAAAAGCATCGGAACCAACATTCACAGATTGAACAAATTCTGATTTAGTGACAGCATGCAATTCAGTGCATCGGTGCCGCAGGCATGCGTATTCAAGTGCGCGCACGCATGGATCTCGCCCCAAATTATAACGTTATTTAACTATTTTTTTCAGGGACTACCGTGGCTTTAGCGACAAATTTTTGTCAGGACATTTTTTCTTCATAAATAGTGATCTATCCATCTGTATTTTTTATTTTTCCTAGCTT
Organism: Rutpela maculata; assembly: GCA_936432065.2. Classification (NCBI taxonomy): domain Eukaryota; kingdom Metazoa; phylum Arthropoda; class Insecta; order Coleoptera; family Cerambycidae; genus Rutpela; species Rutpela maculata. The sequence goes on from OW386288.2 coordinate 165,327,898, forward strand.
TACTTAATTTCAAAATTTTTTAAAAAATGGATGAAACATTTTTTTCCACTTTTTTTTTATGTTCTGCATTCGAGCTAAATGTAAACTCTTTAGGATATTATTCTATATATTTTCACGAATTTATTAAAAAATATATATTCATTTTGCAAGTTTTTGTAGGTAAATAGCTAATTAACAAATATTATGTTTACAACGTTAAAAATAGAACATTAGCCCATTGCTACATTTACTGTATATTGGTTACTATTCATCAGGCCAACAATGCGTAATTGGTGGCAAAATTACGAAATAATAAACGATTTTTGACGTCACTTAAGAAACGTTAATATGTGAGAGGCAAAAAAATGCTTTTAGTTATTTAATGTACCAGCAACGTTAAAATAATTCCAACTACCCAATAACAGAAAGGGTATTTTATATACACAAGACCATTAGAACACAGACATTATAATGGTTAAACCATATTTTATATTCAGTTTCTAAATATTGGCAAAGATTGCCAACACAATGGCAATGATAACTGTAATGGCCCATTGTTTTGCCAGACATATTGTGTTTGCTGTCTCTTAAAATTAACCGAACCCCACTGTGAGTAGAAGATGCCATCCTACATTGAAGAAAAAGCAACTGACGCCCTTAATAAAATAAATATTGTCACATCCTTCAGATGAGCCGCGGTGACTTCTACATTTCCACATTATGAATGGTAACTATTTTTGTTAAAATAGAAAATTGTGAAATTTCCTTATTATACCAGATAGGTTTATCGCATGACACTGATTGCATATTGTAAAGGTACGTAACAAGCATATACGAAAATATAGCAGCATTTTTATTCAATAATCTTTTATAATTAACGCCGGCAAAATACAGGCCACTGTTACTAAAATGAATACAGCCTGATAATAAATTCGTAAATAATGCAAATATGTCGCAAACACTGTTAGGCAATTCTCCCGTACAGTTTGTTAGATCGCACTAAATCAAGTTAGCACATTGTCCGTGCACCAGATAGTCCAATAAAACTTTTATGACGTTTCCGAAGACTTTTATGGCGGTCATTTGGCAAATTGATTGTGTTAAATTTTAACTCTAATGTTCAGAATGAGTCTTAACCATTCTTAAATTACTCGGAGATTTTGTAGGAGCGCGTTTTACTGGAAACTCCATAAAATTATAGATGTAGAAATGATGCAATGTGCACTTAAGTCTTCCACTTTGTAGGTCTTTCTGCACCGTCAGCGTTTACCTGCCTGACCTATTAAATCGTCTGTTCGCTCTGATAACCGATTTAGAATTGATTTAAAATGCGAATAAATAACTGTCGATAGAGATTCGTCTGTTTGTTCGTAAAAGTTAGATACTAAAATTTAATTGCATTTAAACAGATAAAACTATTTTAGGAAACACAATAATTTTCAATAACCATTGCTTGAAAACAAATATCTTTTATTTCTGTTTATACAATTATTGAAAAACATTATCTTGGATATTAAGCAGATAACATTCAAAGAAACCATTCGTTCTTTCCATATACTATTGATCCGAATCTGATCAAGTCTGTATATTAACAAGAAGTCTCACTCATGAAACATTTTATCAACTTCTTTCATACACTTATTATCTAACATTCAATATGAAAAACAAGAAAATAACAATTCTTCCTATACACTAACGATCTAAGTCTGAACCACGCTAATATAGTAATAAGAAGTCTCCCTTGCGAGACACATTTTCAAGAAATTCTAGCTTTATGTCGAATACCTCCTCTTCCTCGACATAGACGAATAACTCCATCATCAGAGCTGCAAGAGAGCGTGGCGTTGAAGACACATGTTGCGGATGAATAGGCGGTATGCTGAAAGGATGGATAAAACTCTGGGATGATGAACTCTGCCTGAAGGAGGTGTTTTGTCTCCTCTGCTATGGAACCTTGTAGTTGACGGCCTACTGGAGAAACTCACAAACGAGGGATAGGGGGTAGTTTAACAACATAGTCAGAGATCGTCTACAAAATGCTCTGAATATGGTAAAAAAATGGACCGATGGCCGAAGTTAAATCCTTTAAAGACCAACATTGTTCCATTCACCAGAATGAGAAACTTGGAGGGACTGGGTCCTCTAGTTCTTCAAGACATACAACTACAAATGTGGGGAGAGGTAAAGCATTCAAACTTACCTGGAACCAATATCTGAATAGAGTAATACATAAGTCAAGATATTAGAAGTAATGAAATCCTTCCGTCTGTGGGGGTAGTTTTTACCCCTCCCCCCAATAGGGCTAATTTTCAATCTTATTAAAATTGGGTGGTTGTCGAACCAGATTCGTATATTTGGCACGATGAGCTACAAGTATTTGACACTTTCCGAATTTCAATAGCACCTACATGCATCATTTGAGCATGGGGGTAGCTCTTACTAATAGTAGACTCTAGTCATGTGTCGGTGGTTGGAACGAATTCACTCCATATTTGTTCACCCTGCTGCCTACCGTGGAAACTCACAAACGACGCTTTTCTGTTAATTGTTTCGGAGATCTGGAAGTATAAAGGTAGCGTCCGAACGTCTAGAAGATGAAGTATTTAGTTTAAATATTAAATATCTCAGAAACTATGGCACTTACGTCAAAAACGATAAGAACCAAAATGAAAGACTATTAATTAGGCTTTCAAATGATTTTCTTTCTATCTTTATAGCATAAAAAACAAAGAAGTTATGATAGAAAAATGCACTTTTTCAAATTTTCTTAAATAAAAATCTCGCCATTTTGTTAACGTAAATAGTTAGCAATTAAGCATATGCTGTTTTTCATTAATATATAGTATGGCTTAGACGCTCAAATTTTTTCGTCCACTTATAGAGCTTGCTTTAGAAAAAAAAACTGCATTTTAAACTGTAAAGGAATTTTAGAAAAAATGTAACACTTTCGTTTCTCTGCAAATATCTCAATAAATATTTATTTGTTTTGGAAAAAATATAGACATCAAAAATGAAGCTTATAAACTGAGAATAAATTATTTTTTTTATATACTTGTGTTGAGGATAGTTTCGGAGATATTTAATTGTATTGATGGCATCCCACCGTTTTTAGGATGAAGTATTTAGTTTAAAATGTTGAATATCTTAGAAACTGTGACACGTCCATTAAAAATTCTAAGGACCAAAATTAAAGATGGTTAATCAATTTTAAAAATTATTTTTTGTTTGTTTCTATATCACAAGAAATAAAGAAGTTATGGCCGATTCAATGTGCGTTTCCATATTTTCTTTAACAAAATGTCGCCATTTTGTTATTGTAATTGCTCAGTAATTGATTTTTCTTTCAAAAATGCTGTTTTTCGTTAATATGTTGGATCACCTAGATGCTCAATTTATTTTGTCCCTTTAAAACACTTGCTTTAGAAAAAAAACCATCCGCCAATTACACAGGCCCACAAAAAAAAAGTTGTCTGCGCCGGGGTATTGACCATACCTATCCCTTGTATTTTGAGCCGCTTAACATGAATCTGACCTTAGTTTTTCCCCAGGACGTCAGGTTTTTTTTTTAACAGCAAATAAATATACAAATATTACGATTCAACCGGACGTGTTGGGGAAAAACTAAGGTCAGATTCGTATTCGGCGGCTCAAAATACAAGGGATAGGTGTGGCCAGTACCCCCGCGCAGACCACTTTTTCTTGTTGCCACTGTACCACACTCAATGTGGCACAATCCCAAATAAATATATAAATATTAGACTTTTTTGCTTTAAAAAAAAAACCTGACCTATAGGGGAAAAATTAAGGTCAGATTCGTGTTCAGCGGGTCAAAATACAAGGGATAGGTATGGTCAATACCCCGGCGCAGACAACTTTTCGTTTTTGTGGGCCTGTGTTATTTGAGCCCCATTTTGAATTTTGTAATTTTGACTTCAGATTCGGAATCAGCTATCTCAAGAACATAACTATCCTACATTACAAAAATAAATTAGTAATACTTTTTGAAATATTCAATATTCAAATTTAGGAGTGATTTTCACCCTTTGAGGGTAAGAGCAAGTATCCGGACCATATAGAAACTGTAGACGATACCTTTTCCTACAATAATAACTCATAAAAGAAAATTATCATTACATATGAAACTATTCCGAAATTTTACATATTTCTTACCTCCGGGAACTGTACTAGCATGCATGGTCTTGATAAATACAATATTTCCTGCTACTGTCGACTTATTCAGGAGAGGATATATTTTTTTGGCATCAGCCACCCCCACTGCCAAGGAAATAGTGGTGTCTTAGACAGCGGATTTTTGAAATGGGATGTTACAACAATTTGCTTGTTTCGAATATGAATGTGTAAATGTAAAACTCCAACGTTTTGTACGATTCTGTATCCAAAATAACTCCTTCCAGCAATAGTGTTGGAGACTTAAAATTAAGAATACTTTAAATGCATTGAATTGCAGAACAATCGATGCAAAAACGAAACGTGCATAAACAGCGAGAACCTAACGAATATTTTCGGAAACATTGATTCCCTCGGATGGCAATAACGTCGTATATAATCAAACGAAGTTTTATGTTTAGCAAAGAATAAAACTTTAATTATTGCCCTTTGTGCGGTTAATCGGAGAAAGTTTAAGGAAAATAAGAACTTTTTAGTGCCACTAAACCAAATGAAACTGACGGTAGATGTTATTTGGACTTTAGAATGACTTGTAGAGATATACGCGTTAGATAACAATGAGAAAGCTTTGACTTATACTTAAAACAAATATAGTTCTTGAGTCTCACAAATAGATGAGCAAAATACAATTAAATGTAAAAATAAATGTATTTCGGAAGAGACAATTATATTTTCGATTAAAGAGAGTTTTATAACGGCTAAGTTAAGTTGCCACCCCACTTCTTTTTTTAACTTTTTTTCTCAAAAAGATTGCATTCCACCTTTTGTCATTACACTGCAAACCCAGAAAGTACGCTAGCTTTTTTAGTGGGGACGCAAAAGGACGCCTGCTGTTCTTAATAATTTGGACTATTTTTGCATTTCTTTGCTGTTTTCAAAAAAGCGTTAATTTAGCCCCTCTCACTTTCAAGTCGGAAGCGAATAGGTCGCTATTTAGTTATTTTGGAACGTAAAGGAGCGCACAACGGGCGCAATTATTTTGACAAAAAAAAGCTTTAAAAGTCAAGTAGGGGGCAACTTAACTCACCCTTTTATAATATCATCTGCAACACAATATTTACGATACCTATACATTAGCTGTATCAACTCCAACTCTTAAACGTTAAAAAACTTTTTCTAAAATTTTCAGTTGGATCATTTCAACGGTACTTATTACTTTGTTCTGAATTTTCTTTAATTCTGTCATTGTTATGGATAAATCAGTATTATCCAGTCGGGAATAATTGAATGGCGAAAAAATGGTATGACCCTAGACAATATGATGAAATATAACATAGGAACAAGATTAAATTCAAGAAATATGAGGTTGGACACTAAAGTCATAAGATACAGCTATGATTCCACTACTACTTGGAATTATATCTTATAGAACTAAAATGTATACTAAAATCGGAAGTATATCGAAACTTCATAATATTTGAAACGAAAGAAGCAAAATAAGTTTTCTGAAAGGAAAAAAGAGAAGAAAAATGAAGAAAATATATTGAACAATATTGGAGAAGGCCGAAAATAAGGAAAAAGAAATAATAAAACACTGTTCATGGGGGCATTATCTTAATATTTCTCTTAGTAACTAAATTTACATATAAATAAGTCGATACACATATCACAGTTTACATAAATATAGTAGAAGAAGAAGGAGATGCTCTAGCTGAGATGCAAATACGATTGTTCAGATGTTACCATAAAAAGCAATAAGGTGAATTAAGTTCTCGAAATTTTGAAGGTTATACCACTGGCTTTCACGTCCTGTTTAATATGCAAGGAAATGGTACCATATAATGGAGAAAGCTTCGTCACGCCTTGGGAGAAGACAGATCTAAATGGATATAGTTTAATTAAAGGAATAGCAACGGCAAAACAACAAGAGAAGTTTGACACGAAAATAAGCATCTAATCGAAATTATTTGGTCTTATTCATAACACAGGCCTGCAAGTTGGGGGGGGGGGGGATCATGAAAGCTATTTGACAACTTGGAAACATTACCTACGTATTTTTTGTGTAGAATCCGAATCTGGCCTCAGAATCCTGACGTAAAGGATTTTGAGATATTTGCGGTTAAATTACCAAAAAATTGCTTCTTTTGGCTATATTTGAGATTTTGTATAGGAAAAAAAATTCATTTCATTTCTGCTGGTTGCATCGTCTAGTACTACATTTTCCCTTCAAAATGAGTTTTCGATTGTACATCTACTTTTTGTCTTATCGGAGTTATAGCTTTTAAGAGATGAATGAATTTGAACATTTATAATGAACATAATCTCATTATAATGCACCTTTGACCAATCAGGAACTAGCAATCAAAGGACGAGTCCATTTCCTCCAAAGGATAGTCCATGTTTTCGTTTGACGTTTAAGCGTTACTGTGAACTAACTTATTTTTCACTTTTAAACGATTAAAAAAGTTAAAATAATCGTGGATAAAGTATAGCATTTTGCTCGCGTATAATGGCTATTACACGCTAGGATGATTTACGACATTCGGCTTTGGCTCGTGACGTAAACATCTTCTTCGCGAGTAATAGCTATCATCATAATGTTAATACTTTGCAAACAATTTATTGCCGGTCTCTGATGACTTAAATTATCTAGAACTTGTCTCCATGAGACAATTGATGTTATAAATAACTTAAAATTAACAAATTCGGTTGATCCAGATGACTATTCTGTAAAAATAATCAAGCAATGTACAAGGCAACTTGCGGAACCACTAACATATATTATTAATAAATATTTTAAGAGTGGCTCTTTCCCTAGCCTCTTAAAACTTTTAAAAGTTATACTTCTGTTAAAAAATGGAGACAGTAAGCAATTTTCTAATTATCGTCCGATATCATTATCACTGTTTTCTAAAATTCTTATGATTAAATCAACATGGTTTTAGAGGAGATAGATCAACAATACTAGCACTAAAAATATTCTAAACATTGTGTATAAAAATCTAGACCAAGGAAACAAGTATAGCTTTATTTATTGATTTATCCAAAGCCTTTGACTGTGTTGATCATAGAATCCTGTTAAAAATATAGAACGTTATGGTCTGCAAGGAACATGTAACAAACTTTTAACCTTATATTTAGGTAACCGTAAACAATTTGTTGATTTTTTTGGTGTAAGATCTAAGAAATTGGAGGTGGATATTGGAGTTTCCCAAGGGAGTGAGCTGGGTCCTCTTCTGTTTATTTTATACACAAATGACTTAGATAATTACTGTCTACATTCTTTTGTGCTTTTGCAGATGATATCTCAATCATTGCTAAGGGTAAAAAGCCTTAACTGATGCAATACACTTAATGAACACTAACTTGTTCTCCATTTCGGAGTATTTCAAAAATAAAAAACTTGTGTTGAGTCAAAATAAAACTTTTATTTTGGAGTTTCATCCTATTGGATCACATTACACATCAAGTGTATATGAGAAAAATGATGGGAAATGGATTTAACATGTGAAGTTATTCAAATTATTAGGTATTAGTATAGATAAATCTCTAAATTGGAAAAGTCATGTAACTTATCGATGTGGTAAGTGTGCAAGCAGCTGATTCGATTTGAAAAGATTACGAATCATTACAAACATAAGTACAGTAAAATATTTCTATTTTTCTGAACACTGAATCACGTCCCCGATATGGAATTACTATGTGGGGCAATTCAACATGAGCAAATACAGTATTTGTGTTACAAAAAAAGGCCATACATTGTATGTTCGGAATTAAATATAGGGAATCTTGTAAAATGCCATTCAAGCAACAAAAAATGTTTACTCTACTATGTTTATATATTTTAGAAATTTTTAAATTGGTAAAAAAGATTTTATTCAACTTTAATTCATTAAATATACACCACAGTTATCAAAGTCGTCATGGTTCTGATTTCCAACACGAAACACACAGACTTGAATTATACAAATCTTATCCATATTATATGGGCCCTGTGCTCTATAATAAACTCAGTCCAAATTTAAAAAATGTTACTAGCATAAAAACATTCTTGGCAAAGTTAAAAGTAATTCTTATTTCAAATACATTTTATTTGGTGGAAGAATTTCTAATGTATTAATTTATACTATGCAGTTACTTATACATATCTTTATTTTGCAATACTGTTTTACTGTTATATATTTTATATATTTTTTCTTTCATTTCAGATGTGTAATGTTTTTGACTTGTCCTATATCATGTATGTGACCTATTAAATTAATAAATGTATTCTAATTCTATACGATCGCTGAATAATTTACTGTTATTATAACTTTATTTAATATATGTTTTATGTTTATAAAGTCACATCATATATGAATGCGGCTAAAATCGCGGTTGCCTCTTAGGTGCACAATATTAGTCCATGTAAAACGCGGGGTTTGACGCTCGAAATGCCCCCCTTATTGGGACTACTTTTATCATATATTTTGTTGGTCGCTGATCATGAAAATCGGGGTCCGCGACTCTAAAAATAGTGCGTCACTCCTAAAAATGCCAAAAACCACCCCTTTTGGGAATAATACTGTAAAATAATGTTACGAATGTGCTAATTGTAATGATATTTTGCAGTGCAGTATGTTCATCAAGTAAGGACAAATTTTATGCAGAGGGGGTGAAACTACTCCTTAATTGGCGTAAAATGAAAAAATGATTGAATTTTTTTTTATTCACTTTTTTACTTAAATTTAGATAAATGGGGTGAAAACATTTTGTGGTATTTTTTCGACGAAAGTTTATCAGGAATTACAAGCAAACTAAAAAGTATACATCTCTACTTAATTTCTAAGTGTATAAAAAAAATTCAATCATTTTTCCATTTTAAGCCAATTTAGGGGTAGCCGTCTGGTTAACCCTCAGCATAAAATTTGTCCTTACTTTAGATGAACATACTGAACTGGCAAAATATCATTACAATTAGCACATTCATAACATTATTTTACAGCATTATTCCCAAAAGGGGTGGTTTTTGGCATTTTTGGGGGTGACGCACTATTTTTAGAGCCACGGGACCTCGATTTTAGTGATCAGCGACACAAAAAACATGAAATAAAAGTAGTCCCGATGAGGGGGGGCATTTCGAGCGTCAAACCCCGTGTTTTACATGGACTAGTATCACCAAAGCTTTTTCTCGTCCGCTCCTTGGTGACATTAGACTAACGTTTTGGAGGATGTCTTCTTCGCCTCTATTTAGTTATGACTAACTTTAACTAAAGACATTTTACAGTATATTATTATACTTATATTTTATACTTATTTTATTATAATCCATATTTTCATCTCAAACTTTTCTGTCTACAACAGTTAATGAAATATGTACGAAAACAACAAATTGCCTTGATTTTAGGTGACTTTCAGTACATTCAATAACAAGGCAGAGGCAACACCTCCAGCAAATCCATTACTTATACTAGTTTTTTCAAGATTTGCGTAGTTTTCTACTTATTTGCCCTGTACGACATCGACATGCCTTAACGCTGCTTGTCGTATTCACGTAGGAAGTGATAGTAATCTAGAATAATTGTCCTTAGTTATTCATGGTAACATCATAAAAATTATTTAGCTAATGTCACTTTAATTATCCCACAATCAACGATCTCCAAGAGAATTTTAATGGAGGCAAAACAGTCCACTTACGAAACAACACTGTACGACTAGAAAGCGTAGTATGCCGTAAATTGGAGTTGAACACAACGACTGAATTAAAGTGGCGACGACTGACATGTGTGACAGTAATTGCACGAGCGCTATACAAGAAGAGTGTACACTACTCGAGATAATCTTCCGTGAATGCCACTGAACCACTTTTAGGCTCTTTCAAAGAGAATGTTAAGCAGTTTGCTACCTTTGTGCCAGATGAATGCTAACTGTGCTACTGTAATTTTATTAATCCTTCGCTACGCAGGTTTTCTATTGGTGTGAGTCTCCTGAAGCTATACGATGAGACGAGAAAAGGGTATTGTCCATGATAAAGTCTCCAGCAGTTCTCAAGTATCCACAATTTCTAAGAAAACAACATCTCAATATAGTGGACACATACAGTGTGTCCGGGGACTAAGTAGTGTGAGATGTTTTAGAATCAAAAAATATTTGTATCTACAATCGACATATAAAGTAGGCTTTTTGCTCACATTTTGAAAGCGAGGAGCAATGCTTAACGTCACTTTACCGCTCGTCTCCCATGGCAGCGAGCGGCAAAGTACTTTTACGCTGGCTCAAGTGCACCTGTCCTTACACAAGTTTGGTGGCAGCATTGACAATGTATTTTTATGAAATATTAATGCACCAAAACTGTTGTTAATACAGTGTGTCCCAGGATAGATGTGACAAGAGGTGTAATGGACCAAAAATTTTGGAATTTTGGAATGGTATTTGGGGATTGAATCCTGCTTGTTGTAAAACTAAAGTATACCAAAAATGACTTGATTTAGTGTTCTACAGGGTGTTTTATAAGCAAAGTTGTCCAAGTTGTCAAAGTTGTCCAAGGATACTGCCTTGCGGGATGCCCAGACTCGTAAACACACGGTCTGAGCGGACCTCTGAGGCGCCATAACTACCACACTCTGAGAGCGATTTGTTAAATAAGATCGAAGCAATAATTCTGAGGTGCACCTTATACCATATTGACACATTTTATGTATCAGAAGTTCATGGTTGAGGCAATCAAATTTGGAGAAACAAGAAGCCACAAGCTATATCTCCACCCCTCCAAAGTTCATATGCAAGGCATACTCATAAAATGTTGATGAATCGCCGATTCTAGCCAAAATTCAACTTATTTATTTTATTTTGATATTTTCAAATGATTGTTGATAGAATCTGTACAATTCGAGCGCAAAGTGACACTGTCGCTCTTAGGGCGAGTTGTACCAACTAGGTTCAACGCAAGTTCAGCTTGATCCGAGATCAAAATCCATGGTTACGATTGTTGTAACAATCGTAACCCTAGCTTTTGATCTTGGATCAAGCTGAACTTGGCATGAACTTAGTTGGTACAACTCGCCCTTAATACACAAATAGGTTTTTCTTGTGAAATGTAAAATGAATGAGTTGTAAAAAGCACATTAAAAGTTACCTATTCAACCCAATTGTGAAGCACTGAGGTGGAGGAAACAGAATTAGAAAATTCCTTTCAATACCTGTAGTAGATGTACGAAATATTTCGTTTTCTGGAATTTGATATTTTAGTAAATAAGTTACAACCGTCTTTTTAAGAAGCTGTAACTTGACAGCGGAAGGGTATTTTGAAAAATGTTATATAAAGAAACCCTTAATTTGGGCTAAGAAATCTACAGTTAATTTTCTACATGTATTGAAATATAAATATCCAAAATAATTGTAAATATTTACGTATTTAAAAAAATAGTAATAAATATTATATTTTATATCCTGTAGCCTAAGGTTTAACATTACTATTTCCAAGTGTAAACAAGTGTATTATCAAACTTATACTCAAATAATTTGTTGATAGTATAGTGTAGTGTAGTCGCTTAAAAGTTATGTGGGGGTTTTAAGAGTAAAAACTGACACACCTATCGGGAATGAAAGCTTATGCCCAAGTTATCTTAAATCCGAATTCGTCAGGAAATCGGCCTGTGCAAAAGCCCACTATCTAAGATTTTCAAGTTATTCATTATTCATAGGGTATGTTCACTCCGCCCTCTGTATTGACAATATTGTGTTAAACTTGGATGAGGATGGCTATATTGTAGGTGTCATAGAGTAAGTGAGAAAACAAATTTTTTGGCCTGTAACTATGGGGAAGATATTTCATAGTACGAATTATAGATACTATTACTCGAAATTTCTGAATCGAGCAAATAAAATAGCCTCTGAGATATGTGAAGGATACACAGAAGTCTTGAAGCTGTAGAAAGTTTGACCAAAACGGATCCAAAAACGGGTTTCACAAAGTTTCACATATCTGTAGGATAAAAAAATGCAAACCGGAAAATCCTGGCTGATCCCCCCTTCGCGAGACATTCAATTTCTAATTATTTTTCAACCTATATATTAACCACTTTTTGCTTTACTCGGGACCAACGACGGGGACGTTGTGTTTATATAGTCCCATTTTGATCTTTTCTTAGTTTTTCTTATTTTATTATCTTTTTGTAGTATTTTTGTTGTATTTTACAATTTTGTAGTTTTTTTTAATGCATTCGCTTCTGTTATACCCACTTTAAAACAAGAAATGAAAAGAAGTTACTTTCTTTTACTGGCCTTTATAGTATTTGAATTATTAACAAGACTATACTAATTTATTAATCAGTACATGTTTTACTGCAATGCAACCGAATAACAATTATTGGTAATCAACATTATGTACTGTCGTGAGCAAAATTAAATAGGACAAGTCTTATAACGTATTTTTGCTAAAATCTAGTTGTATACATCTAACTTTAATTTTTGTGACATTGTCAGTTAGTTGTCTTAATTCATTGGAAGTGTGCAAATAGAGAGAGATTTACATTAGAAAAAAATAGTTGTTGTGAAGTATGCATACCTAAGGATAAGTTTGCATACTGATAAACTCTATGGTTGGTTGCTAAGCGAAGCTTAGAATAGTTGAATAATAATAATATTGTAATTGTCAGAAATGTTTTAATAATTATGTCCAGAAGTTAAATGTATGTTTAATCTACAAATAAAACAATTAGTCAAGAAATAGCTTCCCTGTGTGTATTCGTAGCTTCTAATATAAAAGTTGCTCACAACAAATTTATTAAATTTAACATGGTAGCAGAGCGTGGTTGAAGTTACGAGTTTAAGTGAGTACCCTTGTCGAAAGAAAAATGTTGAGCTCTAAGATTGACCCTCTTAAAGGAGAGAACTATGACACTTGGGTAATACAGGCTGAAGCTGTTTTAGTGCGACACAAATTATGGAAATACGTCCAAACTGTGGGTGATGAAGAAGGAGACAGATTGGCGAGGTCTGAACTGATCCTTATAATCGCTCCTTCCGAGCTTAAGCAAACTAAAAAATGCACTACTGCTAAAGCTTTATCGGACAAATTGAAAGACATTTACGCCAGTAAGGGACCTGCCCGGAAGGCATCTCTATTAAAGCAACTGATCTTAACAAAAGTAGAAGGGCATGCTGTACACAGCCATCTAAATAAGTTTATGGACATAGTTGACAAACTGGCAGACATGGATGTAACAATCAACGAGGACTTGTTAACAATCATGATGTTATACAGTCTCTCACCCGAATATGAAAATTTCAGGGTCGCTATAGAATCGCGGGACACTCTTCCTAAGCCAGATGAGCTAAAAACTAAAATAATTGAAGAATGCGAAGCACGTCATAACTAAAACATGACCAATAACGATGAACCTGAATCCTCTATTCAAGAAGAAGCACTATATGCATCCTGTAAAATTTGCAAACGAAGAGGTAACATCTTCAAAAGTAAGAATCACAAAATTTGTACTAACTGCTGGAAGAAAAACAATCAGAAGCGTCACAAACACAACAACGATTCCGATAAGAATAATTTTGTTATGCAGTGCCTCCTCACACGTAACGAGAAGTCTGATAGCAGCATTTGGGTCTTGGACAGTGGTTGTACATCGCATATGACATATCGACGAGATTTATTTAAAACAATAGAGAGAACATCCAGAAAATTGAACTTTGCGACAGAAGAACACACTGCAGAGATTAAAGGAATAGGTACAGTCCCCTTTGTATCGAAAAATGGTGATGGCATCGTGCTTACACACCTGCAAAACACTCTGTACGTGCCTAGTCTGTGCACCAATTTGATGTCCGTCAGTAAAATAACAGATGCTGGCAACTCTGTCCTCTTCATCAAGGATAAAGCGACGATCAAAAATCCAAAAGCTGGAATAACTCTCACCGCATTTAAACAAGAAGATGGTCTCTACTACATCAAACAGAATAAACATGAGAACAACAATATGGCCAATGAAAATGATGACATAGTTCCAACCACAACAAAGGAAGCGAACTCTTCAAACATCTACGACTGACATAGAAAATTTGGTCACATGAATGTCAAAGATCTGAAACTTGCACTTAAGAACAAGCACGTAGTTGGCTTGAACTTTGATGCTTCCGAAAATTTTTCTGACAGTGAATCCTGCATCCAAGCGAAACTTCATAGAGTACCTGCCCCCCGTGAGAAAACGACTCAACGAACAACAGAACGCTTAGAAATCGTTCATAGCGACGTATGTGGGCCTATCCAAACACCCACATTAAGCGGAAACAAATACTTCGTGACTTTTATTGATGACTACAGTCGATACAGTCGAGTTTACTTGATTAAAAACAAGAGCGAAATCTTAGAGAAATTTAAAGAGTTAGCGGAAACGTACACTGGCAACAAAGTCAAATTCTTACAATCAGATAATGGCACTGAATATGTAAACAAAGAGTTTGATGCCTATCTAAAACGTAGCGGGATACAGCGAAGGATCACCGCACCCTACACGCCCAACCAAAACGGAGTTGCTGAACAGAAGAACCGTACCCTTGTGGAGAAAGCGAGAGCAATGATGATTGACGTGAAGGCACCATTAAAATTCTGGGGTGAAGCAGTTTTTACTGCAAACTACCTATCAAACAGGAGTATAAATAACGCCATTCAGAACCAAACACCATTTGAACGATGGGTTGGGAGAAAGCCATGTATTAATCATCTGTATGTGTTCGGTCGCAAGACTTATGTTCTGATGAAAGGATCTAAAGATCACAAATTTGCACCTAAAGCAATTCCTGGGATGTTTGCGGGTTATTCTGAAACATCCAAAGCTTTCAGAATCGTCATACCTTCAAAGAACAGGACCATTACATCGAAAGATATTCGTGTAACAGAGATTATGTTCCATGATAAACTGAACAAAAATGGGCTTACAGGTTTTTTCAACGAAGCAAAGTTTCAACAAGAACAATCTAAACAAGGAAATGATCAGCAATGTGACAGCGATGAAGACGACGATGAAACGTTGCAACAAAATTTGGTCGATAGCATTGAAGACGTTCAACAAGCGGAATTAACAAATAATGAAAGCGACTAAGAATCACTTTCCAGTTCTGACAATGTCCTCGATGATGATGAAGATGTACACATTGCTGACGCCGAAGAAAATGCTATTGTTCAAGCGAGGTCTTTGAGAGACAGGTCAAATATCAATGCTCCTAAGCGTTATGATGATTATATATTGGCAGCAGCTGAAGAAATCAAAAACCTTCACAAGCCTAAAGAACCTATGACCTTCAAAGAAGTCCTATTTAATTTTGCTCATGACAGTACCTATTACATAACTCAACTTATAGAAAATTAAATAAGCAGCAAAAATGTACGCGTGTCCTATGGTATGCATAATAATAATAATGATCATAATTTCTGTCAGAAAATCATTTAAGGGAATTATAGAACCCCACAAATATTTGCACTCATATACGAACTTAAATATCTTCAGTAATTGCTGGAAAACAGTATTTTTATTAAGTAATAAACGTTGAAATAAACATGTTTTGCATATTTTGTATTCCAGACCAAATGTTTCCACGGTAGGGTTATTGCCTGACGTAAAATGCTATTTAACCGCTGAAATTAAACTGAAAGATTCAGTTTTATGGTTATATTTTCTAATATTATTTCAGTCTCCGTATGGCTGTGAGCATGCGGTAAGAGGTTTTAATAAAGTAAAAATATTTTCCAGTCCATATCACTTTTAATTACTCAAATTCTTGCCACAGAACCAATTATCCATATCTGTGGTTATATTTATGAATTTTGTAAGTGAAAAAACAGAAAATAATTATTTGGACTGTCGGCAGATGTCATTTCATAGTACGAATTATAGATACTGTTACTCGAAATCTGTTAATCGAGCAAATAATAACCTCCCAGATATCTTACAAATACACAGTGGTCCTCAAGCTGCAGAGAGTTTGACCAAAATGGATCCAAAACGGCGGTTTTTATACAATGTTCTTATAGCTAATATAAAATAATTAGTGTTAGTTGGAGCCTCAAAATATGATGTGATGCTGTCAGTTGTGCCATACAGCAAAGGGAGGCCAACTATAGTAATGCATGGATCACAGAACGTCTACCTAAACATTGTGAACAAGAAGAAGATAATTATAAAGGATTCGCTAGTACTCCAACAGACAAAATCTCTGAGTAGAATTTTCAATTTGAAAAAAAATTGTGCCTTTAAACTAATTTTACCGTATCGAACAATATCGAGATTGTAAGTATACGGGGAATATCCCCTCGAGCAAATGTGCAATCAGTACACCTACTTGTATGGCTTAACTCGTAACTGCATAATTTCAACTTGCTTGTGTTAAGAATTTTAATTTTCCCCGTGAAACTCTGAACTAAGCCAAAATATACCAAGAAAAAGAAACAGAACCTGACTTAGTAATTCCCTCATTAAAATTAAAGCGACTTTTTCACTCCATCCTTTTCGGGTCGGACCAACTTTAAACTAGTTTTACTCGAGTAGTTTAATGTAGGATGCAGTTTAAAGAATCTCCAGGCAGCGCGCACGTCTGCTCTATGGATTATAGATGAGGCGTAACGAATTTATATTGAGCTTATTTTGCAATAATTGCAGAACAGCTACACGGCATATCGGCGTGTGAACCAAAAAGCTATGCATAGCAATGAAGTTTGTTACGGATTATAGAATCAACTACCAGCAGCGCAGGGCAACAGTCCAATTTATTTATACGGGATTTCCAGTATCCTGCATGGACAAAACTCTATGATGTTGAATATATTAGTTTATGGGTATTCCGTTGCACATGCATCGCTTAAAGGAATTACGGCACATCTCATGCTTTCGCGAGCACATATCGTGGGCTCAACAGTACGTGTTTACTTTAGAATAAAGCTGAACCAACACATCGTTTTAGAAAAAAACTAGAGTAAATATTCTGCTTTTAAACTCTTCGCCAATTTATTGAACTTTTATATAATTGTTGCACATTTCTCGCAGTTTTACTTCCACATCCAGTGGACAAAAAAAAATTTGAAAATTTTTATTCTTCAAATAGGCTTAGAATGTCATCAAACGTCGAGATTTTAAGTTTGAGCGAACAAAATCCGTCTGTCTGTCTGTCGGTCTGTAACTTTTTTTTATGCACACGATTACTCTGGAACCGTTTGAGATATTGACTTGAAATTTAGTACACATATGTACGTTAACTGGATCTGGAAATACTTTCATCTTATTCCGTCGAAGGGTTGGAGGTAAATGGTAAATAGGTAAATCAAGCAGGTAAGAGTCCATAAAATTGGTATTACAAGAGAAGCTAAGGTCTCAAATAATTTTTTGGCATTAGCCACCCCAATTACCACCCCCATCCCATTATTAAAAGGGATGAAAAATAATTGTGATTTAGTGTGTGTACAAGAACCAAATACCTCAAAATATATTTTTACTTCATTCACCCCCCCACTGCCATCACCCCTGTCACCACTCCACCCCACTACCGATGTGGGATATCGTTTTAGACGATTACAAATATTATATTATTAAAGTTCCATAATAGTATATTATTATATGAACGATTATGATAGCCATTATTCACGAGGATGACGTTTGAGCCCACGAGCCGTAGGCGAGTGGCGCAAATCATCTGAGTGATATAATGGCCATAATCGCGAATATAATACTATGCTTTTTCTACACCTATTAAACAAATAAATTAGACTGAAATTTGATAGCATTAATCGGTACCTATTCGTAATAAGTCAAAAACGTAAACAAACAATATGGCGGTATGGCGGTACACTTGTCACTGTCACGCGAGTTGATTGTCAGCCGGAGCAGCAAGAGTTGATCGCGGCCGATTTAAAATATTGAATCAGAGAAACAATGATTTTTGAATTTGTATTTGTGATTGGCCGGATGCAGTGAATTATGAATCGATAATTCACTGCAGTGAATTATAGGCACGATTTTTCACCAAAAAAATGCTAATAATTGTCGTATAATTAAATAGGTGTAGAAAAACAATTATTTCCACATACAAAATTTTTTCGTTGTGAGACATTTGTATAGAAAAGTTGGATACGGAAGTAGTGATTCCTTGGGTAGCGGTTTTTTGTAAATATTAGAAAACTAATTATCAGAAAACTAATTCCTAAAAAGGAATTTTTACGAAGAGAACATTACATTTTTTGATCGGAACATTTCTAAAACCAGATATTGCTACCAGAAGAAAAAATCATGTCATTGTGTTAGTGAACGAATTCTGAACAAGTTTGAAAATGTCCACCTGTCCGTCCGTCACGTTTCTTGTAAGCATCATAACTTAAGAGAGAAAAGTCCGATTGTCGTGAAATATGAAAAGTAAGTTGTTGTTAGCTAGAGGAAGAACTGTAGTGTTTTTGAACAAAATCGATCAATAAAAAAGTTAATAATCATTTAAAATTTAAGAAATCGTTTTCTTAATTTTAATAGCTTGAAATTAAATAAAAATCTTGCGAAATGTTATTTTCTGTCATTATTATTTGGTTATGCATTTTACTAGAAGTAATCATTGAAACATGATTTTCGAATAATACATATATTGCAGAGATTAATAGTTTCCGTAATAACAAATAGTGGTCTAGGCACGAGGGCAAAGGTTTTGCCTCGTATCTGACCGGCAGAAAGTTCCAAGTGAGAGTCAATGACAAATTGTCAATACTGCGGGAAATTCACGCGGCGTCCCGCAAGGATCGATCCTTGGTCCAAAACAGTACAATTTGTACGTATCTGACTTCCCCACTTTCCCGAACACTAAACTTGCCATGTACGCCGACGACACAGTCTTATACGCGCGTAGTCATAATGTACAGGCGGCTAATATCTTCTCAAAGCCCACATGACTCGTGCCACAGCGTACTACGACAAGTGGTAGATTAGGGTAAATTCGGAGTAGTCAGAATCTATAGTATTCACGCGCAGATTTACAGAGAATAAAATTCTAACACCAATTTTGATAAGGGGAAAAAATTCTAAATAAAGGTTTCCTTGAAATAACTGGGAGTACGACTAGATAAATGACGTCAACGAAACTGTACAGACAGTCTGTTCCATGTCCAGGACAGGAATAGCAGACTCAACAGATATAATATAAAATTAGTATACATTTTTATTGTGACACCGGCTCTAACATCTGCGGTGCTGGTATAGTGCGGCATACCGGACACGGCAACCGGAACATAAACTGATGAGTCTCATTTATACGAAAGCGTAGAAAGGCCATGCCATTAATATATTTTCTTTAACTCGGAATTCACAACGTAAGTCAGAATTCACAATTGCATCTCGGAATTCACAATTGTATCTCGGAATTCACAACTGTATCTCGGAATTCACAATTGTTAAATCGGAAAAAGTAATAATATAGAGGAATGGCAGATAAGATATGCAATTTTGTTGTATTCCTCTTGGTTTCCTAATTCTACGATCATGATGTGCGTTCTGAATGATATTACCATCATTACTAGAAACGCAGTGTGCTTGCAACAAATGCTGGTGAAGGGAACTCTCTATTTAAATTAAATTTAAATTAAAGGAGTCCTACCACTTCGGCAGGTGTCTAGAGTATCTGCGTACCGATTTCGAGCTTTTGGCTCTCGGCAACGCAAAGCAGATTCGGACGATGCGGGCTCCTTTTGTTCTTAATAAAGTCGAACAATACAAAGTCAGTATAAATAATGTGAGTGGGTCTCTCCAACGAAATTAGTTCTACAAATATTCAAATGCTATACTCGATGCGCATTTCGCCAACCGTATTGACATCATCTGCAAAAGATTAAAACTAATGGAAATTAAACAATATGTGCTGTAGGTATTTGTATTAAATTAATGTCATAGTTTAACGCAACCCACTAACCAGTATATAATCTACTAACCAATAAAGCGGGCTATTCGGGATAAGGTTTTTATCACTATTTATACTACTTTTACATTTTGCAGTTTTCAAATGTATCCAGTTCACAACTGTAAGTCAGAATTCACAATTATTTCTTATGTTCCGAATTAACCTTATGTTGTTGATCTCCATTCCATGATTGTTATGCTGAGCTGGGCAACATTAAACTATTCACTTTTTCCATTCTTGAGATGGGTCATAATATACTCCTTGAATCTAGTTATACTAGGACGTTTCGCTAGTCCAACATTTTTCAAATTATAATCCTTACAACTGACTTCTAGAAATCTCGGATCCAATTTTATGCTTTAAGTTCCCTATGATAAATAACCGAAGGTTAATTAGAAATGTAATGCATTAAAGACAGTAAGATGCTTTAGAAAGCATAGAAATTGCAAAATGTAAAAAGATACTCTTTTTACAGTGACAAAAGCCTTATCCCAAATATTTCGCTTTATTGTTCAGTAGGTGGTGGTTTGTAAAGTCGAGTCGAGACAGAGTGTAGAAGGGATTGGTTGAATTCGTTGAACCATGGCCTTAGTTTGGTATAAATAAAATGTATTCTTACATTTACTTCAATTTTAATCACGTCCAGATGGTGCCAACATGGTTGACGAAACGTGCATCGAGCATAGTTTCTGAGTATTTGTAAAACTATTTAATTCCCATGAATTCCGAATTGCCGATTGTGAATTCCGACTTACAATTGTGAATTCCTAGTTACAATTGTGAATTCGGACTTACAATTGTGAATTCCGAGATACAGTTGTGAATTCCGAGTTAGAAAAAAATATATAAATAGCATGGCCTTTCTACGCTTTCGTACATTTCAAATTCTTCGCGATATATCTCCTTAAAGGACCTCTACGCATGCTGTCACGACATGAGGTCACTAAAGTACTACATCAAAGTAACATCGGAAAAAATTCTACCAATTCAAATGTGGTGACAGCTCGCTAACAAACAACATTACTCTAATCAGAGAGAATAATGCACCTTCTCGCATAAAACACAAATTACGATACCAGACGTTGCCCATCTTTCGGCAACATATATAGCCATACCGCCTTTCAGTATCCAACTATAAAAATTCGCAAACGTAATTTCCATATTTAAGTCTCTTCTGTCATTTTCTTTATTTCTTTGTTTGTTTGTTTGTTTGTTTGTTTTTTCTCCCTAAATTTTCTCTTCTCAATCATAATATATTTTTTAAAGAATCAAACATTTCAAACGATAAATTATCTTGTAATAATCCTAAATCGTGCCGTTTACATGTACAAGTATAGCAAATATAGTTTCTTTTATCGGATTTTGCAATAGTAATGCAAAATCTGCTAAAAGAAAATACAAACGTCGATTTGGCAATCAACGTGCACCAAATAAAAAACATTTTATAGAGTCTCGAAATTTTTCTGAAAGCGAAACTATTTCCTCAGTCAAGAAAATAAAATATTCTATGAGACAGACCATGAAAGAACAAGAATTGATTTTAAATAAAAGTATGGTTGACCAGAACCTAAAAATCAGCGCAAAAGAATTGGTTCTTTTAGACCAGAGTTTGATAAATTCTTAAACAGAAACAAATGCATCCCAATCATGTTTAAATTGTGCCAAGTGATGAAATATTTCGGTTCACTAAAAAGTGAAGTAATTGTGAAGTAATTGAATTGCTGTATGAGGATCTTCGCGACTCCGGATAAGATAAATCCCAACTGTAAAAACAGTTGGGATTTATCTTATCCGGAGTCGCGAAGATCCTCATACAGCAATTCAATAGCATTCCCAACATAGATGTTTATGTAAATGTGTGGTGTGGAATGTCCAGTAATCATTTCATAAGTCCTTATATTTTGAAAAGTCGCTTAAATGGAGAGAATTATTTAGATATTTTACAAAATATCTTATCAAATTTATTAAACAATGTGAATACAAGAGGAATATGGTTCCAAATTGATAGTACTATACCACATATTTCTGTATGAGTCAGAAACTATCTGAATGAACAATAAACAACCAAATAGGTAGATTGATCGACGTGGTCCTGTTCCACAGCCCCGAGATCACATGATCTCACACCACTTGACCAATTTTGTGAAGCCATTTAAAACTATAAGTAGACAAGAAATAATTACCAGAGAGCAACTGATTGCGATAATGGATCAGTTTTGTAACGATATTACGAACAATTTAGGGATTGTTAAAAAAGTATAAAATAAGTGACATATCGATCATGAAAATTTATGAAATTTGGTGGTCACCTTAAAACTATTATGGAAGTTCTGCTTGAGTAATACCTAAAAACATTAAATTTCAGTGTTGAAAGACTAACTATAAACTAAAAAGTAGTGATATAAACAGCTTACTCCAGAAAACCACACTTCAAAACCCTCAACATCCCGCTTTTGTAGTTAAAGTTTCTTATAACTTTCGGGTACAAGAAATGAATATTATGTAAAAATATATAAAAGCCTATGTGCCAAAGGAGCACTAAACGTCATCTGGTCGGCACCAAAACCTTTTCAGCTCATGTACTGTACCAACAGGAGACCTGTTAGATCTCCCTCCACTCAGCCCTGTAATTCAGGGGGAGGCCAGGATGGGAGCTTACAGGCCACAAAATTCTCAGAACCCGACTCCTCTTGGAGGCAAGTCGGGGCACATGAGGATAATAAACTGTACAAGTATTTGGTCCTCGAGGGGCTTTCCATGTGGCTTCCACCTCCTGGTGCTTGCCATAGTTTATTCTTGTCTTGGAATAGCTTGCTCCTATTGAGCTATCTGTTTTATAGATTGATTTTCTTAAGTTTGTCGGTGCATTTGGTTTCTTGGGTTTATAGTAATACCTAGCTGATATACGGTTAGTTTTATTTAGGGTTAGTACATGTGCTTTGTTTGTTGGCTCTTTTTACAAATGTTGTTAGAGATTGGATGGCTCTTTTGTCTTTTGTCTGATCTTGTTTTTTTATGGCAAAGTGCGTTGTTACGAATGTAAATTTTTATTTTTGTTAGCTTTTTGGTTTTGTTTTGTATGGCAAAGAAATTTTTTTTGTGATGTTTCTATTTTTTTTTTAATTTTATGTTTTTTATTTTTTTAGATTTTTTATTTTTATTTTTTGTTTTTTTTTCCTTATGGATTTTTTCTCAATACAAGTTAGTGTTAGTGTTACAACTTCTGGTGGTAGGTGTTTATGGGTTATAAATATAATTAAGGGAATAAGGGAAGGGTGAGTAAGAGCGGTGGCGATTTGGCGAATTTGGCTGTGAGAGGATAATAACATTGTAGCGGATTCTCTATTGAGTAAGAGGTCGGACTACATGGTACCAAAAATTATATTCAACAAGCACTTCACTGTCACCATTGGAGATAGGAAGGTGCTCCTAATGCTTTACACAAAGGTTAGGATGGAAACAGGAGTTGGAGAAGGAGTACATGTTGAAAAGCCAAGAGCTAGTATAAGTCTCTCTCTTAACCAGCACTCCACTGTGTTCCAGACAGAAATTCTGAGTGTCAAACGACCATATATACGTGGACCAGCAGATCTTAATTGTATCAGACAGTCAGGTGGCACTCAAGACAATAGCCTCTAATAAAGTGTCTTCCAGGCTGGTTTGGGACTGCCACGAGCTCAAAATTCTGGGTGAGCGGAACCGAGACTACTAAGACTACTCTGGGTGTCAGGACATCACCAGTATAGAGGGCAACGAAAAGCTGACGAACTTGGTAGACAAGGAGCAGCTGATATATTCTATGGCCCAGATCTCGCGCTGGGTATCACAAAAGGCTCAGCCAGAAGGGTAATTAAAGACTGGTTAAAGACTAAACACAACCACTACTGGAGAGATATTCCAGGAAATCGACATGGGAAAACACATCAATGGGCCATGATCAAAACAAACTGAAGAACTGCTCATAAAGAACAGAATACAGATGAGAATCGGGACACTTTCCCGTTAAGAAGTACGGAAAAAATCGGAAAGTTCGCTGACGACCTTAACTGCAGACTGTGCGGTAAGGTACCAGAAACTTTAGAACATATTATACATGATTGCGAGGTGTTGGACCGCAGAAGACATAATATCTACGGGCAAACACAAACAGACCTGGAAACCATCAAAACTCGCCCATTTTCAGACCTGTATCACCTTGTCAGTGATACAGGATTATTAAAATGGACAGTGTAAACTAAGACAATAAGCCCAGGAGGCTACAGTGCCCTCGGAGTATCATTGTACAGATGAGCCCCAGGAGAAGTTTAGTCAGTTAGAGTCTGACACTCAGACCCATTCTAGTGATGGGCAGCCCGAGTGGGTTTCCCCGCCTCGAAAAAAAAATATTACTGTTGTGCCAAATTTAATCAAAATTGGTGTGATAGTTCCGGCGTGTTTATACACATTCATACATGCATACAGACATTAAAAAAAACATTGTTTCCTGTTCCTCGAACCTCAAAATATAATGATCTGGTCATACCCCAATTTTCAATTTTGGATTAATTGCAGTTACGTCCAGAATTTATGAATGATGAGGTTAAAAAGCAACACTCTGTTGACGAAATGACAAAAAAATTTACCAACTTCTCGACCATTACTTTGGATTTGGCAAGACCTGATTCATGCACTCGCCGCACACTGTATAATTTGGCTTACAACAAAAATCAGTTTATATAATAGAAACAAGATTTTTACATAAATCCAATCCTTCCCTTTCTCGCTGTAATTCAAAAGGCGTTTTTGTTCATATTGTGCCCGCTCACCATTTTTTGTTTTTATTTAAAAATATGTGTCAGTGTTGCAGTACAGAGTATAAAACGGCTTTGTTTGTCTCCAAAAGGAGTAGTCTTTGTATTCTTTGGTTACTTCCGCAATAAAAACCTCGTATTGTAACTCGGAAATGGCGCAATCACAATTGGTCGCAGAGGGGTGCCAGTAGAAGGCCGTATTCTTTTTCTCAGTTCCACTCACCACCCTCGTTTTCAAGGAGCGGTTGGCCACTAATTTGGAAATTTATATACAGAATTTTCATTAAGCTCATCGAGAAATGTTAAATAATTCTGAGATCTTTTAACTTAGCCTTTCTGAAATGATCCTTCAATGACGTAGTGACAATTTTGCTTTCCAAGCAACATTTTTAAAATTTTATTTTATTACCTGACAGAACAAATTCCATTTACAGAGAAGTAGAAATTACAAAATACATTTGACGCACAGTATCTTGTGAAACTAAATAATAAAACAACCTTTAATAATAATTAATACTTTATTGTAATTTTAATTTCTATACTTAAATAAAAAATACAGCAATATGACCTAAACAGTGGCGACAACAGGGAATACCTACAAATTTTAGTGATTAGTGATTCTGAACAACTTTCAGTAACAACATTTTTGTCTATCTCTAAGCCTACTATGATTTCTCGAAAATTGCGATTTTCTTTTTATCGCAATAGGCCGGCGTTTTAGATCTAGGCAGCATTTTATATTGAATAAAGTCGTCTTATAGAGTTGTATGGCTGATAAAAATTTCAAATGAATTGGGTCACAAATAAAAAAGATACACAAGAAGTGAAACACACTGTAGATGCAATGAGGCAGAAACTGTTCCTATGTGAATTATAGTAAATAAATTGACTAATTTTGGATTATCATATGTGCTTGTTTCTATCTTTACGTTGCATTTAGGCAACATGTTTATTAATGTTGAAACAAGTTTATAACATTTAATGTCAAATTAGAAATCCCTCAAGGGTCAGTTCTTGGCCCACATTTATTCAGGGTCGTCACCAATAATATAGTTATAAACTCATAATATCGCACCTACTTTATGCTGATGACATAAAAATTAACTACAGCATTAATGATATGAAAATAATTTATATCTGGTACTGTATAGACTGCACTGCATTAAAGAAGACTTTTAATACGTGATTTTGCAATATTTTGAGTAAGTCATATATTGACTTTCCGACAATCAAACAACGTTGAAATAAAAATTGATTATATTTTCACATAATTCTCTCTAACAGGGAACGTGAGCTGGGTTTAGACCGTCGTGAGATAGGTTAGTTTTACCCTACTGATGACTCGTCCTTGCGATAGTGATCCTGCTCAGTACGAGAGGAACCACAGGTTCGAATATTTGGTTCACGCACTCGCTCGAGCGGGCGGTGGTGCGAAGCTACCATACGTGGAATTATGCCTGAACGTCTCTAAGGCCGCATCATTTCGTGTCGAAGGTGGCAATGATAGCTCTTGGAGTTCCGAGAGTCAAGAGGCTCAAAACAATGTGACTTTACTAGGCGGACTAGCCCTATTCACCGTCGAGACCGACAGTCGGCTGTGGGATCGATCCTTGCCGTATCCGACTTGATTTCTTTACAAGACAATAAACCTAAAATAGTTATAAACTTTTCATCCGAATCTCTTTCGTTCAATTCTAAAGTAGCATTGTTTCTCCGTCAAATAGTAACCGCATTGTGTGTTTTTAGCCATACTCTTTCAAGTACTTACATTGACCGGCACTGTAGCGCTGCGCTGCTAAAGCGTGTTAGTGGCGATCACGCTTGGTCACACAATCTATCGTATATTAGGTGAGTGTCCAGCTCCGATACTGACAATATTGGGGGTAATGGGTGTTGTCTGCATTTTTCAAATATGTAATATCATTCCAGACAGCCTTGGCTTTAGATTTAGGAATTTTCTACTAAATGTGGTGTGTCTCAACTAGAGCATGTTCAAAAATTTACGTGCCTTTTCGTTACTGTCTCGATGAAAACGACTCCTACAGCTGCAGTGGAGATACTCTGCGTTCCTCCTAGCTCTAACACAAATTCGTGTTCTGAAAATGGGGACTGATCGTAGGATTGCTAATAAGACACTACAGACTAAACAAACATCTTCATTTACAGGGAGTTAGATAGCCCCAAGTAAACAGGGTGTAATCTGTTGGACGAGACTGACGAGAAGTGCTGTGTTACTGGTCACTGCCCTATTCTCTCAATGAAAAGAAGATTCTTACTGGAGGCCGAGCCTTCTCCTCAAGTACATCACGAGTGTCGGTTGGCTTGAGGAATGATGGCTCGGTGGTTATGCCACCACCTAAGAGGGTAGTACAATGAGGCCACTTCTGAGGCCTTAGTGTACGTGAGCGGAAGGGCACCCCCTCCAAACAATCCAGATGCAATGTGATGTGTTTATTTATTACATTATGACTGTGTCTTATTGAAATTTCTATCTCATCGGTACATAAGATTAGTATTAATGTATTATAACTTTCAACGAAACATTAAATGGTCAGTACTTTACGTATTTTTTTAATTTTTTTTTCCACATTCATTGTCTTACAAAATGACAAGATAATATTGGCAGTACTTATTTTTTAATTACACTAAAAATTTTAAAAGTTGATATTAAACTTGTAAGTTTATATTAAGGAACAAGTTTTCTATATTTTTGTTATAACTGAATCCTGTAATAAAAAATAATGTTTATTACATTAAAAAACGGGCATCTAGTTGTCGGTAACCAAAGGCGTATGTTATAGTCTAGAACTTCATTGGAGCACCCGTAGGTTTTAGTCAGATACAGATCTGATCGTATCAAAAAGGCATTACCGCCTTTACTCCTTAATTGATTTTTTACTTTGAGGACACTCTTGCCAACAGGATAAGGGCGAAAGGCTATACATTAATCACTTCTAAAAGATAAACAATAGATGTATATATACAGCAGAGTTTTTCACAGTTTCTTTTTAAGAAGAGAGCATGATATATAAAACGAGGTTTCGGTTTTCCAGAACTATCATCAACACTATTTTATGCGGTGCCATATTGGATCGTTGTATTTCCATTTCAATCACCACAAGTCTAGTCATGTTATTCTTGGTATTTGATTAGCGAAGATAAACGGATATTTTTTTAGAGTAGTCAAGAGTCAATACTGCATACTGGAATCAAACTATTTTTAGTGAAATAAATTTTTTTTTTCCTATAAAATTGTTTACAGAAAGAAAAATTCGAAGAAAACTGGTGTATACAAGAATCCTTTTGTTTACTTGTAAAAAATATAAAACTATCAAATACCAAAGTTTGAAATTAGGTAGTTGATGTTTTAAGTACGTGTAGTAGTTGAACAACTCGTTTTATAAATATAGGCCTTCATATGCATTTTTTTATATAATGGTACAAACATTTTTTCCTTATTTAGTACATTTTTATTACATTTGTCTATTGTTCGTCAGCTCGATTCCCCAAGAAATACATCTCCCAAAAGCCACTCTTCAGCAGCAACGTATTTTTTTTTGAAATCGATGATTTTCGATTAATTACTGATCACCTAGGTCCATGAGAAAGACGAGGAATATACGGACTAGTAACTGTGGCTACCCTTTTCTTATCCTTAAATTTCACATCGATCATCCATTCTACTTTCGATCTCCATGCATGTTTATTTAACATAACCTTGCTGATAATTAGTTTGTCTATATTTTCCATTTTCTGTCTAGAACAGCAAAACTTAATTAAAAAAGTGAGATTATGCAAACCTGCGTTTTTGATGAGATTAAACGACACGAACTATTACACTTTTAAAGCTATTTCATGTCTTTAACCCAGAAGTTTTTACCTCACCGTGGAGCGACTAACCGGGATACTTAGTGTCAATAGTTAATTTTTAACAGATTACAACTTCCGTATTCCCTAAGGTGGTGTCCGCCCAACTGAAGGAACAGATCGTCAATCAAAAACTGCTTATGTACATATTTTTCTTTAAAAATAGTTTAATCTTTGTCGATATCGTTCACGTTCTCTAAAATACAGTTTTTTCAACGCTGGCACTACGGTCATTAATTCTAATCTTTTTAAACACGAAAGATTGTATAAAACAAAAGATTGAGGTGTGCAATTTCGTTTTTAACTAAATTATTTGTAATCTAACGGTTAAAGACTAGGTGTAAATAACTTATACAGTTGCAGTTATAATAAAATATTAAATTCTATTCTACTCTCTAGAAATGTATTCATAGAAAAAGCCATCCATATACGGTGCGGGATAATTTTATTACGCCAAAAGAGGAGATATTTGGATATACAGAATTAGATGGAATTTGGGGTTTTCTCTAAAACTATGGCAGACAGACAAAAAGCAATATAGGTGTCTTGACCTCGATTTTCAAGAAACAAACAATGGCGTGAACCGCGAACCGCGATCGTCTATCTTTTTCGACCACCAAGATACAGAACATTTTTGGAATATTGGCATTTTTTGATGATCTATATATCTATAAGTGTCGAATCGAAAATCGAGTAACACATTTTTAAGGCACTTTTTCAAGTAGAATCCGTTGCTGATAAGGAGGAAATTATGCATGCCTCAGTTTTCGAGATGTAGACATAACTTGGGTTTTTTAAATGGAACACACTGTAAATTATTTCATTATTCGATCTCAACTTAGCAAATTAGCGAGGGGGTAATCACTTACGCAATATGTGGGACAGGTATATGTGCAATGGTGTGCAATATCGTGCAATATGTGTGCAATATGTGTGCAATATATATGAAATATGTGTGCAATATTGCAATTGTGGGACACATAATTTCAACTGATTGCCTCGCAAATTAGCTATCCAACGATATATCATATGTCATATTTATCTCTAGAAAAGTGGATAATTTTCAAAAAATTCAATATATTTGTGAGGAGGCCATGGAAAACTATTAACAACAACACTTCTTATAATATGAAATAATTTTGCCAAAAATAGGAGAAACTAAACTACAATAAATGTTCGAATTGTCTTCCATTGACATCTATGCATCTTTATTGCATTTCTAATATTCTAATATTTATTGAGAAGGCCATGGTAAAAAAAGAAAATCGAAATAATCGTAAATACCAAAAACTAATTTGTGAGTTAATTGTGAGTGAGCATTGTTAAAAATGGTTCAATTTAGTAATGGTGAAAAATATAAGTATTTTATAGAATGCGGAGAAGATTCAAATTTAGGTTCCGAGCTTTATTTTAATAGGTAAGTTATACACAGCAAAACTTTGTGCCAAAAGTGCCTCCTAAACAATATTTTTAGATATCCAGAAAAGAGACAGCCAGACATAAAAATATTCAAAAGACTACAACTACAAAATTTAAAAGAGTTTGAATCATTTGTAAAACCTCGAGCAAAAATATATAATAAGGCAGGTAGAGAAGCTGTGGAAATTATTGTTTTAGAAACTATAAGAGAAAATCCTAATATATCGCCTGGCGAAATACAGGAAAATTTAGGAATCCCAAAAACAACTACGTTGCTTAAAAAAATAATAAATTCAAACCCTACAAAATTAGAATTAGTCATCATCTATACCCAAACGCCTTTCAAAGGTGTCTAGATTTTTGCCAGTAGTTTTGCGTCAGTGCAATGAAGTGTCAGGATCTGAAGGAACAATATGGACAGACGAGGCCCATATAAGCAGTGCCGGAATTTTTAATCGGCATAATAACCACCACTGGGCTCATGGAAATCCGACGATTTGGATTTGGTGTATTATGGCGTGGTTTTTTTATTGGATACCAAATAATAGGTCCTCATTTTTTTCATATACCGATACTTTCCACGAAATATTGAAAAAACCAAGTTTTTTTCAGTAAATCGATTGATTGTTTCTAAAATTTTTATCCAGTTAGTCGGGGAGCCCTCCCTAGCTGTACGTGCACCCCCCCTCCCCCCCCGATCCTTGGGGACAATGTTTTTCGTAAAGATTAAAGCCTACGGAACAATTTAAGACATGTCCTAAAAAAAAAACTGGCTGTACTTTCAAAATGGCGGAAGAATGGAAGATCTGGAAACAAGACGCCAAGAAGAAAAAGAAGAACAAGCAAGAAGACATCAGGTAGAGAAAGAAGAACAAGAAAGACGACATCAAGAGGAGAAAGAACAACAATAAAGACGCCAGGAGGAAATAAGGAAAATTCTGAGCGAATCATTTATTTGGAAAATGGTAACTCCTATCCAAATATTGTATAGGAACAAAATTGTAGAAAATTTTATGCACTTTGTTTTTGTGCAGAAAGTTTTTCTTCGTCTTTTTTAGTTTTTGTGTTAAATGACAAAAACCATTTTTTTAAACGGACGCCATTTTGAAAGTGCAGCCATTTTTTTTTAGGACATGTCTTAAATTGTTCCTTAGGCTTTAATCTTTATGAAATACATTGTCCCCAAGGATGGGGGGGGGGGGTGCACGGACACTTAGGGTGGGCTTCCGTGGTAAGTGTTGTTGCAGGAAAGCCGGCTTACATTGCACCGTAGCCGGATCTGATTGCACAAACTAAACTATCAGATATTTTTGGAACAAGAGCATGAACAAAAAGAGTAGGTCGAACTTCCATTAAATGAAGAAAACGATATTTAAAAATGAATTTATATCGTTCAATATAATTTGAATATTTATTATGTTTAATAAAAATCTTTTATTTTGCGTAAACCATTTTTACTTTTTGTATCGAGATACATTATTTTTTTGAGACCTCACCAATATGTTAATCCGAGCAACATTTGTTTCAAATTTGTCGTCATTTTTAGTGACATTTTTACCAAAATGTCGACCATATTGGATCAGCTATTTTGTATTATTACTCTTTGACATTATAATCTATTTCAGTGGCCTAAAAAACCCACAGTGTTAATCCGAGTGAAATTTGTCTGAAAGAGCAATGTTAAAAAAAGTTATATTTTCTGGATAGTGATGTGCACACCGTACACCCAACCCCAAAAAGTGAGAAATATCAGGGGTGAGAAATCTTCATCTGAATTGACTAAATCACCTTATTATGATAAAAAACGTCAAACTGGGTGACTAAGGATTTCTTTTGCAATAAATAAAAACTCTAAAAAAATAAAATCCACCACCTTGATTGGTGGGGATGGGTGTCAGAGTATTCAGAAGTAATCACATTATAACCTGATAATCGCCATTTAACGAGGAGTTTTGTTTTTATTTAAATAAATTAATAACCGTATATTAGATATTTTAACTTACAGCGTTCCGAATGGTGAGGGAAACGAAGGGAAGGGCGAGGGGGTGAATTTAGAATACTTGCTCCTTTTTCCACTTACCTAACGAAACTGAGTATTTTGAAAGAATTTCCTACCACTAAAGAATAACTTTTTTTGTAAGTTCTAATATCAATTTAAATGCCACCCCCAAATAAGAGTTGTTTTTACTGTACGATGTTTTCAGCACCCAAAAATTACTAAAAAAAGATGTTTCCACACTTTACGACGAATGGGCCAATGTTAAAAAAGGGCTTTTTTGGTTCATCCGTGGTGAAAATTCTAAATTCAACCCCCTCGGTTCCTTCACCCTTCACCACCCATACGAACGGTGTAAGTTATAGTAACTTACTTATCTAATATACGGTTACTTATTTATTAAAAAAAAAAAACTCTTCGTTAAATGGCAATTATCAGGTTATAATGTGATTACTTCTGAATACTCTTAAACCCATCCCCACCAATTAAGGTGGAGAGTTTTTATTGGTTTTAATTTCAAAAGAAATCCCTAATTACCCAATCTGATGTTCTTTTTTATCATAATAAGGTGATTTAGTAAATTCAGATGAATATTTCTCACCGGGTTGGGTTGTATGGTGTGCATATCACTATGCAGAAAATATTACTTGTTTTTTATAATAAAAAATTCTTTAATTATTTAAATGACTTTTGGTTGGGAACATGAGAATCCTCACTTTATGGCACCTAAATAAGGGTTATTACTTCCACATCCAGTGAAAGTATAGTGACGACAAAAAAAATTTTAAAAATTTTTATTGCTCAGATAGGCTTAAAATGTCATGAAACGTCGAGATTTTACGTTTGAGCGAAAAAAAAATTTCTGTCTGTCTGCGGTTTTTTTTAATGTGTCCTTGAAATTTTTCGCCAAAACGGGTGATGGATTCCTTTTCAGCGCCCCGAAATTAGTAAAAAAACATTGACTCCCACACTTTACCACGTATGGGCCAAAAAAGCCCCTTTTTTAACATTGTTCTTTATCGAGATACGCCATTTTTAATGAATTTTTTATCGAAAAGTCGGCCATATTGAATCAGCCATTTTGAAATACCTTCTTCTGACATCATAATCTGTTTCAGCGACCTGAAAACTCCTTATATGTCATTTTTTTTTTTCGTAATTATGCCAAAATAATGCATACACTTTTTTATATTTCTAGGCAATAACGCCATCGAAAAAATTTTATCCATAAAATTCAACGCACTAGTAATATTACATATGATTATCTTATAACTGTTCTTTCTAAAATGTACATTATATAAATGAGTAAGTTATTAAATTAAGGCCCAATAAAATAAGGACTCAAAATTTTCTACGAGCCAAAATGATTTACTCAATTATAAATAGCGTACAGTCTCTTAAATAAAATATTTTAGTTACTTACGTAACTCATTGTGCAAGGCGTTTGCACTATGACATTATCTAGTTATCTCTCAGAGAAAACGCCTGATAATCATTTTCCATAATCGAATATTACTACTACAAGTTGAAACCCTGGAAAGTTCGTTGTGGCATTTTCCCGGTCAAATTATCTGGCGGTTAGATTATCTCCCGGCCACGTATGATTAGTAATTGCAGCTCGCTCAGCCCAGAGTGCGGCAAATACTTTTCACAATTTGTGGTAAACCATCTATCCATCTATGAGATTGAAATTAACGACATTCTATAAACTGAAATCATTAGCGCAGTAATTTGTACAAGTTTTAGAATAATTTCAACTATTTCTGCATTTGGAATGTTGCAATTAATTATAATTTGGTTAATATTAATTGCTTCGGATTAAAACAATAAACCGTTTTTTTTTTCATTTTCCCGCGAATAATAATGTGTATATGGGAAATTTTATTTTTAAGTTATAAAAATCGTATATATCCTCAAAAGGAAGGAAATGTAGTGTTGTATTTTGTTTAACAGTAAAAATCAATTTTACAATATGAAGGAAAAAGTTAGATGACCAATGAAACTTTACGTAGGTAGATTTTCGTATGTAATATCACTAGTATTTTATCAGTACATTTTTTTAAAAAACTTTAATGCAAGATAATATAAAGAGTGTAAATTGACAGTTTATTATCTGATTAAATCTCGAGCGTTTTAACACGGGGTATTTAATCTTTGATAATAAACAGCCAATTTACACGAATTATATTACCTTTTGGAAAGTTAGCTTGAGGAGAAACTTATAGATTACTAGCTGACCCAGCAAACGTTTTGCCATATAAATTATAAATTTTTGTCCAAAAAATTTAAAAAAAAATTCTGGATAGGGCCACCCTTATCACCTAGGGGTATAAAAAATAGCCTACGACCTATTCTCAGACCTACCAAATATACACCAAAAATTTCATAAAAATCGGTCAAGCCGTTTCGGAGGAGTTCGATAACAAACACTGTGACACGAGATTTTTATATATTAGATTTCGCTCATAAATTATAGACCAATGACATTTCGCGAATTTTTAAATGTCAACCAATGACAACAGTTTTAGACTGAATACACGCAAGTTAGCTTTTTTAAAAATTTACCAGCGACTAAATTATGTCTAGCTTTTAAATGCATATTTTTTAATTTACTCTCAGTATTTTATTTTTAATTACTATGTACTGTCGTGAGCAAAAAAAAATAGGACAACTGTTTTTTTTTCTAATGTAAATCTGTCTCTATTTGCACCCTTGTAATAATTGACAATATCACAAAAATTAAAGATTTTAGCAAAAATACGTTATAAGACTTGTCCCTTTTTTTGCGCACGACAGTACTAACGGTGTTTTTATGTAATTTTACAAAAGTATTTTTAGTATCAAACTGACACAAACTGTCAGGTTTACAATCACGACAAAAGTCAAACTAGACGAAGCATTATACTCTTCGCCGATTTACTGAGCTTTTTATATAATTGTTACATATTCTATAGGACACTCTTCGAATTTTTCTTGTAAATAATGTTAGTTTTTGGACATTCTAAATTTTGTGATACCAACTTTGTTGTGAAAAAAAAATATATGAAAAAAAAAATCACGATGTGAGGGATCAAACCCGGGACCCTTGGATTGCGAGACGAAACTCTTGCCGCTACACCACCATTTCTTATTACTAAAATTGTTAATGAGTGTAATATATACCATTAGAAAATTTATTGTGATTATTAGGAAACACATTAGTAAAATGTATTAAAAAAAAATAGTGATAGGAAATAACATTTCGCAAGGTTTCTATTTATTACAAACCATAAAAAAATGTAAAAAATATTTTTTTAAATTTTAAATTACTAATAACTTTTTTATTTACCAATCTATTTTGTTAAAAAACAATAGGGTTCTTCCTCTAGCTAACACTAAGTTACTCTCCAAATTTCAATACAATCGGATTTTTCTTTCTTGAGTTATCGTGCTTACAAGAAACGTGACGAACACACAGACGGACAGACGGACAGACGGACAGACGGACAGACGAACATTTTGAAAGTTGTTCAGAATTCGTTCACTAACATAACGATATAAAAAAATTTTCTCTACGAGCGATATTTACTGATTTAGAAATGTGCCGATCAAATACAATATACTCTTCGTTTTTGCGAAGAGTATAATAAGCATCTACCACGGTCCGTTTCCATGGCTACGAGACAAAAGTAGTTTATTGAACGCATCTCCGTCAATTAAAATAACAATATAGTAATGATTGTTACTTAACTTATATAAAAAGAAGTGTATGTATGTATGTATAAATAAAAACTTGAGTATAAAGGTACGTAAGGAATTTGTTCATTTGGGAAATAATCTTGACATATACTCCTCGAGCTCTAAATCTTATCACATAAACTGCGGGTAGCTACATTTTTTGCAAAATTTTGCTTTTAAGCAAATGTTCTCGACTTAATAATTTTCGGTCTCGGGCTATTAAGATAAATTATTAAGTCTCGTATATTTTCTAAGCAAAATTTGACAAAAAAAAACTACCCGCAGTTTATCTGATAAAATTCAGAGCTCCTGGTATATAACCTATGACTTTTTATTAGATTAGCAGAAAAAATTAAAAATTTTTCGACCCATGAAGAATATTTGTGGAAAAGTTGATGAATCACTATTCTTAAAAGTATCGTAAGGCTAAATTCAATAATCTATGAATAGTTTTGAGTTGTTTCCATTAGCTGCCAGTTTTTTCATATGTTATCTTATATGAATAAAAGTATAAAACTTGTTTTTATTCCTCTCTCTCTCTCTCTCTCTCTCTCTCTCTCTCTCTCTCTCTCTCTCTCTGTTTTTAAATTCTACTTGCTTAAACGTCAGTAATCCGCGATCAGAGAACACGACAAGTCAGGTTTCATAAATATTAACCATGGTGAACCCTGGTGCTCTGTGCTGAGGCGACTGTTATTATTACTCTCTATGAATAACTTTTACAATCTGCTCCAACTAAGCTCCAATATAGAACTTCAGGCATAAAACTGGTTCACATACTTACTTAACATTCTTACACTTAATCAATAGAAAACTCAAAGATTTATATCTTGAAATAAAGATATATTCAAAAGGCGAGCACGTTAAACTCCTAGGCATATATTTAAATTATAACCTTAGCTGGGTAAACGATATTGATCAATTAAATGGAAGGCTCTCAAGCACGATATTTCTCCTTATGGAAATTAAAAAGCATTTTCGAAATCGACATCCTGAAAACCATCTACTTTTCTCTTTTCCATTCTAGACTTTCCTATGCAGTGGTTTTATGACGCAACTCCCATCATGCATCAATAGTCAACAAAAGAAGGCTATGAGGGTAATTGTAAATGCCAAGTTTAAGAAATATTTTCAATCTAATTTCATTAAACTGAGTATTATGCCCCCTCCCTTAATTTCTTATTTTCTATGCCCTCATCGAGATTCATAGGAGTGCGTCCATTTTTCCACTCAGTCTGATTACCATGAGCATAACACACGTACTGCTGGACCTCTTAGAGGACCTTTTATGTAATCATTTATCACCTCAAATTAAGCAGCTAAACCTATTGCCCTTCAAAAAATATGTGAGAATGTAAATAGTTTCATTCTAAAGTATTGTTTTTATTCAATTGACGAATTAATTAGGACACACTATAGTGCCAATCCAAACTCCAGTGTTTATAATTCGTCGTCAAATTTACAAAGTGGTGTATATGGGTTTTAACAACTTTGGAGG
Organism: Rutpela maculata; assembly: GCA_936432065.2. Lineage (NCBI taxonomy): Eukaryota > Metazoa > Arthropoda > Insecta > Coleoptera > Cerambycidae > Rutpela > Rutpela maculata. Next base: position 165,365,201 of record OW386288.2, read on the forward strand.
AGACACTTTTAAAGTTTTACCGGTTTTTCATTTTGTCACCACCCGAGAAGTATTAGACCAGTTGTATTGAGTTTTTGAGCACACTTATAATATATTATAGGTGATTAAATGCTGATATGGGCAAAACCAGAAATGTCAGCTAGAAAGAGTAATATTGAAAATAATTGAGTAGTTTTTTTATTAAACATTTTCATATATATCATTAAAAAATATTGGAGAAAATACAAAAGGAGTCATCTATTTCTATTAGAAAACGTTAAAATAAATATTTTAAACGAGACAAATTAAGAAGAATCATTTTTTTTTAAATGAGGAAGGTTTCTATAAAAACATTGATGGCAAAAGGACAACAGAGATAAATATTTCTTTAGTGAAAGCATAAGGCGAGCATTATAACTTTTTAATTTTTGTCTTTGTGGTGTCTTCATTTCTGGGAAAGGAAACTGTTTGAAATTGTTCTTCCCTGTGTCCAATTTAAGGAGTCATCAGATTCAGAATTCATTTAGTCAGATTGTTGCACTGTTAAAATCTGCATATTTCGGGGAAGAGTTTTAAAATCCAAAAAGTCTCTATGTCATTTCGTGGAAATATAGGTATATTTTGTACAAGCTAATGTTATGATCGGTATTAGTTGACTGGGCACGAAATGTCCCCAGCCTGTTTAATAGCTGCAGTTATAGCACTGTGTGCCGAGTCGCCTTGTCACACTTTTTCAAAAATAAATATAGACAACTTGACATTTCTGATGAACCTCGTTTGCTTTGAGTTTCATACCAAGTGTAACAGTGGCAATCTCTTGAAGAAAGATTATAAATAGTAAAATTGAAGCAAGCACGGCGTTGCTTATAAAATACAGCACTTTCACTTGAGGTTGGCAATTGAATGACTTGCAGTAAGTGGAAAACAGCACTGATAACTTTACTATAGTTTATTTCTCATTCTTTACGTTTAACTTTTATTTCCCTTACATCGTTTTTCTGCTTCTATTCGTGATTTAAATAACTCTCTTTAAGTGATATTTTAACAAATTCATCGCCATTATTGTAAGTCATATATAACGTGTATTGATCCTTTTTTGGACGACGAAAAGAGATTTAAGGATTTGAATATCTTCCTCTACAAGAAGGCAGTGCCCGTTTCTGAGGAATCGCCAAGTTCTGTAACAATAGTTTTTCCATAATACCAACGTTTATGATGTAGCATCTTAATTTCTTCTCCATTCTGTATAATTTCACCTTTTTTATACAAGTAAGGTCACTGGAAACCACTACATTTCGTTTTCCATCTTTCCACTCCACTATCCATATTAGCTAAAACTTGCTAGTTAACTTCACAATAGGCCGAATATGGCATATATATGCCATGAAATGGAGCCTTAATAAGCTTGAACCCTTGAAGGAGTAGGTGATCACACTTGGATGTATTTCATATTCGCCTGTTTGTTTCAAAATTTATTCTCCATATTACATATACACCTAAACTAAAAAACGTCATAACATCTAAGCTAATAGAATAACTCTAGTGCCACTTAAAATCCCAAAAATCTCATTTTCGCCATTTTTTTATATACGCCATCTTGTAAATTTATTTTTGTACTTCTGCATTTATACTTATTATATTTTTATATTATGATGATGTGATTTGTTATATACATATGTATTTTTTGGATTATTTAAAATTATTCTAATTTATAAATCTGTTGCTTACCAACTACTTCTCTGTCACGCTGCAAATGTTCAATTATGTACATATAAAAATAAAATAAACAAAAATTATGTTCTAAGATTTTTATATTTTACATTGCCCTGTTTTAGTCACATTCGACTATTAGAGGACTTTTTAAATATCAAATACGTATGTTACACATTTTAGTCGACATCTATCGTACCCGTGCATGAACTTTACATACACGCGTAACCCTTTCCGGGAGGAAGGGGATAAGCGCGATAAGAAATCCAGGGATTCCCATTATAATACTAGCAATCGGTTAGTCTTGTAAAATGAAGTGTACTCGAAACGCTGATAGCTGATTTGGTGCTCGGAAAATATGTGCCATTTTAGATGTTGAGAGGTATTTAAGTTGGAGCTGAGTTGGTCCCGGCGAGGAAGTGCTTAGAAACTTCCTCGATACGAGGAAAGAGATCGTCGATAAGCCGGGGACCATGCACTGCAGGCATATTCTACTCAGAATTGTACTAGAACTCGAGTTCAAGATCCTCCTTGAAACGTAATGCACTTTCTGTTAGTATGCGAAATCATGAATTTCGCGTATACATATAGTTCTCTAGTTTCCCATTTCAATAAAATGGATATTGTTTTGGAGGATTAAATTTTAATTAACGCTTTTCTAAGGTTAAGATTTTGTCAATGTTTCCATTAGTGCAGTTTATATACTGCTCTTTTTGTTTAAAAATGTTATTAAAAAAATATTGTAAGTTATAAGAAATACGAAAGCTATTAGATCAGATATTAGATATAAATAATCTGTAATAGTATACTGTAATAATAGTATATTATTCAACGAGCGGTAATGTAGGTAATAGCTCACGCAGATGAAAATTTACAGCACGAGCCGTAGGCGAGTGCTGTAATTCATCAAGTGAGTTATTACCATTGCCGCAAGTTGAATACTATACTTTATCTACGATTATAACAATAAATATTAAATTGAGAAAATTTTGTTTAAATTACTCAGTTTGTTTATTAATAAAATTAACTGTAAAATTTTAATTTTTGTTCACCCTTTTATATTTGTTGTCTTCAAAGATTTATCCACCTTTAAGCGGAGGTAGAATATGATTTTTAATCGAAATGGTGCACAAACTGCTTGTAGACAAAAATCAGCTTTGTAGATTAATATTACGCGGCGGAAAATGCAAAACTTCTCCGCGAACTGCAATAGCCCGGAGCGCATATTCGGTCAAAAGTCTTGTTTTTTTCATGTTAGAGAAAAAATTAAAAAAACATCGGAAAGCTCAATCAATTCTCTTTACATAAGCTGAAAAAAATGATAGTTATCGAGATATTCGAGGAAATGTAAGAAATTACACGTTTTCCTATAGAGCGTATGCAAATTTTAAAAAAATAATTTTTCTCAGAAACCTCTGTTTCGAAGGGCCAAGATTAACGGAGCGTCAAAGTAGTACATGATATTAAGTGAACATCATATATGAGATCGATTCCAGTTAATTATCGATTAATTACGGTGACAAAATGAAGAAAATTTACCGAAAAAAAAGTCCCAAATCCCGCCCCCTCTAATTCCTTCATTTTTATCGGAATTCAAAAAATAAAAAATAGAGTTTTAACAAATTTAATTATATGGAAGTTAACTAGAGTAGTTTTTTGGCGTAGGAGCCAAGATTAAAAAGTTGCCAACTGTAGAAGCTCAAAATTTGCGATTTTTTGCCGTACATGGTCAACATTATATCAGTAGTTATTTCCGAAACGAAAAAAAAAAAAATCAAAATTCTGATGGAAGCAAAACATTCATAGTGGAAAATTCTCGTTTGACCTTATTGCTTATTTCAAGCTACCTCCCACCGTTTCGGAGATATTTGCGAAAAATAGCAAAAAACAGTCGAAAAAATTGCAAAAACATGCAATCTTGACACGTTCATATTTTTCGAAAAACACCATTGGGACGGCCGTACGATGTCGCGACGTAAAGAGGAAGTCTTCCAGATAAACCTGATCGTAAATTGCACGGCGAAATTCGAAAATTTGGCTCGGTATCAAGGAATCAAAAGTAGCATTTTGTGACATTTCAGAAAATCTTTATAGATATTAACGCGAATAATCTGTCACTACCTCCTTGGCTCCACCTTCGTGTGTTATGTGTTACGTCGATTGGACAGGCTAGGCATGAAGATAATGGTGATTGGCTCTGTACCTAGCGTGAGTTATAATATCTCACGCATTATAACTCACGCTGTTTGTTTATGGATACTATTAATTGATTAAAAGCAGTTCATTAATTAGTATATAACCTAATAAGAGTAGATGAAGGTATTTATTTTCCCTCCTCATTTGGTACCTTTTATTAATTAATCATTTTTTCTGTTAGATGACCACCCTACATATTTTCTTGAGTAAAATTATTCGAGGCCTTGTTTCTGACAAAAATGACAACTACGTTTTTCTTATTAGGATTCTGTGCCACATGTATATGTTTTCTAAAATAATGCAAGTAAAATCTACAAAATAATACAATTACCCAGTATTTTAGTGGAAAATAACCTCTACGCCTGTAACTTTTCCGTCAAAGGTACACTTAGGGGGGGGGGGGTTCTTTGATAAATTATAAATAAAAATAAAAATATAAAAATTATGTATTTTGCTGAAGTTTTGGAAAGTTTTATTAAGAAATTGTTTGTGTCCTGTGTATATTAAATACATAGCTTTAAGAATATATTTTTTTCTACAACATAGAAATATGTCCATTAAACGATCGTAAAATCAATCATAAGCAGCTACATTTTGCACAGAATAGCATACTGCATATTGGACCTGACACGTTATGATTCATACTGCATTTGTTGCCTAGCAACTTGCCCAGCAACCGATTCACTATGAACCATTATGTGCTAGGAGGGCGGTCCGCTGTCGCTAGTGCGACGACTAGGGCGACGGCGGCTTTGAGAATATAACACTAGCGACGGGATATTTGAATATGTCACCAGTATTTCTGTCAATAATATTTTCGTGTATTCAAAGCAATAAAGAAAATATTTGCATATTTCTTTGTATCAATGTTTATTAGAATATTAAACGTGAGTGGTAGGTTGTCGCAGAAAAAATATAGTGTGCACGGTGGCCTACAACCAAATTTAAATCAAAGTTGTTGCCACTCGGATTTTTTTTTTTTAACACATTCTTAGATGTATGTAGAACCAATTTCCACGATATTCTACTTTTTTTGTTTAATGACAGCCACACAAAAAAAAGTGGTCTAGCTCGCGGACCAATTCAATTCAATTCAATTCAAAACAATTTTATTTAACATTATTAGTACAAGAATGCGCCTAGACCGAGCCCCGATTCAGAGCCGACCACACCACCACGTCGCGCAATGCCGTGGTAGATGGGTGGTCGGATGGGAAGGAGTCGGTTTTCGGCTTTAACAGCAGTTCAAATGATGAGGGTTAGAGGCCTCCTGTTTAAAAATAGAAAAACTTAAGCCTGACAGTTGCGGTTTAACTAGAACTAAGAACTAAGTTTAAAAACACTTAAAGCTACTTAAGGCTAGATTTAAAAACTTGGATTAGAGGGCGCGCGCACAACACACGCGCACTGGTTTTTAGAGTTTTGGTTAGTAATACGGGAAAAACTCAATGAAAAAACCCGTTCGAACGAGTCACAGTCTTCATCCGGTGGTCTGCCTGCCTCCGGAAAGGTAGGGTGACGGATCGGTGTGAAGTTAGCAGCTAAAAGTTAGCAGCCAATTATACGGAAACGCCCGAACATCCATAGACGTACGTGTAAACATATTATAAAATATAAAACATAATTTTAAATACACAGAAATCAAATAAAATGTGTTGTATTTATACATAATAGACGCAAATTATTTGTAGCCGTCTAAGTGGGTGAAAGGCACCCTAAAGTAATACAAAACAAATAGTATTTGTAAAAAAGAGCATCAATTTCAAAATTCTGGCGAAATAGACCTAATGGATGACAATTATAAAGTCTGCAAGGAAATTTTCTTAGCAGCATTCTGAGAGGGTGAAAAACACCCTATATTATATGAAAAATATTGCCCCTACGGGAAACGAAGCATTAATACAAAATTACAAGTAAAATAGACTTAAGGAATGGTACTATACATGCTAAAAGGACAATTTCTTAGCGACCGTCCAAGGGGATGAAAAACGCCCTTATATGACAAGAAAAACTAGTGCAGGTGTAAGAAACGACGTATCAAATTCGAAATACGCCTAAAATAGAGCTATTGCACGGTATTTATACATACTGGAAGGAAACGTTCTTAGCGGCCGTGTAAGGGGATGAAAGACACCCTTATATCACAAAGAAAAATATTGCTCGTACAGGAAACGGATGTCAATTTGAAAATACGCTTGCAATAGACCCAATATATGGTAATTATACATACTAGAAGGAAAAGTTCTTAGCGGCCGTGTAAGGGGATGAAACACACCCTTATATCACCAAAAAAAATATTGCTCGTACAGGAAACGGAGTGTCAATTTGAAAATACGGTTGCAATAGACCTACTGTATGGTATTTATACATACTAAAAGGAAAAGTTCTTAGCGGCCGTGTAAGGGGATGAAACACACCCTTATATCACCAAAAAAAATATTGCTCGTACAGGAAACGGAGTGTCAATTTGAAAATACGCTTGCAATTGACCCAATATATGGTAATTATACATACTAGAAGGAAAAGTTCTTAGCGGCCGTGTAAGGGGATGAAACACACCCTTATATCACCAAAAAAAATATTGCTCGTACAGGAAACAGAGTGTCAATTTGAAAATACGCTTGCAATTGACCCAATATATGGTAATTATACATACTAGAAGGAAAAGTTCTTAGCGGCCGTGTAAGGGGATGAAACACACCCTTATATCACCAAAAAAAATATTGCTCGTACAGGAAACGGAGTGTCAATTTGAAAATACGGTTGCAATAGACCTACTGTATGGTATTTATACATACTAAAAGGAAAAGTTCTTAGCGGCCGTGTAAGGGGTTGAAACACACCCTTATATCACCAAAAAAAATATTACTCGTACAGGAAACGGAGTGTCAATTTGAAAATACGGTTGCAATAGACCTACTGTATGGTATTTATACATACTAGAAGGAAAAGTTCTTAGCGGCCGTGTAAGGGGATGAAACACCCTTATATCACCAAAAAAAATATTGCTCGTACAGGAAACGGAGTGTCAATTTGAAAATACGGTTGCAATAGACCTACTGTATGGTATTTAAACATACTAAAAGGAAAAGTTCTTAGCGGCCGTGTAAGGGGATGAAACACACCCTTATATCACCAAAAAAAATATTTCTCGTACAGGAAACAGAGTGTCAACTTGAAATCACGCTTGCAATAGACCCAATGTATGGCATTTATACATACTAGAAGGAAAAGTTCTTAGCGGCCGTGTAAGGGGATGAAAGACACCCTTATATCACAAAAAAAAATATTGCTCGTACAGGAAACGGAGTGTCAATTTGAAAATACGGTTGCAATAGACCTACTGTATGGTATTTATACATACTAAAAGGAAAAGTTCTTAGCGGCCGTGTAAGGGGATGAAACACACCCTTATATCACCAAAAAAAATATTGCTCGTACAGGAAACGGAGTGTCAATTTGAAAATACGCTTGCAATTGACCCAATATATGGTAATTATACATACTAGAAGGAAAAGTTCTTAGCGGCCGTGTAAGGGGATGAAACACACCCTTATATCAACAAAAAAAATATTGCTCGTACAGGAAACGGAGTGTCAATTTGAAAATACGGTTGCAATAGACCTACTGTATGGTGGTTATACATACTAAAAGGAAAAGTTCTTAGCGGCCGTGTAAGGGGATGAAACATACCCTCATATCACCAAAAAAAATATTGCTCGTACAGGAAACGGAGTGTCAATTTGAAAATACGCTTGCAATTGACCCAATATATGGTAATTATACATACTAAAAGGAAAAGTTCTTAGCGGCCGTGTAAGGGGATGAAACACACCCTTATATCACAAAAAAAAATGTTACTCGTACAGGAAACAGAGTGTCAATTTGAAAATACGCTTGTAATAGACCCAATATATGGTAATTATACATACTAGAAGGAAAAGTTCTTAGCGGCCGTATAAGGGGATGAAACACACCCTTATATCACCAAAAAAAATATTTCTCGTACAGGAAACAGAGTGTCAACTTGAAATCACGCTTGCAATAGACCCAATGTATGGCATTTATACATACTAGAAGGAAAAGTTCTTAGCGGCCGTGTAAGGGGATGAAAGACACCCTTATATCACAAAAAAAAATATTGCTCGTACAGGAAATGGAGTGTCAATTTGAAAATACGGTTGCAATAGACCCAATGTATGGTATTTATACATACTAAAAGGAAAAGTTCTTAGCGGCCGTATAAGGGGATGAAAGATACCCTTATATCACAAAAAAAATATTGCTCGTACAGGAAACGGAGTGTCAAATTGAAAATACGCTTGGCATAGACCCAATGTATGGTATTTATACATACTAGAAGGAAAAGTTCTTAGCGCCCGTGTAAGGGGATGAAAGACACCCTTATATCACAAAAAAAATGTTACTCGTACAGGAAACAGAGTGTCAATTTGAAAATACGCTTGTAATAGACCCAATATATGGTAATTATACATACTAGAAGGAAAAGTTCTTAGCGGCCGTATAAGGGGATGAAACACACCCTTATATCACCAAAAAAAATATTTCTCGTACAGGAAACAGAGTGTCAACTTGAAATCACGCTTGCAATAGACCCAATGTATGGCATTTATACATACTAGAAGGAAAAGTTCTTAGCGGCCGTGTAAGGGGATGAAAGACACCCTTATATCACAAAAAAAAATATTGCTCGTACAGGAAATGGAGTGTCAATTTGAAAATACGGTTGCAATAGACCCAATGTATGGTATTTATACATACTAAAAGGAAAAGTTCTTAGCGGCCGTGTAAGGGGATGAAACACACCCTTATATCACCAAAAAAAATATTGCTCGTACAGGAAACGGAGTGTCAATTTGAAAATACGCTTGCAATTGACCCAATATATGGTAATTATACATACTAGAAGGAAAAGTTCTTAGCGGCCGTGTAAGGGGATGAAACACACCCTTATATCACCAAAAAAAATATTGCTCGTACAGGAAACAGAGTGTCAATTTGAAAATACGCTTGCAATTGACCCAATATATGGTAATTATACATACTAGAAGGAAAAGTTCTTAGCGGCCGTGTAAGGGGATGAAACACACCCTTATATCACCAAAAAAAATATTGCTCGTACAGGAAACGGAGTGTCAATTTGAAAATACGGTTGCAATAGACCTACTGTATGGTATTTATACATACTAGAAGGAAAAGTTCTTAGCGGCCGTGTAAGGGGATGAAACACCCTTATATCACCAACAAAAATATTGCTCGTACAGGAAACGGAGTGTCAACTTGAAATCACGCTTGCAATAGACCCAATGTATGGCATTTATACATACTAGAAGGAAAAGTTCTTAGCGGCCGTGTAAGGGGATGAAAGACACCCTTATATCACAAAAAAAAATATTGCTCGTACAGGAAACGGAGTGTCAATTTGAAAATACGGTTGCAATAGACCTACTGTATGGTATTTATACATACTAAAAGGAAAAGTTCTTAGCGGCCGTGTAAGGGGATGAAACACACCCTTATATCACCAAAAAAAATATTGCTCGTACAGGAAACGGAGTGTCAATTTGAAAATACGCTTGCAATTGACCCAATATATGGTAATTATACATACTAGAAGGAAAAGTTCTTAGCGGCCGTGTAAGGGGATGAAACACACCCTTATATCAACAAAAAAAATATTGCTCGTACAGGAAACGGAGTGTCAATTTGAAAATACGCTTGCAATTGACCCAATATATGGTAATTATACATACTAGAAGGAAAAGTTCTTAGCGGCCGTGTAAGGGGATGAAACACACCCTTATATCACCAAAAAAAATATTTCTCGTACAGGAAACAGAGTGTCAACTTGAAATCACGCTTGCAATAGACCCAATGTATGGCATTTATACATACTAGAAGGAAAAGTTCTTAGCGGCCGTGTAAGGGGATGAAAGACACCCTTATATCACAAAAAAAAATATTGCTCGTACAGGAAACGGAGTGTCAATTTGAAAATACGGTTGCAATAGACCCAATGTATGGTATTTATACATACTAGAAGGAAAAGTTCTTAGCGCCCGTGTAAGGGGATGAAAGACACCCTTATATCACAAAAAAAATGTTACTCGTACAGGAAACAGAGTGTCAACTTGAAATCACGCTTGCAATAGACCCAATGTATGGCATTTATACATACTAGAAGGAAAAGTTCTTAGCGGCCGTGTAAGGGGATGAAAGACACCCTTATATCACAAAAAAAAATATTGCTCGTACAGGAAATGGAGTGTCAATTTGAAAATACGGTTGCAATAGACCCAATGTATGGTATTTATACATACTAAAAGGAAAAATTCTTAGCGGCCGTGTAAGGGGATGAAACACACCCTTATATCACCAAAAAAAATATTACTCGTACAGGAAACGGAGTGTCAATTTGAAAATACGCTTGCAATAGACCTACTGTATGGTATTTATACATACTAAAAGGAAAAGTTCTTAGCGGCCGTGTAAGGGGATGAAACATACCCTCATATCACCAAAAAAAATATTGCTCGTACAGGAAACGGAGTGTCAATTTGAAAATACGCTTGCAATTGACCCAATATATGGTAATTATACATACTAGAAGGAAAAGTTCTTAGCGGCCGTGTAAGGGGATGAAACACACCCTTATATCACAAAAAAAAATGTTACTCGTACAGGAAACAGAGTGTCAATTTGAAAATACGCTTGTAATAGACCCAATATATGGTAATTATACATACTAGAAGGAAAAGTTCCTAGCGGCCGTATAAGGGGATGAAACACACCCTTATATCACCAAAAAAAATATTTCTCGTACAGGAAACAGAGTGTCAACTTGAAATCACGCTTGCAATAGACCCAATGTATGGCATTTATACATACTAGAAGGAAAAGTTCTTAGCGGCCGTGTAAGGGGATGAAAGACACCCTTATATCACAAAAAAAAATATTGCTCGTACAGGAAATGGAGTGTCAATTTGAAAATACGGTTGCAATAGACCCAATGTATGGTATTTATACATACTAAAAGGAAAAGTTCTTAGCGGCCGTATAAGGGGATGAAAGATACCCTTATATCACAAAAAAAATATTGCTCGTACAGGAAACGGAGTGTCAAATTGAAAATACGCTTGCAATAGACCCAATGTATGGTATTTGTACATACAAGAAGGAAAAGTTCTTAGCGCCCGTGTAAGGGGATGAAAGACACCCTTATATCACAAAAAAAATATTACTCGTACAGGAAACAGAGTGTCAATTTGAAAATACGCTTGTAATAGACCCAATATATGGTAATTATACATACTAGAAGGAAAAGTTCTTAGCGGCCGTATAAGGGGATGAAACACACCCTTATATCACCAAAAAAAATATTTCTCGTACAAGAAACAGAGTGTCAACTTGAAATCACGCTTGCAATAGACCCAATGTATGGCATTTATACATACTAGAAGGAAAAGTTCTTAGCGGCCGTGTAAGGGGATGAAAGACACCCTTATATCACAAAAAAAAATATTGCTCGTACAGGAAATGGAGTGTCAATTTGAAAATACAGTTGCCATAGACCCAATGTATGGTATTTAGACATACTAAAAGAAAGTTCTTAGCGGCCGTATAAGGGGATGAAAGATACCCTTATATCACAAAAAAAATATTGCTCGTACAGGAAACGGAGTGTCAAATTGAAAATACGCTTGCAATAGACTCAATGTATGGTATTTATACATACTAGACGGAAAAGTTCTTAGCGGCCGTATAAGGGGATGAAACACACCCTTACATCACCAAAAAAAATATTTCTCGTACAGGAAACAGAGTGTCAACTTGAAATCACGCTTGCAATAGACCCAATGTATGGCATTTATACATACTAGAAGGAAAAGTTCTTAGCGGCCGTGTAAGGGGATGAAAGACACCCTTATATCACAAAAAAAAATATTGCTCGTACAGGAAATGGAGTGTTAATTTGAAAATACGGTTGCAATAGACCCAATGTATGGTATTTATACATACTAGGGGATGAAACACACCCTTATATCACCAAAAAAAGTATTGCTCGTACAGGAAATGGAGTGTCAATTTGAAAATACAGTTGCCATAGACCCAATGTATGGTATTTAGACATACTAAAAGAAAGTTCTTAGCGGCCGTATAAGGGGATGAAAGATACCCTTATATCACAAAAAAAATATTGCTCGTACAGGAAACGGAGTGTCAAATTGAAAATACGCTTGCAATAGACCCAATGTATGGTATTTATACAATACTAGAAGGAAAAGTTCTTAGCGCCCGTGTAAGGGGATGAAAGACACCCTTATATCACAAAAAAAATGTTACGCGTACAGGAAACGGAGTGCCAATTTGAAAATACGCTTGTAATAGACCCAATATATGGTAATTATACATACTAGAAGGAAAAGTTCTTAGCGGCCGTATAAGGGGATGAAACATACCCTTATATCACAAAAAAAAATATTTCTCGTACAGGAAACAGAGTGTCAACTTGAAATCACGCTTGCAATAGACCCAATGTATGGCATTTATACATACTAGAAGGAAAAGTTCTTAGCGGCCGTGTAAGGGCTATCACAGAAAAAATATTGCTCGTGCAGGAAACGGAGTGTCAAATTGAAAATACGCTTGCAGTAGACCCAATGTATGGTAGTTATACATACTAAAGGGAAAAGTTCTTAGCGGCCGTGTAAGGGGATGAAAGGCACCCTTATATCACAAAAAAAAATATTGCTCGTACAGGAAATGGAGTGTCACTTTGAAAATACTCTTTCAATTTACCCAATGTATGGTAAAGGAAATGTTCTTCACGGCCATGTAAGGGGGTGAGATCGCAAGAAAAATTATTGTTGCTATAGGAAACGTACTATTAATTTGAAAATATGGCCGCAATAAACTCAATATATCGTAATTATCCATACTAAAAGAAAAAGTTCTTAGCGGGCGTGTAAGGGGTGAAAGACACCCTTATATCACAGGAACAAATATTGCTCGTACGACAAACAGAGTATCAGTTTGAAAATACGTCTACAATATATCTAATATATGATAGTTGTACATACTAAAAGGATAAGTTATTAGCGGCTTTCTAAGGGAGTGAAGGAAACCCTTTTATGATATAGAACTAATCGTTTGTAGTGGAAACGGTTTATCAATTTGAAAATAATCGTAGGATAAACGTAATGCATGATAATTGTACAAAGCAAGTGAAAAATGTCTTAAAGGTCGTCTAAGAGGGTGGAAATAGCCTTAAAAGTTTCATACCTTTTAAAGGTGTTTCCTCATGGAAACATTGCTCGTACAAGAAACGGAGTATCGACGTACAATAGCATGCTGTTTGTAAATACTACAGTTAAATGTTCTTTGCCAATGAGAGTGGTTTTTTGTATAAAATAAAATAATAATATTGTTACAACAGGATACAGATTATCACTTTCAACAAAGGCAGAAAATACTTAAAAGGACACCGCACGTTTTGTGGGTATATTGGTGGTGTGTCAAATTTGATGAATTTTTGATATGCTATAGTTCAAATGATTCTGAACAATAAGTTCCTTTGACGAATTATGGACAGTTTCTCTGATAGATGGCTCCGAAGACTGAACCTACCTCTCGATACCATACCATGATCTCTCAACACTACCGCAGTTATTGAAATAATAACTGTTGGAAATGAATAACCAGACTATTTACCATTATTTGGTCTTAGATTGATGTGCCTGAACTTTCGGTTTTGCCGGAAGGGACGTCAAATCACGTTTTTTCGAATGCACAAGTCCCGTTTTACTTCAATTTAATGATCATATATATAAGTAGCTCTATTAAAATTCACTATCTTAGTGAATAAGTAAGTACATGCATTGACTGTTCGAACATTGATGCTAGCTTGATACCGTATGCATCATAATCTTGGTATAAAACAGAGTTGATTTTATTTTTCAAGATATAAAATTGCAATTGTCTAGTCAATGAAAACAAATTATCTTTGAGACCTTTGAGTAGAATAGGCAGTGTTTGTTTATTTATAATACATTAAACCTTATTATTTTTAGTAAAAATTGCATAGCTAATTATTTTCATTTTTTTAAATATTTACTTATTTTAGTCATTCAATAATAGATTTATTTCAAATTAATTAAACCTTATTCATACAGAAATTAAATCCTATGTGCGGCATGTTAGGTTTTATAATAAGATTGACTTACTTTGGAACTTAGAAAAGCAATCGCAACGCATATACATATGTATATCTAGTTCATGTTTTCAACTGTTTTTAATATAATCTGCCTTTGTTTCATCCAGCCTTTCATTGTGCCTCGCACCGTGCATGTGTGGCTGGCTGCGACGCGTGATAGGGGAGGAATGTTGTTCTTTGTTAATCAATTTGAAATAAAATTTATTTTTTTGGTTTGATTTCTATTAAGGAATTATTAAAATAGGTAAATATTTAAAAAAATGAAAATAATCAGCTATGCAATTTTTTGCTAAAAATAATAAGGTTTAATGTATTATGAATAAACAAAAACTGCTTATTGTACTTGTAAAAATAATTAGTTTTCATTGACTAGATACAACTGCAATTTCATATCTAGAAAAGTAAAATAAACTTTGTATTGTACCAAGATTATGAAGTACCCGGTACTAAGCTAGCATCAATGTTCGATCAGCTAATGCACGTACTTACTTATTTATTAAGATAGTGAATTTTTATAAAGCTAGTTATATACATGATTAATGAATTGAAGTAAAACGGGTGTTATGCATTTGAAAAAAACGTGATTTGACCCCACTTCCGGCAAAACCGGAAGTTCAGGCACATCAATAAAAGACCAAATAATGGTAAATAGTCTGGTTATTCATTTCCAACAGTTATTATTTCAATAACTGCGGTAGTGTTGAGAGATCATGGTATAGTATCGAGAGGTAGGTTCAGTCTTCGGAGCCATCTATCAGAGAAACTGTCCATAATTCGTCAAAGGAACTTATTGTTCAGAATCATTTGAACTATAACATATCAAAAATTCATCAAATTTGACAGGCCACCAATATACCCACAAAACGTGCGGTGTCCTTTTAAGTATTATCTGCCTTTGTTGAAAGTGATAATCTGTTTCCTGTTGTAACAATATTATTATTTTATTTTATACAAAAAACCACCCTCATTGGCAAAGAACATTTAACTGTAGTATTTACAAACAGCATGCTATTGTACGTCGATACTCCGTTTCTTGTACGAGCAATGTTTCCATGAGGAAACATCTTTAAAAGGTATGAAACTTTTAAGACTATTTCCACCCTCTTAGACGACCTTTAAGACATTTTCCACTTGCTTTGTACAATTATCATGCATTAGGTTTATCCTACGATTATTTTCAAATTGATAAACCGTTTCCACTACAAACGATAAGTTCTATATCATAAAAAGGTTTCCTTCACTCCCTTAGAAAGCCGCTAATAACTTATCCTTTTAGTATGTACAACCATCATATATTAGATATATTGTAGACGTATTTTCAAACTGATACTCTGTTTCTCGTACGAGCAATATTTTTTCCTGTAATATAAGGGTTGTCTTTCACCCCTTACACGCCCGCTAAGAACTTTTTCTTTTAGTATGTATAATTACGATATATTGAGTTTATTTCGGGCATATTTTCAAATTAATAGTACGTTTCCTATAGCAACAATAATTTTTCTTGCAATCTCACCCCCTTACATGGCCGTGAAGAACATTTCCTTTACCATACATTGGGTAAATTGCAAGCGTATTTTCAAATTAACACTCCATTTCCTGTACGAGCAATATTTTTTTTTGTGATATAAGGGTGTCTTTCATCCCCTTACACGGCCGCTAAGAACTTTTCCTTCTAGTATGTATAAATACCATACATTGAGTCTATTGCAAGCGTATTTTCAATTTGACACTCCGTTTCCTGTACGAGCAATATTTTTTTTGTGATATAAGGGTATCTTTCATCCCCTTATACGGCCGCTAAGAACTTTTCCTTTTAGTATGTATAAATACCATACATTGGGTCTATTGCAACCGTATTTTCAAATTGACACTCCATTTCCTGTACGAGCAATTTTTTTTTTTGTGATATAAGGGTGTCTTTCATCCCCTTACACGGCCGCTAAGAACTTTTCCTTCTAGTATGTATAAATGCCATACATTGGGTCTATTGCAAGCGTGATTTCAAGTTGACACTCTGTTTCCTGTACGAGAAATATTTTTTTTGGTGATATAAGGGTGTGTTTCATCCCCTAGTATGTATAAATACTATACATTGGGTCTATTGCAACCGTATTTTCAAATTAACACTCCATTTCCTGTACGAGCAATATTTTTTTTTGTGATATAAGGGTGTCTTTCATCCCCTTACACGGCCGCTAAGAACTTTTCCTTCTAGTATGTATAAATGCCATACATTGGGTCTATTGCAAGCGTGATTTCAAGTTGACACTCTGTTTCCTGTACGAGAAATATTTTTTTTGGTGATATAAGGGTGTGTTTCATCCCCTTATACGGCCGCTAAGAACTTTTCCTTCTAGTATGTATAATTACCATATATTGGGTCTATTACAAGCGTATTTTCAAATTGACACTCTGTTTCCTGTACGAGTAACATTTTTTTTGTGATATAAGGGTGTCTTTCATCCCCTTACACGGGCGCTAAGAACTTTTCCTTCTTGTATGTATAAATACCATACATTGGGTCTATTGCAAGCGTATTTTCAATTTGACACTCCGTTTCCTGTACGAGCAATATTTTTTTTGTGATATAAGGGTATCTTTCATCCCCTTATACGGCCGCTAAGAACTTTTCCTTTTAGTATGTATAAATACCATACATTGGGTCTATTGCAACCGTATTTTCAAATTGACACTCCATTTCCTGTACGAGCAATATTTTTTTTTGTGATATAAGGGTGTCTTTCATCCCCTTACACGGCCGCTAAGAACTTTTCCTTCTAGTATGTATAAATGCCATACATTGGGTCTATTGCAAGCGTGATTTCAAGTTGACACTCTGTTTCCTGTACGAGAAATATTTTTTTTGGTGATATAAGGGTGTGTTTCATCCCCTTATACGGCCGCTAAGAACTTTTCCTTCTAGTATGTATAATTACCATACATTGGGTCTATTGCAACCGTATTTTCAAATTAACACTCCATTTCCTGTACGAGCAATATTTTTTTTTGTGATATAAGGGTGTCTTTCATCCCCTTACACGGCCGCTAAGAACTTTTCCTTCTAGTATGTATAAATGCCATACATTGGGTCTATTGCAAGCGTGATTTCAAGTTGACACTCTGTTTCCTGTACGAGAAATATTTTTTTTGGTGATATAAGGGTGTGTTTCATCCCCTTATACGGCCGCTAAGAACTTTTCCTTCTAGTATGTATAATTACCATATATTGGGTCTATTACAAGCGTATTTTCAAATTGACACTCTGTTTCCTGTACGAGTAACATTTTTTTTGTGATATAAGGGTGTCTTTCATCCCCTTACACGGGCGCTAAGAACTTTTCCTTCTTGTATGTATAAATACCATACATTGGGTCTATTGCAAGCGTATTTTCAATTTGACACTCCGTCTCCTGTACGAGCAATATTTTTTTTGTGATATAAGGGTATCTTTCATCCCCTTATACGGCCGCTAAGAACTTTTCCTTTTAGTATGTATAAATACCATACATTGGGTCTATTGCAACCGTATTTTCAAATTGACACTCCATTTCCTGTACGAGCAATATTTTTTTTTGTGATATAAGGGTGTCTTTCATCCCCTTACACGGCCGCTAAGAACTTTTCCTTCTAGTATGTATAAATGCCATACATTGAGTCTATTGCAAGCGTGATTTCAAGTTGACACTCTGTTTCCTGTACGAGAAATATTTTTTTTGGTGATATAAGGGTGTGTTTCATCCCCTTATACGGCCGCTAAGAACTTTTCCTTCTAGTATGTATAATTACCATATATTGGGTCTAGTACAAGCGTATTTTCAAATTGACACTCTGTTTCCTGTACGAGTAACATTTTTTTGTGATATAAGGGTGTCTTTCATCCCCTTACACGGGCGCTAAGAACTTTTCCTTCTTGTATGTATAAATACCATACATTGGGTCTATTGCAAGCGTATTTTCAATTTGACACTCCGTTTCCTGTACGAGCAATATTTTTTTTGTGATATAAGGGTATCTTTCATCCCCTTATACGGCCGCTAAGAACTTTTCCTTTTAGTATGTATAAATACCATACATTGGGTCTATTGCAACCGTATTTTCAAATTGACACTCCATTTCCTGTACGAGCAATATTTTTTTTTGTGATATAAGGGTGTCTTTCATCCCCTTACACGGCCGCTAAGAACTTTTCCTTCTAGTATGTATAAATGCCATACATTGGGTCTATTGCAAGCGTGATTTCAAGTTGACACTCTGTTTCCTGTACGAGAAATATTTTTTTTGGTGATATAAGGGTGTGTTTCATCCCCTTATACGGCCGCTAGGAACTTTTCCTTCTAGTATGTATAATTATCATATATTGGGTCAATTGCAAGCGTATTTTCAAATTGACACTCCGTTTCCTGTACGAGCAATATTTTTTTTGGTGATATGAGGGTATGTTTCATCCCCTTACACGGCCGCTAAGAACTTTTCCTTTTAGTATGTATAAATACCATACAGTAGGTCTATTGCAAGCGTATTTTCAAATTGACACTCCGTTTCCTGTACGAGTAATATTTTTTTTGGTGATATAAGGGTGTGTTTCATCCCCTTACACGGCCGCTAAGAACTTTTCCTTTTAGTATGTATAAATACCATACATTGGGTCTATTGCAACCGTATTTTCAAATTGACACTCCATTTCCTGTACGAGCAATATTTTTTTTTGTGATATAAGGGTGTCTTTCATCCCCTTACACGGCCGCTAAGAACTTTTCCTTCTAGTATGTATAAATGCCATACATTGGGTCTATTGCAAGCGTGATTTCAAGTTGACACTCTGTTTCCTGTACGAGAAATATTTTTTTTGGTGATATAAGGGTGTGTTTCATCCCCTTATACGGCCGCTAGGAACTTTTCCTTCTAGTATGTATAATTATCATATATTGGGTCAATTGCAAGCGTATTTTCAAATTGACACTCCGTTTCCTGTACGAGCAATATTTTTTTTGGTGATATGAGGGTATGTTTCATCCCCTTACACGGCCGCTAAGAACTTTTCCTTTTAGTATGTATAAATACCATACAGTAGGTCTATTGCAAGCGTATTTTCAAATTGACACTCCGTTTCCTGTACGAGTAATATTTTTTTTGGTGATATAAGGGTGTGTTTCATCCCCTTACACGGCCGCTAAGAACTTTTCCTTTTAGTATGTATAAATACCATACATTGGGTCTATTGCAACCGTATTTTCAAATTGACACTCCATTTCCTGTACGAGCAATATTTTTTTTTGTGATATAAGGGTGTCTTTCATCCCCTTACACGGCCGCTAAGAACTTTTCCTTCTAGTATGTATAAATG
The DNA here is from genome assembly GCA_936432065.2 of Rutpela maculata. Taxonomy (NCBI): domain Eukaryota; kingdom Metazoa; phylum Arthropoda; class Insecta; order Coleoptera; family Cerambycidae; genus Rutpela; species Rutpela maculata. Next base: position 165,384,664 of record OW386288.2, read on the forward strand.
CCATACATTGGGTCTATTGCAAGCGTGATTTCAAGTTGACACTCTGTTTCCTGTACAAGAAATATTTTTTTTGGTGATATAAGGGTGTGTTTCATCCCCTTATACGGCCGCTAAGAACTTTTCCTTCTAGTATGTATAATTACCATATATTGGGTCTATTACAAGCGTATTTTCAAATTGACACTCTGTTTCCTGTACGAGTAACATTTTTTTGTGATATAAGGGTGTCTTTCATCCCCTTACACGGGCGCTAAGAACTTTTCCTTCTAGTATGTATAAATACCATACATTGGGTCTATTGCAAGCGTATTTTCAATTTGACACTCCGTTTCCTGTACGAGCAATATTTTTTTTGTGATATAAGGGTATCTTTCATCCCCTTATACGGCCGCTAAGAACTTTTCCTTTTAGTATGTATAAATACCATACATTGGGTCTATTGCAACCGTATTTTCAAATTGACACTCCATTTCCTGTACGAGCAATAATTTTTTTTGTGATATAAGGGTGTCTTTCATCCCCTTACACGGCCGCTAAGAACTTTTCCTTCTAGTATGTATAAATGCCATACATTGGGTCTATTGCAAGCGTGATTTCAAGTTGACACTCTGTTTCCTGTACGAGAAATATTTTTTTTGGTGATATAAGGGTGTGTTTCATCCCCTTATACGGCCGCTAAGAACTTTTCCTTCTAGTATGTATAATTACCATATATTGGGTCTATTACAAGCGTATTTTCAAATTGACACTCTGTTTCCTGTACGAGTAACATTTTTTTTTGTGATATAAGGGTGTGTTTCATCCCCTTACACGGCCGCTAAGAACTTTTCCTTTTAGTATGTATAATTACCATATATTGGGTCAATTGCAAGCGTATTTTCAAATTGACACTCCGTTTCCTGTACGAGCAATATTTTTTTTGGTGATATGAGGGTATGTTTCATCCCCTTACACGGCCGCTAAGAACTTTTCCTTTTAGTATGTATAACCACCATACAGTAGGTCTATTGCAACCGTATTTTCAAATTGACACTCCGTTTCCTGTACGAGCAATATTTTTTTTTGTGATATAAGGGTGTCTTTCATCCCCTTACACGGCCGCTAAGAACTTTTCCTTCTAGTATGTATAAATGCCATACATTGGGTCTATTGCAAGCGTGATTTCAAGTTGACACTCTGTTTCCTGTACGAGAAATATTTTTTTTGGTGATATAAGGGTGTGTTTCATCCCCTTACACGGCCGCTAAGAACTTTTCCTTCTAGTATGTATAATTACCATATATTGGGTCAATTGCAAGCGTATTTTCAAATTGACACTCCGTTTCCTGTACGAGCAATATTTTTTTTGTTGATATAAGGGTGTGTTTCATCCCCTTACACGGCCGCTAAGAACTTTTCCTTCTAGTATGTATAATTACCATATATTGGGTCAATTGCAAGCGTATTTTCAAATTGACACTCCGTTTCCTGTACGAGCAATATTTTTTTTGGTGATATAAGTGTGTGTTTCATCCCCTTACACGGCCGCTAAGAACTTTTCCTTTTAGTATGTATAAATACCATACAGTAGGTCTATTGCAACCGTATTTTCAAATTGACACTCCGTTTCCTGTACGAGCAATATTTTTTTTTGTGATATAAGGGTGTCTTTCATCCCCTTACACGGCCGCTAAGAACTTTTCCTTCTAGTATGTATAAATGCCATACATTGGGTCTATTGCAAGCGTGATTTCAAGTTGACACTCCGTTTCCTGTACGAGCAATATTTTTGTTGGTGATATAAGGGTGTTTCATCCCCTTACACGGCCGCTAAGAACTTTTCCTTCTAGTATGTATAAATACCATACAGTAGGTCTATTGCAACCGTATTTTCAAATTGACACTCCGTTTCCTGTACGAGTAATATTTTTTTTGGTGATATAAGGGTGTGTTTCAACCCCTTACACGGCCGCTAAGAACTTTTCCTTTTAGTATGTATAAATACCATACAGTAGGTCTATTGCAACCGTATTTTCAAATTGACACTCCGTTTCCTGTACGAGCAATATTTTTTTTGGTGATATAAGGGTGTGTTTCATCCCCTTACACGGCCGCTAAGAACTTTTCCTTCTAGTATGTATAATTACCATATATTGGGTCAATTGCAAGCGTATTTTCAAATTGACACTCTGTTTCCTGTACGAGCAATATTTTTTTTGGTGATATAAGGGTGTGTTTCATCCCCTTACACGGCCGCTAAGAACTTTTCCTTCTAGTATGTATAATTACCATATATTGGGTCAATTGCAAGCGTATTTTCAAATTGACACTCCGTTTCCTGTACGAGCAATATTTTTTTTGGTGATATAAGGGTGTGTTTCATCCCCTTACACGGCCGCTAAGAACTTTTCCTTTTAGTATGTATAAATACCATACATTGGGTCTATTGCAACCGTATTTTCAAATTGACACTCCATTTCCTGTACGAGCAATATTTTTTTTTGTGATATAAGGGTGTCTTTCATCCCCTTACACGGCCGCTAAGAACTTTTCCTTCTAGTATGTATAAATGCCATACATTGGGTCTATTGCAAGCGTGATTTCAAGTTGACACTCTGTTTCCTGTACAAGAAATATTTTTTTTGGTGATATAAGGGTGTGTTTCATCCCCTTATACGGCCGCTAAGAACTTTTCCTTCTAGTATGTATAATTACCATATATTGGGTCTATTACAAGCGTATTTTCAAATTGACACTCTGTTTCCTGTACGAGTAACATTTTTTTTGTGATATAAGGGTGTCTTTCATCCCCTTACACGGGCGCTAAGAACTTTTCCTTCTAGTATGTATAAATACCATACATTGGGTCTATTGCAAGCGTATTTTCAATTTGACACTCCGTTTCCTGTACGAGCAATATTTTTTTTGTGATATAAGGGTATCTTTCATCCCCTTATACGGCCGTTAAGAACTTTTCCTTTTAGTATGTATAAATACCATACATTGGGTCTATTGCAACCGTATTTTCAAATTGACAATCCATTTCCTGTACGAGCAATATTTTTTTTTGTGATATAAGGGTGTCTTTCATCCCCTTACACGGCCGCTAAGAACTTTTCCTTCTAGTATGTATAAATGCCATACATTGGGTCTATTGCAAGCGTGATTTCAAGTTGACACTCTGTTTCCTGTACGAGAAATATTTTTTTTGGTGATATAAGGGTGTGTTTCATCCCCTTATACGGCCGCTAAGAACTTTTCCTTCTAGTATGTATAATTACCATATATTGGGTCTATTACAAGCGTATTTTCAAATTGACACTCTGTTTCCTGTACGAGTAACATTTTTTTTTGTGATATAAGGGTGTGTTTCATCCCCTTACACGGCCGCTAAGAACTTTTCCTTTTAGTATGTATAATTACCATATATTGGGTCAATTGCAAGCGTATTTTCAAATTGACACTCCGTTTCCTGTACGAGCAATATTTTTTTTGGTGATATGAGGGTATGTTTCATCCCCTTACACGGCCGCTAAGAACTTTTCCTTTTAGTATGTATAACCACCATACAGTAGGTCTATTGCAACCGTATTTTCAAATTGACACTCCGTTTCCTGTACGAGCAGTATTTTTTTTGTTGATATAAGGGTGTGTTTCATCCCCTTACACGGCCGCTAAGAACTTTTCCTTCTAGTATGTATAATTACCATATATTGGGTCAATTGCAAGCGTATTTTCAAATTGACACTCCGTTTCCTGTACGAGCAATATTTTTTTTTGTGATATAAGGGTGTCTTTCATCCCCTTACACGGCCGCTAAGAACTTTTCCTTCTAGTATGTATAAATGCCATACATTGGGTCTATTGCAAGCGTGATTTCAAGTTGACACTCTGTTTCCTGTACGAGAAATATTTTTTTTGGTGATATAAGGGTGTGTTTCATCCCCTTACACGGCCGCTAAGAACTTTTCCTTCTAGTATGTATAATTACCATATATTGGGTCAATTGCAAGCGTATTTTCAAATTGACACTCCGTTTCCTGTACGAGCAATATTTTTTTTGTTGATATAAGGGTGTGTTTCATCCCCTTACACGGCCGCTAAGAACTTTTCCTTCTAGTATGTATAATTACCATATATTGGGTCAATTGCAAGCGTATTTTCAAATTGACACTCCGTTTCCTGTACGAGCAATATTTTTTTTGGTGATATAAGTGTGTGTTTCATCCCCTTACACGGCCGCTAAGAACTTTTCCTTTTAGTATGTATAAATACCATACAGTAGGTCTATTGCAACCTTATTTTCAAATTGACACTCCGTTTCCTGTACGAGCAATATTTTTTTTTGTGATATAAGGGTGTCTTTCATCCCCTTACACGGCCGCTAAGAACTTTTCCTTCTAGTATGTATAAATGCCATACATTGGGTCTATTGCAAGCGTGATTTCAAGTTGACACTCCGTTTCCTGTACGAGCAATATTTTTGTTGGTGATATAAGGGTGTTTCATCCCCTTACACGGCCGCTAAGAACTTTTCCTTCTAGTATGTATAAATACCATACAGTAGGTCTATTGCAACCGTATTTTCAAATTGACACTCCGTTTCCTGTACGAGTAATATTTTTTTTGGTGATATAAGGGTGTGTTTCAACCCCTTACACGGCCGCTAAGAACTTTTCCTTTTAGTATGTATAAATACCATACAGTAGGTCTATTGCAACCGTATTTTCAAATTGACACTCCGTTTCCTGTACGAGCAATATTTTTTTTGGTGATATAAGGGTGTGTTTCATCCCCTTACACGGCCGCTAAGAACTTTTCCTTCTAGTATGTATAATTACCATATATTGGGTCAATTGCAAGCGTATTTTCAAATTGACACTCTGTTTCCTGTACGAGCAATATTTTTTTTGGTGATATAAGGGTGTGTTTCATCCCCTTACACGGCCGCTAAGAACTTTTCCTTCTAGTATGTATAATTACCATATATTGGGTCAATTGCAAGCGTATTTTCAAATTGACACTCCGTTTCCTGTACGAGCAATATTTTTTTTGGTGATATAAGGGTGTGTTTCATCCCCTTACACGGCCGCTAAGAACTTTTCCTTCTAGTATGTATAATTACCATATATTGGGTCTATTACAAGCGTATTTTCAAATTGACACTCTGTTTCCTGTACGAGTAACATTTTTTTTGTGATATAAGGGTGTCTTTCATCCCCTTACACGGGCGCTAAGAACTTTTCCTTCTAGTATGTATAAATACCATACATTGGGTCTATTGCAAGCGTATTTTCAATTTGACACTCCGTTTCCTGTACGAGCAATATTTTTTTTGTGATATAAGGGTATCTTTCATCCCCTTATACGGCCGTTAAGAACTTTTCCTTTTAGTATGTATAAATACCATACATTGGGTCTATTGCAACCGTATTTTCAAATTGACAATCCATTTCCTGTACGAGCAATATTTTTTTTTGTGATATAAGGGTGTCTTTCATCCCCTTACACGGCCGCTAAGAACTTTTCCTTCTAGTATGTATAAATGCCATACATTGGGTCTATTGCAAGCGTGATTTCAAGTTGACACTCTGTTTCCTGTACGAGAAATATTTTTTTTGGTGATATAAGGGTGTGTTTCATCCCCTTATACGGCCGCTAAGAACTTTTCCTTCTAGTATGTATAATTACCATATATTGGGTCTATTACAAGCGTATTTTCAAATTGACACTCTGTTTCCTGTACGAGTAACATTTTTTTTTGTGATATAAGGGTGTGTTTCATCCCCTTACACGGCCGCTAAGAACTTTTCCTTTTAGTATGTATAATTACCATATATTGGGTCAATTGCAAGCGTATTTTCAAATTGACACTCCGTTTCCTGTACGAGCAATATTTTTTTTGGTGATATGAGGGTATGTTTCATCCCCTTACACGGCCGCTAAGAACTTTTCCTTTTAGTATGTATAACCACCATACAGTAGGTCTATTGCAACCGTATTTTCAAATTGACACTCCGTTTCCTGTACGAGCAGTATTTTTTTTGTTGATATAAGGGTGTGTTTCATCCCCTTACACGGCCGCTAAGAACTTTTCCTTCTAGTATGTATAATTACCATATATTGGGTCAATTGCAAGCGTATTTTCAAATTGACACTCCGTTTCCTGTACGAGCAATATTTTTTTTGGTGATATAAGGGTGTGTTTCATCCCCTTACACGGCCGCTAAGAACTTTTCCTTTTAGTATGTATAAATACCATACAGTAGGTCTATTGCAACCGTATTTTCAAATTGACACTCCGTTTCCTGTACGAGCAATATTTTTTTTTGTGATATAAGGGTGTCTTTCATCCCCTTACACGGCCGCTAAGAACTTTTCCTTCTAGTATGTATAAATGCCATACATTGGGTCTATTGCAAGCGTGATTTCAAGTTGACACTCTGTTTCCTGTACGAGAAATATTTTTTTTGGTGATATAAGGGTGTGTTTCATCCCCTTACACGGCCGCTAAGAACTTTCCCTTTTAGTATGTATAAATACCATACAGTAGGTCTATTGCAACCGTATTTTCAAATTGACACTCCGTTTCCTGTACGAGCAATATTTTTTTTGGTGATATAAGGGTGTTTCATCCCCTTACACGGCCGCTAAGAACTTTTCCTTCTAGTATGTATAAATACCATACAGTAGGTCTATTGCAACCGTATTTTCAAATTGACACTCCGTTTCCTGTACGAGTAATATTTTTTTTGGTGATATAAGGGTGTGTTTCAACCCCTTACACGGCCGCTAAGAACTTTTCCTTTTAGTATGTATAAATACCATACAGTAGGTCTATTGCAACCGTATTTTCAAATTGACACTCCGTTTCCTGTACGAGCAATATTTTTTTTGGTGATATAAGGGTGTGTTCCATCCCCTTACACGGCCGCTAAGAACTTTTCCTTCTAGTATGTATAATTACCATATATTGGGTCAATTGCAAGCGTATTTTCAAATTGACACTCTGTTTCCTGTACGAGCAATATTTTTTTTGGTGATATAAGGGTGTGTTTCATCCCCTTACACGGCCGCTAAGAACTTTTCCTTCTAGTATGTATAATTACCATATATTGGGTCAATTGCAAGCGTATTTTCAAATTGACACTCTGTTTCCTGTACGAGCAATATTTTTTTTGGTGATATAAGGGTGTGTTTCATCCCCTTACACGGCCGCTAAAAACTTTTCCTTCTAGTATATATAATTACCATATATTGGGTCAATTGCAAGCGTATTTTCAAATTGACACTCCGTTTCCTGTACGAGCAATATTTTTTTTGGTGATATAAGGGTGTGTTTCATCCCCTTACACGGCCGCTAAGAACTTTTCCTTTTAGTATGTATAAATACCATACAGTAGGTCTATTGCAACCGTATTTTCAAATTGACACTCCGTTTCCTGTACGAGCAATATTTTTTTTGGTGATATAAGGGTGTGTTTCATCCCCTTACACGGCCGCTAAGAACTTTTCCTTTTAGTATGTATAAATACCATACAGTAGGTCTATTGCAACCGTATTTTCAAATTGACATTCCGTTTCCTGTACGAGCAATATTTTTTTTGGTGATATAAGGGTGTGTTTCATCCCCTTACACGGCCGCTAAGAACTTTTCCTTCTAGTATGTATAATTACCATATATTGGGTCTATTGCAAGCGTATTTTCAAATTGACATCCGTTTCCTGTACGAGCAATATTTTTCTTTGTGATATAAGGGTGTCTTTCATCCCCTTACACGGCCGCTAAGAACGTTTCCTTCTAGTATGTATAAATACCGTGCAATAGCTCTATTTTAGGCGTATTTCGAATTTGATACGTCGTTTCTTACACCTGCACTAGTTTTTCTTGTCATATAAGGGCGTTTTTCACCCCCTTGGACGGTCGCTAAGAAATTGTCCTTTTAGCATGTATAGTACCATTCCTTAAGTCTATTTTACTTGTAATTTTGTATTAATGCTTCGTTTCCCGTAGGGGCAATATTTTTCATATAATATAGGGTGTTTTTCACCCTCTCAGAATGCTGCTAAGAAAATTTCCTTGCAGACTTTATAATTGTCATCCATTAGGTCTATTTCGCCAGAATTTTGAAATTGATGCTCTTTTTTACAAATACTATTTGTTTTGTATTACTTTAGGGTGCCTTTCACCCACTTAGACGGCTACAAATAATTTGCGTCTATTATGTATAAATACAACACATTTTATTTGATTTCTGTGTATTTAAAATTATGTTTTATATTTTATAATATGTTTACACGTACGTCTATGGATGTTCGGGCGTTTCCGTATAATTGGCTGCTAACTTTTAGCTGCTAACTTCACACCGATTGTCGTGGCAACGTGCATAGAGATCTCTGAGGGAGGTGTACCTATCTGAGTCTGAAATGAGGCGCATAAATTTGTGTTCTAAGACTTTAAATTTATTCATTGTCGTGGCCGGGATGCTGCACCACACCGGCGCCGCGTATGTGATGGCCGGCCTGATCACCATCGTGTACAACAACTTTTTATTCGTCCTGTTTAGTCCGCTACCCCGCGCCAGGAGCGGGTACAGACTCCTGGACATGGAGTAGACCTTGCGTACCGTCTCGTTGATGTGTGTATTGAATGTCAGCCGTCTGTCTAAGTTGACCCCCAAATATTTCACGCACCGCTTTATTGGAATGTGGCGGCTCCCTATCGAAAGTGGTGTGAGAATTCGGTTCTCGGTAAAGCGGCGCGTGAAAAGAATCGACTCCGACTTCTCGGCGTTGATCCGGATCTTCCACTTGTCGTAATACGCCGTGGCACGAGCCATGTGCGCCTTCAGCAGCATGTTCGCTGCTTGTGCGTTGTGTGAATGCGCGTACATGGCCGTGTCGTCGGCGTACTTGGCAAGATTCGTATTCGGGAACTCCGGGAAGTCGGAGACGTACAGGTTGTACAATTTTGGTGACAGGGGGACGCCCGCGCGGATGTCCCGTCGAGTTGAAAGGTTGTTATTCACTCTGACCTGCAGTGATCTGCCTGTCAGGAAAGAGTGAATTAGTTTGGTGATATGCGTCGGAAAGTTAAGCGTGTTTAGTTTGTAGAGTAAGCCCGGGATCCATACGGTATCGAAGGCTTTCTCAATATCGAGGAGCACCATTACTGTGCTCTTTCCGCGGTTGCACTGCACTTTGACGTCATTCACGATCCTGACGACCTGGCGTACCGTGCCCCTGCCTTTCCTGAAACCAAACTGACATTCGTCGTCGATGTGGAGTTCATCCTGGGCAGAGTCTAGTCTGACCAGGATGACCTTCTCCATCAAATTAGAAATCGCCGACAGCAGCGAGATCGATCGATAACTGCCGGCGAGTTTGGCGTCCTTATTTGGTTTCAAGATCGGCACGACCACGGCACGCTTCCACTGACTTAGCCAGTGTTGTAGCCGCAGGATCGCGTTGACAATATACGTCAATTGTACAATGCCTTTCCGCGGAAGATATTTGAGCAGCCTGTATTCGATACAGTCTGCCCCCGGGGCCTTGTCATTAGGTAGAGTCCGGACAATGCCTGCTACCTCCGATGGCTTGGCCATGACTTTTAGAAATTCGCGTCTGGTCAATTGGATGTCATGGCCAATCAGTTCGTTAATGTCATTTTCGATGCGGTCGTGTTCCGGGTTGTTTGGTATTTGTGGGTTGTGGATGTCCGCAAAGTGATTAGCTAAGTCCTCCATTTTTTGGGCGTCTGTCATTGCTGTCTGTCCGTTAGCGTTAGTCAGCACGGGTATCGCCACCCGCGTATTTCTCATGGCCCTCGACAGCTTCCACAGGCTCGCGGACCAGGCTAGTGTATCTTTATGTATTTGAACCAGCTGTGACCGAATCCGAAGTAAGAATTGTCAGATTGGCTCGTTTTTCACCCCAAACCTCAAAGAAACACCCCCCAAAAAATGGTCTGTCCGGTGGACCATACTATGTATTACATGCTTATGTATTTGGACCCTCTGAAACAGAATCCGAAGTCAGAATTGTCAGATTGGCTCGTTTTTCAGTTTTTCACACCAATGTATCCTTACCAAATACTTAAAGTATACACTGGTATGGTCCGCCGGACAGACCATTTTTTTTGGTAGAGGTTTGGGGTTGGGGGTGAAAAATAAGGCAATCTGACAATTCTTACTTCATATTCTGTTTCAGCGGGTCCAAATACATAAGGATGCACTAGTATGGTCCGCCGGACAGACCATTTTTTGGGTGGGTGTTTCTTTGTGGTTAGGGGTAAAAACAAGCCAATCTGACAATTCTGACTTCGGATTCGGTTTCAGCGGGTCCAAATACATAAGAACACACTAGCCTGATCCGCAGGCTAGACCACTTTTTTTTGTGTGGCTGTATCATTAAACAAAAAAGTAAAATACTTGTAAAAAAAAATTCCACGCTGAATGATTTTAAATATCGTGGAAATTGGTTCTATATACATCTAAGAATGTGTTTAAAAAGAACTCCGAGAAGTAACAACTTTAATTTAGATTTGGTTGTAGGCTACCGTGTGTGCAACTCGCACAAACTGGCAATTTTGTACTCGTATGAATTGCAGCCCTCGCCTTCGGCTCATGCTGCAAACTTTTACACTCATGCAAAATGAGCCTCATTTTGTGCTTATTGCATAATACCTATATTATGTTATAATTAATATTCATAAATATTTATTACTTACACAAAACTGTTGATATAGTTGATATTACTTTCACATCCAGTGGAAGTATAATAACTCAAAACAATTTCTGAAAATTTGCATTATTCAAATAGGCTTAGAATGTCATGAAACGTCGAAGCTTTAAGTTTGAACAAATAATTTTCTGTAACTTTTTTGTGCGCACGATTATCCTGGAACCGTTTAAGATATTGACTTGAAATTTTGTACATGTATGTATTTTAACGAGGTCTAGAATTAGATTATATTTTGATCTTATTCCGTTGAAGGGTTTGGGGGTAAATTGAGTTAAATATGTAAATCAAGCAAGTAAGAGTCCATAAAATTGATATTTATTATTTATAGGAGAAGCGAAGGTCTACACAAATTTTTGGCACCAGCCACCCCCATCCCATTTTTAAAGGGGTGAAGAAAACAAAATTGTGATTTAGTGTGTGTACAAGAACTAATGCTAGTGTGTGTACAAGAACCAAAGCCCTCAAAATTTTGTTTCATTTCATCCACTGCTAGTTCCTGATTGGTCAAAGGTGCGTTAGAATGAGATTATATTCATTATAAGTTAGGTTGGAATAATCAATCATTATTTGTCATTTGTTAAATGTAGAATGCAATGATTATACGATAGTCGTGGATAAACATATTTTTAGTCAATACACACGACAATATGTGGTTCTGAGTGCTGACACGTTTAAATTCGCACGCAACTTTGACACCACTACGACTTCCGCGGAAACGGAAACCATTATTTAAAAGCTTAAATACTCAGCAATGAAATTAGGTGTAGATTTTCTTGGTTCATCGAGCGCATCAAACTGAAATATACATTAAAAGTTCGGAAAAACGTCACAAATTACAAATAAATTGCAAACATGCTTACTTTCAAATGCTATTATTACGACTTACTGTTGTTTTTCAAATGTAAAACGTATAGAAATATAAATCATATGTTCGACTATAAATAAATAACGTTTAATGATTTTAAGGTGAACTTTTTATTTTTATGAAATTAGTGGGCGAAAATGTATAGCTTTTCTACCCTTGTCCTATGCAAAGATATTCTATGGCAGAAATTTCAATTAATTACAATTTTAGTGTAAATAATTATTAATGTGATTAATAGTATATTACGTAATGAGCGATGTAAGAAGCATATTACGCACGAATGGAAAAGTTACGCACGATGCCGCATAGCGGCGAGTGCGTATTTCCACGAGTGCGCAATTGCTTTGCAACTCGAATTATGTACTATACTTTACCTACGATCATATTTATTTATTTATTTAGTAAAATCTGGATTTAGTTTTCTAATCAACAATATTATTCAACAAATATTATGTCAGTTTTGACAGCGTTTGAAAATTATGTAGGCGCATTTATTTTTTTAAACCCCGCGTTAGCGATATAAGCCACATATATATATAAGCCACGTGTCCCGTGCGTTTTGTTTACTGTGCGATTTGTTTACAGTGCGATTTGTTTACAGTGCGTTTTGTTTACAATACGTAAAATTCAACTTAAAATTATAAAATTACTTCCAACGGTTTACCTATGTCAACATATTTTTTAGATTACAATAAATATTATTATTTTTTTACAGTAATGTTATCTTAACTGGAGCACTAAATAGGTACTTATACTTGGTGTCATGTGTGGAGTATATAAAATTTGTTGGTCACGACCTGTCTCTACAAATTTCAACAGTTTGAATCAACCCCGTTACTTGCATGCTCTGTCCCATATTTGCAAATTCAGTTTAGCTTTTATCAGCCATTTATATTCCGGGGACCGAAAATAGACATTTCTATTTGTTCTAAAGTAGTACTCGGAAACTACTGAATATTTCTCTAACATGCTAATGAGGTTTTAGAACGAAACGACGGTCTACGAATTAATATTTAAATAAATTAAAGTTTTATTTGAACCAACACTAGGTCCTAAGTTAGGATTGAGGTGCAACTGGCAAAATTAACTTTTACTGGTGCTTAAGATTATTTAGTTTATTTCTCGAGGGTAATATATCAAGGGATTATGATTTTACCATTCTATAGATAATAAAATAAAGAAAGAAATAAGAATATGCAAATTATTTGAAGAACCCCCAACTTTTTAATGTTTATTTATAAATTTTGTACTTATTGCTCAATAATTCTGGCAAATGGCCATATAGATATAAAAGATGTTTGTTTTTCAATTTTCCATCACATCATTGAAAAATATACAGGGTGTTTCATTTGAGCAAATTCAATTCAAATGGGGTCATTTAGTCAAATTTAATATTGCACTTTTTATTACAATTGTGCGAAGTAATCATCAAATAATTATTAAACTGAAAATTTGAGCTCGATCCGATATGTAGTTCCAGAAATATACTGCTTTAAAATCTAATTCTTCATAAGCTGAGGCGGTCGAATCGCTGACGTAAATGTCTCCACAGTCCTACCTTGCTTACCTAATAACCTTGCCCACCGCAATCGAAAACCCGACATCTAAATATACTCATATTATCAAAAATACGATATCCCGAACCATGTCGATACGGAAAGAGGAAGACTTAATCCGCATTGTAAATCGCACGCCGAAATTCGAAAATTCGGCTCGACATGAACGAATCAAAATTGACATTTTTGGCATTTTTCGTTATATAAACTATTTCTTATCTGAATAACAGATGAGGGTATTAATTTCTTATTCCGGATCTTAGACTACTAGGCAAGCGGGTCAGCTACGTCTACGTCTTCCGATGCGATAGAGACATTCACGTCACACAGCTATAACATGAAAGCGCCACGTGCTGATATGTTCTTGATTAATTTTGAAGCCTATAGAGACCCTAAAAAATTCTCTTTTTTGCATTTCGCTCTAAAATTACTAGATCTTTCAGAAAATGTAAAAAAAAATGGTAAATGACCCATTGTATAAATTTTAAAATCATTTTTGGCTGACCCGTATACTTTTAGGAAGTGAAAATTATTCAGAATCATCACAGATGTTTCGTAACTGGTATTAATATACTTTTGATTAAAATCCATAATTGTAACTGCAGTGGTTCTTTCAATATGAATGTGTAGTAGGGTGATCCTTAGTTATACTTGACGATATTTTTTTCTTACAATTTTTTCGGCTTCACCCCCTAAAGTGGTTCCAATTATTTAAGAAATGAAGTATACAAAATTTTAACTCAATCGGATAACGCTAACCCGTGCCCCAAGGCAATTAAAATTTACCATCAGACGCAATTTCATCGATATTTTTTCTTACAATTTTTTCGGCATCACCCCCTAAAGTGGTTCCAATTGTTTAAAAAATGAAGTAGGTATACATAATTTTAGCTCAATTGGATAACGCTAACCCGTGACCCAAGGCAATTAAAATTCACCATCAGACGCAATTTTCATCTATTTTCAATAGTATCTCGTGAACTGTTGATTACATCGAAATGTTATAGATACATAATTGGAAGAAAATTTATTTTTATAAAACGTCATTTCTTTGCATTTTTCTCATATATTTAACAGTTGAATAGGAATAATGAAGCTTTGGTTGGATTAAACAGGCATCAGAATATTCATGTTCTCGTTGAAATGCCAGGATACACGTCTAATGTCCCATGAATTAATCGAAGAACACGTAAGCACTGAACCACTGACAGCCAGTTTCGATGGTTAACTAATGGTTAGTCTTTGACCATAGATTTACTATGAAAATCCGTTTCACAATATCTGGTTAATTTTAAGGTCTTGGTTATATTATAGTTAAGCAAATCAGTAGAATAGGTATTGATAAACCAATAATTCGTGGTTAACTAAACGTATAACATCAAGATGCAGATTGCACCGCTAGTGCAAATACAAATTTTTGTTTAATTTAACTTCGAAGATATATTAGAAACAGAACAAATTAAATGGGCTATTTTTCCAGTTTGGAACGTGGATATTTTCACCAATTTTTGGGCATACCTACCCAAGTATCTAATAACATTAAAAAGAAAAACAATCTTTATAATTATTATTTCAATTAAACATTAATACTTTTATTATTTTTATGTTTTTTAATACCCATTATATAATTAAATAAAACAAAAGAACGAAGTTTTATTAAATCTTTTAAATCTGTATATCCAGATTTACCGAGAGATGCACAGTACACATGCAGTAATCATATTTCTTCAGGAGTAAATTTGTTACCTTTCTTATCGATATGTATTTATTTTTCATTTGCGAAAATGCATAGATATAACTTCAATAGGTACATTTGGAAAATAATGCTAAATTCAATAATTATTTCTTTACAAATTTCAGATATACAAACTAATGTAATAATGACAAAGTAATAACACAATCATATTGAGCATATTTTATGAATTATTGTAGTTAGTTTCTCCTTTCTTTTTAAAATATATGTGGAATATCTGTCAAAAACTTCAGAAACTCATACCAACCATTCAAAACTTAAACTTAACCGTTGGTTACATTACTAATCATAAAATAAAGTTTGTGAAATGCATATATGTATTTACTAATAGTTTACTTTCAGATTCAGGTTAGTCAACCAAAAAGATAACCAACGATTGTGAAACTGGCTGAGAGTCGGTTAAGCTTCTGCCATCTGAATTTCCATGAACTATTAACCGTTTTATGTTTAGCTTTTCGGTTCATGTTCAAAAACATCATAGGATGAAAAGTTCTCGTCAGTAGGGAGATACAACGGACCTCCGATCATCTTCAATTGTTCGCTATTATGGTCACATATTACTGAATTCGCTGGTCACGAGTCTTCATGATGCTGTTGAAATCTTTCTATTTAGAAATTTTCCTGATCAAATTATTGGCAGTAAATTGCCATTTAGCAGACAAGTTTTAAGTGCGTTTATTTCAATTTTAGAGAAGTTAAAATGACAATTTGTAAAAGCGTTTTGCATATTATTTGCGAAATATTAATATTTTTGCAAAAAGTCGATATTAACGTGTAATAAACAACATTGTCCAGAGGTAAAACCTTTCCTCTGGACAATGTTGCATCTCATCTTTTTTATAGACATCGAGATAGAGATGTTGTAGAGTACTCATCTACATACTAATATATATTATATCACTATGGATATAAAATAACAAAAACAATTATTATTTTTTACATATATTTTACAAAATGTCGACATTTGAATAAATCCTGACAATGTTGCATCTCATCTTTTTTATAGACATCGAGATAGAGATGTTGTAGCGTACTCATCTACATATTAATATATATTATATCACTATATCACTATACAAAATGTCGACATTTGAATAAATCCTTGAAATTCGATTATAAAATTATTATTTATATCAATATATAGGCTATATTGGTGACCCCGACGTGATGATATACGGAAGTTAAAAGCAACAAAGTTGGAGCGGAAAATCAAGAAAGAAAAACGTGATTTAAACACATATTATTTATATTATTGTATAAGAAGAGCTGTAAGATGTATTATGGATGAAAATTTAAACATTAAATTTACGAAAGATATTTTTGACAGTTGACTTAATATTTGCACACCATCTTCTGATAATCATTAATTTGAAGATATGCGCAACCAATCGAGATTTGTATTTGATGGTATAATGGACAGCTCGTACGGCATGAAGTCACCAAGTTCCGAATTATTTTCCAAGACAATCCCAAGTTTATTTCTTTCCAGAAGACTTTTAATTATATATCCCATTATGTAAATGTGTTGGTGAGTGCCTTATTTATATTACCCCCTGCATTTTTAAACCATCTTATCTACGTATCAGTTTATTAATTTTTTGCTATTTTAACATTCTATTTTTAATTTACGAAAGGTGCTCACCAGATGCGATTTACGCCCGATTGTGAACATTCATTTTAATTGCCAAAAATATTCTTTAATAGAATCTATATGGATTAATTCCATGAATTGGTGAAATATTTAATTGATTAATTGTCTCTACTTGAATATAATATATTGTTAGGCATTAATTATTTCATATTTCTTATGTTATTTAACAGTCAAATCTGACTTTTATTTTTTAAATCTGATTTTTAATATTGATACTTTGATGAGTTGGTTTCTTCATTGTAGGGGGGCGGGGGATATATAGCGTACTCATCTACATATTAATATATATTATATCGCTATGGATATAAACAAAAACAATTATTATTTTTTATATATATTTTACAAAATGTCAACATTTGAATAGATCCTAAAAAAGATGAAATGCTTAGGAAGATCGTTCACATATAACAAACATAATAGGGGCCCAATAACAGAGCTTTGAGGTACCCACATTGCTATATCGTTCTATATAACCTAACATCCACGTCAGCATGTTTCCCTTCAAACCAATATGATACATTTTTTGTTTTAATATGTTTTTGTCAACGGTATCAAATGCCTTCTATAGTTCGAATACTAACGCCACGAGTTACTCACTCTTGTCTAAGTTTATGTAGACATATTCTAACAAATGAAATGATGCTAAAGAACCGTGTTGGGAAACAGTGAGTATATTATTTTTTTCAATAAAAGACACTAACCTGTTATAAATAATTCTTTCAGAAATAGTATTTTTGACATCCCATAGACATTATTTTACTTTCGCATCCACGTAGTAGATTGGAACTATCTGTCCATCTGTCTGCAACTTTTTTTGGGCGTACGATTACTCTAGATTGGTTTATGATATTGACTTGAAATCTGGTAAACCTATGTATTATAACGAGATCTGGAATTAGATTATATTTTGATCTTATTCTGTTGAAATGTTGGGGGGGTAAAGAGGTAAAGCAAGCAAGAGTTCATAAAATTGGGAAATAGTGCATATATGAGAAGCGAAAGTCTCAGAATTACTTTGGCATCAGCCACCCACACGGCCGATATAGCATATGGTTTTATGGGTTATTGGGTCAAATATTAAATTATTATATGAACAATTATTATTTTAGCATTGCGATACCTTCGGCAGCGGTTTTTAGAAAAGAATATATATGCAGCAGAAAGAAAAACAGCAAAATTAAAGAAATTGCAATTATTATTGGTAAATATGC
The DNA here is from genome assembly GCA_936432065.2 of Rutpela maculata. Classification (NCBI taxonomy): domain Eukaryota; kingdom Metazoa; phylum Arthropoda; class Insecta; order Coleoptera; family Cerambycidae; genus Rutpela; species Rutpela maculata. The sequence continues at coordinate 165,402,422 of OW386288.2, forward strand.
TATAAATGTAATGGGAAACGTCACTAATGGAAAAGCGTTTAGAGAGAAGGTGGCATCGCCTTATAGGTATTATTTCTTTTAACTAAAGTTTCTTTATGCTCTTGATTATTTATCTAAATTAATAAATTAATTCTCGTCCATTTTACAACACTTTAACATACAATTCGTTCCTTTGGCGAAAATCTGGATAATCGAATGACCCGCCTATGACCTTAGTTTAAAACTGGCGAAACAGCTGCATGTAAAAACAAAATTAGTTATTTATCTAGTCTGCTCAGTTTCCGGTTCTCAAATCTCCTGTTAATCTCTAAAGGAATCGTGAGCACATAAATCTGAAATCGTCCATAAAATCGCTAATTCCTTTCAAAGGAATAAAAACAGTTGAAACATGCGGAAAGGATAATTTACTTCATTATGAAAGGACTAACGACAAGAAATAAATCAATTGAGAACGTAGGTATATTCCTCAAATCAATTCATATTATTTTAATTTAGATATTTCTAAATTATTTTCCGGCATAAAATGTAGAAAAATATATATTTATTTATGTTTGAAGCATGACTAATTGTTCGAGAGTAATTGCCTCCGGGTTCTAATCCTAATTGGCAAGCTGTTATTTTCTCGGAAAAAGAAATTGATCTCAATGTACTCAGATATTTCTCCGTCACAGCGAAGTTTTTAACATTATTTATTTATTTATTTATTTATTTATTTATTTATTTATTTATTTCATCACATGTTAGATATACATGGTATATATATGAACGTCACATTACAAAAATTTAGGATACAAAATTTTAATAATATAATATGAAAATATATGCATATAGAAAGTTACGATAAATAGTAAAATAGTAAAAAATCACAATAGTAAAAAATCACAATAGTAAAAAGTTAAAAAAAAAGAAAATAAAATATCAATAGTATCAATAGTAAACCTAACCCTAATATCACTGATTGTATTATGTACATGTGTTTTGCATCACTGTGGCTCATAATTCATGTACTCTTCAACTGAGTAGAAACAATTTACAGCTAGAAAGTTTTTCAAACAAGAAGTAAATTTATTTATAGAATTTATAGATTTTATTTCTGGTGGTAATTTGTTGTACATTTTTATAACAGCATGATACGGAGATTTTTTATATAAGGTAGTATTGTAACTGGTTATTTTTAATAAATGCCCTTGTCTTGTGTTATATGAATGGGTATCAGAGTTTGTTTCAAAGTCACTCAAGTTCTTCTTTACAAATTTAATAGTGTTTAATATATATATATATATATATATATATATATATATATATATATATACTATGAATGGTCAAAATGTTATTATTTTTGAAATAAGGTCTACACGATTCTCTTGGCGCAATGTCAAATAATAATCTGATGAGCCTCTTCTGCAGAATGAACACACGGTTTATGCTTGAGGCAGCACCCCAAGACACGATATTGTAAGAAAAATGTGAGTATGCAAGTGCATAATAAACGTTTATCAGAGATTTAATGTTAAATATACTCTTCAACTGCCTTAGTGCATAGTACGCACAGTTTATTTTTTTACAAATATGTTTAATTTGGTGATCCCAGCATAGCTTACTGTCTATCATTGTTCCCAGAAATTTAACAGATTCTGAGAAGTTCTCGGTAGGTAGTGTTTCAATTAAATCCTCCGATGGTAATCTTCGTTGGGAAAAATATATACACTCGGTTTTGCCAATATTCAAGATGAGTGTATTGTCATGACACCATTTCTGATATACTTGTAATATGCTATTCGTCTTATTTTGAAGGTCCACAGGATTCCGTGCTGAAAGCAGCATGGACGTATCATCTGCGAACATTACAACTAATCCCTCTTGGAGAATTGCAGGAAGATCGTTGACAAATAACAGGAAAATTAATGGCCCCAGCACTGAACCCTGGGGAAACCCTTGGTTAACATCATAACTTTCAGACGTATAGCCGCGTATTTTTACATGTAATTTTCGACCTGTTATAAAGGATTTAATAAGATACAATGCCAAACCTCTAATTCCTAATCTTTGCAGCTTGTACACGATGAAATCAACATTCAGTATGTCAAATGCTTTGCTTAGATCAAAGAATAAGCCCATGACATGGTTTCTCTTGTCCATTTCACCATATACAAACTGCAAGAGTTGGATGGTGGCTGTTTCGGTTGATTTACCTAGCTGAAAGCCATGTTGATATTTTGTTATTAATTTATGCTTGTTTAAAAATGATATAATCCTATTAAAGACAATCCTTTCTATAACTTTTGAGATTACGCATAAGATAGAGATAGGTCTGTAATTCTCATGGTCGAGTTCATCACCCTTCTTGAACACTGGCAAAACCAATGCAATTTTGAAGATTTCAGAGAAATTACCTTGCTCAAAGCATTTGTTGATTAGATATGCAAGAGGAACTGCAATTATTTCACAAGCAAATTTTAGGGCTGTAGCTGATATACCATCTACACCTGTAGCAAGGCTTATTTTTTAGTTTCCTTATAATGTCAATAACTTCTTCGGGTGTTGTAGGTTGTAGGAATAGCGTATGCTCGATAGAAGGACAGGCAGTGCATTCTGTCGAAATATTATTTTTGAAGTGTTCTGACATTTTCTCTATGGCAACATTCGAGAAATAACTTCCAAAGTGCTCAGCAATGATTTGAGAATTGGCTGTAGGTGTGTTATTAATATTTATTTTTATTATTTTGCTTTCAACACTTCTATTGAGCTGCTCATTGATGAGGCTCCAAATTTCTCTAGAACTGTTTGTGGCTATATTTATTCGGTTTGAAAAATATTCTTTTTTTGTTTTTTTTATGTTTTTACTATATTGTTTTTTCTTTTCTTTGTATAGTTTATTTAGATTAAAATCACCTAGATTATTAGTTAGCCAATATAAGTTTTTTAACTCTTTTCTTTCTTTATCTAAGTCACTGGTATACCAGTTCTTGCAACCAGTTTTTTTTGATTTATTACTACAATGGGTTACTAGAGGACATGAACTGTCCATACATTTTATGAACAGCTCAATAAAACTGTTGAAGGCCTTATCGATGTTCTCAACGAAAATCGTGCCCCAGCTTATTTTTTTAAGCATGTAATGAAATTTCTCGATATTTTCATCCGAGAAATGCCTGACGTGATAAAAATTGTTATTTTTCTCTTCGATCAACTTGAAATCCTTACAACATATTATATTCCGAAAAGCAGTTTCAACAATATGAAATTAAAAAATACCCCTCTTGAATTACCGAAAAAACGCAGTTTTCGCATACTTGTAGCAGAGTTGGATAGAGTGCGTTCTGTGACAACATGAGATTAATCATTGACTAACTCTCCTAGGTTCGAATCCCAGCTCGGACAGAAAAGTCGAAGGAATGGTTGTTTTCTCAAAAATGTAATTAACCCTGCGAAAAAGTTTAGTTTGGATTTGGACAAGTCTAATAATATAATAGAGCAAATGCAAAAATTCAAATCACCTAAAGAGGAATTGTTTTACAACAGCAGTTTTTTACTGGAATTTACAAAACATTACAAAAAGTGTAGCAAAACGATTTGGAAACAATCCGAGTCCTGGAGAGTATTTGTTTAAGCAAAAGAATTTTCAAAATGGAGAAATGGAGATACTAAGGAACATCAGATACTAAATAAGGAAGAAAAAAGAAAAGTTATGCTGTAAATAATTAGTACTTCTATCCATTATTCGGTTACAGTACGTAGGTGCCTTAATGAAAATTTTTCAAACAAATGGATTGGACAGAATACTTTTTCTTCCTTATTGAGTGACTTCAACATCAGATACCAAATAAGGAAGAAAAAGAAAAGCTATTCCGTCTAATCCGTTTGTTTGTGAAATTTTCATTAAGGCACCTACGTACAGCAACCGAATGTATAAAAGCACTATTTATTTAAAGAATAACTTTTATTTTTTCTTCCTCATTTAGTATCTGATGTTCCTTAAGTCGAATGACTACTTGAGCTTTTTCGTAAACCTAACCGACTTTTACAAAAGGCCAGTCGAAAAGTGAGAAATTTTAAATTTGGCTATTGAATAATAAACACCCTGTATGAGATATCGAGCTAAAATTTTGTGTAGAGGTATTTGAAGTCACTGCGAATCGAATACGCTATCCAATTTACCGATAAAAATCGGCTAATAGTCGATCTCCAAATTTCGACCTACTTAGAGGAGCTTAGTAGGCCTTGAAAATATGAAAATTACAAAATTTTCAAAGCCGTCAAATAAAGCTCATCGAGCATAATAATTTCAAAACATTTTTTTTTATATCGGTCAACGCATTCCAAAGTAATGAGGTGTTGCAGTATTAAACAGCACACACTGTATATACATCCAAAATTTGAATTTCGGTTTTAACATATGGCGTTCTCATTACAGTGTTTACAGAGATTCGAGTTGTATAAGATAATTTCATAATATTAAGCTGCATTATTAAAATATTATATCAGGCTTATAAAGGTAAAACCGCTCCTAAAACGTGCGAGAAACTTTGGAGTCTAATGATGACTGATAACCTAAAGGCTAAGGCAGTGTCAATAATATACCACGTTTTGGATATGTTTAAATAAAACGTTCGCAAATAGATTCAAACGAAGTTACTTACAGAATATTTTCATGCGGAACATAATGTAAAATATTCATAAACTTTCCGTTCCCATTTGAGAACGTTTTCCAATGGCACAGAATAGAATAAAGTTTATTGATGCAGATCTTCCAAAGAGACATTAGTACTGTTAAGGTAATAAAATACTTAAAAGTTACTACAATAAAATAAATTGTGAGAAATATAAAATTGTGTAAAATATACGAAAGATATATGAGAAGGAAATAGATAGAAGAAAACCTGTACCAACTTTTGAGCCATCTAAAATTAGCTTTCCAAGTTCCCTGTCATTGCTTATGAAATATAATTTATGACCCATAAAAATATTTATGTTTTTATGCATTTAAACATTCATCGAAAGTATACAATGCATTTAAAAGTAAATATGGTTTAAGTTGACTTTTAAATAAATGAACATTATTTATGGATTTTAGTGCTCCTAGCAGAGCGTTATGGGCTTTATAAGATGGACCTTCTTCGATGTGTGATGGACCGTTAGTCTGAGTTCAGGCCTATGCCTTGTTGTCATGACGTGATATACCTATATTATTGTTTTTTATAAATTCGCTAGTATCCAAAACAAATTTGTAGGTATAAAGAAGGGTTAGTGGATTCGATTCTTTACATAATGGTTTACATGAATCTCCGAAAGGGACTTCCATCATACATCTAACTATGCGTTTTTGGTTAATAAATACTCTGTTCATCTAATTATTCACATCTTGTCAGGCGCTCTGTGGTCCATGCATTATTCTACTGTTCCCCATATCACGTATATCACGTCTAACAGCATCGCGTTAAGTACTGTAGTTGTCTATTAGGTGCAATGCCTCACCAGTGCTTCTTCCTATCAGGTTCTTGATAACATGAGCACAATGCTAATTAACAATAATAAAATGTATTGTAAATACAAAAAGGTATGGTAGACCAATTGACAAATCAGGGGTAGACAAATAAAATTTGTGCTTGGATTACAAAGATCAAACAGAATAAAAGATGTACAGAGAGACAGACATATTTGTCATATTCAAAAAAGGTAAATAGATACAGTAACGTACAAAGATAAAACCATAATTATTGGAATTTACATAAAAACTACTGTCAATACTTCAAAGAGATAAATAACTAAATTGATTAGTTGGCCAACTTCGTTATTACTAAATGAAAAGATTAAGTGACATTTTACAAATAACAAATTTTGATATTTTATATCACAAACAAGTCTTTAAACGTAAATAAAGGTAGTTAGGCAATAAAATACATGGCAGCATTTTACGCTACAAGATAATAATAATAATAATAATAATAATATTTATTTAGAGAATATACATGATACAGGTAAAATACATGGCAATAATTTTTAAAATGTAACGTAAATAAATATAAGGGAAGAATCCATTTAGGCCCAGTCAAGGGTCTGTCTATGGATGTGGGCATGAGACTCATACCTTGACTCTTTAGAAACAGGTTAATTATCATGTATATGCAATTAATTCTACAGCACTAAGACTGAGTGATTGTCATACATATACATAACATTATTTCACATATATATGATAATAAATAATAATATTAAAGCTGAAAAAATGACCAAAAAAACTGTGTAAAAAAACTATAAAAAAAGCTATGTAAACTAAGTAAATGCTATGTGAAAAGCTATGTAATCAGCATCACTATACAAATGAGATAATGGCTTAAAATTAAAGGGAAAATATGCTTCATATACCTGCATTTCTGTTAGACAAATGACGTATGCAAAATAGTCATAGACTTGTGCGCATGTTTCAGATGTCAAAGGTTGCAAATATATGAAAAAATACATGGAAAATCGAGTAGCATATGTGTATAATTTAAAACAGAATAAGGATATATATATACACATATATACATATATATGCACACATATATACACATATATACATATACATACATAAACTAAATAATTAATATTATGAAATAGTTGACATTGGTAATGCATGATTATATTTTAATTAAAATAAACATGAAAAATAAAATAATGATAATAAATAAAATACAGTGGCGTAAGATGATAACAGAAAACATAACTGAATGTTACAGGTGGTAAGTATTTTTCTGGTCTATTAATTGATGAATTTGTAATCTTGGTGTGTTGTTTATCCATCTTTTTATTTGCTTCTTATATATGTTTTCATAGTTTAACAATTTAAGTTCATGAGGAAGAGCATTGTAAATTTTCGGCCCCAGGTAAGTAAAACAACGTTGAGCCATTGTTTTCTCCATTTTAGGAACAAGACAGGAGTTATTTGTTCTATGACGAGTATTGTAGTTATGTTCAATGTTTACTAGTTCTTGCTTATTCTTATGTTGTCTTATTAAAATTGCAAAACAATATAGTTGACGCATATCGAAAAGTTTCGTGTCTGCAAATAAAGTATGGGAAGGGTATGTCCATTGTTTTTTGTAAATTATTTTTAAAATTTGTTTTTGTATTGTTTGCAGACTTTTTAGGTGGGTATTTGTGGCCCCTCCCCAAGCAATAAGTCCAGAGTTTAGGTGGGATTCTACAAGAGCATGATACAGAGTCTTCATCTGTTCCACTTGCAGTAGCTGGGATAACTGCTTAAATTTGTAGAGCATCGTTCTTAATTTTTTTACTACATAATTTATATGAATGTTCCATCTTAGATTACTGTCTATGTATATGCCCAGGTACTTAACATTAAGAGTAGAGGAAATTTCTACGTCCACATCATTGACTTTGAGAAATATTTTGTCATAGGCTGGTAAATGCTTGCTGTAGGATGAGAAAGGAACGTAACAAGTCTTGCTGTAGTTAACTGTCAACAGATGATCATTGAACCACGAAAAAATTTTTGGTAGATCATTTTCTATTGTTCGTCTTAAGACGTTCCAGTTCAAGGCACTATAAAATATTGCGGTGTCATCAGCAAAACTTGTTATATCACCCTCCACCTTAATATTAAATAGATCATTTAGGTATATATTAAAAAGTATAGGTCCCAGTACGGTGCCTTGTGGAACCCCATATTTAACTATTTGCGTGCTGCTGAGTATACCGTTGATATTGGTACATTGCTGTCTATCTGTTAGGTAACTTCGCATTAGTTCATATGGTGTTCCTCTGAAACCTATACTTTCAAGTGTTTCCAGAAGTTTAGTGTGACTAACTGTGTCGAAGGCCTTTGAGAGATCGACAAATATACATATAGAAGGTTCTTTTTTATCTATGGATTTATTTATTTTTGATACCAACTGAATAATTGCATCTTGTGTCGATTTTTTTTCCCTGAAGCCAAATTGTTTATCAGACAAAATATTGTATTTTTTTAAATAAGTTTCAATTCTGACTTTTAATATTTTTTCAAAAATTTTTGCCAAGTTTGAGATCAAAGAAATAGGCCTATAGTTACCCACGTCTAACTTATTTCCTTTTTTATAAAGTGGTTTAATTACCGCCGCCTTAAAAATAGCGGGACATTTTCCAGTTGAAAATGATCTGTTAATAAGATGGGCTAGCGGTTCGGCTATTTCACTGGCAATCCACTTTAGCGTTTCAGATCTTATACTATCCAAACCAGGAGCTTTTTTATTTTTTAGGCTTTGTATAATTTCTATAATTTCACTTTCATCTGTTTCAGAGAGAAAAAACGAATTTGGTTGGTGAGAGTTTGGTCTTGTTTTTAAGTTTTTGTTAGTTTTTATTTTTTCAGCTAGTTTTTTACCTATGCCTGTAAAATAATTGCAAAACGTATTTGCAATCTCTTTTTTGTCCTTTATCAAAACATCATTTACTTGTATTTCGTTGATATCATTATGTTGCGTGTTTTCACAAGACATATCCTTTATACATTTCCATAGATTGGCTGAATTGTTTTTGTTTGAGTCGATGACTTTTTGATAGAAATTTATTTTAGCTTTTTTAATTAGCTCAGCCAACTTATTCCTGAATTTTTTAAACTCGTTTATGTTTTCTATGGAAGGATTTACTTTCATTTTTTTGTAAAGGTCATTTTTTTTATTTACTGACGTTATTAAACCTTTGGTAATCCAGGATTTTCTTTTTTGTTCCTTATTTTTAATTTTTATAATTTTTGTTGACTAATTAATGTACTCTTTTAATTTATTGACGAATAGTTCTGTGGCTTCATTTAAATTTTCTGATGTGTAGACATCAGACCAGTTTTCTTCTTTTACTTTATTTTTTAAAAGAGTTTTATCCAAGAATGATTTCCTTTTCTCCTTTATAATAGCGCATTGTTTTTTTTCAGTTTCTACTATCTGGACTATTTCAGAAAAATGATCGGTGACATATGTTTTTAGTATAATTGGAATGTAGAAGAATTTATTAGATTGTAATTTGTTTTTTATAAATATATGATCTATGCAGCTTTGTGAATTTCCTTGAATTCTTGTGTAGTGGTTTATTGTTGATAAGTAACCTTCTTGCCCTAAATTGTTTAAATACTCGTTTGAGATTTCGTCATTTCCTAAAATATTAATATTAATGTCACCCACCAATACGTGGATGTCCAGATTTTTGTTTGTGTCATTTAGATATGTTAAAAGATCTGTATTGAAAGTTTTTGCACATGTGGAGGGTGGTCTGTAGATTGCAGTCATTAGAAACGTTTTGTTATTTAGATTGGAATAAATTTCTATGGCCCTTATGTTTCCGATATTTACAATTTTAGAATTAAACTCGATGTTATTTTTAACATAGACAACAATACCGTCATTTTGATTAATATCCCCCTCATTGTACACTAATGTATACTCATTTAAGTGAAGAAAAGTTTTGTCATTTAATTGCCAAGTTTCTGAAAAGACTAGAAAGTCAAATTTGACTTGTATTTGTTCCATTAATAATTTAAATTCATCTAAATTTTTTTGTAGACTTCTAATATTATTGTGAAATATTTTAAAGTTAATATTATCATTATCAAAGTAATTTGTACATTCTGTTATGTCCTCTGTTATGTTAGTGTTTATGGTTCTTATTTGAAAATTTCTAATATATTCATCCATTTATTAATATATTCACTTTTTACTAATTATATATAATTATATGTATTTTCATTAAAACCTATTGAGAGCATATATATTATATATCTGATTTCTAGGACTATGGAAATAATAATAATTGCTAAATCTGCGAGTGAACTAATTATATGTACCTACTTTAAGTTCTATTTTATATTTGTCTTTTTTTACTGGTATAAAAAGTGTTACCTTAAGTTACTGTAATTTTTTGCGATTTAATCAACTAAGAGGGGTTGTTTTTACTTTTTTGCGCCTTGTCTTGTCCTGGATTGTTTCGGTACTGCACCTGTGGTTACTTTTGTTGTTGGTGAAGAGTTGCCTAAAGGATTTTTTGGTTTGCTTCCTGTTGTATCCGTTATTAGTGTTGGTTCTTCTTCTCTGTATTTTTCTTTTTCCAACGCTTTTAGTTGGTCCACCGTATAGCTGATGCCATCTTTGAATAGTAAATTTCTTTTTATTTTTGTTTCTACACCTTGTTCTCTACCTTCCCTTAAGTGTTTCTTTAGGATATTTTGGATTTCTCGTTCTTCTTTGGTTAGGTCGTTTGAAATTGATATAGCGCTACCTTTTAAGCGATGACAATTTTTAAATATTTCCTCTTTCTTGTGTAGTGCGACGAGTTTGACAGCTATTGGCCTAGATTTATTTTCTGTGCTTTTCCCAAATCTATAGCATACACTTATTTCAGACTTGGCCACGTTGGTATGGATTTTTGTTTTAAGTAGATTTGTTACTTTACTGTAAATATTTTCCTCTTTCTCTTCCTCAACTCCAAAAATAATAAGATTATTTTTTCTTACTTCTCTTTTTGTAAACTCCAGTTCCGAAACTAAATGTTTATTTTTAGTTTCCAGTTCTTTAATTTTGTTGTTGGCCTCGGTCAACTTTAACTCTATATTTTGTTGGTACTGCTCCAATTTTTCACCAATATTCAATGCTACCTCAGACAACGTTTTCTTAAGCAATTTGTAGCAGTCTGCAACACTTAAATTTTCAGGTATGTCGTCAATCATAATTTTTTTTTTTTTTTAAATTAAATTTTCCGCGAATAAATTTTTTTAGGGTTGTCTAAAATGTGTTTTGAAGTAACGTAATATTATTTGTCTTTTTGACCTGCCAGATAATTTATTGCCTCTCAGTGTCTCAATTGTGTATGCCTGTTGAAGCCTGGCTGCTCTTGTACTGCCCTTTTTCTTTATTGCACACACGTGTTTGACACTTGCTCGAAACCAAACTTACATAGATACATACAAAAAGTGAATAGGCTATGCACAGAAAATTATTTACAACTATTAAATAAGAAATTTTATTAATAGTCTTTAAGAGACGGGGCTAGCACTCGCGCAAACAACGAAATGCCCGCACATAACACTGAAGGTCGCACCAAATTGGCGTTGTTGGTCACGATGTAAATGAAGGTTTACCAATTGCCGATAAACACAACATGGAGATATAAATAAATGTACTTACAGCACTCTACAAAATGGCCGAAGAAACTGTGATGGGTTACAAGCTTAAATTTATAAGTTGGTACCAGCTATAACTTCAAGAACTACATAACTATACCCTTTATAGGTATATTTAACACTGACTTTAAACTTAACTCTCTTATTCACTTAAAGCTGCTAGCATTACACTTTTCGAATGCTAATGCTGCTTTAATTCAGGGCATCTATGCTGAACAAAGTTTAATGTTAACTTCTCAACTACTCAGTATAATTCACCAAAGAAGTTAAATCTCAAAAACTAGTAAACACTTAAATGGGTAAAAAGGTAACCAAGGGCAACGCAAGCATTATGTCATACCTGAACTTGCCATTGGAGGAATAGTTCCCGCGTGGTTAGTTTACCCGCTCATTTTCTGGGACTTTTATTACTGTACGACAGGGCCGGCGTTAAGTTTCTTTTTTTGTTAAAACTAAAAAAATAGGTGATTCTTGTAATGAAGACGTAAAATTAGGTAATTTAACGGATTTTTAGAAATTTACGAATACTTAAAAAATTGACCGTTACAGCCTAAGAAACGTAAAAAAAAAGAATAAATTTGCTGAGCTGACAAGTTATCGATCTTGCCTAGCCACCAGTATTTTCCGTTGAATTTCATATTCGCAGTTGCAGTTTTGTCCACAAGGATTCCATCTTGTTTAATACCTCAATCACTTATTTTGAACGTATGTGGGTGGTTATCATTTGCTAGGTCCATAATCATTCTCTCTTACTTCCTGCCAATGTAGGGAGGAACCGATATGGTTATATCGTCAATTGAAAATTATATAAGAATGTTACAAGGGCTGGACCCACTTATTAAAGGGGGCTCCAAAGGCTGCTAAACCTCGAACGCAGGGTAGGGTAGTCACCCTGTGCCCTGAACAAAATTTTAATATTCTCTGCAATACGCTAGTGAGGAGGGAGTCTCACACGGCCGACTAGTCAGGTCCTTGGGGGTGGCTTCGATAATTGGGGTGGTGTAGGTGGTCAAATATAAAAGACAACGTCGTTCTAATTAAACATTTAATAAAATATAAGGGTACGTAGCACAAAATATTTCACAATTGTCACCGATAACTCGGTACGCAGTACAATATATCTCAATATACCCTAAAAAGTGCACTAGTAAGTGGGGCCCACACGCTTAACCTAATATACACAAAATATCTTACAAAATAATAAATATTTGATAAATGTACAAAAGGTCATATGCCAGAAGCGTGACAAAAAACTACAAGTGACCCAAGGTACGGTAAAACAAAATTACTTAAAATTATTGACATCTATTTGTAAAATAAGGCAAAACTATTCAGTTAGTGAAGTAACGATACACAAAATATACCAAATATTACTGAAATCTAAAATGTTACTGAGATTTACGTTACGAGCAAAATATTACCAATATTCCTTGAAAATTTATTTTACTGTCCCGTGGACGTTGAGTTGATGTACCGGATCCCTCGTTAAGAGAATATGATTCCGCTTACCTTTGGTAGTCTGAATACCTTTTCCCGTCCTACCAGGGTAGCGTAATTCAGGTGATAACAGCCGCAGGTGGTAGACCATCTACGTGGACTCTAAGGTAACGTGCCGGGATCCCCAGTATCATATATACAGAAGATGTCAGTCAATAATCCACCATCTAGACACCAAAATCTGGACTAGAAGTTGAAATCAGAGTCAGGCCGGAAGTCCCTCGTAAAGTGTAGAATGTGACAAAGCCCAAGTAGAATACGAGTAACAGATCCAAGTAAAACCATAAGGTATCAATCCAAATAGCCATAAACTAACAAATAGATCCCAATACTTGTAATATACTTAACAAGGAAACAACTAACAAACGAACAACAAACAAACAGCCCTGCAATAAAATAAATAACCTAAATTACAAATCTATTTCAACTTTAAGTGGGTTTTCAGAGACGTACCCGAGATGTGATGTGGTCTGAAAGAGGTCCTTTGCCGTCAAAATATTGCATTCAGACGACGCCACGTGCTTTGAAAATTGACTTTATCCGGAAATCCGTAGCTGCATTTTCCTCAAAACGATACTCAAAACCAAATGAGAATGCAACTAATTTTGTCGTGATGAATACTAAATCCCCTAAATGGAGCAAAACTTACAATATTGCTAAAACTCGTATTCAGACGACTCAATCTTCTAGCAGCAAAAGGAAAAAATGACCAAGAAAATGTCCTCTATCAAAATGTTAAGTCCTTGTCTTCCGTCTCGGTACGTTCAGAATTTCCACTTCACGGCGTACCCCACAACTAGAATAGATTTTCCTAACTTCGTTTATATCCACAAATATTATCATAATATACTCTGAAAGCCATCCCCTCATAAATCTACCCACCAAAAGAAGGTTTAATCAACAATACTAGCCATTGTAGAAGCTTTAAAAGGGCGTTTTTACAATGCACTCTCTTAATGAATATCTGAACGCACTCACCCGTACTTAATAATAATAATAATAATAATAATAATAATAAAGGACTTTATTAACAAAATTAACAGTTCAAAATGCAAACAACTTTATTGGGCGAGGTTCAGTAGTGCCTAATGGCACTCTGTTCTTACACCTAACCCACTCCTGTAACAAAACGCATTCAATGGCCAACATGAACCAGGTAGTGCTATTATGCAACCAGTTATACTCTGTTAATATCTATTGACGAGAGACGGTATCAATAGGCTCAAATGCACAATAAAATTTGGGAAAATAACGAAAATTAGTACATAAATTTCTGGCCATTATTAAATGTGAAAATCGACCGTAACAAGAAAGCAAAGATAAGATTTCTTTTGTGTCGTACCATCTCTGCCACTCACCATTTATTTCCCACATTGCCATATTTAATTTTTCTCCTTATATGTAGAATCATAATGTTTGTTCTGTTTCTTTTAAACAAATGGAGATAACGAAGGAGTAGTTTTATTTTCGTATAAGCTAGTACCATTCGAACCACAAAAACTATTTGCGGACATTTTTAGTTGGCGACGCTCGACTGCAACATTCATTCGTTTCGTGATAGTGTTTTAAAAATACCCTAACAATATCCTAAAATTTATATATCACCTAATCTACGTAATGCTTATACAAACCTGAGAAACACATTGTATATTGTCATTTCTTTACCTTGGGTATCTTCGTATTTTTGTATATTTCATCAAAAACCTTGGTAACATTTTGCTCTAGAATTATAATAAAACATAGTTTATATAAAACAGGATAGTTTAGATGCCTTTGGCAACCACCTTACATGACAGATATGGCTCAACTTTAACAAGGAGGATTCTACTCTAGTATTTTATATATGCTACCGATTTGAAATAAGAATTTTAATTATAACAGGAGTCGTCACATTTAAAAGAAACAGTCGACACATATGCACGCACGCACGCATGTATACCGCCCAGCGTATTGACTTGAGTAACTGTGAGTGGCTATGGTAGTTTGTTACATGTAGCCCGAATACAATAGCAATTTGACTTGTCTAGCCAAATAGAGTAATTAATTGTATTGAGAGCTGTTGACACATCAAAGTACGGACTGGATACCTTTAAATCTGAATCGAGCGCAGTAATAATTTTAGATACTGATTGATAAACAGCCTGTTCTGTCGAACAATGAGGTATCAAATCGACCAGACAATCCATAATTAGTTTGGGTTTAGTAGGAAACGAAATAATTCTGATGTAAATAAATTTCTCAGTAAATAGAGTGCTTTTTACATTTTTTTGGCAAGTTTTCACAAAGCTTGTCGTCATCAATATATTATTTAAATAGCATCGTACATTTTTTATTACGGAATTTGAAAGACCACATATTTTTATGTGCAATACGGTAAATATCCATATAGGTTGCATGCTGAAATTTTTAAGGAAACTACCTTTAAAGGAGGGGTGGCGGATAAGGCCTTCTCTTGGCCCTATCAACAATTTTTTTTAATCCGAGGCAAGATAAAAAAAAATCTTTTTTTTTAAACTTCAACATTTGAATAAACAACGAACAATATACATTTTTCGTAGCTCGAATTTTTACCATCGATGAAGATCCAAAATACGTACGCACTATTTTTGTGCTTTTGGTTGGTTATTTTACACCGAGTACAAGAGAGTACTGCAAGGATTTCGAAACATGTAGTGTTATGTAACGGTCCATTTTATCAGGCCCTTTAAATATAGTTTATCGTATCATTGAAAATTAAGGTTCCTTCAAGTTAAATCTTTATTGATAATTATATTAATATCATAACATTACAACAACTTCATAATAACTTAGTATCCGACCAAAAAGTCACAGTCCGCACCCCTTGCGGGTGAGACCTGTGAGAACGTGCAAGTTTTACCAACAATTTCATATGACGATAATGTCAGCGATGATGAAGATCTTTACGATTACAACAAGCAAACAAGTGCCCAGGAACCACTCGTCGACGAAGAGGACATTTTAAACCTCACTGATGATGATCATGCACAAGCCATAAGCGAACCCGGCCCCTCCTCAAAGAGAGGACGGTTCGAATGATGGGAAAACTGTCTTTGTAATTGTCTTTGTACGATCGTGAATTATGCCTTCTGGAGAAATCACGTAAAAAAAAACGCGCCCAGAATTGTACCTCGGGAGTGGTGCGGAAATGAATTCAATTGCCAATTAACATTTACATGTAAAGCACATCACTGAAAACACAAAGTTACTTGGACTTTACATCCCATTTGTTTCAATCGTCGTACCTCAAAATTTCATTTGAACATCCCTGTTATATATGCTTAAATGTTAAAAAATAAACAATCTGGAAATAAAAAGCGGTGTGACTTTTATTAAGTATAAGTGGATATTTTTAAATAAAGAGACTATTGCGCTAAATCCCGAAGGGGTTGGACTGCGATTTTTTGGTTGGAGACTCAGGAGATAGTTCTCAATCAACCCTGCAAAAACCAGCTATTCAGCCTTTTGTTTGTATATTTCCTGAACCATAATAAATAAATATAGTGAATGTTTTCCCATATAATGGACGCTGGATAGTCAAAAATCAAAGTTACCAAAAAATTTTATTAGGCAAAGTTGTAGAGAATATTATTATGTACAAGCTGGAAAAAGAAAATTAAAAAAAAAAATAAGAAACCACCCCTATTGCAACCCCCCGCCTCCCCAAGGGGTGCGGACTGTGACTTTTTGGTTGGATACTCGGAAGACCCTGAAAAAATCAGCTTGCCGGGAAACATTTTTTTGAAAAATGATATCTTTATTGGACTAGTCAGGAACTGTGATTACAAGCTTGCTCTGTAGAATTTCAACATTTTCCATGGACATTTTCGTTAATTCATTGGTTCTACAAACTCCGCCAATTCCAATTAAAAAAGCTACTTTCATCATTAAAAATGTCTCGTCTGGGGCAGTACAAACAAATTCACTAACCTGCTCTTTCGTGAATACTTTCGATTTTTTAGCTCTATATCCCACATTTTTTTTCTAAATGAATCGTATCAAAGCGCCATACTTGTCGATTTCCACTCTTTCCTTCAACTCCAAACAAGCTCGTAACATAGAATATTTAGGCCACAAAGATGACGGGGAGTATTGATTTGAGAGTTTCACAACATAAGCAAGTATTATCGTTTCTCCAGCACCTTGAACCTGTTCTCTATCTCGTCACTCACAAAACTGAAGATATTCTTTTTCGTAATGGATTTTTGATTTATCCGGAAGCAAATCTAGTCTTACAGTGTTAGCAACAGGAAGTATATTTTCAGGAATATCAATATCTTCCATGATTTCGCCAAAGTTTGTCGTAATTAAGACTATCTTAATTTTTATGGTAATGACAACCAAAGTTGTTGATTTTTTCACGTCATCGTTGTCAATGATACGATAAAGCTTTGAATGTAACTCGATTATTATGTGATCGTCCTCGATTATTATTAATCACATAATAATCTCGTTACATTAATAGCTATTATTATAGTTAATGATTTATATTTTGTTGCTCACATTTTTAACATTCACGAAACCCTCAGATACCCAATGCCAGCCCTGTAGTCATATTTTCGGTCCTCTTACTTTTAACCGCTATGTGAGGATGCTGCCATGCAACAGTGCGACTCCTACCTCCATATAAGATAAGAAGCTAAAAACGTACTATTCACCTGTTCACTGAACTTTTTATATAATTATTACACAGTCTATAGGATACTCTTCACAGTTTTTTGTAAATGGGGTTAGTTTTAGACATATTTAATTTTCTAGTACGAACTTAGTTGGTAAAAGACATACCAAACCCCATTTGGTTTCGAACCCGGGACCCTTGGATTCCGAGTCAAAAGCGTAAGAACTACACCACCACCTTACACGTAAAAAAATGTTAATTTTTACATTATAAGACACGAGCTGAAATCATATTCTTACGGTTGTATATTACATTATGAAATGTATATTTGTAAAATACATAAATATTTAGACATTAAAGTGAAATATCATTCCACCAGATTTCTATTCAATTACTAAAACATAAAAATCAAAAAATTTCTTTTTCAAATTTAAACCATTAATAACATTTTTATTTGCCTATCGATTTTGTTCAAAGACAATAGGTTTCTTCCTCTAGCTAACACTAACTTACTGTCCAAATTTCAATACAATCGGATTTTTCTTTCTTGAGTTATCGTGCTTACAAGAAACGTGGCGATGGACGGACAGACAGACGGATATTTTGAAAGTTGTTCAGAATTCGTTCATTAACACAATTATATGAAATTTTTTTGTCTGCGAGCGATATTTACGGTTTTAGAAATGTGCCGTTCAAATGCAATATACTCTTCGTTTTCATATTTGCGAAAAGTATAATAATGTTAAGCTAGGTCAACGATCGGTCCAATTCAATCGGTACGTTATGCCAAAGAGTCACTCCCCACCACCGATATAAATAGTAAAGATCATCAAGCAAGCCTTTGTACGCCACATAATATCCTTAACTGCCACACATCGACCTGCACCTTCCCGGGGCAATGATTGCTTTCTGTATGACTTTTTGGATGTGGGAATGTCATGTCAGCCTTTGGTCGAATATAACTCAACTTCGCTGGCAAATAGAATTTTCACTCCATTGAGCCTCAGAGGTTTTGGGCATGACAGTTTTTAGTCTAGTCGAGGACAGTCTCTAGAGTAAAGAGTGTAGAGTCGGCAGTAGATTCCCGAGTACAAAAATAAACAGATAAGAGTAGTAGAATCTGAGAAAGTTCACTGAAGGATTTACTAGTAAAGAATGTTCAAAGTTTGATTTTAGTGAGTTACTTTGCAACAAAATTCACAAAAGACCTTTTAGGTCGAGGTGAAGAAAGGCCAACCCAGGGCCAAGCGACCCCTTAAACAATCTACAATCTACTTTGCAACAAGTTGAGTGCTTATTACTGCCTGCAAAGAGGGTATAAAAAAATACGATCTTTCAAATACAGTAACATAAAACGGGGGTTGCTATTTAAAAAATATATTGATGACGTCATAGTTTTGCGAAGAATGTAACAAAGGATAGCATTCAATATGTATCTTTTGACATGCGATGTTTCAAAAAAAAATAATTGTACTTTTTATAGAATGTTTCTACTACTTAACAAAAGCACGGTATAATTTTAAAATACATGAAATAGTATTTCATACGGAAACTGGAAAGTCCCAAAAGCACTTTAGCGCGATTAAAAAATGAAATAAATTATTGCTAGTTATATGGTACACAAATACAGTGAAAACCTCTCTACAATATCTGTAAAACTGTGGCGTTGTAATACGAAAAATTATCTACGTAGACAGAAATACTGTGAAGATGAAGTTGATTTATACTAATTATGGAATACATTTTCCAACAATGGAACAAGCTAAAGAAGACTGTATTGTACTTTCATAAAAATTTTATTTTAGTGGCTCTTGCAGCTGCACAACCTCTCTCAAATGAACGTTTATAAAAACTGCAGAAGAAACTTACAAAAGAATCAATTCCATTTTATTACACGGCATAAAAATGGAACACCATCATAAAAGAACATTATGTCTTTATATGAAAAATTAAGTTATATTCAGAGTAAAGTATAACTTTATATAGTATCTTTTTACCAATAGCTCCAGTAAAATGTAACCCGGTTTATGCGGTATCTAGGAAATTGCACGGGGCAGACCATTCGGTGGATGATTTGTGGCGTATACTCCTACATCTGACACCTGAAGAAAATTTACGTCTATATCTCCTCTCGATGTTGTATGTGACCTTTGGGTTTTATGTCGTATTGTAATAAAACTTTTGCAATATCTGATAAATAAAATTGTTCTGGATTATTTAATACAGATTTGAATTTATAGCGAACTCACAGTAACATTCATGATATACTGTCATTTATAGAAAATAGTAGTTACAGTAATAAAATATATTGTGTACGGTGTACTGCTAAAGCACGGAATAATTTAATTATTTTGTGAATAGACTTTTTGAAAAAATTCTGACAGTTCGATTTTTTTTCAATTTGCATCTGTTGAAACATCTGTTATTGAAAAAAATCGTTTTATATAGGATAACGCAGTTTTTACCTCACTGACGGTAGGGGGTGGTAGATGTTGAATGATTCAACCTTTGTTAATGTCGACATCATCATATAATCATAACTTTACAGTATAAATAACATAAGTTTGTTGGCCATTAAATGTGGATTGATATAGGGAAATGCAGTTTATATATTCCTATGGTGGTAGTGAAAGGTGGTAGGGGTGAAAGATTCAAACTTTGTAATGCCGACATCATATACTCATAATTTTACAAAATAAAAATTATTGTCTTTTAATTGTCGACATATGAAGGAAAATCTCATGTTTGTCCTCTTTGGGGAATTAATGAGGGCGGTAGGGGGGAAACTGACACGAAAGAATATGTTTTTATGCGCAGAATTGGCTTCAGCACGTCAAAATACTTCAGAAAGTTAGATAAGACCCTTAGAACAAGACCTTCTTTTTGCAGACCTGTGGAATTAATTAGTAAAAGTGCTAAATAGAGGAAGGTTTTATGCACATTCTTATAACAGCCGCCGGTCGTTAAGAATTATTATTTTAGTCATTTGTTAGGAAGTTTTTTATTTGTCAAATCTGATAGTAGTGCGTTTCAATGCTTTTGTAATAGGAACCGCAATATCAAGTATCAAGTAGTACTGTTGCTGGGGAACAGAAGCTTTACCAATTTTGAACGATGGTACAGGTAAAGATTGAAAAAAATCACCTAAAAGAAATTGGGCAGGCTTTAAACTTTGGTTATAAGTTTAAAATAGGCCAAAGTTCACGAAACAAAAAAGTTTAAGAGTTTTATGGATCCGCAGGAACCTATAGGGGGTAAAAAGGGGCATTTTTAATTAGAAAAATCGATTTTTTTCTATTTTCTCGAAAAATATGGCATTTAAAAAAATAGATCAATTAAAAGTTCTTTCTGGCAAAATTATCTTTAATTTGGTGTTTTAAATTAGTTTATTAGCAATAATTAATCGAAATGCAATTTTTCGATGGGGGGGGGGGACGGGGACGGCGGATGGCATCATTTTCTAAAACAATTGTTTTGAAGGGACAAAATAAATTGAGCATCTAGGTGATGCTATATATAGTAACGAAAAATAGAATTTTTGATAGAAAAATTAAATACTGAGCAATTACAATAACAAAATGTCGACATTTTGTTAACAAAAATGTGAAAACGCACATTGAATCGGCCATAACTTTATTTTTTGAGATGTAAAAACAAACAAACAATAATTTTAAAGATTGATTAATTACCTATAATTTTGTTTCTTAGAACTTTTGATGGAAGTGTCACAGTTTCTAAGATATTCGACATTTTAAACTAAATACTTCATCCTTAAAACGGCATGTTTAGGGTGGTAGGCACCCTTAATGTTCCAAAATCCATCTATAAAATTAAAGACAATCAACCCTACACAAATATATAAACAAAATTAATTAATTCTTAGTTTATAAGCTTAATTTTTGATGTTCACCATATTTTGTTTTAACTAATATTTATTGAGATATTTGCAGAGCAAGCATGTTAGGTTTTTCTAAAATCCCTTTACAGTGTAAAATGCATTTTTTTCTTCTAAAACAAGAGCTGTAAGTCGAGTAAAGCGTCTAGGTCGTACTATATATTAACGAAAAACAGTATATGGGAATATATTTTTTTACTGACTACTTACATTAACAAAAAAAAAATGTGAAAAAGTTTCTGTCATAACTTCTTTGTTTTTTATGCTATCAAAATAGGAAAAAAATCAGTCTAGTCTAATTAATAGTTTTTCATTTTAGTTATTATCGTTTTTGGCCTAGATGCCATAGTTTCTGAGATATTAACATTTAAACTAAATACTTCGTCTTATCAACGTTCGAACGCCACCTTTAGACTTCCAGATCCCCGAAACCATTAACTATACAAATATTAGAAAGAAACGAAATCCTTAATTTAGTAGCTTTCTTATTTTACTTCCACATTCAGTGGAAGTATAGTAACGACAAAAAATTTTTTAAAAACTTGTATTGTTCAAATAGGCTTAGAATGTCACGAAACGTCGACATTTTAAGTTTGAGCGAAAAAAAAAATTTCTGTCTGTCGGTCTGTCTGTAACTTTTTTTGTGCGCACGTTTACTCTGGAACCGTTTGAGATATTGACTTTAAATCTGGTACACATATGTACTTTAAAGAGATCTAGAACTAGATTATATTTTCATCTTGTTCCGTCGAAGGGTTGGGGGGAAAATTGGGGTAAATTTGGGGAAAATAGGTAAATCAAGCAATAGGTAAGAGTCCATAAAATTGGTATTTAGTACATACGAGAGAAGCTAAGGTCTCAAAAAAAAATTTGGTATTAGCTAAAAGTCCGCTAAATTTGATAAAAACTAGGTGAATTTGTAGAGTAAAGAATTCCGCGCAAATCGATATATCATAACAAAAGAACAAAATTGAAATAGAATTAATATTTGAAAATAACTAATACAGCGTATTTAGTGGCAGAACCGATAGTGCAGTGCTATGCATAAAGAAACAAGCTTAAAGGACCAGGCAATACACAAGAGGAATAGATAAGCTAAGTATCTTCTCGTTTCTAAAGTACCACCCAAGTTTATTTATCCAAGTTTATTTATGTCTTAATGATTAATAAGTGTCTGCCGCATAAAACCATTGCAATGCATTTTAGGTCCAAGCCCTAGCTAAATACAAAGTGTAAAAAATATAACTTTTGAGGTGTCAAGTGAATAAATAGATAATTTCGTACATAATTTATATTTGTATCAAAAAGAATGTGTTGTGGTGTTGTATGTTTTTTATGCAAATTTTTAAGGTGTCAAAAGTGAGTGATAGATTTGGGGAATAATACATACCTGGGACGTGCGATTAGTGATTAATTTCGTACATAATTTGTGTTTGTATTAAAAAGAGTGTGATTTTGTGGTGTTGCATATTTTTTGTCAAGTAAGCGACAGGTTTGAGGAATAATACATATCTTGGGAGGTGCAATTAGTGATTAATTACTACGTACATAATTTGTATTTGTAAAAAGAGTGCGTTTTTGTGGTGTTGCATTCTGCATCATAAATGTTGTAATAAACTGGCGAGGGGCTGATTCGAACGACTTTCTTCGAAAATATGAGAAGTGATTATGAAACCATCGACCGCTGTCACCGTAAATTTATAGCAAGACAATAATGGTATTATTCCTTAAGAAAAACAGAGTTTCTTAGATAAACAAGTGTTGACTTGGGTAATAAATGGACAATCTGATCAGTGGCGTTCTATTGGCTTAATACGCCGGGGGCTGAATTTCTTGCAGTTCAATGAAAATGTATAGTTTTTCTCAGGAAATGGTATCTATACACAAGAATGATGAATCGAATACGGAATATAGGACCACAAAATCAAAGAAACGGGGGAACGAGTAAGGGGCAGTAAAGCGGCGGCAGGGGGGCATACAGAAAAAATGATAACACATACACGAGAAGAGGTATACCACGGCAACAGTGGAGATAAACTGGAGGAAGAAGAGAAAGCAAAAAGTGAATGAATCAAATTAATACAAGAAGACCCTTCAATAAGCCACCATCCAAGGAATAAATGCTAGAAATCACGGTAGTGATAATAATTAAAATAAACTCGAAATAATCAATGAGGTATTGTTGATATACTGCGTCAGGGCTGAGTTCGCACATCACTTCAGCGGAGGTATGCCTAGTGAAGGTTTCTTTCAGAAAAATGGTATTCTCTAAGAAAACACACACATACATCCATAATCTCCTAATCGATGCAGAAGAAGAAGAAGAACAAAATAGATGAATATTCCCTAAGAATACCGAACAAATTGAAGTACCTAGGAACAGACCGGACGAACCAGCTAGAGCGGAGAGAAACAGTAAAGGAGAGAATCAAAACGGCACAAGGGTAACATACCGTTCATTGAAAAAAATAAACTATCATGGGACCTTACCAAATGTATGTCATACGGACAACGATGATATATGGAGTCAAAAACGCGGCAACAACAAAAGCCAACAAAAGAAGTTTTTGAGAAGAGCAGAAAGGGCATCGTCCAACTAAAACAACAAGACGAAAACAGCGACACAAAACATAATAGAAATATACACAATGAAGTATTGGGGACATACCTAAGGAAGGGACTCAACACATTTACTGAGGAAAGCGCTAGTACCGCACAAACTAAAAATAGGGAGACCATGCTACAGTGGAGAACGACAATTGAAAGGATCAGGATCAACAAATGAAAACTAACAAATCGCAAGGATAAATACTTTACCACAATCGGAAACCGAGGAATCAGAAGACTCAGAAAAAAGAAGATTCGAAGAAGCAAAAACGCAAAAAGAGGAGCAAAAACACTCCATATTACGACACAACATGGCAACATATTTCACAAGAAGAGTCAGAATAGTCAAAAGTCCAGAACCAAACACACAAAAAAGGGAGCATGAACGCTCCCTCACGACACAATGCGGTAACGCATCTCACAAATACCTACACCTCCCTTCCTACATTCCTTTACCATGCGCCATCTGGCTCTCGCTGCTGGCAACAAGCATGACCTTAGTCCAACTCAGCGTGGACGTAGCAGGCCCAGCTGTATACCTGAGAGTGGCAACAATGCCTACCGCACGCTGGTAAATAAATCAATCGATTATTTTTTAATAGTAACTTTTGTTTCGAATTGGATTTATATCCTCCTGACGAGTTCTAATGAGAACGAAAAAGATTGTACAATGCGGTGAGCGAAATTTTATACCTTTTTTCTTTGTGTTTTTTAATATTATTTGGCTTTGAAATGTAACAAATGTTTGATTGTGATGTAGTGTCCTCTAGGTAGAGCTAGAGAGACTAGAAAGAATTCCTCGTGAAGGAGGCTTCTTATACTATATTGGCTTGATCAGACTCGAATCATCAATATATAGAAAGAGTGGGTGTTTTATTGTTTTTCATGCTGAATGTTAGATATAACAAAAAAGAACTCGACAAGTCGTTTTGTAAGGGGAACTCTTGTTGATCTTCTATTTTGGTCAGACTTGCACCAATGGTATATGAAAGAAATGAATGTTTTCTTTGAAAGTTATCTGCTGAACGTCCAAAATAATAATTTTTAACAATGATATAAGCAGAAATACTAGATATTTATTTTTTAAAAGAATAGAACATTCGTAATTCCGAAAGAGTGTCCATTTAATGTACCTATACGGCTTTGTGGGCATCAATTCTATTGGATTTGTGTTGAAGAAAATTCCCACGTTGTTAAAGTTAAACAATCCCGAGCTCACTGAAAGTGGTGGTGACCTACTGTCAAAAAAAGAACCTGGGGGGTTGGGATCCTTCGACGGTGGCGAAAACGTATATTGAGAAATAGCTCTCCCAGAGCATGAAGATTACGACAAAACTTTTTCAAAACTGTGTGAATGTAGTGTCTACATCGAAAACCACAGCAGCTTCAAGAGCGAGATCAACGCCTTTAAATTTATCACAAATTCACATATTCATTATACTGAAAGATAAATAGTATATTGTATAACTATTAATAAATTAATTACATCGTTTTATAAATTGTTCTGAAAATGAAAAAAACATTGCGTTATTACGAAAAATCTATGCGGACTGGGTTGGTTATAAACCTCGGCTATCGCTTCGGTTTAAAACTTCAACCGCATCCGTTATTTGCTATACATCGCCTATGACGTTAATTGCTATTAAAAATCAAATATGTCGTAATCCATCTATCGGTTATTCGGAAATGTAGGAGACCTGAAAGATCCATGTTAACTGTATTTTATTTATGTCGGGAATAATGAGATTTCGGCATCGATTATAAGAGTGCCCTATCTGCCAAATGATATAAAATAGTTAGAACGTGTCTAAAATAGTGTAGTGGCAGCGAACGCCCCAGTGGAATTGCCGAAACTGCTGAATAAGAAGTTATACTAGGTCAGCAGATTGAAAGCACGCTAACGGAAGGTGACAAAAATTGTGTTTAATAATTAACTATGGGGAGTCGCTGCCAAATAAAGGTGGAAAAACGATTTAAACATTTTTCACTTTTCAATGCTGACGTGTCGGAAACGGACTATGTTCTTTTTTCAAATCGAAATGCACTATTATACTTTTCGCAAATACATAAACGAAGAGTATATTGAGTCTGATAGGAATATTTCTAAAACCGTAGTTATCATTCATAGAGCAGAAAAAGTCATGTCCATCTGTTCGTGTGCCCGTCATCTTTCTTGTAAGCACGATAGCTCAAGAGCAGAAAGTACGATTATATTTAAAAGGTGATAAGTTAGCGATGGCTGGAGGAAGAACTCTCTTAGGAGAAAATCGATTAATGAATATAAAAGTTATTTTAGAGAAAAAGTGTACCTGAAGAGGGAAATATAATAGAGAAAGTCCTGTTTCGACAACTCGTTACTTTTTTTTGAATCAAATAATATTGTGTCATTGTCAATTTGGTTTTTGCTCTGGAAAATCTACGACTGATGCACTTAACAAAATGGTGGAAAGCATAATAGTGGCATTTGAAAATAAAAACTTTGCTGGAAGTATCTTCTGCGATTTGTCGAAAGCACTCGACTGTGTGCAGCATGATATCCTAGTTAATAAACTTAAAAAATATGGGCTAAACACTTCTGCCGTAAATTTGACCAAATCATATCTTACAGGCAGAGATCAAATAACTATATATAATGAAGTATCATCGTCATCAGAAAAGTAAAATTCGGAGTTCCTCAAGGTTCCATACTTGGGCCCCTATTATTTATAATATACGTCAATGATCTACCTAATCGTATAAATGATACTCGTATTGTTCGCTGATGATGTAGAAGAACGCACTACCGGGCGTCAAAGTGACGCGACACCAATTTATTTCTCAGGGGGCGCCAGTCGCGTGTTACCCCGTTCTTCTACCTCCCAGGCGGGTTCGAGATAAGATGTACTTCAATAGCCGAATAATGGACCAAGGCTGCACTACCACAGATCGGTAACGACGCTCTCTCTGGACCTGAATTCCCTCGTTAGGGGTTTAGGTAACCTTTGAAATTCTGGATTTTTGCATAAAAAAATCCCAACCGAAGAATTTCTCTGCGGAGGGATTAATTTTTGTACGCGGTATCCACGTTTTTATCTGTTAATAACGGACTCTACCCCTGAGGGATTTCTCAAAAAACGCATAAAAAATCCCTATCGAACCTCCGTAAGGCAACCAGAAGGTCGAGTGTTAATGTGAGTTAACTCGACACATCCGGTTTTCGATACGAAAGTTCCAGGGATTATAGACCGTCAACAGGCCTCAAGATCAATTAAGAAACAATAGTTCAAAGAATCCGTTTATTTAACAGAAATGGTTATACAAAATTTTCAAGATAAGAATCGTGCCTTCCCCAATCAAGGTAATGGCTTTCAGATCATACAAGCGAGAGCGCTTACGCTAACGATCGATTAGGTAGATTCATGCATACCTTCTCAGAATCAAAATGCGAGCTTTTTAGAGAAGTCTGAGACTATTTGTAATTCATAATTACGGCTGACTAATTTTAACTTAAAAGAGTTTTACTAAATGAATTTAGTTTCGCTAGAGACTACTTAGCTTTAAAGTTCTTGTACCGTGGCGGTTCACGTACTCAAACACATTCGTGACGACGTATAACTGCATAAGTTTAATGGCGTTCGATCAGTCCACAATTTACTTGCTCCTATGCAGTTGTTCAATATTATCGATATGGCAGCCACCCACCTTCAAGCGACTTTTAGGCAAAATTGAATTTTTGGTTTTTTATGCACAAGGCGTTTTCCTCTATAACTTTGTCATTTGGAAAGCCCCGCTATTGGCTTTCCTACCATCGCTTTGTTCGGGACCACTCAACGCGCTCGACCAAATTGTAAGCCGCTGAGTTAATCCAAACTCTTTCTATGCGAGAAACCGACCTTGTGCATGTGCATTGATTTTTATCAATTTTTGCTTATCGGCACTACGCCGGCTTTATCAAAATCGTCTATTTTGTCTTTTAGATGCAATGCATCGCTAAAATTTTATGCTCACTTTAGAACGGGGCATTCAATGACCGTACCTCAAAGGTCAATGTCTTTGGTGGAGGAATAAAAATGAAAAATATTTTAATATTTTTTTAAGTATATTTTCGTGGTACTTTTAAACTGGCTTTGGGGTACTAAAAAATTAATCTCAAGTCCAACCTTGGCGTACTTTTGAAAAATCAATTTTCAGGCCAAATTTCGACGCAGTTTTGAAAAATTATCTGCAAGTGAAATTTCGGCGTACTTTTGATAAATTAATTTTCAAGCCAAACTTCGACACACTTTTCAAAAGTATTATTTTTCTAATTCCAATTTGTGGTACTTTTGAAAAAGTATATTATTCATAAATCTTTGTCATTATATACTTTTGCTCTCATATCCTCAACCAAAAACATATTTTCCTAAGTGAAAATTCGGTGTTTCTTCGAATTTTCACCTGGTCATTTCTAACGCCTTATAGAACCCAAAACGATTCTTATGGACTGATCTGTGTCTCTGCAGACTCTTAAAAATGTCCTTAAATGAAATTTTTTGCCTAAGTCGAATTTTGATTCTGTCTTCAACTTAGGACGATTTTGGAGAGTTCTACAACAATGACACCACCACGATTAATATAAATAGCAATGCAAACAATTTATTGCAGGATATGCAGCTCTCGCAGTTGGAAGCTTCTGACTGGTTCAAATTAAATAAATTATATCTTAATAATTCAAAGACACGAACTACTATGTTTTTCAACCTCGTGCTTAGATCATTTCGACAATCCTGGAAATGTAAAATCTTTAGGAGTAATCATAGATCCCCACCTATGTTGGGATCAACATGTTGATTATCTATGTGTTAAACTTTCTAAAGTTGTATACTAAAGCAGAAATTTATAGAGCTCAATATTCGTACGGCGCTCATGTATGTTAAACAAAATCTAGACAAATATGTTTCGAGAAATGCACGAACGTGATGCAGACACAGAGATCAAGATTGTTTAAACTACACGAGATTGGTTAAAAGCCAGAATGCAATAAATTATTATGGACCAAAATTTTTAGCAAGTTATCACCAGACATCAAGCAGTTACCGGAAAAAAAAATAATTTTAGGATCAAAGAAATTCTGATGAATGGAGCATACTACTCATTTGACGAGTTTTTGTCTGATGTTTTATAATAAATTAAGTACTTCTCAGTGTTTTACTGTTAGTTTGTCTTTATATAATGCATATCATATGATGTAGTTTACAATATCTGTACCTTTTGACTTGTGTAAACCCACTTGGTGTTGACATCAATAAATAATAATAATAATTATTATTATTATTATTATTATTATTAGTATATAGCCATGGAACTCGCAGTGCAAATGATATTCACATCACTAATTACTTATAGGCTAAGTAAATTTAAAAATCTCCATATTCTGCTGATGGCTATCTTTTAATACAGTTCCTGACATAATACAATTATTACATCCAGGCCAATTATTCAAGATAGCATTAAAAAACTACTTAATAGAAAACTCTATCTATTCTGTTGACGAATTTTGCGCAGCAAAAAATAATGTGTAATTAGTCTTTAGGTTTTTATTTTATGTACATAATATGTGTATTATATATATTTAAGAGTATTTCATGTTTTATACGTATTTCTTTTACGTTTGTTAGTTGTAAATTCTGTTTTCTAATTTATTAGTTTCTTATGTATGTTTTTTTAAAGAATTGACTAAGCCTTTTTCTGTTCTTGTAACAGTTTTTATGGCAGATACATTATTTCTATTTTTATTTCTATAGCATTATTACAACATATAAACATCTATACTGGCTACATTACAACGATCGAAATTAAAAACAGAAAAACGCTTCCTGTTTTTCAGTTAAATTTCTGCTTCATGGAAATAAAATTTCATAGTTTGCGGAACTACACAACGGTGATATTCGAATTCATTACATATTTACGATTTTTAATATTTTCAGAGGAAATCCACAAAACGTTTGGAATTTTGCCGCGTTCCCTGGTTTTCGTTATATCGAATGAAAAATATGGCTGTTATAAATCAGAACTTTGTTCTCTACGTACTTCCTTTGTTAACACAAATTATTACTTACGCCCTCGGAGTCAATCAGTGACGGTTATATAGGGGAGTTATGGGAGCCACAAATTTTCCCACGATATCGAAACTTTTAACTGAAAAATTGCCGAAGAAGTAAAAACCTATTAGATTTAATGAAATATGCATATTAGATAGATAAATAAATAGGTAGATAGATATTTCACCATTATATGTAATTTGGCTTTCACTCCCGGGAGCTGAAACTTTGCACAGTGGTAGTTTATTACATGTCGATCAAAAATCTCCACGGGCACAAAAAATTTTAATGACAGGATTTCGAGATATTGGCCAAAGAAGGTCATAATTTAACAATTTTTTCAACCAAAAATAATTTTTATCTGTAAAACGGATTCTCAAATGAAAAATTCTTCATTTTTTGTTCAGAATAATATATTGTACTAGTTTAAAGTGATTTTACAACGAAATTATTATTTAAATATTCTAATTCATTTATTTTAATTTATTTTATTTTTCAATTCTTGCTGTACTAAACAAATAATTATTTGGTTGTAAAATCAATTCAGACTAGTACAACACATTATTCTGAATAAAAAATGAAGAATACATTTTTTTTTTCAATTGAGAATCCGTTTTACAGATAAAAACTATTTTTAGTTGAAAAAATTGTTAGATTATAGTTGAAGCAATTGAAATAACGATCGACGTACCGCCTATCTGGGCGGTGTTGTAGAGACGTAATGGTTGCAGAACGTAGAACCGGATTTAACTATATTGTTCGCTCGTTTACTTTTTTAATGTATAATTGGTATTTTGTCAACCGCAGCAGCAGGTATTAGCGTTTCTCGCCAGGAAAGGATGGGTATGGAATATTAATATAGGATAAAGAAATTATTTCAAAAGTAACAAGAACCTTTAAAAACAAAATAAAAACAAAAAATATACTCTAAAAATAGTAACAGAAACAAATATTTGTCTGAATAAATAAACTAAAAATAAATTGTAATAGCAAAGTTATTACTACAATAAAAAGAAAGATGACTCATTGCAAAAATAAAAAAAAACATACCAAGTTTCATCTAGATAATAAATGGGTCTATTTTCCCTGAGTTGTTTTATCTGTTCTAGATATGAATTTCGCCAATCTACTATTCGTCTGCTTTCCATAATCGCCATTCGTTTATTAATAGTTTGATATTTAAATCCAATTTATTTCATCCAATTTCTTAAAGTTCTTTTGGTATATTTTAGAGGATAATCCATTTGAAAAAAAAAATTGATAAAAAAGTGGTTTGTTCAGTTTTGGAGGCTTCGTAAATAGTTATTAATGAAATTAAACGAAAAATTATATTTTTCCCTTGGAGTTTACCTGCCGTAGAACAAATTTTGGTATTCCAAAGCACTCTAGACGAATGTCTTAAAATGCTTAAAAAAACTGAACATCGACTCAAAAATTCGCGAAAATCTTCGAAAATACTCAGAATGCTGTCTTGAATCCAAATATGTAAAAACGGTGTTCCATTTAAAAATCGTTAATTAATTTCTGGGTAAACCGGAAATGATCTCATACCGCTTTTTATGTCCAAAAATCCATTTTTACAGGTAGTTTATGCACCCTAAATTTCAAATGGATAAGTTAAAAAATAAAGGGAATATAGGAGGGAGCCACTAGCCTGTGGCACCCGGTATAGTGAAAATGTAGAAGAAAGCACTACCGGGCGTCAAAATGACGGGACACCAATTTATTTCTCAGGGGGCGCCAATCGCATGTTACCCCGTTCTTCTACCTCCGAGACGGGTTCGAGATAAGATGCACTTCGATAACCGGATAATGAACCGGCTGCACTACCACAGATCGGTAATGATGCTCTCTCTGGACATGAATTCCCTCGTTAGGGGTTTAGGTACCTTTTAATTTTCTGGATTTTTGCATAAAAAAATCCCAACCGAAGAATTTCTGATTAATTTTTGTACGTGGTATCCACGTTTTTATCTGTTAATAATGGATTCTGTTTCTCAAAAAAACGCATAAAAAATCCCTATCAAACCTCCGTAAGGCAACCAGAAGGTCAAGTGTTAATGTGAATTAACTCGACACATCCGGTTTTCGATACGAAAGTTCCAATGATTATAGACTGTCAACAGGCCTCAAGATAAATTAAGAAACAATAGTTCAAAGAATCCGTTTATTTAACAGAAATGGTTATACAAAATTCTCAAAATAAGCATCGTGCCTTCCCCAATCAAGGAAATGGCTTTCAGACCATACAAGCGAGAGCGCTTACGCTAACGATCGATTGGGTAGAAAAGATGCATACCTTCTCAGAATCAAAATGCGATTTTTTAGAGAAGTCTGAGGCTATTTGTAATTCATAGTTACGGCGGACTGATTATAACTTAAAAAAGTTTTACTAAATGAATTTAGTTTCGCTAGAGACTACTTAGCTTTAAAGTTCTTGTATCGTGGCGGTTCACGTACTCGAACACATTCGTGAGGACTTATAACTGCATAAGTTTAATGGCGTTCGTTCAGTCCACGATTTACTTACTCCTATGCAGTTGTTCAATATTAGCAAAATTACAACAACCCACTTATAGGCAAAATTGAATTTTTAGTTTTTTATGCACAAGGCGTTTTCCTCTATAACTTTGTCATTTGGAGAGCCCTGCTATTGGCTTTCCTACTATCTCTCTGTATGAACTACTCAACGCGCTCGACCCAATTGCGAGCCGCTGAGTGAATCCTTGTGCATATGCATTGATTTTTATCAATTTTTGCTTATCGGCACTACGCCGGCTTTGTCAAAATCGTCTATTTTGCCTTTTAGATGCAATGCATCGCTAAAATTTTATGCTCATACTTTAGAACGGGGCATTCAATGATCGTACCTCAAAGGTCAATGTCTTTGGTGGAGGAATAAAAAAGAAAATATTTCAAAGTATATTTTCGTGGTACTTTTTAAACTGACTTTGTGGTACTTTTGGGGTACTTTTGAAAAATCAATTTTCAAGCCAAATTTCAACGCAGTTTTGAAAAATTAATATGCAGGTGAAATTTTGGCGTACTTTTGATAAATCGACTTTCAAGCCAAATTTCAACGCAGTTTTGAAAAACTAATCTGCGGGTGAAATTTTGGCGTACTTTCGATAAATCAATTCTTGAGCCAAATTTCGACGCCCTTTCAAAAATATTATTTTTCAAAGTCCAATTTGTGATACCTTTGAAAAAGTATATTATTTATAAATCTTTGTCATTATATACTTTCGAGTATACTTTCGCTCTCATATCCTGAACCAAAAACATATTTTCCTAAGTGAAAATTCGGTGTTTCTTCGAATTTTCACCTGGTCATTTCTAACGCCTTATAGAACCCAAAACGGTTCTTATGGACTGATCTGTGCCTCTGCAGACTCTTAAAAATGTCCTTAAATGAAATTTTTGCCTAAGTCGAATTTTGATTCTGTCTTCAACTTAGGACGATTTTGGAGAGTTCTACAACAATAACACAACAAAAAAAAAATTTTTAAATTTTTTTGTCGTTACTATACTTCCACTGGATGTGGAAGTAATTTGAGACTAATCCATTTAGTATAGTAAGCGAAGCAGTAAAAATGTTAAAATTCCCGACCCGAAAGCAATGAAAGGAATTTCCTTAATTTTTTTTTGCAATATACTTAATAAAATACGTACATCAAAATCACTTTACCCGCTTTTTATTTTTAAGGGTGGAGACCAGCCCAAAAACTGAATAATGAATCACTTTTCTAATTTTACGAATAAATTAACGAAAATTCATATACTTATGTTTTTGAGGTCGCTGAATATAACGGTGAGGTCAAAACTTATGAGACGAAAATATTAAGGGTTGAAATTACCCTTAAATACTGAAAAATTAATGTCTTCTAATTTTACGAATAATACCACGAAAATCCATATACTTATGTTTTTGAGGTCGCTGAATATAATTATGAGGTCAAAACAAAGTAAAGACGGAAATATTGAGGGTTGAAATCACCCTTAAATACTGAAAAATTAATAATTCTTCTAATAATACAAATAAATTCACGAAAATCTACACATGTATATTTTTTAGGTACTGAATATTATTTTTAAAAAATGGTGGATTAAAAATGGTCTTAAAAAAATAATTAGATGTCTAATTTTATTAAAAATAGAGATTGTTATAAATCAAATTAATACAATTAAGTAAACTAATTAATTAACATTTTTAATTTGCACTCTAAAATATGCTAAAGTGCAATGCAACCTGCTTTTTCTGCGTATTCTTCGAAAAATAGACGGATATTGCTCATTTCTCTACCTACTATAGGCATTTAAAATGCGCGTACAAACTGAAAAGTTTCAACATTATTTGAAACTGTCATATCTCTGGAACAATTTGTCGTAGGCAAAAAAAAACCCAAACTCTTCGTTTTTTTGTAAGCTTCATTTCATTCTTATACCGTGTGTGTAGTCGCGGGCTAGGCATGGGGAGAAGAATTACAACATCGCGCGTGCCAGCTGGCTGAAATGAAATAACAGAGCTGGAATGCTCCATCGACGGACGAATTTACGGCTGACGGTGTTGTCAAATCTCTCGGGCTACGTGAATGTACATGCCTAATGGGAAATTACACGCACGGTATCAGGTTTTTACCAATCTTATAGTGTTTGAGATATTTCAATTTTAAATACATAATTCTTTTGCGTATGCGCTTAAACGCCATCTTTAAACCTTCATATCTCTGAAACAGTTTTTCGTAGGAAAATAAAATAAAAACTAAACTATTCGTTTTTTTATGAGTTTCATTTTTGTACTCTTACCATTTTCTATAAAAAAATATTTCCTGAGCAATTTTCAAAAACTCGATTTTTTTCAAAAAAAATTATGAAAATTTTCATTATTGAAAATGGGTACAGAATGAAAAATAATTATCTTAAAAATTCTAAAAAATTTGAGCATGTTAGTAATAATATGCATTAACAATATCTAGAAGGATTTTAAAAAAAATTGAATTAATAAGAAATTAGAGCAATGCGACAAAAAAAATGACGCCAAAATTTTTAAATGCGCTACTTTTTTGTTTGTAACTTTTTTAGTTTTCATTTTAAAAGGTCGTGATACGGCTCAACCGATAGAAAATCTTAATACCTTTGATTTTTACGAGAATAAAAATTTTTCTCATAGTTGTAGATTTTGAGTAATTTTAAATTTTAACGTCGTATATTTTATCTGAACGTTTCGGCGCCATTTTGAAAATGCCATATTTCTAAAACTAAACATCTCAGAAAAGAAAAATCCATTCGATTTGTTTTTGTAAAAGCTTATATTTTGTATCCTTGCATTTTTTTATTAAAGTCCACAGCTTTCGAGTAATTAAAAAAAAAAACGTCTAAGGATACTGATTTTAAGGTGTGGAAATTGCAATTTCCAGTTCGCAATATCTCGAAAAATATGCATTTTAGAAGTGTATAAGACCTTTCTTTCTTATAATTCGATTATCTATCAGATTATGTGTGTTTTTTTTGCGACAAACCCTAACTAAAAAGCAGGAAAAATGACAATATAGATTCTTATGTACATACTTTATGAAGCATGTAGGCCAGGCAACGAATGATTATAGATGGAAATTTTAGGGACAGAGAATTTGACTTCGGAAAGCTTCAATTTTGTATAGAGTGGTCAAGCCGCTAAGACGCATAGTTTCCGAGATATAAGCGAAAAACCAAAAAAAGGGACCTTTAAAGTGCCCCCTCTCCCCCCCCCGCTCACCACCTAAGAGTGGGGACTTTTGATATCTTCATCTCCAGACTAGTCCAAACAAAGTTCCGAAGTCAAATTTTCTGTCCCTAACATTTCCCTCTACACCCTTTTTTGAGCATTCGTTGCTTGGATTAATGTTGAAGAAGAAAATTTGGAAATTCATTACATCGTTTTCGGGCTGGGATTTAAAAGCTTCACTTACTGTACTAATTGTGCCGTTTTTGAATTAGAGCGAGTTAAACGGAAAAATAATTGTTTTTCCAAAGGACCTAAAACCTAAAACTAGAGAAATGGGAGACAGAAACTCGTGACGGTGTTAAGTAATTATTTATAATGATTTTAATATTTGATAAAGGGTAGATTGATAAAATAGTAAGATAAAAAAAAAGATTTATGTTGCCGAATATCAAGGTCCGAGTTCACGATCCCTTTTTCTTAACTCTTTATTCACGCAAACGCATTATGTCCCCTCCCTCCCTTCTTTTCTATTTCTTGGATTGCGATAATTTTTTTTAAATAAAGATAAAAATATCCTCACTTACCTTTAAAAAAATGTCTCCTCTCAACCTCAAGAGTTATAGGGGTTGAATTATTTTCCTTTCCCTCCTCTCCTAATTGACCCACTACCCTCATTCTCCGGCTCCTTCAATTCTTGTCTATTTCACTTACCTCAAAAAAATCTCATCCCTCTAACTCTTTTTTTTTTCTTTAAAAAATCAAGGAATTACTTGTTAGTATATTAGAGTTACGGCAAAAGAACGCGTATTTTCAAAAAAAAAAAAAATCCACGAACATACCGTCTGATTTGAAAAAATTTTAACTAAACCATGCGCTTCCGCGACATCTTTAATTCTTCATTTAACTTTTTGTTCGTCAAGTCAATAATAACAAAGATATCGTGGAAACATGTGTTTTTGCGAACTTTAAATGCGAATTGCTCCCCCCACCCCATGCGATTAAGGTAAACTAACTTAAAAAAAAAATTTGAAAAAAGTGGTTTCATTTCAAAACCAGATCCGCTCCGCTATATGTGCTAACGGGCATTCTGTAGATAAGAATTCTTATTTCATTTCATGGACAAAGAACTTTTCGCGTCGGTCTGTTATATATTTTACCTCCGTTGTCAATGGCAACTCACAGTCAAGCTTTAATGTCATGAAATGGGTTAAGAAATGTCATGTTTTTCTGACGTTTGAAGAAAAATATTGTTGGCTGAAAAATATTGGCTTTAGGCTGAAGGATAAAGTCTGTTATAGTATTTATTACAATTAATCTTAAATATGTGCCTCTGTCTTGGAATTTATATTCCAATGATATTACAATTTAAATGTCTCACAGCATGTTTGTCAGTCGCAGATGTTTCTCAATATTTTCCATTAGTTTACAAAGATAAGAAACGTGGATATATTTTTCAGTAGGTAGCCGTATTTCGCTATGAATTAATAATGGCAGAGGACATACATACATAGCTGCACTTCCGAAACAGCGTGTGTTCTAGATATATTGTTAAGAGTATGCTATTCGAGTATTCCCGATACCCATTTAAAGAGTAACTTTAAATTGAATTCGTGATGAACCTTAACGGCAACGTTAACGCCGCACTATTTTTATCCCATAACTTATCCGGCAAGTACTTAAAATGTGGGTCAGGGTCTCGCGAATGAAATTTTTCCTGTAGCATTTTTTCTGGTTTACGACGAGAAGTAAATGTTATCCCTCGAGAAAGGATATCCTCGAGAGGGAAGACGAAGCCACTCTGCAAGATATAAAAACAGAAATAAAGGCCGACGGCAGCACACTCCAGTTTTGGGAATAGTTTTAATGTTGAAGGACGGGTAAATTTGTAAAGCGATTGATTCAATTTTCGATATCAACAGTTTTTTATTAACACACGTTGTTTACAGATTTGGAGCAGATGTCCGTGCTATTTCATTATTTCGGTTGATTAAACAACAAAAACAAAATGTTTTGGTTTAGCATATGAAAACTAATAGCAATTTCCACTGGTAAAATTAGCACAGAACTGACTGAAATGCGCATTTTCTATTCAGTGGCTAGGGTGTTTTATACTGGATGTCACTGAGTTCACTCTCCTTGTTGTGTAATTTTTAATTTAAAAACGTTTTATTACACATATATTTAGATAGGAAGATTGAAGGCTCTATAGGTGCAAACACTTGAATGAATTGAAAAAGTATTTTTTCTGAAATCAATCGGCATTTTCCGCGCGATTTCAGATCGACAAATGCACAATTCCAGTATTTTAATCCGTTGCTAAGAAACTATCAGAAAACAGACCGGAAAAGATCCTTTACCAAGCAACGATCAACAAAACCGTACGGGAATGTTACTTTTCTAACTTAAAAATCTGTAGCTGCACTTCTACCATATTACTACCATAAAAATGTCGAAAAATGAAAATTTTGCAAAACTTACAGCTGTATCTCGGATACTATTTAATCTACAGAGTCCGCTCTGGTACCAATTTGTAGCAAATTTGATCTACTTTTAAAAAATACTAAAATGTTTTTACCGAAAAAGTAGGCCTTAGGTGTCAAAATCGACAAAAACTGAAAAAAAAAACAAAAATCTCGCAGTTTTTTGGTTTTTTGACCAAGATCCGGAGGTCTGCCGAGGTCGTAAACTTGGATTTAACATTACTTTTTAATCCTATACAACATATTAAAGAGCAGCCATACCTGATTTAATGTCAGGTAACCTTTTTTTGATGACAAAGTTATTGAATTATTATGCTATCAAATTAGGATAACTTGGCTAAATAACGTTTGTCAGTTTTAACATTAAAATTATAATGTGTAATAATAGCAGCAAAGTAACTATAAAAAAGACTACTTAATTTTTAAGATCTTTAATTACACCTATTTCATTTACGTTTAAAGGGTGTTTAGACGTTTGAAATTAGAAAAAATCCTATATAACACTTTCCGAAAGACAATTTTGTGTAATTCATGTTATTTTGCAGGATCTCGCTTCGCTCGTCCCGCAAACCTCCACTCGTTGCACAAAATAAAGTCTTTCGTAACTGATTACAAAAATAGCTATTCCTGTACTAGTCACGTGCATTCCGGATAATGTCTAGAAATGGAAAAGATGCATGACTTTTAGAAGTCATTTTTTTTTTAATTACACGGCATGGAGCAAAGCCCCACTGTGCCACCCAAATCAGTCATCAAGTTAAAGTTATCAGAAACTTTTTAAAAATTTTTTTAGGTCAGTTATTATAACTCTTTGATAATGGTCGCGAGATCGAAACATATGTCAGAGAAATCTGAATACAAAATTGTGAAACAGTAATACCAAGTGTTCTTAATACTTATTCTATTTAATATGTTTCATCAAGAACTGACCTCAGACTCAGTTCAATTAATTTTAATTTATCGTGTAGCCTAGGCCATGCCACCGGGCACCGCGGTTCGTCCTCGCAGCAATTCGTGAATTGTAACAACCGCAGTACAATATCTATTGCAAAATAGGCTTGAAATGTAAAACAGTATTTACTGTTAAAATGTGAATTTACGAAATAAAAAAGGTTGTAAAGGTTAAAGGAAAATGTTAGCGCATCTAGCTTGCCCTCTGAGCGAAGTGGGTTCGAGCCCCATGCAGGGGAAATGTGTTTCATAAGAAATTATTCTCAAGAAGTGGTTCGGATTCCATTTTAAACACATTTTGAAACACACGTACGCGGCATAGGCACGTTAACAATTCCATTCCATTCGCAACCTCTGTATAATATGTAAAGGTTTTTTTACTAAGAAAACTTATGATTTAAATATACAACTGACCCATTATAATAATTGTAAAATATTTATTTTTCTTGAATCCATACACTGTAAAAAATTTGTTAGATATACAGCAAAAGTAGAGTTAAGAGTTTTCATTAAATAAGTTTGTTGTTTGAAAATTAATAGATTTAAAACTCTGAAGGATAACTTTTTTCATACTTATATAATTTCAATTAAACTATATTGCTAAAATGCAAAATATATTAAAATATTGTTGCTAGCTCAGATAACATTAGAAATAAAGAAAATAAGGTATTCTTGAATCAATTTATACGTGTTCTCTTTTTATACGCAGTCTTCTATTTTCGCTTGTTTTTTAAAGCAGATGTTTCCTCAGATTTCGTTTTGAATGATTTCTTTTATAAGATTCAATTTTAGGCAGCGTAAGGGACTGACATTTTAAACCTCAATTTATTAATTTGATACCTATGTTACGAGACGAACAAATTTCAATTTAAAATATCGTTACGGGGCATTCAAATATCAAAATAGAAATTATGTATGAATATAATTTTTGATGCTATTCAGAAAATGGTTATTGGAATAAATTTCTGTTATTTTCTTGGAATATTGGTCAACAGTATTGATAATATCATCAGTTATAGCACAGTAACTACAGGTTTTAACTTCGGAATAATGTCATGAATTAGATTTCGTTTATTTTTGGCAAATTAAGAGTAATTGCATCAAAAAAAGTTTTTCTATTATGCGGGGTCTTGCCGATTTATAGGGTGTAAATGTCACCCCTTTTCAGGAAGTGGCACCTAAGAAAAACAAACATTGTAGCTGAAAGAGAATCAAATTTTGAGAAGAAAAGGTTCTATGCAACTTTTCATATTAACTGATGGTCTTTAAGCTAAGAAGACTTGAAAATTGGGATTCTAGCTTGAAAAAAGAGTTATTTCAAAACGATTTGCGTCAAGTAATTTGAAAAGTATTACATTGAGAAAAAAATATGCTAGAGATAAATAAAAATGATACTAAATTCAGGACGAACTTCGTTTTCTTTTTAATTTCTATAGAATGCATGGTATCGGAGGATTGGAAGGGTAAAGATGACGTCCGAACATAAAATATTTCTTACTTAAAGAATACTATATATACACAAAAAACAAAGATTGTACAAATAATACAAGTGTTTAATAGATTTCTTAAAAAACAAAACTGAAGATCCAAAAAGTTCATATTTTGAATGAATCGGCAGTTCTCAAAATCCTTGTCAGTGTCTCATTCTGTCCATAGTACGTGTGATGAATTGGTACATAAGAAA
The DNA here is from genome assembly GCA_936432065.2 of Rutpela maculata. Lineage (NCBI taxonomy): Eukaryota > Metazoa > Arthropoda > Insecta > Coleoptera > Cerambycidae > Rutpela > Rutpela maculata. Next base: position 165,443,084 of record OW386288.2, read on the forward strand.
CATCAGAAAATCGATTTCTTCTGTTATTCACATTTAAACTTATTAGGTTAATCAGCTCAGGACGGTGAATATAACCATTAATTATTTTATGCAGAAAGCACATATCAAGCTCCAACCTTATCCCAGTGAGAACACCATAGTTAAAAAAACGTTAAAATAACGTTGCCTTGGTTGAAATAACGTTTATGGTTAAAAATACAACGTTTTTTTTTAAACGCCTTTTCAACTGAACATTTTTTAAACGTTAATGTAACGGCACAAAATAACCTAAAGTGTTAAAATTACTATTAAGAAACGTTAAACTACTATGTTGAGTTAACGTTTATCTTTAACGTCCTATAAACGACAAAAATCCTCTAAAAATAAATTGTCTGTGAAATTACAGCGTGATTTTCACGTTAATATATTACCATGTAACAATTTAATTTTTTACGTGTTTTTAATGTTGGACATGAATGATAAATACACAATGTGTTAAAAATAAACGTTACTGTAACGTTCAAAGTTAAGTGTTTATCAACGATTGTTTTAAACGTTTTAATTGCGAAAAATTTTACTGAATATATGGTTATAAACAACATATAAAAAAACGTTTTCTTTATACGCGTTTTAAACGTAAGATATTAACGAAAAATGAATCATGCCTTAAGACATAACGTTATTTTAACGTATTCAGTGAATTATTAAATAACGTATATTTTTAATGTCCTAAAAACGACAACAATTCACCAAAAATAAATTGTCTGTGAAATTCTAGCGTGATTTTCACGTTAACATATTACTGTTTAACAATTTAATTTTTTACGTGTTTCCAATGTTAGAAATGAATGATGAATACCCCATGCGTTAAAAATAAACGTTACTGTAACGTTCAAAATTAAATGTTTATCAAAGTTTGTTTTTAAACATTTTAATTTGGTACGTAAAATTTTACTGAATATATGGTTTTAAATAACATATGGAAAAACGTTTTATTTAGACGAGTTTTAAACGTAAGATATCAACGAGAAATTAATTATGCCTCAAGACATAACTTCTTTTAACGTATTCAGTTAATTATTATCAAATAACGTGCATTTTTACAGCCCTAAAAACGACAATAATTCGCTGAAAATAAATTATCTGTGAAATTCAAACGTAATTTTCACGTATATATATTAATGTTTAACAATTTAATTTTTTACTGTTTTTAATGGTCGAAATGAGTGATAATACTAAATGCTAAAAATTAACGTTACTGTAACGTTCAAAGTTAAATATTTATCAACGTTTGTTTTAAACGTTTTAATTGCGTAAAATTTTACTGAATATAAGGTAATAAAAATTAATCATTCCTTAAGACATAACATTATTTTAACTTATTCAGTGAATTATCAAATAACGTAAATTTTTAACGTTCTGAAAACGACAAGAACGCACTAAAAATAAATTTGCGTGAAATTCAAACGTGAATTTCACATTAACATATTATAAACAATAATTTGTTTAACAATTTAGTTTTTTACGTGTTTTTAATGTAAGAAATTAATAATAAATATACCATTTGTTAAGAATGGACGTTACTTTAACGTTGAAAGTTAAATGTTTATCAACGTTTCTTATGAACGTTCTAATTGGGTAAAAATGTAAATAATATATATATATTGAAACATTTTGTTTAGACAAGATTTAAAGATATTGATGAAAAATTATCATGCGATAAAATACAACGTTATTTTAACATATTTAGTGAATTATTAAATAACGACTATTCTAAGCGTTTTTGTCGACTGCAAAATTACACTGAAGATAAATTGTGAAAATCAAGTGCAATTTTCACATTAACATATTAATTATTTAATTATTTAATTTTTACGTTTTTAACGTAAGGAATTAATGAAAAATATACCAGATCAATAAGCTAAACGTTATTTTAATGTTTAAAGTTAAATGTTTACCAACGTTAGTTTTGAACGTTTTAATTGCGTAAATATTTACTGAAATGTAATATTATAAATTTAAAATGAATCATGCATTAAAACATTATTATAACGAATTCAGTGAATTATTAAATAATATTTATTTTTAACGTTCTGGAAACGACAAAAATCCACTAAAAATATATTTCTCGTGAAAGTCAAATGTGATTGTCACGTTAACATATTGCTGTTTAACAATTTAATTTTTTACGTATTTTTGATGTAAGAAATTAATGATAAATATACCATGTGTTAACATTGGACGTTAATTTAACGTTCTAAGTTAATTATTTACCTACGTTTGTTATGAACATTCTAATTACGTAAAATTTCACTAACTATAACGTTACAAATAACATTTGAAAAAAACGTTTTGTTTAGACGAGTTTTAAACGTAAGATATTAATGAATCATGCTATAAAATATAACGTTATTTTTACATATTCAGTAAATTATTAAATAACGCTTATTCCGAGCATTTTTAATGACTGCAAAATTATACCAAAAATAAATTTGTGTGAAAATCAAATGCAATTTTTACGTTAACATATTAATTATTTAATGATTTAAATTTTTACGTGTTTTTGAAGTAAGAAATTAATAATAAATATATCATATCTTAAAGCTAAATGTTATTTTAAAGTTTAAAGTTAAATGTATTAAATTTTGAATGATACAATTAATGAAACTAGTGTGATAAAATCACTCGGCTCCGCCTCCTGGTTAAGTTCACATGCCTTTCGTTTTATGTATAATGTTCATATCAAACTAGTATCATTAATAACTATTATATATTGAAGTTACATTATATACAACGTTAAAATAACTGATGCTTTCCACTTATTAAAATACACTGAAGTTCTAAATCTACAGGTAAAATAAATGGTAGATGTTGACGTTTTTTTAACGTTTTTTTATTCATCTATCTTAATGCATAAAATTTGCCTACTTACCACGTAGTTGTTGCAGAAGTTATTTGTAGATGGCGACACATACAAACCACTGGTAATAATTTGTCATGCTTTAGCTTATGGTCTTATGAATTTATAGAAATTAAAAAACATAAATTGCAATGTTCAAATTCTTTCAGGGAACAACGGTTTATTTGGACGGATTTTATAAGGATCAGATTAAAGATCATTATTTTGTGGCTCGGCCGAGGTAGCATAAAAGTTTTGTGCTATTTGTTCAATAGGTTAGGCACCCACCCAGGTTTTATGATAAAACTAGTGTGCTTAACCTTATTAATTGACCATTCATCTACATGACGACTCGTCCTGTAACCCACCATATATTTGAAAATGGGGGGACCTCCTAGAGCCAGTTTAATTTCGATTAATTCACCCACATAATTAGTAAATATTTAACGTTATTTAAACCTTTAATAACGTTGATACCGACGTTAAATTGTAATTATATTACAATGATAAAAAGACGTTAAAAGACACGTTAAAAAAACGTGATTATTTAACTTGTATTCCTTTTATAAACCATCAATAATAAGGCTAATATCGACGTTAAATTATAGTGTTACTACGATGAAAAAATAACGTTAAAAGTTACGTTAAAAACAACGTTGTTTAGCAGGACATTTGTACGTAAAATTGACGGTGCACTATAATGGTTATTCAACTAGAAGATATATCGTTTTACTAACGCTAATATCAACGTTAAATTATAGTGGTATTACGATGAAAAAAAACCGTTAAATATTACGTTAAAAACAACGTTGTTTAGCGGGACATTTGTACGTAATATCGACGGTGCACTAAAATGGTTATTCAACGCATGGTTATCGTTATAAAAAACGTTTTTTTAACGATTGTGTTCTCATTGGGATATGTTCCAATGTATCCCACCTTAAATGCAAGGAATCTTTTGGACAGCTTCAATATTGTTAATGTGGATATTATAACTGGGATACCAGATTATTGAGCAATATTTCAATATTGAACGTACCAGTGAGCAGTATAATAATTTTAGACTGTCGACGGAAAAATTAGATCCAGATCTTTGAATGAACTCCAACATTTCCAATAACTTTGATATTATTTCGTGTATATGAATGTTATAGGACTATTTATTGTCAAGATTAATTCCCAGATCTTTTACATGATTAGACTCACGCAACACTCCATTATTAATCTCGTAAGGATAAATGTAGGGTGAGTTTATTCTTGCAAATGTAAGTTTGTAACATTTATTCACATTTAAGGGCAGGATGTTTACGTCTCACTAATGGGACAAACCATTAAAATCACTTTGCAACAAAGCAGCATCAGAATTGTTTTCAATTATTCTGAACACTTAAGTTATCTGCAAACATTAAGAAATTGCTATTTTTTATTACAGAAATTATATTGTTTACAAAGAGATTAAATAAAGAGGACCAATATGAAAGCCTTGAGAAACCCCTGATGTTACAGTAATGAAGAAAACTACCATATTTTATACACTGTGACCGACCAGTTAGAAAACTGCCAATCCATTTCAATACATACATTGCGACTGATACCTAACCTTTCTAATTTTGATATAAGAAGATCATGGTTGGCTCCGTCAAACGCTTTAGAAAAATCAGTATAGACAGAGTCAACCCGAGCTTTATGTTCCAAGGAGTTAATAATATACTATATTGTGTATTTAGGTGTGAAAGCAATACATTCCCGGACGACGATGCAAATTGTTGGTCGAGGCGCTAGCCGAGGTCAACAAGCATCGAAATCCGGGAATGTGCTTCCACACCGAAGTACACATATTATTTTTTCTGAAATCACAATCAATATTATTATAAATTAAGGAATCCAACTGCTTACTAATAAATGCAATTTTAATGTGAGTTGGTTTGTCTGCGTGTATTTATTTACTGTCTAAAATATACATAAAGTCGTACGGAAATGTTACTTTCCCGGCCTAGGCTGGAAAAGTAACATTCCCGTACGGTTTTGTTGATCGTTGCTTGGCAACGGATCTTTTCCTTTCTGTTTTGTCATAGTTTTTTAGAAACGGATTAAAATACTGGAATTGTGCATTTTTCGATCTGAAATCGCACCGAAAATGTAGACATTGCCGATTGATTTCAGAAAAAATTATTGTATGTAACTAAGTGAGTGCCTGCAGATTTACTCTGAGAGAAACCATGTTGTTGGTTTACAATTATGTTTTTACAATCCCATGATAAATTTTTCGTTACTAAGTAATCTTATAATTTTGGTATGCAAACTGTTCTATAGTTTTCAATGTTTTTTTTTGATCCAGCTTTATGTACTGGCATCAGATAACTCTGCTTCCAAAAGCAGGGAAATACACCTGACTTTGGATATAAATTAAGATAATATGTAAAGGTTTCGGTATTATAAAAATACACTGTTTCACTAAATAAGTAGGAATGCCATCTGGAATGGAAGAAACTTTCCATGGTAAATTCATGACATTGTCAACAATCTCTTTCACATCGACGACGTCATAATTGCTAATGTCTGTAGTTGTATCGAAGTCAAAATTGGGAATTTGATTGAAGTTTCCATCAGAGTACACATTTTGAAACGAAGCTTGCAAACAGCTCAAGTATATCCTGATTATTTTCACTAATAATGTCACCATAAAATTGCCTAGGGGGTAAGCTATAACCTTTTCTCTTTTCATTTATGAATTTTCAAAAGGTTCCAGGATCATTATTAATATTAGTCTCAATTTTCCTGATATAATTTTGATAACAGCTTCCTTAATTCTTTATATTGTGATCGTATTTGACAAAAATAAATATAATCCTCTCTTCTTCTGTGTAGTTTATATTGCTTATGTAGTTGATTTTTATCAAAAATTAAAATTTTTAGTTTAGAATTAAACCACACAGGTAAGAAGATTTATATTCCTTGAAGGGAATATACAAATCTATCGCATTGTACAAAGTATCGTAAAATAATAATACTTAATATTAACATCCTTATTGTTGAAAAGAGTTTCCCCGACGGATCATCGGAATATAAATATTAGACCAACCCAAAAAAAAAAAAAAACTTGTCATATTTTATGTCTCACCCTGTAAAAATGTTCCTTTTTATGTAAAAGAAGAAATGCTCTTTTGATTAAAAAAAAAAATGAATTTTAAAATGTGCTACCACGCTCTAAAGTACGATATTTCAATCATTTTGCGTTATCTACAAAAATTAGGCTGCGGGCTTCATCTAATATATGTTTTTTAGTGCCAAAGTGGTTTTTCACTCTAAATATTATATAAATAATTGAAAATTATCGATTAAAATTTTTTTGTAAGAAACCCGACAAAAAAAACTACTTTAAAATGTAAAAAAATGGACAAAAGGAAAATCTCATATAAATCTGCTTTAGGTCTGAGGAAAATACTTTTTCAATATGTTCCAAAACATATCTAAACCAAAATTTACTATAATTACTTGCAAGCGAGCAGAAACTATAGTGCGAAAATTAAAGTTTTCAGGGTGTATTTCACAATTTTACTAATAAAAGCACCAAAAATATATCATTGAAATTGTAAATAACTAATGAAGTTACTTAAATAATATTTTTTTCCCTGGAAAATTATATTAAATATAGAAAATATTGTTTTTTGATGCCCCGGGTTTTTAAGGATAGGCTTGAATTTGTATAACTTATTCACCATTGTAAATAATTATTATTAATAATAAATTTTTAATTTATTATATATATTTTTTGTTTTTGTACATTTCTTTGTTTCCTCACTTTGTGTTATCAGTAAAGCTTGTTTTTGTTAAAATTCATTTTTTTTTTAATCAAAAGAGCATTTCTTCTTTTACATAAAAAGGAACATTTTTACAGGGTGAGACATAAAATATGACAAGATTTTTTTTTTTTGGGTTGGTCTAATAAATATGTTGCCAAAATATATCGGATATAATTAATGCTTGCCCATTTCTAATAACATGCTTTAGATACATTATTTAGCAAAATAAATTTTATACATGATACATACAAATTTCCAATTATTCATATATTCAGAAATGTATTGTATACCTTCAATCTTAACATAAAAAGTTAACCGCCTAGTCCACCTATTACAGGCGTAAAAACATTAAATATTTACCTCTCAGTTTATCTCTTATTTGACTTTCCAAGTCATCAAATGCTTTTTCGGTGGCTTTTTAGCTGCGGCTTGGAAGGTAAGAGGATAGAAGATCATTCACAGATTTTCTCTGCTGCAGTCTGGATTTCTTATAACTTGCCTATTAGTTTTTTTTACAAATCTTGTAAATAACTAATAAGGGTTGAAATGTAAACTTGTAAAAAAATTTGTAATGTTGGAAATGTAAAGTGATAGCCCGGAAACATATTTAAACTAAACATATTATATTATAGAGGATGTTAAAATAATTATGGTCACAATTTAAACACGTGATATGTTGAACCAAAGCTTAATAATTATCTTGCAATAGTAATCGAATGCTTCTAACATAATGGTGTAAACCGGACTAATAATAATCGTAGACTATTGTGTAAAGTAAAAGATCGAAACAATCGCCGCCCCCATCGAGCGTCATTTGTTTTCCCCTTTTCTCGTTTGATGATGATTTTTTTATTATATTATTTATATGCTCTGTAATACCCCAGTCAAACTAGAACAAAGCACCCTGCACAAAAGTATATTCGAATAGGATTTTTTCTCGACAATTCAAATAAATTAAGTACACCTCGATCAGACGAAACCCAACCAACTCGGGGGTTCAAGCAGCTTTTACACGAAGTGAACTTTTCCTTCAGTGACTGTGACGTCCATCTCGACTCGGACTAACAGTTTTATTATAATTGTAAGCATCGAAAGTTCTATTAACATAGAATAAGAATTGTATATAATGAACCAGATGTAATGAATTATCATGGAATAAATAAAAACGAGAATATTTTTACATTATATTTACAAATAATCAATAAAAAGAAAATATCTATATATACCATCTCAATCAATTCTCTACAAATCACTGAAGGAGAAGTTCACTTCTTCCAAAAACTGCTTGAACCTCTAAGGTTGATTGAAGTTTACTTATTTTATTCGAACTGACAAGAAACCATCCTATCCGACGAGAAACGATCCTATGCCTAATATCGGAAAATCGGAAAAGGTAGGTCGAGATACATTGTCACCATGGTGTTCCCCGCCCTTGAAAACGGGGGTTTACCGTTTTCCAGCGAATTTTCGTTGTCTCCGAGGCATTTCGTTCTTGGGGGTGTAGGTAGTTTCATCCCCCGGGGGTGGATTAGATCACCTGTGATCAATCATTACTTATTTTATTCAAATTGATAAAAAAAAGACCCGACCCAACAAGCCCTCGCAAGCCTAGCACCGGAGAATCGAAAAAGAGGTGTTTTTTCCGGTTTGGGGGTAATGGGTGAAGGTTATGTCGGAAAATATTGTCACCATCGTATCCCCACCCTCGAAAATGGGGTATAGAGGTCTTGTGGTCCAGTCACAGAACTTTTGGGGTCAAGGGACTATATAAGAACTTTATATTTTTAAATTTCAAAGGCCACTAGCGGCCAAACTATTGAATTTCGACCATTGTGCTTATGAAAATTTTGTTGAGTATAACCAGGAGAACTGTTTTAAAAATTTCAAAAATTTTGACTGAAGCGACCTTTTCCTATAGTTTGTGCAGAGTCCTCTTGTCGGCAAAACTGTCCAAGTTTTGAAACTTGGCAAAGATGTTCATTAAAGCCCACTGTTAACTAGACTAAAAGTCCCCAACTCTATCGCTTGCGCTCGCGCCGCCATCTTGAAAATATTAAGCGAAATCGAAATTGTATTTATAAAGCTTATAAAGTTCTCTACAAAAAATGTTATATGCATTTTTTTCGAATCTATTATTATACTCTTTGGAAATACGAAACAAAGAGTATATTGCATTTCATCGACAAATTTCAAAAATTGTAAATATCGCTCGTAGAGGAGAATTATATCATATCATTGTGTTGTCATAGAATTCGCAACAACTTTTAAAATATCCGTCATGGGTCCGTCTTTCTGTCAGTCCGTTTGTCTGTCTGTCTGCTTCTCCGTCCGGCTTCTCTTTTAAGCTAAATAACTTAAAAGAGAAAAGTCCGATTTTATTGAAATTAGGACAATGAATTAGTGTTAGCTAGAGGAAAACCCCAAGGTTTTTGGAAAAAATCAATCGGCAAATAAAAATGTTATGAAACATTTTACAAAATTTTAAGTTATGATGGAAATCTGCTATATAACTGAAAACAATAATGGCCCCAATATGCTACCTTAAGGGACCTCCGATTCGATATGCTTATTGTTAGAAAAATTTCCATATAAAATTACCCGTTGATATCTAGTAGTCAAATAGAGAAATTGCCTGTTCACTTAGACCAAAATGTTTTATCTTTGAACACAGCGTGGCATGACTTATTGTGTCAAATGTCTTGCCAAAATCCAAAATCCAAGTAAGTGTTTTTCTTCATTAAACATCATCACGCGGAGCAGTGCAGTCGTAGTGCTATGACTTCCTTGAAAATGTCACTATATCACCAGCAAAATATTTTTTCAGCAAAAAACTTGTTTGAAATAATTTCTGCCATAATTTTAGAAATTGTCGGTAAAATACTTACAGGGTTGAAGTGAGAAATATCAACAGAGTTACTGTTTTTCGAAAGTGGTATTATATTAGAATATTTCTAAGCGTTATTTTTATTAAACACACGTTAATAATAATAGATGTTAAATATCCACTTAGATAAGGTAGAACTAACGTTAACATATTTAAGTCGATACTGTCCAACATCGTACATCTGAGAACAAGATTAAATTTTTAATAAACCACATATTAAGATTATGCAAGTTCTTTTCATGCATTACTACATTTTACATTATTATATTGGCAGCTTTCAACCAGTCCTTACGAACAGCTCATGAAAAAAGTCCGTAATTTTAGATTATGTATCCCATATTTTGTCTGTATCGATCCTATTATATTCCGTATATAGAAAAATGGTCATTGTAGTTAGTGGGTTAGTTCTTCGATATATATTTATATAGAGTTCTTTTTTAGATCAGAAATCTTATCAGTGACTGGCTGAAAATAATGAACCGATTCGTCAATTTTATCTATGTGATAGTTATTTGTCAGTATTAATGGACTATCTGAGTAATGGTAGAACTTTATATCAACATTCTTGAGCCTCAATGCGTAGAGGGTTACATTAGCGCCTGCTTCCGATTTTGAAATAGGTTAATGTTACTGAATTACTACAAAATATATACATGTTAGTCTCAAAATCCATAACTGAAAATAAACAGTCCTCATTTCAATTATTTGTAAGAAAAATCATTGTTTAGCTTTACTTACACTATATTTGTAAAAAATATTAAAGTGGCAGTCTGCGGCTGCGAAGACCATTTGACTAATATTTTACTTAAACGTACCTAATTTACATATACAAGTTATCTCTGAGATTATATAGGCCGCGCCGTATAATCTGGAATAAAATAAATATATTACCAAAAAATATTAATAAAACTATTTTAACTCTTACAAAAAACCTATTATAGATAATTATAAACATATATCTGTCCAAACAACTACTTTTTCTACTATATGCCATATGGATATTTGATTATAAGAAAGACGATATGCATGATGATTACTTACAGTATGACTATCGCAATAATATTATAAGTTTTTAATTTATTTCATTGAAACCAAAAACAAAGAAAACAAAAGTGGTTGCGTATACAGGGTGTCCCATTTAAAAGTGCAGGCGTCATTTTCTCGATAACCAAAGGCGATATTTGGATTCTGTAGAAGGTGTCCACTAGAATATATAAATAACTTCAGTTTTGAGTAAAAATGGTCATTTTACACATTAAGGTATATACGGCGTTGAGATGCAAAGACATTATGTGATCCTAGGAACGTTAAGATGGAGAATTATATTCTGAGCAACTTTTTTAATATTACCAGTTTTCGAAAAATCAATGGTTTTTTGAGATATTTGACTTCAACGTAATTTTTCAAGTAACAAAATCGCATTTTTTTTCATATGTCTACAATTTATAGTGTAATTAATAATTCAGTCGAACATACAACATAAACATGACGCAAAAATTAGATAATACACAATAAACAGAAATGTCAAAATCTTTAATTTCCAAATAACAGTTGCAGCCCCACCTTTGTTTTACTTGACAAAAAAGTTATTTTATGTTTTGAAACAAATATGTTCCATTGCATTTAAATCAGCCTGATTCACTATGGAAAAATGTCCCAAAGGACTTATTATCTAAAATTTATTTTTAAAAATTATGACGATTTTTATATTCAAAAAAAGTTCAGATATCTCGAAAACCGGTGATTTTTCGAAAATTGTTCACATTATAAAAGTTGCTTAGAATGTAATGTCCCATCATTTGCACCTCATTTTAACGTTCCTAGGATCAAATAATATCTTTGCATCGCAACGCCATCAATACCTCAATTTTTAAAATGACGGTTTTTATTCAAAACTGATATCATTTATATATTCTATTGAACACCTTTTACAGAATTCAATTATCTCTTTTAGTTAACGAGAAAATGGCACCGGGAGTTTTAAGTGGGACACCCTGTATATCTATTTTGTTTTCCAGCTGTCTGAATAACCAGCTTAATGATTATGAAATATGTCTAAAACTACTGAATACGAACTTGTAGTTATGCCGGATCATTTCAATCCCTTGATGTTTCATCTAGTTTGCCCTAAGATGCTGCGAAATATCTATACAACGTTAAGTGTCTAACAGACATTGCAGAGGATACAATATGCAGATTCTGCCAAGAGGAAGAGGAAACCTCAGTACATGTGCTGTACCATTGTGAAGGCCTAGCCAGACTGAAATTCTTGTTAAGGAGAAACCAAGGGCTGGAACAAGGCCCTTGTTCACTCTTGGTACAAGACGAGATTTATAAAACCACGACATGCAACAAAAATTGCATGTTCCATTTAGCGGCTGATCTCCATTACAATCGATACAGCAGTAGCCCTGGCATAGGCACAGTTAGTAAGTATGCTTTTAGAGGGCAGAATACTTACTAGTGAAATATACGTTTCCTTAAATATATAAGGAATAAAAACCAGACTGCAACCAACAGCTATTCTCCGGACTAATGCCGCGCCGAATGCTGAATTACGAATTACAAGCCTGGCCTCGTTAAGTGCAATAACTATGTATTGCCACAAAACGCTAAAGTTTCGATTGCAACAGACACCAGTCGAAACACTTATTCCCACTCAAAGGAGCTCTCGTGCCAGCCACTCCACACCACTTGCTGACTGCAGTTTCGATCTATTGGCTCCTGTCAGTGCAAGGTAGGCTGAAACGAGGCCCTTGTTCACTCTTGGTACATGACGAGATTTATAAAATATAATACTCATCAGTCATATGACAATGGTATTTTGTCTCCCACATGTTTTACCCACCCTAACCTAGGACTATAGATATTTCTAATTAGATGAAGAATATTTTCAATAGGATTTCATAAACAGCAGAGGAAGTAATCTATGAAAAATCAAAAAAGAAGAAAGTGATCTATGGAAATATTAGTTTCAAATATTTGCATTCTATTGAATGAGAAGTATCTTATCAAAATAATGCAAACATGATTCTTCTGCTATTTGCAGGATCCTAGAAAATATATGCCTAACACAAGTTGATAGTAGTGTTAGATGAAATTTCCCAAAATATTATTTCTAATCAATGTCAACTAAACATCACGGTTTATTTGATGCATCTTTGATACTAAATGAAGATGACATTAATCATCTATCTAATTTATATAACCGATCATAAGACTTTCTTTTTTACAAGCTTTTATTTAACTTGCTTTGGTTAGTTTGTATGTTAGTACATTTAGAAGGAGTCAGTTTTGAACCACTTGACGTCCAATTGAGCTGAAATTTTGCATGTGTAGTTCTGGTGACAATACAATAATAATATGGTACCAAAAAGTGTGTTTCTTAGTTTTAACACTATAATTTTTATAGTTTTTAATCGCATAGTGTATTCACTCAGACGCTGTATTCTAAGAAATAGCCAAAGATCCGGTTTTAAGTAAGGACGCGTGCAGCACAGGTTCCGGTATTATTTTAAGTTTAAATATAAAATAAAATAAGTAATGCGTGAATAGAAAAAAACATACGACAAGCTTTTAAGACAATTTTGTTTCCGTTTTAGTGCATCTAAATAAAAATAAAATCTTGTCTTTTAAAAGCTTTTTTTTACATTTTTACATACAATTTTTGCTGAACAAAGCTTTTTTGTATTATTTTTATTCATAATGATTATTTACCTTACGCATTGCTTAATTTTGCTAGTTATTGATAGTAAATGAACATTTATTATTATTACTAATATAACGTTCACCTGGTTTACTTATGGAATAAGATTATACGTAAACGTAAACGAAAAACGTAAATAAAACCGATTTCCTACTAAGCGTTTGTAAATGTGAACTTTCTGATCCATATAAGAACCGCCACTGCGGGCTAGAACGTGGATAATGTGGGAGGGCAGAATAGCGTGCAGAATATCGGAAGGATAGGCCGCTGTTGTTCAGGAACGTCTGACAGTCGGGGCAACCCGTGCATCCATCACTGTTGCAGATTTACAGCTAATTTGCTACACAATGTTCGCGACATGCAAAATTAACTGACTATTGTCCGTTCTAGTTTCCAACGTGTATCTACATACTGTTTCCGGTACACAAAATCATAAAATTATATGTTGCGTTTTCGAGTTTGTTAATAATTACAGCGCACATTGTGTGTAAATTTAGTCACAGTCATTTGTTCCATCTATTTTCCCATTCCATTTGATTTCCTGATGCCGTATCGTTTTGGTACAGTTGAAGGTGGCGAAATTTATGTAATCGATACAAGTGCATGTATGTTTTAAATATATTGCTGTTTAAATTCATGTTTGCGGAAGATTTAGGAGGTTAATTTTCGAGAGATAACGGTTGTCCAAATAAGATTGATAACACAGCCACACAAAATAAAAAAAAGTTCAGACCAAGGAACTAGACCTATATAGCGTTATCGCTATAAATAAAATTAAAATCGAAGTTAATATACGTATATTTGTTTTTAATACATGTTCATATTTTATATGATTTTGGTATTTTTTAGTATATTGATGTTATATTTTTATATCGAATGTTTTTTATTTTTCTTAGCGACTCCATGGAAACTTCTCCATTATGGATCGAGTTTTCCTTTTTGTTTCTTAGCGACTCCATGGAAACTTCTCGCTTTTGGAAGTGAGTGAGTCGCTATAGTCGCTATAACCTACCAATCTTTATGTATTTTGACCTCCTGAATTCGATGCCGCCATCAAAATTTTATTTTATCGTGTCACTTTTTTGTAAATCACGTGTTTTTAGCATTCTATCTGTGGTGGTACCGAAAAATGCGTCAAATTGACAAGATATCGAAAACTTTTATAGAGAAAAGTGCTTAGAATCCAACGAGGACCCCACAAATCAATTTTGAACCAGATCTGAGAAAAAATAAAAAGAAATTTTCACCCGTAGGTACCATCAGGTATCTTTTAATATCTAAATATTTTTCTCAGATCTTGTTCAAAAATGACATATGGATTCTCAGCACTTTTTTTTAATAAAATTTTTCGATATCTTGCCAATTTGCGCCATTTTTCGGTACCACCACAGATGAAATGCGGAAAAACCACGCGATTTACAAGATTGTAGATTGTAGATTGTTCAATAGTCTAATAACATTAACCTTTTACCCGGACATTCAAAAAAACAAAGGTCTGATTGTCCCACGATGCTTGTTACCCTACCCTCTATACGCCCTGGAAAGGGTCAGAATGTGATTTTTTTCTCTTTTTCCTCAAATATCTCAAATAGTATGAGGTTTAGAGCAAAGCACATTAAACTTTCTACAAAAAAGGCCCTTTTCGTTTTTCTTGTAACCCTAACCGTTTCTGAGATATAGGGAGTGGAAAATGAGATAAAAAATCAATTTTTGCGAAAATCGTAGGTAAAATTTTTTTAAATCGTTTCTAACTCTTTTTTAAATTATTGTTCTTGGCCTATTGGTTGATTGTTTATTACGTCATCAGTGTACAGTTACATTTTTGTTGTAATTGCGATATATGTCAGGGAGGGAGGAGGGTGAATGATTGAACAGGAACAAAAGAGTGGGCATGTTTATATAAAACATGATTTTATTTATGAATTTAAAAATCAAACAAAACCAATTTTATTTGTTAATAATAATGGAATATAAGTATTATAAACATGGTAGTACAGTCTCTAGAAGTCCATTTGTGAGTAAACATCTTGCTCAGTATTTGAGTCAACTTCCTCTTGGTCGATTTCCTGTTCAATTTCAGTATTAGACCAGGCAAATCTCAGTGTAAAATGGGTTTGGCGTGAACTATTTGGGGACAGTTATTTGTTTATTGCAATGGATAGCTCTATTAATGTAGGATAAGTACATAAAGTCGCAAAAAATCCCGACGTGAGCTAAAGCCGCCATTTAGAAAAAATGACCGCCAGAGATATTTTCTTTAAAATCATATATCTTAGTAACCGTTGCTCCGATTTTAGATTTCTTTTTTTTGTTCCATTCCTCACTTCACATTTTACAGAAAGTATAATTACATATTTTACGATAAACTTAGGAAATTTAAAAATAATTTAAATATTACGGAAATTTAAACTTTTGTAAACTCGAGACGTTTGTACTGAAATTTCTAGTCAATTTTTGAAAAAATAATTTTAATAAAAGTTCTAGAGCACACAATTAGCTTTCATTTGTTTTTTGGCCGATGATACTAACTCAAATATTAACGGAGTAATAGTTATTTATATATAAAATTGTAATCATTTTTAATAATGTACATTAAGGTATAAAGGGTGTCCAGTCAGTGTTCTCTCGGAAGATTGTGCAAAACGGCTAACTTTATAAAAAAACTTTCTTAACAAAACTTTCATGTTTCGTCTCTACTACAACTTAAAATTATTTTCAATTATACAAGGTGTCACAAAAACGAGTCACACAAGAAAGTATAATTTTTTTAAATAGAACAGCCTGCATTTCCTTAACGCCAGTTAAGCCTCCAAGGGCCCTGTATTACACCCTAAAATATTTTGCCAAGTTATTTTTTTCTGTTTTTTGGGCAGTTTACAATCATTTATGACTGGCATATCTCCACGATTTATTAATCGTTATTTCTAAAAATGTGGGATGTTGTTTGATAATGATGTATTTGCTAAAAAACATTTTTGAAATAAATCTTTAGTATATCGGGTGTTCAAAATATTTGCGTACATTTCTTGATATTGAATTATTATTTTTCTCATTTTTTTTTAAATGGAATGCCTAAGTATACTTTTTTTACATGAATGAATAAAACATACAATTCCTCACATTTTAATATCTCTTTGTTTCTATTTCAAACGCTTTTTGAGATATGATTATATCAAATAATTTTTGCGTAAATTAAGGTGCTCTTTATTTTAGCATTAAAATCTATATTTGTTTTACATTTTTTTCGATTTTTTTAAATGGAATGCCTATAATTCTTTTAAATGGATGAGTAACGCTTACAATTTCTCACATTTTGATATCGTACACTTTCTTTTATGAACGGTTCTCGAGCAATAATTTTTTTTCACGATATTGAAACTAACCTAACAACTGCTCAAAATGTCCACCATTTTGATTCAGGTAACACTGAGGTCTCTTGATAAATGAGCGCCTTACACAGTGTAACATATCAACATTTATACGATTGAAACACCGACGAATCCTTTCCATCATATCTTCTCGAGTCGTTAGTTCTACTTTATAAACGTCTGACTTCACAAATCCTCAAAGAAAAAACCCAATGAAGTCAGGTCGGGTGACTTAGGCGGTCATGTAATGAGACCTAACATAATTTAATAAAATAATAAATTAGATATTATTTAACAGTTTATTAAAATATTGGACCTCCTCTTCCTATCCACCTTTCAGGAAACTGATTACTAATGGCCTGACGAACATTTCTACTAAAATGTGGTGGTGCACCTTCAAGTTGTAATCACATATTATTTGTAATGTAATCAGGAATATGCTCGATTATTTGTGGAAACGTATTTTGCGTAAAATCTAAGAAGACTGCTCCATTCACATTTCCCTCAAAAAAACGAGGATGAATAACATAATCATGTACAATTCCTTCCCTTACATTTAAACTCTGGTTCTGATTTTTCTGTGCAACATGAGGGTTCTCTTTGGCATAATAATAGAAATTGTGCCTATTCACAAATCCGTTGCGATGAAACGTTGATTCATCCGTGAACAATACAAATTTGAAAAATTCTTCATGTTCTCCAATTTGGTTTTGAGCCCACTGGCAAAAATTTAATCTACGATTTAAATCCACATCCCAAAGCTCTTGATGCAGCTGAGCTCGATAGGGGTGAAACATATTTTTACGAAGACATAGGGAAACACTAGATTCACAGACCTCTAAATCCCTACTTAACTCCCGAACACTTGCCATGGAATTTTCGATTACCGCTAAAGTTATAGAGAGCTCATTTTCTTCATTACAATACATTTGGTCGTCTCGCCCTCTTTTCATATGCAAAATTTCCAGTACGTTCAAAACGTTCTTTTAAATTTTCTAGAGACCTCACATCAGGACATCTGCTATAGGGATATCTTTGACCATACATTCTTGATGCCAATAAACAATTTCCATCATATTCACCAATAACATAACATTTACCATAGATATTAAATCTTATTGACAATAATTATAATTCGTATTTTTAAATATTAACAATATTAATTCAACTTAATCACGATAATCTTAAACACATTAGAGAAATGTCATAGAATAGAGTGAAAAACAAGCGCAAAACAAAAGACCAAAGCCATACTAGATTTTAGTGCTAAAATAAAAAGCACCGCAATTTACGCAAAACTTATTTGAAATGAAATAATCATGTCTCAAAAACAGCTTGAAATAAAAAAATTAAGTGTATAATATTAGAATGTTGGGAATTTTATGCTTTATTCATCCATGTAAAAAAATATAGGCATTCCATTTAAAAAATTTGAGAAAAATAATAATTAAATAACAAGAAATGTAAACAAATATTTTGGACACCCGGTATAATAATAATTTATTTCAAAAATGTTTTTCAGTAAATGCATCATTATCGAACATTTTTAGAAAAAACAGTTAATAAATCACGGAGATATGGTAGTCAAAAAAATGTTTGTAATTTGCCAAAAAAGCAGAAAAAAAATTATAATTTGGCAACGCTGCATCCGATTGGCAAAATATTTCAGGGTGTAATTCAGGACCCTTAGACGCTTAACTGGCGCAAAAAAATTAGAGAGTATTCCATTAAAAAAATTATACATTCTTGTGTAACTCCTTTTTGTGACACCTCGTATAATTGAAAATAATTTCACGTTATAGTAGAAATGAAACATTGAAAGTTTTGTTAAAAATTTTTTTTTATAAAGTCACCCGTTTTTGCACAATCTTCCGAGGAAGCACTAACTGGACACCTTGTATATTTCCAAGAACTCAAGTCTTATTTTCTTCAGTTATCTTCTATTTTATGCCCAAAGACGTAATAATACTTTCGATTGTACATAAAAAGGGGAAGAGAACAAAAAAAAGAAATCTAAAATCGGAGCAATGGTTACTGAGATATGTCCTTCTAAAAGAAACAGTTCTGGCGACCATTTTTTCTAAATGGTGGCTTTAGCTCACATCGGGATTTTTGCGGGACTTTTATATCCTCATTCTACATGAATAGAGCTATCCATTTCGATAAAGAAATAGCTGTCCCTAGATAGTTCATACTCAAAACTAGATTTGCCTGCACTATATCCTAATCCGTAACAAAAAAAGTCATCTTCAGGTACTATGTCATCAGCTATGTCTCTGTTGCAACAACCATGGCCTGCACAATTGGCACATATGGTTGAGCACTTCAGTGCATTTTTAAAACACTCACACTTTTTCGTGCAGTCATCTCTGCAGCTGCAGCTGATTAGGTTCAAGAGGTCATCAGGTGCAGCTGCCCTCAGAGTGGTGACTGGACGTAAATTTCCACTGATGATTTTCCAGCCCCATTATAATAGGTCCATATCAATTCCACGCCACTGCTGAACTTGGTGGATCACTCGGAGAGAGTGCTGACGAGCTGCCCCTGATGTAGGAGGGAGTGTAGCCAAATTAAATTGCGCGTGCACTGGCTGCTTTGCAATTGTTTTTGTGTACAACTTGTGGCGGAGTGAATCCAAGTTTTTCTCTGTAGAACCATAGAGAGCACAGAACAAAGCTTCACCTGCTTCAGCTACTGAATCTGGTGAGGCATCAGCATTGTTGAAAATTTCTATTATTTTTTTGAGGTTTCTATCACGCCTAATTTTTGACAAAGCAATGAAAAATGAACGAGGTAGAATCGCATCCAGTGAAGGCGTACACCGGAAGAACAGCACTCTTCAAAGCTCCCAATTTATGTTGAATGTTACTGATTACATGAATTTTATGTGGTTGGTTCTTTCTACCGGGGACAAGCATTTTCAAGTCTGTGTATTCTGGTGAAAGTGTAACCAGCAAAACTAACAAATCAGTGTCTTCCCCAATTAGAACAGTTTCATCACCTGTGTTGTGTGCCTCAGCAATAGCCGTTGAAACAATTAAGCGGTCTGCATCTCCCTCAGCTTGAGTCACGATGCACCCTGCTCCCTGTAAGTGACCGATTAAAAGTGAAATAAACCGCATTTTGTTTGTGGAATTAGCAAAGAATTCTTCTTGCTTTAGGGTTATTGAAATTTGGTCTTCCACTACAACATTAACGTGTGATGTTTTGCCAGAGCGACAAAGGTGTTCTTCATTTTTTGTGTTCATTTCACTATATCCATCAAACACTACTATTTGTTTTCCGTAAAGGAAAAGTACATACGCAACATATTATTTTGCATATGGACTGAAAGGAAGCATTGTCACACCACACGATGGGGAAGATGTCCTCCATCTATGATGAATCTCGCACCACTTGGAGGAGCAGGGTCTTCATCTGATGACTTCTCTACTTTACCCACGATTTTCGTAAAAATTAATGTTTTATCCCATTTTGCGCTCCCCATATCTCAGAAACGGTTAGGGTTACAAAAAAAATGAAATGAATCTTTTTTTGTAGGAAATTTAATGTTCTTTGATTTTGTATAGGAACATTTTTGCTCCAAACCTCATACTTTTTGAGATATTTGATAGAAAGAGAAAAAAATTACATTCTGACCCTTTCCACCACCCTCCTCCCCAAGCCCGACGCTGTAACCTCTTGGACTTTTCAGGGCGTACAGAGGGGAGGGTAACAAGCATCGTGGGACAATCAGACCTTTTTTTATGTCCAGATTTGGCCATTTTTTTGCTTAATATCACTACACTATCAAGGGGTCGCTCGGCTCCTTCAGCCCTACCTCACATCGACCCGAAAATATCTTTTGTGACTCACCCTACAATTATTTGTTGCCCAGGACTCCCAGGGGCTAATTTCCCTGTGTCTTTAGGCGTTAGTTCCACCTTTCTAGGCACTTTAGCCTAGTGCGGACTAGCATCTTGAATTCGCAAAGAATATGTTCCGCAGGTTCTAATGCAGAATCGCAGTATCTGCACATATCGTTGTCTGCCTTGCCCATGTTCTTAAAATGATATCTTAAGGGGCAATGGCGTGGTTTACAAAAAAATGACACGATAAAATTAAATTCTGATGGCGGTATCGAATTCAGGAGGTCAAAATACATGAAGGTTGGTAGGTCTAGTTTCTGACTCTGAGAACTTTTTTTTATTTTGTGCGACTGTAATTCTTCAATTGTTAATATCACTAGTAATGTTTTTAGAGATTATTTCCCTCATAAATTATAGACCAAAGACATATTTCCTGAATTTTTAAGTTTCAACCAATGACAACAGTTTTAAACTGATTATTTCATTCATTAACGCTATAGCCAATGAGGGCCCGTTTTTCCACAACATTGCACCAATCAAACGTCATTATTAGTGGTAATTCAAGCTAGATCGGCTTTTGACAATACCAACATGCAAAATTTATCGCTCTAATTTTTTAGGTCGCTGCAGCGGCAAATATTGCGAAAATTTTTTGACGTTTTGTGTCGTCAAATGCTTTCGGCAAATAGGACAAACCGTGCTTTCAAATGTTATCTATAAATATCTTCTCTAGCTTATTACTAATTGTTAACGTAAATTGTAAATTGTAGTATTGTATTAATAACCTAAAAAGCCAATGCTGTATGGAACTTATATAGGTTCGGCACAAGTTATACACAGCTTTCAATGGCTTAATACCTAACGTAATTACAAAATAATTTTCACAACGGAAATTAAATATAAATATCTACGAAGCAGACAAATCAGTTATTATATGATAAATACACAAATGTAGGTACTTACGTATGGTAATTCATCAATCATCACAAAACAGCTAACACTTATTTGGAAAATCAAAACTCTGCAGTATCACTATATACATTATAATTCGTTGTACTTAAAGTCTCTATTTAAACAAGTAAACCTTAACTTACTATTAAACTTCTCAAATTAGAAACAAGGATTAAATACATAAATATATATTAATAAACACTTTAATATAATAATTCAATTCACTGTTTGGGCCAGTTAGCAGTGAAGCTAGCGTTACTAGATGGCGGTACCATACCATCTGAGCCAGCAGCCTTAGAACGTAAAAGCGATAGATTGGTAATATGCAATTTGTGTGGTTTTCCCCATAATGTGATTGGTCGAAGCGTGCTTCGATGTGATGACTAGTCTTATAAGTTACAGTACCTATGGTTTAACGTATATTGTTTTTCTTGATTGTCATAATTTAAACCTACTTTATTTTTTATTACATGAGTCGCTTTGGAATTTTTTTTATGTGACGTAAATGATGAAATTGATGATAAAAGTGTGTAATCTCTAAAAAGTAACAAGGAAACGTCTGAAGGCAATTAATTACAGAACATAATATTGAAGATGTACTTAATGAATTATTTATTCGTGAAATATTCTCCACAAATACCACTCGTGCTTCTAAATTTTATCTATAAATTTTTTATCAAGCTAAGTTGCCATAAGGTTAATATAACTCGTGCAAATTGACAGTTTATTATCAAAGATTAAATCCCTCCCGCTAAAGCGGTCGGGATTTAGGGCCGGTTTATCAGTGCGCGGTTAAATGTACCTGTTACATAGCTGCCAGGCAACTATAGCTGGCTGTTAAAGTCTCTGTTAAATTAAAAAGTGTTTATCCTGCCTTCGACCAACCGGCAGTTAGAAAACCGTCAGCTACATAAAATATAAATTTGGCAGCAGAGTTTCAGTCAGATGGGATGTAGGCAATGTTGCCGGAAATACTAATTTGTAGCATGTTTAAAGAGTATGTACCTGTTTATATTTCATGTATTTTTTAAAGGAAATTGTTTAAACAGGTTAAAAATAATACTTACAGAAAGTTATTTTGCGAGTAGAAATATGTTTTCCAATTCAGTAACTAAAAAAAGATGAAAATGTAGACGTGATAAACCACCGAAAGAAATAAATATTTGTAAATAAGCAACAATGTAAATTCATAATTTCTAACCCAAGATTTTCGGTTATTTCTCATCCTAATTTGGTTGGTACTTTTAGTGATGGGCGATATCGTGATTTTTCAATCACAACGTAAATCGTTACTGTGATTTTCTTATATCAGTGAATTTAAAACGTGATGTGATCACGACTTTCATAATATGGCGTACGGGAGAAATTGTTAATTATTATATTGGTCTTGGTTGAACCACGGCAAGGGAACGAAATACGGAAGGAAAGTCGTGATCACGTCACGCTTTTCTGCCAACTTTACTAACAGTCGTTACCTGTGATTTCTTAATATCAGTGATTAAATCACAGTTCGTGATATATCGCCCATCACTAGGTACTTTTTATTCTTGTGTCTGGAATATAAATGATAACTGTCTCTGGATACTCCGTTTGTGATAATGGAAAATAGCAATAAAAAACTAAAAAGGTCTGCAAATTTTAGTCCTTTGTTAGTCGAAATCTTTTATGAAATCCTATATTGTCTAATTCTTCAAAAGAATCGATTCTTTCCTTATAGTGGAGTCAATAGAGATTTTCACTTCGGAAAAATTCCGGGAAGCGGTAACTTTTGAGGAACAACAACATGTCAGGAACAACATACCAAAAGTTACCAACAATAGTCCTTGAGAGTAATTATTTATTAAACAAAATATTTGCAGAGTACCAGTCTTTGTCAAATATATCTTAAAATATTTTTTTCTTTCACAAAGTAATTGCGCCATTCGAAAGTACGGGAAATTTCACATCAAAAATGTATATGAAGTTTTTTTGTGCGTCAAAATGTAGGCTCCAGATTTTTTGTTTAACGCACGAAAATGGAACGCGGAGACAACTAGTTAATGAAATTTACCTCACAAAAGCTTAAATGAAAGAAGAAACATGCAGTTATTGGATTATTATATTTTCAAATATAATTATGAATGTATGTAGGAATAGTGCATATATGAAGTAGGAACATAAAGAGATTTGCGATGAAATAGTTTAAAGCTCTACCATTTCTAAAAATATGAAGATGAAAACTTGGGTCTTTTACATTTTACTCTTGAAGTAATAAAAAGATCCGATGAGTGAAAAAATCTCAAAAAGTTATTTTTGAAAATATCAAAATTTTGAGATGAAAAAAAAAATTTGTATATATAACTAATATGTAACTTTAACCACTTATTTCTCTGGTTTAAATCGCGTTATTAAATCTTTGTAGGTGCAATTTTTAAAGCTTGAAATTTGTAATTGATGCTGCAAGGGGATTTACCTTAAAAATTAAATTAACCCCGTTTTTTTACGAAAATGAGTGAAATTATGAGTAAAATAAACGTTAATAACTTTTATAAAAAAAATTATTTAGTCTACCTGTGCAGCATATATTTATAGTAGGACCTCAAAATAAGTAAATCTGATGATGAAAAAATTTTGGAATATATATAAACCCATACTTTTCACGAAATATTGAAAAACTCAAGTTTTTTCGGTAAATCGACTTAATGTTGATTGTTTCTACAATTTTTATCCTGTTTAAAATATCGATAACATATTAAAAATATTCACGTAGTACAGGGCTATCAGTCAAATTATAATGCTTGAATAATAGAAAGAGATTGAAAGTAAAACAGCATCTTCGCGGTAAGCGGTACGTATCACCTGCCCCACACGCTGTGCTGTGTGTGTGCCCGCAGAGCAATTTAAAAGTATTTTGGGCACTTTTCCATAGATCATCTAGTAATGCTATGTACAATAACACTTTTCTCAGCTTCTTTTTAAGTTTTTATGTGAAAATTTAAATTGTGTTTGAATTGAATAGTGTATTGAATTATTTTATTGCTTGATACTCGGCTATATTGGATCAGCCAATTTGAATTACGACTTTTTGACATCATAATCTGTTTCAGCGACCTCGACAACTCCATTATATGTCAATTTGAATTAAATTTTTTTTTAATTTTTCAACTTAGGTATAATAATTTTGTTAAAAAAAAAGTTTCTTTTTGTTTAAATAATTAATAAACAATTTTCTTACGATTATATGTTTATCCCTTTGTACTTTAAGCTATGTAAAAGTGATATCAAAAGATTTTAGGAAAATGGAAGCTTCCCGTAATTATTCCGAAATAATGCATATTTTCAGCCTATTAACTCCACTATTAACTGTATAAGGTCCTCTCTCATAATAAAAAAAAGTCCTCATCTTCCTCATTAACGTCGATTTCTTCAAAATACATTTGATTTTTATATTTTCTTGACACAAACACGAACAAACGGTTTATAACCTTACTTTATCCATGTAATCAACATTGTAGCCTCCAGCTATCTCCATAGCAGGCAAAAAAGCGTCTGTTAAAGTAGCCGCGACTTTGCCTTACGGTTTGGGTTAACCGAAACACTAATAAACAGTTTGACGTTAATATGACCGACAGCTAATTCTTGACCAACGGCTAAAGTACATAACCGTGTACTGATAAACCGGCCCTTAATCAGATAATAAACTGTCAATTTGCACTCTTTATATTACCAGGCAACAACGCTTTCGAAAAAATTTTATCGATAAAATTTCAAGCACTAGTGATATTACATACGATTATTTCCCTCGTAAATTATAGACCAATGACATTTCGTGAATTTTTAAATTCCAACCAATGACAACAGTTTTACACTGAATAAACGCAAGCTAGCTTTTTTTTTAAATCAACAGCGAATAAATGACGTCTAGCATTTAAATGCACATAATTGATTTAATTTACTCTCAATGGGGAACATTTCTTTTTATTATTTCCACCAGAGTGCAGCAGCCGTACTCGGTTGTTTCACATGCCATTCTAGGTATGTGGGTTGTTCGCGCTGTTGAGGTTGTGTTATATCCAATGTCAATACGAACAATATCTCTTTGAATAAACAAAATTAATTAGAAAAACGTATAAAATGAAAACATGTTGCTCTGTACCAAAATGTTCCAACACAGGAGGACATTTATTTACAGGTTATATTATATAACAAGTTCAGAATGTCTAAACCGAGTACGCATGGTGCAATCTGTCTGTAAGAATTGGCTTGAATTGTTCCCCATTGGATTAAAAACAAAATAAAACATATTACAGATTCAAGAATTATTATTATTTTATTTGTAATTACTATGTACTGGCGTGGGCAAGAAAAAATGGGACAAGTCTTTTAACGTATTTTTGCTAAAATCTAACTTTAATTTTTGTGACATTGTCAGTTATTTGTCAAAATTCATTGCAAGTCTGCAAAAACTAATATGCCCCGTATAACCGATTTAGTTAAAGCTGGAGTTATTGCTAAAGCAGAAGATGGATGGTCAATGAGACAAATTGCACTGCGTTGTTTATCTGAATATGATGTGATCGATAATGAGGAGCATAATTTATTGATTGCCCACTTGAATGCACGATCTCTTATCAGTAGCTTTAATGACATAAAGGACTATATCTTGATGCCTCCGATTAAAGAACTTATATCTAGATACATAACAGGCTATCTTTTCACTATATACCTTGTTTGCTCCTAACATAGTCACATTATATGTCCATTAAAAAGAATAAATGAACATCACATCCCATAGGCAACAGTGGCGTTGTGTGTGTAGAAAATGTGTAGAATGGTAAATATTTTCATTAAAATGAATTATTGCAATTCCTGCATTACCGGCTCTTTATATAACGTGATGTAGGCATACGATATTACAGTAAGATAAAACAGTAAGATAAATATGTATTGAAAGGATATTAAAATTCAATTGCTATTTACTTTATAACTGTAAACTGAACTTCACGACTATGAAACGATCGATTTTCTTCTTTTCTAAACTGCTTTCTGCAAACGGCATAGCACTTCACTATTTATTTGCACTAAATATATTGTCACTAAACTGTGTAAATATGAATAGAGAATATTATTTAGGTATTGAGCAAATCACAACTTAAAATAAAAAGACTTCTTCACCACATTTTGATCGAAAAACACGAAAAACGCTTATTAACATTAATGGCGGATATACTGTCAAAAGTGTCAAACTGAGATTATGATAATCAAACTGAACCGATGGTGCCCGAATCGGTCGCGAACAGATCGACTAGCCAATCAAGAACTTATGGGAAGAAGTGCCTTAGATTGTGAATCTTTTCGGGATCACACAAAGTAATGCCATTATGTATCTAGATATAAGTTCTTTAATCGGAGCTTGATGCAAAATTTCGATATCGTAGGAATCACGGAAACATGGTTAAAACCTAATATACTGTCCAACGCAGTTTCAATTAACGGTTATACTCTTTTGAGGTCTGACAGAGATGATAGAAGAGGTGGTGGTGTCGCAATATACATAAAAAGTGGAATTAGTCATTTTTCTTTAATGGAGCATATCCCGGTTGGGCTTAGACAAGAAATTGAGCAGGTTTGGGTAAAAGTCATTGTTAGGGCCGGTTTTATAGATAAAGTTTAAACCAAGGTTTAACTAGAAGATCCTGTTGAGGTCCGAAATAAAAGTAAATAGCGTATTTAGCCAAGTGTATATTAATCACATTCATCAAGCAGGAAATTAACAAGAACTTTTTAACGAGAACTCAAAAAGACGCTTCTCATAGAACTTTTTTTACTACAAAAATCATTCGATCACTATCGATAATAACTATCAATAACAACTATCAATACCACAGAATCTTTATTCAAATTTATTAATAATTTACTATTTGATGAATGTGCTTAATATACACTTTGCTAAACACGCTGTTTACTTTTATTTCGGACCTCAACATAATCTTCTAGTTAAACTTTGGTTTAAACTGTACCTATAAAACCGGCCCTTAATAAAAGATCTTTCACGATAGGTGTGATTTATAAACCACCTAATATTTCATACCAATCATTAACAGCGCTAGACGACAATCTGTCTATCTTATATCCGATATCTGACAATTTAATTTGTATGGGAGATATGAATATCAATTTTTTAAATAAAAATTCTGCAGATTGTAGTTTTATTACTAGCATTTTTGATAACTATAATTTAAGACAAATTGTGGAACATGAGACAAGAATAAGTGGAAACAGTAGATCGTACATATTTACGTATGTACTAGTGATAGCTTCCTTTGTAATGTTCTTTCTCATATTCTTTATCTTATAAGGTATTTTTTTCTTAGGTATTCTTTATAATAGTTAGGTTAGGTTAGGTTATAGTCGGATATAAATATCATTTTATACGTATTCTAATTTTTATGGATTTTATCACGATTGTGTTAATCAATTGAGTATCTGTTAGGTAAGATTATGTACTGGCCCTGGTTGGCATTTATAGCAGCTTTGTGAGCTGACACCCCGCCAGGTTAAATAAAGGCATTTTTATTTATTTATTTATTTTATAACATTAACAAAAATTCGGTGTGTAACATTTTAAAAAGTGGAGAATAAACGGTACGATTATAGTAGAAATCCTGGATCAGGGCGACGAAGGATATCAATTCAACAACAAGATTTTCAATTGGTAAATAGAAAATCCATTTTACTCAGTTATTCAGGCTGCTGGAGAAATGAATTTTCCTGGATCGAGTAGTACCGGTCGCCGGCGAGTAAGAGAATCAGAGCTACACTGTCATCCAGCAGCACAGAAATACTTACTTAAAGCTGAGCATAAACAAGCTCGACTAGGATTTGCGCTTGAATTTTTAGTGCATGATGCAAATTTTTGGAACAATGTAGTTTTTACAGACGAAAAAACTTTCCAGTCAACACACAGCGGTCGTATTCGTGTTTACCGACCTCCGAATACTGGATTCGATGAGAAATATATATCTAACACTGACAAAAGTGGTAGATTTTCCGTTAATATGTGGGCTTGGATATCTGCACGTGGTCCTGGTATTTTGTGGCATATCGAGGAATTATTTAATAGTAAAACGTATATTAGGATTTTAAACAATATTATGCTCCCTTCTGTGTTACAATTATTTCCTAATAATGAATTCATATTTCAACAAGATAATTGTTCCATTCATACTGCTCATACCGTAACTAACTGGTTTCAAGATAACAACATTAATGTTCTTAACTGACCCAGTCATAGTCCAGATCTTAACCCTATGGAAGACTTATGGGGACTACCCGTAAGAAGTATCCAAAAACTAAATGTGAGACCACAGAATGCCCGAGAATTACTGGAAATAATAAATAATGCATGGGAAAATATTATTACTGATGATTATTGTATAAGGTTATTTAATTCTATGGCAAACAGACTTATAGAAGTTATAAATAGAAATGGTGCAATAACCAAATATTAATCGTTAGTTTCTTGTTAAGTTGGATACCCTTTGTCCCCTGATCCAGGATTTATACTTATTGTGCCCTTTATTCTCCACTTTTTTAAAATGTTAAACATCAAATTTTTGTTAATGTTATAACACAGTGCAACTTGTCTCATTGACCATCCATCATTTGCTATAGCAGTAAATACAGCATTACAATAAAAAATAAAATAAAATAAAAGAGCTAACTGTTTTATTTCGGCTACTCATTACATATTCAAATAGAGACAGATTTACATTAGAAAAAAATAGTTGTCCTATTTTTTTTTGCTCACGACAGTACCAACGGTGTATTTATGCAATTTTACAAAAGTATTTTTAATATTAAACTGACACAAACTGTCAGATTTACAATCACGATCGCATAACAAAAGTCAAATAAGCATCTACCACGTCCGTTTCCATGGCTACGAGACAAAAGTAGTTTATAAAACGCGTCGCCGTCAATTAATGTAATAAAATAGTAATAATTGTTACTTAACTTTTATAAAAAAGAGTATGTATCATAAATAAAAACTTGAGTATAAAAGTACGTAAAGAATTTGTTCATTTGGGAAATAAACTTAACATATACACCTCGAGCTCTAAATCTTATCACACAAACTGCGGGTAGCTACATTCTTTGCAAAATTTTGCTTTTAAGCAAATGTTTTCGACTTAACATTTTACACAAAAACCCTCGACCTTCGGTCTCAGGCTTTTAAGGTAAATTATTAAGTCTCGAACATTTTCTAAGCAAAATTTTACAAAAAAAAAATCTACCTGCAGTTTATCCGATAAAATTCAGAGCTCTATGATTAAACAGTTTTTTAACAGTTATATACACATGAAAATTATTTTATTTACAAGATTTATCTGGTATGATACTAGCGCCATTGAAACTTAAATACTGTTGTGTTTCAACCCTCCAGAGACATGTAGAAAAATCTAGAAGAGTACAGACATCCTTTGGACCATTGTAGAATGTGCTGGACTGTAGTGAAAAGATCCAGAACACATAACCAGTATACATAAAGGAATGAGCAGTTCAGTTTAGTAGACAGTTGAGTTAGTACAGTTCTAATGGTCAGTTGAATGGACAGTTTTGAGTTTGGTCGATGTACAGTTCAGATGGTCAGAGAGTGAGACCAAGTGATCAAGTGACTGGATAATTGAAGTATAGTACACAGTGTAAAATTAGTAAAGTAATTATTAGTTGTAATTAGTAAGTTAAAGTGTTTAGTGTTACCCTGGTGTTATAATTTCTGAACCCACGATACATGTTGTTTACAAGAAGAGTGTAAGCACGTAACAACTGGTGTCAGAAGCAAAATTATAATAAAGATTTCTGGACTGTTCGAGAAGGTTTCTATAGTGTTCTTCTCGGGAATTGTGGTGACACGAAGAACTGACTTACGGGACGTTGTGTAAGGACTAATTTTGAACCGAAAAAAACTGTGGAAAGTGCATTTTCGAGAAAGTTCCAGAACATTCTATTCGGAAATTAGTGGAGATAATTAAATTTGTTCAACTGAAAAGTGATAGTGACAAAAAAAAAAGACTCTTTTGTGTTAGTTCGCGTAAGTTTCGAGAACATTCTATTCCGAAATTAGTGGAGATAATTAAAATTATTTCAACTGAAAAGTGATATAGACACTAAATAAGACTTGTTTGTGTTAGTTTGAGACAATTTCTAGAACATTCTATTTGGAAATTACTGCAGATAGTGAAATTCTTTCAACTGGATAGTGACCTAGATCCTAAATAAGACTTTTTCGTGCCATTTTGAGATTTTTCTAGAAAGTTCCATTGGAAAAATCGGCGAGATATCTGGATTTTCTTAACGCTATTGTGTAATAAACTGTTTAAAGTGATTGTATGCCAACAACAAGAAGCATGACAGCAGAGAAACAAATACAGGACCTACTTGCGGAGTTTACAAGGATGATGGCGCAGCAACGCCAGGAAGACAAAGAAGTGCAGTAGAAAAGACGCAAAGAAGAAAGAGACGAACTGAAGGAAATTATGGAAGACCTGGAAATAAGATGCCAAGAAGAAAAAGAATAACAAGAAAGAAGACATCGAGAAGAGAAAGAACAACAAGAAAGACGACGTGAAGAAGAAAAAGCCGAACTGAGAAAAATGATGGAGGACCTGATGATACGACAGCAAGAGGAGAAAGAAAAACAAGAAACACGACATCAAGAGGAAAAAGAGGAGCAAGAAAAACGCCAAGAAGAATTAAGAAAAATTCTAAGCGAACAAATGAAAATCCAACAAAACGCTATGAATTCAATCACTATCAAAATCAAGGAGGATATGGGAGTTGTAAAGGCTGAAGTCAGTCAAATTAAAAAAAAAAGATGAGTGAGATCGAAGGAAAAGTGGAGCGCCTTAAACGACACTTGAGAGAGAAAGGAGGCCAGCTAGTAGCATCATTAGGTCCTCGTTTAAAACCTCCCTCATTTGTCGGCCAAAGCGCATGAACAACATACAAGAGACAATTTGAGGTGGCTGCAAGTGCGAATAACTGGGATAACAAGTAAAAGGCTATGGCATTAGTTCTGGCGCTAAGGGGCCAAGCCTCAGAGTTACTTCAGACCATCCCGGTGGAACAACAAAGGGACTTCAAAGTCTTGGAAGCTGTATTAGACTTGAGATATGGCGACCAACACCTCGCCCAAGTATACCAGGCTCAACTAAAATCAAGGACGCAAAGGCTGGGGAAAGCTTGCAAGAATTCGAAGCTGCAATAAAGAGACTGGCACACCTGGCATATCCGAGCGCTCCAAGAGAATTCCAAGAACAATTACCCATCGAGGCTTTTTTAGATGGCATAAGGGACGAAGAAGTTAGGTGAGTTCTTACACACACACACACACACAAGATTAATGTTCTTAGTGAGAAAATGGAGACTGCTTTCACAGCTGTTGGTCTACTAAACCGTTCAAAGTATTATACTTATGTCGATAAGGTAGACTTTCAACAACAATTTAAAAAAGGACACTTTCGAAAAAACTTTACTGACAAAATTGAAAGCACAAGTGATATTACCTTCTAAAAAATTGTCCGATTATACGTACACTTTTAAAAATCAACAAGTTTATTGTAACATTTGACACTTTACTATTTTTAAAATTGGACTGAGGTGTCTAATGACGGCCATCTTGGGAATATATTGCTCATCTTTTAAAAACGTCTTTGTCTACACTACCATTTGAAGTAATGGGCAACTATCTCTGTTTCAAGTCTAGTTAATGTTGTTAACATCGACCAGTTATCTTTATTAACTGCCAAAACGACGTATGCGGTTCACGATATTGACGTTAACATTAGAATTAAAAATTAATCATTGGCAGAATTTAATCGTAGTTAATGGTTATTATCTAACTGGGCTAAATTGCAATACAGACATATCCATTGCAATACATTTTTAAAACGTACAATAAACA
This sequence comes from Rutpela maculata, assembly GCA_936432065.2. Lineage (NCBI taxonomy): Eukaryota > Metazoa > Arthropoda > Insecta > Coleoptera > Cerambycidae > Rutpela > Rutpela maculata. Next base: position 165,475,467 of record OW386288.2, read on the forward strand.
GAAAAAAGTGGGACATTGGTTATATGTTCTAGTAATTGGAGTACGGTTGTTTTTTCTTTTACTACAGGAATAAAAATCGCTATGCGAACATTTATTAAAGCCGGAAATAATGCATTCTTTTCAGTTTAAAATAAAAATTACAAGCTAATGTTTTCTCGTTTATGAACCATTATTTTTAGTACTTTTGTTATATAGAGTTCTCAATTTCTGCCTGGGTTGATTTTAATACGGGAAATATAAGCCATTTTCAATTAGTTTAGAAGGCTTCAACTTTTACTCAACGTTTAACAATTTATAATCAGGAGTTATTCTTGTTTGTATTCATCATTCTAGAAGTTTGTATCTAAATTTCGAAAATCATTTTACTGTGTATTCCTCATGCTCTGCGGACTCTTATATTTCAGTGTTCCAATGATACTCATTGTAAGGGTCAAATTATAGTTCAGTGTAATCTTCTCCGGAATTGACTTGAGGGGAAAGAACAACAAAACCATTTACATTTTTTCAATATCTACAGTTTAATTAGCAAAGAAAATAAAATGAACGACAAATTCAGGATAGTTGTTTCTTTTCTTGACCATAAGTACGTTAAAGAAAGTAGTAGAAGTAAAGTAGTAAAAAAAGAAGGGTAGGTATATTTTCAGCTATAATATCCCAAGAACGTTGGTAATACGAAATAAGTTTATCAGTTTCCGAAAGCACTTGCTTACCTAAAAGCAACGTGCTTGGGGAAGTTGTGTTATCAACAATGGAGGGGTATTCGCTAAGAAAATTTTTTGCAATTTATATTATTTATTTGTTCAAAACTATTTATTAAAAACACAATTATTAAAACAGCAATTTGTAAAATCAAATGTAGATTATATATTATGTATTATTTAGTGTGTTTTCCTCTATTATTATATTCATTAAATCGTTATTTGCAGTTCCAAATCGACATTGTCAAAAAATAAATTTTATCTACGACTAATATAATAGTACAGTAACTAGAGGTTTTGACTTCGGAATAATGTCATATTGAACGGATTTCGTTCATTTTTGGCAGTATAATAGTAAATGCTTCACAGAAAAGTTTCTATATTGTGCGGGGGCTTGCTAATTTATAGAGGGGGTGGCACTTAAGAAATATATATATATTTATTGGAGCTGAAATGGAATCAAATTTTAAGAAGAAAAGGTTCTATGCAATTTTTCACATAAATTGATAGTTTTTAAGTTATAACGACTTCAAAATTGCAATTTTAGCTTAAAAAAAAGGTATTTCCAAACAGCTTTCGTCAAGTATCTCGAAAAGTATTACTTTATCGAAAAAATGTTACGGACCAATTACAGAAAGTACAAACTGGGAATTAATTATATATTTTTTTTATTCATGTAGGATTAATAATTTCGGAGATATTTAAGTTTACATTTGGCATCCAAGTGTTCATAAGGTAATTATTTAGAGTGAGAATTAAATATCTCAGAAACTGTAACACCTACGCCAAAGATGCTAATAGGTAGAATAATAGGTTATTAATCAAGCTTTCAACAGTTTTTATTTGTTTATGTAGCATAAAAAACTAAATAACGTTGACATTTAAATTTAATTTGACAAGCCGTTCCTTTGACACATAACGGCCTATCTATTAATATTCCATCATCTGTTCAATTTATCAATTGTAGCAACATTAATACATTTTGCTGCAAAGTAAAAAAACTGTATCATTTTTTATTTCTAAAAATTAGTCGTAGATAAAGTATAGTTACAACTGCCTATAATGAATACTGCATTCCCTCGGATGATTACAACACTCGCTCGCTCGTTCTTGTAATTATACTCGGGAATAACAGTATTCATTACAGCATCGTTGTATAATATACTATTAAATTATTGAACTGTCAAATTCTCCTAATAGGGATCTTATCTTATCTTATCTTATCTTATCTTATCTTATTCCTCGTTTTTTTGACTAATTTCTGTGGACTATAAGGGATGTTATCAGCTATAATATCCCTAGGACATTGATAATGTAGATAATTTTATGACAAATGAAAGCACTTTGCTTGGTAATACATTGCTTGGTAATAGCCCGACGTCCAAGAAGGAGGCCTTCTACCAAGCAACGTGCTTGAGATTGTCATAAAATTATGAGGTATTTGTCAATGTCAGAGGGATATTCGGTCAGAAAATTTTTTGAAAAAATGAAATCAAAATGTCCGCAACACAACAAAACAATTATTTATTTATTAAAAGTACAGTAGGTAAAGGTACAGTTACTAAAATTTAACGCAGCATTAGATTAGAAGTTAAATAATTTTATTGTCATAGTGATTGAAAATTTCCCTGGATGGTGTTTTTGTAGATGAACGCACTACCGGGCGTCAAAATGACGCGTCCCCAATTTATTTCTCAGGGGGCGCCAGTCGCGTATTACCCCGTTCTTCTACCTCCCAGGTGGGTTCGAGATAAGATGCATTTCGATAGCCGGATAATGGACCAAGGCTGCACTACCACAGATCGGTAATGACGCTCTTTCTGGACCTGAATTCCCTCGTCAGGGGTTTAGGTACCTCTTAATTTCTTGAATTTTTGCACAAAAAATCCCAACCGAAGAATTTCTCTGCAGAGGCAATAATTTTTGTACGCGATATCCACGTTTTTATCTGTTAATAATGGCCTCTACCCCTTAGGGATTTCTCAAAAAACGCATAAAAAAATCCATATCGATCCTCCGTAAGGCAACCAGAAGGTCGAGTGTTAATGTGAGTTAACTCGACACATCCGGTTTTCGATACGAAAGTTTCAGGGATTATAGACCGTCAACAGGCCTCAAGATCAATTAAGAAACAATAGTTCAAAGAATCCGTTTATTTAACAGAAATGGTTATACAAAATTCTCAAGATAAGAATTGTGCCTTCCCCAATCAAGGTAATGGCTTTCAGACCATACAAGCGAGAGCGCTTACGCTAACGATCGATTAGGTAGAAAAGATTCATGCATACCTTCTCAGAATCAAAATGCGAGCTTTTTAGAGAAGTCTGAGACTATTTGTAATTCATAATTACGGCTGACTGATTTTAACTTAAAAAAGTTTTCTAAATGAATTTAATTTCGCTAGAGACTACTTAGCTTTAAAGTTCCTGTATCGTGGCTGTTCACGTACTCAAACATATTCGTGAGGACTTATAACTGCATAAGTTTAACAGCGTTCGATCAGTCCACGATTTACTTGCTCCTATGCAGTTGTTCAATATTATCGATATGGCGACGAGCGACTTTTAGGCAAAATTGAATTTTTGGTTTTTTATGCACAAGGCGTTTTCCTCTGTAACTTTGTCAATCGGAAAGCCCTGCTATTGGCTTTCCTACCATTGCTTTGCCTGGACCACTCAACGGGCTCGACCAAATTGCGAGCCGCTGAGTCAATCCAAACTCTTTCTATGCGAGAAACCGGCCTTGTGCATGTGCATTGATTTTTATCAATTTTTGCTTATCGGCACTACGCCGGCTTTGTCAAAATCTTCTATTTTGCCTTTTGGATGCAGTGCATCGCTAAAATTTTATGGTCATACTTTAGAACTGGGCTTTCAATGACCGTACATCAAAGGTCAATGTATTTGGTGGAGGAATAAAAAATAAAAAATATTTCAAAGTATATTTTCGTGGTACTTTTTAAACTGACTTTGTGGTACTTTTGAAAAATCTATTTTAAGCCCAATTTTGGCGTACTTTTGAAAAATCAATTTTCAAGCCAAATTTCAACGTAGTTTTGAAAAATTAATCTGCGAGTGAAATTTTGGCGTACTTTTGATAAATCGATTTTCAAGCCAAACTTCAACGCAGTTTTGAAAAATTAATCTGCAAGCGAAATTTTGGCGTACTTTTGATAAATCGATTTTCAAGCCAAATTTCGATGCAGTTTTGAAAAATTAATCTGCAAGTGAAATCTTGGCGTACTTTTAATAATTCGATTTTCGAGCCAAAGTTCGACATACTTTTCAAAAGTATTATTTTTCTAAGTCCAATTTGTGGTACTTTTGAAAAAGTATATTATTCATAAATCTTTGTCATTATATACTTTTGCTCTCATATCCTGAACCAAAAACATTTTTTCTAAGTGAATATTCGGTGTTTCTTCGAATTTTCACCTGGCAATTTCCAACGCGTTATAGAACCCAAAACGGTCCTTATGATCTGTGTGTCTGCAGACTTTAAAAATGTCTTTAAATAAAATTTTTGTCTAAGTCGAATTTTGATTCTGTCTTCAACTTAGGACGATTTTGGAGAGTTCTACAACATTATCAGTGTAATGTTAAAATGATTGGGTGATTTGTGTCACATGACAGGAAATAACGAAATTTAATTGGTTGTTAGAACTGTTAAAAAATTTTCAGTGTAATTTTGTTCTGATTGGTTGTTTCAGCACACATGATTAGAAATTGGCGAATTTAATAGGATTGCTATTTGAGCTAAAAATTTTCTGTACAATTCACATGCATATAAATAACTAGATCGCCGACAAATAGGGAAATAGGCATCCATGAAGTAAAGACTATTGGGAACTGGGAAATACCGATATCGTCAAATATCATTCTTTCCGGAACAAACTATACTAGAGACAACATTATATAAAATATTTATTCAACACAGCATGCCTATTATATACTTCTGCATTCTTATTTTTGTGGAACGGAGCATCATAGCGGAGGTCGGTAGGAGAGTTACAACTCAAAGAGACTGCCCTGAAAATTTGCGGTTGACCTGGCCCGTTCATTAATCATATGATGGAGCTGTTTTGCTGAGTAATGAAAAGCGGTTGCTTTATCATCTGTTTCGCGGGTCGTTTACTCACAACAATATTTTTCACAAATTTAATTTAAAAATTTCGTGGCTTAGACACCTGCAGCACACGCTTTGTTTTAAGATCTGGCACCCGTACAAATTGCTGATTTGATGAAATTGCGCAGTGTGCTTCGGGAAAAGTATATAAACGGTGGGTCGAAATTGAACCAGGAAATTACACATTTCGGTTGAGGCGAATACTAATTTTACTGATATTACACACATACATACATCATAATAATTACTGCTCTATACATCTAATGCACTACTTTCACTTCCACATCCAGTGAAAGTATAGTAACGGCAAAAACATTTTTAAAAATTTTTATTGTTCATATAGGCTTAAAATGTCATGAAACATCGAGATTTTAAGTTTGAGCCAAAAAAAAATTTCTGTCTGTCTGTCACTTTTTTTGTGCTCACGTTTACTCTGGAACCGTTTAAGATATTGACTTGAAATTTGGTACACGTATGTACTTTAACGAGATCTCGAACGGGATTATATTTTCATGTTGTTCCGACGAAGAGTTGGGGGGTAAATTTGGGTAAATGGGTAAATCAAGCAGGTTGGAGTCCATAAAATTGGTATTTAGTATATACAAGAGAAACTAAGGCCTCGAAAAAATTTTTGGCATTAGCCACCCCCATTACCACCCCCACCCCCTTATTAAAGAGGATGAAAAAAAAATGTGATTTAGTGTATGTACAAGAACCAGAAACCTCAAAATATTTTTCAACTTCATCCACCCCCACTATCACCCACCCATCACCACCCCCACCCCACTACCGATGTGGATAATGGTGCCTTTATAAAGTCGTCTTATAATTATGTTGTGGTTAGGACGTTTCTATATCACCAAATTTTCGCAGAGAGCCAATTAGTTCACAATAATACTTTAATAAAACATAAAAGAGCATTTTTCCACCAGTATATAACAATTATACGACAATTTAGCTGAATATTAGTGCAATAATGCTAGTTGGGCCCTAGCCCTAGTCCATTAGAAAGTATTTTCTGACATATGTCTACGGAAATTTTTTCATATTTTTGCAGAAACTATCACGGCGTAAAATTAATGACATAAATTTAACACCCTGTGTAACAAAAAAAAAATATTTTTTCTGCTAATACTCAAAATAACTTTTTTCATTTATCATGGAAGCAGAAATCAAAGACTAAATTGGAAATTTTGAAAGAAACATTTTTAGAAAGTTGGTCGTCATTTTGATAGCAAAGTCGTCAGTTATATTTTCGGAGACATAACAATAACCAAATGACCTTAATTTACAAAAAAAGTCATGTAAGCATTACTGTTTCTTCAACAATAAAACAAGTATTATTTTAATGTCAAGTAAAAAACCGCTGCGCAAGGAATCACTACTTCCACATCCAGATTCCCTATCGAAGTCACTCACAACAAAAAAACTTTGTATGTGGAAATAATTGTTTATGGAACTTTAATCCTCTACCCCAAAAACCCATAAAACGATACCCCCATGTTTCTTTCAAATTTTCCAATTTTGTCTTTGATTTCTGCTGCCATGATAAATAAAAAAAGTTATTTTGAGTCATTAATTTTACGCCGTGATAGTTTCTGCAAAAATATGAAAAAGTTTCCATAGACATATGTCAGAAAATACTTTCTAATGGACTAGGGCTAGGCCCAACTAGCATTACTGCACTAATATTCAGCTAAATTGTCGTACAATTGTTATATACTGGTGGAAAAGTGCTCTTTTATGTTTTATTAAAGTATTATTGTGAACTAATTGGCTCTCTGCGGAAATTTGGTGATATAGAAACGCCCTAACAACGTTCTTAAAACATAATTATAAAACGACTTTATAAAGGCGTCCACTTGTAGAGGTTCTCGATAAATCTCTTATAGAGCTTCAAGTAACTATGTGAATATTTCTATTTTATAATGGTTGCATAAATGTTGGTTACAGAGCTATTATAAGACTTATGGGTTACTTCTTTAATGTCATATTACCAAGTGATATAAACGTTCTAACAACTAATTATAAATCTGTGTAGATTTATACAGATAACAGTATTGTTAAGTGCACTTATACAGAACCTTTATTAAAACGAAAGTTTGCCATTGCAGCATTTTACCTGCGATAGTTATACTTATAAAACTGTGGACGAAATTAGTAATGTACCTGTTACAACATGAAAAATACATCAGTTGTTCTATCCGTTGCTATCCCGTCAATTAACATATTTACTGAGCATCAGAATAATCAGGATGATGTCAACATGGAAGGGAATGAAACGTAGTGGAGCATATTTTGGAATCACTTAACTCTTTGTTGGCAATATTGAAATTATCTAAATTTTCGCATAACAACCAGAGACACTAAGGAGCTATGATACATATTATTATATAATTACCGTCAATCTAACAAAAAAGCTGTAAGGCTTTATAATGGCTGCGTAATACACTGTTCTGTAAGAGAACCTACTCTACTGCGAGCTTCGGGGTTGTTTAATACCTTTATAAGGAGCTGAAATGTTCCCTAAAGTAAACCGCGATCTGTTTCTATATACTAAAAGGATATGTGGCTGTATCGTAACTGCACACCAAGCTCAATTATTTCATAGTAAGACCCGTGACAGTCTTTGTATGACAAAGAAGAACAAGTAGCTATCTAACAGCTGTACATCAGGTAGAATTGCTCTGCTGTATAACCCGTAATAGTTTTACACCATATAAGGACATTGTCGCTATATAATAGCTACATAATTCTATAAAATAACCAGTTACAGTATTTATGCTACAGAAAGTTGGAATAAATGCAGGGTGTTTCACTGGGAACTGCATCGATCGATATAGGAAAAAGTACGCACCAGAAAATTTTGAAAATTTAGGGAATTAGGTACCAGCGCTAGAATGGTCAATTCAAAGAAAATAATTACAAGCATTTGGCACTTTTGCTTATACTGGAAGTTGACACCTACTTGCTTATTTTAAATGGGACACCCTATATATTTCGATGTTTTCGAAAAGAGCAAAAAATTTGGACTCGAAACATGTAGCATACTCTATCTCTAAACCCAGCCCTTTCAGAGGCAATTGTTTTTGTCTTATAAATTATGAGTACATAATTACGTCGACATTACCACTGAATCTTCCACCCTCTACTACTGCCCACTACCTCCTTGGAGAGGTAAAAATTGCATTTCCATATATAAATCGATATTTAATGGCCAACAAATTTATTTTATTTAATTATAAAGTTATGGGTATATGATGATGTCGGCATTACAGAAGGTTGGAACATAGAAGGTAAAAACCTTCTTGATGTGCTACCTGCCCTTGGTTTGTACGTTTTTTGAAACATCCTCTATATTCGTATGAAGCATGTAGGAATGCATTTTTAACAGTTTCTTGTGGAACGTGAATTGTTATATTAAATTCTAAATAAGTTCCACGCCATGTGTGCGCATGTGGGTTTATTCTCGAATAAGTGCCTTTTTACAAGTATCTCTAATTCTTTTGCGGTTTCTTAGCAGAGAAAATTAAATACAAAACGTAAAAATATTGTTGTTGTAATAAAACGCTTCCTTGCTTTTATGTTTATTAAAAATTTAAAGTATTTAACGTCTCTTCTGCCTTATGCCTCAGCGTACCATGAATTTAATATAAACGAATGAAGGAAATCATGAACTTTTTTATAACCGACCAACTTCTTGATTTGAGCGTATGACCTATGAAAGGGATTTAAAAAGTTTTAATGCGTTCTGCAGAGTGCTTCATTTTACCTAAATGGAACTGTTTACAGCTACTTTATTCAATATTCAAAGAAAGTTCTTTTTCGTAGGAGGTACGTAAATACGAATTAAATCCCGTGAAGTATTACTTGAGTAAAACATGACAGAAGTGAAATTGGTAATCTCGACAATTTGTGTTGGAAAACAAGCAAAGAGAATTCAATACATTTAGCTTCGGTACAAATACACAAGCACAACAAAAGTAGAAATCACTTTAAAATCCATACCGTTAATTAATTATTCCAAAATAAAAATGCTTTTAACAACTGACGTTTCAATAAAGAATTATTCAGGTTTTATATAATGTTTGAACTTTTTATATGATAAATTCTTCGCTGTCTTTTTTTTAATAAGTTTGTTCTTTAAGTGTAATTGATTAGTTTTAATTTTAATCATCTCCACATGATACCACTTTGGTAGACGATACACTCATCTATACTATAGAAGTTTTTGTCAATTTTTGTAGAATATTATTAAATGATGCAACCTTATTCAGATATTTATTTTTTATTATTAATCTTTAATAACTTTCATACCGTTGCCGGTACGAGAAGTCAAGGTCCCATAATTTTTGGGCATCAGGCACCTCCACTATGATCGTCATTTCAACCCCCCTCCATTACTAAATGGGGTAAAGAAATAAAATTGTGATTTTGTGTGAGCAAGAACAAAATGCATCAAAATGCAAAACCATCCCTTTAATAAAATGGTGGTGATAGTGGGGGACTTGAATAGGAAGAATCTTGGATAGAAAATCTGGATGTGGAAATAGCGATTCCTTAGGCAGCTGTTAGTGATATTTTATTTTATCTAATGGGTCAGTTTCTCGACAAGTTACAGCCTCCAATATACAGTGCGTCCCACTTTTCACGGTAACAGGTTTGTAGCTCAGTTATTAGTCACCCAATTTTAACCAAGTTTGGATGGGTATCAAAGACCTTTATTATACCTTTTTTAAGTAAAACAAAACTTATTTCAGTCATTGGCGTGCATTTTTATTATGAAAAAAAGGGTCGATTTTTCGAGAAATTATATTAGGCATTTTTTTGTTGAAAAACTAATGCAATATTATTGATCAGCATGCTGTAAAACCGCTATATCCAGAATTTAACAACATTTTGATTTTTGGTTTTTGAATTACGGCCCACTGAAAATTACCTATTTTAAACCTTAAATAATAATCAATAAATTGGAAACGAATTTTTTTTCGGGAAAAATTCATTCTTTATTTTCTCTTTAAATTCGTCTTTTCTACCACCCCATATCATCGGTACTTTCAAACTCGGCAATCCTTAATGCCCGAATAATTTACAGGTCTGATGACCCAAAATTTTTTAATAAAAATTCTTGGCCTTCGAAATTTGAAAGTTTCGATGATATGGGATAGTAAAGAAAGTGAATATAAAGAGAAAATGAAGAATGACTTTTTTTCAAAAAATATTTCGTTTCCAATTCATTGATTATTTAATGTTTAAAATAGGTAATTTTAAGTGGGCCGTAATTCAAAAACAAAAAATCAAAATGTGTCAAATTCTGGATACAGCGGTTCTACAGCATGCTGATCAATAATATTGCATTCGTTTTTCAACAAAAAAATGCCTAATATAATTTCTCGAAAAATCGACCCTTTTTTCATATAAAAATGCACACCAATGACTAAAATAAGTTTTGTTTTACTTCAGAAAGGTATAATAAAGGTCTTTGATACCCATCCAAACTTGGTTAAAATTAGGTGACTAATAACTGAGCTACAAAGGTGTTACCGTGAAAAGTGAGACACACTGTATATGTTTATCAAAAAATCATCAAGCAAGGAAATTAAAATGATTTGAGATGTATGGTTTTTTTAAATCCGCGTTACTACAACTTAATAAACCATAATAATCATGAAGTGTACATACTTTTTAACAGTTCTCAAAGAAGAAAGAATTTTTTTGAAGGGCTTTTATTTTTTTCTATATTTTTTTATTGCGACGATTGAGTTCAGGCGTGATAATATATATATAAGTATATTTTTCCCATCCATCTTTGCTTGTAGTATTTAAGACAAAAAAGCACCGGAAACTACAATTTCCAACTTTTAAATGAACCAACATTCATATAAATTGAACAAATTCTGATTTAGTGACATGTAATTCAGTGCGTCGGTGTCACAGTCATGCGCATTCAAGTACGCACATGCATGCATCTCGCTCCGAGTTATATCGTTACTTGACTATTTTTTCCGGGAATACCGTGGCTTTAGCGATAAATTTTGTTAGGACATTTTTTGTTCATAAATACGTGATATATCAATCTGTACTTTTTATTTTCTCCTAGCTTGACTTAATTTCGAAATTTTGAAAAAATGGATGGAAACATTTTTTTTTCACTCTTTTATGTTCTGCATCGGAGCGAAATGTAAACTTTTCAGGATATTATTTGATACACTTTCACGAACTCACTGAAAAAATATATTCATTTTGCAAGTTTTTGGAGGTAAGTACCTTCATGGACTGGACTACAACTCTGTGCTCTGATTCCTTGGCGCTATTTTGTTTTTGGGTCATCATTTTTTCCCACAGGAGTTACAGCTTATCACCAAGCCAATACGTAATCTAGGTACAGAGCCATAGCCAAATGGGGTATGTCAGATTTGGCAAATGTTGGGCAGAAGTTGGCAATTTTTATTTCGGTGGAAAATTTTTTTTCACATTTTCTCCCCCTCGCTCATCCATTTTTTTGAGGAATTATTGTTTACTTATTTACAGAGTTGGCTTCTTAAGTTTATGAACTTGCCAAAACGTCGGCTCTCTTTAGGTATCTTTACGAAGATATTAGTACCAATCCCATACCCTTATCATTAAAAATCCCACGGGGCCAGTTTTTTTTTGAAATTTGCTTACAGACTATACTCATTTTTCTTTGATAAATTTTCCATAGAAATTGGATGCCGGTATTTGTTCCATACTTTTGGGACTTATGGTATAGATTAACATAATATAATGTATCGACGCGTAAGGACGAGTCAACTTTGTTTAGTCAAACGTGTATTTACTAAATATCGTTATATCCATTGCTGGCATGTAAAACGTCTTTAAATGTTAATAAATGTCAAGTAACACGTCTCACATGAAAACTTAATCCAATGACTGAAGCAATATATTAGAGGCGCCGTCCGTTACGTTAACTCTCCACAATAGACTAAATTTAAATTATGCTAAAATTCTATTAACGAGGGATCGACAAGAGAATCGAGAATAATTATATTTACATTCATATTAATGTGTTCAGCGTGTAAGAGATCATTACATTTTTTGAAAATATATATTTTTCTCTTTTGTATCTTAGCAAAGAATACTGGGTGTCAACGGAATCATTAAACAAGCCATATAGTCCAGTCAATGACCTATTTCTTGTATAATTTTGCCAAACAGTACCGATTTTCATAAAAACTTGAATTTAGCTTCTACTTACCCTCTACTCCAAAGTTGACCCTGTACCGGGGGTTGCTTTTACCCTGGGGGTGGATGCCACGCCTTCTCGGGGGTGAAAAATGTTTCATTGATAGATTGACTAATTCTAAGCAACTTATGTTCTATAAACTTTTTTCTTAAAGTCAATACTTTTCGACTTATTCGCGAGTGAAAGTGTCAATTTTTCAACCAATAAACCCACGTCTTCAGACGGTTTTTCGTGAATAACTCAAAGAGTAAGTATTTTATCGAAAAAATCATTCTTAGTAAAAATGTAGCTTATAAAAAAACAAAAAGAATGGTGGATATACGGTGTCTGTAGTCCCAATACAAACGGAGTAATAGCTTGTTGAAGGTTGGTTCTTATTCGTCAAACGCCAAAATTGAAAGATTCAACGTGAAGTTGCCAAAAAACAATGCATTTTTCGGGGAAACCCATGCAACCTTTTTTGAAGTGCTTGAAAAAACCTTTATTTTTATTTTTTATAAAAGTCCCTAGCATCAAAACTAAGCGAGTTATGACGAAAATAATGTTGGTCCCTATTTTTTTCGGCGTCAAAAATATGTGAAAATCACCCCCTAATTATCACCCCAATTGAAAATAATCGTTACCACTTTACAATTTACTTTATTTATGTACTTGTAACATGCTCTAGAAGTTTGACCGGTTTAAAGTGCTTAGTTTTGAAACAATTTGAGCTTAAAGTGAAAAGAGCATTTTTGTAATTTTGCAAAAAATTGCCTTTTCTTCAAAATAACTCAAAAACTATTAATGATACGCAAAATTTTGTAGAGTACAAAATTGTAGGTTTTGCTTTTCTGAAAATTTTCGTTTTTTTGGATAAAACTTGAGTCGAGATATGAAGATTTCACGTTTTTTGTGATTACGGCGAAATTTAAAAATATTCTTACTTGAAAATTTAACTGAATATACCTCAGAGTATGTGTTATCACTTACAAAAAGTACCATGTCTATATATCTAGATGGGCCATGGAAAAAAATCGAGAAAATTGCATCATTGACGCTCGCGTTCACGCTAGACGCCAGATTCCCCTCCCCCTTCACTGCTAATGGCGTACTGGACAGTTTTACCCCGGCGGCAGCTTTATTTCTCTTTTTCTCGGCTTCAAGAGTGGCTAGATGGACGTTTTTTTTTAATACAACTTATTTTTTTTTCTCAGCTTTCCGATTATTCGATTATTTTTCAATTATTCAATTACGTTGCTCCGCAAAAAGAATTTGTAATACAGCGGCTTTATTATTTTATTATTATAGATAAAATAATTTCAGTAGTTTATAATCAAACATCTTATAATTATTTCCACATCCAGTGGAAGTATAGTAACTCAAAAACAAAATTGTAAAAATGTTTATTTTTTAAACAGGCTTAGAATGTTATGAAATGTCGAGATTTTAAGTTTGAGCAAAAAAGTCTGTCGCTCTGTCGGTCAGTCCGTCTGTAACTTTTTTGTGCGCATGATTACTCTGGAACCGTTTAATATATTGACTTGAAATTTGCTACATGTATGTATTTTAACGAGATCTGGAAGATTATATTTTGATCTTATTCCGTTGAAAGGTTGGGGGAAATGGGTGTAAATGGGTAAATTAAGCAAGTAAGAGTCCATAAAATTGGTATTTAGTATAAATAAGAGAAGCTAAGGTCCCAAAAAATGTTTTGGTATTAGCCACCCCCGTTACCACCCCCACCCCATTATTAAAGGGGGTGATAAAAATAAAATTGTGATTTAGTGTGTATACAAGAAGCAATGGCCTCAATTTTGTTTTTCAATTCATCCACCCCCAGTACCACCGTTCGTACCCCCACTACCGATGTGACATATCGTTTTATTGGTTTTTTTTTCGTTGTGAGAGACTTGGATAGAAAATCTGGATGTGGAAGTTGTGATTCCTTGGTCAGCGTTTTTTTACAATTTTACAAACATTCTATAATTTAAGCAATCACGCATTATTATTGTTATGTTATGAATTAGATGTTTATTTCGCTGTTTAAAACAAATTAAATCAATATTGATGTCTGTCAGTTTAAATTAAATGAAATGCAAGAAAATGAGGAAGTTATTGGAAATGTTGATATAAATAATGACGATGATGACAATGATTGTCTGTACGCAGAAATGCGAGACGAAACGGGCAGCGAGTGCGACACAGGAAATCACCCTAAAAAAAAAACGAGGACAGAAAAATAAGTTTTAGTTTGTACATTCAATAAATTAAATTTTAAATACAAAATGTATACCTTTTTTATCCACAATAAGAGTAACTAGTCACTCATCAATGTCTTATCAAATAAATTGTATGTAATCTTTACATATTTATTTTATGGAGCAACGTAATTGAATGATTGAAAAATAATCGAAAAGCTGAGAAAAAAAAAATTCAATCAAAAAAAAAAGTCCATCTAGCCACTCCTGAAGCCGAGAAAAAGAGATATGAAGCTGCCCCCGCGGTAAAACTGTCCAAGTACGCCACTAGCAGTAAAAGGGGAGGGGGATCTGGCTTCTAGTGTAAGCGCGAGCTCCAAGGATGCAATTTTCTCGATTTTTTTTCCATGGCCCATCTAGATATATAGACATGGCACTTTACGTAAGTGATAACACACACTCTGAGGTATATTCAGTTAAATTTTTAAGTAAAAATATTTTCAAATTTCGCCGTAATCACAAAAAACGTGAAATCCTCATATCTCGGCTCCAAAGCATCGAAGCAAATTTTTTTTTTCCCTAAATTCGTGTTTTTTTATTACAATTAAAATGCCGTTAGTTGCAATAAATTTTATGCAAAATCCACTGAGATATTTAAATTTGTTTAAGTTGCAAAATTGATTTTTTGCGTAAAAAAGTCGCAAATTAAAATTTGTTTGCAATATTCTTTTTGATTATGTAAATGTACGTCAAATACAATGTTTTTACCGAAACAGAACTGTAAAATATTAATATGATCTTTTAGTATAACAGTCTGAATTTTTTTTTTATAAATTAATTGCAAAAAAAATAATTCATATTTTGCAACGGAACAAAGGGCATGTCATTAAGGGTAAAAATATGTATTATTTCTCATAATATCGTTAACATGCAGATTTTATATTTTTTCAAAGTTCGAGGATCGAAAAATTCAATTTTTTCAGTTTTTTGCCATAAAATGTTATTAACAATCAAAAATTAGTTCTTTGCATATACCTACCTTATAGGGGAACCCATGGCGAAGAAATTGACGGGTCGAACGTTTTTCTATGACCTTTAGAAGCGAAGATATAAGCAAACAAGTAAGTTGCAAAATTCATTATGTTTACAAAAAGTTGAATAACAATTAAAGCTGCCATTTTGAGTGGTCAACACTATTTTTTTCGGATTCCTGAGGAAATTCTGTAGGGGGTAGACTAATTTTTGGCTTGTCCCAAAACTTTCCGAGACATTTTCCTAATATCACCGGACTACTCCGTTGACTAGATTAAACATTAATTTTGTCAACAAAACAAGAAAATGCCACAACCAACATTTAGACGATATTTAAATAAATTTGTGATTGGTGCATGAGATTTTGACTGATTCATTTATTTTGAAATACTTTTTGGAAGACGAAATTAATCTACTTGATGAAAGAAAGTTAGGTTAAGTTTCACCGCTGACTACACTCAGCGTGAATTTTGCCGCTGAAGTACTATACTGATAAGAAACACACGAATTAATTAAATAAGGATACATTTTGTTTTGCCTTTAAAAGTCGAAATGTTTCACATACTTAATTATAAAACGCGATTCGACAGGTATGACAAATCATAGATACCAGCGATCAACAATACGTTTTCATGTAAACAACGTTTTTATGAACTTAATATAATATGAACATAAATAATACAAGTTTTTACCAAGATCTATATGTAACAAAAGGAAAAGCAATCACTCCATGACTATCGCTAGTCAATATTACATCACCTACGTTTGATGTGACGCTCGCTGACAACGATGATTTGTTTAAATTCAAATGATTTGAGACATCCAAAGCACACAAATAAAATGTTTTTGTAGCCTCAAGCAGTACACAGTATTGTAATCGTATTTATCATATATCATAATTATGTAAATAACGATTTTATGAAGTGAAAAGTAATGCAATTTATTGCTATTATATGTTACATTTTGTACATTCGCTCTGTTCACTGAATTCAATAAATTCCCTGAAAATTGTCGACTAAGTACTTACCTTTATACTAAACGCCGATTTCAGGCCACACCACCGTCTAAGAAGCACAATATTAATTAATCAAACACCAAAAAACATTTAAAATTGTAATAATTAAACACACACACTACACAGACACTAAACAAACCGACGCGTGCTATTTCTTGCTCGTAGATATCGTTTGTTTTTCCGAAGTGGATTATGGGTAAGTTGAAAAGCGCAGAGCCTACTAGCGCCTTGATGTTTTCGTTCCAATGCATTGTTGTGTACACTACTCAATCAGTCATAAAAAAAGTCATCGTCATATATAACAGTTTCCTATTAGTATGTTTTATAGTTTATTGATATTGTACAGGGTGATCGGAAATTTTGTGTAAAATCGTTGCACAATTGACTTGAAATTTGGTACACGTATGTATTTTAACGAGATCTGAAACCTGATTATATTTTAATCTTATTCCGTTCCGTTGGGTGTAAATAGGAGTAAATAGGGGTAAATCGGTAAAGCAGGCAAGTAAGAGTTCATAAAATTGGGATTTAGTACATGTACGAGAATCCAAAGTCGCAACATTTGTTTTGATGTAATTACCACCCCCATTACAACTCCCACATCATTATTAAAGGGGGTAACAAAATTAAATTACCATCTCCACCTCATTATTAAAGGGGCTAGAATAATACAATTATGATTGAGTATGTGTACAAGAACCAAAGGCCTCATTACCACACGTCCACCGGACATTTCAAAAACTATAAATGTGTTTTCGACAAAAATGATTTTTTTTTTTTTTCAAATAATCAAACTCAAATAGTTCTAACTGTAAAAGTTAGTTGAGCTACTTCTGTTCAAAAGTTTGCTGTTCACCTATATAGTTATACTTCAGCCGTTGCGTTGTTTAAAAACCCAAATATGCACGAAAATTAAAGAGAAACAAGCTAAAAACGTAGTCTTCGCCTCTTCACTGAACTTTTTATATAATTGTTACACATTCTATAGGATACTCTTCGCAGTTTTTTGTAAATAATGTTAGTTTTAGACATTTTTAATTTTATAGTACGAACTTAGTTGGTAAAAGACTCAGTGTAAAATAAAGCAAAAATAAAAAAAAACATATCAAACCCCACTTGGGTTTCGAACCCGGGACCCTTGGATTCCGAGTCAATTTCAATTAAAAGCGTAAGAACTACACCACCACCTTACGCGTAGAAAATTTTTTACATTATAAGACACGAGCTAAAATCATATTTTCACGGATGTATATTGCATTAAGAAATGTATATTTGTAAAATATATAAATATTTAGATATTAAAATGAAATATCATTCCACCAGATTTCTATTCAATTACAAAAACATAAAAATCAAAAAAAATTTTTTTCAAATTTAAATCATTAATAACATTTTTATTTACCGATCCATTTTGTTCAAAAACAATAGGGTTCTTCCTCTAGCTAACACTAACTTACTGTCCAAATTTCAATACAATCGGATTTTTCTTTCTTGAGTTATCGTGCTTACAAGAAACGTGACGGACGGACGGGCAGACGGACGGACAGACGGACGTTTTGAAAGTTGTTCAGAATTCGTTCACTAACACAATGATATGAAAATTTTTTGTCTGCGAGCGATATTTACGGTTTTAGAAATGTGCCGATCAAATACAATATACTCTTCGTTTTCGTATTTGCGAAGAGTATAATAAGTCTTCTTTCTAGTGTGTCAAAAGTTATTGAATTATCTATTGAAGAACCTTCCACTTCTCTCTGTATCGAAATAACTTGTTCTCTAATCGACAACATGACTTTAGCAGCAACAAAAGCAGTGACAGCATTATGTGTAATTCATCATAAGATAATCAAAGCGCTGAATAACAAAAAGTATGTGTTTATAGATTTCTTTATAGATTTTTTTGGATCTTTTTCGACTGGGTTGACTAGGAGTATCAAAAGTTAAACTTTGCAGATATGAAAGTAAGAGGCACCCCTTTAATTGGCGCGTGCTGGCCCACCGGGATACCGGGAGTTTTCCGGTGGTCCCTCGATAAAGGGACCCTCCATGAAGGGCCTTCTCAGTTTATTAATTTCCATTTTGTAGCGGAGAAAAAACATTTTTCTTGATTTTCTCCTCCGCTCGTCAATTTTCATTGTCGAGGTAATTTTTTTTCTGATGTCTGCCTGGGGCCGTTTTTAAGTTATTTTCCCGGGGTCCAAAATCATCCCAGCACACGCCTGCGCTTTAAATTTGTTATCCCCTCTAAAGGATAGGAAACACATTTACAAATTCCCAATGGTGCATCCAGCAATAATCCAGAGATAAAAGAGGGTGTTCCACAGGGATTTATGCTTGGGCTCCTTCTTTTTATAGCTTCTGCAAACAATTTAATCGTATACTTGAATAAAATACCTAATGTTTTGATAATTTGTTATATTGATGACACTAATATTTTTATAGTGGAAGATAATTTAGAGAAATTAAAACTTACCAGTGAAAAAAGTGTATAATATAACAACTATGTGGATGCATAAAAACAAATTATATTTAAATAGAAATAAGAACATTTCAATGTTGTTTAGCTTCAACAGAAACCCAAATAAATTGCGTTTCTCTATTTTCTGACAATTTTCAAATATTTCCTGCAGAATCCACTAACATGTTGGGCATTACGGTAGATATGCATCTACAATGAAACCATTAGGGAAATAGTACAGTTGAATTGATTTAATTTAATTTTTTTCAGCGACAACATTCCACTGAACATTTTATTGTTGATTTTTATGTATTATAACCTCCTGATTACGAAAAAAATATTTGTGCCCAAAAATTGCTGGTGCTTCAAAGTCATTTGCCTTTTTGACACGCTTTCACGGATTTTCTACTTATCTGGTTAATATATCTTCTACTAGTAATCGAATGGGAATTTTAAAAATACTGGCTTATTTGAAATAAAATTCTTAAAAAATATAGACCTGTCCGATATGATAGGTCATCCGCCATCTTGGAAAAAAATAAGAAACACCGAAAATGGCCGAAAAAATAAAAATGAATTATCTTTTCGATAAGAAGGAGTCATTTCACCGAACTTGACAAAAATAGAACTCATCTATGGTCAAATACAATGCATCAAACCCGGACGCTGTGAGTCAAATATAACCGTCAAAGATAACGGACGAAATAAAAATTGTTATTTCTTCGTTAAGTATAAAGGAGGCATTGTGCGTCACTTTTTTTTCTTTTCAAGTTCAATTTTTTTTATTTTCAAAAAAGTACATTTTTTACAATTTTCAATTTTCATTTTTCACCAAATTTTCATCGAAACAAAATGAAATATAGATATTATAAAAGAATTTTTCGAAATCATTCATTTTGTATTAAATTTTTGGAGATATACGAGACTTTCTATAGTATATTTCATTTTGTTTTGATGAAAAAGAGAAGGGTCAAAAAAAATGCATTTTTGAAAATTGTAAAAATGCACTTTTTTGAGAATAAAAAACAATTGAAAGTATCCAAAAGAACCTACAATCGAAAAAAAAAGTGACGCACAATGCCGCCTCGATACTTGACGAAGAATTAAAAAATGTTATATCGTCCGCCATCTTTAACCGTTCTATTTAACTTACAGCGTCCTGGTTTGATATTTTTTAGGAATTTTATTTCAAATAAGCCAGTATTTTTAAAATACCCATTCGGTTACTAGTACAAGATATATTGAGCAGATAAGTAGAAAATCCGTGAAAGTGCTTCAAAAAGTGCATATAACTTTTGAAGCACGAGGAATCTTCGGGCGCAAATACATTCTTTGTAATTAGGAGATAATAATACATAAGAATCAACAATAAAATTTCTAGTGAAATGTTGTCGCCGAAAATAATCAGTTCAACTGTACTTAAGTAATTCATAAGCATGTAGAGTTGTCATAGAAATATGCAGTATGCATAATTTTGGGTTTAGAAAGCTTGGAAGCTCACAGAAACGCTTTCAAAAGTCCCCAAATTTTAACTATAGTGAGTACTTATATATTGGAGATTTGTACATATATTTTTAAAAACAAGTATATGTTCTTAAACAATCAAATAAGTCACGGGTATAAAACACGCATAAAGAACAGTTTCAAACTAATTCCTTTCGAACAGGAATGTAGGTACCAAAAAAGTTTTATATATAATGGCAATGGCTGTAAGTGTTTCAACATTTTAACCGATGAAATTAAATCATCTCCAAATATTAAGATTTTTAGAAAAAAACTTTGAGATAACATTTTTTAGCATATAAAGTTTGATACACCCCAGACGAATTGTTTACTTAATGCGGAGATTACGTCTTTTTACTTTTTATATGTTTTATGCCATTTATTTATTTTTAATTTTGCTCTTTGACAATAATTTTAATGTTTGTCGCCATTTCTACGTTTACCGTTTTAAGAACTGACGTATTCTACATTTTGTTGCAAATCTGTTACATTTTCCCAGGTAGCAAGGGTACGTTATAATGACGTCAAAATCTGGTGATTCTGGTCAAAAAGACGTCAGGGCACTAAAAATCGACGACAGAATGACGTCTTATAAATGACATTAAAATGACGTGCTACACATCACGTCATATTGTGGTCTTTTTTTGGTGTTAAATTTATTTATATTTTATCGGATTACAAATTTTAAAACTCGCTAATGGCATTTTGTTATTGTAAGCAGAGTGTAAAGTTTAAAAAAAAATAAACCGTGTCGTGAGGGATAAGTATTGACGTTTTTATTCGAGGATATAATGTTTTTTAACATTATCCAAAATAATTTATATTCGAAAGAGTTTGCAAAGATTCGACAGTTTATTTGTTTAAATTATATTTCTATTTATTCTTTTAATAATAAAATTAGATTAAAATGCATTAAAAAGCAAAATCTATCCGTTGCGTGTTCCAGTTCCAACTATAAAGTCTTTAGGTAAGTAGCCTCAGAAAGGTTGGTGGCCGAGTGCTTAAGGCGTCGTCTTCCGTAGTCCTGCTACTAGACATTGAAAAAGCGTTCGACTCCGCGTGGAGAAACGGCTTAATTTATAAACTTGATAAACTACATAAATTCCCCAAGTACATTACCACATTAATTGCATCTTTTCTATCAGATCGTCACATCCTGGTACGGATGAACAACTCTTTATCTATAAAAGTGAGGCTCTCCGCAGGAGTTCCTCAAGGGTCCTCTCTTTCACCCATCCTTTATAACCTTTTTACCTCAGACATTCCTTCCTATCCTAACACTTCCCTCCTACTATATGCCGATGACGTCACCATTTACGCCAGCAGCTTCTATGCCGAAACAGCAACTCAAAAAATTAAATATCATTTGTTAAAACTTACCAAATATTATGAAACTTGGAAAATAAGAATTAATCCGTCGAAAACAGAGCCGATAACGTTCAACCGGAAGTTTACAAATAATAAGACCATTAAAAAACTTAAAATAGACGGCATAGAAGTTGCTGAGCGTGACACCATCAAATTTTTGGGGGTCTCCCGGGATAAAAGGCTACGTTTCGGCCCTCACATCACCAGGGCCATTAGCAGATCCTATGGAGCCCTCAGCAAACTTTACTCGCTGGTGAACAGGCGGAGTAAGCTTACCACGGACAATAAACTTACCCTCTATAAGGTCATCCTTAGACCAATTTTACTCTATGGCTGCGTGGCCTGGAACGGCGCCTCGGACACGCAGTTACATAGGGTACAAGTGACGCAAAATAAGTTTCTCCGTTTGCTCACCAACTCACACCGCTACATAACCATCGAGGAGCTCCATAGGATCACTGACATGCCTATGGTGAAGGACCTCATCCGGGAGACCGCACAGAAATTTTTCACTTTTAAAATTGACGTCTCGGCATTAACCTCCGATATTGCCAATTTACGAATTCACGACAACGTCCCACATACTCATAAATTAATACATCAAAAACTCCCTATTTATGAAATTCGTAGATAATGAATGTAAATTCCAGAAAACTTCCATCCCCTACACCATCCCTATACATAAATCTTCCCCCCCTTGGGGAATTCTGTAGCAGGATTACAGAAGCATATACAGATAAATCATTTACACATAAATTGTTATTCCGTACAAATTCTTATTGCTCACAAAAACATCACGGTTTTATCTATTGACCACGAATTATTTAAAGCAGTTTTTTTCCTTAATTTTCCTGCATATAGCTATAGCACATCCATACCTCCTCGAATTTACATTCTCCTGCTTTAAGCCTCGGCAATATTAACTTAAATGCGTTTAATCATTAGCAAAAACGCCTACAAGTAATTAATCTTAAAAGTTGTTTGAGATCTCTAGGCTCACCATCAGGCCAAACATGGACGCATCACGTCCCCCGGGCGTCTGTTACGTTTGTGTTTTATATATATTGTTACACTAAATATGAGATACACGAAATAAAACAACTGAAATGTAAATAGCTAAAACAAATAAAGAGCTTTGTAATGCTAATGCTAATGCTAATGTTAATGCGTCGTCTTCCGAGTCATGAGGTCGGCGGTTCGGTCCCTGCTCATTCCGTTTTTTTTTTTATTGCGAAAAAAATTTTAGTTGTTTTTTTTTAAGGTAATAATTGCTTATTGGTTTTTTTCAATTTTAGGTCTGTTTTAGACCATTAAATATTCTATTTATGTTGTAGATGACGATATTACACCTTTACCGTTTTTTCTCCAACACGCTTCCCAGGTTTGTATAAGTACCTCAACTTAAAACTTTAATTCTTAAAATAGTTGACTCCTGACTTCCCCTCTCATCAAATTTGAGATAAGGAAATTTTTTTTTTCGGATTTCTCCCTCTCTGCTCTTCAATTTCGAGATGTGGGGAAAATATATATTTTTTTAACGAACCGACACTAATACTAATTAATGCAATAATTATGTTCAACAACTACTCGTACTTCTCAGGTGACACTGGTGACAGTTTAATTAAATTAAATAAGTTCTTCTTAATAATTATAAATAAATAAAAATACTAGTAACTCGAAGCGAGAACCTGAAAGATTTTCATATATTTTAAATAAGGCAAGAAATTCAATTTCACATAATAAAGACTTCACCACAATAAATACTGCTTTTAGCATCCGAAATAGCAGTCGCCAAGCTAGCTCAGTTGGTTGAAGCGTCAGTACTGTAATACGGACAATGGGAGACATGTAGGTTCAAATCCTACGGGCCGCAATTGGTGTAAAGGTAAGTAAAAATGAATTTAATAACTTAATAAACATTATAATTTGCAGGCAACCCTTGTGAGAAAAAGTTGGAGTGATGGTAAACAATATTAGATATGTTAATGTAATAGTATATTGTGTATCTAGGTGTGAAAGCGATACATTCCCGGACGACGATGCAATTGTTGGCCGAGGCGCTAGCCGAGGCCAACAAGCATCGAAGTCTGGGAATGTGCTTTCACACCGAAGTACACATACTATTTTTTCTGAAATCACGATAAATACTATTTTAAACATATAAAAATCCAAAAAAATATAAACATTTAAAAGAAAAATTCTGAAATCACAATCAATACTATTTTAAACGTATAAAAATCAAAAATATTAACATATTAAAATATATATAAAAAACAGTACGGGAATGTTTCTTCCCGGCCTAGGCCGGGAAGTAACATTCCCCTACGGCTTTGTTGATCTTTGCTTGGCAACGGATCTTTTCCGGTCTGTTTTCTGATAGTTTCCTAGCAACGGACTAAAATACTGGAACTGTGCATTTTTCGCTCTAAAATCGCGCCGAAAATGTAGACATTCCCGATAGATTTCAGAAAAATAAAATTACGGATGGCTAACCAACAAATTCATTAGGATAAAACTTATTTATGCATTAATTATTTTATTTTTATCAAGTAGATTTCTAACTAGTATGTAGTTTTATATGTTCCTATTACTAAAAACCTGTGGGGGGATTACCAAATATAACCTGAAAAAGACGTCATTCGTCTGAGACATTAGGAAGTCAATTTCACGTTTCATTTACGTCATCTAACTCGTCATTTCTCGTCACCCCTGACCATTTCTTCACGTCATTTTCACGTGCCTTTGCTACCTGGGTTATATGTGGAAATAAAATATTATTATTATTATTAGTGTTTATAGTATTATACTTTTGGTTATTTTTAAAGTTTGTATATTTGAAATTGGAAATGGGAATACCGATCCCTTAGAATTAATTTACATTTATCATATTATTTTAAAGAAATAGGTGCCTCGAAAACTGAATTAAAATCACAATATTGTAAAATTTACAAACAAAATAATAGTACAGTATCTAGAGGCAAAGAATATGTAAAATTTAGGAATAATCTCATATGTGATCGTAATTTTTCTCTATGGGTTATTATTGTAATAAAATGAAAAGGTATCAATTTTCACCTTCCATATGGCCCAGGCACTTGCTTTTATCCACAAGGGGTGAATACCACCTCTAAATTTAGATATTTAATATCTGAAAAAGTATTACTCATTTATTTTTGAAACGTGGAATATTATGTTTTTGGGATCGTTGATTACGACTCTGAACAAATTTAAAAAGTTTAAAAGATCCAATATGGCGGATGGAATTTTTTTCTAAAGCAAGTGTTTTAAACGAACAAAAAAATTGAGCATGTAAGTAATGCTATATTTTAACAAAAACAGCATTTTTGAAAACAAAAATTGATAACTAGACAATTACAATAGCAAAATGGCGACATTTTGTTAAAAAAAAAGTTAAATTGCACATTGTTTCGGCCATAACTTCTTTATTTTTATGATACAAAAATAAACACAAAATCATTTTAAAAACTGATTAAGCATATCAATTCTGTTTCTTAGAATTTTTGATGGAAGTGTCACAGTGTCAAGATATTCAATATTTAAGCTAAATGCTTCATCCTATAAACATTCGGACGGCATTTTTATACTTCCAGATCTCCGAAACCATTAATTCTACAGAAACTAGAGAAAGACGAAAATCATCCTCATTTGGTAGCTTTCTTATTTGTATCGAGCATGTATTCGCTCAATATAATACTTTTCAAGTTATTTGACGAAAATCGTTTTGAAATACCTATTTTTCAAGCTAAAATCCAAAGTCTCAAGTCGTTATAACTTGAAGACTTTCAATTTATATAAAAAGTTGCATAGAACCTTTTCTTCTCAAAATTTGATTCGCTTTCAGCTCCAGTATTTTTGTTTTTCATGTTTTAGGGACCATCCCCTGAAAAGGGATGGCATCCACCCCCTGTAAATTAGCAAGCCCCTGCGTAATATATAAACTTGTCTTTGATGCATTTACTATTAAGTTGCGAAAAATGAACGAAATACAATTCACAAAACATTATTCTGAACTTAAAACCTCTAGTTACTGTACTATAATACCAAGTGCAAAAAGTTAATTAGAACTGTACTGTATCTTAATTACTAAGTTAGCTTTGTATTCTACAAAAATGTTAACGCATTTGACTTGTCTTATCTCAATTTTAAATTAGACTGCTGTGCAATCTGTTTGCTAGATAGCACAACTTAGCATGAGAGGAAAATAGATAATAAAAAAACAATTATTCGTTCATTACGAACCCCATTAACTTCAGGATTCAGTGTTCAATAAGATATAGATAATAGATCTTTTTAATTGCAAGCTGTAAAGCTTGCAGATTCCAGATCATTACAATTATTGCATTACATTAGTGAAACTGTACCACTTCCCAGACATTTCCATTGGGAATTAAGTCGACTGGGTCATATTGGTGTCTTCTTGGCCCGATTACAGTTTAATGCCGCCACTACCAGCTAAATTTGAAAAGTTTAGTATTAGAGAATTGAATTAAACTCACTCCAAAAAGTTATGATTTTGCAAGCCTTGCACTGCCTTAAATTAAATGTAATTTAAAAGAGATTTGGACTAGCCTTGACATTATTTCATTAGGTAATTAGATTACGTAATTTGGCCAACAAAGTCATTATTTAATTATCCAGACTAAGGAAAGCTTTCATAAAGCAGTCGAAAATATAATTAGCGGCTCTGGTTCATGTTAATTTCTCATGTTTATTGAGTATGTTGAAGATTAAAGTTTAATTATAAATATAGTATTCTTATGACAGAAGTAGATTCTAACTTTCTAAATAGAATTATACTGCTTTACAAATTTTTAAAACTTTCAATATACTTTTGGCTTTGTTTTGTTTACTTCAGTGCCGAGAAGCAGAACAAGTTTTGGAAATAAATGTTAGTTTATTTTTTAAATACGCTATACCAGGTGTCAACGGAATCATTAGACAAGCCATAGTTTTCAGAGTTTTCAAGATATAAGTCTTAAATTTGACAGAGGTAATATATATCAAAAACGGCAAATTTTTCAAAATTTGACACTTTTCCATCACTTCCGATTTCCCCAAAAATGAAATTTTAAATAGAACACCCTGTATATTTTTACATTTATTTCTGGAGACGATTTTAAGTACGACTGCGTAGTTTTAAATTTTTTTTTAGAGTACTTGATTTTTTATGGCTATTTTTATTTTTGCATCTAAAGTATAATGCACTCAAATCAGTCAAATGGACCAAAACAATAAGAGAAAAATGTAAAGGTGAGATTTTTAGAATTGGTTTAGTAGCTACGACAAACCAAAATTTCCGAAATCACTAATTTGTCAACTTTTTCAAATGGTAACATCTTTTAGATACCGAGTAGTTAAATGCTAATTTTCACAAATCCATTGATACCCCTTCCAAGAAAGAAAATATTATTTAAGTAACTTCATTATTTACAATTTTAATGATATATTTTTGGTGCTTTTATTAGTAAAATTGTGAAATACACCCTGAAAACTTTAATTTTCGCACTCTAGTTTCTGCTCGCTTGCAAGTAATTATAGTAAATTTTGGTTTAGATATGTTTTGGAACATATTGAAAAAGTATTTTCGGCAGGTCTAAAGCAGATTTATGAGATTTTCCTTTTGTCCATTTTTTAACATTTTAAAGTAGTTTTTTTTTTGTCGGGTTTCTTACAAAAAAATTTTACTCGATAATTTTCAATTATTTATATAATATTTAAAGTGAAAAACCACTTTGGAAGTGTCACATACGTGACATTATTTTCATTAAATAGAGCATCCCTGAAAACCCCTGTCCCTAAATTTTCAGCTTCAAAGTATTTGTAGTTTTACTAAAACATTCAATAGGCCACTAACTGTGACGCACCCTGTATATACAAATCTCTGGAATAGGAAATTTGTTTCCTGTAGATATATTGAAATAAATAAATAAATAAATAAATAAATAAATAAATATTATATAGCACTACAAAGCATGGATAATTGATGTTAGATAATATTTTTTAGCAGCAGCATGTCAAAATATACTTTTATATGTGGTATATATGTTACTATATTTAAATAAAACATATCAATGCGGAAAATATATCAGCTCTAAATTATGTGATTGGTTACAATAAAATAAATATAAATATTTTTCCTCTATGACGGGATGAGTTGATTTTAAATTAATTAATTAATATATTGGTTTCGATGGAATGGAATACACACCACAAATGTTTATAATTTATTTTTAATCAATATTTACTGCATTTTTGCCTCTCTATTGTGTATAAGCCATGATTTATTAATATAGATCACGATATTAAATTAAACTATCAATGATTTTACGTAATTTTGAATTATGCCTTCATCAATTTTGAACGCGTTATAAAGCCGCTATATTATGCACATCATATATTGCAAGGATGTACCGTAAACCTCGGTTAAATTTACATTAATCTAAAAAATATTTTCTGCTCGGTGAGATATTACTGCTTGAAATTGTGAATAAACCTAACTACAGAGAAAAAAAATACGAAAAATTAATAGCTTATGGAGATATAGCAAATATTTATTAAGAAAAGTTGTCGACAATCAAAAAATACCCCTACATATCGAATTTCATCAAAATATGCGAGTCTTGATTATTTTCAAAACGTTTGCAATAGTCCGGAAATTTACTTCAAAAATGGTAAGAGCTGTGAAAAATCTATACAGGCAAAGTTGCAAAGAATTAAATTTGACATAAAAAAGTGAATTACGGTATGTATCTTTTATCGTTTGGGGAATATATGCGTTCAAATTCGAGGAATCTGTATGATGCCACACTTTGAACACTTGTGCTTTCTGTAGAGAATTTAATTCTCTATAACTTTGCTTTTACATTTTTTTTTTCATATGTCTTACCATTTTGGCAGCATTCTCATTTTAAGGCGTATATTTTCAGTTTTGCAATTATAATGTCGACATCTTAATCAGTGGCCTGGAAACCCCTTGTATGAATTTTTTTGTAATTTTATCATTGAAATTGTTTGAGTTATCACAGTTGCAAAATATTTCTTCGCAAAATACTGTTTTTTTTTTTAATTATTTGCACAACTTTTTAATGGGTAAACTTTTAAATTGGTCATTCTTAGAGTACGTTGCAAAAGGTTTCATTCAAATCACTTAAGTTCAAAGTTTTTTCGTAATAACGCACTGGATTAAATTGAACATTTATAATTACTTATCAAATTTTGCATATTTTTTTTCTTCATTTATCGAATATTGCGTGATTCGGCCATTTTCGATCAGCCAACTTTAGTTATTAAAAAATAATATTTTTGGTTACTTTGATGTAATATATTTGTTAATACTTGAATTCGGTCATTTTGGAGCCGTTATTTTATTTATTAATTCATAGTCGATCTCGAAAACTTCTTTGAGAAAGTTTTTTGGACAATATAACAACTTTTCAAAATATAACAAAGCGGGTTTTTTTCAGCTTTAAAAAAAGTTAGCAGGCAAAAAATTGGTAGAAAACTTATTATAGAAGACCATTAACAAGAGTATCAACAAATCGGTTTTTTTTTATGTTTATTACGTAACGACTTAAATTAAACACGACAAAATGAAATTTATCAAAAGGCAAACTGACATACCTAAAGTAATTCAAAAGGAATTACAAGAATTAAGCTTATTCCAGTGCAGAGGTCACGGACGTAAAAAAAATACTATGTAAATGTTTAATTACAATACGATAATTACTGACTGAGGTCCTCTCGCTCGCGCCACAAATATCACACTCGTATGCAGGGTGTCCCCGGATGAAGTTACAAATACTACAAATGCTCCTAAGTTCTAAATTTTTGACTATAAAAAATTTTGTGTTAAAAAAATACGGTTTGTATTAATAAAATTCATTTTTCTTATACAGGGTGCTAAAAAATTTCAAAAATATGAAGTGTAATCTATCTTTATTTTCAATTTTCCATGAAAATTCCATTTGAAAATGTTGCTTATAATTACTTTCTTAGACATAATCCAAAACGATCCAAAATTATTGAAAATAATTTTTCTCTTTAAAAACATAATTCTAAATGTTCAAATAAAAAATGTTTTAATTGAAAACTAAATGTTTCAATTAACTAAGTTTTTATTCAATTTGAAAATCATCAACTTCCACGAACTTTTTGTAAATCGTTTTTTAAATTCATCATAAACAAAACGAATCTTGATTTACTTCTGCGATAGCTTCAATTATGCTTTCTTTTATAATTTCAGCATCATGGGTTAAATGATCTTTACAAACTTTTTGTTTTAAAAATACCAAGGAAAGTAATCGCACATCGTTAGATCAATGGATCCAAATCTACCTACCCATTTTTAAGGAAAATATCTATGAAGCTAATTTCAAACCTGCAGTAACAAATGCGAGGGACATCCGACTTATCGAAAATAGACCCTGCATCTGTATTCTAAATTTTCTTCTTGAAATTCTGACGAAAAGTAAGTATTCTACATTTCCAAGTATGAATTTTGTTTTTAAAACTTTCCTGAAAGAAGTATGGACCAATAATTAGATATTTTGTAACTGTTATTTTGGATTTTTGACTACTTGTATTTACTGTAAAATTTAGATTATCTCGCGCCCAATAGCGACAATTTTGGGATGATGATACTACGCCATTCGTGTTAAAAGTAGTCTCGTCCGAAAAATAA
This sequence comes from Rutpela maculata, assembly GCA_936432065.2. Taxonomy (NCBI): domain Eukaryota; kingdom Metazoa; phylum Arthropoda; class Insecta; order Coleoptera; family Cerambycidae; genus Rutpela; species Rutpela maculata. The sequence continues at coordinate 165,505,769 of OW386288.2, forward strand.
TATTTTTATAAAGTTTTGTCTCCTACAATTCTTTCCACGATATCCAAACAAAAGTCTAAATGAGGCGCGTCACCATCTTCCAGTGTATGATTATTTTTTTTTTGTTTGTAAACTCTATTTTCAGATTTGCTAATGTTAATTCGCTCGCAACTTTTCCTCAGTGATGTTTTCGAATTTTCTGTTTTTGCGTCCAAAAGTATCAATGTCGCTAAATCATCTTCATTGCGGATTTTTTAGCTTTCTAGATTTTTTACATCTCCAGTAATGTTAAATTTTGGACACAAGAAAAAGGTAAAAAAAGGATAGCCAAAACTATATGATATATAAAAATTAACAAATTATTTAAATGTTATGCGTAAATATAGGCAGACTAGCTGATTCCCGCGACTTCGTTCGCGTTGAAGACATCTTGAGCGTGAAATTAAGAACATTGACATACTAACTTATGCCTATAAAGAAGTACTACATACTCACTGAGTACTCTTATAGTACTCAAGAAGTACACCCGAGGAAACCCACCGCGCAACTATAGTACTCGGGAAAACCTACTGCGTATCAACTGTACTCGAGGAAACCCACTGCGCATCCATGTACTCGGGAAACCCACTGCACATCCATTGTATTCGAAGAAACCCAGTGCGCATCCTTAGCACTCGGGGAAACCTACTGCGCATGTGCGCATACACTGGACTCGAGGAAATCCACTCCGCATCTCAATTTGATAACAATTCATTATTCTATTTTTGTGTTAGAGCGAATTAAACGAAAAAAATAATTACTATAATCGACAATAGAGCACATGGGCGGGTATGTTTCATGCTTAAAAACATCTCTCTCTCTCTCTGTTCACCCAATCGGGGGGTCTCTTTTTGAAAACCGTCGAATACGTGTCTCCTTATTTCCTAAGAAGAGCCTGTCGCTGGAATATCACTTTTCTGACTTACGCGATTTCAGAGAAACGGGTACCCTTTAGACCATCTACCACCCCCGTTTTCACCCCTTCAAAAAGTGAAAAACGAAATTTTGTCTTACTTGTGTCTAATAGATTCCAATAAAGAGTATTTTTGCCAAATCTCACGCTTCTAGGTCTACCCGTTTCCGAAAATTTTGAAAATCTTAAAAATCTTCCCATCTCCATTCACCCTTTTGAAGGTCTCTTTTTGAAAACCGTCGAATACGTGCCTTCTTATTTCCTCAGAAGAGTCCATTGCTCGAATAATCACATTTCTGACTTACGCAATTTCAAAAATACGGGTGCGTTTTAAACCATTTACCACCTCCGTTTTCACCCCTTCAAAAAGTGAAAATCGAAATTTCGTCTTACACGTATCTACTAGATTTCAGCAAAAAATATTTCTGCCAAATTTCACGCAACCGTTTCCGATAAAACCTAAAATTTTTTCACCCTTTTAGGGGTCGAATTTCGAAAAATCCCTTTTTAGTGGTTGTCTACGTCATTCGAGGAACCTCTAAGCAAAATTTGGAGTTTCTAGACCTAGCGGTTTGAGCTGTGCGTTGATAGATCAGTCAGACAGTCAGTCAGGGTATTCTTTTCTAGATAGATAGATAATAAAATGCTTATTAAAAAAAATAATAATTTCAATTCTGAAACTAAAAAAAAAAAATGTTTTAGATGAGAACGAAACTATAAATTTCATATTTTTAAATTTTTTGTGCGCCTCGTATTATAATTTTATAAACACAAATAGTATTTTTTTAACAAGCACATTTTTTTTATAGAGTGATGCTTTTCGTCAAATATTAAAAGGTTATTATTAGGTCCATTTGTGGTATAGGTAATTCCACCCTGAGACACCGGATAAGGAGACTTCTTCCAAGCTAATATTGCAATATACTTTTTTTATTATCTAAATTGTTCTACAGGTAAAAAAAACAACTTCAGGACAGAAAGGTACAAAGACTGCACTGATCGTCAAAACTTTGCTTCCTTTGAAATTAAATTGGGGATCTTCAGGCATATGCAGACGATATGCTTCTACAACTTGCGTTTCAACCAACAGAAATACTAAAAATTTCATTACAAGTCGTTGAATTAGTGGTCGAATACTATTGATAGTATCGGAGACTATAGATGGTTTTGGTCATCGCTAGTGTTGGTATTTTGAACCCATAAATTATTTGGTTAAAATATGTTTTAGCGGTATAAGCTAAATCGCAAACAGTCATTTCGGTATAATCACATTATACGTTTTTATTTCATTGGTATATAAACTATACACTCAAAGAAAATTATAGGTAAATTCAACCAAAAAGAGCATATGAAATCGCGCCTATCTAGTTTCATAGTTAAATCAAACAGTAAAGAATAGTCATACAACTTTAGTTGTTTTCGTAAACAAATAGTAGTTTAATAATCATATCTTCTTGTAACAAATTAAATAGTACAATGACGTTTTTTTATGTTCACTAACCATTTTCAATTTGGTCTACAATTAAATAGTACAACGACTTTGTTTTTTTGTTCACCAACTAATTTTTAGGTACACTTTATTGTATGATGAACTTTTTTTTGGTTAGCCAAAATCTCAGTATTGATACATCAGACCACCCAAACCAAAGATTAGAGATCGTTTATAAGATCCATCCAAATATATCGATGATCCCTGAGAGAATTTGAACACTGCAATCATGTTATTAATTTTCTATAAATTCATAAGAGTGTAAGATAATGCATGATTGATTATTGTCAGTGATTTGTATGTGGCGTCATCTGGGAATAATTTCTGTAATAGACTACGTGGTAAGCAATCAAATTTTATGGTAATTCTTTTAGAACTTCTAGAAGACGACAATAATATTGGTTTGTCTACCAAGTACAATAGTACAGCGAACTAATACTGGGTTAGAATTACAATTCGATAATAGTTAAAAATAAAATATACTATTATCTAGTTTAATTTGACAGAATTCAACAAAATAATAGTCAGACGAACAAAATAATAGTCTTATTCATCTATTTTTTAAGTTAATGTTTGTTTTGTTGTACGACAACTTTTTATTAATTAAAATAACAATCACCTCTTGTTTAAAATTACCATCAATATAGTTTGGTTTAACAAAATTAACGATATTGTTAGTTAACCATTTTTTTTTGTTGAATTTACCCATACTATTTCTTTGAGTGTATTATTCTATCCTGCATCTATTTAGAAGAATGGTGTGAGTACCGCTTTCCTTTTACACGAACTCTTCGGGAATTGTAGAAAATAAAAAGGTATACTCACAGAGACAGATGTGACTTTAGTATATGGAGTTAACTCACCTGAAAAAAAAAGAATCATTCAAAGAATATTCATTCAACTCAACTTCGACAACCAAGGCATTTTGTCGTCAATTGATAACAAAATAATTATCAGCACTTAAATTTTAAATAAGCTAAATATGCTCTATGTGTAATAATACCATAGATCCTATCCACCCTATGCATTGTTTTAAACAAGAAGAAAATAACGAAAAACACATAGATAAACAATCTACATCTCAACGAATTTGAGAAAGAACTACTTTAGACCAGTCAATTAACGTTCAATAAGGAGGTCTAAAGGGAAATGCCGAGATCACAATTTTTGACTTGAGGGCTGTGTTTGGACTATTTAGGAGGTAAACATACCAAAAGTCCCCGAACGTAGGAGGTGGGGGGCACGAAGAAGGTTTTGGTTTTTCGCTTATATCTCGAAAACGGTTAGCCCTAATCAAAAAGTGGCTATATGCAAAATTAAAGCTGACTAAATTTTCTACAATAATGTTTCTATTAATTTTTTTCGTATCTGTTATGGGTCAGTAATGAATTGTATATCTTTTGACTGTATTCTAACTTTATTATAAATTTATTATTTTATTATAAATTAAAAATAAATTTTAATAACCATCGTAGAAAAAATTTCTTGTGCAGATATCCGTTTCACAACAGACTGAACTGAAATATCGAATAAAAAATGTCTTTGCGTCTGTAAGTGTGTGTGTGTGTGCGTATATATCTATGTGTGCGTACCGTTTCTTGTAAAAACGATAACTTCTGTTAGAATTAAAATATTTGATTTCAATTTGGAACATATGTAAAACAGCACATTACCATAATCCCTATTGAAATCTGTAATACATGGTGATAACCAGAAGCCTATAATCTCTTATACCTAAATTACGTTTTATTTTAATTTTAGAGCAAAATATTACTAAGCATACAAAAATAAGAATATGTATAAGATTCCTAAACCGCAATATACCGGGTGTATGTTAGGCAAACTAACTTTATTTAAATTAGTTGATATATCAGTGTTATCCTAAAATATGGAACATGGTATTTTTAACACGTTCAGCGCCAAGCTCTAAGGGCGAATTTTCGTTATTTTTAAAGATTTTTATGTTTTTATATTAGTTGGTGTATCTTTTTAGATACACAATGTTTTAACAATGTGTATCGAAAAAGATACACTGGCGCTGAACGTGTTAATAACCTTATTATGAAGTGAGAATTGTAAGCCTCTGGTTATTACCATGTATTACAGATATGCCCAATTTCAATAGAGATTATTGTAATATGCTGTTTTATGTATGTTCCAAATTGTAATCAAATATTTTAAGTCTAACAGAAGTTATCGTGTTTACAAGAAGCGGTATACACGCACACACACAGACGCAAAGACATTTTTTATTCGATATTTCAGTTCAGTCTGTTGTGAAACGGATATCTGTACACGAATTTTTTTTCTACGATGATCATAAATTTATTTTCAATTTATAATAAAGTTCGAATACAGTCAAAAGATATACAATTCATTATTGAACCATAGCAGAAACGAAAAAAAATAATAGAAACATTATTGTAGAAAATTTAGTCAGCTTTAATTTTGCATATAGCCACTTTTTGATTAGGGCTAACCGTTTTCGAAATATGAGCGAAAAACCAAAAACCAGGACCTTCTTCGTGCCCCCCTGCATCCCCTCCACCTCTTACGTTCGCGGACTTTTGGTATGTTTACCTCCTAAATAGTCCAAACACAGCCCTCTAGTCAAAAATTGTGATCTCAGCGTTTCCCTCTAGAAACCATTCATTGACTGAACTACTACACAACACATGAAATTGCTTATGAAAACTATATTTAAAACTGCCTTCTTTAATAGTTGATAGCACGGAAAAGTTAGCCAAAGTAAAGGGAAACTGTGAATTTCAAATTAAAAACATTGAAAGATTCAAAGATTCAAAGATTGAGGTTGTGTGGCCCCCTAATATCGTCAGCTGACAAATGGTGCACGGGTTCTACCAATGTGCACAGAACTTCTCGCGTCACAAAAGCGGTCAATCACTTGGTCAATCACGGTCAATCACGTCCATAAATCAAATATAGGTTCGGTATTACGTCATTATTCAAATTTGGTGGTAAAGTTAGGTATTTTTCATATACTTTTGATAGTTATGAAAATATATAAATATGTATATGTGAATATTTTATTTTATTTTGTTTGTATTTATAAGAAAAATTAAAGTAGGTACATAGTACATACTTTTAGATTCAGTCTCTTTTCGTCAATTATTTCATATTATTAATATGTAATTGCATGATGAAAATTTACTAATATGAAATTTACCGGTAAATTGTATATACTCTTCTTGTTCATATGCTTTTCATAGTCATAAAAGTATGTACAATTCTGCTATGTATTTCAACTGAGTAATATAGTATAAACTATTATCATATGAAACAGAATCATACCCAAAAAGAATGTATATTTATAAATCGTACATATCAACTATGTTATGTGGGTGGTCATATATTTCCATAGAGAAATCGCAAGAACAGTGTATTAAATCATCTTGGTATAACAGAAAACGTCAAAGATTGAAATGTATCAATTTAAAAATGTTATTTTCGCTATTTTTTAAAGTTCTGTATGTATGTATGTATAACAACACTGATTCTTTTTATAATATACGAGTATATATGTATTTTGAATATATCTAAATCCATGCATATCAATAAGAGATTACAGAGATTTGTCGGAAATAGTAAATCTGCAAGATGCCGGTATATTAGAAATACTTATTGAACTCGATGTTGTGAAAGAATATGAAAGATAGAAAACATTATAAAATAGATTGTTTTACCAGCAAAAAACTGGCAAACATATTGTCGACGTTCGACAATGACATGAAAGTATAGATAAGTTGGATATATTGATTATACGCTTCGTCGAACATATATAATTTGGTATTAGGTTCTCCCAGTCTTCTTACGTCTATTTCTGAAATTCATCTTGTCCTCCTGTCGTACTTTGGAACGTCTCGCAGATATAGAGTGCTTTAATCGAATGCTCCAGCTAATTAAATAGTAATGAATCCGTGTTGTCATAAAGAAAATTCCTATATTATGACGAAGATGAATGATTTGTGCGCAAGGTACAGCTTATTTATTTATTTCAAGAAATATAACATTTATAAAGTATTGAGTCCTAAACTGCGGCCGTGAGTTTTATATCTAATTCCAAAATGTGGGTGGCTTGAATATTTACCTCTTTATCTATTGAAAAATACAATTTAATATTTCATATCCACTTGTAAGTTTTGATCTTTGTTAATTAAATTGTTTAATATGTTGCTTAAATAAAATATTATTGCTGGTGCTGGGAGTCTAGCGAGGGGTAATCATAGTTTAGTTCAGGGATTATAAATATACTTCTAATTTGAGTATTTCAATAAATAACTTATAAATTTATTAGAACGGGTTATGGGCCCAGTATACGAAATTTTTGGAACTTAATGTGTTTATGTGAATTTTTACCATAATCAAAATAAAAAGTAAGACATTTTTTTAATGAGCGATCGAATTTCTAACGTCAATAAGTTTGATGGTAAAAACTATATCCAAATCAAATGTGCTTTAGTAGCTAAATGAATTTTTGGTACAGTTAGTGGAACAGAAATGAAACCAACTGGCAATGGGAAAGAAAAGGAAATTGCCGATTAGGTAAAGTCAGATGGCTATGCAATATTTTTTCCAGCGGCGGCGTTGGATTTTTCGCAGATAACTCCAATAGAGAATTGTAAATCCTCGATAGAAATAATTGATAAGCTGGACTCTATTTACAAGCAGAAATCACATACGAATAAGATTATAGTTCATGAACGATTTTACAAATATAAAATGAACCCAAAAGGAACAGTAGCTCAGCATATTTCTAAAGTATAGAACCTTGCTAGACAGATCATCAAAGAGGAATAAACTGTAAATGATATTGCAATTATGACGAAAATACTCAGTGGATTGCTGTCATTTAGGAATTTTAGTCAGGCTTGGTTCTCATTGGCTGATACGAAACAAACCATCATGAATTTGATGTCTCATTTGCTTGATGAATAAGCAAACTTGACATCCACAGAAGAAAGTTTCCCTTGTTACGTCTTTAGGTTTTAAAAAAAATAGCAATAAGAGCGCAAGCCGAATAATAAAGAGCAGATGAAGTCTAAAGTCATTTGTTACAATTGTAGAAACAAAAGACATTTTGCCCGTGAATGACGTAAACCAAAGAAATTTCATAGTGGTGTTAAAAATGGTGATTCATATTCTGGCCAGTCCGCATTTAATGCAGATTTGTATGACCTAAAGATTTTAAATGATGAAAATGTGTGAATAATGGATCATGGAGCACCTGCCCATAAGACATTTAAAAGCAAATATTTTTCTTGATTTGAACAATCCAATAGGCACGTCAGCCCGATAGAAAAGAAGTTGTACACTTCTCTTCTATCTTCGCTTCCTGCCACGTTTTCTTCAAGAATTTGCTCCGAGTTATCATTCGCGGCTCCATCTATTACTACTCAGCTTTAGGTTATTCATTTTCATTGAAAATCACATATTTAGAAATTGTCAGTTTATTTCAGTTTTACTAACTATTATAAAGTTCGTATTTTTGTTATAAATAAATTATGTAATCAATTATTACTCTCTCATCAACTTTCATTATATTAACAATAGTTTTGATTCATTATTTGAGGATTCCAGTGGGATAGGTCGGAGTGAACGGTTGTGCGTCTGAAACTCTCCCACTTAAAAACGTTAAAAAAACCGGTAAAACTGCGTTAAATTTGACAAAGCTTTGGTGAATTGTAGCTTAAGAAATTTGGGTTAAATTGATGTGTCATAACAAAAGAACAACAAATAACTAATACACAGTTATTAGTGGCAATCAGTGTGGTGCATAAAAAAACGCGCTTAAAGAAACGAATATATAAACACGACCCAGATCCTTGAAAAATCGACATCTGTCGACAAATTTATGAGAGCAGTAAATTATTGAAATATGTTAAAATAAATTGTTTTTAATCATTATAAAAATATTCAAATGAATTTAATTTAAATTATATCCGAAATAATCAATAACGTATCGTAAAATATGGTCATATATATTTCTTTCTCTCAAATAATAATTTTTTTCATAATTATTAAAAATACTCAAACGAATTTAATACAAATTAAACCCGCAATAATCAAATGCATTACTCTTAAAGTAGGGATAGAACAATTTCTTACGTAAATTTTCAAGTGATGTTTTTATAATTATTAAAAGTATTCAAAGGAATTTAATTTTGATTAAACCCGAAATAATCAATGCGACATTGTTGATATATGACGTTAAAATTGAATTCTCAGATTCTCACAGCACTTGAACGGAGGTATGCGTGGTGCAGGCTTCTTTCAGAAAAATGGTATTTTCTAAGAAAACACACACATACGCCGATGATCTCCTAATCGCCGTAGGACCAGGTGCGTACGCAGGGGGGCAAGGGGGGCAACTGACCTCCCAGGCGCGGCGTGGTTTAAGAAGTGACAATTATTTCATATCTGTTTTTACATACCAAATATTAGTTTAATTTCGCTTTAGAAGCATATGCCAAAAAAAGTGAGGTTTTAAATTCCACTGTGCTGTGTTATGTGTTTGTTTGGTTTCCCCTTGGTTGCCCTCCCCACAGGCGCGGCGCGGTTGAGAATTTTCGGGGTAGTGACAATCATTTCGTATCTGTTTTTACATACCAAATATTAGTTTAACTTCGTTTTTATGCTTATGCCAAAAAGAAAAGTGAGATTTTAAGTTCCACTGTGCTGTGTTATGTGTTTATTTGGTTCCCCTTGGTTGTCCATCCCCCCCAGAACACATTCCTGCGTACGCGCCAACGCAGGACACATCTGAACTGAAAGCAAACTTCAAGAAAAGCCTAATAATGTAGTGAGACCCGTCAACAAAAGAGAGATGGACCAGCGGAGAGGAACACAAAATAGATGAATACTCCCTAGGAACAAAGAACAAATTGAAGTACCAGAATCAGAAACGGAGAAATCAGAAGGCTCAGAAGAGGACCCAGAAGAGGCAGAAATCCAGGGCCAAAAATACAAAAAAAGGGAGCTTAAACGCTCCCCCACGACACAATGCGGTAACGCATCTCACAAATACCTACACCCCCCATTCCACATTCCTTTACCATGCGCTATGTGGCACTCGTTGCTGGCAACAAACATGACCCTAGTCCAACCCAGCGTCGACGTAGCAGGCCCGCTGTATAATCCTTGAGAGTGGCAGAAATGCCTACCGCACGGTGGTAAATCAATCAATCAATAAATCAATAGTTTTGGTTCATTATTTATTTCATAAAAATACATTGTCAAATATCTGACCAATCATGTGTAAGGACAGATGCACTGAAGCGAGCGTAAAAGTACTTTGCCGCTCGTTGTCATGGGCCATGGGAGACGAGCGTAAAAGTGATTATTCATAGCTCCTCGGCAAACGTCAACTTTGCGAACCCATCTTAGTCTTGAAGGGAGGGGGAAGGGGAAAATGAAATAATTTCCAAAAACAAAAACACTCGAATAGTGTGCAGATGGCATCACCCAGTAAAATATTTCTCTGTTCTAAATGTCACTTGCATACTTTACGGATTTTCTTAAAATCAATTGTATACAAATTTAGTAAGGGTATTATTAATTTCAAAACTGGCACTATTATTAAAAATATATTTCTTATAAAAGGAAGACCCCTATTTATATCTATGCACCATAAAGAAGACATTATAAAAAGATTCACGTTTGATAATGGACGGATAAATCAAGTAAATTTTATTAAATTTGATATATTTCAATTGAGGCCTATTTCCAGTCAGCCCTAATATGACCTATAACGACGTGACTCGTGAGTCTGAACCCGGCTTGTTTTTTACGCCACCTGGTCTACCCACCCAAAGCTGGTCAGTTATTAACTATAAATTTTAAATTTGGGTCATTTCAATGCATGTAATTAAAATGAAAAATGAGAACAAAAATATTTTTTTTTCGTATTCTTGCACTAGCCAAAAGGTACATGTAGTAGAAATGCTTGATAAATCAAATACTTTATACTTTATACATCAAAGACCCACAGACGACAAAGTATAACTTTAATACAAAAATTCAAATTAAAATACTGGACATAGAAGACTGATGAAATCGTCTTCTAATATTGGCATAAATAGTTTTGTATACGGACGGTTTCAAGACAGAACAGGGAGTTGGAGCTGGGATTTACGAGTTAAGGTCAAAAACAAATATCCCAATGAGATTAGGAAGATAAGCCACAATATTTCAGGTTGAAGTTGTCGGAATACAGTAGTGTGCAAAGGAAAGCATATGGCAAGGAACTGTCAACGACTGGTTGACAGTTCCATTGTCATTTTTTCCGATAGCCAAGCAGCGCTGACGGCACTCGATTCCATGCAGATCGATTCGTGACAAGTATGGGACTGATTGAATTCACTTAGGGACCTAGGAAGTCAAAGTACTGTGTCATACAAGGGACACAATAGAAATGAATAGGCTGATGAACTGGTTAGGGAAATCGCGTCTAAGGTACTAGTAAGAAAAGAAACATTTTGCGGTGTGGCTAAGCCAGGCATATGAGCATCTGTTAATAAATGAGTACAAAATAAGTCTTTGGAATGGTGGAAGATTTTCCTGCGACAGAGACAGAAAGAGTTCATTAAACAATGAGACTTTTAGGAGAGACCTACTACACCGAAGAAAAGTCATTAAGAAAATGCTGGGTCTTCTAACTGTCGATTTAATAGACATATGAGTTTAGTGGATCTGGCAGAGGATACAAATGCAGAGTCAAGAGAAAGAGGAAACCACAATGTATATATGCCACTGTGACAGTCTAGCTAGCTAGTCGATAGCTATACAAAGTGGTCCTTATCAAGGCTGTGGAGTGTGATACAAAGGGCAACATTGGGCAATGTTGGATAAGGTGCTCTAGAAAAAACTAGACAGTTTTACTCAACAAACCACCAACCTCACTTGAGGTTCTATCAGTAAAAAGCTTATTTTACTAAGTCTGATGATAATATGACTCAAGCCGGATATTATTAATAATAATAATTTAATAATAACACAGCCACAGAAAAAAATAAAGTTTCTTTTCCGCATTCTCGGCGGGAAGGGAAGTTTTGAATTGACAAGTGAGGTTAAGACTACAAAGTGAAAACAAAGTGATAAACATTGTTATTTTTAGTCAGTAAAGTGCATTTAAGTTAATAATAGTATTGTGAAGTATCCAGTAAATTATTTAATAAAGTGTGTTATCTCTTGTTATAATTTTTGGAACCCACTTAATTTGCAAGGGTGGTTTCCTAGGGGTGGAAACACATCACAATATTTTTTTCAAAGGAATTTTAAGTGAACACAGTAACATATGTAGTACGAGAGTGTCTATTACAAGTTGCTACTCATACTTAACCGCAGCCAGGACCTTACTACATGTGGTAGTGCACGATGGAGTAATTAAATATGCTTATCATTTAGACAAAAACAGAAAAAGTATGACAATACAAATACATATTCATAAAAAATATATATAAGTCGAAAAGAGAAAAGACAAAAGGATAGAGAAAAAAGAAAATTAATCATCAAGAGAGAAGAGAAAGAATGAGTGTTCGCTTATAAAATTTACGTTCTGAGTAAACACTAGATGCTTTGTAAAAAAAAACAATGAAAAAATATTAACAACAAATCCTCATACAACGTGATCTACCATGAGATGCGGAAAATTTAACAATAGGTTTTCCCCACCGAAAGGAGTTAAAAAAATTAAAAATAAAAAAAATGACCAAAAAAAATGACCTTATTTTAACCAATCTGACGTAACGCTGTACAGCCATATCACTTCCTCTCCCCCTTTATCAGACTTGGGATTGACACTATTGACAGCAAAGCTGGAGAGGCTCGAGGTGACTTTTTGGTTTTAATCAAATCACACTATAAAAATAGCGAAATAAATTGAAATAAATCGAAAAGACATTGACCCTATGGTAGTGAACTTTGAAAAAACAAGTAGATATAAGAGATGTTTAGTTAAACCCGTTAATAACACGCCGGTGTCCTTATTGTTCGACCGAAAGCAAAAAACGCGGCACTTTGACCGCACTCGCCGGCTTTATTTTTTATGCCAATTAAGGAAATATAAACAACTCCAATATGTTCTTTCACAAGTAAGTTCATTGCCGTAATACTGACCCAGTCAGTAACAGTAGTGTATCTTCGGAAATTTACTAATAATTTAATATACTAAATTACCTCAGAACACTCTAAAATTTTTCTGGGGTTTTCCCACATTGAAGACTAGTACACTATTTTATTTTCCGTATATCATGGTAGATCACGCTGTATATCTAAATTATTTTTCACAAAAACCGTGTTATCAGTTGCAATGAAAAGATTATGTATTGAACTGAAAGAGTTTCCCAGTGTTAATGAGAATCAAACCGATTCCAAGAAGTTAGCAAGATATGGCATTAATCCGGAGCATATCCCAACGCACTCGACCATAGTGTTACACCAAAAACCTTACTATATTGTTCACACCTAAAAAGTTGAAATGTCATTACATATTTCTAATAAATCGATACCAGAGACATTTGAATGTGCACCCTCTCAAGTTTCTCCCATATTGACATTTAGGAAGAGAGATATTTTAATCGGCCTTGCGACATTTTAATATGACAGTAAATATTGACTATTTCACAAAACCCAAAGAGCGACAGTGTTCTGCTTGGTACCCTCGCTTTTCTTATAATATTAATGTGAAAGGCGCGGAAAGTTTCTTGACAATGCTGACAATATCCAGGCCTCATTTTCCTGTTTTCGATAGATAAATGAATTTACAACCACAGACGTTCCAGACTTTCGTAATTTGTATCAGAGACTTTTTAATTAATGTAGCCGCTTCGTGACGTTTTCGCGAAGTCGGCTCGTTATGAGAGGTTAAATACAACAATATCTATCTAATATGTTTTTTGCATTTAGGAACACTAATATAATATTAACAAATAATAATTTTTAAAACGTTAATGAACTTGTGTTACTCTTTCGGCCCAAAGTAATATTTTATTTAATCTTTTTCATAAAAATGTATAGAGTGTATAAATGTTTGTGCCGTTAAGCAAATTGTCCCCTAGGTCTGAAGGGCTATACAAAATTTTCGCTTTATGGGATGTAGAAGGAACTATTTATGATTTTGAAATTTATACAGGGAAGATAAATCCAAGTCCCAATTTTTCTGATGCCAGTTCTAATGTGTACTAAAATTAACTGAAATAATTCCTACATCAAAATCATTTACTTATTATTTTTCAACAACTGGTTCTTATCCTCACATTTATTCGTACTGCTTCAAAAAATTGGAATCTACTGCCTGGGAACTACTGAACTCAAGGGATTCAGGGGCTGACATTTACTTTAGACAAGGAGATGTTATGTTAAACAGTCTCTATTAAGTTTTGTCAGGTTACATTATATATATACATATAAACATTGCATTCTATAATTATTATTATTTTTATTATTTTCTTTAGCAATAAAGAAAAGAACAAATGTAAATGCAATAATACACGTAAAACCCTGTACGACAATATTACATTCAATGACACTAATTTGCCACGTAAGCTCAAAAGAGTTTGTCTGTGGCAAAATGTACATACATTTTTAATATAAATATAAGTTGTGTGTGTGCTACATCCAAAATTCATTTTATACGTAATTGTGTACTTTAAATTTACTGCAATATTAATTCAAATTATAATTAATTACAAAATAAAGAGTTTCTTTTTCTTTTCAAATACTTAACAAAACAAAAACTATAGAAAAAAGAATCATCAGAAAAAGGAATAATCAGAATAATCAGAATCGCCAGAACCTTCTGCAAAGCATTAAATATTAATAAATAGTCTGTCTATTGTATTTCTATTTTCCTTTACCCATATTTTTATTTTCCAAATAAATTGTTTGTATGTAAAATTACTGTAATTTTTTAGATTTTGTGGTAGGATATTATGAATTTTAGCAGAAAAATAGATAAAATTCTTTTGTCCGTGTGCTGTCCGCATTCGTGGAATATTACAACCCCCATATGTGGTTGCCCTTGTTCCGTAGCCATGGTCTGGTAATAGTAATGGTCGCTTTTTAAATAAATATTTTAAATTTTCAATTACATATAGATCTTGAAGATCTTTTAACCCACATTCTCTATAAAGAAGTTCTGTTGGATAACGAACTGGTTTTTTCATAGTAATTTTTATAAGAATTTGTTGACTTACGATTACATTTTTTAAATGATTATAAAAGGTACCACCCCATGCTATTAGTCCATATGCAATAATAGACTGGGCAAGAGCATAATATGCAGTTTTCAGAAGAGCTCGCGTTAATATATTCCTTAATGTTTTAAATGTGTAGAATAGTTTTCTTAACTTGTTACAGACTGCATATGTCTGCTCTTCCCATCGTAAATAACAATCTATAATAATACCCAGATATTTTGTAGATTTTTCCTTGTCAATAAAAACTGAACAAACGCAATTATTTTGTGTGTCACAATCCGATTTATGTATACATATTTTATTATATTGCGGTTGTCCAGTTACATTAGATGAAAAGGATAAGAATTTAGTTTTATCGTAATTCAACTTTAATAAATTATCGTCCAGCCAAACTTTAATATTTTTCAAGCATTTTTCAGTTTTTATTTTAACTTCTTCCCAACTGTATCGCTGTATCGTCAGCGTATGACACAATGTCACATGTATTATCGATTTTAAAAATACTGTTGATGTACAGTATGAAGAGAATGGGTCCTAGTACGGTTCCTTGCGGCACACCGCAATTTATCGTTAAAGAATCACTAATTGCGTCCCCGTTCTTTACGTACTGTACTCTGTTGTCAAGATAACTTTTTATTATATTTAATGTTTTGCCCTGGAACCCATAAAACAGATAAAACAAAGAGACCGTAGAAACTTTGATGAAAGAGAAGCTGATATTGAAGTGTATACTGAGGGCAGTGAAATGGTTGGATAACAAGCCAGTTGTTTTAGTATTATCGGCTGACCTTTGCCTTCTTAAGGTCAACCGGGCTGAAGTCTGAGACCGAGGGATTCATAATGGCTTGCCAGGATGGTGTATTTAACACCCTCGTCTATCGTAGTCGTGTCATGGGTATAGAGGTCCCTGATGTCAGCTGCAGGGCCTGCCATAGAGCGCCAGAAACTCTTATGCACTTGCTGTCGGCTTGCGCGCCATATGCAGTCTCGACCTATATCCAAAGGCACGACGGAGCATTACGAGTGCTTTATTACCATTTAAGGCACTCGTATGGGATATACGAGTCACCAGTGCTGCCTTACGCTCCAGGGGATATTGAGTCCGTCGTGGGAAATGAGAAGTGTGAACTACTCTTTTTCCACCATCAGGCAAATACAAGCCAACAAGCCTGACGTAGTCCTCCTCGGCCATCAACTCAAGACAGTGTCTGTCGTGGAGTTCTTGGCTCCCGCGGAGAACAACATTGTCTTGATGGAGGAGGAAAAACGGACAAAATATCGAGATCTGCTCTTCGAACTCCGCAGACTCTATTTAGACCATACTGTTAAGATAGTGGTACTGATTATAGGAGCCCTCGGTGGAACGAGACACACTGCTATCGGAATTTAAGATCATACCGGCAACAGCGGTCCGAAAATTTCAAAGTGGCCAAAAATGCTTTTTTTCAACTCGAATTTCGCTTTGATACTTTGGTGGTAGTTAAAAGAATGGTCAATGCATCTTTTCCAAGAATACAAAGGCCATTAGGCGATATCTCTACCTGCTAGGGGCTCGCAAACACGACCCTTTATATAGCACCGTTTCACTGGTATTACGTCTCATTTAATCACCAACTTTTGAAGAGAGAGCGTGTGCCTAAAACGTGATAATTCAAAGTGAAATTTTTACAGCAGCTTCTTTGAGGTATGTGCTTTATTTTAATATATTGCATAAAGAAAGTTTTGAATTTAAAAACAGATAGAAGGTTGTTTTATTATAGGGTGTTTATCAGAAATTTTTACGAAACAAATCTTACGTTATCATGCCTTGGAAAATTACGTAAAAATGCCTTAGATATTCCTTTATAACAAACAAACAAAAAATAGGCAATCTCAAGCGGATTTTCGAAATTTTGGACTTTCATAACGTGGACATGTATTCCGCGAGCACCGGCAGCATCGATCACTTGACGCAAGAGGATGCGGAATCAATTATTGTTAAATAACTTTTTATATTTATAATATCCTTTTTTAATCAGTATTTATTATCAAGGAATGTTTCGAAAAAAAATTAGTTCTATAGTTATTATACGTATTTGATTTAATTAAATAGATGTATTATAACCGGACCATAATTTTTAATAATAATCGTAGAAAAAAATTGTGAATGGAAATCCGTTTCATAACAGGCTGAATTCAAATATCGAATAAACAAATGTCTGCGGGTCTGTATGTATGAGTGTATGTGTGTGCGTGTGTGTATGTGGGGGTGTATGTATGTGTGTAGATCGTTTCTTGTAAACACGATAACTTACGTTAGACTTAATATTTTTGTTTCAAATTTGGCACGTATATAAAATAGCATGGTAGAATAGTCCCTATTCAAATTCGACAATATCCGTTATACAGGGCGATCTTCAGAGACGTATAAACTATGCTTTATTATAATTTTAGAGCAAAATGTCACTATTCTATTTGTCTTAAATAAGCGATTGTCTATAACTGAAATAAAGCAAAAATGTGCCATTTTATATACTCTTACAACCCCTAAAAATCGCCCCTGTTTGTAAATATTTGTTTATATATTTTTTCTGGGTTAATTAAGCGGTTTTTGATAACGTTAAACTGAAAAAAAATAATTAATATGTCAATTTCTACACTAACAACTCCTAAAAGCAACCCCCGATGGTAAATATATTTTTAATTAGGTTGTCTGTTTTATGTAAACGGTTTGCTATAACGTCCAAACGAAAAAAGCTGAAATACACCATTTTTCAGAAAAACAACCCCTAAAAGCCACCCCTGAGGATATTTATTTTTTAAATTATTTTTCCCTCATTACATATGTGATTTTTAATCGATCTATAACAAAATTGAATTTTTGGCCACTTTTTGAAATTTTCGGACCACTGTGCTATGCGGCATGCCGAAATTCGGCAGAGGTCTTAGCCGGCAGAATGCACAAGGCCGTCATCCTCGGTTCATTACGTCTGCTCAGGGCACACGATTCTCGGACCCAATAGTCACTTACCCCACGGGTGTGGAGTGGCTGCCGGTACTACCAGCTCCCCTCTGTGAGGGTCGGAGCCACAGAGAAGGGTGACTGATTTAAACAATAATAATAATAATTTATTGATTTAAGGGACCTTACAAGGTAAAGGTATAAAACAAGTCAAAAATGCACAACGTGCACACACAAGAAAACATATTAAAAATATATAATATACAGAATTCAAAGAATATAGTACATCTTACACTAATAATAAATACTTTAATAAATCACTGCATATCACTATCATTTAAATATTCTGATACACTATAATACACTTTCTCTATCAATAACATTCGAATTTTTTTCTTAAAAGAATATATACTTTCAATAGATTTTATACTATTAGGTAATTTATTGAATAGTTGTGTACCAATATACGCAGGGTTGTTTTCATAAATAGCTAAACTATGTATTGGTAAACACAAATCCTGACCTCCTCTAGTATTATAAGTATGATAATGATTTATTTGTAGTAAACTTCTCATAATTAAGTTTTACAAATAGCAAAATTTCCATGATACAGATACACGGAAAAGTAAGTATTTTTAGTTCTCTAAACATGATGTACGATTGGAAACATTTGCAATGCATCTAACAGCCTTTTTTTCAAATTTAAATAATCTAATACTATGGTGTGAACGTCCCTAAAATATTAAGCCATATTTAAACCGCGAATACATTGCTGCATAATAATAAGGTAACAATATATTTGAATTACCAACCTGTTTTAGCCTGTAAAAATCAAAACAGATCGATGACATTTTTTTGCACAATACATCTACATGCGGTTCCCAACTGAGACTGTTGTCGATATGCAAACCTAGAAATTTAGTCTCACTGACCTGTTCAATGCCTTTTCCATTGCATTTCAAAAGGTAACTTTCATTTATTTGTTTTAGTCTCGGCGTAAAATGAACGACTATTGTTTTATTAATATAAAAATAATCTATTTGAGTTAAACCATAATATAAATTTATTAAGCATAACTTGCATATATTTGGCAGCATTCAAAACATTGTCATCACTACATAAATAACTATTATCATACGCAAACATAATTATTTTTGATTGATTATTACTTATATCTGGTAAGTCGTTCACAAAAATTAGAAACAGTAATGGTCCTAGTACCGATCCTTGTGGTACACCACAATTAATTTCCACTGCATGTGATTTTATATTGTCAATGTCTACTAGTTGCTTACGATCCCTCAGATACAACTTTAATAACTCATTCAATTTACCCCTTAGTCCATGCTTCCAATTTCTGCCAGAGAAGGGCATGATCTACCATATCAAAAGTCATCTATATTTTCATAAACAATATTTAAAAAGTAAAAAATGGCTGATGTAGTAGATTTTCATTTTCTAAAACCGCTGGGTTGGGTTAAAAATATTAAAGGATGATACAAAATGAATTAATTTACTATATAGGATCTTTTCTTTTTCTAATATTATGCATTAACAAATATTTCAAAAGCTTTGTTTACATCACTACAACTATATACTTCATGCCATGTTTCTCTACTAACATATGACACAAACGTGTTATAATTCATGGTACTAAGTAACCTAGTAAAAATATACTTATCTTAAGGTCATTTGAATTTAAACATAGGGACAATATTTGAGCAGTATGATCGGATATTGCGTTCTCTACTATTGAACATGATATATCAAGCATCATAAAACCTCTACACTTATAATCTATACATGCAGCTGTAGCTGATTTTCAAAGAGATAGATCGTTTAAATTTATACAGTATAATATATTGAACATTTAAGACTAAAAAGTATGATATCAAAACATATGAAAAAACTGTTTTAAAATACGTTTTTTCGCTTTTATCAAAAATGCACTAAAGAATAAAAACAATTTTTTCAGCTATGTATTTAATCACATGTATTTCAAATATATTTGCAATATTGCCAAAACTAAAACAGTGTATAATGAAAACATAATTTCTGTGTACAAACGGCATCTAATGGACTTATTTGCGTCCAATTAAAATCATATTCAAAGTATTTTACCCCGGATTTTACCTAGTTACTTTTACACGTCAATGAGATTTTGTTATCTTCACTTTGAATAAGCTCCGTTAACTACGGCATTAACAAAATAAGCTGATTCTAAATTAAATATCAAATTACAAAATACATTATGAGCAGCATTTAGTTTTAGTAAATAAATATAAACTCGACTTTCACCAAACTACCAATCTAAATATTATTCACGAATTAATTTTGCTAGCATCTTTTACGGAAAATCAACAGTTAATTTATACTTATTTATTTACCACATGTACCATCTCGAGTTTTGTAAATAAAATTAGTAATTCGGGGTTAATTATAAACATAGTGTCAACACAGTAAGTAAAGGCATAAATTAAAATAAGGTTACCCTATTTAATGCACCCCTACTCCCACGTCAGCTTTTGTGGGAAGTGATATCAAAGATATAATATTAATTTGCAACAGATACGGATTTCTAGATGCTTCCTACCTAACGGTATATAATTCAGCTGCATATTCCCTAAATAATGTTATGTTTAGAAAGAAGAAACTAACTCTTTGAATGCTGTATTGAGTGGATTTGGTTATAGTATGTTTGTATCTTATGTTAATATTATGTACTTCTTTACGAAAAATTATTTATTTGTACAAGTGTTCCAGTTTGCTTTGCAAAGTTTTAAAAAGGAAATGTGACGTTTTCTCCGTATATGCATATTTATCCAATTATTTACCTACTTTTAATATGTGACTGTGAGTTTTTGAATAACAACAACGATTTAATACCTCTATTTAAGATACGCTTACTTCGATACATAATTTTGAAATTAGTATATACTTTTTGAAGTTGTCACCAACATATGACTTGAATATGTTAAGTTACCTATATAAAAACTTAACTTTTTTATACTGTCTTAGAACTGAGATCATGGAGATCATAATATAATGCGCTTACTTCATTCACACGTTCATTAATATTGAAAGACTTATATGACTGTGTCATCATATTAAGGTTTTAAAAGCGAAACAAATGTATAGAAAATTTGAATATCAATGGGCCTAGGATTGAACCTTGTAAAGCCCCTTGTAAATATTTAAGACATTAGATGTATTACCTTTATAAACATCCGCTTGAGACCTTGCTGTTAAGTAATGTGATAGCAAAGTAGGAGGGCCTAAAGGCCGGTTTTCGGCCCTTTTTATTTTTTGTCAAAAAATTGCGAAAACATTTTTTTTATCACATATATTCAATATCTAATCTATTCCTCCCCAAACAGAACTTCCCCCAACCCATTCCCCTCCATGTAACCCCATTAAATTATTATAGAACTAGTTTACATTAGCACACATGCTTAGATGTTTTTTAAGTTGAAAATCATATTTCTTTTGAATAAACTGCTCCCTAAGCTCCCCCTACTACTATACAATACTCCAACACCCCCAACCCCCAATGACAAGCACCCTATTCTCCTACAACATAAACCTTTATGTTGCTACCAGATATAAAATAGTTTTAAAAGGACTTTTTTTCCAATATTAATAAGATGCCAATTCCTCCTCCCCAACATCTTCTCTCCCAAACCATTCTGTTGTGTAGAGAGGTTTAGATTAGAATTTTTTTTGTTTTTTTGTCTGTTGATTTAGAGCTTATATTATACGTACTTTTGTCTGATTTCTTCAGAACTTGAGAGGGAGTAAAACGGGCGCAAGGTTATATCTTTCTGCCAATAAAGAAAGTATAAGAAAAGTTTTCGTTATACCATTTTCAAGCTTGTAGCAGAATGGTGATGGCGGGAGTGGTTGGGGAGGAGTATAAGAGGAATTGAAATTTTATTAATAATGTAAATAAAAAATTATTTTAAAACTATTTTATACCTGATAGGAGCATAAAGGTTTATGTTAGTGGAGGAGACGGTGCTTGTCGTTGGGGGTTAGGGATGTTGAGGTATTGTATAGTAGTAGGGGGAGCTTAGGGTGCAGTTTGTTCAAAGGAAATAAGGAAATATAATTTTCAAGTTAAAAAACATCTAAGCATGGTCCTTTAATAATTTAAGGAGAATACATGAAAGGAGGAGGATTTGGGGAAGTTCTGTTTGGGGTTGAATAGAATAGATATTGAATATATAGTGCGTCCCAGGTTAGATGTAACAAGAGGTGTAATGGACCAAAAATTTTGGAATTTTGGAATGGTATGTGGGAATTGAGTCCTGTTTGTTGTAAAACTGAAGTATACCAAAAATGACTTGATTTGGTGTTCTACAGGGTGTTTTATAAGCAAAGTTGTAAAAATCACCTCTAATAAAGTACCTTTATTTTTCAAAATATGAAAAAATTCCACTAAGAAAAGTTATTTAGAATGCAATTCTATACCAAATTTCAGGAATATAAAATTATTTTTTTGAAACTTCCCATTTTTTGCGAATTAAGAGTTAAATTCATATTTAAAGTTGTGTAGGAGCAAATATTAATCATCCACTGCTTTTCTCATAGCCTACTTTTAGCTTCTACATAACTTTAAATACTAATTCACAAGAAAATAATTTCTGTGCAGTTTTAATTGAATGGTTCAAAACTAAATACTAATTTATTGAAAAAATGGGAAGTTTAAAAAAATAATTTTATATTCCTGAAATTTGGTATAGAAGTATAAAATTGCATTCTAAATAACTTTTCTTAGTAGAATTTTTTCATATTTTGAAAAATAAAGGTACTTTATTAGTGGTGATTTTTACAACTTTGCTTATAAAACACCCTGTAGAACACCAAATCAAGTCATTTTTGGTATACTTTAGTTTTACACCAAGCAGGACTCAATCCCCAAATACCATTCCAAAATTCCAAAATTTTTGATCCATTACACCTCTTGTTACATCTATCCTGGGACACACTGTATGTATATGATAAAAAAAAAATTTCGAAATTTTTTGACCAAACATAAGAAGGGCCGAAAACCGGCCTTATAGGCCCTCCTCATCATGATGATACTGTAAAGCTTACATAATTTAAAACTAACAATAACATTTGATTTGATTCAAGTTATTGAAGGTCTTCGAATAATGAAGTAATTCAAACAGAGTTAAATTTACTTTTTCAGTAATTTTGAAAATATCATCTGCAATCAGAGCTGTTGAAAGTACCCAATGAAAGTACTTGAAGTACCAAATACCAAGTACCTGACAAAGTACTTGCTGCTCCAATTCCCAAGTACTGTGACCTGAAGTAAAGTAATTCAAATATCAAATACTTGTCGAAAGTACTTCAAGTAAATCGCAAGTACCGTATTTCAAATATTTCAGATTATTTGAAGTACTTTAATAGGTACTTCAAATCTCAAAGTAGTTCAATTACTCTAAAGTATTTCAAGTACCCAAGTATTTCAAGTATTCTAACGAACAAAAATAAATACTGCTGCGGTCGATTCCCCTTCAAATGTCAGGAAAGTCATAAAGAAAACAAATTTATATATAAAACATAGTAATAACTTTAGGTTAAGTACAAGTATAAATAAAAAAATAATAAATCTATTACCTAATTTTCGAAATTTTCATAAGTTTTCTTCTAGGAGCACTTATAATTTCAGCAAATGAAAAGAGTCTTTCTACAGGTGCTGATGATACAAGGCATCTATTAAACCGATAAAAAACTGTTTTTATTGCTGCATATTTGTCTAGAGAAACAAACAAGTTGGGTGTCAGAGTATGAAGAATTTCTAATTCTATTATTTTTTTTTATCGCTGGTTTTTATATATGTGGCAAAGGAAAACAATCTTTCGACTGGAGCCGATAAAGGTAGGCAAGTATGATAGCGATAGGAAAGGTTTCTGATGGACGAGTATTTATTCAAGACACTTATTTGGGTATCAGCATAATTTAAATATTGAAGTAATTCGAGTTCTATTCTTTTCTTCGCGCTGCTTTTTGTAGTTTCAGTATTTGAAATTCCTGCCGAAAAATCATCTGGTTCAAAACATTTTTATTCAATTGATGTCGGATTATAAGGTTCGCTGATGCCGCTCAGTACATCGTCATTATTATTAGATTCTGATTCTTCTTGGCAAACCATTTCTATAATCATTTTTGGAATCGATTCACTTAAATCGTCATTTGTGTAACTTTTGAAATTACCTATCCATCTGAGTTTCAACTGAGGTAATGTGAAAGACGCAATAATAACTTTAATAGCTTCTGGTCTAGTTAAATCAAAAAATACTTTAAGTCCCTTGAGGAGTTCACTTTTTCAGGCATCTAATATTTCATTCCCGTAATTCAATTTTTCAGTTTCAAACTATTCAAATTTTTTAAGAACTTAACCTAAACGCGGCAATAAATACCCATAAAAGGTGTTATGCTCTCCTTGCAAGTACTCGAACTCGAATTCTTTGAATCACTGATCTACAATTCGCAGTTCTTTAAAAACTGTTGGTAGTTTTTCTTTATCTTCTATCTTTTATTATTTTTGAAACTACATTATAGAATTCCAGCGCATAGCTCCAGGATAGCTAAGAGTATGTTTAAGAAATTTCTGTATAATTTCTTCTGATTTGGGTCATTCTGACTTTTTCCAGAGTATGGAACATTTATTTATACAATTTGTACGTTTGGTTCGTAGGCTACGGCTTTTTTGGATAATGTTTTTCACAAAACAAACAAAACAAACAAACAAACATCAGTTTTAACTATTAAGTTTAAAGTGTGACTAGCCCAACGGACATATTTTGGTAAATTAGGACGACCCAAATTTTCTCCTGAACAATCTTCGACATTCATGAAAAAATTATATTCTTCATGTGAATACTCGTCGCCGTCATATGAAGTGTTTTCATTACTGACATTAATGTCTAAGTCAAATCGTCCAAAAGCCTTGGAAATTGGATCCATTTTCTGTAATAGTGGAAACTAGTTTATCATTATTGATGTGGAATTTAGAGTGAATATCTTCCATAATCTCTGTCATTTTATTGTAACCCAGAATCTTCAACAAGAAAGGGCTTCAGAAAGTCTGATGTAAGTGATATCAATCCAATGGATTGTTAAGTAATGACTTAACAATATGTTTCACTTTTTGAACTTCGGTAGTATGGGCAGGGTTACTGCAACGAGAAAAATTAACGACCTCTCTAAAGAAATGATGGATCCATTCAACAGGAAATAAATGTATTTCCTGTTGAATGGATCCATCATTTCTTTAGAGAGGTCGTTAATTTTTCTCGTTGCAGTAACCCTGCCCATACTACCGAAGTTCAAAAAGTGAGTCTAACACATTATAGGATCAATTACATAGCATTAACCTTTCTTACCTACTTATTAACAACTAAATAGCACTATTAATAAACAATAAGTAACAAAGAAGTAAGTCGATTAAGAATTAAGACCGATACGTTAGGTACTTATTCTTAATAGTCATTCTAGTGCTTTAAGCAGTATTTAAAATAACGTCTAGTACTTCAAATATCGGGATAGTACTTGAAATACCGGAAAGTATTTGAAATACCAAGCAAAGTAATTCAAATACCAGTATTTCTGAAAACCAAATACCAAATCCAAATACTCGAAGCAAAGTATTTCAAATATCAAGTACCAAATACTGGGAATCGAAAGGATTTGAAGCAAAGTGCTTCAAATACTGAAAGTATTTGAAATACTTTTTTCAATTACTTTTATTTGAAATACTGCAGCTCTGTCTGCAATTACCCATAAATCCGGGTTATAACTGCATTTTTTAGTAAAAATGTTTCCTATATTTACGTATCGATCAAATAATCTCTATATAAGATAAATTGATTTTGAGTACTCGAACAGACAAATTCCGTATATACTCTTTGAAATATAATTCGCTATATCTTTAGATATCTCATATCTTACAAAACAGACGATCGGATAACAACTTTTAAGCTTACAAATACACGTACGTGTGCCAAACGTTCATATCAGATATATTTACGAAATAAAATAATAAAGGAAGACTTTTGAAGTGCAATGTCTGACAGTGCATCAAAGGAGAGTTTTACATGTTTTCCTAGCCGTGAACACAAACTGCTCAAGTACTAAACTCCGCAGTATTTATTGATAAAATAGTGCCGCTAGGTAAGTGCATAAAATAAATACCAGAGATCGATCTGAGCTAACGCCAACACGGCACGCGTTTGCACTGTTTGAAAGATCCACCTTACACCTTCATTAAATATATAAAAGTTGTATATTTACAAAAATAGACAATGACACTGCACACGTAATAGTATTATTATCTTTAGTTACAACATCTGGGTAGAAGTTCTGTAACCGATACATTATTATAACATAAACATAAGCACGTCACACATAATAAGCAACTCCCAAAGCATACATTTAAAAAAACGCTCCGATAAAAAACTCTCCGATATTGCCAGTGCCGAAGCTGGCGCTCGAACTCACTACATGAGTCTGCAATTTATGATGTTGGTAATTTTGTAAATGACCAATTAAAGAGAAAAAAGGAGTGTGCAGCTGTGTTTCTAGATCTGGCCAAACATTTTGATACGGTCTCACATTATATACTAATAAATAAATTGGAAAAAATAGACATAAGAGATATTGCACTAACTATAATAAAAAATTATTTAAAAGATAGACAGCAATATGTCAGAATTAATAACAAGTTAAGTGAGCCACTAACCACTAAAACTGGTGTTCCACAAAGAACTGTGCTGGGACCAATATTGTTTAAAATTTATATCAACAGTATGTGCATGTTAAATACTCAAATGAAAATAGTATCATATGCTGATGATACGGTATTATTATTTCATTATAATGATTGGCAAAACACGATTCAAAACGCATCAATAGGTCTCAGCACAGTTAGAACATGGCTGGATAAAAATCTCTTAAAACCAAATTCATTAGCTTTTCAATTACAAACATTAACTGTAACCCCACAAAAAATCTACTCCTACATAATAGCAGCTGTATTTTAAATGATTATCAATACTGTACATGCGACAAAAAAATTTACTCTGTAAATGAAATAAAATATTTAGGAGTTATAGTTGACCAACATTTAAAATGGAGAAGTCACATAGAATTACTGACAAAAAAAATTAGAACAATCTCTATCTTTTACCAACTACGCAATATCTAATATATAAAAATCTCGTGTCACTGTGTTTGTTATCAAACTCCTCCGAAACGGTTTGACCGATTTTTATGAAATTTTTGGTGTATATTTGGTAGGTCTAAGAATAGGTTATAGCTATTTTTTATACCCCTAGGTGATAAGGGTGGCCCTATCCAGAAATTTTCTTTTTATTTTTTGGACAAAAATTTATAATTTATATGGAAAAACAACAATTATTACTTGTATATAAAGCCTTGGCAGAATCTATAATCAGATATGCTATCATAAGTTGGGGGGTCTATATAACATTACAGTTAATATGTTACAAACAGTACAAAATTATGTAATAAAAGTTAAAAAAAAAAACAAAAATCATCTTAGACAACTGCTATACGACGAAACCAAGCTATTAAATGTTAGGCTTATGTATATTAAACAGTCAATCGTTTTCGTACATACAAAATGTGAGAAAAGTTCGTTAAAACATAATATCAAAATACCCGGGCAATAACAAATAATCATATTCAAGAACAATTTTTTACAAAAACATGTCAGTTTGTTTCTTTTTTAGGAATAAAATTTTATAATAATATAGCAAATAATATAACAGCTAGAGAGCAGCGGGTTCTGAAACGCGATGAGAACTATATGTCTTCATCTTTCTGAGGTGAAAGTACATATCTCAAGGACGTCAAATATAAAATATTTTTGAATTTGGGCAGGGCGCCTCCAAGAACAAAAAAATTTTAGCGTTATATATAGGTCTTCCACTTGGATAATCTGTAGTAAAAAGTGATCAGTTATCGTCTGACAAAGCGGAAGAAATTTTGGTCACGGCGCATTTGCAAAAAAATAAAATTGAAAATTTTAAAAACAAAAACAAAAATACGTGTTATATATGCTTACTTTTGAGTTCCTTTACGTTATTATGGCCCTCATACAAACTAAATTGAGGTGGAAGACTTTTTAGGCACGGTGCAGTCACAGGGTAGGCCAAAGTAACCACTAGAAAGACTTGCACGTGCGGCTAAATTTAAAAATACGTAAGTGTACTTGGGGTTCATTTTAAGCTTTGAAATTTTGTATGGGGCTTCTTTAGGGACCAATAAAACTAAATTCACGAGGGAAGAAGTTTTGCCTTTCAATTATAACACATTTTATAGTTATTTACTGTACTATAACATTTGACAATTTCTTTTTTTCCATATTTAAGTAAGTAAAGTTAGCCTGACTGTTAGTTAATAAGAAAAATAATCAATTTCAACCCTTACATAAAGGTTGTTCTTCTTAATAAAGTCAAATAGTACAACACGGGGGCTTAGTTCATTTATCATAATGTTTCTGTTTCTAACAATTACATTGTAGTAGAACAATTTGTTAAATAAACTTATTCTATCCTATTCTATCCTATTCTATCCTATTCTATCCTATTCTACCCTATTCTATCCTATTCTATCCTATCCTATTCTATCCTATTCTCTCCTATTCTCTCCTATTCTGTCCTATTCTGTCCTATTCAATCCTATTCTATTAAGTTATACATGAAACGCATGTACACTGTACTATGCATAAAATAAATAGTCTGTTTGTGAACATATACATTTTAATACCTCAATACCTGATAAATTGTATTATTTTTTTTTCTGTTTAACATATATAGGTCTGTAATAGTATATTACGTAATGAGAATTGTAAGAAGCATATTACGCACGAATGGAAATGTTACGCACGATGCCGCGTAGCGGCGAGTGCGTATTTCCATGAGTGCATATATAGCCATATATAGCCACCTGTAATTGGGTGTCCTGTGCGTTTTGTTTACCGTGCGATTTGTTTACAGTGCGTTTTGTTTACAATACGTAAAATTCAACTTACATGGATGGCAGGTAGTGTGTTTTTTACTATTTACAGTAGTGATCGTAGGTAAATATATTTTATTTCAACTGTAAATTGGACATTTAAACATAACTTACATTATACCGATAATATATTTCGTATTAATATTTATTATATTCACTTAAAAAAAAAATCAAAAAATAAAAAAGTAGCATTGTTCTTTCATCTGTGGCTGTTAAACGAAGAATTTTCTGGGAAAATGTCAAGAAAAATAAAATGTTCAAAATCAATTTTTCTATCTCTTTATATATTTTCGAAGAATGTTTCATTTACGAGTTATATTGCAAATAAAGCAAAAAATGGCCAAAAGAATGAAGATTTTTTAATTTGAAAGTGTGTTGCCCCACCTGTCACGCGTGCGGATAGTTGGCATATGTTTCTGGACATCCCAAATTATACTTAAAAAAAAAAAATGCGGGTAAATGACGTTTCGCACAAAAAAACTGTTCCGACTGGTCTATAATTATTTTTCCTGTTTACGGACCTGACAGTACCTACATCTCAATACAGTTAAAATTAACACACGAAAATTTTCCGAGCTAGTATAAACTAAAAAGATGCTTCAGTCTTCAAGTGGAAGAGCATATTATGTAATATTTATTTATTATCTCTTCGAAAAATATTGAGATTAAAATAAAACTGACGAAGGAGTGCTGTACTATTCCACAGCCATCTATGAAGCTATCAAGTAAATATTTACCTCGAAATTTCAGAAAACATACCTTATCAGTTGTGATGGCTTTAAAAAATACCCCTTTAAATTTAACACTAATCCCCTTGTTATATTCATTAAAAACTGAATACAAAATGTCTTTGACGAAAATTGTATGGGTAAAGTACGTACGGGATTAAACGATAACGAGCATACAGATGATCTAGCAAGGCCAGTGTCGAATTAATTCCGATTACAAATTATGTTTGACGAATGCAACGAATATACTTATATTTAAACTAAGAAATAATTGGGATTATATGAGGAAATAATCCGATTTCATTAAACCGACTAGATATTCGCTGACACCCTCTAAATTGCATTTGAGTTCTGGCATGGAAAATATAGTTGCTCAAAAAAATATGTTACAGTGATCATCCGATTGAAATTTGGTCATTCATGCTACTCTACATGTTTGTTTAAACTTAAAATTTGTAGTTCTGATATTTACAAATGTTACAATATCACAGGTGACCTAAATCGTATCTGCTTGAATGTAAAAGCACACAGTCGCAGCTATACAGTGTGGACCATTAACAATAGGCCATAGTTTCCGGGTAGATTCTTTGGACCAAAATATGAGGATATAACCAAACATGCGTTAGTAAATTGTTGCAGTGCAGAAAGATACAAAGTATCAAAATTGAAATTTCTTTTCTTTTTTTTTTGCAATATCTCAACTACTCCTTGACCGATCTTCTCCCAGTTTGGTAAGGAAACATTTTTTAAGCTAAGAAACAATAATGTATGTATCACATCACGCTAGCCGATGGAGGACGCCTCATGAGTTATACCCGATGATGAATACTTTTTCTCTTTTTTTACGAAACGTTATGGCATTTTTGACTAGAAAATCTCAAGCAACTCAATTTGAAAGGACAAATTGAACTTATTAAAAAGTGTGCTTTGGTGACGTCCTAGTTCTGTCAAAATAACAAACTAATGAAACGAATTCTTGAGATCTATGCGGCAGTTTCCTCGAAAACGGTTGGAATTATCAAGTTCTATCAAGTGTACCTTTTTTGGGTAGAAATGACTCCCGCATGAGATTTTCTAGTCAAAAGTGCCACTACGTTTCGTAAAAATAAATCATCATCAGGTATAGCCCATGAGGCGCCCTCCACGGGCTAGCGTGATGTAATAGGTTAATTATTGTTTTCTAGCTTAAAAAATGTTTCTTTACCAAATTGGGAGAAGATCGGTCAAGAGATAGTTGAGATATTGCAAAAAAAAAGAAAAAAAAATTACAATTTTGACACCTTGTACTTTTTTTTACAGCAACAATTTACTAAAGCATGTTTGGTTATATCATCATATTCTGGTCCAAACTATGGCTATTATTAATGGTTCACCTCGTATAACAATATAATAAAATATGGCAACATCTCGACAGCTGTTAATATCTGTTATTCCCAAATAACAAGAATATTTTTGATTACCTATTTGGGTTCCTGGAAGAAACAAAAATTAAGTTATGTAGGTTAGCTTTGTTCCTTCTGCTCTACACCTTTGTGTCATATACAGGGTGTTAACTATAACTCTCGTCAACCTGGTACCGTCCTTTCACGAGGATGGGGGTTGAGACCTGCCAGGCGCGTCTCCAGGTGGCGGATAGGAGAACGGCCAGACCCCGCGAGGAGTAGGGTTAACGTGGTCATACTGCTGGGGGGTAGGGCTAATAACCCAGTCCACCCCGGCTAATACCACGTCGCGGACCACCTCACACACCGTAAACCGCTTGGAGTGGCAATGACCCAGGTCAGGGGTACGTCTCTCCGGGGGGCACGGGGGTCTTGGCTTCACCGCCCTGACCACGTGGATGAAGTATCACCATAAAAACTTCCCCAATCCCAAGGTATTGTGCGCGCCGATGGGACGCATGGTCGGGGGGGAGTTCGACCACTAGCGACAAACCTCGGGCCACAGGCGCACCCCGTTGTATAAATGCCTTCCACGTATGTAAGGGGCTTCGTGCGTGGAGACCATCCTTTCCCCGTACTCGTGGAGAGGGAGGGGGTTCCTCAGCATGTCCTGTGCAGACCCCCTCCGTCACAAAGCCAACGAGTGTAGTGCGGGAGGTGAAGGAGCTGAGGGAGGGGGTGTCCGTGACTTCGGTCAACACCAAGGACCTTCCAAAGCGCCCGAATCTCTCGTCTGGGTTCCCGAGCCAGTGGATGGTAACCCTCAGGAGGGATAGGGAAAAAAATAGGGCCATTCCAGCTGAAGGTGCAGATAAACCTACATCCCTACTAAAGTGATGCAGGGGTGCGAAGTGAAGCAACGTCTCAAGCGGCGAGGACTTGACTGGGGTGACGGACCATCAAGGAATGCCGCATAGCGAGGCCGTTGCTGACAAGGAGCATAGCCTGAAGGAGCAATCTTCAAAAGGTTGAAAGAGCGGGAAAATAGGTCCATTCCAGATAAAATTGCATCACAATGAGGAGGCTACAGCGGTCCTCACTAAAGTGATGCAGGGGTGCGAAGTGAAGCAACGTCGCTAGCGGTGTGGACTTGACGGGGTTATGGGCCATCAAGGGTGGCGAGGCTGTCGCCGAACAGAGCACCGAAGTAGAGCGACGTCGCCCGCGACGAGGACTTGACTGGGGTGGTGTCCAGCGAGGAACGCCGCGTAGCGAAGCCGTTGCTAACAAAGCATATTATACGACTGCAGGGTCTGGACTGCAGGATATAATATCAACGGGGAAAGATAATGGACCTGGCAACTACCACTCTGCCAATTTTCTCAGACCTGCTGCCAATGGCACAGGAAAAATGGGTAGAGTGAGTTATAATATCTACGGGCAATCACAACCAGACCCGGAGACCATCATAACTCGCCCATTTTCAGATCTGTATCACCTTGTCAGTGATACAGGAGTATTAAAATGGACAGTGCAAACTAAGACAGCAAGACAGGGAGAGCACAATAAGCCCAGGAGGCTGCAGTGCCGTCGGAGTATTCTTTACAGACGATCCCTAGGAGGAGGGGTTTTAGTCAGTTAAAGGCTGACACTCAGACCCATTCCAAGTTGGGATGGGCAGCCCGTGTGGGTTTCCCCTTCTCGAAAAAAAAAAACTGGCCAAACTTTATAGGCTTATTCTACTAAAGAGAAATGTTTATATGTATGCAAGTGTGTCCAAAAATGCTTCCTACAAGAGTTATACGCCTTCAAAATTTCTAACAATGTGTTTATTATAAATATAAATTGATTATAAACAATATTAAACAATAACAAGAAACCATGACTATAGTAACAAATGACGCGAAATAAATAATAACACAAACTAAAGTAATTGCTTAAAATGACTCCCTCCCACAGTAATATACGCTTTACACTGCTTTATCATTGAATGTCTTACACGCTCTAGCACCCTGGAGTGTTTCTTATTACTTCGAAATATTGAATAATAAGTTATCCCAGCACTTCTCTGTTAAGAACTGGATTCATATATATTAGTGATTTTAATACAGGCATAGAAAATATCAAAATTACAATCGAGGGAACGTGCTAGCCAAGCAATTGATCCTCCCCGTCCTATCCAGTAATTGTGGTACCTATCTCTCATTCAATAATTCTTACATTGAAATACTGAAATATGCAGATAGTACAGTGAATGAAGGTAAAAATCAACTATTACCTCCGATTTCGGTGAACCTCCATCGATTTGCATGAAAATTTGGAATTGGGTATATTTTACCCTCAACTTCAAAAGTGACATATGCTCGACTTGCGCTTTTTGCATTTTAGGGGTGAAATCCACCCCTTTTGTTAAAAATGGGAAAAAATGCAGATTTAAGCATTCTGGCGTAAGTAATCTCGTTTAATTAGATAAAATAAATATTTTTCAACACTTATATGCATGATTTATGATTTTAACTAATTTTTCAACTCTTTTAGCAACCACCCCTCAAATCGAAAATCATGAAAAAATCATTTTTTGTATTTCTGAAATATGAAATCGCATATTAACATTACACAAACGGTTTGTTTAATGTTTATGATATAATTTTTGGTTGTCTGTGAAATTTCAACCCTTAAAAACCACCCCCTTAATGCAGAATCATTGAAAAAATTGGTTTCAAGAAACTTTAATCATTTGAATAATACATTACTGAATTGAAATCTCATTTACTGAGTATTAAAGTAATTATTTATTAAGTGCTAACCACTAATAAAGAGTACCACGTGTATTTTACTCCGCTTTTGGAAATATACTGAAATATTCAATAGACACACAGCATACTAGAAAGCCCCACTACGTTTTCGAGCAAATGTTCAGAATTCCTTTCACTTTTTCTATCTTCAAAAGAAACATACACACACTCACACATGTATATTTTGTGAGCATGTACCTATCGACACGTCTACTTCTTACTATCTATCTTTTTTCCTATATAGGTATGCATACAAAATCTCTGCTCAAAAAATTTTTCCAAAAAAATGTTTTTTTACAATAACTCCGTTAATTTTTATGATCAGGTTCATCCAAAAACCATTTGAAAGGTAATTTCAAGGACTATAAGATCGTATTAAATTTAATCTTTTAAAACCCTTATTTTTTAAAAGATAAAAGGTTAAAGGGCCCCGGTTACATGGTTCTCGCAGTAAAATTTAGGCTTTAAACGTTTCTATCACGGTTATTTTTTACCCTACAAAAATTAAAAAAAAACTAAAATTTTTGTTAAAAAAAAACCTCAAATTTCGTTCTCTATTATTTTTTACATATATCGAGTATTTTTGGAGTTATTATCAAAAGAAAATGAAATTTACGAAAATTTGAAAAATTCTGATTTTTTTAAATCATATTTTTTTTTCAAAAATATGCATTCTAAACCGGTCAAAATTTTTAAAGTCATTACTTATGCTAAAATAAAGAAAGTCTTATAGGGATTACTATAAATTTTAATTTTTGTGGAAATGGCGTTGGTTTTATTTTTCACTATTTCCTAAAAAATTCGAAAGGGTCCCCTTATTTTCATCATAACTTGCTTAATTTTGATGCTATCAACTTCTTCTACAGCTCATTTGATAGGTATTTCTAAGTACTTTGAAATGTGTTCAGTAAGTATATTTTATAAAATGCATCGTTTTCCCGTTATTTAAGCTTGAATACTTAGATTTGAGTACTCGCCGAAAAAAAATATACATTCAATTACCTATAGCTCACTTTGAATTAATATTAAAAGGTTTTTTAAGGAAGTAATTTATTCGTTTTTTTATTAGCTTCAATTTTGGTAATGACAACTTTTTTGTAAAAACTTATAGTTTTTGAGTTATTTATGAAAAACCGCTTTAAAACATTCATTTTTTTCACGAAAAACTAAAATCTTTGATCTTTAATAACTCAAAAAGTATTGATTTATTTTAATAACTTCATATAACAAATTTTGCTTAGAATTGGTCCCTCTATCGATTCCTGGGGTTATTTTTCATAAAATAATTTCCACCCCCGAGAAGGGGTGGCATCCACCCCCAGGGTAAAAGCGCAAGTTGGCACTATGTCACAAATTTTCATGAAAATCGATGGAGGTTTAACGAAATCGGAGGTGAAAACCTTCAGTGACTGTACTAAGAAGCACTATCGTGCATACAGTATATTGTATTTCGAACTCCTAATGCTACGTCCTCCAACAACCCAGGCAGTTTTTCCTTAAAAAAACATCTATAATTTTGACCATTGCGAATTAAGGCGCAGGAAAAGGGGACCGATTAAAAAATTTCATAGAATGCTTGCTCAAATATTCTAAGAAAATTGATTTTAATATCTAGAATTAGTAATTGTGACTACTGATTACACAGGCACACAAAAAAGTCAATTTTATGAGGTTTCTCATATATACTCCCATGTATATTTGACCGCTGAACACGATTCCGATGTCAGCTTTATAAAATTAGGTCAGGATTTTGTTAACCACGAAAAATAAGCTAAAACAGACCAGAATAGGGTTTAAAATATGAATTAAGGATTTTAAATAAGTAGACCATGTATTCTCGATGTCAGTTTGGTCCATCAGATCAGGATTTTATAAATATTTTTGGAATTTTTTGATAACCACGAAAAACAGGTTGAAACAGGCCAGAATAGAGTTGAAATAAATTAAATATTTTAAATAAGTAGACCATGTATTCGAAATACGATCCCGAATACGATCCCGATGTCAGTTTTACAAAATTAGGTCAGGATTTTAAAATAAAAATTAAAAATTTTAAATAAGTAAACCATGTATTCGATGTATGTTTTGCCGACGAACGCGATACCGATGTCAGTTACAACCGATCAGATCATGACTTCTTATTTATCCTGATTTATTATTTTCTGTGGTACCGTACTCTTTTATCTTCAAATTATCTGAACAATGGCTTTATTTTTCGTTTTATTCCATTCGTTTTTACATCCCTATTCAATGTCCAACAGTAGTCTGCCATCATATTAACATCCCATCGACCTTGATATCTACGCTCCGTTTCCTTTATGTCTTGGTGAAAACGTTCATCGTGCTCTTCGCTATAATCACCAAATTTTTTTGGAAACTGATCTACATGAGAATGTAAGAAATCTAGTTTAAAATTCATTAGACAACCTAATTTTCTGAATTTTTCTGCCATGTGGATACTATTATTTAAAGTCTTTAATTTATATTTTAAACCCTATTTTCACCTATTTTTCATGGTTAACCAAAAATCCTGATCTAATTTTGTAAAACTGACATCGGGATCATGTTCAGCGGTCAAAAATTAATCGAATACATGGCCAACTTATCTAAAATCTTTAATTTATATTTTAAACCAGGTTCTGGCCTGTTTCAACCTGTTTTTCGTGGTTAACAAAAAATCCTGATCTGATGGAGCAAAACTGACATCGCGATTGTGTTCAGCGGTCAAAAATACATCGAATACATGGTCTACTTATTTAAAATCTTTAATTTATATTTTAAGGCCTGTTTTAGCCTGTTTTTCGTGGTTAATAAAAAATCCCGACCTAACTTTATAAAACTGATATCAGGATCGTGTTCCACGTTCAAAAATACATGGGAGTACATATTCATTAGAATTTGGCTTCGTCCGTGAATGAAAATTAGGTAAATTACGACGTCTTAAAAATCAGTTGCAAAATTGTACTCTAGGTAGATAATCGGTTTCTATGAGAGCCTGCACTCGTTGAACATGATATGGCTTAAGTTATTGCTTACTCAGAATTTCCCAAACTGTCAAAGGTCACTCACATCTGCCGCTATTTTTCTGGTACTGGTACTAGCGTCGTCTTTTGTTTGCAAAACTTGTTCTGCGAGGTAAACTGTTCGGACTAGAGTGGATCTTACCCGCAATTTCGGGGATGTCAAACAACCAGTTTCTCGAACCCTGCGATGAACTTCAGGAAACATGTTTTTTACGGAACATCTACGATTGGAAAAAGTTATCTGGTAGAGTAGCTGAGCTGCACGGGTATTGTCATTTGCTGCGCCATACATGAAATGGAAATCAGTTGGTGTTTGCTAGTGCCACCGAAATACCTGTCGTATAAAAGTTGTAAGGTTGTATATATTTTTTTAAATGCAATTAAAAAACAATTGCTTACATAGGTCACGTAGTATAACAATAACATATTCCGAGACATTCTTTTAGATTTATTTTGGGTAGGATGTTGAATATTTTGGTAGTAAGATATACATAGTATTT
This sequence comes from Rutpela maculata, assembly GCA_936432065.2. NCBI lineage: Eukaryota > Metazoa > Arthropoda > Insecta > Coleoptera > Cerambycidae > Rutpela > Rutpela maculata. Next base: position 165,542,825 of record OW386288.2, read on the forward strand.
CTGACCAATGATTTTTTACATCTAGAATTTATACAATTATTTTCTTTAGTTCTAGCTTCATATTGGTGTTCAATTGGCAATATATTATTCTTATTCTTAATACTAAAGGTAAGTATACTAATACAATAAAGCTGTCGTAAATCAAATATTATACCCATTTCTGAACAACAGTTAATTTTTTCAGATAGCAGTTGCATACTCCACCCCAGCTATTATACCATATGTTAGTTGGGATTGTATTAAGGCGCAGTACAATATTTTTAGTTGCTTAATGGTTACATAAGGTTTTAAGTATTTAATTTTTGGGAGCAGTCCTCTAATTTTTGTTACTACATTATTAATTTGTAGGTCCCAACGTAGATGTCTATCAAATACTATCCCAAGATATTTAATAGATGTTGATTCGGGGATTAACAAATTACCTTCTATTTTTAGTGGACCAAATAAGGGTAAGTTATTGCTATATGAGGTGAAAGGCATATAAAATGTTTTATCAAAGTTGACCGTCAATAGATTATAATCAAACCATTTTTTAATGAAAGTAAAACCCTTTTCGGCAGATTTTTTAAAATTTTCCCTTATACTTTCTTTAAAAAATACGGCCGTGTCGTCCGCAAAGCTCAGAATCTTACAATTATAGTTATTTGTTTTTAAAAGCGAATTAATATATAAAGTAAACAAGAGAGGACCTAGCACTGTACCTTGCGGTACTCCGTACTGTATTGTCTTGGGCTCACTAACAGCATCATCAATTTTCACGTACTGGATTCGCCCCGATAAATAGTTTTTTAACTTCCAAAACGCTGTTTGGGGTCGCTCCGCCCTGCTGCTAAATTACTTCATTAAGTTCCTGATCAGAAAAGTGTTCCTCTAAAAGCTCTGCTACCTCTGGCAGAATTATTTCTAAATATGTTTCCCGTGTTAGGGTAAAATTGAAAAAAATTGGCCATACAATTTTATCTCTAAAAATTCCACCCCAAATTTTGACCGATTTTCTACCGGATTTTTTAATTTCAACAACATTTCTTTGTCGTTGATTTTTTTCTCCAACGAATATTTTCTATTGAAAACCCCTGCTGTAGAAAACGACGATTCATCTATCCATAATTTTTGTATTATAGTAAAATTACCATTAAAAAAATTCAAAATATACAGTTCTTCATTGTCGTTTGCTCTAATGGTACGTTTTTTTTCTTTTAAAGTTATTAACCTCTCACATTACGGTAAGTATTTAAGAATGTGTTTCCACTAGGAGCCGGATGATTTGGGTAGAATGCTATATATTCTTCTCTTGCAGCTTTCTTATTGTTATTATTTTTAACATAAAGGCAAGATATATCAAACTTTTCTGCTTCGGTGTAACCCATTTTGATCAAATAATAATACGAAATGTCAAACAGTAACAATGTTGTCATAGTATCATCAGTCAGCCTACTGCGCTTCCTTCAAAAACCATGAAATACCTATATGCATGTTTGGAGCATAAATATGCTCCAATATGTATTACGGCTAGACTTATCAACCCTTATATATTTGAAATCAGGGAAAAAATATCTAAAAGAATATGTAAAAACATACAGGGATTTCTATATAAAAAAAACAACCTTCATTGTTATATTAGGTGACCTATGCAAGCAATTGTTTTTTTAATTGCATTTAAAAAATACGAAATACGGAACAATTCTTTTATTTCCGATAATAACTGCACTCTGTGCATTTCTATATTCAGTTTAATTCTTCCATTCAATAACAATGTATGTTATTTACAAACTTATTAACAGCAGAGAAACTAAATTGGGACATAGGAAACTTATACTTGCAAACCATTTTAGCCATGAAATTATCAATAACCAAAATAAAGTAGAATATAGAACTGTAGTTCCCGATGCCAATTATACAAGAAATCAAATGCCGGAAAATGTGGCTTGCAAGTTTTCGATTGCATGTACCGTCATAATGTCTTGTCTCGCTTCGTGTAGAAATGGATTGAAAAATTGAATTTAGTTCGTGGCGCTATTAATTTTAAGATTGAGGAAATCCTTCGTGTATTCCCAACTTATAATGCAATTTGACATGGTGTAAACACAAATAAACGATCGATATTCGTATTGAGTCGATCCAGGATAATCACATCAGTACAAACTTGGTAATTGTGTAAACATTTAGAGATACCAAGTTTATTATGTTAACTTCTGTTTGCTACGTAGAGCACATTATGCATGTTTCATCTTGAATAGGTTAATTCATGTTGATATTGGAACACATGAACGTTGTTAAACACTATTGTGCTAGATAGATATAGGGAGTATGCATTATCTAGCAAAACATCTCACTTTATAACACATGTGAAATATTTAGTAGTGATTCTGGATAAAATACTCAAATGGAACCTCTATATTGAGAATATAATAAGCCGTTGCAACAAAAGCATAAATTTTCTAAAAATGTCTACTGGCGGACGTTCAAACCGCTCTTCTTTTTTACAAAGCATACATAAGATCAATTTTGGACTATGGATGTACTCTTTATGGATCTCGTTTAAAACACTTCGCTGTCTTACAAAATACAGCACTACGGATATGTTTGGGAGCCATGAGATCAACACTAGTTGATGCCTTATATGACGAAGCTTTGGTCCCGCCTCTTTCACTTAGACGACATTTACCTGACTGAAAAGTTCCTTCACATAATAAATATTAACAAACGACTGGTTTTACATAATATTTCTGTCCTTAATACAAACAAATAAATTCTGGATAAATAAAAATTCTCCGCCTCTTTATATAGCTTTTCGAGATTCCAGCAACATTCTTCCCCAATTAGACAACCCACATGATTACACTTCAAATTTTGAATACTCCAATCCTTTTTCGAAAGTGTCATTAATTACACCTCAATACAGTGATCACCCAAATATTAGTATGAACATCTTAAATACAATTTTGGATAATTCGGATAATCCTTTGTAGATATACTCAGACGCTTCTAAGTCTCTTTTGGGTACTGGTTGTGCATACTACATACCTTCGACCAATAACTTTATAAAAATAAAATTGCCGTCTCAATGCTCCATTTTTACAGTAGAAGCAATTGCTATATACGAGGCTCTCGAATTTATTTATTCTTCTAATGGAGATGCTTCCATAATTTTATCAGATTCTCTATCGGTTTTATCTTCATTAGGAAACACTTTTTCCTCTAACGTTAAAACCAACCCTTATATTCTAAAAATAAAGAAACTGCTACACAATATTTTAGGTATGGGAAAAGAAGTTCATTTTATATGGGTAAAAGCACACATTGGCATAAAAAATAATGAAATTGTCGACTCTTTGGCCAAGGAAAGCATCATCTCAGGATTCCCATTAGAATAAAAAATCTGTCTATCTGACTCCTTCAACATTTTAAAATCTAAATTTAGAAATAGATGGTTAGAGCTGTGGTGGGAGTTTTGTTATTCCAATCCTACTAGATATACACATATTCATCCTGACTTCCCATCTAAATTTTGGCACGAAAATTATGAATATCCAAGAAAATATATCAAGGTTTTGCCTTCAGAGAATTGTGATATTTGTAATATTAAAGGTCACTTGGTTCATATTTTTTTCCAGTGTGCTAAATATAGAGCAGTAAGTGACAGACTATATAACAATCTTATTAATTATAATATTCAGGCTCCTTTTAATATACTTTCTCTCCTCAGCCACCATAATAAACAAATGTTTGATTGTATCAATAAACATCGGCAATCTCTTATGATTAAATACACGTTATACAACGTAGATTTTACATTGTCCGTAACACCAATAACCAAATACAAATGGTTATAGTAAATCAGATGATTTATTCATATCATTTGCCTTGTTGTCTCATAGGTTCAACTTCCCCATTTAAATTATCTTTAAAGTCTAATAATATAAAGATAAAATTCAAGATTTTAAATCTAACAGATGCAGTGAAACTAATGGCAGATCTGAACTGTTTGTTTGGTATTGGAATTTCAAGAACTAATGTAAAACCGCTGCCTACCTCCACATCCAGATTTCATATCCAAGTCTCTCGAAAAAAATGTTGATACTACATTCGCACTCCAGTATGTTTAAATATTTTTTCATAGAGTTTTACAATATAATATTTAAAATCGTCTACCTCAAAACCCCATGAAACGATATGCCACACGGTAGCACAAGGAAAGTTGCAGAAACTGCAACGCCTTACCTGTTTAGGGACTACAGGAGCAATGCGCTCGTGTCCCACAGCAGCTATGGAGGCAATGCTGGACTTACTTCCTTTTCATTTGCATGTGAAGCCCGGATCAGACTAGGCTGTTTACTAGCCTCTAGTTAGCCAACCGCTAGTTAGCAGCCACAAAGTAGCGTAGTGTGAATGTTGTAGAACTCTTCAAAATCGTCCTAAGTTGAAGACAGAATCAAAATTCGACTTAGGCAAAAATTTCATTTAAGGACATTTTAAAGAGTCTGCAGAGAACAGATAAGTCCATAAGGACCGTTATGAGTTCTATAAGGCGCCAGAAATGACCAGGTGAAAATTCGGAGAAACACCGAATTTTCACTTAGGAAAATATGTTTTGGTTCAGGATACGAGGGTGAAAGTATATAATGACAAAGATTTTTGAATAATATACTTTTTCAGAGGTGTAACAAAGTTGGACTTTGAAAAATAATATTCTTAAAAGTGCGTCGAAATTTGGCTCGAAAATCGATTTATCAAAAGTCGCCAAAATTTCACTTGCAGATTAATTTTTCAAAACTGCGTCGAAATTTGGCTTGAAAATCGATTTATCAAAAGTACGCCGAAATTTCACTTGCAAACTGCGTCGAAACTGCCGATTTTTTTATCACTTTCTAAATCTTCGTTTCCATCTGGTTCGTCTGGATTTACCTCACTGACTGTATCTTTATTATTGTAAAATTATAAAAAAGGCTGTTATACATTTAACTATTGTTAAAAAGTTTGTGAATATAAATAAATACATAATTCTAATTTATAACATTCATTCATTAAAATTGTTCAACCTTGTTAAGATTATGACTGACATATTATGATACTGGATTGGCAGATTATTAATAATGTATGCTGCTATGAAAGAGAAGGACGATCTAAAAGATGAATTCTTATGAAATGAAACACAAACTTTATTTTCCACGTTTCAAATCTCTACTATGAATTTCAGTTCATCCTTGTATTTTATTAAATAAATAATTCGGTTTTCCTATATAAGATGTATGAATCTCCTGTCACACTTATTTAATAAATTGAAAACACGTAAATGTGGAGCAATACAAACATATTGGGGCACACTTGTAATATATCGTACACAGCAGTTTTAATTTTTTGTAAAAGTATTTGTCTTCTTGCGAAAGACAGGAACGGTATACAATATCTGCATGATTTAAGTGCATAATTTCAGAATGCAATATATTATTTGTATCCAGAATTGTTTTAAAGGTATACAGATTTTTAAACAATATAAATTTTTTTACAAACAATGTAGTCAGAAAAGCTTAATAAAGAATCAAAATTAACATCAAGATTTTTTACGCTATTGGCCCCATTATTAACTTAAATATTCAATTCTGTAGATTAAGTAACTGCAGAGAAGTTCCAAAAACAAAATTTTTCCTTCTGTTAGTATTTAGTGCAAAAGTATTTTGAATTATCCGTTAGTATATAAAGCTTAAATTATTACTGAAGTAAAATTCTGCCATTTGAAATTCCGAAGAGGAATGTAGCAGATCTCGAGATATTTACAATACAGATATTAAAAAGAATAGGCCCAAGGATAGATATTTGTGGAACACCGGATGTTTATTACATTAATAGTAGTAAACTGCTGTCTGCCATTGAGATAATTAGATAATTCTGAAACCAGGAGAAAATACTTCCAAATATGCCATAATAACTCAGTTTTGCAATTAAGCAATTAATAATAATAATAACCTTTGTTTTCCAAACACAAGTACAATTAATTAACTAGTGGAAGCATTATACTCTTCGCCGATTTACTGAGCTTTTTATATAATTGTTACACATTCTATAGGATACTCTTCGCAGTTTTCTTGTAAATAATGTTAATTTTTGGACCTTCTAAATTTTGTGATACCAACTTTATGTGAAAAAAAAAATGTATATATGAAAAAAAAATGGGAAAAAGCACCCTGTCAGGGATTCGAACACAAGACCTTTGGATTGCCAAACAACAACAAAACAAATTTATTTGATATTCAACATTTTGAAAGTTGTTCGGAATTCGTTCACTAACATAATGATATGAAATTTTTTTCTCTACGAGCGATATTTACTAATATAGAAATGTGCCTATCAAATACAATATACTCTTCGTTTTTGCGAAGAGTATAATAACCATACAAGTAACTCCTGAGGGCGTCAAAATTCTAAGCTAATATGCATAAGCATAATGCAATTCAAAGTATATATTAAAATACATGTAAAATTGTATAAAGCATAACACGTACATAATAACAAACTACAAAAATATATAAACACGCATAAATAAATAATTACATAAATATATAAATAGTCAGACTGAGTAAAACTCATTAACACCATACAAGCACTTTTCAATTATCCTCTTTTTAAAAGTAAATAGGCTTTTACGATTTTTCAAATCCATGGGAAAATGATTATAAGTTTTAAAACACACTTTTTTGATATATTGCTGTTGTATTCTGATGAGGAACTACCTGATATTTAAATCATCTTTGATAATTATGGTGTTTGGTTTGTAAGAAAAATTTATTTGTTTTTAAAAATATAGCAACATGTTTCATAAATATATATACTAGGAAAAGTTAGCATTTTCAAGGCTTTAAAGGATTCTCTGCACGATTCTCGGGGATGTAAACCCTCCATAATCTTAATGACACGCTCTTGCAGAATAAATTCCCGACGAACATAGGTAGTACTCAATCCCCACAGCATAATTCCATACCGTAGGTGGGAATGTATGTTAGTGTAATAAAATGTCAATAAAGAATCTTTACCGCAGTGATTTTTTAAGTTGCACATACCGTAACAACCTTTACCGAGCTTCACACACAAACTGCCTATGTGAGAAGCCCACGTCAAATTTCGGTCGAATATGACACCCAAGATTTTAGCATAATCTGTTACTAAAAATTCGTCGTTAGCGTTTTGCTCGATGTTGTACCTAAATGATACAATAGTTGTTTTTTCTTTATTAAGTGAAAACCGATTTTTCTCTGACCAAATTATAACGTCTTTCTATAGATCTTTCGATATATTTTTTACTATATCAAGACTTTTTTGAACAACAAAGAAGTTAGTATCATCAGAGTAACAAGTAATACAAACGTTGTATTTGCTTTGAATGTATAACGCAATCGTTGGAAAGACAAGGTGAATAAATAGCCCTAGTATAGAGCCTTGTGATACACTGGCATTTATTAGATATTTATTGTTCTTTGTTCCATTCACATAGACTACTTACGCACGGTTTTTAATATAGCTGGATAAAAAATCTAAAGCAAGACCCCCAATACCATATCCAAACAACTTGGCAATAAGTAAGTCATAATCTACACAGTCAAGAGGTCGTGAATAACCTATAAAAAGACCAAAAACATATAATCCTTTATCTAAGGCGTCTACTACTGAGCTGTTAAGATTTACTAATGCAGTGTCAACACTTCTATTTTATAGGAAACTGTGCTGAACAGACAATAAAAGGTTATTTTTAAGAAAGAATCCACTTAACTGTTCTAAAAATGCAAGTTCTACAACCTTCGACTACTTGAAATTATGCTATTCGCATGATAATTATTATAAGTTTTTGTCTCATTTTTTAAATAGTGGAATAACTTTACTAATTTCTAAGTTGTCAGAGAAAATTCCATTAACAAAACATGGATTAATTATGTAAGTTAACGGTAAAACGAAATTATTTTTACATTTCTGTAATAGATTATTAGACATATTCAGACCACTGGATTGAGATGGCTTTAGCCTAGTAATAAACGATAACGTATCTATTTCAGTTACTGGTTGAAAAAAAATGATTGATGAAAAAATGGTATGTTTGTATTTAACTTGGACACTTATATGACGTGCAGTAGAGTAAGCGTTGAAATTAGTTGCAATAACATTGGGTGGCGAAAGGGAACCATCCTCATGAACAACTATTTTTGTCTGTAAAACAGAAGATTTTCCTAACACCCCGTTTATAATATTCCACATTGTTTTAACATTGTTTGTTGATTCTGAAATTTTATGATCATTATATGCTGTTTTGCTTTCTTTTATTTTTTTTATACTCATTATTTACATTCTACAGGTAGACTTAAGTTAATATTTTTAAGCAAGGTCCGAGATCAAACACACTCCAAATCAAAATAATCAAAAGTTTTAGTCATATTAAGTAATGATAAAGAGCTGACTTTCTTGTTGTCAATGGTTCACAAAGTTTCATCAGTTATAATACTTAGTAGTGTAGAAGTACTTTTCAAAATCCGGACTGATTAGAAGGAATTATTGAGATTTGAAAGAGAGATTTGATATTCAGAACGTTATTCATATATAGCTAATTCTGTAACCAACCAAAAGCAAGATAATATGTTATATATCTCCAAATTGTTCAGGACCTTTGGCTTAAGTGTAGGATTAATACAGGATGTATTCCATTGATGAGGAGGAACACCTAGTTCTGATCAGAGACGAACCCACGGGGGGTTATGGGGGGGTACGCTCCTCCCCCCCCCCCAATGTTGATTGAGTTGGGAAAATCACCAAAAATGTAAAAAAATCTTTATTGGGTATAATTGCAAAAAAACGAATAATGAGTTGATAAAAATTAAATGACACTGTCACTATGACCATTTTTTTATAAATAATTTTAATTGATATTATTTATGACTAGATGTGACTGATGTGAGAGCCACAGAATAGTCGACGGACAACGCCGACGGGCCTACGCGACGGGCCAACAAAATAAACTCGTCAACTCGCGGAAATTCGACGTTCGACCCAGTAGACGGCACGGCCAGAGCATACAATTCTCAAAGACTGTCTTACATTAGAAATATTAGAATATTACTCCTTTTTGCCTTCATCAATACAATGCTTTGTCCTAGCTATAAAGTCGTTTGTTGTTGGTTTATACTGAGTATCACTAATATCAGTTACCAACCTCTCAACGAGAGATAATAATAATAACAAATTGTTGTCGGTCAGAAATTGTTAAAATATTAAATTCTTAGAGGACACTGAATCAGAATCTGGGACTATTAATGCTACCTATTGCGTATCACAATGTGAAGTGGGAAGTGGCCGGTAGCCGTACTAGCAAAGACGTTCACAAGCTTGCGCCCCGACTTGCGCGACCGCTTCTAGTTAGTGTACCGCCCGCCTGTCCAATTTGACAACGCTAGTCCACGTTGACCACCAACCTGTCATAATTCCGGTAGAGAAAATTTAAACCAATTATATTCAGTGGGAGTGGCCTACATTTTTGTTCGGAAATATGTGACCATTTTTTTTGTGATGATAATAAAGAAGCCGAACACTTTTATGGCCTTTTATGTAAATAGACTGAAATTGATACGTTTTTTTTATATCGCTGGATATCCAGCGGCAGGGACCCAGCCATGTCGGCATACTTTGAACTCATTCGTAAAAGTGAATTGGTCCGCTAGAATTCCAATTATCTTCAAAGCGTACCGACAATGTCGGATCCCTGCCGCTGGATCGTGTGTATACCCTATTATCGTTGGTACAAACTATATCTTGCTTTTCTCCACGGTCATTAAACTATAACGGTTACCTCATCTAGTAGCTTTTAGACGAAGGAGAGCGCGGGGTCAACTTAGGTCTAGCGCCTACATCATGTAGTTTAGTTAAACTTCTTTTGCATAATATTTGTATCGTTAGGCTACTTATAGATTAAGTCTGAAATAAAAAAAACATAAGGAAATATAAGTTGTAAAAAAATGGGCAGTTGGCAAATTAGTTGTAGCTTTCCCCCCCCCCCCCAAAAAAAATAGCTGGGTTCGTCTCTGGTTCTGATATATTTAATATTTTTCAGTGGAGCTGATATACACTCTAAAGTAAGTTGTCTCATATTAGGTGATAATTCATCATTGCCTATGATGTGAAATTTTTGTTTATTTATCGTATTTACATGCTATTAAGTAGTTTGAAAGTGAATAAAATGTCGTCCGCAAAATTACTTTTTAAAAATATGTAATTATGTCGTTATGTTGTTCATTCGATTTTAAAAACGTTATTTTGTAATAATTTTGTATTTGTTAGATATCAAATAATATAAATTTTGTTTGCTATATCCACAACCAAAATAACATTTTAATTTATAAAACAAAATTGAGCCCAACTATTTCATGAATAAATTACCTACGAACGTACAAAATATTTACATTTATTTAACAACGGAACAGTATGTGTTATTAGTAAATATTTACAGATCGCGTATCAAACAGAATGCCAACGATCGTGCATTGTATTGTTTTAAATAAATTACAGGCTGTGGCATTTATCTGCTCTATCATTGCATATTTTATTATATCCCGGCTATAATAAATTACAGAGCGCTTCGGCGTTCGTCTAATGACTGACCAATGATCAGTGGTCTCCTGCAGTCGAAGAGCGAGAACTCTGAATTCGACCCATGCCATACAACTCTCGAACATAAAAAAAACATAGTTGAACCATATGTAAAAACGCCTCACAAAACATATTTTATATAAAAAAGTTTTTTTAATTTTTCCAAAAAAATATTTTCGCATTTTTCATGTTCCCATCCCTGAATATTTGTCATTTGTTGTAGATAGTTTAGTATTGTAATACTCAAACCTTTCGCTTTTTAACGGTGTATGCAAAAATTATATTTGAGAGAATATTTTCATTGAAAAATTACCATATATTTTGAAGCACCAGCCCTGTAAATTATTCGTGCATTAGGGATTGCCGAATTTGAAAGCATGAATGGCAGTGGATGATAGAAAAGTAATTTTGAATAGAAAACACAGAATGAATTTTTCGAAAAAAAATTTGTTTCCAAACTCGTTTCCAAATTATAAATTATTTGATATTTCATATTTTTGGCAACTTTTCAATGAAAATTCTTGGCCTATGAAATTTGAAAGTATAGATAGATGATGCTGGGTTGTAGAAAAAGTGAATTTAAATAGAAAATGAATAATGGCCTTTTTTCGAAATATTTATTAGTTGTTTAATATTTGAAAAATATAATTTTAGGGGGCCGTAATTCGAAAATCATAAATCAAAATGTCTTTAAATTTTGGATAAAGGGGTTCTAAAGCATACTGATCAATAATATTACATTAGTCTTTCAATAATGAACAACGGACCTGCATTACACATACAGGCCCGCGTGCCTGCAAGGAGGTGACGTCATATCACTAGCCTCTGCCTGGGAACGTTTCTTAGCCTCGCTGCATTTGGGTCATTTCTATTACGAGTAACGAAATAAGAATACAGTGTGTCCCAGGATAGATGTAACAAGAGGTGTAATGGACCAAAAATTTTGGAATTTTGGAATGGTATTTGAGGATTGAGTCCTGCTTGTTGTAAAACTAAAGTATACCAAAAATGACTTGATTTGGTGTTCTGCAGGGTGTTTTATAAGCAAAGTTGTAAAAATCACCACCATTTTACAAAATATGAAAAATTCCAATAAGAAAAGTTATTTAGAATGTAATTTTATACCTCTATACCAAATTTCAGGAATATAAAATTATTTTTTTTTAACTTCCCATTTTTTCAATAAATTAGTATTCGATTTTGAACCATTCAATTAAAACTGCATATAAATTATTTTTTGTGAATTAATATTTAAAGTTATGTAGAAGCTAAAAGTAGGCTATGAGAAAAGCAGTGGATACACATTTATCATTTATTATTGACATATCTGTCAAACGTAGTCAATATTATCCTTAATTTCTGTTTCAAATTAACGAACCAAGCATAAAAAATTAAGTGAAAATGGTACTCACAGTGCGTGTAAAAATTTATATTGTGCAATGCTACGGAATTGGCGGTGAAAACTCGCTAAGAGAAGTGGTAAGCCAATTTAATTTGAAATTTCCAAACACTGCTTTGTCACGTACTCAGGCTATGAGAATAATTAAAAAGTTTCTGGCTACTGGTAGTGTTCTTAACATGAAAAGAAAAATAAAAGCATATGATGAAGACAATGTTGGGGCTATTATAGTTCATGTCTCTGTTATAGAAAATCCTAGGATGCCACTAAGAGAGAGATCAGCTCTTATTAATATTAGCAAGTCTGAACTCCAAAGAATTTACAAGGCAAAGAAAATTAGGGCATATAAAGCAAATTATAAACATACGCTTGAAGAGGGAGATGACGGACGTAGGTTGGATTTTTGTTTGACCATTGGAGAAAAAATCATGGAAGAGAGATTTTTTCATCATTTCATAATTTTCTCAGATGAATCCACATTCACAACCAATGGTGTTGTTTCATCTCAGAATTGTCGGTTTTGGGCTTCTGAAAATCCAAATTTTAGAATTCATTGTAGAAGACAATGTTATAAAAAAGTGAATGTGTGGTGTGCCGTTTCTTATCACGTTGGAGTTATTGGACCTTATTTCATTGAGGGAAGGTTAAACCAGCACACTTATTTACAGCTTCTTAAAAGATTTTCTGAAGAACATTTAAATATTTTAAGAGATATGCCTTTAGTTCATTTTCAACATGATGGTTGCCCTGGCCACTCCACAGAAATGGTTAATCGGTCGTTGAATTTAAATTTTGGAGAAAATTGGATTGCCAGGAATGAACCGATCAAGTGGCCGGCGAGATCCCCAGACCTATCAATATTGGATTTCTTTTTATGGGGTTGCCTCAAGCAGTTGGTTTACGCTGAACCTCTTCCTAACGATGTAGCAGTATTGAAGCAGAGAATTATAAATGCCGTAAACTCCATACCGTTGGATCATATTCGAAACAATTTTAAGGACTTCAGGCGAAGGATCGAAATGTGTGTGGATGTGGGTGGTAGCTACGTCGAATAATAAAAAAAATTGGAAACATAGCTTTGTATTGGTCAATAATTAATTTGTTTGTGAATCTGTTATGTTTTTGACATTTATTACTTGTTAATTTTTAAACCTCATTAATCTTCTGTTAGTAATTGTTTCTTGTTTTACAATTAGTTCGATTAACATTATACCTTCTTACATCTCGTATATTCAATTTTTTATTTACCAATAGCCTACTTTTTGAAATGATTAACATTTGCTCCTATACAACTTTAAATATGAATTCAACTCTTAATTCGCAAAAAATGGGAATTTTCAAAAAAATAATTTTATATTCCTGAAATTTGGTATAGAGGTATAAAATTGCATTCTAAATAACTTTTCTTAGTGGAATTTTTTCATATTTTGAAAAATAAAGGTACTTTATTAGTGGTGATTTTTACAACTTTGCTTATAAAACACCCTGTAGAACACCAAATCAAGTCATTTTTGATATACTTTAGTTTTACACAACAAGCAGGACTCAATTCCCAAATACCATTCCAAAATTCCAAAATTCCAAAATTTTTGGTCCATTACACCTCTTGTTACATCTATCCTGGGACACACTATATATATAATTTTTTATTGTTACATTCGTTTATAATACCGATAAATCCGTCATTTCCAATTGAAATTAAAATTGCGCACTGTTAATACCTGTTGAATGGTTGTATAATAAAATAAATAAATAAATAAATAAATAAATAAATAAATAAATAAATAAATAAATAAATAAATAAATAAATAAATAAATAAATAAATAAATAAATAAATAAATAAATAAATAAATAAATAAATAAATAAATAAATAAATAAATAAATAAATAAATAAATAAATAAATAAATAAATAAATAAATAAATAAATAAATAAATAAATAAATAAATAAATAAATAAATAAATAAATAAATAAATAAATAAATAAATAAATAAATAAATAAATAAATAAATAAATAAATAAATAAATAAATAAATAAATAAATAAATAAATAAATAAATAAATAAATAAATAAATAAATAAATAAATAAATAAATAAATAAATAAATAAATAAATAAATAAATAAATAAATAAATAAATAAATAAATAAATAAATAAATAAATAAATAAATAAATAAATAAATAAATAAATAAATAAATAAATAAATAAATAAATAAATAAATAAATAAATAAATAAATAAATAAATAAATAAATAAATAAATAAATAAATAAATAAATAAATAAATAAATAAATAAATAAATAAATAAATAAATAAATAAATAAATAAATAAATAAATAAATAAATAAATAAATAAATAAATAAATAAATAAATAAATAAATAAATAAATAAATAAATAAATAAATAAATAAATAAATAAATAAATAAATAAATAAATAAATAAATAAATAAATAAATAAATAAATAAATAAATAAATAAATAAATAAATAAATAAATAAATAAATAAATAAATAAATAAATAAATAAATAAATAAATAAATAAATAAATAAATAAATAAATAAATAAATAAATAAATAAATAAATAAATAAATAAATAAATAAATAAATAAATAAATAAATAAATAAATAAATAAATAAATAAATAAATAAATAAATAAATAAATAAATAAATAAATAAATAAATAAATAAATAAATAAATAAATAAATAAATAAATAAATAAATAAATAAATAAATAAATAAATAAATAAATAAATAAATAAATAAATAAATAAATAAATAAATAAATAAATAAATAAATAAATAAATAAATATATATATAAATAAATAAAATACTGCATTTTCGAGAAATTTCATTAAAATGTGGAAAAGTAGGTGGGTCATTTTACGTAAGAATATGACTTTATTAGCCATTGCATGTTCGCGAGTTGCATAGGTCACTTTTATTTTGCATATTTCGAGGATCTTGCTCTCCGACTAATATTTTATTACATCATCCCGGAAATAATAAATTACATAGCGCTTCGGCGTCTCTCTAGCTGCTGGTCAGTGGTCTCTTGTGAAGCGGTGGCCCTCTCTGCAATTAATTCTCAATTCGGACAAAGCGTCACCGACAGAAAGGTTTGGCGGTTACGTACCGTCCTTGGCACTGGTGACCCCGTTATTTTATCTCAAATGGCATTACATTATTTTGCCAAATTTATGTGGGACTGTAGAATCTAATTTAAACCCAATTTTGAATTACGAACCTGACATCTGCTCAAATTCCTTTGACAGCGTGTAACATACTAACCGCTAACATAACGTGCAAGTTGTTCGGTATTACATTGCCTGCCTAGAATATTGTCAGTTTATCGATGAAATTATGCCGCTTATGTTATCATAATTCAGACGGCGCATAGTGGGGTCATTAACTTGAAAATCTGAACAAAATCCAGAAATTTCCAAGATGACCCGTAAATAATAAATTAATGGAGAAATATTTTCTTAAATCTTAACGTAAATAAATGTTTTCAGGGGGTGAAAAGAACTACTTTGATAAAATGTTCTTAAACTTGAGATTTTTGTTACATATGAGAGGGCAACGATAAGAAAACTGTTGTTTATAATTTTTAACACACAGAAACGGTGTGTTGTAGTGGATAAATAATAATAACAATATAGTATAACAATAATAACAGTTAAAAAACATGCTAGGGAGAAGAACTGTATTCCATCCACAAGAAAGCACCTAAAATCCAGAAAGAATTTCTGTAGACCGAAACCACTGACGCGGACACCAAGAAGAATCAGCATAGATAAAATGAAATTACAAATTTTAAAAAAACCCCGACACAAAAATATCGACTAAATAACTAATATAAAAAAAATAAATTAACATAACTTTAAAAATTTTGAAATAATTTTGATTCCATATATGAACTCTTATGATTTATTTAAATCCAGCTTACATTTCCTTTATGTCCTCGAGATTTGCTTTCTTATACGCATGAATATATCGGGAGTTGCCAGCGGCGGCTGGTGAAATTTCAATATTTTTTTTCTCGTCTGTGGCGCATGGGACCCATACGAAATTTGGGAAATAACATCTAGAGAAGCACTTCTCTAATGACCTCTAAAAAATTTTGAAAAAGCAGTTTGCGAAAAAAATTTTGAAAATTCGCTAGCCTCCCCTGGGTCTAGGGACCCCTGTTTACTTTTATTTTTTTTTGTCATATGCATTTGACTTTTCATAAAAATGCATCGACAGATTTTGGAGTTTGTGAAAATATTTTCATTACTAACTGAAATACAATGAACTGAAATTTTGTAATTTTCAATTTAACAAATTACAATATTTCAATTCGTTGTATCTCAGTTAGTACTGAAAATATTTTCACAAACTCCAAAATCTGTCGATGCATTTTTATGAAAAGTCAAATGCATATGACAAAAAAAAATAAAAGTAAACAGGGGTCCCTAGACCCAGGGGAGGCTAGCGAATTTTCAAAAATTTTTTCGCAAACTGCTTTTTCAAAATTTTTTAGGGGTCATTAGAGAAGTGCTTCTCTAGATGTTATTTCCCAAGTTTCGTATGGGTCCCATGCGCCACAGACGAGAAAAAAAATATTGAAATTTCACCAGCCGCCACTGGGAGTTGCTGTTTTGAATATAACTATTTAGTAGCTCGTCTTTACAGCAGCCCCCGACATATTCATGCGCATAAGAAAGCAAATCTCGAGGAGATAAAGAAAATGTAAGCTGGATTTAAATAAATCATAAGAATTCGTATATGGAATCAAAATTATTTCATAATTTTTAAAGTTGTGTTAATTTATTTTTTTATATTACTTATTTAGTCGATATTTTTGTGTCGGGGTTTTTTTAAAATTTGTAATTTAATTTAATTTTATACTGTTTAAACTAAATATATACATACAACATAGCGTATTATTATATCACGAGTCCCACACAGAAGTTTTTAACCTTTAAGCCGACGCGGTCCAATTTTGTATTGTACTAGTCGCACACGGTCTACAAGACCGGTTCTATTATAAATATATTTATGTGTTATATTTAATTTTAATAAAAACTGCATCAAAATCGGATCTCCCGTTGAAGGGATATAAAGCCACAGACAGACAGGCAGCCAGATAGACAGACAAACATACAAACATACGAGTCAAACTTTTTGGGTCGGGGGTTAAAAAGTCGAAAATTTTTAAAAACTCCAGATCAATATAACTAATCGTACCAGTTTCATATGACCGAATCAAAATGAAGCCGAAATCATATTCGACTACCATAATTGTCTGCACATTTTCAATTTTACTTCAATCGGATAATTTCTAGAGAAGTTCAACATGTCGAATTCAAGATGGCGACCAAACATCAAAATCTAATGTGGCCTAAAACTTTCTCGACAAAATACTCTTTCAAATAAAAAAAAATGCATCAAAATTGGATCACCCGTTGAAGAGATATGAAGCCACAGACAGACAGACAGACAAACAAACATAGAAACATACGCGTCAAACTTTTTGGGTCGGAGGTTAAAATTTAACTAACTTCAAACTTTTGTGTTAAAGCTAAAAAATTTTGTCCGCCATCTTGGGACGTCCGCCATATTGAATTTAGTGTAACGTCATTTTATTTTCGTATTCTTCTCAGCAAACCCTTTCATTTGATACCCATATCATGGAGGTGCATAAAAAATAATTGGTCCGCCATATTGGATTTGGAATGACGTCACTTAGCTAACCATGCATTGTCATTCAAACTAAACGTGTATGCAAAATTTC
Source organism: Rutpela maculata (assembly GCA_936432065.2). NCBI lineage: Eukaryota > Metazoa > Arthropoda > Insecta > Coleoptera > Cerambycidae > Rutpela > Rutpela maculata. The sequence continues at coordinate 165,560,630 of OW386288.2, forward strand.
AGCTCAATCGGTTGGGGATAACTGTTTTAAAATTCAGTTGCGTCCGCCATATTGAATTCAGTGTGACGTCATTTTATTTTCGTATTTTTCTCAGCAAACCTTTTCATTTGATACCCATATCATGGGGGTGCATAAAAAATACCTGTGTATGTAAAATTTCAGCTCAATCGGTTGGGGATAACTATTTTAAAATTCAGTTGCAAGATTTGGCCCACAAGAACAAGGCAAGTTAAATAAAAGCTTGTAATCAAGATGGCGACCACACATCAAAATCTAGTATGGCAAAAACCTTCTAGACAAAATACTCTTTCAGATAAAAAAAAGTGCATTAAAATCGGATCACCCATTGAAGAGATTTGAAGCCACAGATAGACAGACAGACAGACATACAAACATACCCTTTTCGGGTCGGGGGTTAAAAAGAAGATAATAGAAGAGTAGTCTGTGCAAAACACGTGATCTCAATCGACCAGCAGTAGACCAAATGCGTCTATTAAATAGTTGAACGGCTCGGGCATGAAGGAGGAAACGGTAAATTTAATAACAACAGCGCAGAATCAATGGCTAAATATTAGATACCACTAGATGATGATTTTGAAACAGCCTGTTGACAATAAACGTAGAATGTACGTCTTGGCATAAGAACATACCAGTCAAATTATGCCGGGATGTACTACTTTAGCACAATCGGAGTAAGCTCCCGATACAGAACAAAGTGGCCAGATATCTCCATTGGGTCACGTTCAAGCACTGAACATATCGGTGCCACAAAAATATTATAAATAATATACCCTTGAAAATACATAATGAAAAGGAGAAATCCTGCTGCTAGATATATCCATCCAAAATTACGCCAATGTGATGCTCAAGAAAACAGAGACGTTGAGCAAGTACAAAGACCCCCAAATAGAAGTTAACAAAATGTGGATTGCAAAGATCACAGTCGTGCCAGTGTTTGTAGAGGTCTTCGGAATTCTTAAGAAGGGCCATGGTCAAGACCATGCAGAATATCGCCCTATTGGGATCGGCTTATATGTTACGGAAAGTCTTGGAGTAGAAGTTTCTGTGATGCTTTTGAGCTGTTGGATGGGACATGGGTGAAAGAATCTGCAATAGGCTCCTACAGAACTGAATCCCAATGTCGCGCGCAGGGATTGGTGAGTGGTTTCCAACTATGGTTGAGAAAATGTCTCGCTTAAGTCTACAATAAATACAATCTACATATGTGGAAATAAAAATAAAGGTATACAAAAAATGCCAAAACAAATAAATATATAATTTTATATAAATTTAAATTGCTTCTTCAATTCAAGCTTTAAAAAATTATATAATTTGCCACACCCGCAAAAAGGTGATTTTTCAAATAATGTAGAATTATGCAATGGTATCAGAAGGTAGCTGCTGCTCCTGATATAATTAAGTTAAGATGATTTTTTTTACGGAGCATAGGCGTTTATAAATATGAATTGATGAAATTGAAGTAATTTATTTGACTTGTAACTAAGTTTACAACTTTCTTCTTGTTTTTTGGCCAATAAAATCTCATTCAGTGGCTATACACAATATGATATACCAAAACTTATATCTGAGAACAAAAGTGAATAGTAAATATTTAATTATTTAATTTCTTGCATAGAATGTCAATTTTGCATTATTTTAAATTTTGAATAATACAGGGTGTCCTATTATAAAAATTCATATACTTAGGTTATTTTAAATGAATTTGATATACTTATGTTCATTGCGATCACATCAAGCAGAAAATTCATCTAATATTATTGATTTCTTTGTGCAGAATATCATTATTGGGGCCTGCCACAATTATGGTGCTATCGTCAGCAAGCACAGTCACTGACCCAGTTCTTTTGGGATTCTGCAGTTCATTAACGTACAGTATAAAAAGTAAAGGCTTTAGTACTGATTCCTAAGGCACCCCTCGAGAAAAATTAAATTCTTCTGGGAATTGTGTACGAGTCCTCGTAATTATTTTACGGTTCACTAAGTATGAATGAACTTACTCCCAAATATTTAGTCCAAGAAAAATCGATATAAAAATATTGTAAATTGGGAAAAAATTACAACGTGCTGAATTTTTGCATGCACCTTAGTATTAGGGATCTTAATAATGTGTGCGAGTTCCTTATCGACTTGACCTCCGCGGGATTAATTGCATGGGGTCAAAGGTCGCGAAAACAGTATTTTGCAAATACCTTGAAAAAATAATTTACTAATTTGTTGCTGAGAGAATTTGCTTCAAAAACGAATTAAGAAGTTTTCTTCTAGGAGAAACCGTTCAAGAGATATAGCGTTCCAAAGAATCGAGAGCGTAAAAGAGCGTCTTTTTTTTATTATGTGGTATTCTCAGTAGGCCTGATCTGCGATGTCCTGATAGTCTAATTATATTGTCTTTATAACTTTACAAATTTATTTATTTATTTAATTAATTATGTAATTCATAGATTTATTATCTTTATTTTCTGCGTCTGATTTTTCAGTCTCCTAACGTTGGACGAGAAAAGATGATGGATCCATGTCATGGTCAATCATGTTTGAATACGATTTCACTCGATATGAATAACGAGGAGATCAACAATGTCTTGAATCCGTCATCTTTCCTGATTGAATGCTGGGAAAGAAAAAATTCAAATGACAGGCAACTTTATCTACTTTTAGTAATTGAAGTAAATTTTTACCAAATTATCGTGGGAACCTCAAACAACGCATGTATGTAAAAAATTCTGAAAAGTCGTTACAGAGTTTGTCTTGCGAAGTCTCACAAAAGAACTCTCATAACTGCTTATCATGGATTATCACCATTTATTACGCAATTCTACCCTGCCACTTCTGTTTTCTTATTGCAAAGAAAATCATGTCGAGTGATTGCTGGTCTAAATTATAAAAATGATTGCAGAAACGCATTTATTCAACTTAAAATTCTTGCATTGCCTTGTACTTACATCCTTCATTGCCTAATGCACAAAAAAATAAATGAAAACAAATATGCAACTCACAGCCAATTACATAGCTACTCCACAAGAAGGTGTAATTGAATTTTGCCACACTATCTGAGGTTAATTAAATCTAGAAACAGCATCAGTTACTACGGAATATGGTTTTTTAATACCCCATATCCAACAGCTAAACTGTAAGCATTCTATTCATTTGAGAATTTTAGTCACTTTGATCTGTGTTAGTTCTCACCTTGTGTACGCTTTTTGTATTCGATTTGTTTTTTGTCTCTATTATGATATTTTATGAATTTTACCTATAATATCTTATGTTTTATTCGATATTACTTCTTTCATTTTTCTGTATCTATGCCTTAACTTGTGTAAAATACTTATTGTATACTAGCACCAATAAACTATTATTATTGTTTTTTCTTATGTTATTTACCCTACCAGCCGTGGTCCTCTCTGTAGTGTCTATTTTAAGATGCTCTAACAGACCCCAGAACGAGAAGCATGTGACCCTGTTATATCCATTTCCGTGTAGTCCACTCAAATTAGGAAAAGAAACGCCGTTTCAGAGAAAAATTTTGTAAAAACAGTAGTTTCTCTGTATAGAAAATAAGTAGGTAGTCAACTATAGCAGATATTCATGAATAAAATAAAATTTGGTAATATATATATATTCGAAGAAGTTTTTTAAAATAACATTTAAATAAAATACATGTTATTATTATTTGATTGATAAAATTGTTATTATCTTTTTTTGTTTTTTCTTCCTTTTCCATAGTTACTTGAGCTTAAGGTGTGACTTATATTTACCCAGCAAGTGAACTGATCGCCACATCAACTTTTAGAACAATTTTTTGTTTAGGCGCAGCAAAAAGGACATGATTTTTGGGATATATACATATATTATATACGTTTTTCGTGTTTTTTTTTCATTTTTCAACCGAACCTCCATCAAAAACTGTTATTATTATTAATACTCTGAAACAATTGCTCTGACAAGAGAATTCCTGATATGAAAATGGATTCGGTGGAATAGCTTCCGATTTTGATATCCTTTATATTATAGGACTTTGATCAATAGTTGAAAATGTTTATATAATGACGGAGCTTAGTTGTTTCAGCAATGTCCAGCTGAAAAGGGACTTAATGCCTTTTAGTAATAAGCGCCCCAGTTATATTTTTAACTAAACAGATTTTTATTCACTGTTATTAACTCCGATTAAAGAACTTATATCTTCTTTAATCGGAGGCTATTAATCTAACATTTTCCTATTTATAAATGTTTCTACTCGAAAACAATTAATTATCTCCAGATCATGCTAATTTAGGTAGCGAACCTGTGTGCAGTTTAGTGCTTTTCTGTTTATGGAAACTACTGTGTTATTAATCATTTCCTGACTTTGGCCATACTATACATTGCGACAAATAATATAAATAAATTAACTTCATTCATTATTATTAATTACATCACGATCATATAATATATATAATATTTATTTCATACATATGTTTTATAAATAACTTATTATATTAATGTGTCATGCACGTACGGACAACAAACTGTTTTATTAGAGCGGGGTTAACAAATTACAGATAACATCAAATATTCAATAAATTTGTTTTATTTTGAATTCCCTTTACATTAATTTTCATTAATTGGACGATTCTGGTATACAGCTAAATGTAACGAAATATAATTATATGGTTTCACTGTGCATAATTAAAATCATTCGTTTTGATTAAACGGGCGATGTTGTGAACGAACAAAATGCTAATTTCAATAAAATTTAATCATTCGCAATGGTCAGAAGCCAGACAGGTATGAATTCACTCCCATATTTCCTGTGCGTAGAGAGATACTTTAAGGAATATTTTTAGGATAAATATTTTATTGGATATGTAAACCAATTTACAATTAGTTTAATTGGTAATGTGGTCAAACAAAACAGTAAAACATAAAATTAATGAAAATGTCTTATAATTGAGTTTTTAAAAAAATTCAATGTGTAATCATTGATTTTGGAAAACGACTTCTCGACTTCTTTCTTACTATATCCAACATTCAGCATGAAAAACAATAAAACAACCACTCTTTATATATATTGACAAGTCGTTTCGTGGGGGGAACTCTTGTTGATCTTCTATTTTGGTCAGACTTGCACCAATGGTATATGAAAGAAACGAATGTTTTTCTTTGAAAGTTATCCACTGAATACCCAAAATAAATTTTTTTAACAATGATGTAAGCAGAAATAATAGGTATTTATTTTTTATAGTAATTATATATTATGTTTTCATTGGATTTTTTAACTCTCTTGTTGTTCATTATTATGACTCTTTCTTAACTTAAGAAGTATATTTGTGGTTTTATTTCACTAAAGTTCTGAGGAAGAGTAAAATTTTATTCGAAACGTCGACAAGTGGAAATAACCTCGTTTATTTTCTTATCCGATATACCGACTAATTCCAAATTGAAAGCTTAGATACGGATACTATTATTGAATTGATATTGGATAATATAATATGTCATATTATGAATTGCAATTAAAATTATGATCTAAATTTCCCAATGGGATCTCGTACTCTTGTACGAGAGCATTGCACGCAAAAATGTACTTGTAATTTTATGTTTCCTTGTCCGTTCTCGGCTTGACAAAAGGCATCAATCAACTTTTAAATTGTCTCACTGTTCTATATAAAGGAATATTTTTATTTCGTTAGTAGGTATAGGATACACGCTCATATGGTTTTCATTTTTTCTGGCATGCTTTTTTATTTTTCTGCCAATATTTCTTTTTGCACGTTACTTTAAAAGACATAAAATGCCATATATAGAACAAAATTTATTATATATAAAGTCGATAAAAAAGCTGTGTAAAGTAATTTTTTTGTCTCCTGCATATTTCAGCAGAAAATCAGGGTGTCCTAACTGAAATCCTTTGGATAGCTTTAACGTCAAATATTTCACAAAAATAAAACATAATTATTGTTGTTTAAATGATATTAATTAATAATTCTTTAACTGATTACCCATAAACTAGTTTATAGGTAATCAGTTCGGGTATTGAATAGAATTGTCTCTATCTCCTTTACCTAAAAACAAATGTGTTTTTCTTTCCCTGGTCTAAATCTGGATTAAGCAGAAAATGATATTAAAAAGGTGTATTTGTGAATAGATTTGCTAGAAGTGAAGCTGAGATAGATAATTATTAATTAATATCGGAATACACTGATATACCACGACACAAGCTGTCACTAGTAGAAAATGTACTTCTTATAATATCCATTATTTAAGGAATTAGCAGTGTCTCTTAAAGCAGTTAAAGCAATATTAATGGTATAAAACTAAGATAAAGTCAAATACATTAAAATATGGTACATACTTTATATTAAAAGATTCTGAAATTCTTTTAGTGATTTGTGTAAGTAGCAGATTTTTTAAAATTACACCAATAATTACCAAAAAATATTTTCTTACCATTAACCGGTTATTCTAAAGTATAGTTCTTTACCTGAAACAAAATAAGCATGTTAGTATGGGAATGGTACGAATGCGTAGAAGGGCCACTAGTTTCTTTTTAATTACGGGTTTAATTTCGAAATTCCGACTTTAATCTCGGAATTCCAATGTTAATCTCGGCATTCCGACTTTAATATTAGAATTCCTACTTTAATCTCAGAATTCTGACTTTAATTTCGAGATTTCCTAACGAACGTATCTTCAAATGAAATTATAATTCTGACTTTAATTTAGAAATTCCGAGATTAAAGTCAGAATTCCGTGATCAAATTCGGAATTCCGAGATTAATGTCGAAATTTCGAGATTAAACTGAGAATTAAAAAAAACCATCACCTTTGTAAAAAGGTACACAATGTTTTAAAATAGATCGTTTCTTTTGTTTTATGCAAACTGCTCCTTAAATGTTTATTTATTTATTTATTTATCAACTTTGAGATACAAACAGAATAAAAATTCCACAAAAGTACCCACTAGGTATAAATAAGCATTTAGTGAAAAAATAAATAAGAAAGAGAATATATATAAAAAAAAGGTTATAGATAAATTACAAATATTTAAATAACATTTAAATGAACAGACCTTATTATAATGACTAGCAAAACTATGACAATAAGAATTTAAAAAAATTGTTACAATTAACGGTTATACAGTGTCTCAAAAGCACAAAGACACTACTCCATCCTCGACGCAGCAGAGTCAAGGACACCACTGGGTCCCAAGAATTTGAGAATCCAATAGGGTCCCCAGTCCCACAACGCCGAAAACGCACCCGCATCCCTGAGCCACTGAGGCACCGATATATCAAAACACATTAACAAATAACGAAAAATATTCAAGAAACATTGAGAAACATCTTTTTTTAAACGGTTCTTTAGAGAAAGTGACGTTGTTCCAAATATGTCAATTTCAGCACAATAATTATTGAAATGTCTTACTATGCGACACAAAGGTAAATTAAGGCTCAAGTTTGTGCGACTAAAAGGCTGCATAAATAAATTATTATTTCTAAAATGCCTAGTTGGAGTGTACAAATGAATAGATGATAATAAATTTGAGCAGTCTATCAAGTTGTTTAAAATTTTGTGTAATAATAGTACATCAGTAATAATACGCCTATCGTAGAGAGATACCAATTTAAAACGTATTCTTAAAGTTTTATAATTATTAATAGTTCCATGTAAACTGAAACTACTTGCCAAAAATTTTAATAATTTATTTTGGATATTTTCAATTCTGCTTATGTAACATACGTATTGTGGGTTCCAAACTGATGAGACAAAATTTAGTTTACTATGTACAAATGCATAATACAGATATAATTGAATTCGGATTCTTAAAGTTTCTACAATTTCTGATAATAAAGCCCAGCATTCTGTTAGCCGCATTGATCATCTTATCTATATGTGGTTGAAAAGATCATTTTTTATCTAATATAACACCTAAGTCTCTCACTTCACTTACTGTCTTGAGGTTTTCGCCATTTATATTATAATTACAATTTATAATATTACGATTCTTTGTAAAAGTTTTTGAGCAACATTTTTCAATGTTAACAATGATATCTTTTTGTGTACAATAAGCACTTAGTCTGTTTAAATCACTTTGAATCTTATCGCAATCCTCAATTGAATTTATTGCAAGAAATAATTTTAAATCATCAGCATACATTAAAAAATTGGAAAACATAGATATTAAAGAGGAGCGGTCCAATGTGGCTTCCTTGAGGAACGCCAGAAGGTACATTAAAAGGATCAGACTTATGTCCAAGAACCGTAACTATTTGTGTTCTATTAGAAATGTATCAATAGATCCAACGCAGGATGTCGCCCCGTATACCAACTTCAGCTAACGATAACATTAGTTTTGAGTGGTTAATTCTATCAAATGCCTTGCTGAAGTCAGTATACACGGCGTCAACCTGCGTGCGATTATCCATAGCATGACCTATATATTCCGAATAACAGATCAAATTACTTTCAACAGAACGTTTAGGAAAAAACCCATGTTGTTCGTTTATAATTAAATTCTTAACTTCACTTAGAATAATATTATGTACAAATAACTGTAACATTTTGCCAAATATACTCAATTTACTGATAGGATGAGATAATTCGTTACATAATTCTTTGCACCACCTTTGTGAATTGGTATCACAAATGTCATTTTTCACTTGTCCGGAAAATGGCCTATTTTTAAGGACATATTAAAAATAATTTTCAAAGGAATACATAAACTTTCTTTACATTGTTTAATGAAATAAGGAGATAAACCATCTGGGCCCGGTCCTTTTTTTATGTTCAGTGAATCGATAGAACTCTTTATCTCTGATGTACTAATATAATCATGATTGGACTGTGCATTAGTAAAAAAATTGCTAGGTAAAGTATCATTATCATAATTACTGTATACACTACTAAAATTATCATAAAATAAGGTACAAATTTCAGATTGCCCATAAACAGCCTCATCATTGTAAAGCATACCAACTGGAATATTATTGTCACATTTCTTTTTATTTAAAATAAATTTCCAAAATATGTTCTTATTACTAGATATGTCTGATTCAACATTTTTAATATAATTGTTATAATCTTATTTAATCAATTGTTTAGATTTTGCCCTTAGAATGGAAAATCTTTCATAATCCGATACATTACTGAATTTTTTTCATTTTTTGTGGATTTTGTTCTTCTCTTTAATAATTTTAATGGTCATAACTCTAAAATAAGTAGGAAATTCAGTGCTTTTTGGTTTATATACTGGTACAAACATATTTATTTTAAATTTTCATAGAAAATATCCATAATAATTTGCAAATTATGATTAGCGAAAATTGTTAGAGGACATTACAAATTAAGTATGAAATTGACATTTTTTTCTTTGTACTCTTCATAAATGTGAAAACGAAGAATATATTTCATTTGATTGGCACATTTCTAAAACCGTAAATATCGCTCGTAGATAAAACAAATTAGTCATCGAACTTTCAAAATGTCCGTCTGTCCACGCGTCTTACAATCACATTAAAGTTTCTTTTTAAAGTCAATTTATATTTTAAATATTATGGTTCATATCTGCTTAGGTAGACTTTATAGCCTGCTAGAAATTTTAAAATTAAGTATACCCGTCTCCGATCGAATACCCGTAGTTTCGAAAGAAATCTGTATTTTTCATGTACTACTGCATTCATATCATCAATACGTTATAACGATGCAGAAAACTATTACGCACATTTCGTATAGAAAACTTTTCTTTACATCAGATTCTTCCACCTGACTCACTTTGAGCTTTCGCGATCTTTATTGAACTTCTCCTTGACTTACTCCCCAAACTTAACATAACTTCCTAATGTCTTCTCGCGGAGTTCGTTATGCGTGTATACAAAACTTCCACAGCAGTTGTTTTATAGCCCTCTCACTCATTCGAGTCGCGTGTACAACACGTTACACAGCGTCACGTGACCATTTTTACCACATACACTGGATTAAAATCTGTAAGCCACACTGAAATTCAGCCATCGTGGGTAACAGTGGCGGCTGGTGAAATTTCAATATTTTTTTTCTCGTCTGTGGCGCATGGGACCCATACGAAACTTGAGAAATAACATCTAGAGAAGCACTTCTCTAATGACCCCTAAAAAATTTTGAAAAAGCAGTTTGCGAAAAAATTTTTGAAAATTCGCTAGCCTCCCCTGGGTCTACTTTTATTTTTTTTTGTCATATGCATTTGACTTTTCATAAAAATGCATCGACAGATTTTGGAGTTTGTGAAAATATTTTCATTACTAACTGAGATACAACGAAATGAAATATTGTAATTTGTTAAATTGTAAATTACAAAATTTCAGTTTATTGTATTTCAGTTAGTAATGAAAATATTTTCACAAACTCTAAAATCTGTCGATGCATTTTTATGAAAAGTCAAATGCATATGACAAAAAAAAATAAAAGTAAACAGGGGTCCCTAGACCCAGGGGAGGCTAGCAAATTTTCAAAAATTTTTTCGCAAACTGCTTTTTCAAAATTTTTTAGGGGTCATTAGAGAAGTGCTTCTCTAGATGTAATTTCCCAAATTTCGTATGGGTCCCATGCGCCACAGACGAGAAAAAAAATATTGAAATTTCACCAGCCGCCGCTGGTGGGTAATTTTCCATATCGTGGAGAAAAACAACTTAAAATTTATAAAAAGTCTAAAAGGGGAGAAAAACAAAAAATATATACAGAGTGTCACTGGATGGAGTTGCCCATACCGCAAATGGATCCAAATTTTAATTTTAAAGTCCCTCTTTATAAGAAATTTGCTTGTTATAAAAGTTTGACCTGCCTGCGTTAAGAAAATTTAACTTTTTTATGCAGGGCGCTAAAAAATTTCAAATATATGAATTAAGAGTCAAGTATTTATTTATAATTTTTAAAGAAAATTCCGTTTGAGGAAGTTACTTATAACAATTACTTTCTTAATCACAATCCAAAATTTTAGAAAAAATATTATTTTTTAAAAACAAAAAATTTTAATGTTTAAATAAAATATAGTATAATTAACAACTAAATGTTTCAATTAACTAAGTTTTTATTAAACATGAGAACCACCAACTTCTACGCACTTTTGTAATCCTCTTTTAAATAAATCGTAAACAAAACTAATCATATCTTATTTATACTTCTGCGGTAACTTCAAATCAAATTATTTCTTTTATAATTTCAACATCATGGGCTAAATGATCATTATAAACTTTTAAAATTCCCAAAGAGAGTAAACCGTTAGTTCAGGGGACTGACTAAAAAATTTTGAAAAAGCAGTTTGCGAAAAATTTTTTGAAAATTCGGTAGCCCTCCCCTGGGTCTAGGGACTCCTGTCTATTTTTATTTTTTTTTCGTCATATGCATTTGACGAATTGAAATATTGTAATTTGTTAAATTGAAAATTTTTTCGCAAACTGCTTTTTCAAAATTTCTTAAGGGTCATTAGAGAAGTGCTTCTCGAGATGTTATTTCCCATATTTCGTATGGATCCCATGCGCCACAGACGAGAAAAAAAAATTGAAATTTCACCAGCCGCCACTGCTGAGCCGGCCAGTGAATGGAGTCAAATCTACCTACCCAACCCATCCATTTTTGAGGAAAATATCAACAGTTTATTTCGAACCTGCACTGACGCATGCGGGGATATCTGTCCTGTTGAAAATAGGTTTTGCGTCTGTATTCTAAATTTCCTTCTCCAAATTCTGACCAAAAGTAAGTATTCAATATTTCTAAGTATGAATGTTGGTTAATATTTTCTAGAAAAAGATTAAGACAATTTTTATTCAGATTTCTCTGACATATGTTTCGGTTTCGCGACCATTATCGAAAAGTTATAAAAACTAGCTCAAAAATGAGCGCGTATAAAATATATATTTTAAAACATTATGAGACTGGAAAGGGGAAATCTAATTAACACTTTATTGCTTATTTCTAATGTAATACGTGTTACTAGCAACTTAATTTTAGTTTCTAGGTATATTTAATTACTTCCACGTCCAGTGGAAGTATAGTAACGACAAAAAAATTTTTAAACATTTTTATTGTTCAGATAGGCTTAGAATGTCATGAAACGTCGAGATTTTAAGTTTGAGCGAAAAAAAATTTCTGTCTGTCGGTCTGTAACTTTTTTTGTGCGCACGTTTACTCTGGAACCGTTTGAGATATTGACTTGAAATTTGGTACACATATGTACTTTAACGAGATCTAGAACTGGATTATATTTTCATTTTCTCCCGTCGAAGGGTTGGGGGGTGAATTGGGGTAAATTTGGGGTAAATAGGTAAATCAAGCAGGTAAGAGTTCATAAAATTGGTATTTAGTATATACAAGAGAAGCTAAGGTCTCAAAAAAAATTTTGGCAGTAGTCACCCCCATTACCACCCCCACCATTATTAAAGGGGATGAAAAAAAATTGTGATTTAGTGTGTGTACAAGAACCAGAAACCTCAAAATATTTTTTTATTTTATCCATCCCCACTACCACCCTCTATCACCACACCCACCCCACTACCGATGTGGGGTATCTTTTTATGGGTTTTTGGGGTAGAGGATTTCAAATATCATATTATTAAAGTTCCATAAACAATTATTTCCACATAAAAAAATTTTTCGTTGTGAGTGACTTGGATAGAAAATCTGGATGTGGAAGTAGTGATTCCTTGGGCAGCGGTTTTTTAACTGTAATACGGTGTCTGTTACTGGGATATTTTGAAATTTAATTTGTGTATTTCTAATATTTTCTGTTTATTTAAGGCCTTCTTGATCTCTAGAATTTCAAGCATATCTAACATATTTCGTTTATACACATTGTGTAAAAGTTTAACACTACTACTGTCGAAAAAACGATTTTGGTCTATGCAATGCTCTGCGAAACCCGTTGATTTTATGCGCTCTGAAATAAACTTTTAATGTTCATTTACCCTTACGTCTAAGCTTCGATCACTCTGACCTAAAAAAAAAAAAAAAATCTAGGAGTTCTAAAGCATGCTGATCAATAATATTACATTAGTTTTTCAATAAAATACAACGGGCCCGCTTTACACACACAGGCCGGCGTGCCTGCCAGGAGGTGACGTCATATTACTAACCTCTACCTTGGGAACGTTTCTTAGCCTCGCTGCATTGGGGTCATTTCTATTACGAATAACTGGCAATAGTATATTGTAATACAAGTGTGGCAAGGGCTTCATTGCAAAACGATGTATGAAAGTATACGAGTTTTGCACTGAAGCTTGCAACATGTGTGTTACATACCATTTTTTCTACGGCTGTGAAGTTATTTCCCTTAAATTCTTTCCAAAATTTTAAATTTGCTGCCTGTCAGATTTTATTTAAAATGATAAAGATGAAGTACTGCTCAAATGGTTGTCATGACTTACAAACAAAACGAATCGTTTTTTGCAAAAATAAACGTTTATATATAAATTGACTTTCAACACAATCGTAGAAAATAATATATTGTAATACAAGTGTGGCAAGGGCTTCATTGCAAAACGATGTATGAAAGTAGGAACACGAGTGCAGCGAGTGTTCCTATCATACGAGTTTTGCACTGAAGCTTGCCACATGTGTTACATACTATTTTTTCTACGGTTATGAAGTTATTTTCCCAAAATTTTAAAATGATAAAGATCAAGTACTCCTCAAACGGTTGTCACGACTAACAGGCCAAACAAATTGTTTTTTTGCAAAAATAAACGTGTAAATATAAATAGACGTTCACGGCGTGCAGCAAAGTGACAATTTCCGCAGTCATTTTAAAAAAGAAAATTTGGCTTTCAACACAATCGTAGAAAAAAAAAAAAAAAAAAATATATATATATATATATATAACAATCTAAATTTAGTAGGGCTTCGAAGCCCTACTAAATTTAGATTGTTCTTTAACTAGTCGGACGTGACTATCCTTCATTATATATATATATATATATATATATATATATATATATATATATATATATATATATATATATATATATATATATATATATATATATATATATATATATATATATATGAAGTGACGGTGAGAGGTAAACTCTCATATGGTCAGATGCTACTATACGTCGGACAAATGTCACTGACGTATAGCGACTTGCTTTTTTGCAAGTACCAAGAGCGGCGACCTCTAGCCTTAGTGGGCTATACTCACTGTTTATGAAATCGGATTTGAAGGAAACAACTACTCAGCGGGCAAATACCCCGACCTGCATTGAATTACACCTTCAAATCGTGATCAGTAACCAACTATCATTTGACTATTCCTAACCAGACATATACCGGTTTCGAACTTATTATGTTCTCATCAGTATGCCATAGGTCATGGAACAGACAAATGATAGTGGTCAACTTGCTAGTCTTATACAAAAAAGCAAGTCGCTATACGTCAGTGACATTTGTCCGACGTATAGTAGCATCTGACCATATGAGAGTTTACCTCTCACCGTCACTTCATTTGATTCAGTTTGTATAAGACTAGCAAGTTGACCACTATCATTTGTCTGTTCCATGACCTATGGCATACTGATGAGAACATAATAAGTTCGAAACCGGTATATGTCTGGTTAGGAATAGACAAATGATAGTTGGTTACTGATCACGATTTGAAGGTGTAATTCAATGCAGGTCGGGGTATTTGCCCGCTGAGTAGTTGTTTCCTTCAAATCCGATTTCATAAACATTGAGTATAGCCCACTAAGGCTAGAGGTCGCCGCTCTTGGTACTTGCAAAAAAGCAAGTCGCTATACGTCAGTGACATTTGTCCGACGTATAGTAGCATCTGACCATATGAGAGTTTACCTCTCACCGTCACTTCATTTGATTCAGTTTGTATAAGACTAGCAAGTTGACCACTATCATTTGTCTGTTCCATGACCTATGGCATACTGATGAGAACATAATAAGTTCGAAACCGGTATAGGTCTGGTTAGGAATAGACAAATGAGAGTTTACCTCTCACCGTCACTTCATTTGATTCAGTTTGTATAAGACTAGCAAGTTGACCACTATCATTTGTCTGTTCCATGACCTATGGCATACTGATGAGAACATAATAAGTTCGAAACCGGTATATGTCTGGTTAGGAATAGACAAATGATAGTTGGTTACTGATCACGATTTGAAGGTGTAATTCAATGCAGGTCGGGGTATTTGCCCGCTGAGTAGTTGTTTCCTTCAAATCCGATTTCATAAACAGTGAGTATAGCCCACTAAGGCTAGAGGTCGCCGCTCTTGGTACTTGCAAAAAAGCAAGTCGCTATACGTCAGTGACATTTGTCCGACGTATAGTAGCATCTGACCATATGAGAGTTTACCTCTCACCGTCACTTCATTTGATTCAGTTTGTATAAGACTAGCAAGTTGACCACTATCATTTGTCTGTTCCATGACCTATGGCATACTGATGAGAACATAATAAGTTCGAAACCGGTATATGTCTGGTTAGGAATAGACAAATGATAGTTGGTTACTGATCACGATTTGAAGGTGTAATTCAATGCAGGTCGGGGTATTTGCCCGCTGAGTAGTTGTTTCCTTCAAATCCGATTTCATATATATATATATATATATATATATATATATATATATATATATATATATATTTAACGTTACATTAGTTCTTAATACCAATAAATCTATCATTTCCAATTGAAATTAAAATCTTATGGACATATCTTTTATTTTTCTGATATGGTTTTTGACAAATACATGTAATTGCCTATAACTTTTATTTTGTAACTTTTTTACGTAACTCCAAAAATAACGAAGTTGATGTGTGGTTCTAATATTTGCGTGACCACCCTGTACCTATTGTGTCGAAAATATGGGAAAATTTAAAAAAACAGTGTGGCGAAAAAGGAAATTATTGAGTAACGGTGTGGGGAAATTCCTCAAAATATTTGGTAATATTGAGTCACTATTACTATCAGTCCATTTTACATTATTATATATACAGTGCGATGGGCCCCATGTGAGTTGAGTCGTCAGATAAGGGTGTCTTGAGACTGGACACTTGCCAACGTACTAATTTAACAGCAGTAGTAAATAATTTCGTTGTCTAAAGCGCAAATTGGAGAGATACTAATTATTGAGCACAGGGGGACTAAAACGTATACAGACATAATTCAGTATATTTATTAAGTTAACGATTATCCAATCAGAGCTGAGCTGATTTAAATAATCTCATTAGAATCAACTATTTATCTTCTATCTGATCTGGATAGGGATGTAACCACCCCTAACTTTTTTCAAATGTAAGGGCACATCAAATGACATCATTTGAGAACTAATTCGACAGAAATACAATGTAGTTTTTATTTTCTAAATATTCGAAGGGGTAAAGTAAGGAATAAAAAACTAAAAACTTACATTTTAAGTTAAACCCTGTTTAATGTATAAGATGTTCATAATGTGTACCATCTTTCTTCGCAAAAATCCAGTCGATCATACTCATACATAACTCATCCTTTGCATTTCCGGTGAGATTATCCTAATTCCATGACTGATACGTTGCTGAAGGACCTCAATGTTGTCCAGTTTTGAAGAAATCAAAAGGAGTAAGGTCGGCAGATCTTGCCGGTCACTCAGTTGAATGTCTTTCATTTCACCAATTTGGGAAAATTTCGTCTAAATACTGTAGAACGCCGACAGCTTAGTGCGATAGAGCTCCATCTTATTGATGCCAAAGTCTTTCGTTGGGTACGTTTGGATTTAACTGATTGGAAATGAAGCCGCCAAAAAAGTAAGATGTGTTGATTCAGTTAGATCATTGCTGAAGAATATTGGCCTTACTACTCGATCACTAAGTATCCCAACCCAAGCATTTATTGTTTATGGGCACTGTGTATGAGTTTTCCGCATTCAATGAGGGTTATTGTCAGACAGTTTTTTCGATCAACTTCACCATGTAAGGCGAACGTACTTTTATCTGGAAAAAGTGTCAATTGCAAAGATATTTGGTTACGGTTAATAAAGTGCAAAATTTGTTCGCCAAATTTAATTCTGCGATCAGGGTATGGTTGATTTATTGTCACGGGCCAATTACCGAGCTGAAGTCACCGGATTTTCTTGAATAGTTAACGACTCATTCAACAATAGTATCATCCCCAACAAGAAACACCCACTCTCGGTATCCTGCCTTAATTTTACTACTTGTATATCTTGGCTAATATGTGGTAAATTAGGATGCTTTTGTCTAAATAATGGAGCAACCTCAATCTGAGTTCGGCACCTTTCTCTATATCTCATCATCATTAAAATCTCGACATGAAAGACTTCTATTAAATAAGCTATTTTTTCAACTAGAGATTATAAACTTACAAATATTAATAACCGATTTGGTTAAAAATTTGTCAGAATTAGTTAGTTGGATATACAGTTAGAAACTAAGCCATTAGCAAATTCAATTTTTTTCTGTCCATCCTGCTGTAGAAAGTGCGTCGGCTTCCATATTATTAGGAAAGTTTACAATTTTATACAAGTTTCTATTATTTATTTTGATAAATTATGTTATTACAATATTTTATTTTCTAATTAGTTAAAAAATAGAGAACTACTCAAAATTAAGTATTTAACTAGATCATTAAGAAAAATAAAGTAAACAAGTCAATGATTTTTTACCTTTTGAGGAATTCTTCAAGTAAAAACTTTCAGTTTTATAATTGTTATATCCTCTTCTAATAATATTTATCTCTGTCTAGTAAATTCCAAATTGCATAATTATATTCAACTGTTACTGGAAACGAGTTCATATATTTAATTATATACCTAATTTAAAACATCTAGTTGCGGAAAATCCGAGAGAGCAATATGAAAACAGTAAATTATCTTTCAAGATAATCCTCACAGGTACTAAGGCAGATTTTTATATTTCACGACCTGAATAATGCCTTTGAATATTGCTTGTAAAAGAACATAAAAGAAATTTAACATATACTTTCTAAAATGTTGTTTAATTCTATGGATATAATTAGAGGTAAAAAAGAAACTTCTGGAACAGGCGCTCTGTGGAACAAAAACATGAAATTTAAGCTTTTTTAGTTTCGTTTGTTGTAAAGAGTAATGATTTTTTTTAGAACGGCGTACTTTGCAGAATACTCTGTTCACAGACTTTGCCATTTTATTCTCATTTGATGGTTTATTCAAAAGCACAAAATTATCGTATACTTGAGCAAAGTCTCCATGTATATGTTAAAGTTTTTTAAATAGTTTTGAGAAAGCAGATAATGAGTAAAACATATGCACCTTCTCGTTAAAGCTGATGTCTGATAGTATTTAACATCAGACACCGTTTCTGCGCATGAGATAATCGAAGAACTTTAATTTGGAGATTTCACGCATTACAAATTCTTGTTTTATATTAAAAAATTATTTTACATATATGGTGTATGAATCCTTAACTTGTAATCTTACCTTAATGTCCCAACCTGCATATTGGACCATGTATAACTGTAAACCATTTCCGAACTCTTTTTTTCTTAGCTTGGTAGTCAGCACCTGAATTTAGGCTGCTAATTCTCCGAACAACCTGTATGGAATTTATTTTTGAATTCCAAAGGTTGAAAAATGAGTTATTCTCTTTGCAATTCCCTCACTACTGTGGTATTATTTGAGAGAGATAAATATATTCATAAAATGCATAAATATCATTTATATCAAATGATGGCTATCATTTCCTGTTGTTTGGTAAGCTTTTTTATGAAACAACGGGTCGACATATTTTCTAATTTTTTGGCAGTGTCAATTATGGGTGCTTATGGCAGTAAAAAAGCCAATAATAATAAACGCAGAACATTTTTTATTTTGCGCATGCAATAAAAAGTTAATTTGCTTTGAAAACCAATTTTTATTGACGACTCATAAAGCGAGCGATAAAATTTTAATAGTACTGCCGTTGTTGGAAATTGAATAACTGTGTTGGCATGATTAACTTAATTACAATCGAAATTATTTACAATTTTCACATTGTCATCTTAATTAGGTTAATCAGTATGTATTCTGGTGAGGTTTAGTATAACTTATTTATCACCGCATGTGAACATTATAATATATAAGTGACATTAAATATTACCATAGTTTCGTAATTTGTATCATTTGTAATACACTGTGCACATGGAGTTAAGGCTATTCACGCTTGATTGCGCCTTTGCAAAAAAAAATTCCAACTGTACGGTTTTAAGAAGTCGAAAAAGTCATATTTCTTTTTCATCGAATTCTTGTTTTTGTCTAAAGATAAAATTAACTTTCATTATGTAGTTAATTGCTGAAGTGTGTTTGGAAAGTAATCTGTGGAGTTTGTTTGAACGAGACGGGGTATCATTTATCACAACCTAATGTCAATTAATTGGTATGCTCCACGCTGGCCTGTCTCAAGTTGATGTTGTTGCAAAATTAGAAATAAGCCAAAGCGTCATTAGTAGGTTTTGGAATCGGTTTTTAGAAACCAATTCTGTACAAGAACAGCCTAGAAGTGGTCTGCCTCATTGGACAACACCGCGATCGTTATCTTTGACTTGACAATAAGAAAGGAATTCTAGGCTTTACGCTTCTTAAGTAAGAAGCACCTTACGGGCAGCACATAGAATCACAATAAGTATTCAATCAGTTACACATTAGATTCAAGAAATTTGTCCTGGCAAGTTGACGTATATATCGAGCCCCTGGGTTAAGTCGAACTGATTAAGTAAAAGATTATCAAAACTTGGATATGAAATGAGGTTAAGTTTTATTCGGTGATGAGTATCGTTTCAGTTTGCTCGGCCATGTCATACGTCATGAGTTTGGAAGGGAGGGGAGAGATGCAACCAAAGATTTAGACAACCAAAGATTTAGACAACCCACAGCAGCTTTTAAAGGAGGCAGTGTTATGGTATGAGTAGGGCCGGAAGGATCATCCTCAAGAGGATAGCCGAGAAGACAGAAGAACTGAACATCCTCCCGGACGAACAGTTTGCCTACAGGACAGGGCACTCTACCGAACTCCAAGTGCTCCGCCCCACCGAGGAGATCACGAAGGGGTTCAACCAGAGACAGGTCCCGGCAACACTGTTCCTGGACGTCGCCAAAGCCTTTGACAGGGTCTGGCACGATGGTCTCCTAGCCAAAATGATGAGTATGGGTTACCCCATTGCACTCGTTAAGCTAGTGAGATCATACCTGCACAGAAGACAGATGAGGGTGAAGATCGTGGACAAGGTGTCCACGAATAGAACAATGGAGGCAGGAGTCCCCCAAGGCTCAGTGCTCTTCCCGCACTGTTCTCCATCTTCACATCCGATCTACCACGGATGCAGAGGACCTCCATGGCCCTCTACGCTGATGACACATCCCTGACAGCCAGATCCTGGAATGCAAGGATAGCCACCAGAAACCTCCAGGAGGCGGCCACCCTCTTAGAGCACTGGTGCAACCGATGGAAGGTAGCCGTCAACGCCGAGAAGAGCAAGGCGGTCCTCTTCAAGAAGGTAAGAAAACAAAACCCCACAGGTCACGTTTCCGTGTTTGGTGAAGACATCCAATGGCACGATTCCGTCAACTACCTTGGCGTGATCATGGACAAAGGCCTAACATGGAGACAGAACACGGATGCCATCCTCAAGAAGGCCAGGAGGACGAGAGCCTTAATCTACCCGATGACGGATAGACAGAGCAGACTCAACCTGAGGAACAAGCTCACGCTTATCAGGTCCCTCAACCGGCCTCAACTGTCGTATGCTTCGGTAGCATGGGGCTACCAAGCAAAGAGCTACCTTCAACAGATCCAGAGAGAGGAGAACGTCGCCCTCCGGACGGCAGTCAACGCATCCTGGTTCGTGCGCAACGAGGACATCTTTAGGGACCTGGAGTACACCCCGGTCACTGAAATCATCAAGGATAGAGCCAGGAAGATGGAAGATGTACGCCTTCGCTGAGGAGCATGGGAACCCACTGGTCAGGGAGGCTACTGACTACGACCCAGCAGATGCTCCGAGGCACAAGCGGCCGAAGGTGCAGATACTGGATAACGGGTGATTATAAAACATACCACCGTCCGATGAAGACACCCCACGGAAGAGACAGGACGATCACCCAACCACCCACTCAAGACCCTGCGGGTACCGGACAAATAGCCGTCCAGTACCTGTAGTCCCCCTAGCTTCGGGCAGACCGAAAATGCTACTAAAGCAGTTAGGTCTGCCCTTTCTCGAGCTACACATCTCATCCTTACCCTACCGATGATCCGGATGACAGGATGTCAATCGGCATCCTGTGTACCGGCAGTCACTCCAGCCAAAAACCCAAACCACCCCACTGACCGATAACTACCCCCCAGGGGGGACAAGCTGGCGAAGAAAAGAAGAATAAGACAGAAGAACGCCAGAAGAGGCCTTAGCCAGCAAGGTCCAACGAGTCAGGACCCAGGGAGGTGGGCCGAAATCGTCTGCACTGCTCACATTTGTGAGTGGGGCCGACGTAAAGTAAGTTCGCCCGCCCTGCACGAGGCTGGTCCCCGGTCTACAGCGATGTATTGGGGTAAAAAGGCAATAGTCCTGCCCGGCCCCAGTCATCCGAGACCGACATCTTTAGCCAAGAATATTGCCGGTATGAGTAGGAATATGTCTTGGAGGATACATCGATAAAGATCTACAGGAGGATCATGACAGAACAAATTTATGTCAATGATGTTATCAACAACATTGTGACAACTTTTTAAGCTGCTCTTACAGGAAATATTATTTTTATTAATGATAATGCACGCCAATATCGTACTCAGAAAATATACAATGTCCTTGAAACTCGCGAAATTGATCACGATACTCGCGTTTTTCTGATTTCAATCCCATGTGTGCAATTAGTTGGGTAGAGTACTTCGAAACAATCAATTGGCAGATGACATTAGGTAACTGTCAAATATTCTTTTTATCTTATGGGCACAAATCCAACAAGTTGTGATCAACATCATCAACGGCATGCTCAAATGTATACAAAGTAATTAAAGTGAGAGATAAGAATACAAGATATTTATGATAGCTTTAGAACATTATTGGTTCTCCACGGATAAACACTCCGTAAGACAAAATAGTTATTCCAAAAAGAGAAGAATTTGTCAATCCTCTTCCCCCCAATACGAGTTTTTATTTTAGACCGGTCCTTTTGTTCGTAATTTGTTTATTAATTATTTACAGATGAGACCGGCTCTTTATTTAGTGTTCTACTTTATTATGCATAATGTATCAAACACATGGCAAAAGGTTTCGTATCGATTCATTGAGTGAGACTGTGTCCCAGGTTTTCCTTCTTTTGAGTCTAACGACACTCAACTATCTACAAATATACGTTATTCTTTCTCTACAAAAAAAGGACCACGCACACAATACATGGGATTTCACGCAGCCGTCGATTTGGCTGAAAATTTGGTATGTTATAGTCCATAACTTCCTGATCAAAAGTGCTTATGGCAACAAAGCCTAAAATGTCCTAAATTTCGAGATATTGAAGGTCAAAGATCGTATGATCACTTATTAGAGCGATGGCGACTCAGTTCTTTGGTAGAAAGTCAAATTGGAGTAAGAAGGTGTCGTTGATTATGACACACTGACCTTTGACCTTGACCTTGACCCGTGAGTCATGGGTCAAAAGTCAAGCTAAAAAAAAACTGTCGGTACCTCTTTTTTATATGCCAGATAAATATTACTATGGTTGGTGTGGCACTTTAAGGTAACTTTGGCCGTGATCCATGAGACAAGGTCATAGATCTGTTCAAGGTCGTCGAGTTTTATACCAGAGTAATATTTCTAGGGTCAAAAAGGTACCTGAAGGTGACTTGATAGCTATAATAAGTGATAGCTCATACAACCTTTGACCTTCAATATCTCGAAATTTAGGACATTTTGGGCTTTGTGGCAATAAGCACTTTTGATCAGGAAGTATATATATAATTATATGCGAGGTTCCTACGACTGTCGCCGTTTCTCGCTTCTCAACGTCCAATATTTGCGATCTGTCCAATCGCCCTCCTGTAGACCTCTTGTTTCCATGGCTTCTTTAACATCGATCTTCCAACTCCTCGGCGGTCTACCTCGTTTCCTCCTTTCCAGTGGGTTCCATTTTCATATTTTTTTGGGCCATCTCTCTTCATTCATCCGTTGGAGGTGCCCATACCACATTAGTTGTTTGTATTCGATAGTATCTAATATCGTTCCTTCCACTCCTTCCTAATGGGGTCCGATCTTGTAAAGCGGCTGCTTCTTCGCCAGAAGTCCATTTCAAGGGACATTAATCGATCTTTATCTCTCTTTTTTAGCTCCCAAGTTTCTGATCCATATGTACTAATACTTTCTACGATGGTCTTGTATATAGCGGTTTTATTTTTCTTAGTGATGTTATCACTCCATAGTATTGAATTTAGCTGTCGGATCGCACGTTTTCCTTGTCCTATCTTATTCGTTATGTCTTCCCTACTATTTCCAGTTGAGGAGAACGTCACTCCGAGGTATTTAAAAGAAGTACAGTTTTTTATTATACATGTTCCAATGTCCAGATCACTGTTATGGACTATACCATACCAAATTTTTAGCCAAATCGACGGCTGTATGAAATCCCATGTATTGTGTGCGTGGTCCTTTATAACTATACATCTCTCACAACTAACAAATAAATACATTTTTCTGTTTTTCTTTCTGGTATTTTCTACCACATATATTTTCTTCTAAAAATAACGTCCGAAATAAATACATGTTTAGCAGGCACTGGAAGAATTATTACGGGAAAATAGAGGTACTTAATATTTTCAACTTCCATTTATCTTACCACTTCTTTTATTAAACATAGACTCAAACATATATAGACTTGAAAATTGTATATCACCACCACCATCGCTAAATAAGGAGTGAATGATAACAAAAGTAAAGATATTGAAATTCTGAATAAAACGTATGATCATATTCTATAAAACGATTTCAGCGACAAATATGCTGCTCGATTTACCAAACTGAGCCGCAAAATGTCTGTCCGCTTCAGTGCAGTATATCTAATCATGATTGAAACCTCAAACCGTACTGTCATACACAACAGAACGCTGTATGTCAGTTCACTATCAGCCGAAGAGTTACAAAATTTATTCTTTTATTTTTTAGCACCAGACTGGATGAAAATAATTTCATAAAAGTTTTAAATCGACTTAAAATAGTTGTTATTTGTCCTCTTTAACTTTGTTTTTGTTTGTTGTAGGAATTAGTCTTTGTTACTTTGAAGTAATAAATTCTGTGAAGATTTTTTATAGTTAAATGAAAGTGCATTTAATTTAATGACTACATCCTTCAGACTACCTGAGGTGATAGTTTTACATCTGCATTAATTTTTTTCTAAATTATGAAGACTTTATTCTATTAGAATTGTTAGTTCAATTTGACATTTAAACAAATCAATATAAGCTTGCCCAGATTAGGGCAACAATATACAGAAAGTAGGTAATTTCATAATAAATAAAAAGTATGTAAGTTGTGATTTGCTTAACACCTAAATAATATTCATTAATCAATATTGCTACTTATAAAATGTTTAAATTACCATATTTTACAATTCTTTGACGTAAAATTCAGTAAGGTATCCGCAAGAAAAATGTAACGGTGCACCTTTTGTTAAAAGAGTTTAAGCATTATAAAAATGAAATAAATCTCTGAGAGTTAATTTCAGATATTCAGAGATTTGGAGTTCAGTAGGCAAAATGGCAAAAACTATTAACAAAAGTCAGAAAACTATTTTTCGTTATTCTTTTTCAAATATCTTAATATCAAATTATAACCCTCATATTAAAATAAAGCAGAATAACGAACATCATCATACCGAGTCGCAACTTTTAAGTAAGAGGAATTTTATGTTGAGAAAATTTAAATAGAACTGGCTTCAGATGTTGGTGTTACACAATCTTTTCTGACAATTGAGACTAACTTGAACTTTGAAGATAGTGCCATCTTAATTGCAGTAAGTTAGGATGAGCTCATGTTGTCGAACATCCCAAAAGAGAAAAATGATTAAAAAGACAACGGGGAACTTGCCCATTTTTTTTTTATTTCATTAAAGTATGTATTTATGTATAAAAACACGCCACACCGAATATCAGATCTTAAATCGCAGTACTTACTTTGCAATAAATAATTAAAGTTGAAATCCTCGCCACTCCTCACGAAAAGCACTGTGACGTCACCGGGTGAAAACTAGTCTCGCGTGGTATTCAACAGATGGCGTACTTTAGCCATTCACCCTAATTAATAGATTGGGCGGTGGTTGGTTTTGAGACGTCCGCATATTCGGTCATAAGTCTTTTGTTTTTTATGCTTTAGGAAAAATATAAAAAGTGTTGGAAAATTCAATTAACTCTCTTTACATAAGCTGTCTACAAATTTTTCGAAAAAACCGATAATTATCGAGATATTCGAGGAAATGTAGGAAATTACACGTTTTCCTATAGAGTGTATGTAAATTTTAAAAAATAATTTTCCTCAGAAGCCTTTGTTTAGAAGGGCCGAGATTAACGGAGTGTCAAAATAGTACATGATATTAAGTGAACATCATAAATGAGATCGATTTCAGTTAATTACCGATTAATTACGGTGAGAGAATGGAGAAATTTTACCGAAAAAAAAAAGTCCCAAATCCCGCCCCCTTTAATTCTTTAATTTTTGTCGGAATTCAAAAAATAAAAAAAATTGTTTTAGCAAATTTAACCATATTTAAATTAATAATAATAATAACAATAATAACAATAATATTTATTTGCCCAAATTAAATTTACATTATTTCTTTACATATATAAATATGTACTAGAAAACAGCAATAAATGGCAAACAAATAGGGACATAAACCACAAAAAATGAACTTTGTCTGTGGTTAATCATACCATATTCCTCTGCTTTTCTATTGCTTAGATGACTATTATGTGGGACATGTAGTAATACATGTGAAGTAGAAGAAATAATTTACTAGTCTAATATAAAACTATCCTAAAAGTACAATTCATGTAATTTATTATTTTAAGATAATTAAAAATTAAAAATTGCGTATAAAATATCTTAAGTAGAAGGAAAATTTTACTATTCTAATATAAAACTATTCTAATATAAGAGTACAGTTCATGTAACTTTTATTTTAGAGTAATTAAAAAAGAGATATATAATAAAAGTTGAGATATGCTACACACACCCGCTTATTGTGTTTTAGATAGGTACTTACTTAATTCTATTAAGGGTAGGTATTTTTAATGTCAATGAGCTGGTGAGTGTATAATCTATTTAAATTCAGTAGCCATTTTTTTATTTTATTTTTAAATAGTTTTATAGAATTGGTATTTTTTATTTCATTTGGAACTATATTGTACACTCGTGGTCCCAGGTACATGAAACATCTTGTGTTATGGTTTTAGTTGCCTTTGGAATCCTAATTGAGTTTTCCATATACCTAGTTTTATAACTGTGATCAATCATTTGCTTGCATTTATTTCGTTTCTGTTGTATGGTTATGGTATAACAATAGAGCTGTCTGATATCTAAAGTGTTAGAAAGTTTATACAGAGAGTCGGTTGGATATGTTATTTCTTTCTTGTATATAATTTTTAGTATCCATTTTTGTACAATTTCCAAACCTTTCATGTGACAATTATATGCCCCTCCCCAAGCTATTATTCCACACCGTAATTGGGATTCAACAAAAGCGTAGTACAAAGTATAGATTTGCCCAATGTCTAGAATTTGTCTGAAATACTTGAATTTGGCTAGCAGGCTTCTGACTTTTCGACTTAATTTGTTAATGTGTTTATCCCATTTTAAAAAACTATCTATAGTAATGCCCAAATATTTAATTTCATTGACTGGCTCGATTTCAAAATTATCTTCAATTCTAAGGGAAGGGAGGGTGTCTATTTTGTTGATTGAAAAAGGCATATATTTTGTTTTATTACTATTAGCTAGAGAAGTGTTTTGGCGTAGGAGCCAAGATTAAAAAGTTGCCAACTGTAGAAGCTCAAAATTTGCGATTTTTTGCCGTACTTGGCCGACATTTCTGTAGTTATCTCCGAAACGAAAAAAAAAAAAAAATCAACAGTCTGGTGATAGCAAAAGATTCGTAGTGGAAAATACTCTTTGACCTTATTTTTTATTTTGAGCTAACTCCCACCGTTTCGGAGATATCTGCGAAAAATAGCAAAAAAACAGCTTATATTTCGGAGCCGAAAAAATTGCAAAAACATGCAATCTTGACACGTTTATATTTTTCGAAAAACACCATTGAGCGGCAGACGGCCGTACGATGTCGCGACGTAAAGAGGAAGTCTTCCAGATAAACCTGATCGTAAATTGCACGGCGAAATTCGAAAATTCGACTCACCACGAACGAATCAAAAGTAGCATTTTGTGACTTCAGAATATTGAAGATGTTTTTCCAACGAATTTTAGGTTAGGTTGTATTCACTGCTAGTTGTTTCTGACAAATGAGCATGAAAAAGCAAAATCGGTGTCGCTTGATGCTGTCATCCGACTTTCACCTTCTGACGTCACGTTTCAGGAGTGGGTAAAATCCGGCAGATTTTAATCACTTATATTTCTGGAGGAACTTTTTTTTTAAATTTTTTGTTGCCTATGGGGTTTTTAATGATGTTAGTTTACGAGTTTGAGTATTTTAATTCAATTTTATTTTTTGGGCAAGTTTCTTATTAGATCATAACTAAACAAAAATAAATAAGGCACAACATGTGGCGCCCAAAGATTTTTCACTTAGAAAAATATGTTTATGTCCAGGTCATGAGAGTGAAAGTATATTATGGTCATCGAAAAGTGTACCGAAAATAAAAGTATATTTTTGGTTTTGGAAAAAAATATATCATACTCTTTCGATAATGCGCCAAAATTGGATACTCCATCCACCATGAATCACCCTGTATATCGTTGAACTCTATGATATAATCACTAAAAGAAGCCTTAAAGCTAACCACTAGTGTCAGAAAAAATAAAATATTTGGGTGAAAATTTTTGAGGAATATATATCTATAGTTTGTAGAGATCTATCTATTTGGTTCCTCTTCTCTTGTTCTGGGAACTTTTCTACGCCTTTTGTTTCTAGTTCTTCCTTCACTTCTGTATGACTCAGCTGCGGATTTAATATACTGATATTAATTCTTTGATCTTTATTATCGTATGCGGAACTTTTTTGATTTCTTCAGTGTAAAGTTTATTTCCAGTTTGAGTTTTGTTGAGAGTTATCGATATAGATTAGTTGATACATCAATTTTGCTTTAAAAAATTATTAAGGCATTTTTAGTAAGATTATTATGAAAAAAATTAAAGCTATAATCGGGCGCTGCCGATTACCGTATACCTATTCAAACAATACTTTGAGTAAGATACAATTCAAATTCATTTAAATTGTAGAAACAGTTTTCCAACAATAAGAATTTTAGCCGGTTTTTAAATCTAAACAAAGGGCATAAATTCCTAACTTTTCTAGGTACCTAACATGTTAAAGTAATTGGGTCCCGCGTAATCCGGAGTTTCTTATAAAATGTGTGCTTAAATCTATCAATATGTATGCTGTCCTTTTTGCGCGTTGGATAGGAATGGAGGTTACAATTTTTTAAAAAGTTATCTATATTTTTATGGGTATGCTGTAATAATTTAAAAATTTATATTCCCGTAAGAGTTAGAATTTTTTTACTTTTAAATGTATTCCTACATGTCTCATTATAGGATAAACCAAATATAAGACAAATTTTCCTTTTTTGTAGGATAAAGACCCGTAGCACATCCGTAGCTTGTCCCCATGATACAATATTATAGGAGATTGAAGAATACACCGTGGCATAATAGAAATTCATAAGAGATTTCTCGTCAAGAGACTTTTTTAAAGTAGCTAAAGACGAAGTCAATTTGGTTACCCCAGCCTAGTTAAACTAATGTTATTTATATTAAAATTTCGATTCAGATCTTGCGTTTTGTAGGGATTAGTAAATTCAGTTCATACTGTTTTACCCAGGTTAATGATTAGGTGATTTCTTGCATACCACTCTGTGAAAGATTTAAGTATCCTAGTTTTAGAATGTTAACGTCGTCTCTGGTTTTTGCAGATATTATCATTGTTTTGCCATCAGCTACATAAACAAAATCCCTTCCTTTATATAGGATGGTAGCTCATTCATGTACAACAGAAACAACAACAGTCCTAGTACGCTTCCCTGGGGCGTACCAAGCTCAACATCAAATTGGTCATAGTAGAAATTTTTAATTTTTACTACTAATTTTCTATGTGTTACATATGTGATAATCCAATCATTAATTGGAATTTCCATACAGTTCAGTTTTTTAGGCGCGGGATAAGTCGAAAAAGACTCCCACTACCATATTTCCAGTATCTAGCTTGTTAATTATATGTTGCGTAAGTTAATTTGTGGTTGTCTCAGTTCGTCGGCTGAGAATTATACTGTTCTATCTCCACATAACCTAATTTTGAGAAAACTGGCGGTCCCAAAGAGATAAACTGATACTTAATAATAAAAAAAACTGTGTTTATTAATTTCTATTTACAGAGACCTTTGCCACATAATATAAAATTTATTGAAGACATTAGCTTATCGAGCAGCACTAAACTACTCGGCACTCATTTAGATAGTAAATTGTCATGGGATCTACATATTGAACATGTCTGTAACCAGTTAAATAAAGCCTATTTTGCCATTCTGCAACTAAAAAGCACACTAAGTGAATCCGGACTTTTAAACGTTTACTATGCACTAGCTTATACACATATATCCTACAACATATTATGCTGGGGAAGTGCTAAAGAGAGAGTCTTTATCTGTCAAAAGAGGATAATACGATTAATATTTAATATGGGTTATAATGAGAGTTGCAGAGTAACATACAAAAACAAAAAAATCCTCACGGCACCATGCATTTTTATGTTTAAATGCCTCTGTTACATAAAAAAAAATATGGACCTCTTTGTCAAAAGAAATCAGTATCATCCATATAACACATGGCATGGTGATTTGTTGAGCATACCAAATCACTTGACGACAACATTTAAACACTCTCCACGTTACAACTGTATAATAGTATTGTTTAATAACCTACCACAGGAAATCAGAATGATTTCACAGTATAATAATTATAAAAACGCAGTAAAAGACTTGCTTTTACAAGGTGGTTACTATAGTACAAATGAGTATTTTAATAGGTAAAATTAGGGACCGAAATTATCCTTGGATAAACTCATAAGTGTTTGTGTATGATATAATTTGTGCTATGTTCTTTACTTACATGTTTTATGTTATCTTATACAATCTGACTAGTCATTACATAGTTTTTTGTTTTTGTTTAATTTTAATTTTATATTGTAGTATTATCTATTTAATTGTTTATTTTATAATATCCTACAAAACTGACTTGCCATATGTACATTTCTGTATCTCAGTGGTGAATAAAATTATTATTATTAAAAAAAGAATGTTTAAATTGCGGTATCTTTGACGCCAAAGGTATCTTTGACTACATTGTTACTGTATTTCGTTTGAACTAATTTTCTGAACTTAGGGCGATGTTTGTTTTTAATTATATCTGAGCGACTTAATATTTAAAAAAACATTCAAATTTGGCAAAAATTGGATATAGAACAAAAACACGTTTTCTCTGCAGCAGTGCGGATATGGAAGAACAAATTAGGACATAGAATATTGTAATTTAAACTCAGATTTTATTTATTATCAGCCTATATCCACAAGTAACGTTGTAATTTTTTTTATTGCAAAAGTTAAATATACAGATACGCATTCGTATAGCTAAAAGAATTGAAATTCAAAAATTAACATAAAAAAACGTAAATATCTTTAAAAATAAAGTATTGGAAATTCTTATTTCGATTTTTTCGCCCTATTCCCGCATAGAAAATTTGATTATTCACACGTGTTACTTATTGTGCACTTTCTCCTTATATTTGTTTTTTTAATTTGCAATGATTCAGTTATTAGTTTTGAGTTTTGCTCTTTGTTTCGTTTGTATTTTGGACGTGCTTGGCTTATCAGACGAAAGGGTATGGCTTGCGTTATTTGATTTTTCAACCGTCCTACCAACAAAAAGGGTAGGGCTTGTGTTATTATTTGACTTTTATTTTTTTTGAATCAGCTGCCATACTATTTTCATTATTATACTCTTCACAAAAACGAAGAGTACATTGCATTTGATCGGTACAGTTCTAAAATCGTAAATAACGCTCGTAGAGAACAAATTTTCATATCATTGTGTCAGTGAACGAATTCTGAACAACTTTCAAAATGTCCGTCTGTCCGTCCGTCCGTCCGTCCGTCCGTCCGTCCGTCCGTCCGTCCGTCCGTCCGTCACGTTTCTTGTAAGTACGATAACTTAAGAAAGAAAAGTCCGATTGTATTGAAATTTAGAAAGTAAGTTAGTATTAGTTAGAGGCTATTGTTTTTGAAGAAAATCGATCAGTAAATAAAAAAGTTCTCTTAATTTTTGTTGCTTGTATTAAAATGGAAATCTTGCGAAATATTATTTCCATAATATATTTTTTTTTGTTTATGAATTTTACTAATATATATTTCATAGAAGTACGAGTTAAAATATGTATGTTTGTCGAAAGATATATAACAAACAAAAACAAAGCAAACTTACTTTGAATTGATATTCACGTCAGTGTTCATGAGATTTCCGGCTTGGACCTCTACAATCCCTGATTCATTATTTGCAATCAGGACATTATTATTTTCAGTAATTATTTTCAATTCGGGGTACAATGTAATAATTTCCCTAATTAACGGTAATGCAAGTGTAAATTAGACATATTGTTTACCTATTCGCTACTACATACCTCTGACTCGGTTGGTAAGTATTTTTATAAAGTATCACCATATTTTCTATATCGAAATACTCAGTACTACCCTGAATATTATTTGAATTATAGACTTTTTTAGCAATGGACGTATCTTCATCACCAAATATGACTGCAGACAGAGAACTGTACTTCGGAACATTACTACTTACTAATTTGCCATAGGAGATAAGTGTTTGATTTAACACTTTTCAAAAAGTCAGATTATGATTTTAATTCAAAGTTTATACGTTTATAAATAAAGAAAACTAAAATAACTTACTTCCATTCTTCAGTACCGCATTCCGATGGCTTCGATGGAGCTGGTGATGATGCATAAATAATTTTTTTAACGTTTTTAACAACAAAATTAAACACCTTTTAGAAGAAAACCGTATGGGATATAGAACACTATGAACGCGTTAAGCTTAGCGTACACATAATGGGATATAGAATAAAAGCTTAGACGGGAATTATTTTGGATATAGGACATTATAATATTGAGATACACAGCTCCCTATGAGGATATAGAACAATAATTTTCTAAAAACATGGATATAGTTCACGATACTTTTGAATTAGCTTTACGATATGAAACATAATAATTCCCTTATGAAAATAATGTATACAGCCCATTTTTGACCAAAAGTGGATATAGAACACTATAATTCTCAGCCGACGAGTTGAAAATCCATCACGGATCCCATGTTGACAGCTAGTTAATAAATGATTTTTTTTAAGGTAATGGACTAGCCGAATATAGATAGCTTTTTCAGGAATTTTAGCGAAAGGACTGAGCGTTACAATGGCTCTATAATTTTCAGGTAAAGCAGAATCGCAGTTTTTGAACACAGGAGTTGTCTTAGATAACTTTAACTGGTTAGGGAACTGCCCATTGCTAACAATGCTTTACAATGTCGGGTATATAGAGATATAGTTTGTATTTAGACTCCTTAATAAGCAAAGTGGGTATTTCTTCGTAACCAGATGAAGGTTTATTTTTTAATTTCGTAATTATTTCTATGATTTCATGTTCTAATAAGCGGTAAAAAAACATTAGCAGTCGGCCACGCCCGACAGCAACTTCTACTTGTTTTTAACTCAATATACCTGCGAATTAAATTTAAAGGATATTATTCCAGATTACTATGGCAATAAATTAAAGCAAGTCTCTCAAATTTATTTTTTGTCATAAAATCTAGATTTCCTCGTATTCAAGTATTACTGGTAAAAATAGACTGCGAGATCACAGCATGGTATCGTAAGAGATAAAAGCTTTACTGTTTCAGCGCTCACGATTCTTCGTTAGCGTGATCTTCGGTTATAGCCATGATAAATAAGATTGCTACCAACTTAAAACAAAGTTTTAAACGTTTCAAAGGATTTTTAGTTGAAAGAGGAGACGAACACTGCCGACAATTATGACGACATTAATCTCAACTTACCTTTTACCAGGAACAAGTTCCTCAAATACTTGGCTCCGTTAAAGTAAATCACTTCGCCACATTCGCATGCCCCCAACTTTTTCTCCATATACACACAGCCGAAACTCTAAATAACTCCTATACCTCGGCAATAAAACAAGCAGACCCTCTCACAAAGGCCGACATTAAAAGAATTTCAAACGACATTTTAAATCAGAAAAAGAACTTTGCTCCTCTTTTTGATTGTGTTTCCTTGTATAAGTCTACAAGTACCTGTCTGTCTCTCTTGAGATGTACGGAGATTTAGAAATACAAACGAACAATAAAATACGTTTCCTGTTCGCTTTACAGATTAACGAGAGTTTTTAGGGAAATGGAAAATTTCCTCAATCAAAACTTGATAATATGCTTTTAGAAAAGAAAGTATTTACGAAAATGTCAGAATACGTATGACAAACGTATAACCGAAAGAATAACCTTTAGAAGGAGCTAAACTAATTGTATCTACATTTGATATTTATTTAAGTACAGAGATATCCGGCAGAGAAATATTGATTACATAAAATATTTTATATGACGTAACAAATTTGAATATATGATAACAACACATAAGTTCTAAGAGGAACGAATACAACTGACATGGAAATACGTCTATGATAATTAAATTAGAAGGATGCGTTCTATTTTATTTTGATTCTTTCAATAATTTTAACAATTTAATAAGTTTTCCATACGTTTAATATCCTCGCTCTCCTACAAAAAATATAAAAAAATTTCAAAAAATAGGGTGCTAGTGAGCACAAAGGGGTATAGTATAAATATATTTTGAAATACCTATACAGCTTGATCCATTTAAGCGTGACGCCATAAAATGATGTTTTTTTTTTATGGAACACCCGGAATATTATTGCATATTTGGATTCTTCTTTTAAAAATCACTCGAACGAACACAAAATGTTATTCCGTCGTGTCACAGTGAGTTTATAAAGTTGTCTTGTTTTTGGTACAAATTCATCCATATCATGGTACCGGCTCATTGTAAACCTCTCAAATGTTAATAATCGTTTGAATGGTCCTTAAAGGCAGAATGCAAATATATAATAATATACGGGGTGTTCCTTTTAAAAAAACATAAGCTTATGGCGCCACACGTAAATGGATCATCCGGTATATTTTAAAACACTCTTAAGCTATACACCTTTGTGTGCACTATCAACCCATTTTTGAAAATCCCTCATTTTTTATAAGAGAGACAGAATATTTGGACGACTCGAGCCTGAGACACCTTCTATATATGAGATAATACAAACAGCAGCAGCCAAGTACGTATTCGTACGAATTTATGGGCAACTAGACATTTCATATTCACGGATGTGAAGCAGATTGAATGCGCAACGATACAAAGGAATTTAAATGGTGGAGGCTCGACCTGCGGTCGGTTGCCCATTTGTTTTGCATGTAAACCCGGCCCGATGTGCGTACTTGCCTGCCGTTATCTGTATTAGCCACACAATATAACTATTTTTGTTTGGGGCCTATTGCAATCAAATTGTCATTTTAAAATAATGAGCATTGTTCAATCGATTTTGCTATAATGGATCATTATTTAATGGGTGTGCATGGTCAAACAAGAATGCTTGTGTATTTTATATATGCATCCCTCCAGAAGCCTGTCAACAATGTTTGGTGATTATAGATTTATTTGTGAGTGTCATAAATACAATATTTGTTCTCTTGTATTGCGTTTTTCAGCAGTTGATTGCATAAATCATGAAAAATTATATAGTATTATGGATTCAGAGATACCTCATGTGCCTGGATTCACTCCTACCTTAAATATTGCATTAAAATGATGATATCTTCAGGGATATACTCTAATAGAGTGAAGGTAAGTTTTGCAGTTCCTCAAGGATCTATTCTTGGCCCAGTTCTCTTTTTGCTAGATATAAATGATTTGGCATTTTGGCAATCATCAATATATCGGGAAGTTTTACGCTTTTTGCATATGGCACCACCTTTTTGTGGCATAATAAAAATTTGAAAATATTGCATATAACCTGTTCCGGTATCTCTGTAGTAAAGGGATGGTGCTATTCAAATATTCTCACATTTAATATCTCTAAAACTAACGTAATAGTCTTCAAATATTCTTGTAATGTATATGGACAAGAAATTAAATTTTCAAGAACATATGAGGAACCTAAATAATAATAATCAGCTTGTTATTCGCACAATTTGTATCGAATTGGAATACTCTAAAGCAGACAGCATACTTTCTCCTAATAGATTCACACCTAAGATATGGTACGCCATTTTGGGGATTGTGCAGATGAATTTAAAAAATATTTTGAGGTTTTTGGTTCTTCTACACACACTAAATCACAATTTTTTCATCCCCTTTAATAATCGGGTGGGGGTGGTAATGGAGGTGGCTAAACAATTTTTCTCTTGTATATACTAAATACCAA
Organism: Rutpela maculata; assembly: GCA_936432065.2. Lineage (NCBI taxonomy): Eukaryota > Metazoa > Arthropoda > Insecta > Coleoptera > Cerambycidae > Rutpela > Rutpela maculata. The sequence continues at coordinate 165,596,370 of OW386288.2, forward strand.
TTTTATGGACTCTTCTTACCTGCTGGATTTACCTATTTACCCCACTTTACCCCAATTTACCCACCAACCGTTCAACGGAAAAAGATTAAGTTACAGATCTCGTTAAGTACATACGTGTACCAAATTTCAAGTTGATGTCTTAAACGGTTCCAGAGTAATCGTGCGCACAAGAAAAGTTAGAGACAGACAGAATTTTTTTTTTCGCTCAAACTTAAAATCTCTACGTTTCATGACATTCTAAGCCTATTTGAACAATAAACATTTTCAATTACTATACTTCCACTGGATGTGGAAGTACTTTATAACCCAATAGCATTAAAACATCTCCTCTGATAAACAATTTAGTAAGGCCGTAAAAAAATCTTAATGGATAAATCTTAATATAATTTACAATAGTGTTTAGATTATTATCATATAGTTTTTAAAATATAGAGCTTTTATCTTTTTCTTTTTTCTATTTTACTTCCACATTCAGTGGAAGTATAGTAACGACAAAAAAATTTTTAAAAATTTTCATTGTTCAAATAGGCTTAGAATGTCATGAAACGTCGAGATTTTAAGTTTGAGTGAGAAAAAAAATTCTGTCTGTCGGTAAATTTTTTTGTGCACACGTTTACTCTGGAACCGTTTGAGATATTGACTTGAAATTTGGTACATATATGTACTTTAACGAGATCTAGAACTAGATTATATTTTCATCTTGTTCCGTCGAAGGGTGGGGTAAATTGGGGTAAATGTGGGGTAAATAGGTAAATCAAGCAGGTAAGAGTCCATAAAATTGGTATTTAATATATACAAGAGAACCTAAGGTCTCAAAAAAAATTTTGGCATTAGCCACCCCCACCCCACTACCGATGTGGGGTATCGTTTTATGGGTTTTGGGGGTAGAGGATTTCAAATATTATATTATTAAAGTTCCATAAACAATTATTTCCAAAATTTTTTCGTTGTGAGTGACTTGGATAGAAAATCTGCATGTGGAAGTAGTGATTCCTTGGGCAGCGGTTTTTTGAATTGTCTGTAAATCGACTAAATAAATATTGTTTTATATTATATTTAAACTTTTTCAACTAGAATTATTTCTTTGGACAATAGAGTCTCTCTCTCTCTGTCTCTGTCTCTCTCTCTCTATCTCAGCAAAACCTGCTTGCTTAGGAAATGTCTCAAGCCGGTATTACATTTTCAAAGGTAGATCGGTAGAATTTTAATTTTTATGTGAAAAGTTACAGAAAAAGTGGGAGGTATACCGAATCAATCGTCACCCAGTATAGACAAAGCTCAACAAGAATGTTCTGAATTTCTGCGAACTAAATGGCTTACATTTACGCAACGATCAAACGAGAAAAGAGAATTAATAAAATGCGTAAGGTAAAAATTTGATGGGGTTTGTGCGCCTCTATAAAATTTAAGGATCTTACGGGGTATTAAACCAAAGAAACAGTTTCATTTTCCTCGAAATAAAACACGCTCTCGCCCTAATTACAACCGGAAGAGGCGTTTAACGAGGATCAACACTCACCCCTTTCCAGGCACACACACTAGGGCCTCCTAGGTTATCTGACAGGTCAAGTCTATTTTTAAGGAATAATAGGCTCCATTGTTTGAGATATATCGCTTTAATTATCGCTTTCTTTGGTATTAAATGCTTATGTACTGACGCTATTTAATGTGACGTAGTCTAAAAGATTTCCATCTAATTAGAAGGTATCTGCTATTGACGTCTCAATGTTTGCTTAGAGGTAAGACAAACATTTTGTGGTTATAAAATCGATAAAAAATAATTACGTTTCAGGTTTGTAAATGTATAAGGTGAACAATGATCTACAGTGGTATCAATATTAGTAAATGTGGTGTTGTTGATTATGACCTAACTCTCAGAGTATTAATTCTTATATTGTTCAATAAAGGTGCACGACAGAAAAACAGAACGCAGAATGGTAACATATCGAGATTACAGAAAATTCAATTATACTTCCTCTAGGCACGGTTTATATGCTATAATCTAATATATAAAAATCTCGTGTCACAGTGTTTGTTATTGAACTCCTCCGAAACGGCTTGACCGATTTTTATGAAATTTTTGGTGTATATTTGGTAATAATAATAATAATAATAATAATAATAATAATAATAATAATAATAATAATAATAATAATAATAACGTAACGGATGACAAATGCAGACTTTGTGGATCCACTTCGGAGACAATACAGCATCTTGTGTCTGCGTGTACTTACCTTGCGCCAAAAGACTATCTTGACCGACACAACAAAGTAGCGGGAATAATACATCAGGAAATCTGTAAAAATAAAAATTTTACCAACGAAGTCGTACCATCATACTATAACTACATGCCAGAAGCCTTCCTAGAGAACGAAACAATAAAAATATACTGGGACACGGGAATTGTAACGGATAAGGAAATCAGACACAACAAACCTGATATACTAATCCTAAACAAAAAGGAAAAATATGCTCACATTATTGACGTTACAATTCCTCTTGATGAAAACGTGAGAAAAGCGAGAAATGAAAAAATCAGTAAGTACCAAGACCTAGCAAACGAAATAAAAGCTATTTACTTACTTGAAAAGGTCTTCATAATACCCATTGTAATATCGGCTAATGGCTTGATTGATAAAGATCTGCCCAGAGCGCTAAACAGGTTGGACATATCTGACCATGAGCGGGTGACAGGACTCGCGCAAAAAGCTACAATCCTAGCTACCTGTAGCACGGTTCGAAGGGTGTTGGCCCATGAGCATACCGTTGGTCGTTTAGACCCCGGTTAACCATGAACCAAAAATTCCAATATTTAGTAGTGAAAGGAAAAAAAAAAAAAATAAAATAAAAAAAAAATAATAATAATAATACGTCTTTATTCATTTGGTAGGTCTGAGAATAGGTCGTAGGCTATTTTTTATACCCCTAGGTGATAAGGGTGGCCCTATCCAGACATTTTCTTTTTATTTTTTGGACAAAAATTTATAATTTATATGGCAAAACAACGTTTGTTGGGTCAGCTAGTAATTTTATAATACTTTTCATATTAATAATGTAAATCATATCATTTCTTGCCAATAACTTGGTCAGTTTATCTGACCGTCATGCGCCTATTGTGGCAGAAAAATTAATTAAACCTCCCGTACTCTGGTTGACTGACATAATAAAAACAGTGATAAGTATAAGAGATAGAGCGCTTGCCAAAAAAAGAGATAATAATGACGATTCACTATGTTACAAACAATTGCATCATTTCACATTTTAGATTATTAAAAGGGAAAGAAAGCATTTTTATGTAATCAGCTTCATAATTCCAGTACTCATGAATGCTGGAAAATTATCAAAGTAACGATATAATTTTTGATAATAAAATAAAAATATATATGAAAATGTAAAAAACATAACTGATAAAAACAATTTTTTTGTAAATTATTTGTCATTCACAAGTGCTTCTGAGAATAACCTAAACTATTATGAAGAAAACCGCTGCCTAAAGAACAACACAACGAAAAAAAAATTGATACTATATTTGCACTTCACTATGTGGAAATAATTGTTCATAAAACTTTAATAATATAATATTTGAAATCGTCTACCCCAAGAATCCATAAAACGATATGCCACATAGGTAGCAGTGGGGAGTGGTAGTGGGAGTGGCTGATGACGGTTCTTGTACACATACTAAATCACAATTTTATTTTTTTATCCTCTTTAATAATGAGATGGAGGGTGGTAACCCGAGTAGCACCTTAGGTCAGAATTAGGTAATGTTTTGGTCTCGTTTTCCCGTTTAACCTAACTTAATTGACTTAAAACTTACATAAAATATAAGTAAATTGGGTATGAGACAACGTCTGTAATACTTTTTAAATAAGGCCACTCAGTTATAATGACTTATTAATTATAGAAAATATTGCTCTGAACAGGTAATTTAAACGTAAACATTGTGTTTAACTATGGTCGTTAATACGTAATATCTACCAAACTAGTTATCCTCTTTGAACTACAGTCTTTCTTTCTCAGAAATAACTAATAAGGCTTTATCTATAGCAATGATGATTTACTTATATGTCATAAGACATAAACAGCAAAGACATAACTAGAAACCAGACATTTCTATTATAATGACGGAGCAGGAGTACATAATATAAAATCATACATACTTGTGAAATAATGTGTCCACCCTTCCCCTCTGTGTGTTTTTTTTTACTGCCAATCAATTTTCATTGTAAAAATATCTATTCTACCTCGGAGTATTAAAAGCACTTCAAGTATTTTAGGATTTTAAAGAAAAAAAAATTTAGCTTCAATACTATCTACTACTACTACTACTATCTGTGGTGTGTTTATTAAAATTTCATTATAGAATGGCCTCATACAGCTGGTTGAAAAATATGGCGAGCATAGCACCGCGCGACTTGAATGTATTCTTTCCCAATGCTTTAGACCTTCAAAACTGTAGTCTTTAAAATTCATTTATATCTAAATTGGTCATATTTTCCAGTCCAGGTTTGACATCAGGTTTAATGGGAATAGAACAGTAATCATCTGTTTAGGAAAAATTAAATAGCTGACTGGATGTTTCGTTTTACTTTTTTCATTTATTTTTTTTAATCGTCTTATATATATATCTGTACTTTGGAATGAAAAGGGCGGTTGTCACAAAATCATATTTTTTAGAAACTGCCATTTTTGTAAGACATGTGGAGCAAGTATTGGACAACCGTCTATTTAAAGTTGAAATATATATTAAAACATTACATATATGAACTTCTGGCCTTTAATTATAGAAATATAAGGCTTTTCTTTATTAGAAACAGTTCTTACATAAAATTCACAAAAAATGGACACCCGCCCTTTTCATTCCAAAGTACAGATATATTAATGTCCTGGCGAAGTTTAGCCGTAGGCTATTCTACAACTCAACCAGGACGGACACACACACACAAATATGCACATAGACAACATCATAACACCCATTTCCTGCGACATTGCCATCTGCCGCAGCTGAGGCTCGAACACTGGAGAGGAGAACGACTAGACCGTGTTGTCTCTCACACAACCGCAGTCTAGCCCACTGCTACCATCTCGGCAACACCTGGAAACGCCACTACACATCCGTACTCTAGGCAGGATTCGAACCCGGGACCCCGTGGTCGCAAGCCTAACACCTTAAGCACTGCGCCATCGAGCCGGTTATTTGTATTCTGTACTCGGTAATAGTTGTTATTAAAGTTTCTATATAGTTGTATCATGATCAAAACCGTCGACCCGATCAATACATTAATTTATACTTGAATATAATATTTAGACTTCTGTGATGATTTTTTCTTTTCATGTACGGAAATCATCGAAATTAATACCAAATATTGATGATGGAAATCGTGATGATGCGACGCTTTAAAATCACTGATATAAGTGATACCGCGAGTTCTTTTATTCATCGGATAAGTCGCGCGCATTTAACAGACATCCATCCGTCCCTTTCTTATAGCGTAAATGAGACAGAGATAGCAAAAGATCTGCTAAATAATCGATGAATAAAAGAACACGCGGATATAAAATAATCACAGTAACAGTTCACAGTGTGATTGAGAAATTACAACGTCGTCCATCATAATATTTTCCTGTATATCGATAACGTTTAGTGACTTTGGCTAATTTTCATTTTTTACCCTCCATAACTGTGACACTATCCCACCATTAAAGTAAATAACTAACTTTTGACAGTTGACACTGGGAGGGGCATTAACATAAAACAGTTACTATAGTCCTTTGAAGTAATCTATACAATGAAAACGTAATTTTTGCCTTCCATGAAGAGACCTAATTCTATTTTTAAGTAAACATAACTTCCAGTACATTTTATGAAGTAATATTTGCCTTTAGGTCAACACAAATGAGGGAAGTAAACTTTACCTAAAATTGCAACTGGTTGTGACCATGAGGTTAAGGTTTTAACTTAAATCTAACTACAAGGACAAAACAAAACTCAGGTTACGTTAAAAATTGGTAAAATTTCCCTGTTTCTATTCAGACAAAATACAGCGACTCTAAAGTTAATAGTTTAGTCTAAAATTACGTAATATTTAGACCCCAATCTGCACTTTAACTTGATAGTTTTTTAAGGAACAATAGCGTAATATTTTTTGTACATAACACTAAAGTCAATGCATTTCTTAACAAAATATTACCTCGATATTGCTTAATAAATTACTATTAAGTCAATATGCCTTCAAAGTTGAAAGTAATGGTTGTAATTATGATTAAATTTATCAACTATCTTAGGTCAATGTGGCTTTAAACTGGCAATATAAACTAATTGTGCTGCTTGGGAATGGGGGTGGTAGCGAGTGTAGCTGATTCCAAAGAAACGTTGAGACCTCCGCTTCTAACACATACACTATATACTAATTTTATGGACTCTTGCTTGCTTTACTTATTGACCACCATTTACCAACGGAGTAAGATCAAAATATAATCTAGTTTTAGTTCTCTCATTATAGTACTTGGGTGTGCCAAATTTCAAATTAATATCAGGAACCGTTCCAGCATAATTGTGACCACAAAAAAGTTAGAGACAGACCGATAGACAGAAATTATTTTTTTTGCTCACCGGGGTGAAAATGTAATAGTGAAAATATCATTATCCCATAGTCGGGGAGCCCTCCCTAGCTGTACGTGCACCCCCCGCCCGATCCTTGGGGACAATGTTTTTCATACAGATTGAAGCCTAAGGAACAATTTAAAACATATTCTAAAAAAAAAACTGGCTGTACTTTCAAAATGGCGGCCATATGGTAAAAAAAACTGTTGCCAATGTTGTTTTTGTCATTTAACACAAAAACTAAAAAAGATGGACAAAAACTTTCTTCACAAAAAACAACGTGCATAAAATTTTCTACAATTTTGTACCTATACAATATTTTGATGGGAGTTACCATTTTCCAGATAAATGAGTCCAAAATTAAGAAAACACGGAAATTCATATATCGGTAAATCACTTAGAGGAAATAACTGCGACAATTATTGTAAGGCGTATAATATAACTTTATATTATTAACATAAAAATTAAATAAAATAAACTGAAAAAAATTAATAATAATAATAATAATATTATAATTTGCAGACATTTATCTCGAAAACGGTAACAGTGGTATCTGGAAAACGGTAACTCCTATCCAAATATTGTATAGGAACAAAATTGTAGAAAATTGTATGCACTTTGTTTTTTGTGCAGAAAGTTTTTCTCCATCTTTTTTAGTTTTTTTGTTAAATGACAAAAACAATATTTGCATTTTTTTATAAACAGACGCCATTTTGAAAGTACAGGCAGCTTTTTTTTTAGGACATGTCTTAAATTGTTCCTTAGGCTTTAATATTTATGACAAACACTGTCCCCAAGGATCGGGGGGGTGCACGGACAGTTAGGGTGGGCTTCCGCAGTGTTACGTTTTATATTATATTTTAAGAGATTAATCATTTATCTGGAAAATGGTAACTCCAATGCAAATATTGTATAGGAACAAAATTGTAGAAAATTTTATGCACTTTATTTTTTGTACAGAAAGTTTTTCTCCATCTTTTTTAGTTTTTGTGTTAAATGACAAAAACCAAATTTGTAAATTTTGTTTTTTTTTAACGGACGCCATTTTGAAAGGGCAGCTAATTTTTTTTTTAGGACATGTCTTAAATCGTTCCTCAGGCTTTAATCTTCATGAAAAACATTGTCCTAAAGGATCGGGGGGGTGCACGGACACTTAGGGTGGGCTCCCGTAGTACCAGATTAAACATTTCAGATTACCTAGATTATGAAAATTACGACGTGACTTACTTTAGTCGTAATAGAAGACGCTAGCATCCTTTTTAGCACAAAGAAGAATTCTTGCCAAAAAGTGGCTGACTTTGCATTCTGCTGCTGTAACAAATTTTCGTATTCCATGCTGGCTTTGGCGATACACTGAACCTGCAAACGTTTCCCTTTCGATATCGGTATCGTACGGCCCTTCAGCTTCTAGGAAATCCAGCGGATTAATTCACTATAAGTGTAATAATATCTGAATTTGCAAATAAAAAAAAATTACTTTGTATCTATAGTTTTGAAGTAGGAATTTTTTCGCTATTAAGAATTGTAATGGTCAACTTTTTTAGTATTCATAAATTTACAGTAAAATCCGTTAAATTACATTATTTTATATTTTCATTACAAACATTACCTAATTTGTTATTTTTATTAAAAAGACTTAATGTCAACCCTGTCACACCTCTTGTTGTTTACGAGGCGACATTAGATTCTCGCGGTAAATAACGAGTTAGCCTTCCAGAAATTCCCTAAAATACGCGGGTAAAACAGCCCAATCGGCAACTACGAATATGACATCATGTCTAGTTGCCTTAGTTACGGACCCCCGAAAATAATGCGCTTATAAATCCGTAAAGGAGTATGATATATGCACTTTCTACCCAGCAGCCTTAGGGCTTGCAAAGTCAAGATTATGGCTGGAATTTGAGCCATTTACGTATTTAATTAGTTGTGAGATTTAACTTCTTTGATGAATGTAACGAGTAGTTGAGAAGTTAATACCAGACTTTGTTCAGTATAGACGTCCTGAATAAAAGTAGTATTTAATAAGTATAATTCTAGCTGCTTTAAGTGTGTTAAGTAAAGAGTACTGAATTATTGGTTTAATTTGTTAGTGTAATGTAACTGCCTGAGGTGCATTTCAACTAGTTTGCCTAGGATTGGTAAAGACTAGCATTATGGCAGAGTTACCACTGATACCAACCTATAAATTTGTTGCTGTTACTGTTCTAAATGCATACATCATGTTCCAGTTTTTTGTAAGTACATTTACCTTCTTTTACTTCCACGTCCAGTGGAAGTATAGTAACGACAAAAAAAGAATAATTTTTATTGTTCAAATAGGCTTAGAATGTCATGAAACGTCGAGATTTTAAGTTTGAGTGAAAAAAATTTCTGTCTGTCTGTAACTTTTTTTTTGTGTGCACGTTTACTCTGGAACCGTTTAAGATATTGACTTGAAATTTGGTACACGTGTGTATCTTAACGAGATCTGGAACTATATTATATTTTCATCTTGTTCCGTCGAAGGGATGGGGGTAAATTAGGGTAAATGGAGGTAAATAGGTAAATGAAGCAGGTAAGAGTCCATAAAATTGATATTTAGTATATACAAGAGAAGCTAAGGTCTCAAAAAATTGTTTGGCATTAGCCACCCCCATTACCACCTCCACCTCATTATTAAAGGGGATGAGAAAAGATTATAATTTAGTGTGTGTACTGTGTACAAGAACAAAAAATCTTAAAATATTTTTTTACTTCATCTACCCCCCACTACCTCCATCACCACCGCCTCTCCACTACCGATGTGGGGTATCATTTTATGGGTTTTTGAGGTAGAGGATTTCAAATATTATATTATGAAAGTTCCATAAACGATTATTTCCACATACAAAACTTGTTTGTTGTGAGAGAGTTGGATAGAAAATCTGGATGTGGAAGTAGTGATTCCTTATGCAGCGGTTTTTTGTGTGTAGCGGTAATTAAGAATAGCTCCGGACTACATTAACTTTCCTTTACATCGTGACCAAAGACGCCAGTTTGGTGTAACTTTAAGTGTTATGTGCAGGCATTTCGTTACATCCTGTTTGCGAATGCTCGTACCGTCTCTTAAAGACTGTTAATAAAATTTCCCATTTAATAGCTGTAAATAATTTTCTATGCAAAGCACATTTCGTTTTTGTATGTATCTATTAGCTTAATATGCTACTTGTATTTCATTTACTATGTATTTACCTTTATTTACGTTTAGAGATTTGTTTAGGATATAAAATATCAAAATTTGTTTATTAGTAAAATGTCACTTAATTTTTTCATTTAGTAATAACGGAGTTGGCCAACTAATCAACTAATAGTTTAATTATTTATCTTCTTGGTCTATTTACAGTAGTTTTTTTGTATTGTGGCCTTGTACCAATAATTATGGTTTTATCTTTGTTACCGTATCTATTTACCTTTTTTGTATATGATAAATATGTCTGTCTCTCTGTACATCTTTTATTTTGTTTGATATTTATAATTCAAGCGCATATTTTATTTGCCCACCCCTGATTTGTCAATTGCTCTACCATACTTTTTATCTTTTCAATAAATATTGTTATTGTTAAATAGTTGATTCTTAATTTAAATATTCCCCTTCAGAAAATAACGACATTATAAAATATAACCTGATTATCCTTCTTAAATTATTTATTTATATTTTTGTACATAAATTATAATTATGATATATACGTGTGTGCAAATAATAAACTCCCTCATTATTGTTTTTATTATTTTATAGTAAAAGGCATTAAATGCAAGTTTCACCGTAAAATTTTAACTACGCTATATATCACATTTAAAATGCGTTGACGTAACAGTGAGAACAATTTAAAAGGTCTTGAAAATAAAGTAAATTTTACTGAAATCTAAAAAAGTACCAAGGTAATAAACTCTGATTAGTAATTTGTAGTATGCACGAATGTCGTAATTATGAGTTAACCTACCATTATTAAAGTTTTCAAACAATTCCATCGCGATAGTAAAACCTGTCGTGGCTTGAATTTTTAATGGAGGGTATAGATTAGTTTTTGTTAAAACATAAAAATCGATGTACGAATTCTGTCTGGTATATCATATATATCATTAATTACTACTTTTTTAGTCGGATTGTCTCTAAAACCTGCATTTGAATAGGTATTAATATTTCCCTCGTTATGATGTAATAGAGATTTCTAGCGTTGTTCTGAATATAATGCATATTCCCATCGAAACTAACGGGGATTTTGATGTGATTGAGTTTATTAGGTATGTACCTATTAGCTTGAATAAGCGTACTGATTTTGATTCAATTTTGTAGGTACTGCTAAAGTTAATAACTTTTTATTAACGATTTTTTTTTACAATATTCGCAAAAACTAATTAATTTATCCCATACAATAAAAGTTTGCTACGAATTTCCTTGACAACCTACCGCACTAATACCTCGATTCGCCAAGAAATACGTCCCCAAAGGCAACTTTCCAGCATTGTATTTTATCGAATTCTCTTATTTCTTGGCCACATCAACCGAAAAAAGGACAATATAGGAAAAATCAGATGACAAAAGGCGAAGAGGACACTTCCAAAACGTTGGGCAGGCAACCGTCACAGATGGAGTGATGCTGCCAGAAGTGCTATACAACAAGCAGAGGCCAATTAGAATAATTTTTATGAATCACAAAACATCTGGCAAGAGGTTGTGGATAAGAAGATTAATAAGAAAATAATAAATTTGGAATTTGGATTTGGAATTATTAAAGGGTTATTCTGATATTTGAGGCAAAAAATTGACGATATTTGGAATTTTTTTTTTTTTTTTCAGAAAACCTTTATTATTTTTATGTACAAAACCTTTTACAAAGTATTAGACAACTCTTAAAGTTCAAAAAAAAAATTTTTGCCGTCATAAATAAATGTGCAGCACGCGCTGAAGTTGAGACCTCAAAAATAAAATGGCAAACGGATCGAGCGATAGCTCCACCCTCATTGGTGTGAAACGCAAAAATCAAAAACAGTCTTGTTAAAAATTATGTGCTTTGGTTCGCTAATGTTGACATTAGTCAAAATTTCAACAAAAAAAAAATCCACGCTCATTTTAGTGACAAAAACAAAAAATGCCATTTTTCCGGCCAAAATGGGGGTAAAATGGGGATACAATATAAATAGCAAGCTTTTGAAAAAAAATTGCACATTAGCTAACTCGCCAACATGATTTTTGACAAATTGCCGAAAGATTTAGGTCAATATGTTAAACAGTTTTTTTTTAAATCGTTGGAACCATTTTGAAAAATGGCGTTTTGAGAAAAACGCGTTTAAAGTTTTTTTTTATGTTTTAAAGTAAATTACACAGGCCCACAAAAAAAAAGTTGTCTGCGCCGGGGTATTGACCATGCCTATCCCTTGTATTTTGACCCGCTGAACATGAATCTGACCTTAGTTTTTCCCCTATACGTCAGGTTTTTTTTTAAAGCAAAAAAGTCTAATATTTATATATTTATTTGCTATTAAAAGAAAAACCTGACGTGCTGGAGAAAAACTAAGATCATATTCGTGTTCAGCGGCTTAAAATACAAGGGATAGATGTGGTCAGTACCCCCGCGCAGATGACTTTTTATTGTGGGATTGTGCCACACTGAGTGTGGCACAGTGGCAACCAAAAAAAGTGGTCTGCGCGGGGGTACTGACCACACCTATCCCTTGTATTTTGAGCCGCTAAACACGAATCTGACCTTAGTTTTTCCCCTACACGTCCGGTTTTTTTTTAACAGCAAAAAAAAGTCTGTTGAATCGTGATACTTACATATTTATTTGCTGTTAAAAAAAAACTTGACGTATAGGGGAAAAACTAAGGTCAGATTCGTGTTCAGCGGGTCAAAATACAAGGGATAGGTATGGTCAGTACCCTGGAGCAGACAACTTTTTTTTGTGGGCCTGTGTTATTTTTAAAATAATAATAATTATATAATTATTATTATTATTATTATTTTGCCGGACGTACGTTTGTGTTGCTACAATCATATATATAACAATTACAGAGAAGAAGACGAATTTCATCATTATTTTCATCAAAATGTTCTAGGAGCGCATTCTACACGTATTAAGAAGTATAAAAAAGCAAAAAAAAAATGACTTTTTGAAACCAAAAATCAAAACAAACCCTTAAATTTCGGAAATTGCTGATGCTAATGTCATTAATATTCAATATAGGTCTTAGAAATAAAAAAATTTCCTGATAACCTGAAGATAGCACGAATTACTTCTATTTTTAAAAGCAGAGATCGAGGAGAAATTATAAATTATCGTCCTATTGCTATATTATCAAATTTATCTAAGATATTCGAGACCATTATATATAACTACCTGTATGAACATGCTAAAAGGCAATATCTAACTTTCAAGGAAAAGGATCAATAAATGGAAATCTAGTGGTTTTTTTGACCTCTATGATGGATGCCTTGACAAACAATAAACAAATGAATGTGATCTACACCGACATTGCTAAGGCATTTCACAAAGTTGACCATGGCATATTGCTAAATAAGTATTAGAAAATTCTCAATCTCTAGTGATTTACATTTATGTCTACTTTCCTTATACATCGACAGCTATGTCATGATCAATAATTTTGAGTCGAATTACTACACATCAGATCAGAGTTCCGCAGGGCTCAAATCTAGACCCACTTCTATTTTTAATTTTCATTAATGATATTGTAGATTCCGTTAAATATTCATCATTAGCTTTTCGCTGATGATATCAAAATATTTAAACAAATAGGTGATTGTTTGCTTTTACTAGATGACATAAGGGAAATATTTAACTGGTCTGTTTAAAATCAGCTGCCCATTAATATTAATAAATGCAAATACTTTAACGTTATGCAAAAATATGCTGGATTATAAATACCAAACTGGAAACGAAAATTTCGAAAGAGTTTTCAAAAACTGATATGGGTGTGATATTCGACTCGAATGAGCATGTGATGATATAAAAATTTAGGTTTTATCTTACGCAGCTGAAAATCATTTAAGTGCTAAAAGACTATTTTAATGATGTATACCCGCTTTGTAAGATCAAAACTAGATTATTGCTCCACGGTTTGGAGTCCTTTCTATACCAGCTGCATACAAATGTTAGAAAATTTACAGAGATAATTTATAAAATATATTAATTTCTACCTTAAATAAAATAATATAATCGATGAGCCAGATAAAAGAACACGTTTTCAAAGAACTTTTTCATACATTATACCAACTAGAATATGAACTAAGGTCACCTCCTGTGAGAATGGCAAAGACCTATAATTCATTACAACAACGATATCTAAACATATTCAGAAATACATATGGAATATTCACAAACAAATTAAAAACCGCTGCCCAAGGAATCACTACTTCCACATCCAGATTTTCTATCCAAGTCATTCACAACGAAAAAAATTTGTATGTGGAAATAATTGTTTATGGAACTTTAATAATATCATTTTTGAAATCCTTTACCCCAAAAACCTATAAAACGATACCTCACATCGGTAGTGGGATGGGGGTGGATGAAGTAAAAAAATATTTTGAGGTTTCTGGTTCTTGTACACACACTAAATCGAATTTTTTTTTCATCCCCTTTAATAATGGGGTGGGGGTGGTAATGGAGGTGGCTAGTGCCAAAAATTTTTTTGAGACCTTAGCTTCCCTTGTACACAGTGTGTCCCAGGATATATGTAACAAGAGGTGTAATGGACCAAAAATTTTGGAATTTTGGAATGGTATTTGGGGATTGAGTCCTGCTTGTTGTAAAACTAAAGTATACCAAAAGTGACTTGATTTGGTGTTCTACAGGGTGTTTTATAAGCAAAGTTGTAGAAATCACCACTAATAAAGTACCTTTATTTTTTTAAATATGAGAAAATTCCACTAAGAAAAGTTATTTAGATTGCAATTTTATACTTCTATACCAAATTTCAGGAATATAAAATTATTTTCTTTTAACTTCCCATTTTTTACGAATTAAGAGTTGAATTCATATTTAAAGTTGTGTAGGAGCAAATGTTAATCATCCACTGCTTTTCTCATAGCCTACTTTTAGCTTCTACATAACTTCAAATATTAATTCACAAAAAATAATTTCTATGCAGTTTTAATTGAATGGTTCAAAATAAAATACTAATTTATTGAAAAAATGGGAAGATTCAAAAAAATAATTTTATATTCCTGAAATTTGGTATAGAGATATAAAATTGCATTCTAAGTAACTTTTCTTAGTGGAATTTTTTCATATTTTGAAAAATAAAGGTACTTTATTAGTGGTGATTTTTACAACTTTGCTTATAAAACACCCTGTAGAGCACCAAATCAAGTCATTTTTGGTATACTTTAGTTTTACAACAAGCAGAACTTAATCCCCAAATACCATTCCAAAATTCCAAAATGTTTGGTCCATTACACCTCTTGTTACATCTATCTTGAGACACGCTGTATATTAAATACCAATTTTATGGACTCTTACCTGCTTGATTTACCTATTTACCCCAACCTTTCTACGGAACAAGATGAAAATATAATCTAGTTCCAGATCCCGTTAAAGTACATAAGTGTACCAAATTTCAAGTAATATCTTATACGGTTCCAGAGTAAACGTGCGCACAAAAAAGTTACAGACAGACAGGCAGACCGACAGGCAGGAATTTTTTTTCGCTTAAATTTAAAATCTCGATGTTTCATAACATTCTAAGCCTATTTGAACAATAAAAATTTTCTAAATTTTTTTTGTCGTTACTATACTTCCACTGGATGTGGAAGTAAAATAGACTAAGTGAAATTCGATCATCTCCGTCATACAAGGTAGTCATCAGAGCCATGGTTATTATGATTTAGACCAAAATGTTCCATAGATTTTTTACTAAGAACATAAAAATATAAAGATGTATAAGTTGTCTAAGCTGCAATATACAGAGAGTGTCTTTCTAGACGATATAACAATTTTGCATTAAGGTATTTTTAATAAGACCAATATACCAATAAAATATAAATTTGCAGTCGGGCGTTGCCGAATACCTAATATACACCATGACTTCTGACAGAAAAACTTTATAAGTAGAATGGCATTACCGACTCGAATATATCTGTTTTAAAAAAGAAAATGAAACGTGTTTAGACTGTGTACTTAATCTAAGTGGCACCCTTAAAAGGTTAATCGTGCCGTGTCCGTGCAAAATATGAATCAAATAGGTGTTCACAGTCTGACTGCAACTTCTACTCGTTACTTATATGGTTGCAAAATTTTAACCAGCCATATATATTACACTAAATTTTGTACTTTATTTCCGATACTAAACATGATTCATTATTTAATTCCTCGTAAAAAGGCTGTAGATAGAGACGGAAAATCAATTCAGTTTAAAAGACTTTGTTTATAAAACTCCTCAATGTAATCTTATACAGTATCGGAAGATTTTGGATTTGGGTGGCAGGCATAGTTTCAACGGCTTGACAGACCGCCTACAATAAAGGCGTGTACTGCTAGAGGGAGCAAATAATGACGCGCTATTAAGAAAACACGTACATCATTGCTATTAAAAACTTCAATACCATTTATTCAAAGGAAGGATGTAGTTGGCTCTGTTCAGTATAGGTAATATTATTACGTGCTTTAATAACTAAAATTATTTAACTCGTTATACTTTCAAAACGAGTCAAATAATTCTTTACATTTCCCGCAGACAGAGCTGCCCACGTACATGTGGTGGGGAAAGCAGGTGGCACGAGTAGGATGTGTTATACAATAAAAAAGAATAGCTTATTTGCTTCGCTCTCGCTTGCTCTCATTGCCGACCCAAATGAAACATTTTCTGACACTGTAGTTCCACGTTCTATAATATGCCTTAATAATATAGCGGTGAGAGCATAAAACATTGGGTTTAGTCCGAATAAGTGCGGGAGTTTTGAAACTTTGGGAATTTGTAGATTTTGATGCCCTGAATGAAATAAGAAAAAATGCAAAATCTGATCTCAGCCGCCGGCGCTGCCATATTGAAAAATGGTGCACAAAAATATTTCTTTGAAATATCTCGCTTCGGGTGCGTCATACGGCAAAAAAATGTTCTTATGAAAAAAAGAGCATTAAATTTTCTACAAAATATGTCCTATACATTTTTTCGTTAAACTGAATAGTTTCGGTGCCGCAACCGATCAAAGTCAAGCATTCTTGACAAAAATATGTTTTTTTTTTTGCAATTTCCCAATTTAGTGCGACTTTTATGGAGCAATATTTTTGTGTTGAGGCAAAATTTGTTTTCATACCTGAAAATCCTCAAATATGGTTGATTTTACTTGTCTACTACGCATAGCTCAATGTTCAATACTCGCTCCCACAAAACCTTGAGATACAGTGCCTCATCTTTTTTTACGTAGTTGTTCCCCATAGGCCTAATCCACGACTAGCCTGCTTCTTGAGGCGTTTTAGGTGCTTGATAGTGAAGGTCCAGGTTCGCTGTAGTCTTCAACAATACTTTCTTCGGAAATTGCTGCCGTTGCGCAGTCCACTGATTCTATCTTCATGCTTGCGAGAAATGTTTCGACTGAAGAGTAACGGATAAAACCTTGCAGCGATTGTATTCTTCCCAGAGTTTGTCGAGCGGTAAAATCATCACTGATAATATTCTATTTCTTCATGCTTTTAGCGAGTGTGACACAACGTGCACTTTTTAATCATGGCAAATTAATGTTCCTGAGCATCCTACAAAATCCTCAGAATTTACAGCACAGCATTCAATTTTTTCAAGATAGTAATGCTGATCCGGATGCTATTGCTGGAGAACGCTTCATTCTGGCACTGTATGGAGCCAAACATGGAGACAATATCTCTCTGGAAGCTTATCGTTACCAATGTTTCGTAATATCGCTCACAAAAAGCAAGTTCAACATTGCGTCTCTACCACCTACAGCTGCAGCAGCACGTCAGCGTTCATTCAGGACACATCAAGTCCAGAAGTGGCAGGGGGTTTGTAAAAATGTTGAAGAATGGGTCTGGAAACAGAACAAAGCTGGACATACACCAGTAACAATGCTGAAAGATCCTGCTTCTGAAAAAATGTCTTTCTTGTAAATGCAAGAAAGGGTGCAGTGCAGCCTGTGGTTGTAAAAAGGCAGAGTTAAAATATTCTTACTTTACAAATTTTATAACGGACAAAGCTGCGACAATGCACCAGCAACACTCGACGAGCTTTATTACGACGAGGAAGTCGATTCTCCAGTCGAAACATTTCTCACAAGTATGGAGAACAATCAATACGTAGAATCAAGTAGAATGAACAGTACAACGGAAGCAATTTCCCAAGAAAGTATTGTTGAAGACTACAACGAACTTGGACCTTCGACATCAAGCAAGCAGCTTCAAGAAGCAGGCTAGTCGTAGATTAGGCCTATAAGGACAACCAAATAAAAAAAACGCGCCGAATACTCTACCTCAAGGTGGTATGGAAACGAGTATTGAACATTGAGCTATGCATAGCAGACAAGTAAAATCAACTATGTTTGAGGATTTTCAGGTATGAAAACAAATATTGTGTCAACACAAAAATACTCCTTCATAAAAGTCGCACTAAACCGAGAAATTGCAAAATATCATAATTTTGTCAAAAATGCTTGACTTCGATCGGCTGCTGCACCGAAAGTTTGACGAAAAAATGTATAGGTCATGTAGAAAATTTAATGCTCTTTTATTTTCGTAAGAAGACTATTTGCCGTATGGAGGCACCCGAAGCGAGATATTTCAAAAAAACTGTTTTTGTGCGCCATTTTTTCAATATGCCGACGCCGGCGACTGAGATCACATTTTGCATCTTTTCTTATTTCATTCAGGGCATCGAAATCTACAAATTCCCAAAGTTTCAAAACTCCTGCACTCATTCGGATAAGAATCTACCTATCAACTGTATTATAATTATACTTTCTAATAATTTAAGCTAAAGAAAAAAAAGAAACGACAATAATTATAAAACGAAAAGACCCGTAAATTCATCTAGTAGGTTCTGCACACAATTCCACCAGCCCTGTGTGTATACTTCTTTCTATCCCTGAATTATCACTCACTGCGTCCATTAGCGGCAGATTTTAAGGCGTTACCGAGATGTTAAGATGGCCTTATACTTTTTTCTAAAACCATCAAGTGAAAATACTGTTAGTAAAAAAAAGAGGGGAAACGTAACGCAAAAAGTAAAGCCTGGAAGTGAAGAGACTTTTACGGAGAGAATAAGAATAACGCTCATATAATAAAAAGCGTGGAAAAGTATTAATTTGCTGGGGAAAAGCGCGATTCAATTCGTCAACTATTGCGTGCAGTTTGTTTCCTTTCAAATGTTTTCGTTATAAATGATTTACCTTGAAAAATAGATAGAGCTTCGATTTAGGCCAGTTTATAACGCTTTCCTGATATTAACAAATTTGTCCGTTTTTAGCTACTTGGAGGGGAATTTATTTTGGTATTTTACACATATTCCTTGATACTTTTATTATTTGATTCAGAAATAGAAAATCCACCGACTTTGATTAATGGCTATATTAATATGTAACACGGATAACAAATTAATTTAAAACACAATTAAATAAAAATTGTTGAAGAATGAAAGCAACTAAGTGTGCCCAATCAGAAATTATTGTAATAAATATGACATATATTATGTGTTAATAAATAAAATAAATGTATAAGTAACATTTAACCTCATATTTAAACATACTGATTAATAGATAGAAATGTATTGTACCATTATATACATACATTTTTGTACATGTGATAAGTCATGATAATTTGTATTAAAATATAAAAATGAAACACAAACAACACATAATATAAGATATATACACACATATACACAACAACACGTACAACAACGTACAACACGTACAACACCCAAGGAACAATTTTAGTTTCTTAAATGTATAACATTTATAAAATGCCTTGAAAAATCTATTTTGCTGTAACAATATCCTTAATACCATCATAAAGCGACTTGTAGACTAAAAGGGCCCACCCTTATGAAGGTTGTTAAGGTCTTTTTAAATTCCATCATAAAACTCCTTAGTGAGGCATAGTGCTGCTCTTGAAAACCTTGTTCGGGCCGTTTTAAAACCTTTCTTAAAACCTATTTTAAAGCTGTCAGAAGCTTTTCTATTAGCTTCCTGCATTTCTAGAAAACACCTAGAAGGCTACCTTAAAACTGGTTTTTAAAACCATATTAGAACTGAGAAGCTAGAAGAATGTCCACGAAGGAATCCAAATAATTTTATTATTGCATTTATTTTTTCTAAACTGATTTAAGCAAACACACCATCAGACTTATTGAAGATAAAATGGAATTTGAAATGTATAAAGCGTAGAGCACTATAACCTCTCTAAAGCCGATTTAAAAGGTAATAAAAAGCCATCAGGTATGACAAAAAAATTAAAACCAACGGCAGTTTATCGTTAAAACTACATAAGAATGGCCCAAAAAACAAGAGCCCCTCAGAAATAATAATGATTTTAATATCCATACAAAATTTTCATAGACACACGTAATCAGCAAATTTAAAAAAGTGGGGTGCTTCTCGGTTCCCACGGCAATTTTCAGTCGTTTCCTGTAATTCTACCTGAATTTGCTAACGAAAAAGTGATAATTATTGATAATTATAATTGTGAGATTGACCTTGAATATTTTTATATAACAAGAAAAACATGGCCGGCCAACTAAAAACCTAATTGTCATTTTACAGTCCTATCCAGTGTTGTCAGGTCTAGTGAAATTTCACTAGATCTGGTGATTTTTTTTAAATCTAGTGATTTAGTGAAAACTTTTATGAAAATGCCCATTTTTAATGATCCAATTTATTGGATCATACTGATAGGTAGACAAACATTAAATTCGAGTTGCCATCCATTTAATACAGAACTGTTCACGTTAATCGCTACCACGGTCAGTAAACTCTACGGTTACCTCGATCAGCAGCTCTTAGACGAGAGAGACGCGCGGAGCAGGGAATCGAATGAAAGAGACAGACATATCTGATTTCCGTGCAAAAGACACAGACAAAGATGCCTGTAGTGTCTACAGCTGACGTAGGCTGTAGACCCTAACAGAATCTCTTTCATTCGATTCCCCCCTCCGCGCGTCTCTCTCGTCTAAAAGCTGCTAATTGAAGTAACCGTATAGTTTATTGACCGTGAATCGCTACAATCGAATAGCCTGGGCTCGTTGCCCTCTAGTGTCTCGTAGACAAACAGTACTTTCTAGTTACAAACCATTTAATACAATACAGAGTACGAAGTCTGGCAACGAAATAATCAGATAGAGGACGCTCAAAGCTATGCTGTGCTCAGAGAGCTCAAGAAAATTACGTGTCCTACAGATACTGCGACTTTTGAAAATTAAAGATGAGAGCTTTAATTTCAAATCTAGTAAAATTTTAGTAAGATTTAGTAACTTTTTAAAGCGTCGTCTGATAACTTTTAAAATTTTGATCTGGCAATACTGGTCCTCTCATTAAACTATATATTCTAATAATGGTAATGACCTAGAACATTTACTCTAAATAAAGCCTCTTTTTGTATACTATCACAAATAATCCCTTCCTTACAAAAATGCAAATGCACTTGGCGAAGATCACATGGACTTGATAAAAGCTGTAATAAAACGTTTGGGGCGTTGACATTTGATACAAAAACCTTAAAACTTAACCTCAAAATAATTTGTATGTGTGTGTATTTTAACAGTCCTTTTAAAATGGCCACTATTTTTTATTTTCTTCCACCTTTCCAAAAAAGACTTAATTACACATCAGTAAGTCGTGAATGCTTTTAATTAACACACACACACACACACATGCATCAACGACACTTCAGGCAGACATATTGATTATTATTTTTATAATAAATGTTTTATTGAGGTTTTGGAAAGTGTTTTATGGAATTAAAATTTGCCTTTTAGATTTATAGAGGCCTTTTTTTCTTAGTAACGGTTTCATCACAACATTTATCAAGGATGTTTTAAGAGTCTAGTCTTGTAATAGCCTTTAATTATGTCTAATAGGCATTGAAAATGTTTAATTTTAAAAAGGATTTAAAATACATTTATTGCAAATATGTTAAAACCATAAAGAATAATTTAAAGCCTCTTTAAATCTAAATGGAATTTAAGACGTTCATAAAACTAATTAGCTTTATGGAGAGTTTTATGTAGGTTATGATAAATCCATTACAAATACATATTATCCTAGAAGCAAATTAGCTTTATAATTAGGTCTTACAGAATGCTTTAAAACTTACTATTAAGAGCAAGTATACTTGAAGCCTAAAAGGCCTTAACTACAACATCAATAAAGCACAGGACTATTTCCTAACTACAAACCTTTCTTAAAACCTCCTCAAGTCCAAATGACTTTTAAATTGTTCCTTGGGCAATCACGTACAAACAAATATGTATGTATAAATACAAAAAGTAAGTGACAAGTAAATATACAGGGTGGACGATTAATTATAACCCAAAATTCAAGGGTAAATCCTTTGGACCAAAATATGAGGATATAACCAAACATGCTTTAGTAAATTGTTGCTATGGAAAAAGAGTGTCAAAATAGTATTTTTTTATGTTTTTTTTTGCAATATTTCAACTACCTCTTTACCGATCTTCTCCCAATTTGGTAAAGAAGCATTTTTTAAGCTAAGATGTAATAATGTAGAAGAACACACTACCGGTCGTCAAATTGACGCGACACCAATTTATTTCTCACGGGCGCCAGCCGCGTTCTGCCCCGTTCTTCCACTCCCAGACGGGTTCGAGATAAGATGCACTTCGATAGTATTGGATCAAGGCTGCATTACCCTAGATCATTAACGACGCTACCTCTGATGTGATTCGTATTTTTTACTGGCGATTATAGTTCCGACGCCTTCTGGCTATTTAATTTTTTGCATAAAAAATCCCGATCCAAGATTTATCTTCCACGGGATTGGAATTTGACGTGATATTCGCCTGCTTGCGTGGTAATTAATGACCAGTTTGATGAGTTTCTAATATTTTCGCATAAAAAAATCCCAATCGAAGATTTCTCTCCGAAGGGATTGATTTTTTGACATGATTGACACGTTTTTATCTGCTAATAACGGACTCTACACCTAGGGATTTCTGAGAAAAATGCATACAAAAATCCCTATCAAACCCCCGTAAGGCAACCAGAAGATCTAGCCTTAAGGCAGGTTTTCCTACACCTTCGCCAGTCGCTGACGACTGCGACCGAGTAACCGCGACCGGTAGTAGCCACGACCTAGTTCCTCAAACCCGTTTTCCTAGCCTGCGCCAATTAGTGTTTCTCGTTCTTGTGATCTGTGCTCGCGACAAAATGAATATTTCTAAAAAGTCATTAATTTTAATGTTATTAAGTTATCAGGAGCATGAGTAAAATCTAAAACCTAAATTATGTCTTGCCACTAACTGTCAATAAGCCACAATTACAAAATAACAACAAATATTGCTCTCGGAGATGAGCGGCGACTCGCGAACGGACGAACGGCGACCATTCGCTGGTAGTAACTACTCAGTAGCAGGTAGGAAAACATTCAGGTTAAAATGCATTGGAGATGTCTTGACGAATCGGTCGCGGCTACTCAGTCGCAGTCGTCAGCGACTGGCGAAGGTGTAGGAAAACCCGCCTTTCGTGGTGCATTAACTCGACGCATCCGATCTTCAAAACGAAAGTTTCAGGGATTAAAGACTAGCAACAAGTCTCAAGATCAATTAAGATGCAATTAGTTCAAAGAATACCGTTTATTTAACAGATATGTGATATACAAAATGGATCAAGCAAAAATTCTTATATTAAAAATCACGCCTCCCCAACTAAGGCAAATGGCTTTTAAGCCACACAAATGAGAGCGTACGCTAACAATAGATTTGGTAGAAAAGATTCATGCAATCTTCCCAGAATCAAATATAAGCCTTTTAGAAATGTCTGTGACTTTTTGTAATGTGGTAATTACGGCTGACTGAAAATAACATAAAAATGTTTAGTTTCGCTAGAGACTACTTATAGTCCCCAGTACACCGTCCTTTTTTGAAAATTATTACAAAAGTGGTAAAAATGGTCTTAGCGGCTTCATTTTAACGAGTCTACCACACTGTAAAATTTTCAGAGTACGGGATGGGCGCTTTTCCGCACGCGCAGCACCTAAACATGTCGTTCTAGCGCGGTTACGATTTTTTATTACAAAACTCAAATTTTTTATTTTAATTGAAAGATTATGCGTCAAATCAAAAGAAAATTTTTTTGTCCGAAAAAAAAGAGGGCGTGATTGTCGAGTCCGACACCTGCAACATATCACTCTAGCGCGGTACCTTTTTGTTATTGCACAACACCTTATTTTCAATTGCAATTGCTCATAATTGCCTAAAAAATATAGTTCATAAGTTGTCCGACAAATTTTCAGCCTCGTTTTTTCAGTCCGACAACCTGAATATGTCAGTCATGGCAGGTTATGTTTTGCGATTGCAAAATTTCGGACAAAAATCACACGTGATAGATTGGTACATTTTTGAACTAAATATAGCACTGTCCGACAAAAATAGTGGAGTACGGGATGGGCGCTTTTCCGCACGCGCAGCACCTAAACATGTCGTTCTAGCGCGGTTACGATTTTTTATTACAAAACTCAAATTTTTTATTTTAATTGAAAGATTATGCGTCAAATCAAAAGAAAATTTTTTTGTCCGAAAAATAAAAGAGGGCGTGATTGTCGAGTCCGACACCTGCAACATATCACTCTAGCGCGGTACCGTTTTGTTATTGCACAACACCTTATTTTCAATTGCAATTGCTCATAATTGCCTAAAAAAGATGGTTCATAAGTTGTCCGACAAATTTTCAGCCTCGTTGTTTCAGTCCGACAACCTGAATATGTCAGTCATGGCAGGTTATGTTTTGCGATTGCAAAATTTCGGACAACAATCACACGTGATAGATTGGTGTTTTTGAACTGAATATAGCACTGTCCGGCAAAAATAGTGGATCATATTACCAGTCCGACAAAAAAAAAAAAAAGGTTAATACGATGGATCCTTAATCGAATTTATATTTTCGTGTATAATTAACTGCAAATATTATGTAAATTAATGTTGATATATTGTATTATAATAATTATTATAATAATAATAAATGCCTTTATTCATTGTGTATACAAATTAAAGTACAATAAACAAGAAAAAATAAATTAAACAAACACAAATGAAAGGGCGAAGTTCGGTGGTACAAACAGTAGTACACCCACTCTTCCACTTATGATTTTATTTAATTTATACTCTGATAGAGGATAATTGTGTATTGTAAATAAATAAGTACTAATAAATTAATTAATATATAAAATTAGTTTTTTTTTCGTAAAAAAAATTATGAAAAATGATCAGACCTGATTTTGTTCATAACAACTTTTATCTTTTATTAAATTCATACCTTTAGAGAAGATAATTATGCAACTTAATAAATAAATACTAATTAATGAATGAATGAATATTAAAAAAGCTCTGATTTTCAATTCAAGTAAATTTTAGTTTTCTTTGTGAAAAAAATTATGAAAAGTAATCAGGCCAAATTTTGTTCATTACAACTTTTATATTTTATTTAATGCATATTTTTATAGAGCAAAACTGTGCAATGTAGTAAATAAATACTAATAAATGAATAAATACTTATTATATATTATATATCGGATAATTTTAGTTATTTTTATTAAAAAAATTATGAAATATAATCAAAATATATTTTATTCTTAATAACTTTTGTTATTTAATGCGGTATATGAACTAATTTATTGAAAATGTCAACACCATCAAAATTAAGACTATTCTGAATCTGAATCATCACCACTCGAAAAAACAAAATTAAAAAAAATACACCAATACACCTTTTGATTAACACTTTGATTTTACTTCCACGTCCAGTGGAAGTATTATAGTAACGACAAAAAATTTTTTTAAATTTTTATTACTATCATCTTTTGAAATTTAACAACAATTATGACAGCTGCCAAATTTAGAAATACATATTTTCCTGTCAACTTCGGAACCATTGAAAACACTATATATATTTTTCTGAACACCAACCTGTTATTGTATGAATTATTTATCTAACAATCGTATTTTTTTATATTTGACAGTAATTTTGACAGTTGTCAACAACTAAATCAAAAATTCATCTAGACAGATCAATAACTGATTTAAAGACGAAGATTTAAAAAAAAATTTCGTACGAAAACTCAAATTTGCGGCCCGTTAGAATAAATTAAATAAAAAAACGTATTTTTTTGTAAAAATATGATTTTTTATTAAAAATTTTAAAAAATTAAAAACGAAATTTCAGGCTAGAGGGATCGATAGGTAAATTCAAGACGAACATTTAAAAAAAAATGTCTCAATAACTAAAAATTTACGGCCTCTAGAGTAATTTGGGTGGAATACTGGCATTTCTCCCCAGTGTGCGCCGGGCAGACGATTTATATATACATACATATATACGTTACATACATATATTATACATACTGACATAAATATCGATTATAACTTATAATCGATATTTATGTCAGTATGTCAGTATAGAAAATAACTTTATATTTTTAACCACCATTAGAGGGATAAGTTCAAATTATTGCTTAAATTGGAATATGATATATTACTATTGTAACTGACATTTAAGTTTGAAATTAAAGTATGTTTGTGATAAATATTTTAATGAAACTAGTTTTATGCGTGTCGCCATTACTAGAATGAATCTTAAAAGCGTACAATTTTAAACTCTTATAACCTCCCCTATCACACTATCACTATATCATTGATAGTTTATGCTTATTTACATCGTGAATAAGTTATATCTCCCACATTAGCCATGCCGCGATCACAAATTTTGGCAAAACAATTCTGTAAGTTTGTACTAGTACAAGCGCTGGTTGATTTCAATAACATAATTTTACTTTGTACTCCTGTTTAATCTATATGTAGAAGCAAGCAAAATGCTACCAAATATCTATCTAAAAACAGGTGAACAGATAAAAATACTGGAATATAAAATACTTATATTCATGATCTACATCAGACCATGTATATTTAAACGTCTGGATCTCATTTCCATTTCTGTGTGAAAAAGCCAAGTTGTATATGGTTGCGACATTTCTGTATCTAGTAACACAGATAAGAACTGCTTACCATAAGAGACTACCCTTGTCGGCTGTAAATCTAAATGCGAATATACAACATGCAACTTTCGTGTACGGTGCAACAAAATACCTTTCTACATTGGCGGTGTTTGGAGAGTTTTCAAAAGGCACTATTCAAATGCCGCATCATTTTTATCCTCATTGGTCGTAGCTAGCTTATCATATTGTATGCTAAGGAGATTAGTTAAATGTACAACTAATTTGATATAAATAAATGAATTTATTTTAGATCTCAAATGCCAAAGGTCGTACCTTCCTTAGGACAAGATATAGTTGCTTCATCGCTATAATTTTGTATCAGGAATATCCTTCTTATCAGTTTTCTAGCATGTTCGTAACATCGATATTAACTTACATGTAAATTCGTTCTTTTTAGGATTCGCTCAAAAATACAAAACTGAACCATTATAGGATCACTCGTTTGTCAGTCTGTTTGCTCAGGTGTCTCTTACAGAGATTATATGTCTGAACACCCCTAATGCCGTTTCCTTACTAGTCGAAGGTGGCAACTGTATTTCTTGGAGTTCCTAGAGTCGAAAGGCTCAAAACAATAAGACTATACTAGGAGGACGCGGTTTGCCGCGATCGTCACACTATCCCTATTCGCCGTCGAAATTGACGGTCGGCGGTGGGATCGATCCTTGCCATTCTCCAAACTATTATAGCTAGAAACATGTTATTTCACAGATAGTTAGAATTTCGTGTTCTACAGCCTAGGAGTTGACGAATTAAAAATACTTTCTGATGCTCTTTCGTGTACAAACAAATATTTTTTTATTATTTTTTTATACATTAATTAAAATTGTTCATGTTTATTGTCCTCTCCCCTTCATTTCAGAAAGTATTGGAGTGAATATTCTGAAATAATCTGAAAAGTCGAGGACAATGAGAAAATTTAGGGAAAGCTATAGTGTACTTTTTATTGCTACTGATATTTTTAAGTTATTAATGATAATATTTCATATATTCTGTATAAAGCTATGGAAAGCTTTTAAAACATTTTCAATGCACCGATAAGTTCAAAAATAAAAATTGCAGCAGGGATATATATTAAAAATGGAGATGTCATTTATGAGCCCACGCAGAAAGAAATAAAAATAATAAATATGAACAGATAAAAAAGATGAACGTCACAGACAAATAACACCGGCGTTCGAAAATATTTTATTTTAGATTAGTAAAACATGGAGAGTCTCGGGGATCTGTGCTGGGACCTCTACTTTCATAATTTATTTTATTATTCCCTAGCAGTATTATTATGTTTGCTGATCACGCAACTCTTACAGATAGTGCCAAGAATATTAACAGTTTACAAGATATGGATGAAACTGAAAGTTGAGCGGAACTTTGGTATAATGCTAACGCACTCAAACTAAATCATGACAAAACCCAAAAATATCTTCTACCAGATATGACGTAACAAAGAGAGAGAGTGTCAATTTACTAGGTATATTTCTTGATGATACTTTAAGTTGGAGCAATCATATTGAGCAACTCAGCACTAAGCTATTAAGCTAGGTATTTATTTCTTTTACGAAGATTAAGAACTGTTCTACAACTACAAACTTTGTTCTCAGTGGTGTATTTAATTGAGTTTAGATATTTAAATTGGATTTTGTTTGGCAAGTTACGTCCAGAATTTTCAGGGTAAGTTTTAAATTTCCTTGATCTACGGACAAAAACACGTGCTCGAAATTAGGTTAAAATTTGAGAATAATTTTGGGTAATTTATTGTAAACGTTTTTGGGATATGGAGTAGAAAAACCATCAGCTGTTATCATATACCTCTTTGAGTCATTTTGTGTTATTCTGCAAATATTTTGGACTTGGATCATATAAAGGACTATTGGTTACGAGCTTAAATCTATGAAATAATTCCCTTTCGATAGAACATAACTGTAACGGAGAGTTACCTACGATCAGGACCTGTGATTTTGGTAATTTTGGTATTCTGTAAATTGGAGAACCGGAGATTATTTGGAAGTTTTATTTTGCATTCATCGCAGGAGATTCCAGGCAATGGTCTCAAGCTACCAGTAATCGGAGCCACCTTGTGATCTACTGCTGCTGGATTTTGAGTGTTTGAAATGTTAAGTTGTCCTATATTTTGTATGCAATCATAAATATTTTTTTTCTCTAATATAATTAAAAATTAATCTATTTTTCCCGTAGCTTCGGTGTGACGATTGTTAGAAATTATTGTAAGGCTGTTATGTATATATTTTACTAAATTGTAGGATATTTTTTCTTGTAACTTACTCGAATTTGTACAAAGGAATAAGCAGAAATTCTTTTACTTTGTTCTTTTTATTGCTCTCTGTCTCTCACCATAAGGATTTGTAATATCTGGAGCCTCCTTTACTCAGACAAATCTAGATCTACTAGACTTAAGAGGGTCATTGAGGTGACATGGAAGGCGGTTAAAACACATTTTAAACACACTGAAAATATAAAAAATATAAAAATTAAATTTGTGAAAATTTTGTTCTTCACAAATTTAATTTTTTGCGTTACTATAAGTACTTCCACTAGATGTAGAAGTAAAACTATCATTAGAAACCATATCTTGAAGTGTTGTTTCTATGCAACTCAAGATTTTATGACTACCCCCATGACTGTTATGTAGTATACTGTGTAACTTACCTCGTATGCTTTAAGGCAGTTTTTTAAATTATATTATCTTTATTTTTTACATTTTATGTCTGTTTTATTAATTTGTATTATATTTTTCACTTCATTTTTAATTATATACATAATAACACGTAATGACTTGCTTCAAATGTATTTGTATATGTAAAGTAGTTAAATAAACATCTATCTATCTATCCAATTTCCGGTTATATACTTTTTTATATGATTTACTTGTTTTTTTAACTTCTAGCTATCATAGAACTCGAGTTATCGAAGTCCGACGCACTATTGCCTCACCCTGTAAATCATTGCTCGCAGGAGGATATAAAGCAGTATACCCCTTGTCTAGATGTTAGACAAATAAAAAATCCCCACTCTTCTTTGAAGAAGAAGTTCGGCAAAATTTCCAGGTTGGGGTAGTTCGTCTCCTGATGTTAGTAGCCTTAGTCGTGGATATATCCCGCCGTTAGATAAATTATAAAAACAATTAACATTAGGAAATATCCAACGCTATAATTCGTATTGGAGATATCGGCTATAATTAGATATAGTATAACATAACATAGTTCTGTATACCAGTGTAATATCTAGTCCAACTCGAGGCAATACGCCCTACAACTTTGAGGTTTATGTAGCTAGATGAGACATCCCTCTAAATTAATTAAATAAGTATCCCTTTCATTAAAAAACTAATTCATAAGAATCCTTTAAAAATAATATGAATTTGTTTTCCGATGTGTATGAGTATGCAACATTATACGTTTTCTATAGCCGAGTGGTGAGTGGTGTATTATGGCAAGAGTATACGTAATGAAGAGCATCTAACTGCAACTAGCAGCCTTCGTCTTATGCTTCCACTAATAAATCCTTTTATTTAATTTGCTATAGGAAACGTTGAAAATTATATATAAACAGTTTGTTGGTTACAGAACAAAGTTCCTGTTTTCAAATTTACAGCAATGAATGAAAGTTGGCATGGGGATACTAAAAATATGAACTTCCAATAATTCCGTATTACAATCTGGTAAACAATACGTGCAGGGTATGTATACATCATCACAACGACGGAACGTGTAAGAAAAAAGACAAAGAAAAAAAATATTTATTTTATGAAGACAAAAATCGACCGAAACAAAATACAGTAATACAGATAATTGGCAATTATTTGGAGCTTTAGCTAAATATAATATTGCAGTTACAGTTTGAAATCTCCTTAAATATATCTTTAAAATAAGAAAATCAAAGTTATATTAGGACCGCTGTTTTTCTTATTTTACACAACAGGTCATTAAATTTGTGAACTATTGTAAAATTTTGGCGCACGTTAATGATGTTCAAACCTACTTATATTTCCAGTTTGATAATTGAACTGATAAAATAATCACTTGTCAATTATAAACCAGTTATCGCTAAAACATAACCTGAAAGTCGGTAAAGTCCTTCATAATTGCTGCTCAGGAATAAAAATCACATACATTAATTAAGAAATATTTTAAATACTAATATAGTATAAAGTATCGCATATTTTCCGACTGTAAACTCTGCAAATAACATTTATGTGTTATATTAGATAATAGCCTCAGAATGTCTTCTAACTCTATTGTCTAAATTTTTTTTCAATCGCCTTATTTAGATTAATGTCCTAGTGGAGTTTATCCGTAGGCTATTCTACCACTCAACCAGGACAGACGGACACACATAGACATCACAACACCCATTCCCTGCGACATTGCCATCTGCCGCAGCTGAGACTCGAACTCAGGAGAGGAGCGACTAGACCGTGTTGACTCTCACACAGCCGCAGTCTATCCCACTGCTGCTATCTCGGCAACACGTGAAAAACGTCTACACATCCATACCCTAGCCAGGATTCGAACCCGGGACCCCGTGGTCGCAAGCCTAGCACCTTAGGCACTGAGCTGGTAAATATATTTGAAAGACATCTCACCAGAATTGAAAAAATAGTACCATTAGTGACGTAATTCTTCATATCAATTTTCATCAAGGCAAATCCACTCCACCATTCAACAGTGCCATCGAATAGTAAATAAAATCAAGAAAAATCTGTCAGAGAAGAAAATCTGTGCCTCTGTTTTTCTGCACGTGCAACATGCATTCGGAACTTTTTTACAAGTTAAAAATGCTTATGCGAAACCAAGTATACATTCTACTAAAATCATACCTAACTGATCGCTATTATCAAGTTAAATCTGCACTTATCGGATCTACATCACATAAAGGTAGGAGTACCGCAAGGCAGTGTACTTGGGCCATTTCTTTATTTGCTCTTTACTTCAAATATCTCATTATCAAATGCTACTACAATGGCTACATTTGCGGATGACACGGCGATTCTTTCATCATATCAGATAGAGCATCAAAAAATCTACAAAATCATCTTAACTCACTGCAGGGCTGGTTAAAGAGAGAAAAATCAAAGTTAACAGTGAAAAATCCACTCAAGTCACCTTCATGATAAAACGAAGTACATGCTCTGAAGTCACTATAAATAACGCACCGATACCTGTAAGATTTGAAGTAAATATCTCGGACTACACCTTGATCAAAAGCTTATGTGGAAAACACATCTTAAGACCAAAAAGACACAACTAAACTTAATGGTAAGGAATATGTACTGGTTAATTGGTAAAAAATCACAATTATCATCAGAAAATAAACCACTCATATATAAGACTATATTGAAGCCGATCTGGGTTGCAGCAAACCATCGAATAAGTCAGTCCAAAATGAATCGAATCATAACAAATGCTCCATGGTGTGTATCTAACCAAACCCTCCTTTCATAAACGATGTGATTAGCAGATATGCCACCAAATATATAGATCGTATTAGTGACCATAACAACCAGTTCGTCAGGAAATTAGCAACCCAGCCTTTAGTGAATAAAAGATCGAAAAAACAATGGTCAGAAGACCTAGCTAGGTGAAGGCAGGCGGACCATCATTGGATGATACAAACTATTTACTTATTACTCTGTAACATAGAGTAGCTTGTAGATAAGCAATAAAGGTAATTTTTTTAAAAATGTGTCTCTTGTATATATTGAATTAAACTGGTTACGAAGGAAATCCCGCCTAAATTTGGTTATCAATATAGTTAATAGAACCAAAAACTTATATCTCTGAAGTAGCTTCCACAAAGATCAAGCGCTTGAACATTACACTTTAATTACTTCAAGTATACGTCAGGATATTCTTTTGATGATGCGGTCGATCACAGTAGCTTGTAAAATGTGAAGAAAATCTGACAGTTACCTATTATTGTTTTCTGGTTGAATGTTTTGAAGTGCCCTACTCAATAAATCCCATACGTGTTCAACGAAATTCAAATCAGAAGAACGCAGTGGAAGAGTACCGC
The DNA here is from genome assembly GCA_936432065.2 of Rutpela maculata. Classification (NCBI taxonomy): domain Eukaryota; kingdom Metazoa; phylum Arthropoda; class Insecta; order Coleoptera; family Cerambycidae; genus Rutpela; species Rutpela maculata. The sequence continues at coordinate 165,629,209 of OW386288.2, forward strand.
GATCAATTCCATTAGTTTTAAGGACGTTGAGTACTTGTTAAGTACAACAGAGGTAACCATTATCATTAATGAAAATAAAATTTTCATCAATAGCAGCTTGAAAAGTTGATGCTGTTAACAATATCATTTTCAGAAAGTTCAGACATGATCCTCCTGCACGTGTATAGATCGAGGCGTCCTCCAACACATTGTTTCTCCTCTAAAAACTACATTGGGTTGGATAAATCTTTGGTTATATGACTCCCCTGACATCCTCCAAACTCGTGAACGTCGTACATCGCTGTGCAAGTTGAAACAAGATTCATTGCCGAACTAAACCAACCCCATTTCCATGACTGAGTTTTGAGGGGCCCAATATGAAGGACGACTTGGACACTTACAATAATTCCATGTGCTACACGTAAGATGCTTCATACTAAGAAACGCAAAGGGTAGGATTTCTTTTTATTGTAAGTCGATCTTATCCTGATTTTGTACACCGGCATGAACCACTTCTAGACCGTTCTTATACAGAATCAGTTTCTAAAAGTCGATTCTAAAGTTTTGGCTTACTTCTAATTCTATTGCAACATAGACTTGACGCAAGCCAGCTAGGAGCATACCTCTGGCTTTATTGACATTAGGTTGTGATGAACGACACCTTGCTTCCATATTTGTTCAAAAACTCTACAGAAGCTCCACAGAACATGTTCCAAACACACTTGAATGCAGTCAACCACAGAAAGAGAATTAAAAAAACGAGAATGCAATGAAAAAGAAACATCTTTTTTATTCCGAACATCTAGAAACCATGCAGAAGCAAAAATACGAAGAAGAAAAATTCACAGGGACTTATTCATGATCGATTTCTACAAAATATTTCACTTTCTGTGTGTTTCATTGAATTATGCAGGACACTTCAATAGTTTGAAAAATAATATAATATAACTCATACGGTTGTTAAGTGTATCACAACCAGAGCTCGTATCTCAAGTTGCAATTCCAGGATCGTATTTTGTGTTCAACGTGAATTGTTCAGATTTACTCTTCTTGGTTTATAAATTATAAAACTGGAAGTGTGTATAGACAAACAATTTTGTATCAGCTGATTTTAAGGCTTCATGTACGCTCCTTTATTTTCTGGAAGGTAAGTAATCTGTTTACAAAGAAACTCATACTTCATACAAATTAGGTTAATAAAATGGCAATAAATACAATATTATTACGTTTATTATTATCGCGGCACGTGGAGATCCTTTCTTACTATCGCGAATAGTTACAGTTACATGCGGAGATCCAACTTGAGGTACCTGTTTATTTACATTATTGCGTTATTGCAAATGCGTGAAACAATTTAGTTTTAATTTGAGAACTATGAGTGACGTTTTTCTTGTAAGATACTGGCGCATTTTCGTTAGTGAATGGAGTCATATCGCACCCTTGTTTAAACATTTTTTTCCACGGTCAACTGTTTTAAGATTACAGCAGCTTGGAGAATAAAAAATGATGAAATTTATAAGTACATATTTTAAACATGCCCCTACTATATCTGTGAACTTTTAAAATTTGAAGTCAAAACTGTAACTTGTAACAACTCTTGCCTAGGTTAGGTTAGGTTGATATGTGAATGGGCTAGTAACAGACCCTCCATCGCGACCATCTGGTCTATTGTGGCTCACTCCTAATTATATTTCACCTAATAGGTTCAGCTTTATGATAAAGCTCACTACCTTATTGGATGAGAGATTGACCAGGTCCTCTGGCTGCAGTTGCCCTTTGCCAAAAAGTGAAAACCTGGTTCCTTCTGCAGCAGGACAGATTCATAGAACGTGCCCTGCCGTTTCGTTCTCCTCCAAAAACAGTCGGCATTCCGAGTCTGTGTAGGTGGTGATTTAGTATACAGTGCCCAGTGTATAGGCCAACTAGAATTCTTAAGTGCAGCCTATTTAAGTCTAATAGTTTTTTATTTCTTGATTTCAGAGGGTATGTAATAAATTTCTTTGAATGAACTAATCCTGATAGTTCTTGCCACTACTGGAGGATTTTCCTCTCGGTCCAAGCGAAGGTGGTTATTTTCGAACTGCTTGCTGATATGCCAAGCATTGGTTCTGGTCCGATAAATGTTGATACCTCACCTTTCCTGGCTAAGGAGTCGGCTATTTCGTTGCCCTCCATGCCAGAGTTGCCCGGTATCCAAACCCGAGTTAATTTGTTGTAACTACCCAATCGGGTTAGAGCCTTTTGGCAGTTCCAGACCAATTTAGAATTTCAACGATGTGAGCCAAGAGCTTTGAGAGCTGCTTGGCTGTCTGAAAAGATTCCTATTGATCTGTGTCTAGGATGCATCTGTTCAAGCCTCCTTATACACAATTCAATGGCATGAACTTCTACCTGAAAGGCAGTCGCATAATTACCCAGGCTCGAAGTCTGGAAACTCTTGCTTATTCACTTTTATTATTGTGTCGCCACAAATGAATAATTTTGGTGTCCTAAGCATTTCATTATGTGTATTCCACTAAGTTTTAGCATCTTCACATTGACAAGGCTTGTATTATTTTTGCACAAGAACAACGTTCTTGCAAACCCGACTAAATCCGCCCCTCATAATTTTAATTGCAACTTGAGATACGACCTCTAATTGTAACAAAATCTGGGAAATTGAACAAACTTCACTGAATCTGTTATAATGCACTTATCAACATTTCAAAAGTCATTAATATTACAAGAAGACGATTTCGTCAGTAATTATCCTGGGGTAAATTTTAAACAAGTAGATAATTATAGATGAAAATATCAAGATAAACTTTATTAGAAAGCCCTTATTATAGCAATTAAAATTAGATATTCTATTTAGATCATTATACGGTAACCATTGTATTCCCTACAATTTACACCAACTCGCCGAAATATTGTCTTTTACTACAAAAATAACGGCATTTCTCTGTCTTTTCCCACACCTCCTCCTGGCGTCATTCATCGATAATTTACAAGATAATTTTCTCGCTCCACAATTCTCTACGTCCCTGCTTGACTTGTACCAGTACTTTACACGGTATGCTTTAGCTTGGTGTAAATCTACTGTGTATAATGCCACTGCATAAATTAGAAAACTTTAAAGTCAGTAATAAATCATTCTAACTTGGATTAATAACATTTATGATGTTGTTCGTAGCTATTAAAATGCATATTTGATGACAAATATGACAAGAACTTCTTATAAAAGTTGGTATAGTCTTCATTACTTTCCTTATACAATACATAATGGCTCGTAATTTGACAAAGAAGATGGATTTTTAAAAGGATTTGAAATATCGCTTAAGGAACAAAGATACATTTCTAACGAAGATAATGAAAAAGTTAAAATTGATATTAAACTCCAGTATCACACAAAAGCAAAAGGGGAATTATTTATAAAAGTTTGTAATTTATTCTGCTTTGGTTTCCTTAAATGCGGCAAATTGTTAAAAGTACAGATATGTGCTTCTTACTTTTGTTTCAAAGAAAAAATGGAGGAAGGTGGACAAAATACTTGTCTGAATATTTCCACAATCTGCGTTGGCATATTCAAAATTTAAATCGATCTGCCGTTTTTTGCGAACACGAAGTTTCTTTGATGTAAACTTAAGTTTTCCGTACGATATGCTATTTATCTGTTGAAACTCGACAATCGACAATTACATGAAGGCATTGTATCGGAAATGATGTTCCTTACACGGTAGACAGACGGTATACACAGACAAGTTTGTTTATGAATCCAGTGAAGACCACTATGGTTATTTTTATAAAAAAAAAAGACAACCCAACTTGGGAAAATTACATCCTCGGAGAAAAAAGATGAAGACAAGCAATCAAGTGAAATATTTCGAACATACTAGGTACTAAACTAAGTTTCAAGGCACATCTAGACAAAGTGACTACCAAAGTCACGCGTGCTTTATGGATCTGCAGAAGAATGATAGGCAAGTTCTGGGGTCCATAACCAAAAATGATGCATTATCTTTATCAAAGGATTATGGTACCAATAATAACCTATGCCTCCTTGATTTGTTGGCACTAAGTCGGAAAATGGGAGGAGGTAATGAGAAAACTAAAAGAGGCGCAAAGATTAGCAAGTCTAGGATAACGGCCACCGCAACTCTACGGCAATCGTGAAAGAACTATTCTGGCTACCTCCGCTACAATTAGTCATGAAAAGTGAGGTACTGCTAACAGCATATAGGTTGGAAACAAATGGGTTTGGGACCATTCCAAGAAGGGGGTACCATACCAAGATGATATCCAAATGATACCATATGGTATACTGACGTATCAAAACGCCAACCACACGTCAACCAGGATCAACCAGAGACAGATATTAGCCTGAACCTGGTACATTAATAGAATAATCGTAATTGTTGACCAAGCTGCTCTTGAAGATCTGGATGTAGTAGGGATACGTTCCAGAATGGTAAAAGACTGCCTTGGTTCCCTATAAAAACTGTCGGAACACAACAGTGTACAACTTAAATGAACTCGAGGACACCAGGGCCATGTCGGTAATAAAGTAGATAAGCGAGTTACAGAAGACACAAAAACAATCTTGAGGGAACCCAACCATCCTACAAGATAGAATGCCGCAAGAAGATTGGTAACGGAACTATTAAGTTATAAACACAACCTACATTGGAGGGGGGGGGGGACCATCCAAAACAACAAACTGCTAAAACTAAACAGAAAACAGCTAACATACGTGCAGTGGACATCTTAACTGAATACTGAACACTAAACAAACACCTAACCAATGAGGGTGAGAAACAATTCAGAATGTGGTATGTATTGTGATGACGAGGAAATTTTTCACTGCATATTATGCGAATGATGGCTGGAAGACTTTCATACTTCAGAGGACCATTTGTGACTGCGACAGAGACAGTCAGAGATTATTCCGTCGACCACAACGGGACTATAATAAGCTTAAGCTTCTGTAAAGCTGGTTCTAAGCACCGCAATCCATAAAACAAAATACCTGTTATAGAAGATTTTTCCCTTATATGGGAATACAATCTACTACAGAGGAGAATATGTATTTCAGAGTGGCTATTCTTGAGCGCGAGAGAAATTGTTACTCCCCGGCGAATTTATTCCCTCGCCTTTCACTTGACATTCCCCTACTCGAAAAACATGTATTCTTGAACAAAAGGAATAACGAGGGACCGGTGAAAGTTTGAGGGAGATGTCTACAGTGTTGTCATATTGTTCTTCACGATATAACCAACCAGAACTCTCCTTTATCTGATATTTATCAGCTGTGGTGGCCAAAAATTGTTTGGTGGTGACGTGACAGTTGACAGATCAAAAACATATTTATTCTAGTGAAATTCTATAACTGTCAAATGGTAACTGACTGAACTTTTCGTAATATTATTGTTTATATGTATATTTTAAGGCGAGTTTGTAAAAAAAAGTCCCAGTCCTAACTTAGTCTATCTTAGTCTTAATTTTTCCCTAAAACATATCTGATGTCCTAAGACTGGTTTATCAGAACTGGCATTTGTTCTAAGTTGATCGTAAAATAGATACACGAACTTTTCACGCCAATTGGAATTGATTTCTAATCTATTCTGTGGTATTAGCCCCTAGGAAAAATTAACTTAAAAATTTTAGGTTAAGTTAGGACCAAGACAGGATTAGGACTTTTATAAACAAAATACGGGTAACCTGTACATTTAACTTTTTAGGTAAAAAATTAAGACTAAGATAGGCTAAGTTAGGACTAGGACTCTTTTTATAAACTCGCCTTTACATACAAAATGACAAGTTTTTGGTTTATTATTAATTGTGGAAGTGTGACAATCCAAATCTATGCCAATTTTTATCAAATAACCTCCATTTACAATCAGAAGAAGTTGGGGGTTAAAAGACTGCAACTGATTTCAAACAATTAAAATAAATGATTTTACAAGAGTCTTCTAAGGATTTTATTAGTGGTATGTTGCATATTAATGTAGGAAGAATTTGATTTTTAACGTGGGTGTATGTTGTAGGAAAAACAGCCGTATTACAAGACCATGATGATATATCCAATTGAGCATCCTTTCTCAATAAGGGATATAATTTAAGACCCATATGTGAAACTGCTTATGATAATAATTACTACTACTCAAACAAGCAATAAACAATTCAGGGTAAAGAAAATTAACATTTTATATTGGTTTGTCAGTATTTTTAATAATTATTGTTTAAATTTTAGTTGAGCGAAGGTGTGGAGCTGTACCAAGAGAGAGACAAGTGCAATGGCAGAAATTGTTTTAAAGAAGAAAATTTGCAGGCTTCATAAAGATATTTGATGAAGTACATAAATTAAGAAAGAAAATTCCAGAGTACCTACCCGCTGTCAACAAGTGATGCAATGTGCCCTTTTAAACTATATCGTGTAGTGTTTAAAAACTGAATGTTGGACTATTGAACATTGAAAAAGTATAAAATTAAAACTTTGAAGTGGTCTAAGTTCAGCGAACATATAAACAAAGTCTGAATGGGCTATGAGTGTTGAATTGTAGCTATAAAAGCCCTTTTTGTTATAATATATAAACTATGAATGTTACTTTTATTGCTTAGATAGATATTAATATAAAGTATACACGTTATGTTACAATCATTTATTTTTTTCTTACAATATAAATTATAACTTTCTTCTCGATTATCCTTAGAAGTACTAATAGACCTTGGATAATATATTATTTAATTAGTAAAGATATTTTGTTTTGCTTTCAGTTACATGCACATACCTAAGTACAAGTTCGACGTAATTAACTATTCCGATTTACTATAACAATATATAGTAGTAGAGTGATAAATAAAACATAATAAAAAGGAAATATTTAATAAAATAAACAATATATGAAAAATAAAATTCTTACAGAAATTACAATGGATTAGGTATATAGTCCAAACTATAGATACATTATAGACGAAAGGTTAACTGATGGAAGAAATTATGTACGTCTTATTACATAGGTACCTCAAATAGTTTATAGCACCTCAATCTTCATTGCTTAATTTATATGGTGTCTTCTTAAAAAAAATTACAGCGGTTAATACCTCGACCATAGCCATATTTACTGTTAAAAAACTAAAAGGAAATACTTCTTGTCGCTAAGTAGTGAACATGTTTTGTCTAGACTAGCAACATATTCACAGTAAGTACTAAGGAACCATCTGAATTTGCAATAGTCCAAGGAGTCAATTGCTTTTGTTCACGATGCTACGAGTTTATAACCTGAAAAATTAATTTGTACGTTAGCAATTATTTATAAAGCAACATTTAATTAGGCAAGTATATATATGGAAAGAATGGTTGATCACTGATAACAATTCTTACTTTTGCAACAAGCTTTTATTCTGTAAATTTCTTGCAGAGTACTTCTTTCACCTAACCACGAACAGCTTCAAGACTTGAATGGTTTGAACTCATCCTTCCGTCTATGCAAACCAAGTAATTCGCAGTATCCATATGTGTAATATTTGGAAATACATCAATATTTATACTAAAGCATTTTTTTCTCAAAATATTAGGATTTAATTCGATGGCAACAGTAACATAACCTCTACATCATGCGACAATTTTGCAAAATACGAACTAACCCTCATCCTGATGAACAAAATTGCGGATATAAAAATAAACGAACAAAAATTTGATCCGTTTTTCCTAAAATTCGAATATTTTTCGCATTTTCAAACTGTTCCTTCGCATCTTCTAAATCATCCAAAACTTGTCTAGCCACTAAATCTTCGATATCCATTATTTAAATAAAACCGAGTTAATATGACAAGTCTCCACACGCACGATCATAACCTACAAAGTACTTAAAAAATGATTCTTTTCTGCTTTCCCTCGACTTTCTCTCGCTAAAAGTAAGGGAATAAGTAGGGAGTGTTTTCGTCTACTTGGCTGGGGAAAATAAATTCAAGAATACAAACTTTACATGAGGGAGTAGAAAACGATTGTTTTCTCTTACACATTCTACTCCCTCAAGTTCAAGAATAGCCACCCAGGCGTAATTTTGGAATGGAAAAGGGGAATTAATTATCAAAGAAAAATTAGCTCAATAGCGTAGTTCGCTTGGATTAATGCGAAGGAAGTAATAATAGGGCACATCAAATTCATAAAAAAAAAATGCTGAAAAATTTGTTGTAATTAGTTTTACAATGTAATAATATAAATTCCAAAGACGATTCAAATTTGTAAGGTTGTAAGAAGGAATAAATAAAATCGTGAAAGTCATTCTGCTAGTCAGACGTCATGTTACCTGACACATCAGTGAATAACGGATAAAAAACGTAAAACCCGAACAATTAAAATTCCATCAACGACGGCCAGCAACGTACGGGCGCCTCGTTTGTGACAATTTCAGCTGATGGAGGATACAAAGCTCATTATTCTTTTCTTCGAAAACATTAATCAATCTGTTTGGAGCCTTTTTAAATCTAGCTAATGCCCTGGAACGTCTAAAACTTTCATGATATTACCGCCATGGCCGAATTCACAGTATTTCAAACCACTGGCGCTCCACGGAGAATACAAAGCACTGTATTCTGTTTCCTTTTCGTTTATTACCAACTTTATCCACATTAAATTCCTCTCCATTGGTATAATTTATTCTTTGACAAGCAAAACAAAACTAGATCTGCCAGTTTTAATCCCTGTTTAGTTTTATTGTCCGTGTCTCTCGATTTCACGGTCGTTTCGCCACTGATGGCCTTTCCTTCTATTCTCTTTTTTGCAAAGCATATTAAGGGGATATACTCCGCACATTAGAATTCTTTTAGCCTTCGCGCTTTCCCGATTGGATTACAATTATATCATGCGCCTATCAAATGCAATATTTTATTGAACAACGCTGCATCCTACCAATGAATTTGAGTTGTACCTTAATTTTCAGTTTACTGAAAAACGCCGCCAACACAGTATATCATTTAAAAAAAAAAAAAAACTTAGCCTGTTTAAGATATCATATAAATATACACGACGTAATTAGTTTCCTTAAAAACCGGTTATAGGGAACGACTAGAAAAACAAGGAACCTATACATGGTGATTTACTACAACATGAGGAAAATAAATTGGTGTACTAATCTTTTATGAGGGAAAGTCCCTGCAAAATTTTAGAATGATCCGAGGTAATTTAGTAATTTTTACTGCATTAAAACTTGCAAATATACGCTACTGTTATTTGTCTGTAGTCAGTAATAGAGCAGTGAACTTACTTGGGAAAGAACATGAGATGTTTACATTTCCTTAATTGGCATAAAAAGTTAAGCTGGCACGTGCAGTCAAAGTGCCGAGTTTCTTGCTTTCGGTCGAACAATTAGAACACCGCGGCAGGTACAAAAGTACCGCCAAAGCTTGGTGTTTTTGTGTTATCGAGGTTTAAGTAAATATCTTTATATCTACTTGTTGTAGAATTCACTGGCATTGGGTCAATGTCTTTCCGACTTATTTTGCTATTTTTGTAGTATGATTAAAACCAAAAAGTCACTTCTACCCTCTCCAGCTTTGCTGTCAGCCCAAAGTCTGATAAATGGGGAGGAGCAGTCATATGGTTGGACCGCGTTACGTCAGATTATTTAAAGTCATTGGTGGTACATTCCTACAAAAAATAAAGTAATTTGTTTGGTCGTATTTTTTTTTTCATTTTTTTAACTCCTTTCGGTGGGGACAACTAATTGATACATTTTCCGCATGTTGTGATAAGTCACCCTATATATATTTTTCCTATAGGGGCACTGAAAACACTGACTCAGGTTAACAATGTTAGTTAGGTATCTACGAAAACTTCTGTATGTATTTTATTTACATTATGCCACAGATTGATAGATTCAATTACAGAATAGGCAAAATACAAAAAAAAATGTACACTACAATCAATATATAACACACAGGGTGTTTCATCTAAAACTACACAAATCAATACCTTTCAAACCAAAGATAATATTTGAATGCTGCGAAAAGAGTTAGGAACCCAAGGAACAATTTAAAAGTCATTTGGACTTGAGGAGGTTTTAAGAAAGGTTTGTCAGGGTTAGGAAATAGTCTTGTACTTTATTGATGTTGTACTTAAGGCCTTTTAGGCTTGAAGTATACTTGCTCTTATATAGAAGTTTTAAAGAATTCTGTAAGACCTAATTATAAAGCTAATTTGCTTCTAGGATAATATGTATTTGTAATGGCCTCCCTCTACTTGACTGACATTATCCCATTCCATAAAAAACACATCCCATAAAACATACATTTTTTCTATACACACTATCCCTAATAACATCCCCCTTCCCTCCACCCCCCCCCTTGACCCTCCGTCGAAACTATATTACATAAAACAATTTGCCCTTCAGGCAAATAATTGTTTTTATCTTTTAGACAGCTGAAGTAGGGTTTTTATATTATTTTCCATACATAAATTAATATTAATCCCTAAACCCGTACAAGATACTTAATTTTATCTATTTTATACTGAAATCTTCGATATGAAACTTTAAAATATGATTATACTATTAGAGATCATTTTAAATATATACTCACACAGTCTGAAGTTGATAGCCGACAACACCCGGCCGTTGCGTTACCTTTGCGCGACTTGTCGCGTTATGCAGCGTAGCATAATTGTAAAATGAAATATATGAACTATTTTTGACATGTGAACCACAGTTAAATAAAATTAAATATATTGTAATTTGGTATTGTAATTTGTAATGGGTTTATCATAACCTACATAAAACTCTCCATAAAGCTAATTAGTTTTATGAACGTCTTAAATTCCATTTAGATTTAAAGAGGCTTTAAATTATTCTTTATGGTTTTAATATATTTGCAATAAATGCATTTTAAATCCTTTTTAAAACTAGACAACTAGACATTTTCAATGCCTATTAGTACTTATTAAAGGCCATTACAAAACTAGACTCTTAAAACATCCTTTATAAATGTTGTGATGAAACCATTATGAAGAAAAAAAGGCCTCTATAAATCTAAAAGGCAAATTTTAATTCCATAAAACACTTTCCAAAACCTCAATAAAACATTTATTATAAAAATAATAAACAATATGTCTGCCTGAAGTGTCGTTGATGCATGTGTGTGTGTGTGTGTGTTAATTAAAAGCATTGCACGACTTACTGATGTGTAATTAAGTCTTTTTTGGAAAGGTGGGAGAAAATAAAAAAGAGTGGCCATTTTGAAAAGACTATTAAAACACACACACATATAAATTATTTTGAGGTTAAGTTTTAAGTTTTTTGTATCAAATGTCAACGTCCCAAACGTTTTATTACAGCTTTTATCAAGTTCATGTGATCTTCGCCAAGTGCATTTGCATTTTTGTAAGGAAGGGATTATTTGTGATAGTATACAAAAAAACTAAAAGGGCTTCATTTAGAGTAAATGTTCTAGGTCATTACCATTATTAGAATATATAGTTTAATGAGAGAACCAGTGTTGCCAGATCAAAATTTTAAAAGTTATCAGACGACGCTTTAAAAAGTTACTAAATCCTACTAAAATTTCACTAGATTTGAAATTAAAGCTCTCATCTTTAATTTTCAAAAGTTGTAGTGTCTGTAGGACACGTAATTTTCTTGAGCTCTCTGAGCACAGCATAGCTTTGAGCGTTCTCTATCTGATTATTTCGTTGCCAGACTTCGTACTCTGTATTGTATTAAATGGTTTGTAACTAGAAAGTACTGTTTGTCTACGAGCCTCTAGAGGGCAACGAACCCAGGCTATTCGATTGTAGCGATTCACGGTCTATAAACTATACGGTTACCTCAATTAGCAGCTTTTAGACGAGAGAGACGCGCGGAGCAGGGAATCGAATGAAAGAGACAGACATATCTGATTTCCGTGCAAAAGACAAAGACAAAGATTCTGTTAGGGTCTACAGCCTACGTCAGCTGTAGACACTACAGACATCTTTGTCTGTGTCTTTTACACGGAAATCAGATATGTCTGTCTCTTTCATTCGATTCCCCGCTTCGCACGTCTCTCTCGTCTAAGAGCTACTGATCGAGGTAACTGTGGAGTTTACTGACCGTGGTAGCGATTAACGTGAACAGTTTTGTATTAAATGGATCACAACTCGAATTTAATGTTTGTCTATATACCAGTAGAGGGCAATAAATTGGATGATTAAAAAATCATTAAAAATGGGCATTTTCATAAAAGTTTTCACTAAATTACTAGATTTAAAAAAAAGTCACCAGATCTAGTGAAATTTCACTAGACCTGGCAACACTGGAGAGGACTGTAAAATGACAATTAGGTTTTTAGTTGGCCGGCCATGTTTTTCTTGATATATAAAAATATTCAAGGTCAATCTCACAATTATAATTATCAATAATTATCACTTTTTCGTTAGCAAATTAAGGTAGAATTAAAAGAAACGACTGAAAATTACCGTGGGAACCGAGAAGCAGCCCACTTTTTAAATTTGCTGCTTATGTGTCTATGCAAATTTTGTACGGATATTAGAATCATTATTATTTCTGAGGGGCTCTTGTTTTTTGGGCCTTTCTTATGTAGTTTTAACGATAAACTGCCGTTGGTTTTAATTTTTTGTCGTACCTGATGTCTTTTTCTTACCTTTCAAATCGGTCTTAGAGAGGTTATAGTGCCACTCTACGCTTTATAAATTTCAAATTCCATTTTATCTTCAATAAGTCTGATGGTGTGTTTACTTAAATCAGTTTAGAAAAAATAAATGCAATAATAAAATTATTTGGATTCCTTCGTGGACATTCTTATAGCTTCTCAGTTCTAATATGGACTTATAAGAGTTTTAAAAACCAGTTTTAAGGTAGCCTTCTAGGTGTTTTCTAGAAATGCAGGAAGCTAATAGAAAAGCTTCTGACAGCTTTAAAATAGGTTTTAAGAAAAGTTTTAAAACGGCCCGAACAAGATTTTCAAGAGCAGCACTATGCCTCGCTAAGAAGTTTTATGATTTAAAAAGGCCTTAACAACCTTCATAAGGGTGGGCCCTTTTAGTCTACAAGTCGCTTTATGATGGTATTAAGGATATTGTTACAGCAAAATAGATTTTTCAAGGCATTTTATAAATAGTTTTATAGCACCCTTGTATACATTTAAGGAACTAAAATTGTTCCTTGGAAAGTAACGTTTAAGTGCAATTATTTATGACATAAATAGTTGCGTCGTCTATTGCAGTTCTGGCGTCGCGACGATGAGAAATAAATATTCGATGGCAAGAACTTTAAAATTTCGATATCTGTATGCCCAATAAACAATTTAAAAGTCATTTGATTTTCAGGAGGTTTTAAGAGAGTTTTTCAGGGTTATAAAATAGTATTTCGCTTTATTAACGTTGTGATTAAGATACTTTAAGTTTCAAGTATATTTGCTTTTATAAAGTGAGTTTTAAGGCGTCTGTAGAACCTAATTATAAAGCAAATTTGCTGCTATGATTATTTGTATTTATAATAGATTCGTCATATCTATATAAAACTCTCCATAAAGCTAAAGGATTTTATTATCTTCTCATATTCCATTCAGATTTAAAAAGGCTTTAAATTATTATTTGTGGCTTAACAAGTATGCAGTAAATATATTTCAAGTTATTTTTAAAACCAGTCATTTTCAATGGCTATTAGTACTTATTAAAGACCATTACAAAACTAGTCTCTTAAAACATCCTTGACAAATGTTCTGATGAAACTGTTATAAAGAAAAAATGCATCTATAAATCTAAATGGCAAATCTTAATTCCATAAAACACTTTTTAAAAACTCAATTCATGACAACAAATGTATCAGAAGCATTTCACGACTTGTAATTATGTTTTTTCTGGATATGTGGACGAAATTATAAAAGAGTTAAAAGATTTATTAAACAGCAGAGAGCTGTGCGATGTTGTCGTTTTGATGCATTTGTTTATTTAAAAAAAATAAAATGAGTTTCTCTGAACGTATATTTATTTATGTGATGAGACTGAAACAGGCAACCCGTTGAGTTTCAAAATAAAAAACATTTGCTACCAGACGAAGAACACGAAATGGGAAAAATTTCACTTAATCTTATTTAAATGATTAATATGTGAAATGAAAAGGTTAAAATGTTGTTTTTGTTAATATAACTGCGTGATATTACTTTATAATTAAACACTTTCAGGTTCTTAAAGCACCAAATAAAAACGTCCACAGAAAATGACATATAAAAATGTTTTTATGGTCTTATTGTTTTGCTATTATTTAACTAAATTTAAATGTTACTTTAATTAACTATGTACCTCTATTTTATTTCAATATTTCCTTTCTTTTCACCTACATAATTTTTCAGAAATTCAAATTACCCGCCGTTAAACTCACCCAATTTAGTTTTAAATTTGACACCTTTTGGGTATAAGGTTTGTAGAGTATTTGGGCTCTACAGAACCTTTATCATAGTTCTAAATGAATGTACGTCGCTGCAGCACTGGCGCCGTGAAAATTATTGGTAGGAGACGAAAATTTAAAGTAAGTTTAAAGTTCTCAAGCGGATTCATCTTGGCGGCGGATCACCCTTTTTTATTTAATATGAAATTATCTTTCTGTATTTTGGTCCTTAATCTAGTCACGCTCAAATATGTTGCCCGTTGGAAGTTTCAGTTATAAATAATTATCATTTATGCTCAAAAAACTTTCTAAAGATATTTTGAACTTCTATATTTTTTTATTTCTTTTCCATCTGCGCTATAAAACGCTTCAATTAACTCGAAGATATGATTTGGAAAAATCAAAGTCTTATCCATAAGGAAAGAAAACGGCAATCAAATTGTCAGCAATTTTTTCTGGTTAAAAACGAATTAACCGTATTTTCGGCGACGTCCATCATTTACTTTTACAAATGTGTATTTTATATTCCTCGCTAATGCCTTAATACCCTTTATTGCGTTTGTGTCGGTGGGTCTAACACTTGGGTAAATACTACCTAATCCGCAAAAGTCACTAGTATTATTGTTTCGTTATCGACATTCTCGGACTATTCGGAGTTTTAGAGTCTTTGTAGAATTAAGTCGGTCCTTCAGACTGTCCCTTTTACCTTTTACGGTACACTGGCCTACTTTGTTCTGGAGAAACAAGTTAATTGAGTTAAAATCGAAACTAAGCCCTTAAAATAAATAGATTTACCTTTTTAATTAGAAATCGAAGAATACTTGTAGGCTTTTTAAATAATGGCTTGCGATGAAATAATTCCTGTTGGCAAACGGGAAAAACTTTCATAACCTGAAAATCCTGGTCTGATGACTATTCTTTTTAGTTTCATGGAGAACTTCACGGTCATTTCAAGGTTAACATTTTATTTTAATGGAAACTCCTGTTTTTTCTTAACTAACTATATCCAAAACCTCTGTGAGTTTCGAACCCAGGACCCTTGGATTCCGGATTCCGAGTCAAAAACTTAATAAAGTTCTTCCTCTAGCTAACACAAACTTACTGTATAATTTTTAGTAAAATCGGACTCTTTCTTAAGTTATCATGCTTACAAGGAACGTGACGGACGGACAGATGGAAATTTTGAAAGTTGTTCAGAATTCCTTCACTAACACAATGAATTTTTTTTTATTTACGAGCCATAGTTTTGGTTTTAGAGATGTTCCGATCAAATGCATTATAATCTTCGTTTTCTTATTTGCGAAGAGTAATAATGTACTTCAAATATCTGTTTTTTTTTTAATTCTTATGTAATTAAGCTAAAACAATGCTACATTTTTCATTAAACAAAAATGGCTGTTAGTTTAAAATGCTGCACTTGGAAAGTGTACTTACTTTTTTAAATATATAATTCATACAAAGGCTAATAAAAACCTCATTTTATATCATGGTAATTTTATTGTGAATTTCAGCAAATTTAAAATGAACCTTAGGCAAACTGCGCCTGGCTTTGTTATGTTCATAAAAGAGAATGTTGCCTTACGGCTACATTAAATGTCGAATATTTCTTTGTTTTAATTTTATTAAGTCTACCGATACTTGAGTTCAATTTTCATTGAGGGAAAAAACAAAACGACAGCAAAATTTGTAGGTAAACTCTGAAATGTAAAATCTAAAATTCTTACTGCAAATAATATTTTACTAATGAACTGCTATCTGACACTAATGATTTCAAAGAACTAACTAAACAACTAACGACTATCTAACTATACAAAATAGCGGTGAAAAGGTGGTGCGAGTTTTAAAACATGATCGCCAAACAAGTGAATACATAGAACAACGCTCTCGAGAGGGAAATATCTCTAAAGAGTCACCTAGTGCAACTAAAATTGAATGAGTAGCATATTTTTATTCAAAATTATGAATATCACAATATAAAATAGAGCTATTTTAACGGCAGAAATATTCAAAGATGAATTGTTTTGTTTACTAAGTAATTTTCAAACTAGTTAAGAGCGAATTGGCTGTTATCTGCAGCTATAGACAGGGGCGGCTCAAGGTAAATTTTCCACCCGGGCGGGAGCACTTTTTGGCGCCCTTTCCTGAGGTTATCACGGACGTACTTCATACTATAGTACAAACTTTTATCGACTCATGGGGGGGGGTTGTGCAAATAGTCCTATTAAATCTGAAAAAAAAAAATTATCGCCTCATGGGAGGGGGTGCAAATAAAAATCCAAAAAAATTTTTTCACCTCATGGAGAAGTACTATTAGAGATCTGAAAAAAATTTTCTCTCCTCATGAAGGGGGTGCTATTAAAAATCTAAAAAAAAAAATTTTTGCCCTCTAATTTGGCGCCCCGGGCAACCGCCCGGGTTGCCCGGCCCTTAAGCCGCCCCTGGCTGTAGAAGTCAACTTGCAGCCGCAAATGTGCAAGACCACAATCTTTTAGCCTTAAAGCTTACAAAACTGCCAATAGTCACTATTGTCACTGAAATATAAAGAGCATTTGGAGCCATTTAATTGCTTAATTATGTTAGGGCAACATTATAGCAATAAAAATATTTGAAATAAAGGCTTTGAGATTTAAAAGCCAAATTACAACTAAAAAGCCAGTCGTCAGGTAGATTAAGATCGTTTTAAATCGGGCAAAAGATTTTACTATTGGAACCAATTCATTATAGACCTCTTTTAGACTAGGCACGTTTTCAAAAAAGAACAATGCAAGAAGCATTGGGAAAACAACGTTTTTAGGGTATTTCGACCCCGCTGAATACGAATCTGCCTGTTGCCAAAGTGAAATTTGGACCGGAAGTCCGGTATCCAAGATGGCGACCAAAACTCTGTTGCCCTATATCTCCCTTGTCCGTTGGCTTAAAATACTGATCTAAACGTCTGCTTGGCGGTTTTCTCGGATGCCAAACGCATTGCAATGCTCGAAATTTACTTACCTTAAGTTTGGAGTGCATGTGTTCAAAGATGGCGCCCAAGATGGCCGCCGAAACTTTGTTGTTCGAAAGTAAGCAAGGAAGCAAGGAAGATAAGAAAACGACCATTTCAAAGTTAAAACATTGTTTAATGCAAGATTGCAAAGAAGATAAAACAATCATTCAGGTGTTTTTAGCTTATGGCAAGGTTGCAAGGAAGATGAAATTAACCATTTAAAAAGTTCAAACATTGTCGAGAGCGGTAGAACTTGGTGCAAGTCAGTCTATTCTTCTTGCACGTGCATATTGTACTCAGGCACTGGGCTGGAAATTTCTGGTTGAAGAGATTCTTCTGCAGCTGATTCCTCAATTTCTAGTTCATATTCGCCAGATTCAATTTCCGTTTCTACAATTTCTTCATTTTCATCAAATATTCTGCGTGTTCACTATTACCTCAATTACGTGTCCACTATTTCTCAAATATTTTAAAATCCCTTGGAAATAGTGGACGCGCCGCTGTGTGAAACCGGCTGAAGAAAGCGGCGAATTTCCTGTTGGAGAACATAACCTCACTTCCAAATACCTTCGTTTAATACCTAATTGATTTTCAGCACATATATTTTTTTTTCTAATCGCAATTATGGACTTCGAAGACACGAACTTAACACTTCAATTCATATGTAGAGCATTTTTCAAATTATGCTATTTATATAAATAAATTCACTTACCGGCTTAACACTGCCTGTATATAATAAATGAAAGGTTAAAGTATGACTTACACCATAAAACAGCTTATTAGTGCTAAATTTGAAATTTTTATAAGGTTCGTCCACTATTCCCCCCCTTCCACTATTACATGCGCCTCCTCTACCTTCAGTAACACAATTTTGTTACCAAATTGTATTTCGGAATAAAAAAAAATAAAATATTACTTAAAAACACGTAACACACATACAGTATACACATTCAACCACTAAAACTATATATCTGACAGATTTTACACTCCAAATTCCACAAGACGTACGTAGCGCACGTAAACACAACAGAGTTTCGGCGGCCATCTTGGGCGTCACCTTGGAACCCATGCACTCCAAACTGAAGGTAAGTAAATTTTGAGCATTGCAATGTGTTTGGCATCCGAGAAAACCCCTAAGCAGACGTTCAGATCATTATTTTAAGCCAACGGACGAGGGAGATATAGGGCAACAGAGTTTTGGTCGCCATCTTGGATACCGGACTTCCGGTTCAAATTTTGCTTTGGCAACAGGCAGATTCGTATTCAGCGGGGTCGAAATACCCTAAAAATGTTGTTTCCCCAATTGTTACATGAAATGCTTCTTGCACTTTATAGGGATGGATTTCCTACTTATGGGCCTAGTCTAATTTAGAAATACTAATTTTCCGCCTCGCCCGCCTCCAGAACACCCCAAATTTTGGGGCAATACCCCTTAAAAATCATTTTTTTGCCAATATCTCGGTTTTGAAAGGTCCTACAAAAAAAAAGGGGGTTATCAAATTTAAAGATAAATAAACTCTCTATCGAAATGGACATATTTTTATGCGGTATTAATATTCTTGGAGTTATAGGCGGGGGAAATCAAGCATCGTATCGCATCCACGCTTTATATTGATTGAAGCTATTATTGCATGAGACATAGCAGTGAACATTAAGACTGTCCGGTATGTCATTCTCAACGTTTTCTAGAAAGCATCTGATGCGGGGCAACTTTTTATTTCATATACATGAGATAATATCTTCTAATATTATTACTCCAACCGCCTTTACAGTTCTCAATCGTTCTTCTTCCACGTTTTTTTCGCGATTCTTGTACCAGTTCGCTGTTAAAATCTTAAAACCGGAATCCCGAAAACTAATGATAGGATCGTTACTATGCTTGTTAGAAATTATAATATCCACGCCATATTTGCTTTTTAGTTTATTGCTGACAGTTTTGTACGGAGGAATGTAACCATTATATTCGCGAAGTATGTCTTTCAAGGAAAACTGACATA
The DNA here is from genome assembly GCA_936432065.2 of Rutpela maculata. Classification (NCBI taxonomy): domain Eukaryota; kingdom Metazoa; phylum Arthropoda; class Insecta; order Coleoptera; family Cerambycidae; genus Rutpela; species Rutpela maculata. Next base: position 165,648,525 of record OW386288.2, read on the forward strand.
CAGCGATATACAGCGCGGATGTGATACGATGCTTGAATTCCCCCGCCCATAATTCCAAGAATATTAATACTATGTAAAAATGTGTCTGAACCATTTCGATAGAGAATTTACTTATCTTTAAATTTGATAACCATCTTCTTTTTGGTAGGACCGTTCAGAACTGAGATATTGGCAAAAAAAATGCATTTTAAGTGATTGGACCAAGATTGGGGGTGTTCCGGGGGGCGGTCGAGGAAAGGAGTATGTCTATAATGAACTGGTTCCAACAGTAAAATCTTTTGCAAGATTTAAAACGGTATTTAGGAATCCTGGACTCCCTGACGCCTGGTCTATAAACACTGGTCATCTCAATGTTTTCACAATCAAAATTTAGCTGTGAAAATTGTATCGTTCACAGTGTGTGCTACTTGGGTGAGTACTAAGGATGCATCGGGTAGTTGTTTTTATAAACAGGGTTTAAACTAAAATTTACACAGCGGGTAACGGGTATCATTAGGCCGGGTACCGGGTATTGACCGGGTACCGGGTATTTACCGGGTACCGAGTATTCACCGAGAAATCGTATCATGCGAAAAGTGACATAACCTAACTTTATTAGTCAAATCGATAGTTTACAGGTTTGACACACATCGCCGGTGATTAGTGATAACTAGTTTTAAATAATTTCTGACATTACAAATAATATTAAATAATAAACAATGAGTATTTAGTACCCGGTACTCGGCCGGGTAATGTTTTGTTATCCGGCGAAACCAGGTTTCCTTTAAAAAGGGGTCGGGTACCCGGCATACCGGGTATTTACCGGGTACCCGGTGCATCCCTAGTGGGTATATACTGTAAAGTGTTCTCCCTCATCGAAGGCTACATTGATATTTTTGTCTTTTTGCCCGGGAAAAATCCACAAAACTCTAAGATGGTTGAGTTCTTAACTATGAAGTTTTACTATAAAATTAAATGGGATAAGCCCAAACTGACATCATCACTTACAATTTAATTTGTAGTATTTATTAGTCAAATTTATATTCCCTGGGTGACACAAAACTAATTTGTTTGGACACTAAAATTGCATAAACTCACCAAGGTAATAACCTGTTACCAAAACAAATTAGGCTCGGCTAGCCAGTTTTTGTAGGAGGCCTAGGGCCATGGGTAAGCGTAAGCAACGGTCCCAATAAGGCCAAGAGTGTTTAATGATGTAAAGAAAATTTAGAAAATTTGTAAAAGTTTGAAAAAAAATTTTGTCAAAAAAATTTTTTATATTTTTTTTGTGTAACAATTTTCAGTTTTTTTTTTTGAAGACAAAATTACAAGAGTTATTTTGGGCGCCAGTCTCTAAAGAAGAGACGGAAAAGGAAAGGTACGATACAGCAGACACCAGAGAAACACAAAAAATTTAAAATTTAACAATTTAATCACAACCAATCGTACGAAACGATCTAAAATTCGAGGGTTAGCAATTAATAACAACAGATGCCAACTTCGTGGCTTTGAATTATAGAAAATATTAGTTACAAAATTATTGTTAGGTTAGTATCCTTAACACTATTTTAGCATCCCGGCGACATTTAGTGATAAACAATTCCCTTATCCAAAAAGACGACCTAGCTTAGTTGGTCAATAATCAAAAAACCCCAGCAAAAGTTAGGCCAATTAGCTCTGAATAAAGACACCGGTGCCAAGGTTACGTTACAAAGTTTGAGGTTCAAATGATAATTTTCAATGCCTTGATTCACAAATGATGGCCAAAATTTACATTTTATTACAAGTTCACGATACAGTCTCCCCAAGAAAATGGTAGTCAGTAAATTTAGTTAGGCAGAAGGCCAACAAATAACTAAATTTTGAGTAAAGTTTATGCAAGACAAGTCAAACATTTATAGTGAGCCGCTCACAAAGAAAGAGGGAAATAAGGACAAATCCCAACCAATAAACAAACGGAAATTAACTTCCTACTACTATAAATACTGAATTTATCCCATCAACTTAGACTATTAAACATCTATTTCATTTTGACCTGGGAGAACTATGACTTGTTCAGCAAAAACAAAATCAAAACATTTATAGCAATTTACTCACTCAGTTAAGGGAAACTAAAACAATTCTCCCATTAAATTAACCACTGGAAACACATTTCCTAACACTATGTCACTATGAATGTTGAACTTGCTTACTAGAACTTGATTATTGCAATTCTTGTGAAACTAACACGCAAAATTATAATAGAACGTAACCTCACCTCGCGGTCCAACTTTACGGGAGCAACAGAAGTTATGTTACGAAATCTATCGTACTTAGGTAAAAACACTACTGAAAAATGACAACTTAGTAGTATGTTAATTAAACTTGTTTATCACTAAAACACCATAAATCAATAAATAACCCCGTGACCCAAGGTAAATTTCTATCACTAAATATAACGTAGAAAACTAACCTAAAATTTAGCGACTATAATTATAGAAGTATCTATAATAGGCAATATAAATAATTTAAAACTATAAAAGTTTGTACTACAGTACGCAACAAATACTCATGATAAAAGGTAAACAACAAAAATCGATAAAGGTTAAAGCACAGCTGCACTTTAAAATACGACCACACGGTCAACACTTTTGATAAAACAATTTGTAATTGCACGAACCAAAGGTTTAAACATTAAGAAAATATACGACTTAATCGTAGAATGGCTCTATTGTTTCAATAGCGATCAACTTACACTTTGTTTACTTACTTTAAATTTATATCCTGCTTATAGCAGCCGTTGTGATAAAACAACAGTAAACTTTGTTAGAAGGGTGGTAAATGGCAAAAATAAAAAACTAGACTTATCTTAGAAATAAGACGTTAGTGTTGTCTTATATCGAGGGATCCTCCTAATAAGAACGTGATGTCCCCTGGACGTCAGCAAAAAAATTGACACTTCTTCGTAGGTTAAGGAAGACGAAGATAGCACATCCCATGGGCTACCAATTCCGGCATGAAACAAAATTCCCCAGCTAACTTGATCTCGTTACTTGCCCTACCTCGGCGTCACTGCGTCACCAAGCATGGCTTCCAGACAAAAAAATTATGAAAATTTATTTCTTCCAAGATATGTAAATGTGTTCCTGTTATGACGTCGGAACCGTCCCAGTTTAGTTTAATTCCTATATAAAGCCTTCCATAACCATCTATTCCGCAGGGATTATGTCCGTTGTGATTTACGATTTAATACGTAGTTTTTTAAAATGGTGGTACCATGTGCATTACATTGACGTTAAAATTAAAATTTTGAATTATGCATTAGGAATCGGAAATCGAAAATAGGATTCAATCAGTATCTAAAATAAAATACCCTGGTTAGGATTTAACTAATATCATAATTAATCAACAATTAACTTACTTAGTTAATCCATTTAAGCGATTGCAACTTTAATTAGGCAGAGCGTTTGCCAAAACATGTGCTCGTTAGACGCACTTGAAACAAAAGAGGCTGGATTTTAAATCCATACCTGCGACGGTCGCTCGAATACGACGGTAATGCCTCACTAGACGGGAAACGCACTAATATCTGCGCGGTTGAAAAGAAGTTAACTTGATCAACGTTCTTAATATTAGAGGTCCCTGCGACTTGCTTCATACTATTGATGCTAATAATTTAATTATGGCTGTAATGGCCGCTAGAGGTCATTACAAATACCCCCTTCCAACAAATTTTAAAGCGTAAGCTTACTCCAAACCAGAGTTGCCGACACTCAGTATTCAACAACTTATGCCAAAATTTAGACATTTCTAACAGAAATGTTACAAAATACACGAAAGCTTAATACTAACCTAAATCATGGCTAACACTACTAGGCATAAAATATACAAAATAGCGATATACAACAGATTTAAATTACAATTTAAAATTTACAAAATATTATAAAGGGAACAAGGACAATATACTCGTGGATAATCAGGGAGACAAATTTACAGTTCTTATTACTAAGCTAGTCATATTTATTTACCTTCAGGTAAGGACAAACTAAGAAAACCCTATATACGTTGGGGATCATCGTCAGGAGCTTGCTTAAGGTCTTTAATATGATATCTACCTAATTCTTTTTTATGTTCATCTACCAGCTCGTAGATAATAGGGGAAATCTTTTTTACAACAGTACATTTGACAAATTTAGGAGCAAGTTTTGCTGAAAAATAACTTGCGGCATCCGATAACACGTAATTTCTTTTATACACCGTGTCTCCAACATCAAATTCAATATTTCTTTTTCTGAGGTCATAATGTTTCTTATTCTTTTGATAAGATTTAGAAATATTGTTGGCGACATCTTTGTATAATTCTTGTAACTTTTGCAGCTCAGAAGCTAATTTATTTCTATTTTCAAATTGAACGGGAGCATTTATTTTCGAAGTTATTTCACCGTAATATTTTCCAGATATAGGGAGTTCTCTCCCAAATGTCAGGACAGCTGGGGAGTAACCCGTAGCTTCATGAACACAAGTATTGATCGCATTTGCAATTTGAGGTATCAGTTTGTCCCAGTCTCGATGATTATTTTCTCTCAAGTAAGATCTAATCGCAGTACCTATGACCCTATTGGCTCGTTCTACATTGTTACATTGTGGGTGATATTTGGCGTTATACCACGCATGCGAGATCGAATATTTGGTTAACAAACTCTTAAACTCCTTTGACGTAAATTGGGACCCGTTGTCCTGGACCATAATTTGAGGTACACCGAAAGTTAAGAAAACTTGATTTTCGATAAAGTTACAAATTTCTTTAGCTGTAGCTCGTTTCATTCTATGTATGAAAGTGAATTTAGTGAACCAGTCGACTACGACTAACAAGTAACAATTGTTTAACTTAGACTTGGGGTAAGGCCCCGATATATCACATGAAAGTAGTTGAAATGGTTGACTTATATTTTTAGGAGACCCCATGAGTCCAATTCGGCCCAGTTGTGATACTTTTTGTGCATGACAGATTTCACACCTATATACGTACTTCTTGACATCAGCCTTCATACCTGGCCAATAGTAACAATTGTACACACGGTGATAAGTTTTATTAAAGCCGAAGTGGGATGACAGAGGGTCATCGTGACATTCTTTCAAAATATTTAACCGGTCACCTTTCGGTACCACTAACTTCCATTCCTTAAAATTTGTTCTTAACTTGTACTTGTTCTTAACAAATTTGTAAAGCTTATCGTTTTCTAAATGCCACACTGGGTATAATTCAGGATTTTTATTTACGTTGACTAACATCTTAGCGTACCATTTGTCGGGTTTACTCTGAATACTGTCAATGTGGGTAACAGCTCTGCTTAAGGCATCCGGGACTACATTTAATTTACCACTACGATGTTCGATATCAAAGTCATATTGGGACAACTGCACTGCCCATCGTGCCAAACGGCCACTAGGATTCTGTAGCTTTGTTAACCACAACAACGCGAAATGGTCAGTGATCACCTTGAACTTAACACCCTGTACATAACAGCGATATTTTGACAAGCCAAACATCAAACTCAAAAGTTCGAGTTCAGTAATTGTATAGTTACGCTCGGCCTTGCTTAGAGTACGTGAGGCGTACGACACCACTCTCTCGTTCTCTCCCTCCCCTTGTGTCAAAACACAAGCGACGGCGTGAGTGCTTGCATCGCATTGTAAAACAAAAAGCTCGTCGAAATTTGGGCTTGCTAGTACCGGGGCAGTAATCAAACGCTGTTTTAATTCAAGGAAGGATTTTTCCGCAACGTCAGACCACTGGATACTTTGACGTTTTTGCCTACCCTTTATCAACTCGGTTATAGGAGCGGTTAATTCCGAAAAGCCACTAATAAAACGGCGGTACCAAGACGCCATGCCTAGAAACCTTTTAACCTCAGTTGTGTTTTTAGGTCGGGGATAATCGATAATAGCCTTGACTTTATCAGGGTTCGTATGAAGGCCATTTTTGTCTACTACGTAGCCTAGAAAAGATAAACTGGATTTGCAAAATTTGCACTTGTCAACATTTACAGTTAAATTGGCTGACTTCAAACTATCAAAAACCCGTAAAAGCGTTTTGAGGTGTTCGTCAAAAGTTTTGTTTACTACGATCAAATCATCAAGATAAGTGAAAATATGTTGTTCTAGAGAAGGGTCGAATAACCTATCAATAAGTCTTTGTAACTGCTGAGCGGAATTACATAAGCCAAAAGGCATCCTAGTAAATTCAAAGTGCCCCTTACCAACTACTGAAAAACCCGTTTTTTCGCAGGAGTCTGGTGCTAATTTTATTTGCCAAAAGGCATGTTTAAGGTCTATGGCCGTTAAAAAATGAGCATCTCTAACTTTGTCTAGAGTTTGAGTTAAATTCGGTAAAGGATATGAGTCTTTTTTTGTAATTGAGTTAAGTTTCCTACCATCAAAACACAGACGATATTCCCCAGAAGGTTTTTTAACTAAAATGACATTACTTGAATATGGACTTTTAGACGGTTGTATAACCCCAAGTTCTAACATGTTATCTATTTCTGCGTTCAGGTGTTTTTGCATATATGGTGACATTGAGAAATTTCTTTGCTTAAAAGGTGCCGGCTCTGTTAAAACGATTTCATGTTCAACGAGCGTAGTACAACCTAATGTAGTGGAGTTGGAACTTATTTCCTTGAATTTAGTAATGATTGACTCTAATCTTTTGCTTTGGGCCTCACTTAAATCAGCCTCACTCATGATAGAACATAGAAAATTTTCGTGGTTAAAAGATAAGTCAGAAGGAAGGTCACTCATAACAAAGGACTTATTGTTAAAGTCTAAATTTAGCCCAAATATTTTACAAAAGTCTACCCCCAAGATAATATCATTTCTAATGCTGGGAACCACTAAAGTTTTTATGATTTCGGTTTTATTTTCCAAAGTGATAGGTAAAAATACGGTACCGATAACCTTTTGAGATTGCCCATCGGCCGTAGAGACATTGAAATGTGAGTGGTTGTATTCAATTTCTAACTCTGTGTTCAAAATAAAATTAAGACCCCTTTTTCCTAAAACTGTTTGACTAGCCCCCGTATCTAAAAGAGCATCCATCTTCATACCATCGACAGATATGGTGAGAAAAGGTCTATTATCTGATATCTTACTAACAAATAATGGAGAAATCAATTTCTGTTTATAAAAATTTTTAACTACTAATAACCAATCAGACCATTTATTGTCAATATTTTCATTTAGCGAGGAGAATTTATTAGATATTTTATTTTTCGAGTTTTTTACAGGTGATCTCATATGACAATTTTTATTAGATAAAACTGAGTTTGATTTACCGCGATAATAGGTACAATTTTTATCGGTGGAAGCTAAGTTTGTTCTACGACGATGATAATTAAAATTTTTACTTATGCGCGTTTTAGGACTAAAATTATTATTTAAGGTGTGGTCGGATTTAATGGGTCCGAAACAGCATCTCCCGGCCTTAGATCTGTTGTGACCTCGTTTTTTGAATTACATTTTAAGCATTTAGTTCTAATAACACCTTTCTGTCCACAAGTGAAACAGAAAATTGTTCTTTTCTTACGGCACTTGTTATAAGCGTGACCCTGTATATCACAATTCCAACATTTTATAGACTTTACGGCCTCTATGGTTACGTTCAGATTTTCAGGCGAGCTTACAGGGTGTTTACTAGTGTCCGCAACACCTTCGGAACTTTTAGTGTCGGCCATTTGCAAACCTTCTAATATTTCACTAATATGACCTTTCTGCGTGATACCACGAGTATTAGTTTTAGAGAAAGACAAATCAGGCCCTATAAGGTTCGAAAAATTTCCACTAGACTCCTTAAAGTTACTGTTGCTTATTTTAACATCTTCTATTGTTTTACATAAATGTTTTAGCTCGGAAATATTGTAAGGATAACGCAAGGCTAAACGATCTTGAAAATACGGTCTTAAATTTTTTATGATGATTTTTAACTGGGTACTTTCATGAACAGGGTGGCTAAATCTCCTAAACAAATTTTCCATTACTGCGATAAAAATTAAAACTCTCTCCGATACGCCTTGTTTTCTGTCTCTAACCGCGTCCCACAATTCTCCCTCAAAATCACAGGGTAAAAATACTGATTTTAATTGATTTTCTAAATCTTGCCACGTATGGCAATTTGAACGAACTGACCTAAACAAAATTAATGCATCTCCTTCAAAGAATTCATGAGCAAAAGTTAATAAGTCGTTTTTACTAATTTTGTGGGACATTGAAAATTCTTCCACACGCTCTAAAAAGCTATGTAAAGTTTGGTTTCTACCGTCAAATTTTAATAAACTCCTATTAGCTTGCGAAAGTCTGAAGAAAGCTTTACTGTAATCAAGATTAGGGTGGTTATACGTTACGCCAGGTGCAGTATGCAACCCACTGTACCTAGTATCACTGGAAGGTAATGTATTTTCTGGTCTAGGAACATATAAATTACGATTGGTGGTACTTGAACTAACTATGGGCTCTCTAAGAGGTCCATGGTTAAACAATTGTGTCGAATGACGAGGTAGTGTTGAAAAATTGTCATTAGGTTGATTGATGTCATTGACATTATAGTACTGTTGATACAGGCCAAAATTTGTTCTAGGAACAGTTTCATGAAAATTGTTGTGACTGGGTATAGGTACATTATTATACACATTAGTAGAAATTACTTCAGGTACACGAAAAGAGCTTGAAACTTGATAGGCCCCTGGGGCTACATTATTTGTAAACGGAGAACTTGTAGTGCAAAAATTTATATTTGACTGTGTGTTTAAAGTACTAGAATTTAAGTCGCGTTGTGAATTGCCAGTACTGACATTTGAATGATATAGTGAGTTTAACATATTTCCATTTGGGTTATTTGTTACGGTAAAATTATGGACATTTAAATTGTTTTGTGAATTTAAATTATTGACATTTGGGTTATTTTGTGAAGTCGAATTGTTTACATTTAGATTACTGTATGAATTTAAATTACTGAAATGCATAGTGGTTTGTGGGACAAAACTTGAGCTGGTAACGGAGAATTGGTGACTGGTCGAGGTTTGATTCGACATATTGGCCTGTGAAATTATTACTGGTGAACTAACAGTTACCGTGGAAGGTAAAATGTTATCATTTGCTTGGTTTAACTCAATTAAATTTACTTCTGGTACATTACCAGATTTATTCTCTAGCAAATCCAAAAGCAACATAATCTTTGTGGTTAATTCAGTTTTAAAATCAGCTTCTGTCTGATACTCAGCTATTAAATAATCTACTCGATTTTTGACATGTAAAAGTTTACTTTTCAATCTTTTATAATCTGGATGACGTTTATCAAATGCAAACCTGTTTACCATACGTTCCAGCGTGTTGACCTTATCAATACAGATGATTCTTTCCATCCCATTATCTAACGGAACCTTTGGATGAGACGTTAGTTGACACTTTTCGCTCTGTAGGTGTCCTCGTAAAATAGCTCTCTTGACGTCACAGTTTCCCTCGACATTCGTCCCTCGTATATAAAGTTCGAAGTTCAGCTCCTCTACTGACAGATAATTTGGCTCCATGACTGCTTACTATTTTATTCCTACACTAGGGAAAACACGAATTAGTAACAAGAAACTAAAAAAGGTACATACACTAAAATTTTAAACAAGTTAAAAAATTTTGAAAAGCAAGGAAAATAGAAAGGTAAAGACTCTTGAATTTTGTAAATTTAATGGACACTCTTGCCTCCAAATTTTACGAAAACCTCGCGTTGAGGCGCCACTGTAAAGTGTTCTCCCTCATCGAAGGCTACATTGATATTTTTGTCTTTTTGCCCGGGAAAAATCCACAAAACTCTAAGATGGTTGAGTTCTTAACTATGAAGTTTTACTATAAAATTAAATGGGATAAGCCCAAACTGACATCATCACTTACAATTTAATTTGTAGTATTTATTAGTCAAATTTATATTCCCTGGGTGACACAAAACTAATTTGTTTGGACACTAAAATTGCATAAACTCACCAAGGTAATAACCTGTTACCAAAACAAATTAGGCTCGGCTAGCCAGTTTTTGTAGGAGGCCTAGGGCCATGGGTAAGCGTAAGCAACGGTCCCAATAAGGCCAAGAGTGTTTAATGATGTAAAGAAAATTTAGAAAATTTGTAAAAGTTTGAAAAAAAATTTTGTCAAAAAAATTTTTTATATTTTTTTTGTGTAACAATTTTCAGTTTTTTTTTTTGAAGACAAAATTACAAGAGTTATTTTGGGCGCCAGTCTCTAAAGAAGAGACGGAAAAGGAAAGGTACGATACAGCAGACACCAGAGAAACACAAAAAATTTAAAATTTAACAATTTAATCACAACCAATCGTACGAAACGATCTAAAATTCGAGGGTTAGCAATTAATAACAACAGATGCCAACTTCGTGGCTTTGAATTATAGAAAATATTAGTTACAAAATTATTGTTAGGTTAGTATCCTTAACACTATTTTAGCATCCCGGCGACATTTAGTGATAAACAATTCCCTTATCCAAAAAGACGACCTAGCTTAGTTGGTCAATAATCAAAAAACCCCAGCAAAAGTTAGGCCAATTAGCTCTGAATAAAGACACCGGTGCCAAGGTTACGTTACAAAGTTTGAGGTTCAAATGATAATTTTCAATGCCTTGATTCACAAATGATGGCCAAAATTTACATTTTATTACAAGTTCACGATACAGTCTCCCCAAGAAAATGGTAGTCAGTAAATTTAGTTAGGCAGAAGGCCAACAAATAACTAAATTTTGAGTAAAGTTTATGCAAGACAAGTCAAACATTTATAGTGAGCCGCTCACAAAGAAAGAGGGAAATAAGGACAAATCCCAACCAATAAACAAACGGAAATTAACTTCCTACTACTATAAATACTGAATTTATCCCATCAACTTAGACTATTAAACATCTATTTCATTTTGACCTGGGAGAACTATGACTTGTTCAGCAAAAACAAAATCAAAACATTTATAGCAATTTACTCACTCAGTTAAGGGAAACTAAAACAATTCTCCCATTAAATTAACCACTGGAAACACATTTCCTAACACTATGTCACTATGAATGTTGAACTTGCTTACTAGAACTTGATTATTGCAATTCTTGTGAAACTAACACGCAAAATTATAATAGAACGTAACCTCACCTCGCGGTCCAACTTTACGGGAGCAACAGAAGTTATGTTACGAAATCTATCGTACTTAGGTAAAAACACTACTGAAAAATGACAACTTAGTAGTATGTTAATTAAACTTGTTTATCACTAAAACACCATAAATCAATAAATAACCCCGTGACCCAAGGTAAATTTCTATCACTAAATATAACGTAGAAAACTAACCTAAAATTTAGCGACTATAATTATAGAAGTATCTATAATAGGCAATATAAATAATTTAAAACTATAAAAGTTTGTACTACAGTACGCAACAAATACTCATGATAAAAGGTAAACAACAAAAATCGATAAAGGTTAAAGCACAGCTGCACTTTAAAATACGACCACACGGTCAACACTTTTGATAAAACAATTTGTAATTGCACGAACCAAAGGTTTAAACATTAAGAAAATATACGACTTAATCGTAGAATGGCTCTATTGTTTCAATAGCGATCAACTTACACTTTGTTTACTTACTTTAAATTTATATCCTGCTTATAGCAGCCGTTGTGATAAAACAACAGTAAACTTTGTTAGAAGGGTGGTAAATGGCAAAAATAAAAAACTAGACTTATCTTAGAAATAAGACGTTAGTGTTGTCTTATATCGAGGGATCCTCCTAATAAGAACGTGATGTCCCCTGGACGTCAGCAAAAAAATTGACACTTCTTCGTAGGTTAAGGAAGACGAAGATAGCACATCCCATGGGCTACCAATTCCGGCATGAAACAAAATTCCCCAGCTAACTTGATCTCGTTACTTGCCCTACCTCGGCGTCACTGCGTCACCAAGCATGGCTTCCAGACAAAAAAATTATGAAAATTTATTTCTTCCAAGATATGTAAATGTGTTCCTGTTATGACGTCGGAACCGTCCCAGTTTAGTTTAATTCCTATATAAAGCCTTCCATAACCATCTATTCCGCAGGGATTATGTCCGTTGTGATTTACGATTTAATACGTAGTTTTTTAAAATGGTGGTACCATGTGCATTACATTGACGTTAAAATTAAAATTTTGAATTATGCATTAGGAATCGGAAATCGAAAATAGGATTCAATCAGTATCTAAAATAAAATACCCTGGTTAGGATTTAACTAATATCATAATTAATCAACAATTAACTTACTTAGTTAATCCATTTAAGCGATTGCAACTTTAATTAGGCAGAGCGTTTGCCAAAACATGTGCTCGTTAGACGCACTTGAAACAAAAGAGGCTGGATTTTAAATCCATACCTGCGACGGTCGCTCGAATACGACGGTAATGCCTCACTAGACGGGAAACGCACTAATATCTGCGCGGTTGAAAAGAAGTTAACTTGATCAACGTTCTTAATATTAGAGGTCCCTGCGACTTGCTTCATACTATTGATGCTAATAATTTAATTATGGCTGTAATGGCCGCTAGAGGTCATTACAATACATTGCAATCTAGTGAGTAATAATAGAAACATCCCTCTGGACTTTGAATATGAAACTGAGAGTATGCTTATTTCATGTATTCCTATGTTCTTTTTAAATTTCTCATGTTACGTATTGGTTGGATATTAACCCATTTTTTTTCATTTTTTTATGCCGATCACCTCGTACTGGGAAATCTCCCAGACAAATCTCTTAAAGAACCGCTTTGGTTCTTGTACACACGCTAAATTACAATTTTATTTTTCTGGCTGATGCCAAAAAAATTTCGACATGCGCTGGATCTCAATTTTATGAACTCTTATATGTTTGCTTTATCCCCATTTAACCCCAACCTTTCAACGGACTAGGATCAAAATATAATTTAATTTCAGGTTTCGTTATAATACGTCGTATGTGTGCCATACTTCAAGTCAATATAAACCGTTTCAGAGTAATCGTGAGAACAAGGAAAGTTACAGATCCACTAAACGCAAAAAATCGGCAGCTACTGGAAGCGGCTGGAACCTCCCCACACGGTGGATCTTTATAAACAGTGTTTAAATATTACATCAGAAATCAGAGCACTGAGCAAACAGATGAATTGCACATGACCTTGGAGCCATTTATTTCATGAACAAATATCGAACGAACTGAAGTGGACTGCAAGCAATCTGTTTAAACATAACCTCTCATGTTTGTTTACGTTGCATGTTAATCAATTGCCGGATATTATAAGGGTATTAACAGACATTGTTTCAAAGATTTTGTAGAACATTGGGTAGCGAAAAAAAATAATAACACAAAATTTAGCCCAAATGACACTCAAATCTCAACAAGTCAATAACATTATGTAAGCAAACTACGCATGCCTCAAATTAAAATCTTCCTGTCAGATCAAAAAGGTCCGAGCAAGTCGAGCTTCGTCCGAGGCCTTTATTTTGTAATATTCGAACGTTTCAGATTTAGCTCGGTTAACTCGATATGCATTAAACGAACGATTGTGCCGCGTCCCATCAATCAGACGTAATATCCGAACACGGCTATAAACAATTACTACCTTTAAAAAACCAACTAAAATAAGTTTTGACATTGTCAAAAATATTTAGATTGGTACATAACCTTTACGAATGTTGATTTTTAGGTTATGAAATATATTTAGGGACATAACCTATACAGTAGGGCATCTCCATCATGTTTAAGTTTTCCAAGTTTATTCTTATTTTTAATATTTTTACAGTATCGGAAAGTCCTTCGTTTGGTATTGTGGTATTAACCGACCGCTCACAATAAAGACGTCTACCAGTACCCTAGTAGAAGCAGACAGTGACACACCTTCAAGAGTTGCTGCTCTCGCTTGCTCTTATTGCCGTACCCTAAAGAAACAGTTTCCGATACTGTATACGCATTTTTAGCTTGGAGCCAAGCAAATATTTAAAAATTCACGCAAATAATTTTTCTATATTGTTGGTTAATAAAAATAGACTGCTAATTACATTACATATAACAAATTCTTTTTAATTTTTTTCACAGAAACCAAATCGAAAGGATGCAAGTGTGATATATCGTTAAAATTGGAATTTTTACTGCTTTTCAACGGTTCGATTACAAATTGTAAGTAATCATAAAATAAGCAACTTGTTGTGCCAAAATGGCACTAAACGTAATCCGATCTCAGCCAAAACCTTTTCAGATCTTCTGGAGCACTAATAAGAAACCCTCATGCAAAGTTTCATCCAAATCCGTTTAGTAGTTTCGCCGCTATCGTGCTAACATACATACACACATACACACACACAGAGACATTTTTCAAAAACTACTTTTTTGAGTTCCTGGGACCTCAAAACGTAAAGATTTCAATTTTCGATTTTGGACCAATTTCAGTAACCTCCCACAATTTTATTGTGGGGAGGTTAAAAAAAACTTTTGAAAATTCTTATTGTTCAAATAGGCTTAAAATGTCATGAAACGTCGAGATTTTAAGTTTGAGAAAAAAAAAATTCTGTCTGTCGTCGGTCGGTCTGTCTGTCTGTCTGTAACTTTTGTGCGCAAGTTTACTCTGGAACCAATTAAGATATTGACTTGAAATTTGGTACACGTATGTATTTTCTGAAACTAGATTATATTTTGATCTTATTCCGGTGAAGGTTTGGGGGGTAAATTGGGGTAAATAGATAAATCAAGCAAGTAAGAGTACATAAAATTGGTATTTAGTATATATGAGAGAAATTAAGGTGTCAAAAAATGTTTTGGCATTAACCACCCCTATTGCCACTCCCAGCTCATTATTATAGGGGGTGAAAAAAATAAAATTGTCATTTAGTGTGTACACAAGAACCAAAGGACTCAAAAATTTTTTCACTTCATCTACTCCCACTACCCCTTCCGATAATTTCCCACTATAATCTTTTTTTCAAATTTTTTATTAACGTCATTACAAACACACTGCATAAGGTATTTCATCAAAATCCATTCATCAGCACTCAAATTAGAGATTTTGGTCATTTTAACGCTCCGTTGACTGGACTAAACAGTTATTATTATTTTTATTAAAGGCATTGTCTCAATGACAATCACGCGGAAACGGGGTTGGCTTCATTGCTCTCAAAAATGAACATAAAATATAACTTAATTAAGAATCAAATTTAACCCCGATCACTTAATGGTTTTTATCGGAGGTACCTAGTAGTTTGTGGTACTCATTGGAATGTTTATATCTTATTTTTTATGATTTCAGAGTTCATTACCTTTCACATACTTTTTTCAACATACATTAATGACAACCTTACATTAAGCATCCCAAATTTAATTGAGTCAACAAATAAATTCAAATCAAAACGCCTACCTTGACTGCAACAATATTGTGAGGTTAGAACTTGTCTCCAGAAGCTCGTTTCCATAGTTAATACACTTATTTACTAATAAATTACAATTATTCACGTAATTATTATAACAAAACGTTTTAATTCCACCGAACAGAGGCACCACACACACTTCTTTACTTGACAAATATGGATACTGATTGCAGAATGTTTTGTTTTTTATTCCTACAGCGTAATGTATTGCGCAACCTACTGCGTTTTTAAAAGCTTTTATTTAACTTGCAATGTTTCTTTGTTAGTTTAGGTCAAATCTTGCAAGCTGAATTTCGATTAGTTCTAATTAAGCTAGAGCTTGGAAATTTGGCACACGTGTATACTGCCCTGCTATGACAAGAAGTCGTATCTGAGAAAATGTAATTTTAGAGAAATCAACTATTTTCTGAATTATGTTATGCCATCTACATTTCATAATTTATGATTTTCATTTTTGGCAAAGAAATATGTCCCTTTTATCAATGTAACCATATAACAAAACATTGTGTATATGTTAAGTTACGACAAATAAATCTGGTATATTCACTAGTTTTGTTTTAGATACGACTTCTACATTTTGTATAGTGGTGAGGATCACTAATACGGTGCAAATTAGTGTTTGGGTCCGGGACGTCTCGTGTCTCGAAGTCCCGAGACTTTCGGGTCGAGATTCGAGACACTGACATCTGTTGAAAACGAGAGAATGTTCTCTTTGTTCGGAGGCATTATTACAAAAATCAGAAGCAGGTTGTCGGACAAAGCTGTTAATGCTCTAATTTTTTTAAAAGCCTATTTTATTAAATTTATAAGATTTTATTACCAAAAAATGAATCTGTGTATGAGAATTAAACACATGAATTGTTTAGACTTTAATTAGCTTTAGAAACATACGTTAGATACAATCAAAGCTGCAAGACTGGGCTACGGCACTACTATTGGGCTCAGGCTTGAGACAGTCGAGGCTCCTTATAAAGGAGCCTTCGACTGACTCCACCGTAAAGTGGCCGATTGAGCTCGATAGAGAACGATTGAGAGGGTGGGAAGCTTAATAACAGGGCACTCTGAACAGGCCCCTGCATACAATGCAGTTGAAAGATAATCCTATTTGTATGATGTGTGAAGTGGAGGATGAAACCATCACTCATATTCTGTGCCATTATGCACCAATAGGAGTTCAAGGTATAGGTATTTCGGAAGGCAGTTTCTACAGCCGGAGGAATTACGGGATCTACCCTGGTAAGGGCTGCTCTCCTTCGTGAAGAGCAGTGGTCTTTTCCAGGGGATCCTAAATGTTAATATTCAATGGGCCGATAGTCCTGAATACTGCGGATCTTCGGATCTGCTCGCGTTTTACGTTAGACATGTTAGAATTTGATTTTATATTCAATAAATGTTGATTTTTACTAAATGGCGATTTTATTAATAAGTTTCGCCTAAAACGAACTCGATTCTAATTTTATTTTGAAAAGTCTCGAAGTCCCGGGACGTCCCGGGACTTTGATCTTGCGATGTCTCATGTCCCGGGACTTTGAAAATGTCGAGACTTCCCAAACCCTAGTGCAAATGCAATTAAAATCTCAAAAATTAATTTTTTGCAGTTACGACATCTTGTCTTAGCAGGATAGTATAAGTCCGGTGACAATGCAACATAGTATAGCCATTATCGGTCTAAATCCAAGATGGCGGATCGCCTTTTTCTTCACAACCCCCTCGATATGGGTGGGTATCAAATGAATGGTTTGATGAGTAAAATACGATAAACTATGTGACGTCATTCTAAATTCAATATGGCGGGGTCACCAAATTATGTGGGATTCCATATAATCAAAATCAAATAATATTTCAATGTGGTTTAATGTAGTTAAAACTTCAGGGATAAAATTTACATTCAAAATATATACCACATATACATATATAATATCTTATTAATTATGTAACCTAAGTAACGGATTTTATTTTAATCCTCGGAATCTAGTTTTATGTAAAACAATATAACAAATAATAAGGGAAATAGTTAGGTAACTACACTACAGCGTCATTCTAAATTCAATAAGGCGTATGTCCCAAGACGGCGGATCGCCTTTTTCTTCACAACCCCCTTGATATGGGTATCAAATGAAAGGGTTTGACGAGTAAAATACGATAAACTATGTGACGTCATTGTAAATTCAATATAGCGGACGTGGGAGAGGTGGGAAGAGGTAGAGGAGGGACAGGAAGGGTTGGGAAGAGGTGGGGATGGGGTGAAAAAGAGTGAGGAGAGGTGGGGAAGGGGTGGGCAGAAGTAGGGATGGGGTGGGAAGAGGTGGGAAAGTAGTGGGAAGATGTGGGAAGAGGTGGGGATGGAGTGGAAAGAGGTGGGAAGAGATGGGAAGGGGGTGGGGAAGAGATGGGAAAGGGAAGAAGTGGGTGTTAGAGGGATGAGAAGACGGGAGAGAGAAGGGGTGGATGGCGGTGGCAAATGAAAGGGTTTTGTCTGTCTGTCTGTAAAATAAGTAGACTAAAAAGTAAAAAATAAAATGATATAAAAAAAATGTTTAAGAAAAAGATTTTATTTGAAAAAACTACTAAAAAGTAAAAATATTTTTTTTAAAATTCATACACCTGGAAACTAAAATCTTTGGGGGCGGTCAATTGAGCAAAGTAATTATTCAATAGCGCTATATGACCGTCCCCAAAGCTTTTGGTTTCCAGGTGTATGAATTTAAAAAAAAATTATTTTTACTTTTAGTTTTTTTAAATAAAAGCTTTTTCTTAAACATTTTTTTTATATATTTTTATTATTCGTAAAGCTGCACTCTTGTTATCAAGAATTCTCGTGCTACCTAGTTTTTATGTATATTTAAAATGAGCGTTCATAGACTACTATAAAAATAAGAAATGAATGGAATTATTCTCTTAACATGATGAATTGTTGGTTTAGGTAATCTTTCTATAAGGTAGTTTAAAAATTAGCAGGCGAGAAACCGGTGACACTGAAAGCCCCGTCATAGCGGAATCGAAAATTTTGTATGTGAATTGATAGTTAAGAATTATAAGAAACAAAATAAGCTTGGTATGCGTAGATTTAAAAAGCCGAAAAAATATTTAAAAAAATGAATTATTACAAAAATGCAATAATGTTTTACTGTCATCGCGGATATTGATTATTATACTCTTCGCAAATACGAAAACGAAGAGTATATTGAATTTGATCAGCACATTTCTAAAACCGTAAATATCGCTCGCAGACAAAAAATTTCATATCATTGTGTCAGTGAACGAATTCTGAACAACTTTCAGAATGTCCATCTGTCCGTCTGTCCGTCCGTCCGTCTGTCTGTCCGTCCGTCCATCACGTTTCTTGTAAGTACGATAACTCAAGAAAGAAAAATCCGATTGTACTGAAATTTGGTCAGTAAGTTAGTGTTTTTTTTAACTATTTAACGTCTGCCTATTTCCGCTACCAGGGCCTATCACCGACGCCAGTAGACGAGCTACCCCCAACCTGGAAATTTTGCCGAACCTCTTCCCTTAAGAAGAGTAGGGATCTTTTACTTGCTTAACATTTAATAGACAAGGGACCGCCTGCTTTACATCCCCTCCGAAGGATGGTATATCCACTACGTAATCCTCGTCTGAAATTACGTAGCTTCCGCGTATACACTGATATACAAAAGCATTTTGAGGTTTTTGGTTCTTGTACACACCCTAAATCACAATTTTTTTTCATCCCCTTTAATAATGGGGTGGGGGTGGTAATGGGGGTGGCTAATGCCAAAATTTTTTTTGAGAGCTTCTCTTGTATATACTAAATACCGATTTTTATGGACTCTTACCTGCTTGATTTACCTATTTTCCCCCAATTTACCCCCCAACCCTTCGACGGAACAAGATGAAAATAATCTAGTTCTAGATCTCGTTAAAGTACATATGTGTACCAAATTTCAAGTCAATATCTCAAACGGTTCCAGAGTAAACGTGCGCACAAAAAAAGTTATAGACAGACCGACAGACAGACCGACAGACAGAAATTTTTTTTTCTCTCAAACTTAAAATCTCGACGTTTCGTGACATTCTAAGTCTATTTGAACAATAAAATTTTTTTTTAATTTTTTTGTCGTTACTCTACTTCCACTGGACGTGGAAGTAATTTACATTTTTTTTGCGTGTAAGGAGGTGCTTTTGACTCGGAATTCAAGGGTCCCGGGTTCGAAACCCAAATGGGATTTGGTGTGATTTATTTTTTATTTTTACTTTATTTTACACTGAATCTTTTACCAACTAAGTTCGTACTATAAAATTAAAAATGTCTAAAATTAACATTATTTACAGAAAACTGCGAAAGGTATCCTATAGAATGTGTAACAATTATATAAAAAGTTCAGTGAGCAGGCGAAGAGTACGTTTTTAGCTTGTTTGTAGTGTATTCGATAGAAAATTTCGTACTCTTTCAGAAAAAAAAACCGCTGCCCAAGGAATTACTACTTCCACATCCAGATTTTATATCCAAGTCACTCACAACGAAAAAATGTTGTATATGGAAATCATTGTTTATGGAACTTTAATAATATAATATTTGAAATCCTCTACCCTAAAACCCATAAAAGATACCCCATATCGGTAGTGGGGTGGGGGTGGTAGTGGGGGTGGATGAAGTAAAAAAATATTATGAGGTTTCTGGTTCTTGTGCACACACTAAACCACATTTTTTTTTCATCCCCTTTAATAGTGGTAATGGGGGTGATAATGGTGGTGGCTAATGCCAAAATTTCTTTTGAGACCTTAGCTTCTCTTGTATATACTAAATACCAATTTTATGGTCTCTTACCTGCTTGATTTACCTATTTACCCCAAATTTACCCCCATTTTCCCCCCAACCCTTTGCTGGAACAAGATGAAAATATAATCTAGTTCTAGATCTTGTTAAATTACATATGTGTACCAAATTTCAAGTCAATATCTCAAACGGTTCCAGAGTAAACGTGCGCACAAGAAAAAGTTACAGACAGACCGACAGACAGACAGAAATATTTTTTTCGCTCAAACTTAAAATCTCGACGATTCCTATACTTCCACTGGATGTGGAAGCAATTACGCCAACCACTCTATTTGGCCGGATGGGTCTGGCATACCTATTTGATGTGTGTGAAAGTGGATAAAATTTCTTCATTATCAAGTGCAAACATTTTTTTTTGTTCGTTTCGATGTGATCTTTAAAAATATCTTGGTATGCGGGCCTAAAAACTGCCGAAAGTATCCGGCATACCAGCTTTATTGCATGGCTAGCCAATGCTGTTCGGCTTTTTGTACCAAGTGTCCGGCCAAATTTATAATTAAAGTCCGGCTTTTCGAATTTTAGGCCTGGCAACCCAAATTGCATATGTTTAATATAACCTTCTGTACCGTTTTAGGGCTTACTTAATGCTAAAGTTGAATATGTTCTAGATTTATATCATCCTTCGGTGGGGATTCTTTAAAACCTTTTCAGATATATAAGACAAACAATTCTTACAAAAATAATCCCATGGATAGAAAGATTGATCTTTGTGCAGTAACGCGTCTTCGAGGTGATTTGCAGCTTGGATTTTGCTAACTAAATTATCACCTCTCCTGCGGAATCTCGTTGTGTTTAACAATTATTTATGTTCTTTATGCATCTCTATTTTCTACACCCAATATGCAGTGGTGTACAGCTATTATTGTACTGGACAGTTTACAAGAGAAACAGACAATTAATTAAATAAATATTTTAGAGCATAAAGAAAATATTTTGAAAAAAAAATGAATCTCCTTCAAAATTCACCATGTTCGCATACTCGAAATCTTAATTTTGCAAAAAAGAATTATTAAAACTATAACTTTCAGACCTCGTCTTGATTCATGCAGATGTGTCTTTAAGGAAGTTAGTATTTTAACTGTTATATCAGTATATACATATTTTAAATTGTGTGTGCTATGTTAAACACAGCCTAATTAATTATGGTAAAAGTAGAGATGCTAAATCTAACTACAGCTTACGTCCAAATGGCAACCTGGATATTCCTTGTCACAAGCTGTCACTTGTGGCTAACAGTCCTATTTTTCAACAAATTACCATTTTCATTGAAAATAATACCAAATATTAAACCCTATAAAATCAAGGTTGGTATAGTTTTGTTGAAATATAGTGTTCACCGTGTTCGGAAATATCTGCAACAATGTTATTAAGACTTTTGAGATATAAAAACCGCTGTCCAAGGAATCACTACTTCACATCCAGATTTTCCATCCAAATGTCACAATGTCAAAATTTGTTTATGGAACTTAATAATATAATATTTGAAATCGTCTACCCCAAAAACCCATAAAACGATATGCCACATCGGTAGTGGGAGTGGGGGTGGATGAAGTAAAAAGAAATTGAGGCCTTTGGTTCCTGTACACACACTAAATCACAATTTTATATTTTTCACCCCCTTCAATAATGGGTGGGGGTGGCTAATGCCAACGAAATTTTTTGAGACCTTAGCTTCTATTATATATACTAAATATCAATTTTATGGACTCTTACTGCTCGATTACCTATTTACCCTCATTTACCCCATTTACCCCCAATTTACCCCCAACCTTTCAACGAAATAAGATCAAAATATAATCTAGTTCCAGATCTCGTTAAAATACATATGTGTAGCAAATTTCAAGTCAATATCTCAAACTAGAGGTTCTAGAGTAACGTGCGCACAAAAAAAGTTACAGACAGACAGAAATTTTGTTTTTGTTCAAACTTAAAATCTTGACGTTTCATGACATTCTAAGCCTATTTGGACAATAAAAATTTTCAAAATTTTTTTTGCTTTACTATACCACTGTATGTGGAAGTAAAATTGTTATATGTACTGTCTATTAATTTATTTATTTCCTGTACTTTTAAATAATGACGTAATTGGGTATTCATTAGAATGCACTTTTAAACTTATTTTTTTTTTAATTCTTAACAGTGCAGTGTAATGTTTGTACATTTTAATTATCTACTTTTTTGTACTTTTTAAACCCAGGATTGATTAATCTATATACATTTTAATTAATTTAATTTTTGCACTTTGTTTTAAGATAAATGGAATTTCTCTACCTTATTGACAATATTCAATATTTCTGTAGAAGTCTGATGAAAATAAAGAGTTATTATTATTATTATTATTATTGTTATTAAAAAGGTCGCTATAAATTATGAAATAAAGTGCACAATCGCCCAGTTAAATGAACCCTATTACTTAATGTCGATATTGAAGTCGGGTAAACATTATTATACTCTTCGCAAAAACGAGGAGTATGTTGTATTTGATCGGCACATCTCTAAATCAGTAAATATCACTCGTAGAGAAAAAATTTTCATATCATCATTATGTTAGTGAACGAATTCTGAACAACTTTCAAAATGTCCGTCTGTCTCTCCGTCCGTCCGTCTGTCCGTCCGTCACGTTTCTTGTAAGTACGATAACTTAAGAAAGAAAAGTCCCACTGTATTGAAATTTGGAAAATAAGGAAGAGAGGAAGAACCCTATTGTTTTTGAAAAAAATCAATCAGTAAATAAAAAAGTTATTAATCATTTAAATTAAAAAATATATATTTTCTTAATTTTTGTCACCTGTTCTTAAATAGAAATCTTGCGAAATTTTACTGGTAGTCCAAAGGTCTTGTGTTCGAATCCCTGTGAGGGCGTTTTTTTTTTTTCATGTTTTTTTGATATATTTTTTTTACAACAAAGTTGGTATCACAAAATTTAGAATGTCCAAAAACTAACATTATTTACAAGAAAACTGCGAAGAGTATCCTAGAATGTGTAACAATTATATAAAAAGCTCAGTAAATCGACGAAGAGTATAATGCTTCCACTAGTTTAAATCTGTCATTTGTTCATTTTTACAACGACCTTGTCTGTATACACTGTAATATTTTTTACAATGGAATATTTCCAGGTACGGACTTGCAGCAAAAATCCGTCTGTATAATTGATGAATTTTATTTAACTCTGACTAACCGTTAGAAAAATAGAAGAACTAAAAATCCCGTGAAAAATTTTATTAAACCTGTCTTTATATCTTTTGTGGCAATTAAACAAACTTCATTTTTTTATAATATCCACATCAAATTGTATAGCTTTACAAATTTTCGACCCTCCCTTAATAAGTTTTCACACTATTTCTCAAGGTAAAGTCTAATTAGACCAATCTAATAGCATTTAAAATTATTTCTCGAATTAATGAAATACGTCGCAGGAAAACAGTCAGTGATTTTAATCCAAGATGACGGACGTGTTAGCTACTGTCTTAATGTGCTGTATTGAATCAAACGCAAAAATGTATTACGAAATTGACTTGGTCCAGTGAGCCTCCGTTATATTTTAATACGTAAACTTTGGAATGCAAACCTATTTATGAAAATATTTATGATAATAGTACGAAAAATTTGTTTTTAATATTTTGACTACCATAACGTAAACTCACAGCTTGACAAAATCTGGTCTAATGCGAAATAACGTCTGTAACTAAAAATAACTGCATGATGGATGATCCATATCACTGAACTGGCATTACTCTGGTAATTGGTAGGTCTTAATTAGGATTCTAAGATATATTGGGAGACGTTCATTTAAAGCAGAACGAAAAAGTTTAAGTGTGTTAATGAGAACTTTTATTATACAAATAAACTGATATAGTTGATGGTTTCGACCTTTACTTGCTGAAAACTCATATTAACGTAGAACGAAATAGAACTTATATAGTTTTGATTTTCACAAATTTATTTATTTATTTTTAACCCCCGACCTCAAAAGGGGTGTTATAAGTTTGACACGTATGTTTGTATGTTTGTTTGTCTGTCTGTGGCTTCATATCTCTTCAACGGGTGATCCGATTTTGATGTAGTTTTTTTTATTTGAAAGAGTATTTTGTCGAGAAGGTTATAGGCCATATTAGATGATGATTTGATCTTGAATTCGCCATGTTGAAGATCTCTAGAAATTGTCCGATGAAAGTAAAATTGAAAATGTGCAGACAATTATGGTAGCCGAACATGATTTAGGCCTCATTTTGATTCGGTCATATGAAACTGGTACGATTAGATACAATAGATCGGGGGTTTTTAAAAATTTTCAATTTTACTTGTTGCAAATATATAATTACATGACAATTGTTTCGCTAACACAGTGGCTTCTTCGGATATGAGTTTTAGACTAAAATTACGAGACCTAACAGGGTGTATAAATGGTGTACAGAGGGTAATAAAATTTTAATTATACTCAGGTATACAATGTTACTATTTATAATAATAAATAATCTGTATTGATGTACATTATTATTTGAAAATAAATACAGCCTTAAATTATTTTATTACGTAGAAATTTTTTTTTTGTAAGATTAATTTAGGAACAAGTTTAGCAACGGCGAATTATTAGTTTCTTTCTGATCGTTTAAAATTATGTCTGAATTTTTCAGTTTATTGATTTCTAATGATTCTAATAATGTTAATTTTGGTTCTTTATTTTCTAAATGTAAGACTTCAAAGTTTTCATTGATCTCATGATTTTCTTCTAAAAGGTGGTTCGCATAAGTAGATTTTTTTTTCTGTTATTAAAACTAGATATATGTTCATTAATTCTATTTTTGATTTTTTTCCCTGTTTGTCCTATATACAGTGTGTCCCACTTTTCACGGTAGCACCTACGTAGCTCAGTTATTGGTCATCTAATTTCAACCAAATTTGGATCTTTATCAAAGATCTTTCATATTTCTTTTTTGAGTAAGAGAAAACTTATTTCAGTCAGTGGCGTGCATTTTTATTAAGAAAAAAAGGGTCGATTTTTTGAGAAATCATATTAGGCATTTTTTTGTTGAAGAACTAATGCAATATTATTGATCAGCATGCTGTAGAACCACTATGTTGAATTTAACAACATTTTGATTTTTGGTTTTCGAATTAGGATCCACTTAAAATTACGTATTTTTAACATTAAATAATCAATAAATTGGTAACAAATGTTTTTTCGAAAAAAAGTCATTCTTTATTTTCTCTTTATATTCACTTCTTCCACTGTCCCATATTATCGAAACTTTCAAATCGAAGGCCATGAATTTTCATTGAAAATTTTTGGGTAATCAGACCTGTAAATTATTCGGGCTATAAGGATTACCGAATTTGAACGGATTGATGATATAGTGTGGTAGAAAAAATGAATTTAAAGAGAAAATGAAGAATGACTTTCTTTCGAAAAAAGATTCGTTACCAATTTATTGATTATTACTTCCACATCCAGTGGAAGTATAGTAACGACAAAAAAATGTTTAAAAATTTTTATTGTTCAAATAGGCTTAGAATGTCACGAAACGTCGAGATTTTAAGTTTGAGCGAAAAAAAATTTCTGTCTGTCGGTCTGTCTGTCTGTCGGTCTGTCTGTAACTTTTTTGTGCGCACGTTTACTCTGGAACCGTTTGAGATATTGACTTGAAATTTGGTACACATATGTACTTTAACGAGATCTAGAACTAGCACCCCGCTACCGATGTGGGGTAGAGGATTTCAAATATTATATTATTGAAATAGTTCTATAAACAATTATTTCCACATACAAATTTTTTCTAGTTGTGAGGGATTTGGATAAAAAATCTGGATGTGGAAGTAGTGATTCCTTGGGCAGCGGTTTTTAATGTTTAAAATAGGCAATTTTAAGTAATTCGAAAACCAAAAATCAAACTGTTGTTAAATTCTGAAGATGGGGGTTCCACAGCATGCCGATCAATAATATTGCATTAATTTTTCAACAAAACAATGCCTAATATGATTTCTCGAAAAATCGACCCTTTCTTTCTTAATAAAAATGCACGCCAATAACTGAAATAAATTTTGTCTTACTCAAAAAGGATATAGTAATGGTCTTTGATACCGATCCGAATTTGGTTGAAATTGGATGACTAATAACTGAGCTACGTAGGTGTTACCGTGAAAAGTGGGACACACTGTATATTTTAGGGCAAGTACCACATGTTAGCTTACAGACTCCTGACTGGTGTTCTTTTTTTGTTTTGCCTTTATTGTTTTTTATTAATTTGCCGAGAAAATTGGATGTTTTATATGCGATATTGAAATTCTGTTTTTTTAAATTTTAAGCGACTAATTCAGTAGGAGTTCCGATATACAAAAGTCTCACGTATTAATTCACTATTTCTTAGTATTTGAAGCGGTGAATACTATTCTGCGTTTCGTGGTTTCCAGGGTCACTAACTAAAGCGCTTTTTGTAATAATAGTTGCTATGAATATTATCTCATACCTTTATAGGGGTTGTTTTTGAAAATGGGGATGCTGAGGTCAGGATCAGTTGAAGGTCTGACTCAACTAGTATTAAAAAATCATTTTGTACATTTTTAATTACCTTGGTACCTATTTAGGTGGTGTATATGGCATTCCATCTCCTGACGAGGATGTGAATAGAGGTAGATTTTACCATTTTGTTATCTCTATTTAATCGATAGGTACCTAATAGTTATCATAAAATAAATATAATTTTCACATTCACTATAAGCTATTATTCAAAGCAATTTTGGGAGTTGTTTGATGTTGAAATAGAATTTTCCCCAGCCTCTTGATACCAAGAAGAAATATATTTATTAATTTTGAGCCTTTTCCAACCATTTTCTCTGGGTATTATGCTTTCCGCGTTGGGGGCCAAAAATCAGCTATTTTACTTCCACATCCAGTGGAAGTGTAGTAACGACAAAAAAATTTTTAAAAATTTTTAGTGTTCAAATAGGCTTAGAATGTCATGAAACGTCGAGATTTTAAGTTTGAGCGAAAAAAAATTTCTGTCTGTCGGTCTGTCTGTCTAACTTTTTTTGTTCGCACGTTTACTCTGGAACCGTTTAAGATATTGACTTGAAATTTGGTACACCTATGTACTTTTACGAGATCTGGAACTAGATTATATTTTAATCTTATTCCGTTGAAGGGTTGGGGGGTAAATTGGGGTAAATTTGGGGTAAATAGGTAAATCAAGCAGGTAAGAGTCCATAAAATTAGTATTTTGATGCGCAGTAGGTTACCACGAGTAGTACAGATGCGCAGTAGGTTACCTCAAGTGGTATGGATGCGCAGTGGGTTTTCTCGAATAAAATGGATGCGCGTGGGTTTCTTCAAGAAGTATGAATGCGTAGTGGCTTTCCTCTAGTAAATTGGATAAACAGTGGGTTACCTCGGGTAGTATGGATGCGTAGTAGGTTTCATTGAGAACAATGCTTGAAGTAGAGGCTCTACTTCTATCGGGTAGTCCACGGCACAGAATGACTTTTTATATATTTGTCATGCTATTTTCTGCGTATTACTTCTACAGCCAGTTGAAGTATACTAACGCAAGAAAAATTTTTGAAAATTTTCATTGCACGAATAGGCTTAGAATGTCATGAAACCTCAATATTTTGAGTTTGAATAAAATAAATTTGTCTGTCGCGTCGGTCTGTCTGTTAGTTTTGTACCTTTTTGGTGCTCACGATTACTCTGGAACCGTTTAAGATATTGACTTAAAATATGGCACACGTATGTATTTTAACAAGATCTGGAACTAGATTATATATCGATCTTGTTCCGTTGCAGAGTTGAAGGTCAATGGGGGTAAATAGGTAAATATGTAAATCAAGAAATTAAGGGTGAAATTAGTATTCAGTAAATATAAGAGGAGCTAAGGTCTCAAAAACATTTTTGGCAATAGCCACCTCTATTACCACCCCCACCCCATTGTCAAAGGGGGTGAAAAATATTGTGATTTAGTGTGTATACAAGAACCAGTCATCAAGAATCACCACCCCTACTACTGATAAGGCATATAATTTTACGGGTTTTTGGGGTACACGATTTCAAATATTATACTATTAAAGTTCCATAAACAATTATTTCCACTTAGTGGAGTGCAAATATAGTATTTTCGTTGTAAGAGACTTAGATAGGAAGTCTTGATGTGGAAGTAGTGATTCCTTAGGCAGCGGTTTTTAACATTGTCCCTTCATTTCATAATTTTTTGTTTTGAGGTTTTATTATTTTGGAAAATGTTTTTAACACTCGTCAAGTATTGTAGTTAAATCAAATTTCATGAAAAAAATACTTATTTCTTATAAAATCAACAATCTGGAACAGTGTCAGTACAAATTATGGCCATAATTTATAAGCGAATGGTTGAAGAGATTTTATTAACCAAAGATTTCTGAGAGAGACAACTTACAAAACTAAGTATTTTATGGTTACTAAAATATTCTTCCAAGATAAATTACAAAGGGATGAAACTATTATCCGTTAATCGAGACCTTATTATATTAATATTTAGCGATCATGTTCTTAAATACAGGCAAGAACACGAGTTGTCCTAATTAAGAGCAACAGCAGATTATGGTAATAAATCAGCGAACTAGAGACAAATTGAGACGGGTTGTTCAATTTTAATGTCGAATTTCATTAGGGTGGATTTCTCTCATAGAGCGGATTTTTTGCGTTGCCGCTTACTCGAAGTTTATGATAGTGGCGCTCCGCTACTATTGTTCCGGTTTCCACGATATAAGCGAGCATTTTTTAGTTCATATGATATGCCTGAAATATAAACGTTAAGCGTATGGCTTCAGAAATTATATGTTTTCATCAATATGCGAATTTGCTTCTTTAATATTATTAAAATAAATTACCTGACATATTAAAGAACTTCCCAACATCTAAACTGCATTATATCGTTTGTTAAATCAGAATTTTAACAAATAAACTTCTTTTCATAAAAACACACCACAAAAAATAGACAACCCCCCAAATACAACGCCAAGGCTGTCCTTGAGGGGGTTACACATTTGGAAAAACAGAGACATACATCCATACCCAGCGGTATTGTTAGTACTGGGGCTGGGGCTCGAACCCAGAGCGCGATAGACAGTCGGTCAGCATATTCGCCACTCAATACGCCTTAACCGACTGAGCCACCACACAGTGGTCCCAAATTGAGTTTTTTGGTTAAAAAATGGCTAGAGAGCGCAAATCTTGTCGGAAATGTTTTTTTTTTTATGAAATCTTACCGAAATACCAACAAATCATCGAGGCCTGAGTTTTGAAAAAAATTTCCTTTTACTTCCACATCCAGTGGAAGTAGGTATAGTAACGACAAAAAAATTTTTGAAAATTTTTATTGTTCAAATAGGCTTAGAATGTCATGAAACGTCGAGATTTTAAATTTGAGCGAAGCAAAATTCTGTCTGTCTGTCGGTCTGTAACTTTTTTATGCGCACGTTTACTCTGAATCCGTTTAAGATATTGACTTGAAATTTGGTACACGTATGTACTTTAACGGGATCTGGAACAAGATTATATTTTCATCTTATTCCGTCGAAGGGTTGGGGGTACAATGGTAAATGGAAGTAAACAGGTAAATCAAGCAGGTAAGAGTCCATAAAATTGGTATTTAGTGTATACAAGAGAAACTAAGGTTTCAAAAAAATTTTGGTATTAGCCACCCCCATTACCACCCCTACCCCATTATTAAAAGGGATGAAAAAAAATTGTGATTTAGTGTGTGTACAAAAACCAAAGGCCTCAAAATGTTTTTTTACTTCGTCATTGTCTGTCACGTCGGTCTGTATGTTAGTCTTGTATCTTCTTGGTGCTCATGATGGAACTGTTTAAGATATTCACTTAAAATATGGCACACGGATGTATTTTAACGAAATCTGGAACTAGATTATGTTTTGATCTTATTCCGTTGCAGAGTTGAAGGGTAAATTGGGGAAAATGGGGGTAAATAGGTAAATCAAGCAAGTAAGAGTCCATGAAATTGGTATTTGGTAAATATAAGAGGAGCTAAGATATCAAAAAAAAATTGGCATTAGCACCTTTACCTCATTATTAAAGGTGGTGAAAAAATAGTGTGATTTAGTGTGTGTACAAGAGCCAAAGTCATCAATAATTGTTTTCACTTCATTACCCCCACCACCACCCCACCCCCATTACCGATGTGGCATATAATTTTATGGGTTTTTGAGGTGCATGATTCCAAATATTACACTATTAAAGATCCATAAATAATTATTTCCACATAGTGGAGTGCAAATATAGTATTTTGTTCTAAGAGACTTGGATGTGGAAGCAATGATTCCTTGGGCAGCGGTTTTTTATTATATTAAGTTAAAGGGTAAAAAAAATTTTCTGGCACTCTCTAGCCATTTTTTAACCAAAAAAGTCAATTTGGGTGCACCGTGAAGGTTTTTATGTTAGGTCTAGTAATTTTAAGTTCATTTTAAGTTCTTTTTATCTTTCTACTATTGAACATGGAACGCTAAGATTATGTAAAGCACACTTGAAGATGGGTACGAGCTATATGTGCTTGAGAGAAAACATTCACCTACTGAAGTCTGCAATGTACATGCACATATATTGTTAAGTTTTGTAAATTAAATATCTTATTTGTAAACCACGTGTTTCAGCTAAAAATAATTCAAGTGTTTACAATCCCAAAATCTGTAGAACCAATATAAATAACACAAAATTTGAATCATTGAATGGTAACGCAAAGCACGCTGTAATTGGTGATGACGTCATCGGTTTTATTAATTATTAACATATTATATTATCAAATAAGAAATGCCAGAACCGGATTGTAAAAGTTACTTCTAGAAATTACCTGCTCTGAAGATGTGATTGTCTAATTTATAAAAAAAAAACATTTCAACTTGGCAGAAGTAATGGGCTCTAAAGCTGCAACATAAATACTTTATTTTATTTGCACTCTTGTGTTGTTATTTTAATGTGATAGGTTAATTCCCATATTACGTATATTGTACATAGTTACCCAATAGAATATTACATAATGTTAAAATACAACATAAATGTGATCTATAGGTGCTGCTAATAGACTTATAAAGTAAAAAAATACAATGTAGAAAAAGAATTCGATTTAAACAGTGTTTTTTCGTCTATTAAATGCAAATTGGCATCTTTAATACAACATATATTTACCTTTATTTTATAACCTTGGAGCCCAAAAATTTTGTTGTAGTTAAAAAAAACTATTAGGTAACTAATAATCTTTTTCTGTAGGATTTTATCACCTCAATCCGCCCTAACTCCAACGCTACAGATTAAATTTGAAGGAAGGAGCTGGCCGCTTGGCCTTGGCCACCACATACCTCTGCCAATCTAATTTTGTTTGGAGTTCCTTATCCAGCTTTATCCTTTGTAGCAGACTCCAGAGCTTTGATAGGGGCTTCTTAGTATAGCTATTACTCCTTGGTTTTTCCTCGTCAAGTAGTTGGAATGTCAGTCTGGCTAGGCCTTCGCAGTGGCACAGCACATATACTGAGGTTTCCTCTTCTTCTTGACAGAATCCGCATGTTGCATCCTCTGCAGGTTCCATAGACTCATACGCCTATTGAGCTCAGTCCAGTTAGAAGTCCCACTATTATCCAAATGGTTTTTCTACTTTGGCATAGTAGATCTTCCGTGAATTTGGCCCATCGAATGAACTCTTTAGCCTGCCTCTGTAGCGGAGAATTCTTCCACCATTCTGGAGATTTGTCTTGTACCCATTTATTAATGGATGGTCGTTTACACGACTTAGCCATACCACAAAAGAGTTCAGGTCCTACCAGAGCCTTAGACGTATCCCACCTGGCCAGTTCATCAGCCTTTTCAATTACCCTGTGGCACTCGTGTTCTGGTATCCATGCCGTAAGGGCATTAATACAATCCCACACTAGTCTTGAATCTACCCACATGGAATCGATTGCCTTTTACGCTGCTTGGCTGTCGGCAAAAAATGGCAGTTGACTGGTTAACAGTTCCTTATCTCATTATTTCCTTTACACATCACTGTAAAGCGGCCACTTCAGCCTTAATAGTGTGGCGTGTATTTTTAGACATATCAAGATTTCCGTTTTTGACCTTAGCCCGTAAATCCCAGCTCCAACTCCCTGTTCTGTCTTGGAGCCATCCGTATACCAGACTGCTTGTGCCGATATCGAAGGGTCGTTCTTCCAGTCCTCTCTGTCTGGTATTTTCATTTGAAAATTTTTATGGAAGTTATGCTTGGGGAACATAGTGTCCGTAGGCATTCCCAGAATGGGTTCTGCCTTTAGCTCTGAGTATAACTTTTGGTGCTTTTTTCTTGCCTTATGGACGTTGTGCCTCACATTAGCCTGTGCAATAATGAACAAGCTTCCCCTTGGATAAAATAGTGTAGTGGTAGCAGATCCAAGAGGACCTCCTATGCAGCTGTAGGAGCAGTTCTTTTCGGTTTAATGAATGGGCACAGGCAAGCAAGCAAGCAAGCTTTGTACGCAACTTAATAGCCTTATTGATGTCAGCTGCCGTGTCTTGGTCCACTATAAGTTAACATGGGTCTAACAACCCTAGTGTATAACCATAGAGTCATCTTGGGGTTTAACCACCAGTTTTTTCCACACATCTGCTTGCATCTTTCCAGGACGACTGCTGCTTTTTGTGTGACATTTTGGATGTAGGTATTCTATATCAGTTTTTGGTAAAAAATGACTCGGCCTCACTGGCAAATGGAATTTCCACTCCATTGAGCCTTAGGAGTTTTAGGCCTCCCAAGGATCTATTTCGTGTCAAGGTGATGACTACAGTTTTGTGAGTGAGTTTTGTGGATAGTCCTTCCTCACTACACCACCTGTCCACAATGTTCTCACCGCTTCACTATGCGCCTCTTAACTTGCCGGCATTGGTTTAATTTCTTCGCTTCACTCGACTGTTTGCTCTACTGTTTTGCTCTCCTTCCCACTATAAACGTAGCCTTAGGCAGCCGTTTTAATATAGATGATAATAGCGATAAAGAAATCGAATGGGTTTAGCACAAATATTTTATTTCGTATAATCCATTTTTTTATTTATTTGATACTGGTTTGCTTAAACCACCAGCCGGGTTTATGGCTAGTGCTAATAGTAGGCAGCTACGTAACTATTATATTTTCTGTCTTTAGAACTTTTTTTAGTGTGAAATATAATAATTTCAGTTATTTTCACAAAGTAAAAAGCAATTATATGAATACCAAATTTTCTTTTCAAAAATAAATGATATGTTATTATAATAACAACACAACACGTACATCGTCGTACGTAGTGATAATTTGAAAGGAAACAATGGTATAATTTAATTCTATTGCAAACCGTTATATCGAACAGAGAAAGCTAGATATTCTCATATACGTACATTCATAAATATTTGATATTTTTTTACTACAAAGCACATGGAAAAAACCGCAATCTCATAATTAAACAAGTTGTTCTTTCTTATCTTATAACTTTTGTATAATAAAGCGTTTACATAAATTTAGATACAACAAACTTTTATTAGGACGCCACCCGTACTAACTGAAGCGTTAAAGCCATTGTTTTCATTATGAATCCTCATTTAATATCAGCCATGTGTGTATCTTACCGCTGGCGAGAAAGGTTTACTTTCCCAATATATATTTTATAAAAATACGCTCTCGTTTTTTGAACTAAAATTAATTTTCCATTATATATAGCTCTTACAAAGGCACCTACGTGGCGTGTGTATGATTGTTGGAATGAAACAATAACATGAAATAACATTTTATTCCTCGTATATTTTTTTAAGCTACACAAAATACGATCGCTGTGCTACCATACCAAGTAAATAAATAAATAAAAGATTCATTCATTCAGTCCATTTCAACTTTGTAAATTCTATTTA
The DNA here is from genome assembly GCA_936432065.2 of Rutpela maculata. NCBI lineage: Eukaryota > Metazoa > Arthropoda > Insecta > Coleoptera > Cerambycidae > Rutpela > Rutpela maculata. The sequence continues at coordinate 165,682,645 of OW386288.2, forward strand.
CCAATACATTTCAGTAGGTATATAAAGTTCAGTGTATACTTTAGTGTAAAAAAATGTCACTTGAAAGTTTAAACTCATTAGGAATTACTTCAGATTGAGTAAAACTGTATGAAAAATGTTTTCCAGAAGCTCGAGACTTCTAAAAACTGTTTAATATTACTAAGAGGCATTAATTTTAGTCTCTAACTTTAAACTTTTATGTTTTATTTCTCAAATTTAGGTCGAATCTAAGTTTGAAATAAACTAATAACACTTCGTTTTTATTTTAAATTTACAATAACTCATATTTTATTCAAAATTAATATTACTATGACAGCTCAAGGTCAAAATCCTATGCGTTTACTCACATTCATTCTGGTTTTCAGGCTCATCATCGAAGATATTTACGTTTAAATGTTCAGAAAATTGGCCCTACCCCTACCAGACCACGTCAACTTGATGAAATACTCGGAAGGCTTCCTCGAAGAACACTTTCAAATAATTACTTACGTCATTTTTACAAAAAAAAAAAAAGAATCCTCTTGGTTATACTGTACCTCTATCAGTTTGGCACATGGCTTACAGAACACGCCTTCATACACTAGGCATTGTAGACTAATAATTAAATGAAGATACGTCATAAATTTGGAAATAAGATGAAAAAACTACTAAAGAATTCAAATCAATCGAATGCTTATTATTTCCAATAGAACATCTCATATTTGAAAGCAACAGAGATCAGGAAAATTATATTCTGATCTTTAAAGTATCGCATGGGTTATATGGTAAAATTATGTAAATCAGCGAAGCTTTCCTCTTCATACTCGAGAGCCAAACATACAGCGATCGCTAACCTTACTTTTTAAATATACGTTTTTGCTGTTCATTTCAATAATTTCCATACTTTTTCCGTCAGGCGCTTGTGGTGTTGCGTCATAAACATCGATTATGCTCCACCACTGACTGTTCAAACGACAGCCTTTATTGATGGTTTCCATTATCGCGACTTTCCTGAAGGTGACACCAATTAATTGTGTTTATCTTGAAAATTGACCATAAATAAAATATTTTGAGTGTCAACATTTCATGCGACTATTTTTACCCTATTCCGGTGATAGACAGTCCACACGAGCACTAACCGAGTTATGGTGTCGAATTCACATTTAAAAAGCACTGCTTCGATACATTATATTTTACCTATACATACGAGTCACATCCGTTTTGAACAAATTTAATAAAATAAATGATAAAAGAGAAACTGAAGAACTTGAACTGAGAAAACCAGATTTTCTTTGCTTTTAAAATAACACTAGAAGTTTGAATCAAAGAACTTATTCTTTGATCGCAGCTTGAATATAATACCTACTTCCCTTTTTTAAGAACTCATTCATTTACAGACAAAATAGTGATTCCGGTGATCAAATTAATTAACTTCAACTAATACGGATGTGACAAAATTGATAGCAAATATTTATTTATTTATTTGATTACACTGTCCAACAGATACTTGACCCAACTACAGGACAGGGAGGTACAGAGAAATTCTACTAAAATTATGTTAACAAACAATAGACGTATATAAATAAAAACTGTATATCAGAAATTAAAATAAATTATGGTAGATAACAAGAGAAATAAAAACAAACTATAATATTTTTGACATTATTTATATAAAAGATGAAATCCAAGAAAGGAAAAACAAGCAAGTTCAACTAGTCTCTTTGGTAATATGTTTTTAAGGCATTCAGGCAGCAATTAAAAATGTCTATATCACCACAGATTGCGTTGTGATTGTCGCATATTACGTAAATGGGTGAGAACTTTAGGATATTTTAGTAGAACCGCAAGAATAGAATTATCGACACAAAACGGCTATTCGTGAAAGGATATTGCCGTTTGGCACACTAACCGGTATTACCGTAAAGAACGTATTTCGAAGGAGTGCCATCTTCAGTTACCATTTGGATCCAAGATGGCCGCCATTTTCACGAAATCAATTGAGGTAATTTCCTGGCGAATCTATTAACTTCACAAAAAGTGTTGCTTATTTTATTGCCAACAAAAAAGTATTTTATGTATTGTGCGAAATTTTTGAAAATAAGGCCACTATTTACGAAAATTAAACATGATACCTTTTATTTTTTGTGATTTATTTATTTATTTATAATTGTAATAAATAAAATTTACTTATTATCCATAGCACACGATGTTGCTAATATTTATTGCAAACGATGACGTGCCTGGCCTTTTGCTTTAATCGGACAAAATAACAATGGATGACGAATGTCTAAATAATATTTTAGGTAGGTCTTCATACATGGTTATTTCCGCGACACATTATAATATATTTCTGTTGTTTTTAGGTATAAAGGAACGTGGACTAGATCTATATAATAAGTTTGTTGATGAACGCTTAAGCAGCAGAGAGGTATCCATATATGATCCAATAAAAGCGAATAAAACTCGCTAATTTTGTAAACCTAAAAAGGTTGTAAAATCCGCAATGTTGATAAAGTCCCTGAAATCTGATGTGGATTTATTCTCTAGACTTTTCATAGTATGTTCAAATCGTGACATAGATTTGGATGATTTTTTTGCACATGAGAATCAACCATTCCCAATAGCTCTATCTTTAAACGGAGTCCAGAGATCATCAGATAAATCAATCCTTGTTAAGATTCTGGACAATGTGTTTAATGACGTACCCCTTATTTTAGAAGAAACCGATGCTATGCCAAATTTACTTCAGACAAAAGAAACATCAGAATTTCAGTATGATTGTGTGGCCTGCATTGGTACGCCTTTTACTGCCTAAGGGTTTTTTTAATTTTTGCTGAATACTCTGCCAAAGTGTTTCAATCGCACATCAAACATAACGCTGATAAATTTAATTTAAAACGCATTGATATCATATAAAAGAACAATAGTTTGAAACATCACACTAGAGAAATTCGTGGAGGAGGAACGCGACGACAGGTTGGTGGTAATGTACTACTTCCTAAAAACTGGTCGAATTTTCTTAGGAACACAGACAATAAAACAGACCTGTTTCACTTTCTATCCAATGAATGTACAACGTCATCCATTCTTTATTCTGTGGAAACACTACGCACAATTGACGATAGGATTATTTCAAACTGCAATTCCCAAAATTCACATCTATCGCTCTGCAGTCACGAAGAAACAGATTGTATTACACGTACAGGATTGCATCCGCCAAGGTTGGAAAAATATTTGCATAGGAACAGTAGACACCGATGTTGTAGTGTTAGCAACTGCTTTTTTTCATCGGTTGTATGTGCAAGGATTGAAAACTCTATATGTTTACTTTGGTGCCAATAAGCACTTTAGAATAATATGTGTTAATGGGATAGCTGCACATTTGGGTCAACAAAAATGTGAAGCTTTGTTAGGTTTTCATGGATTCACGGGATGTGATACCGTCTCATTTTTCTCAGGCAAGGGAAAGTCGACTGCTTGAAAGACCTGGCAAATTTTCCCTGAGGTAACGGAAGCTTTTTCTTTTATGTCTAAGCCGCAAAGATTTATTTCTGACCATGTTTTCAATTTGCTGCAAAGATTTGTTGTCTTAATGTACTGTTCAACATCCGACTGCTTTGAAGTTAACGATGCCCGAAAGGAATTTTTCACGTCGAAGGGAAGAAATACTGCAAACCTTCCACCTTCTAAAGCCGCTTTAGACCAACATACTCGAAGAGCCACATACCAAAGTGGCCATGTATGGGGACAATCATTGGAAACAAATCCTACTTTGCCAAATACTGAATCTTGGTGTTGGTGTAAAAAAGATTCACCATACTGGTCAACTTTACCTGAGGTGTCCACAGCCTTGAGGCAACTGATACGGTGCGGCTGCAAGAAGAACTGTAAACAAAATATATGTGCTTGTAAGAAAGTAGGTTTACATTGCACGTTGTTATGTACTTCTTGTAGGGGAAAGTGTGATTTAAATTAATATTTTGTTAAAAACATACATACAAATAAATTATTCTGTAAAAAAAGAACAAATTCTGAATTTTATTAAATAACGGCTTTATTTCAATTCTAATCGCGAAATGTCCGAAATACTTTTTTGTTGGCTGTTCAAAGCTCAACAACTTTATATAAGACTGTTTTTTTATAAAGTCAATGGATTTACCAAAAAATCATATTTATTAGATTATTAGAAATCAGCCGCCATTTTGGATCCAAATGGTACCTGAAGGTGGCGCTCCTTCGAAAATGATTCTATAGGGCACCACTAATAAGTATACCAAGAGGCAACATTCTTTCACAAATAGCCGTTTTTTATTGGTTTGCTACTCTACTATTTGTACGAGGTGTAGCTAGGTAAAATACAGCTGTTACGGGACATTGTTCTGGGGATGTTGAAAGAGAGTTTTGAGAGTAATATTGGTGCGTCAATAGTATTTTTAATGATTTTAAAAAGAAAAATTTGAGACAAGCATTCTGGCCTACGGCTTAAACTAACTAAAGGTCTTCTTGTGGAAAACCGATCGCTGAATACGTACCTTCAGATCTGAAATGCATAAATTTAAGGAATTTGCGTTGAACCGATTCTAATTGGTTAACATGTACATTATAGTGTGGAGTCCAAACAAGTGACGCATATTCAAGTTTGGATCTGATATAACAACAATAGAGCATCTTAAGCGTACCTGAGTTTGAAAAATCACGGGGATATCTAACTATGAACCCATAAGTCTTGCTGGCTTCTGATGCTATGGTGCTAATACGTGTATTAAAAGAGAGGGTTTTATTGTCTATATTATAATCGTAGCAAACTGATGTAAAAGACATAACATTGCATTTCTGCGAATTTAATGGAAGATTGTATTTAGTACACCAGTTACTTATTTTGTTTAAATTTTCCTGCATATGAAGACAATCGTTAATGGTACAAATTCTTGAAAAGAGCTTCAAATCATCAGCTATGTCATTGATAAATATTGTAAAAAATAGTGGTCCAAGAACAGACCCTTGCGGTACTCCCGAGGTAGCAACGTATTCGACAGACTTGAATCCATTGAAGGTAACATATTGGACTCTGTTTGAGAGGTAAGACCTGAATAATGTCATCAAGCTATCAGAAAGTCCGGCATAATTTAGTTTTTAAGCAGCATATTATGGTCAAGTCTGTCGAATGCCTTGGAGAAATCAGTATAAATTATGTCGGTTTGGGATTGATCGTCGATGGATTCAGAAATAAACTGTGTGACACAAAGCAGATTTGTGGTTGTAAAGCTCCATTTCATAAAACCGTGTTGATGGATAGTGATTTTTGTACTGATTTTATCATAAATAACGTCGTGTAGTACTTTTGCAAATTTACGTATTATTGAAATGGCCCGAAAGTTTGATATGTCAGATTTGTTACCCTTTTTAAAAATTGGACAAACTTTAGAACGTCTCCACATATCTGGAAACTTTAAAATTAAATTAAAAATTATTATCTCTGATTTCAATAGCATTTCTACAAAATTTATTTCTCAAAAATCGTTTCCCTCTTTACCAAAAATTGCCTTTTACCCAAAGGTTAAAAAAAAAGTTAATAACCAAACACTGTCGTTAGGTTTCGTACACCCTTTAAAATTGACCATCGGATGTAACATTTTTAATATAGACAATTTACTTTTATCTTGCATCGGCAATATATTAAAACTATACAGTATTTAAAATTGCAAATAAAACTTGAAAAAAATGTGTAGGGACAGCAGAGTATCTAAAGTTTTGTTTTTTAAAAGAATGAGCTCGTTTATGATTTTTTTTTTATTGTATATTTTGGAAATTTTATCACAACGGCTGCTTACTCAAATTAATTATTAGATGTAGCACGTCGCGAAACGGGACGTGACCAAACGTGACGTCACATCAGTCGATTCACATTCCCGATCCACATTTCAGCAGATGAGAGCAATGTCAATATGTGCGCTGTGGTGAAGTTGCCTATTGATTTTATTAACAATTGTATTTTTTATGAGAGTTGTAAAAAGCTGTGAATGTAAGTGACAAAAAAGAACGATACAATTTTGCATTGTTCCTAAATTCAGAAATACTATAATAACTACATTAGATGACATTTTATTTCGCTACTAAGTGACTTAAAAGCACAAAAGTTATAGCGAACTATGTGAAGAACCTCCTTTGTATCTACTAAAAAAAAAACTTGTAAGAACACACTTTTGTTGTGATGATCATTTTAATGTAAATATGCTATTAAACAAGTAGACCTAGAAAACTAGAATTTCTATACTAGGCGGATTTGTTTTCTAGCTTGAAAAAGATGTTGGGTACGTGTATCATGTTTGCCTATGAGCAACAATAAAAAACATTACAAGTACTGGTTAGTTCTAAATCATGAAAATACATCGGTGAAAATTTAGGACTTTTTATTTCCCTGCCATCAGATTTGAAGGCGAGGAAATATTGGTAGAAATCTACGCAACCTATTTCATTTCAAGTTTAGGATCAAAATACTGCTGTGAAGATCATTTTAATGTATATAGATTTCAAAATAATTTGTTATTTTTAATAATCAAAAATATATACAAATAATTAGGGACAGATATATAGACATAATTTCTGATTTAGTTTAGTTTATCAATAAACATTCTCTGAAATAAAGAATGATTGCATAACCAATTATTTTTTCTCTTTCTTCCCTCACTCATCGAAAGGAGAATCCGTAATCCGAATTTTCACGTTTCAGTTTATGTAGATTACGAAAGGAAAGGTTGGAAAAATGTGTAATTTTTATTTCAATAATAGTTTTACAATTTTGGAAAACAATAACAGAAATGCCAAAACTATTTTTATACCAAATGTTGAATCTCATTATTACATACGTTTCTTAACACTTCACCAACCAAAATGAAAAGTTTCTGGTTTTAAAATTTAGTTCTGTTATATAAATATAATTTGTTTTGGGCCCATACCAAAGTGGTACTTCTTTTGTAGTACAGTTTTTTTTAATGTTAGATAAAAATATAAAATTATTTTTGATGTAGCTTCAGTTGTGTGTTGCATGCGATGAAATGAGGTAAAATAACATAAAAACGAGAGTTAATTTTGCCTATTAGTGTCGTTTCCAGAACAAGGGAAGAGCATGGAAAAAAAATATGTCTCTATCTAAATTCACCAAATTCACAAATTCACCATTACAAATAATAGCCTCAAAAAATTAACGTTCAAACGTATAAGTGTATACAGAATCGGAAAGTATTCGTTTTGGTATTGCATAGTTTCAACGACTTAACCGACTGTCCACAATAAAGGCGTCTACCAGTACTCTAGCAGAGGCAAAGAGTGACATCATGTACACCATTGCTTGCTTCACTCTCACTTGCTCTTATTCCCATACCAAAACCAAGACTTTCCGATTCTGTATGCAAAAACGTATTGCGGGACTTGAAGCGACTTGCTTTCTTGTTTGTAACCGCCTTCGATTCGACTAATGTGACGTCATGTCGACCGTGCTAGACCTTTAGGATGAGACGAACTTTAAGATTTAATATCTCTGTTATTCTTTACTCAATCGGTTCAATTTTTTTCAGCGCACTTTCAAATTAATCTTTGAAAATTAAACGCAAAACCTCAAAAACGGGAAAGCCTGATAACAATTACTACAAAGTAAGAGCTGTAGAAGAATATATTAGATTAATTGAATATTCTAATTACACAAATATGGGACACGCGACTCCAGAATCCGCAAATATAGGCAGTTGAGTAAAAAGTGAATTACTTGCTATCAAACACAGATTTGACACAGCTAGTCATGTATGGCTGATATGGAACTCCTACCAATAATGATGCAAAAGAGGAAATAATTACACTTAAAGGGTTGAATTTAAGAGATGTACACAGGTTTGTCTGCCAGCTGCATGTAAATGAACACAGGCGAAAAAACGACTGGACCAAAAAGTTTTTTGGTCCTGCTAGAATTTTATTAGTTTGCGGAAATCTGATCATATTTTGACCAGTTCTTTGGCATCTAAATGGTTCAACCTTAGCGAAATATTCAGTCTACATTTATCTTGCACGATATATGATATTTTGAAAAATCATAAACTTATTTGGAAACAAAATTAATGAAAAATAGTGATTTGCATACATGTTCTACTGGTCAGCGTGATCTATTTAGTATTAATAAACATAGAACAGCACAGCCCATTCTTTAAGTTATAATGCTGCGAAAATGTTCAATGCTTTACCCAATAGTGTCAAGGCACTTTCTTCTGTCAACTCTTTCAAAAAACGTGCGAAAATCTAATAATTACTTATGAGAGATTAATTGTGAAATGAATGGTATAACCTAGTATGGTGTAATCTATGATAATATTGTTATTATATACATTTATGTTATTGTTTATTTATCATATAGTTTAGTTTGGTGATTTATATTTGCGCATGATCCAGATATGATTATTATTTAATATTTTTGAATTTGCATTTTATTTTATTTTCTTGAAATATTCTCCGTAAGCGGATGGTTGTATGGAAGAGCATATAACATATGCATATTGCCATCCTTCTCTAATTTGTATTTTTCTTTTATCTTCGCAATAAAGACATATTATTATCATTGTATGCTAAACATTTTCTATAACGAAATTCAGTAGAATAGAATTTGAAATACCATCACTGATCAATAATGCTTACTGGAGACCAGCTAATCAGTATGTTCATGAGGACTTAAACAGATAATGTTTAAGGCACACCTAAAGGGAAACGTCATCTCAAATCCCCAACGCAACCCCATTCTGTTGCTACTGCTACGCATGAAATTCAGACTCATGAAAAATTTTGCTAATGCCGTGGATCGAGAAGAACTAGCCATATAAGAACCGTTTAGCTTTAAGTATTTTAAATTATTAAGTAGTTCTTTTATATTAAGATTTTTAATTCAAGTTGTAATAAAACAATTTGATAGATGTTCTTTATTAATACTGCTTTAATCTAAAAGATGCAGCATTTATTTTCAGATCAAGGATCAAGTTCAATTTCATAACGTACGTAAGATAATGAAGGAAACATTTTCATGAATTATGGAAAAAATATTGAAAAGTTGGGTATCAGTTTTATTATTAACGATTCTTCGTACAACGGTTGTCCTAAATAGGTTAGCAACGAAAGTTCCAAATTAGATACATAATAATGCTGAATTAGTGTTTTTAGAGAAATCTTTGAAAATAAAAATTTACAGCTCTAGTCTCACAGGTCACTTAGTTTTCGGCTGCGAAAAGGAAAAAAGGACAGTAATGCAATTACCGAGGGAAAAGTATATTTACATACATTTTTCATCCGTAGACTGACACGAATCGGTTCTAATTATATTACGTTACACCAGTTACCAAGTGGATAAAATTACATTATAAAATTTAGTGCCCCTGATGCTTTCGGCATATGATAACGTTTGCATACATTTCATAAATATGATTTGACTCAAGTTGCAGTACATGCAAATTTCTATATTAAGGTACTTTTCAAAATTTTCAAGCGATGCGTCTAACTTCATTTACGAATCTCATTAAATAAATAAAAATTAGAGTAGGTTTTTTTCTTTTGTGGCTTTATTTATATTAGCATCCTAAACAACTTGTAATAATTTACTGAACGAAATAATAAAGGCATATTATTATTATTATTATTGTTACTTTCTCGCAGTTTGTCATTAAAATATCAATAATTCTTTTAAATTTCTACCATTAGGATTAAATTATATACGTTTTATTGACTATATCATTTTGTTATAATAAGAGCATTATAATGAAGTCTGGAAACCTACGCTAGTGTACTATATACAGCATTCTTTACCTTTACCTGGATATTCAGTTAACAACACAGCATCATCTGTATGCAAAACTACTCTAGTATTAATGTCCCTATCATGACATCAAATACATCACGGCGCGCTTTTCTAACAGATTTATCCTCAGGACTGGCAAATAACGTAGGATGAGACATCGCATTTACAGCTTTACCTTTGGCCAACTTTTCACATAGTACACTTTTATATACTTACACTGCGCAGTTTTAAATATTCTGCTACTGCAAACTTCGCCAAATGGGGTAGGGTAGGCCTTAAAATAAAATTCTATGAAATAGAATTGTTTATACTGAAATTATTTGTGACCTGGAAAATTATACACAAAAATGTCAGGTTATAGATGGTCGAAGATCAGACAGGATGTAGTCTTAAAAGGTTCAATACTATGTGTTTAATTTCTGGGTAAAGTGAAAGTCTTTAAAATTTAAGGTTAATATTAGCAAACTAGATAAAAATACATACAGCGTGATCTACCATGATATGCCGAAAATAAAATGGTGTACTAGCAGTACAAAGCAGTATCTAAATTATCCCTTGAAATAAATATTTTGTAATTAATGCCAATATTATCTAAAAGAGGAATCGACATACACATCCGTTTTCAACCATTTTCTGAAAAATTTTCCTCATCCTCTGGGGAGGCCGGTTCTATTGCCCCCCCCCCCCAGATGAATTTTCTGGCGGCGCCACTGTGTACTAGTCTTCAATGCGGGAAAGCCTGCAAAATTTTAGAGTGTTCTGAGGTAATATAGTATATTAAATTATTAGTAAATTTCCGAAGACACACTACTGTTGTTGAGTAGCTCAGTATTAGGTCAACGAACTTACTTGTGAAAGAACATAAAAACTGAATCCGGCGAGTGCGATCAAAGCACAGATCAAAGTGCCGCGTTTTTCGCTTTCCGTCGAACGATCAGGACACCTAGTAGAGTAAAATCTGGAAGTAAAGTCGCTTAGTTTTCGAGAAAAAAAAAACCGGCGTAGAACCAAACCAGACTTAGTGGGATTCTTTAGTAAGATAATCGTGTACACGAAATCGTTTTTTACGACATTTTTCGGTGGTCGAGAACTTTTTTATTTCGGAAAAACTCAAAAAAATAGATTTTTAATGAAATATGTTTTTTAACGTCTCCACCGCTATATCTCTGAAAATATTTGTGCTATCAAGCTATTTTTTTTTTTTAGATTAAAGTAGACACAATAACGCTTCGAACAACGTCCCACGTGAACCCGACTTATTTTTTTTTAAGTTGGTAAAATAATAGGAAACTCAAACTTGTTATTTTCAGTAGCGTAATTTTAGGCAATCGAGAAAAAAGTTTATTTATGAAAATTTGTATATACATGCTGCGTACAAATTGAAGCCAATAGTTGAAAAAAGTTTTTAGGATAAAAATTTTTCATGTCCCGTTTATAGTATTGAGTCAGCGATTTTTTTTAACGGGCCAAAGTCTTATTCTTGCGCGCTCGGCTGTAGCAAGCCTGCCAACTGCAACGATCTGATGATCCCGGTCGGGGTGTATATAGTAGTTTAACTTATATCAATAGGTACAAAACCAGTAGTGATCAAAAGCATCTAGGGGATCAATATTATTGTTCAATATTTCATATATTGTACAGTACTATTGATCATATGTTGTTAATATTAAGAAATTGTATAATAAATATTAAATAGTCTCCTTTTAATAATAAAAAGACAGGTGGTAGTAGTACAGTACCTAGAGGTAAAAAATATGCAAAACTTCGAAATAACGTCATATTGAACGGATTTCGTTAATTTTTGGCAGTATAATAGTAAATGTTTCACAGAAAAGTTTCTATATTGAGCGGGGGCTTGTTAATTTATTTATATGTTTTAAGTGCCACCCCCTTTCAGGGGGTGGCACTTAAAAATAATTATGAAGTACAATCATATTTTAAGAAGAAAAGGTTCTATGCAATTTTTCACATAAATTAATAGTTTTTAAGTTATAACGACTTCAAAATTGCGATTTTAGCTTAAAAAAAGGTATTTCTAAACGGCTTTCGTCAAGTATCTCAAAAAGTATTACTTTATCGAAAAAATGTTATAGACCAATTACAGAAAGTACAAACTGGGAATTAATTATATTTTTTGTTTATTGATATATTGATATTTAGGATTAATAACTTCGGAGATATTTAAGTTTACATTTGGCATCCAAGTGTTCATAAGATAACTATTAGAGTGAGAGTTAAATATCTCAGAAACTGTGACACCTACGCCAAGGATACTAATAGATACAATAATAGGCTATTAATTAAGCTCTTAACTATTTTTTTATTTGTTTATGTAGCATAAAAAACAAAGAAGTTATGACCGAAGCAATGTCCGTCTACACATTATTTTAATAACAACGTCGCCATTTTGTTACTGTAATTAGCCATTATTAAAAAAAAAAATTCAAACACGGTTTCTCATTAATGTACAGCATGACGTAGATGCTCAAATTTTTTGGTTCGTATACAGCACTTGCTTTAGAAAAAATACAGTTTAAACTATAAAGGTATTTTCGATAAAACGTATTTTTTTTTCCTATTTCAAATATCTCAATAAATATTAGTTTTGTTCAAAAATGTGTAGAGACCAAAAATAAGCTCATAAACCAATAATGAATTTCGCTTGTTTATTTATTTACATAGATTTAATAGTTTCGGAGATATGAGTATACAAATGGCATCCGAACGTTCATAAGATGAAAAACGCAATTTAAATGTTAAATATCTCAGAAATTGTGACGCATGCTAAGAAAGAAAATTAAAGACAATTAATTGCGCTTTCAAATTATTTTTTACTCGTTTTCTTACTCTAATTAGCCAATAATTTAAAAAAAATATCTCAAATACAGTTTTTCGTTAAAATGTAGCATTACCTAAATACTCAAATTCTTTTTTGCTCATTTAAAGCACTTGCTTTAGAAAAGAATGCATTTTAAACTTTAAAGGTAATTTCGAAACCCTTGGATACCAAATATAAACTTAAATATTTCCGAAATTATTAATCCTACATCAAAAAAACAAAAAATATAATTAATTCCCAGTTTGTAGGGTGCTTTCTGTAATTGGTCTATAACATTTTCTCGATAAAGTAATACTTTTCGAGATACTTGACGAAAGCCGTTTGAAAATACCTTTTTTAAAAGCTTTTATTTTAAGCTAAAATCGCAATTTTGAAGTCGTTATAACCTTAAAAACTATCAATTTTGTCAAAAATTGCATGGAACCTTTTCTTCTTAAAATTTGATTCTATTTCAGCTACAATAAATATATATATTTTTTAAGTGCCACCACCTGAGAGGAGGTGGCACATTTTTTATGAATGATATCTAATTTTTTAGATGACAGTTAGCAACTCCACCTCAACCTAGAATGCCATATATTAATCTAGATTCAACTAACGCTACTTCTACGCGACTAAACTGACCAAACCTGCATGCGAGGTGTATTAATTGCGTCCCAATATCGCGTTTAGCGCTGATAAAAAAAATCGCTGTTTCCAAACGGTACACTTTAGGAAAAAACATATTTTTTCAAAAACTTTTGTGATTATTAGGCTTTATTTTCTTCGCTGCATGTATGCAAATATTTTCAAAAATAAAAAAGTTTATCGATTGGTGAAGATTTCAATACACAAAATATGTATTTTCAGTTTATTTGATTTTTAGAGACATGAAAGTGCGAATTGTGCCCAAACCGTTTATATTGGTAAAAGCGCTACAGTGTGTGCTTTAATTTGACACAAAACAAATTTCGGTACCTTTAATAGTTTTAAAGATATGGCATGGCGGTGGAAACAAAAAAAAACAATTTTCTTTAAAAATACATTTTTTTCACTTTTTATGGATTTAAAAAGATCGAGACCACAAAAAGATGTCGTAAAATATGATTTCATATGCCCGGTGACATACTCAAAGGAACCTAATATGTTTGACCTGGTTCTACGCCAAAAAATAAAACGACACGATAGACTTGCGAAATTGCTGCTCTAACCGGCGTGTTATTCACGGGTTTAACTAAATATCTCTTATATTTGTTTGTTGTTTCAGAGTTCACTACCATACGGTCAATAACTTTTCGATTTATTTCGAATTATTTCGCTATTTTTGTAGTGTGATCAATAGTGTCAATCCCAAGTCTGATAAAGTGATATGGTTGTACCGCGTTACGTCAGACTGGTTAAAGTCATTGGCGGCGTATTTTTACAAAAAAATAAGGTCATTTTTTGGTCATTTTTTTTTTAGTTTTTCATTTTTTTAATTCCTTTTGGTGGGGACAACCTACTGTTAAATTTTCCGCATGTCATGGTAGATCACGTTGTATATTTGCATTTTGAGTAAATAGATTGAATGTGTGAAGCAAATATAATAATATTATTATTATTATTAGGAACGCAACCAGATTCTAAGATTCGTAGAACTCAGACCTGTCGGCCCATTATACATTTACGATAAGTAAATGATCAAGTGAAAAGACCAAGTGCTCCCCATAAAGAAGAACAGTCTGTTCCAAGGTAGATTCCACAGTTCTTCCGGCTGTAAAATTGCCTTTCGAGATAAGTATACCTTGAGCTCCTAATGGTGTATAATTGAAACAAATATGGGAGAGTGGTTTCATCCTCTCGGAACTCCAAGAGATATCGTTGTCACCTTCGACTAGAGGCATTCAGGCATAATCCCAGTGATGGCACCACCACCCGCTCGAGCGAGTGCGTGAACCAAATATCTGAACCTGCGGTTCCTCTCGTACTGTGCAGGATTACTATCGCAACGACGAGTCATCAGTAGGGTGAGACTAACCTGTCTCACGACAGTCTAAACCAAGCTCATCATTATTGTGTAGCTTGTCAAGAAAACAGTGTCCGGTTAGCAAAAGTAATATCCGTCTCTTCTTTTTCTATCGAGTCCAAGCAACCACTTCACGTAGAATCATTTGAACACCTTTTTACATGGAGCCTTGACTGCCTAATTCAGGTGGCTGAAGCCCAAAAGTTGTTGAATTGTACCATAGTTTCACCTGAATTAGACTTTTTGGTAAAAAAGGGAAGAGATTTTGCTTTTGCTCCCACCGAACGATCTACTCCTTCATTTTCGTCGTCACCATTGTACCCGGGTATCCACATGAATTTGGATGAGACGTATTCGCACAGCTCAGCCAAAATATTCAAACAGTTTAGCACCAGCTTACAGGTCACTTTGTTTGAGGCAACAGCCCTCAAAACCGCCTGGACGAGGCTGCATATTATACAATTATGCTTGTCGACGAAACATCTGCAATTTTCGCTTGTGTACAGTAAAATGGCATATAGCTCTCCTTGGAATACACTGGAGAGTTCCAAAATATAATAGACATTTATATTTGTATAATACACATTTGGATATTGAAGAGAGATTAGAATATGAAATCATTAAAATTTAAAATAAAAATATTCGATGGTTAACATATTTCAGTCAATAATTTACATTATTGACTAAAACTGATTGAACCACTTCGCTACACCATCACTGAGTTTTCTGCGCATTGCTCTAAAATATTGAATGATGAGATCTGTGGTATCCCCATGCTACCTGTACTTAATGCCTAAGAGCTTGAAAAGTTCATTGAAAATGGAGTAAATGTGTAGCTGTGATAACGCATCCATGCTTGATAGGCGAAATACCTAGAGATCTTGGTTGTCGTAGTAGAAGATCAATTTTGGAATCCTCAAGGTGGTTTAAAATTATCCTAGTCACACGAGGATGGGCATTATTTTACTGACAAATGGGAGTGAGAAACGTCCTAATTTATTTGAGGAGATATATTACCACAATTCCTTAGATATAATAGTGGGCGATCCCCCACCCTTATATCCAAGAAATTGTGATGTTATTCTCACTAACGAGTATTAAAGGCGATATTACCACATGCAATGGTTCAAATCATAAGCTTCGTACTTCGAAAGATTAAACTTGCCAATTTCTCCATTTTTCTTTATGTCTCTATGACATGGATTATTAGGGAAGCAGACAAATGGCATATTGATGTTTTCAAGATGTGGGTCTGGAGATGTTTAGTACGAATTCCCTGGACAGCTTATTTTCCAAGATACTCATCCTCAAAAGCGACTTCCCAGCTTTGAGTTCCTCAGAATCCTCTCATTTTTTGTCCACATCAGCTGAAGAGAAGACAATATTAATAAAATTTAAAGAAAACCTGATGACAGGAAGCGAAGAAGACGCAACACGTGGTCACCAAGGAGCTGATGGGAAAGAGATGAGGCTGTGCTCCTAAGAAACAGCTGCGACAGATGACGTCATGCTGTCAGCAAGTTGCCAATCTTTCTATTTGTATTCTCCATACTATGCAACAATAGGAGACCAACTTGGAAAATGGATCGCAAAATGTTTGATAAGATATATTATAAATAAGATGAAGAAGGCGGAACAGTAACGTGACCTTAATAATTCTTAAATTCTCTGGTCCACCCTGGAATTGCATATGACCGTCCCAAGATCATCTATCCCTTTCTAAACCATTGCAATATTTCGGCACGCAGATCATGGTAAAAGGGAGGTGGGGGTTGCTGTGCCACCTATACGGGCAAATACGCAGAAATATGTGACTTTTCTTTTTTGGTAGTTCGTGATTGATTTTGCCATGTCATAGCGCGTCGAAAATAGTTTTTGATTTTCTTTATGTTTATTCTAGTCCACGATGTATTCATAAACGAGTCTCTGTTTATAATACGACTCACGAAATAACGTTCATATGCATAACGATAAAATAACAAGATGGTGGATCTTTTCATTCATTTTTATTTGCCAACGAACTCGAAGGGAGTACAAAATCAAATTGATTGGACTGATACATTACGCTCTTCGTAGCTAATTCGTTTTTAATTCAGCCAGAAAAATTAAATTAGCATATTTTTAGTTAATATATGCAAGAACAAAGGTTTTAATTACATTAACATCGCTTCACAGTGAGACGGATTGTTCCGGGAGATGAGGCGTATTAATATACACAATAAAAGCACACGGCATTATACTGATGAATTTAGTTAATCTTTACGAAAGATTAAACTTGATGGTTATGTTTTATATTTCTTTTGCCCTACTTTCCGGCTTCAGTCGATAATTTGCCACTCATGTAATATTAATTCGTTTGTGAGAACTCTTCTACAACTGGTTTTAATGCGTATAACGTTCCACTGCGTCAAAGGCAGGTCTTTTCGCTGTCACAAAATAAAATGGGAGAGATAATTATTGCTAATTATGAACTTTATTTTCATTAGAATTGTATGTAAAAAGTAATTTCACGATGTGACCCTTAGCTTATATAATATATTATAATATACAGGATGGAATATTAATAATAGGCCATATTTTAAGGGTAGATTCTTTGGACCAAGATATGAGGATATAACCAAACATACTTTAGTAAATTGTTGCTGTAGAAAAAGATACAGGGTGTCAAAATTGCAATTTTTTTCTTTTTCTTTTTGCAATATCTCAGCTACCTCTTGACCGATCTTCTCCCAATTTGGTAAGGAAACATTTTTTTGGTTAAGAGACAATAATTTATGTAATATATCACGCTAGCCCGTGGAGGGCGTCTCATGAGCTATACCTGATGATGAATATTTTTTTCTTTTTTTTACGAAACGTAGTGGCACTTTTGACTAGATCTCATGGAGGAGTCAGATCTATGCGGTAGTTTTCTCGATAACGGCTGGTATTATCAAGTTCTATCACGTGTACCTTTTTTACGTAGAAATGACTCCTGCATGAGATTTTCTAGTTAAAAGTGCCACAGCGTTTCGTAAAAAAAAAAGAAAAAATATTCAGCATCATACATAAATTATTGTTCCTTAGCTTAAAAAATGTTTCCTTACCAAATTGGGAGAAGATCGGTCAAGAGGTAGTTGAGATATTGCAAAAAAGGAAATAAATTGCAATTTTCACACCCACAGCAACAATTTACTAAAGTATATTTGATTATATCCTCATATTTTGATCCAAAGTCACAAAAAAAATAAGTAGAATATTGTGCACAAACATTCGCCTTAGACTGGTTCATATGGGAACTGCAGTCCCTTGAAAGGGGTAAGTGAAATATAGTTATTTGCTAATAAATTCGAAACGTCTTCAGCAAACAAATCTGGACAATTTATTATTTTTATTTATTTTTCGCGAGCAATAAATCAAGTGAAGGAAAACCTACAGGCATTCATTCGACTGAAAAGAATTTTTTTACGAAGATGCAGATTATGCGTTTCAGTGGGGAGCGCAACATTGGAATATGTATTAAAAAAGGAATAGAAACATATTTATATTTATTTCTTATTTAATTTTTCCCTTTATGCACTTTCATTCATTATTTTGTAGAGTTTTGGCTAATTTTATATTATTCGTTTTTTCGGATATTGCATGACTCGGACTATTTTAAAAATGTTCCTATATTACAGGATAATTACTTGGAATTGTGTCCACTGGCGTGGCTAAGGGAGACTAAGGGAACACTCTACCCCTTCCCCCCTGCTGTAGATAAAAGTCTGGTGCAGTATAATTAAGTGTATTTCTTACTTGCAATTTTTTTATACTGCACCGTAATGGACTGTTCCCTTCGTCCCCTACAGCTGACTACGTCACTGAATGTGTCGTTTTCACCTGGCTAGCCTCTGCAGATCTTCGAATGCTTCGTGTAATATGATGACGTCATACTATGTTTTTCAGCACATCCACTTTAGTAATGTTTTTAAATATGATAATACTCCAGTCACATTAGGATCTGTCTGCTAAAAAAATCCAAGTGAGCTGAAGCTTTGCATACACCTTTATTTTGACATTAGATAATATCTCAAAAGTCCCCATCGAAATCGCGCTTGCGTCTTCAGTTGTTCAAGGTCAAAGGTCAAGGAAATATTTTTTTTACAAATATCTTGCTTCCTATGGATATTGTGACTTGTTTGGCTATTACAAAAAATTAAGACTAGGAAATTCTCTACAAAAAAGGTTATATACATATTTTGCTTATAACCAGCCGTTTCCACGATATACGTTAGAGAAATAATGATCAGCGGTGCCATCCGTTTTCATACCACCTCGAGGTAGGATGCAAGGTGCGTTTCTTTACATGGTTTCCCCAGTAGACCTAATCCATGTTTTCCTTGTTTTAATTGCCTTCTATAGCTCGTCCTCGTTCTCGTCCCCTCCCACTCCCCTCCCCCCTTCCTCTTTCCCCCCCCCTCCACATGTTCCTCTTCTCTCTCTTCGTTAACTTCACCATTTTCTTTTGTAATTTGTAACATTTTCTGAGAAAAGATTGATATTAAGATCGATCTCTCTTCGTTAACTTCACCATTTTCTTTTATAATTTGTAACATTTTCTGAGAAAAGATCGACCGGATCAATCTCATATTCTTCATCTTGAATACTTTCTATTGGGTCTTCGATAGCACTATCGACATTTATGTTGAGACATTACTGACCGTGACAATGGCCGCAAAGTATTGAACAGGATAGATCAACTTTTCTGCACCAGCAATTTTTGTTGCATCCTTTAGTGCAAAAGATCGCGTTTAGAAGTACATCTAGTGCAGGTAACGATAGTGTCTAAGTGGGCTCCAAAATACGAGTATTGATCGTCCACCCCCAGTGTTCAGGATCTAAATCATTACCAAGCCAATTCTGTATCTGATAATATACTCGACTCAGGTGTTGGTGAGTGGCTGCAGCAATAGGTGGAAGTGACGACAATTTCACAACGGTGTTAAGTCTTGTTGACGTCGCAAATGTCATGTTGTTAATGGATACTTCTGATTTTGGAGCTCCATATATTGCCAGAAGAATGCGTACTCCATTTTGCAAAATGGTTTGTACTAGACAATTTTCCTGCTTAAAAACTTCTGCTGATTGCTGCAAGTGAAATATTTTAAGAACTTTTATTTTTCTTTTGTTAACGAGCGCATATGTTGTGTTACATCCAGTGATGGCATGTAGAAATAATAGATGATTTTTATAATTAGAAATCTTATCTATGCTAGAGGAAGAGTATATCTTTGATTCTAGTTTTCCTCTACCTGGTTTGAGGAAGAAATCTTGTTGGTTCGAAGGAGCACGTCCTTTTTGGAGAATTAAAAGGTCTACATCTTCTTCAACGATAGTTGTGATGTTCTGTAGTGATTTTCCAAGCCCCATTTCTACTATTAATACGTCGCCACCATCCCTACCGTTTTTCACAGAGATATGTGGACAAACTGTAGTTTGTGCATTAGCATTGATATTAATTTGGTTTTATTTGAGCGATTAGATAGGAATTTTCCTTGGCTGAGAGTTACTTGCATTGTTTCGTCGAAAAGGACTTCTACCGATTCAGAAATTGAAGCAGTTCGTCGAGGTATATGAGGTTCCTAAAGTAGATTCACTTAATGACTAAGCATTCTGATTTTCTTATATATCAATTCTTAATCAATATAATGGAGGATCCGAGTAAAGAGATGATAGTGGGATGATTTCTTTGGGTGGCTGATTTTTTTTAAATAAGCCTTCCACTAATAAAGCTGGTCCAAATTTTTCAATTACCTCCGATTTACAGGGGACGCGGCTCCTGTCCCCCCGCGCCACCCATTTGCATCGCCGTGTCTAGAATATTGCATACCCTCTCTAATAACCACATTTTTTATTAGTCATGACTTATGATGCTTGGAAAAGTAATGGTTCAGGTATCGAATATATAATATATAGAGATGTACGTCTTCTTGCAAAACTTAACAGTGTGTTATTGACTGAATGGTTAGTTGTACGTAAAAGACCTATATAATCTTTTTTGTAGAGAATTTCCTAGTCTTCGTTTTTTGTAATTGGCAAAAAAAGTTATGTGATCCATAGGAAGCGAGATGTTTGAGAAAAACTGATTTCTGTGACCTTTGACATTTGACCTTGAATAACTAAAGACGCAAGCGCGATATCGAAGAGGACTTTCGAGACGTTGCTTCTAGGGTTAAAATAAAGGTGTATGCAAAATTTCAGCTCACTTGGATTTTTTTGGCAGATGCTGCTTTTTCCCGCCTAATGTGACTGGAGTGTAATGGCGTCAAAATTTTTTAATTTTATCATATTAACTAAACACGAGACACTCTTTTCAAAATCCACAATAAAGAAAATATGCTATACCGGGTGGATCAGCCGAAAGGGTCACTCTTGTAACTTTTGGAGGGGCGAATTAATTTTTTTCAAAGGTTAAGTAGCCGGTTAAGTGTATGGAATTGGGCCCAGCGGATTATTGGGCTATTCATTCACATGAATGTTGCTTATGACTAGGAATGCCCAATAAAATATATAATAATCCTCTATCCTCTATATTACCAGAGTTATGGGGGTAACAACTCTCAACTTTAACATTATATTTTTTCCAAAACTATTGAAGATAATTAATTGAAATTAATAGAAGACGTTGACATAAAATAGCTTTATATTTTACATTCCTATTACGTCATTTAGTATATAAAAAATATATTTAATTATTGAGGGTGCTGTTTTTATATCAACCCCTTGAGTGACACCTACCAAGTAAATCTATATTATATAACACTAACATAATTATCGTGTGTAAAAACTACTTCAAGGTCAGATTGGTGAAAGATACTTAAGAATATAAATCTAGGTAATGAACACATAGCCACACAAAAAAAAATTAAGTGCGAAAACCTAGACCACTTAATTCCTGCTCATTTGGAAGCTAATCATCGAAGAAATATACTACTACGTTTAAGTTGGCTCTCAATTATTTTTTTTTTGCTTAAGAAATATTAATTTTATTAGACAATATGGCTTGGCCATTTTAATTAATAGACAGTAATATCTCCTCAGGAAAGCTGTTTCAGACAAAAGTCGTTCCGTTCAGAGGAGGACATCTTTTGGGTAGAATAATTATCCACCCCCTGATGAGCGGGAGGTGGGGCTATCTTTTGAATTTTTAATGGCACTCTTCATTTTTGATAGCGTATTGGGATTCTACGAAAAAAATTACATAACTTTTGTACCAAACATTTTTTTTCTATGATGATAAGCGGGGACAGGGGTGTATCTTTCGAATTTTCAAAAACCTGCAGGCGAACATCTCTGAACTAGGGTATTTTTAGGAAAAATGTTTCAAACAAAACATGTTCCTCTCGGAACTAAACAATTTTTGCTTGAAACATTTTTCCTCAAAATGCCCTAGTTCAGGGATGTTCTCCTGCAGGTTTTTGAAAATTCAAAAGTTACCCCCATCCACGGTCATCAAGGTAGGGGGGAGAAAAAAACGTTTGGAACAAAAGTTATCTATTTTTTTCCGTAGAATCAGAATACGCGATAAAAAACATAGGGTGCCATTAAAAATTCAAAAGTTAGCCCCACCCTCCGCTCATCAGGGGTGTGGAAAACTGCTCTACCGAAAAGATGTCTCACTCTGAACGGAACAACTTTTGTCTGAAACATTTTTCGCTAGTGTTCCTTCCTGAGGAGATATTACTGTGGATTGATTAAAATGGCCTAACCATATTGTCTAATAAAATAAATACTTGTTAAGCAAAAAAAAAATTGAGAGCCAAGCTAAAAGTAGTAGTATATTTTTTTGATTATTAGCATCCAAATGAGTAGGAATTAAGTGGCCTAGGTCTTCGCACTTATTTTTTTTTGTGTGCCTGTGTTCATTACCTATAATTATATTTTTAAGCATCTTCCACCAACCTGACCGTGCAGTAATTTTTACATACGATAATTATATCAGTGTTAAATAATATAAATTTTTTTGGTAGGGTCACTCAAGGGGTTGATATAAAAACAGCATCCAGTAGCAACCAAATATGAAAAATAAATCGTGTTTAATGTTAGTATCTGAAGAGATAATATTTTAAAAATACTTTCAGACTGATTTTTAATAATTTTCTAAATATCGCGGCCCTCTATGATTAAAACTAAAAATTAAAGAAACTATGTTTTTTGGAAATCAAAATAATATTTGAGGATCAGACCATATGTATTTTTTTCTTTGGCCAGCAGCATCCAAATATGCAAAAATGTACAGGTTGTCATTTTGGTTCTTTACATCATATAACTGGAAATTTTATGCTATATCACTATACCAAATTTGAAAAAAATCTAGTCGCCCGTCAGCGTTACCACATTTGGTAGATTTTTATTTCTTTTTAGTAGAAATTTAAGGATTTTTGTAAAGTTTGGTAAGTAAAATTTGCTTGCAGATTTCTGATAATTATTATCAGAAATCTACCAGCAAATTTTACCTACCAAACTTTAAAAAAACCCTTAAAATTCTACTAAAAAGAGATAAAAATCTACCAAATGTGGTAACGCTGTCGCCCGTTCAAGAGTTATAAGAGTGTCCCATAGGCTGAGCCACCCGGTGTAAGCCTATAGGAGTTCTCAGTTGCTGTTTATTAAACGAGACTTGTAAGCTTTAGCAATATACAAACCATATATGAATGAGTATATACATAAAGATGTCGTTAATAACTGAGAGCAATATGCTCTAGGTGATTAACAACCAACGTTCATTGTGGAATCCATTTATCGGAAACCTTTTATTGTAATTCAGATTTACTATTAATGACGTTCTGAACAGAATTTGTTGGAATCGAATTAGCTGAAATTTATACCTAGGTAATTTTTAATACTGCCACTACGTTACGGAACTAGCAGAGTGTATGCCTCATAATAACGGTATAACAAAGGGGGCTATGAATCAAGCACACAATGTGCTCTGCCTCTAACGGGGAAATTTTAGATTTTTGTCAAGCGTTTTGTTTCCCAACGACTTTTATGCGCTTTATAATATAGAATCTAGTGGAAAGTATTCAAGAACAGTGAGAGAATGGTTCTGATTTATACACAACGTGCGTACGGAAATTTATCGGAGGACGTTTTAATGTGTTCTTAGGAGATTTTCGAATTGAATTCGAGAGGAAAGTTGTTTTAAATTAATTTCGACTTAGCATTATTTAGTTACTGGAATCATGCCAAATTCCGCTTCATTGGTATCGCTTGACAGTGGAAACTAAATCAATTTTTGAATTAAACATATCTACCGACTTAAGAGTGGCATATGCGAAAAAGACAGAGACAAAAAGAGAACTCTACATTTACTTATTTTTTTATTTAAAAAAGAAAGAGGTTTTCGATTCTATCTGTATGCATGTTTTTTTGAGCATATGTTCAATGTTTAGTGTTTAGTCTAGCATAGGTTAAGAGAATTCTATCGAATCTATTGTAAACTGCATGGTATAACGTGGCGGTGGTCCAATTGTGATTTCGTCAAAGTGTATTTAGTGTAGGGTGTGCAAAAATTGGAAACAACTTTAATTGGAAAACGGCTGCCCAAGGAATCACTACTTCCACATCCAGATTTTCCATCCAAATCTCACAATGAGAAAAAATTGTTTAGGGTACTTTTATACTATAATATTTGAAACCATCTACCCCAAAAACTCATAAAACGACATGCCACATCGATAGTGGGTCGTGGGGGTGGATAAAGTGAAAAAATCGATCCATACTACTCGAGAAAACACACTGTGCATCTAATTTTCTCGAGGAAAGCCACTGCGCATCCATAGTACTTAAAGAAACCCACTGCGCATCCATACTACTTGAGGTAATCTTCTGCGCATCTATAGTACTCGAGAAAAGCCACTGCACATCCAAAATACTCGGAGAAACCTTCTGCGCATCCATACTGCTCGAGGTAACCTACTGCGCATCAATGGTACTGGAGGAAAGCCACTGCGCATCCATAATACTTGTGGAAACATACTGCACATCCGTAGTACTCAAGGAAGCCCACTTATTATGGAATCAAGAAAATAATAGAAGATCTGTAAACACCGTACAGGTTGCATGGTATTCTAAGTTGAAATCGTAGAAGCTAGACACACACGCGACGACGCGTCTCTGGCGCTATCTTCTCATCTATCCTTGAAACATTGTTGCCAATTTAGCAACCTGCTAAAATAATCTTGAAAGGCACGCTGATGTTCGTTTGTTCATAGGACTCGAATTACAATGCAACCTGTAGGGTGTTTATAAATCTTAAAATTCCACACCTAAATTTTCTATCCGTGTCTCTCACAACGGAAAAAAATTTTAATACTATATTTTCACTTCACTATGTGGAAATTATTGTTTATGGAACTAGTAACATAATATTTGAAATCGTCTACCCCAAAAACCTATAAAATGATATGCCACATTGGTTGTGGATGAGAATATGGGGTGGTGGTAGAGAGGTGGCAGTGGGGGTGAATGAAGCAAAAAAAAATTTTGAAGCCATAGGTTCTTGTATACATGCTAAATTACAACTTTATTTTTTTCACGCCCTTTGTTAATAGGGAGGGGGTAGTAAGGGAGATGGGCGCCAAATAATATGTTTCCTACTAGTACCTAACTCTCTTTAGTCTGTTTCTATCAATTTACAATAGTTATATTTTTGTAAGGGTACAGAAAATAGCAAATTATTGTGGTTACATAAAACTTTCCTCTTTCTTTGCTAAAACTCAGTCTTGCTCTCTATCTCAGAGTTCTTGGTGAATTGCTATTTCTTTTATATTAATTTATTTTTTTATCGATTTTAATTCCAAGCCAAAAAATTTTTGGAGACCTTAACTTCTTTGATATATACTAAATACCAATTTTATGAACTCTTACTTGCTTGATTTACCTATTTACCCCCATTTACCCAAATTTACCCCTACCCTTCAACGTGATAAGTTGAAAATATAATCTAGTTCCAGACCTCGTTAAAATACATATGTGTACCTTCAAGTCAATATCTTAAACGGTTCCAGAGTAAAAAAAAGTTACAAAAAAAAGCTACAGACAGACAGGCAGACAAACAGAATTTTTTTTTGCTCAAACTTACAATCTCGACGTTTCATGACATTTTAAGCCTATTTGAACAATAAAATTTAAAAAAAAAATTTGTCATTACTTCCACTGGATGGGGAAGTAAAATTGAAAGATTATGATTGCAAAGTTTAAATAAAATATGCTAATTAAATTAACCAATTTATCCAGAAACAAAATAATCAAGCCACAAAAATAAAATAAAACTCAACACATGTTTAAGAGGGAAAAATCAAGTGGAAATATGATTATCGTGAGTGAGTATTGCATTTGGAAAGATAAACTTTACATCCTGTTTTTTGCCCAGCGATATGTCAAGTAAAGTCGAGTAAACTTTAAGAGTCGCTTTATCATATAAACTAGGAGGATCAGACATACGCAAGTAGTTTCTCTCCATGTCATTGCAATGGCTCTGTACGCATCCCATATCAAATCGTACGTCGTGTTACCAACTGATATACACGCCAAGTTAAAGTTACTCGACTGTATACCAGACATACAAAATTGTTGCTGCGATTTTATTTGCAGTCTGAGAAAATTAACAATATCATCGTTTCTGTTTTCTAACAGCTTGACAACGTAGAAAATGCTTTACTTTTTGCACAAAATAAAAACAGCATATATTTGCCTTGTTCTGCGGCACGTGATACGAAATTTTATAAACGCTCCTCAGTCAATAAGTTTTCATCATTTTCCACTTCGTCTTCTTTAAACCAGTCCTCATCATCTCAATGTCTTGACACAACATTCCATCATAATCTTCTTCTGAATCGATTTGTAAAATTTGACGTTTTACCATTTTTCTCTTAGCTTCTTTTCTTTTTCTTTTAGCTGCATGTTTAGCCAATGCTGTTTTATTTATCTCCAGAGTGTCTGTATAGGAATCATTCTTCTCTTCTCTTCATTTTCACTTTTTAGTTCTAGGTACTGCGTTCAGTGGCAGTCTGAACTGTTCAGGTGATATAAAATTATTCTCACCTACATAGTGCAGCAACAGCATCGATCGACTATATTACCAATGGTGTGATATGGCTCTGAAGGTTTTCTTAGGTCATGATAGTGACACATTCAGGTTGACAGTGACTGTCGACATGATGAACTGGCATTTTGCCCAAAGGACCCCGCACAAAGTACATTGATGTTTGCTTTCTGTTAAATTTTTTTGAAACTTTAGACTTTGGTAGTTGACTTGATGCTGATCAAATGTTCGACAACAAGGGCGACAACTCCGAAAACCCTTTGTTTAGGAGCTATGGCCCTTTTACCGAAAACGGCTAGATTTCTTTAGTGATGTCAATACAATAAAATCTTTTACATTTAAAAAAAAACATTAAATAGCCGGGTGGCTTAGGAATGCATACAAGACGAAGGTTATTACTTTTGAGAAAGAAATAATCGGCGACGGACCCTCAATCTTATGTTGTATATAAAAAAATTATTTTATGCGCGAATTTATTTATTTTTGCCATCTCGTAGTTGTTAATACAACTAAGAAACAGAAACAGAAACTTATTATATGTATGCTTAAGTCCACACACATGTATTCATGTTTTTTTAAGAAGTGCAAAAGATTTTATTATATCGACATCACATATGAAAAATACACGTTTTTAGCCGTTAAATGGGGCGTAGCTCCAAAAGAAAGGGTTTTCAAGGATTGTCACCATTTGAACATTTGGTCAGTATTAAATCAACTACCCAAATCCAAAGTTTCAAAAAAATTTAAACGAAAGCAAAAATCAATGTATTTTGTGCGTGATTTATTTTGGGTGAAATATACTGAATTCGGACGATGTGTCACTGTGCTAGGTAAGAAACCATCATTAGAGAATACGTCGCTATCAAATGGGAATATTTCGGCTTTCCTAAAAGCAATTTGTTTACAATAGTCATTATCTAAAATCTACATTTTTGCAGATCTGTGAGTGGAAGAGTAAGGACAGTTACCTCAGATTATTTTGCCAAATTATGCGCCACAGTACTGAGGTGTGACTCGTGGTTGTCCAAGATTGTAACGCTGGGATTGGCCAGCATGTTGGCTGAAATACTCCATAACTCTGACAAACAACTCGCTATTCATTCATCCCGATGCAGCTGCCAGGGTTAATGTGTCAGGCGTTGTACCAACGGACATTCTGATGTTTGCATTCTTCCAGGGAAAAATAATGACAAGAGGCAATGCGTGGCAACCAGCACATATCATGCAGCAAGTTGCAGCATAATGTTCCATTCTCAGCGCTGGTCACATTACACATGATTTTGTGTTCCTTTAGTCCAATTACTCTCTGAAGTTTCTTCACTGTAACTGTGCCAGTCCCGTCAAGGGTAAAAATCCGAATTCTATTGACAAAGGCTGTGGTCCTGAGGAGTATTGTTTCTAAACTGCTGAACATTTTTTTGATGGTACCTCCGCTAAAAGCCGTTGCCCTGGGCAAACTTCCGGTTTTCTAAAGATTTGATCCGGATGACATTCGCAAAAACCTCTAAACCTATCAACTCCTGCTAATTCATTGACCTCCCAATTGGGTGCATTTTAATATCATTAAGCTTAGCTTTTTGATAGGCACTACTTGGCGACAATCTTTTGGCGAAATACCATAAAAGAGCATAGCACATTTTTTGTAATATTCTTTCAATGTGTCTTCTTTTCGATCAGTAAAAACATTGTTTACCTCATAATTAGGAACTAAGTGTAACTTCACATCAGGTCCAACGTGTTTTCTTTCATCCTGTAATGCTGTAATGTATTGAAGGCAATATCAGTTTCCTTCGCAGCATGCCAGATGCTCAAACCTTTTTGTTGAATCAATCGTAACGCTATTTCTATTTGGATACATGTGTGTTTGCCAATCTTTCTGTCCTATCTTTTCTTGCGAGGCATTCAAAATATGCATTAGGATGAAAATATTTCAATATGTTACCAGTTGGTACACAGTGGATTATAATTCACTGTATACCAACTGATCTCCACTGTTTACCAACATGCATTTTTTTTAACTATTAATCATGACGAAATATATTAGAGTAATGCTTTTTACGAGTGTTACAGGGCCTGGATACACTTGTAAAGGAGAGCCCCAAAGGCTGCTGAACAGCGAACGCAGGGTAGGGTGGTCACCCTGTGCCCCGAACAAAATGTTAGTATTTATTGTGCAGTACCCCCTCTGCGATACACTGGTGAGGAAGCCGACTAGCCAGGTCCTTGGGAGTGGTGTCGATAATGGGGGTGTTGCAGGATTGTCAATTATATAAAGACAACGTCGTTCTAATCAAATATTTGATAACGATAGCTCGGTACATAGTATAACCACACAATATAACCTAATAAGTGTGGCCCACACCCTTAACCTAGCATACACAAAATATCTTACAAACTAATAAGCTCTTGGTAAATATAGGAAGAGTGAAACAATAATTATATGCGACGGAAAAACATAAATTGCTTAAAACTATTGAAATCTATTTGTAAAATAAGGTAAAACTATTTAGTTATTGGAGTAACGATATACAAAATATGCCAAATATTTACTGATATTTACTGAAATCGTTATGAGTAAAATATTACAAATATTACTGAAAATTCTTGAAGTAGTTATGTGCAAAATATGACTAATATTACTCAAAATCATATGCAAGTTATGACGAACGATAGAACAACTATCACTTTATAATTAAATTAAGTGCCAAAAGTGGCGAACGGTAGTACATCTACTACTATGAACTAACTGTATACAAAATAGGTCCTGTACGTTCTTTTGTCTCGGGTAAACAACCCCTAATTATTTTACTGTACGGTGAACGTTGTGTTGATGTACCGGATCCCTCGTTAAGATAATAAGATTCCGCTTACCTTTCGCAGTGTTTGAATACCTTTTCCCGTCCTACCAGGGTAGCACAATTCTAGGTGATAGCAGCCACAGGTTGTAGACAATCTATGTGGTGGTCTAATATAACGTGACGAGATCTCAAGTACCATACACAAGACGGTGAGAAGATCCCCAGAACGTGAACCAACGAGAGTTGTCCATACAAGCAAAGAATAACAGACAATAATCCAAAAGCTAGATACCAAAATCTGGACTAAAAGTCGAAACCAGAGTCTGAAGTAAAACTGGAAGTTCTACGTGAAATGTAGAATGTGACATAAAAGTTCAAGTAGAACATAGAATAACAGATCCAAGTAAAACGTAAAGTAACAGATCCAAATAAATCGTAAAGTAACAGCCCTGCAATAAAATAAATAACCTACTTTACCAATCTATTTCAACAAGTGGGTTTCAGAGACATACCTGAGATGTGATGTGGGCTAGAAGAGATCCTTTGCTGTCAGTTGGCACTCCGAAATCTTGCATTCGAAGAACACCTTGTGCTTCAGAAAATTTATTTAATCCGGAAATCCGTAATTGTATTTCCCCAAAAACGATACTCAAATACCAAAATGGAAATACTACTAATTTTGTCGTGCTGAATACTAAATCCCATAAATGGAGCAAACTTACAGCATCGCTAAAACGCGTATTAACATAACCCAATTATCCAGCCAGCCAAAAGGAAAATGACCAAAAAGATGTCCCCCTATCAAATCGTCAGGTTCTCGTAACTTCCGTCGGTACGTTTGGAATTTTCAATTTACGACGTTCCCCATAACTCTGAATAGATTTTCCTAACTTTACATCTACAAATATTATCGTAATATACTCCAGAGGCCGTCCTTTCAAAAGTCATACACACCAAGAGAAAGTTTAATTAACAATACCGGGCTTGTAGAAGCTTTACCAAGGCGATTTTGCAACGCGCTCTCTTAAAGAATACTCAAACGCAGCTTGTTCGGCTAGCTTCCTGTACCAGCAGCTCATGGAATGGCCTGAAGTAAACATCAGGTATCACTATTAGGCAACCTGTTATATTCGCTTCGCAGCCGAAGGAAATATCTAGTAGCATACGATATATCTTAAGAAAATCTATGCTCAAAAACACAATTTAATTAGGGAAGACAACGAAATTAGTACATAAAATTCCGGAAATTACTAAATGTGAAAATAGACTGTAACATGAGCATGTAAAAGTAAGTTAATGATAATGTGAAGCGACAGGAATACCCTACATTTTAACAACGATTTGGAATTACAAAAAAGTGTTACTGAAGTGATAATCGAATGTGAGTCACCAACACATAACATTCGGAGGCAAACATTCAGTCGTCGACATAGGTGCCTACTCACACACTAGTTTGGTCGGTAAGGGAGCAGTCTCTCCCATACCATGAAGAACATGCGTAAGTGTATGTGCAATAGTTCGCAGAATATGTGAGTGATCCGGTGTGTAACGCAGATCCACTGTCTACCACCCTACTCTATTATCAGTAAATATTACTAGTATACAGCTGCTCAAAAAATGTCTGGATACGCTACTGATGACCGACTCATATATCAATTTAATTGACAAATCCAAAATATTCAGTAATTATAAAGCTTACAAGATTTATTTTTCAAAGATGTTGTCCATGTGTTTCTTGGTGGCGTCTGTATAAAAGTTCACAAACCTGAAGATTTGTGATATCTCTAATTTTACACGCCACATTTCGTCATAATTTAATATCGTTAAGTCGTAAGTTTTCATAAAATTTCATTAATGTCTCCGCTACTACACTAGTACGTATTCACCGTTCCATAAAAATACAAAAATAAACGTAATCTCTTTGAACAGATCTGGAAAATTTATGTCGGTCGGAATCTAATTAATATATCTAAAAAATTAACCGCACAAAATGTTTATGCTCTAAACGAGACGAAATTAGCATCTATAAGTTCCTTTCATCTGTGACGAAGTATTTTAATAGATGAGAAATGGAAGCGAGTCGGCACAAATTATGAATGTATATTTGAGGACACGTCGACGCAGACACTTCAAAGAAATATTATGTCTTTGTTTTGTGTTTCTTTCCCGGGCACATCTGTTACTTCTAACTGACGGGATTTACACGCATAATTTAGTAATTAGTATTCAAGTATAAATACCTTCAGATTTGTCAAAAAGATGTGCATGGGATGACGAAAAATTGATAGGTATAAATGTTGCGCGTTATCAAGAGGGGTGTGATAAAATAGAATATAAGTTATTGTGTATAATATCGCTAGTGTTTAGAAGTTTAAAATAATAATAATAAATCGATTTCATTGTGCAAAACAATTTGCAAAAGTAGAAAGCACAGATCGAATTTTTAAGAAGAAAAAGCTAGTAAAGAAAAATGTTACTCTATTCTGGCGAAGTCTAGCTGAAGGCGGTATACTCAACCAGAACGAGTACATTTCCCTAAAAGGAGTTAATTAAAAAAAAAATTAATTTGCTTAGAATACAATACAATGATAAAAATATGATATTTAGACCATAGTATATTATTCAGCGATCGTATAATGATGACTATTACTCACGACGGTAATTAATATTTGTGTAGATCAGTGTCGTAAATCATCCGAGCGTGTAATAGCCATTATGTGCTTGCAGAATACTATACTTTATCCTCAACTGTTTAAATCGTTTAAAATTGAAAAACCGCTGCCCAAGGAATGACTACTTCCACATCCAGATTTTCTGTCCAAGTCACTCACAACGAAAAAATTTTGTATGTGGAAATAATTGTTTATGGAACTTTAATAATGTAATATTTGAAGTCCTCTACCCCAAAAACCCACAAAACGATGCCCCACATCGGTAGTGGGGTGGGGGTGGTGATAGGGGGTGGATGAAGAAAAAAAATATTTTAAGGTTTCTGGTTCTTGTACATACACTAAATCACATTTTTTTTCATCCCCTTAATAATGGTAATGGGGGTGGCTAATGCCAAATTTTTTTTTGAGACCTTAGCTTCTCTTGTATATACTAAATACCAATTTTATGGACTCTTACCTGCTTGATTTACCTGTTTACCCCAAATTTACCCCAATTTACCCCCAGTCATTCGACGTAACAAGATGAAAATATAATCTAGTTCTAGATCTCGTTAAAGTACATATGTGTACCAAATTTCAAGTCAATATCTCAAACGGTTCCAGAGTAAACGTTCGCACAAAAAAAGTTACAGACCGACAGACAGACAGAAACTTTTTTGCTCAAATTTAAAATCTCGACGTTTCATGGCATTCTAAGCCTACTTGAGCAATAAAATTTTTTTAAACATTTTTTGTCGTTACTATACTTCCACTGGATGTGGAAGTAAAAATAAAGTTAGTTAACAGTAAAACTTTGTTTTGACATCTAACACGTCAAACACAAAAACATGACTTCTCCCTTGGAAATAATGGACTCGCCCGTTGGTTATGAAAATTACTAGTTCCTGATTATGTAAGATTGTGTTCATTGTACGCTGGGTTTCAATTATGACTACCATTATTCGTCAATTGTTACTGTATTATTAGTGGATTGTATGAGTCGGAAAAAGACCCGAAAAAGCCGACTATTGTGTGATGCAACCAAAGTAGTTCTCCCCCTCGTTTTCGAGGGTTGAACACCGTTGGTGGTGACAGAATTTCTCGTTGGAGTGACCCACCCCCACAAGCGGCCGAAAACCACTTCCAAACGGGGTCAAACGCGTATTGAAAATTTCAAGGAATCTAACTTTCCCGTTTTCGAGCATGCCAGTTATGGGCAGGACACTGGGACGCGTTCCTGACATCCGCCCACACCCTCAGCGGCCAATAACCACCCTCCAAAGGGATGAGAGAGCGCTCTCATCATACCACTGGACAAAAAGGTGCTTGACACCCATTCGCCCCTTCAATGGTAAAAAAATACCACTTCGCATTTTCATAATGAGTGTAACTGCACGGGTTCAAAGAAAGTAAAAAATAAATTTGAAATAAAAAAATAAATCAATAAGTGTATTGTTTTTTTTAAAGTTATAGTATTTTATAATATAAGAAAAGCCAGCGTAACAATATTTGCAGCAATTGTTTGCGTTAATAAAAATATTTTACATATTATATTATAATTGAATAAATCAGATGTTTCAATTTCCCAGTAAATATGTACAAAAAATATACATTCGTCTTTTTTCAGTTCCACAGTATGAAGATGACTACTTTGTTGACGAGATCGAGGTGACATCTTAATGTGTAGCATCCTCAAAAACGGGGGGGGAGCATTGTCCGGGGTAGGGATTGCATTACCGGTTAACCGGTTAACCGGTTACCCGTTTATTAGGACAAAAAACACATGACGATAATTACCGGTAATTTTAATTTTTTACCGGTTATTTCGGTAAATTCTGAACTTACGATATGTCACGTGTTCAACGTTTCTATTTATGTCACTGACTAGTATTCACTAAATACAGAGTGACTGTCCCAACACCGAGCACTTTTAACAATAAATAAATAATATTATAAAAAGTAAACTCCAAACACCAAGCCCTAAGAAATACAAGAGAGACATTGACAATATCTTACGACAGAAAATTGAATATTTCACTGCCGCAAATATCCGTGGAATACATTTAAAAGTATGTTATTACCAATTCTTATTAACTTATCGACCCACCAATATCGATTGAGGAAGGGCATTTTCAGCTGGTGGTATTCTATGCACAAATATCAGACGACTAACATACATAGCTTTGAAAAACTAACCCTTTTAACAGGCTATTTTTAAAAAATATTGTATTTTTAGATTAGGTATTCAGTAAATGCCCTATTTGAGTTTATAATTTTTGTTATTTAAGTGGATATTTTTGCTATTTACAGAATAATTAGTTATTTAAATTTATTTCATTTATATTTTTTCTTTTTGATAAATTAACTCCTATATAAAAAAGTCACATTTTTGTCACTTTGACAACGATAAAAAAGATGCATCGTTTTTTATCACCGATAAAAATGCCTGTTCCTCAAAAGCAGAGTACACCTATTAGTCGCACGTCACTTTGAAATTTGTACTGTCAGCTATAATTTTTAAGTATTGTGGAAACTATACTGTACGATATGAGTCGTTTTGGGAAAATTATAATTATTTTTAATAAATTATTGTTGTTCGTTCACTTTCATATTCTGTCGTTAATTTATCTTGCCAAAAAACACTCGAGCTTTTCTTCTATGGATAAATTTCTTTTTAACTCAAAATTTTGCCACTCAGTAATTTTGCTCGAAAAACTGACATTTGACAAAATCATTCGACCTCCGGTCTCGCGATTTTTTCATGTCAGTTCTTCTTATAAAATCACTGATTGGCAAAATTATTTCATTACAAAGAGAAATTTATCCAATAAAAAAAAGTCTTGTGATTTTACTGTTGATAAAAAACCTTTTGTTTGTTCATTATATCACATATAAGTACGTATATAAAAATGTTTTTTGTTAAATTTAGATAATTTTGTATATCGAAAAAGACAATTGCCATTTTCGCCACCCTAATCATCCATTCTAAAAATTACCGGTAAATACCGGTTAACCGGTTATTTACATTTTTATTTACCGATTTACCGGTTATTAAAACTTCCGGTAAATTGCAATCCCTAGTCCGGGGGTGTGCTGAGAACGCACTCTCACCCCTTTGGAGGATTGTTATTGGCTATTTATGGAGGTGGGTCACCACGGGGAGGAATTCCACCACCACCATGGTATTTAGCATCCTCAAAAAGGGAGGATCACCAAGTAAAAGTCCCTCAAACAATTATAATACGAGTTAACTCCCGTTTTGGCATTGCTTTTGGCCGTTTGCGGGGGTGGGTCACACCAACGAGAAATTCTGCTACCACCACAGTGTTCAGCATCCTCGAAAATGGGGGATCACCAAGTAGAAGTCCCTCAAACTATTATAATACTCGTTAACCGTTTGGGGATGGTTCTTGGCCGTTTGCGAGGGTGGGTCACCTCAACGAGAAATTCTGCCACCAACCACGGTCTTCAACATCCTCGAAAACGGGGGGGAGAACTAATCTGGTTGCATCAGATAATAGTCGGGTTTTCGTACGACTCACACAATCCACTATACAGAATCGGAAAGTGTTGGCTATGGTATGGCAATAAGAGCAAGCGAGAGTGAAGCAAGCAATCATGTATAGATTCTCTTGATTGGGCGTGTCACTCTTTACTTCTGCTAGAGTACTGGTAGACGTCTTTATTGTGGGCGGTCAGTTAAATCATTGAAACTAGTGCAATACCAGAACAAACACTTTCCGAATCTATATGCAAGGATTATTCGATAGTAGTGGATAAACAATATAACACCACAAATGAACTAAAGTAACCCACAAAAATAAAATTTGCATGTGGGTTTACAAAGTTTAAACAAACACGTGTAATTGAAATATACGGCATACTGAAAGTGCATGAGGGAGATAAATAATTAATAAAATAATATAAATTGCATTTGGATTGGAAATAACTGAAGTAAATTTATTATACAAGATAAGTATTTTTCATATCAATGAATTGGTGAATTTGCGCCACAGGTAAATTAGTAATCTATTTACTCATTTTAGCTTTGTATTGATTAAATGAATTCAATTCTTTAATTTCCTTTGGTAAAATATTATATATTTTAGGTAATATACAAAGGAAACTTCTCTGTCCTATTGTTTTGGTCATTTTTGGTACCAACTGAATTTTGTTTGTATCTGGTACTATAAACATGGTCAATATTCTGGAAAATGGCTTCATTGTTGTAATGATACATAATTTGACAGAATAATTGTATTTGGTCTAGAATTTTACTTTCTCGGTATAGCTGACCTGGCGAGTAAGTATAGCACTCGGAATAAATTATCTTAATGATCCAAATTTTTTAAATAAATACATAATAAGATACAAAATTTCTAGTTTGCTACACGTACCTCTGAAAATTATCGCATTTTATTGAAAGGAGGGAATATATCTGTAGAATAAGAAATTCATATTTTCTGTACTTATTAAAATATGGCCAAAAACGAGTTAAATTTCCCCGAAATGACGATGTTAAATAAATAATTTAATTATTTGTAATAACTGAACTGGATCCTTATACTAAGAACGACGAATAATTCATAAATTCAGCAGGGTTCTACTCTGATAGTAGATAAAGCGATTAAAAAAATCAAGTTGATCCGTTAAAGAGTGCAATCTGTAGAGTGTTTTCGTTCATACGTACGTACGTGCGTACAGACCAACTGGTCGAGACCTATGGTAATTTTCAACAGCAATTTTAGAATAAAAGTTCATATCAATCTATAAATGGGTCCATTTATTAAAACAGAAAAGTCCTTTTTCAAAAATTTATAAGTAATTAAAATCTGTTCTTTGTAGAATTAACCAATTGAAACTTACTTTTATTTACTAAACTGAGCGCTGACGAGCTGAGCTTACACACAGCGGGATGTGCAATAATTAGTACTATTGCTTGCTTAAGGATAGGATTTTCCAGAGTGAGAGGGAAATATACGTTTATTTTCGGTTTATTAAAAATATTTAAAAAATCATAAATGGTAAAATTTTTAAAATAGTTTCAAATACTTACCATTGCTCGAAGGAATACAACCATATACAGTTTTATCATAAATTTTGTATATAGTTAAATGCTATGCTTTAATAATGAAATTATGAACTGTTTTCATTGACAAACTACAATATTAAAGTACAACAGAAATTTACAATAAAAAATATATATAATTGTATTCGTTAGAATAATAGCAATTATCTAAAACTCTTTTAAACATTATACTATGATTGATTTTTTAAATACTTAAAATAAATCGAAAATAAATGCATATTTCCCTCTCACTCTGCAAAATCCTATCGTTAATAGATAAGCTTTATCTTTATATTTTAATTTATTAATATCAAAAACTTTAAATTGGCCAGGATACTATTCTCAGAGTATGCCTATTAAATATTGGACAGTTTGTATAGATAAATAAAATGTAGAACTTTCTTGTTTGAGCTAATAACTTACATGGAGTTGACAAGTTCTTTCATCACGACCGTTACAGTAAATTTTAATATTATTGTTGGCAAACTCACAAAGCTAACATCTTAGTTTGTATCGCACATTATCACTTTCTTTCATATACTCAACTATCTGCACAACAACAATAAATTTTAAACACTACATTTATAATATGAGGCGTATAAAATTTTGAGGAACGAAAAACTGAATAACTTATGAAACAGACATTTATGAAATATGTGAATTGTTTTAAAATTGACATTCTACCAGTAAATAAAGAAATAATACAATAAATAGTGAATGTATCCTAAATAAAATGGAGTATTCACCAAACAAGTCGTAAAAAGGAAATTTATGTATAATTGAAGATTCGACAATGACTTGGAATTACGGAAATTCCATCTCCATTCGACCTGTCCTGCCTTCGTCATTTGTTAACATTTCATAGAAATTGGTGCCCCACTTAACATCATAGCATTCAGGAACCTCAAAATCCAAAGTAAAGACTGTCTCGAAGGGCAGTTGCACGTTTAAAAAAACGCAGACAATATCCATTACCCACCGATATTCAGCCCTATGATGGAACGTTTACGTTAGTCATAACGCATATGTTACGGTCATCTGTCTCTCTCACTCTCATATATTTTTTGGTCAGCACTCAACATAACAGGTAATGTTAAATAACGTAAACGTTCCATCATAGGCCTGATTGCCTTCGTCATAGCCATATTTGTTAACATTTCATAGACATTGGTGCCCCACTTAACATAGCACGCCATGAGTTCAGAAACCTCAAAATACAGTACCGTGCCGGTTATATAATATCTATTTTACAAAATTTTATTGTCTTCAATAGTTTTCGACATAATTGACGTCAAAACTACATAAATTATGTATAATAAATTTAGTCGCATGTTTTGGTAAAATTTACGTTGACGCTACGTGGAATTAACATAAGTGGAGAATAAGACGACGTCGAAATTAGGTTATATCGACTAAAACAGGTAAAATTACATATAAATCGTACTTGTTGTCGCACAATATATTTGGTTACTAATACCTGTTTAGGTGAGTTTTACTTAAATTCGACGTCAATTCGACATCGAGTTGACTAGCTTTAGATAGAATTTACGGAAGTATGTGAAATTGGTAAATGACACCAAGAGGAAAAAAATAAGATTTTTATACTTATTTGGTATTTCTCTTTATAAGTAGTCGAAATATTGTTGTCAAATTTGAAAAGATACTTAACTCACAATAACGATACAAAATGAATGTCTGTAACTAAAATAAGTCCAATGTATTGTTATGTGTTGCAGCCCCCAGAATGTAGGCAACACATAATTCAATTAGTTCGGATGTTGTCTGAATGTAGAGATTTGCACCTACTAGAGAAAGAACCTACTAGAAGCTCTAGAGTGATGACATCTATTCTGGAACTATCTAGAGAATGGTGACGTCATACAGAAAATTCGGGATCCCTCATCTTTAGCTATATAAAGCATGGAGTAAACCAGAGTGGACAAGTTAGTACAGTTCTAATGGTCAGTTGAGATGGTTAGAGAGTAAGGAGTAAACACAGTGATAAAGTGACTGAATAATTGAATTGTAGTACACAGTGTATTATTAGTCAAGTAATTAATTATTGTTGTAATTAGTAAGTTAATAAATTAGTGTTTAGTGTTACCTGGTGTTATAATTTCCGAACCCATGATACAGGGTGTTTACAAAAAGGGTATAAACACGTCACAGTATAATTAAAGTATTTGCAGTTCTCGTTTGTTGAAGTCAATGCGACGAAATTTTTTTTGTGTATAATAGCAGCTGTGCTTCGTAAAATGACAATGCGCCTCCAAAATATTCATCTATAAGAAAATTTCTATTGCCAAATAAAAAAATTATAGTAATAATTTGAGCAGAAAATTTGCTATATTTGTTAAATATGAGTTTACACGTATAATTATGTATTTTTTTTACCTTTTCGTCAGTTTGTTTCCATACACACTCATTTTTAAAATTCTAATTTGGAATCGTACTTCAACGGTGTTAAGAAAATGAGCTAATTTAACCTTAAAGTTAACTTCCTTTGAAAATGCAACTACAAAAGATAATTGACTTAATGGTTG
This sequence comes from Rutpela maculata, assembly GCA_936432065.2. NCBI lineage: Eukaryota > Metazoa > Arthropoda > Insecta > Coleoptera > Cerambycidae > Rutpela > Rutpela maculata. Next base: position 165,722,403 of record OW386288.2, read on the forward strand.
AAATCAGGTAGACAAGCTAGGCAGAATTTATCGATTTACAACAAAATCTACCTAGTAAGATATTTGACTATTAGGAATATTTTTAGTCTCTAAAAAGATAAATACTATCTAATTATATTAGACCCTATTCTAAATTTATCCTTCAGGTTATTTTTGGTAGATTTTTTTAGTAGTTTTTCACTTGCTGCTTTCATTAAATTTACTTTCAAGGAAAATTGTGTTTAAGGTAGATTAATTGGTATTATTTACGTAAACTGAAATCTAATGTAAGACCAATTGGTACATTTTTATCGAAAGTGTATTTTTCCAGTCACTATGATATTTACGGATTTTAAGAACTGTCGTAAAGAACTTTTACAATTTACCTGTTAATCAATATTTCTTATGTTGGTACTCGATGGAACTCCAGGTCATTGTGCTAGACCAGTTAGTAACGAATTGGATCAAATGTTCTAAGACAGGTAGGATAAGGCGTTTGGGTCCATCGATTTGGCCTGCCAGGTCTCCTGACTTGACCCCTATGGATTTTTATCTTTGGGTCCATATGAAGAGTGGTCTATCGAACTCAAGCAAATAACCCAGAGGAATTGTTGGATAGAGTTAGGAGAGCATTTGGAGGCTTGGGTCCAAAGGAAATTCGGAGTGTAAGTGAATAATAATAATAATAATATTCAGTGAATAGAAGAATTCTAAAATGTTTAGTGGTTAATGGACAGCATATTGAATAGTTTATGTGATGTTTCGTTATAAAATTTTCATTACATTTCACTTCATGTATCAAACTGGAAAATAGCAAATATTTAAAGAACCTTACATTTTGGGTATACAAGGTTAGATGCACATTTTTTCTCTATCGATTGGTGTGTTTAGTTAGGTATGATGCTATTTAAGAAGATGACTGTGCTGTTTTCGTGCGGTCATTAATTTTAAAAACTTTTTAGTGGATATTTGGATAATTTTTAACATGATGAATAACTCCAATTTTACCCTCATATAAAAATCAAAGTGTTATCGACTATTGATACTAAGATATTAATTTTATGTTAGCTTTTCTGACAAAATTTTAGAAAAAAAAATCAATATTAATTAAATAAAAAATATTCATTTTAGGAATAGGGAACCTTTAACGAACCTTTGTCCTTTTAAATTTAAATTTTCTGTACAACTTAAAAAAACCACTGCCCAAGGAATCACTACTTCCACATCCAGATTTTCTATCCAAGTCACTAACGAAAAAAATTTGTATGTGGAAATAATTGTTTATGGAACTTTAATAATATAATATTTGAAATCCTGTACCCCAAAAACCCATAAAACGATATCCCACATCGGTAGTGGTGTGGGGGTGGTGATAGGGGGTGGTAGTGGGGGTGGATGAAGTAAAAAAATATTTTGAGGTTTCTAGTTCTTCTACGCACACAAAATCACATTTTTTTCACTCCCTTTAATAATGGGGTGGGGGTGGTAATGGGGGTGACTAATGCCAAAAATTTTTTTGAGACCTTAGCTTCTCTTGTATATACTAAATACCAATTTTCTGGACTCTTACCTGCCTGATTTACGTATTTACCCCAAATTTACCCCAATTTACCCCCCTGAACAAGATCAAAATATAATCTAGTTCCGCATCTCATTAAAGTACATATGTGTACCAAATTTCAAGTCCATATATTAAACGGTTTCAGAGTAAACGTGCGCACAATAAAGTTATAGACAGACAGACCGACAGACGCTCAAACTTATAATATCGACGTTTCATGACATTCTAAGTCTATTTAAACAATAAAAATTTTAAAAAAAATTTTTGTCGTTACTATACTTCCACTGGATGTGGAATAGGAGCATTTTGTTTAAAATAACAAAATTCCGGTCAACTTCGGGTATAATCAAGCAGGTAAGAGTCCAGAAAATTGGTATTTAGTATATACAAAAGAAGCTAAGGTCTCAAAAAAATTTTTGGCATTAGCCACCCCCACCTTATTATTAAAGGGGATGAAAAAAAATTGTGATTTAGTGCCTGTACAAGAACCAGAAACCTCAAAGTATTTATTTGCTTCATCCACCCCCATATCACCACCCCCACCCCACTACCGATGTGAGGTATCGTTTTATAGGTTTTTGGGGTAGAGAATTTCAAATATTATATTATTAAAGTTCCATAAGCAATTATTTCCACATACAAATTTTTTTCGTTGTGAGTGAGTTGGATTGAATATTTGGATGTGGAAGTAGTGATTCCTTAGGCAGCGGTTTATCATTTTGCAGGATCTATCTGTATTGTTTTAAACATGTTAAATAAATGCACACAAAATCACATTTTTTTCACTCCCTTTAATAATGGGGTGGGTGGTAATGGGGGTGACTAATGCCTAACATTTTTTTGAGACCTTAGCTTCTCTTGTATATACTAAATACCAATTTTCTGGACTCTTACCTGCCTGATTTACGTATTTACCCCAAATTTACCCCAATTTACCCCCCTGAACAAGATCAAAATATAATCTAGTTCCGCATCTCATTAAAGTACATATGTGTACCAAATTTCAAGTCCATATATTAAACGGTTTCAGAGTAAACGTGCGCACAAAAAAGTTATAGACAGACAGACCGACAGACGCCCAAACTTAAAATATCGACGTTTCATGACATTCTAAGTCTATTTAAACAATAAAAATTTTAAAAAAATTTTTTGTCGTTACTATACTTCCACTGGATGTGGAATAGGAGCATTTTGTTTAAAATAACAAAATTCCGGTCAACTTCGGGTATAATCGGAAATGACACTATTTTGAAAATATTTTAGTCGAACAGGTCCTACCCCGTCAGAATTATGGCCAAATTTTCAGATCAATATTATTTATCTTCCTCCATATACTTCTAATAGATGCCTAAAATGGGACCCTGTTTATATGTATCTTACCTATATTTCGCTATAAATCTCGTATATAAATATAAATAAATTATATTTATATTATTCCCACTGACTTGCTTGTATTGTTTACACTTTTGTTGTATTAAGTAAGTAAGTTTATTCAATTAGTACATATTATATTTCATTACAGAATTATTATTGTACTGTATTGATTATACACTTGTACATTGTTATATATAGATCCTTTTTTATTTCTTAATTTTTTTATTCGAAATGATGTATAATGTGTTATGATAATATTCTATTAATTCTTGGAAAATAAATTATTTTACTATTTCTTTATTTATTATTCATAATTAAATAATCACATTTTTATGGGTATAACTGCATAACTAAAAAATATCTTTTAGTTTTTGCTCTACACATTTTCAATATTATGTAATCATGTTTTCCATTCTGCACCTGCATGTTTTCATCTTGTTACTTGAAAAAAAAAAACAAAGTAAATGAGTTTAGAGTGCCCCCAGTCTAACGAAAATAAACAACGATGTTATGGTACATGCTGAAAAAACCTTTTGATTTAACAACTCTGGCTTATTCCTGTTAATTACATGTTTTGTTTAATTAAATTGGCTTTTCATTTAACGCTTCGTAGCTCATTTTGATGAGAATTTTGCAAAGTTGCCGGGCATTATATTCAAACAGTAAACTTTTAAATTAACTACTCTATCAGCTTCATTGTTTTAAACAAAACAAATCCGTGTTCCATTATTTCATTTCAAACATCGATTTTTAGCATTCTCCTTAATAATTCACCCTGTTGATTGGTGTTTCATGAATGGATATATTCGGGATAACGCTGAGTATCCTCGGTTAATCCATACAATTTAAAAATTGGGCAACATAATCAACACCATTACAAATGTACTGACCTCATCTGAACTAGTGATTTATTGATATCGCTCGCCAAAGCGGACATGTATTTAGAGATATTATTAAAATGACTGAAACTGCCAGTGACATAAAGACTACGTTTAAGTGAACTGATTACTGCCGATTCCATTCACTTGGTGGCCAGTCGTGTTCTAGTCGCTATTTTGTATTTGATGTGATAGTTCTTGATGAATTAAGAAAGAATATGGACCATTCCTTGATTTTAAGTTAGTCAAACAATTAGAAAAATGGTGGAGAATATGACAGTCAGACGGGATCAGTTTCTTCTTCTCCTTCTTCTTCTTCTTCATAGCATCTTAGCAGACGTTCTCTGATTCATGGAATATGTTTCGCCTTGCCTTACCGTGAGCTTTTTCCCATCAACTCCTTGGTGTTATTGTAGAAGAACCTCCCAGAATTGACCTAAGTCAATTCGATCATAACATGCAAATCTGAAGGGCTTCAGAGTCATAAACTAACCCAAAAGGACCGTTATGAGTTCCTTAAGACGTTAGGCACAACCAGGTGGAATTTTCACATAGAAAAATATGATTTGGTCCAGGCCCTAAGAGTGAAAGCATATGGTGGTCATGGAAAAATGAACCAAAAACAAAAGTATAATTTTTGATCAAGGAAAAATAAACCATATGCTTTTACGAAATTATTTTTAACTTAGCGGCGAGCGTAGAGGCGACTTCAATGTGAATATCAGTCGATATTCCGTTGAAGCAACGTCGAGCGCAGTTAGTACTTGGATGGGTGACCCATCTTGGGAAATACAGCGTTCTCGTCCCATCTTCTAGCGGCTTGTATATCAGTGTATACGCGGAAGCAACGTAATTTCAGACGAGGATTACGAAGTGGATATACCATCCTTCGGAGGGGATGTAAAGCAGGCGGTCCCTTGTCTATTAAATGTTAGGCAAGTAAAAGATCCCTACTCTTCTTAAGGCAAAATTTCCAGGTTGGGGGTAGCTCATCTCCTGGCGTCGGTGATAGGCCCTGGTAACGGAAATAGGCCGACGTTAAATAGTTAAAAAAAAAATTAACTTTTTTATTCCTCCACCAAAAACAATGACCATGAAGATACTGTCATTGTATATATCATTCGAAAGACTGAATATAAAATTTTAAAGTTAAAAAACTCATGTATTAGTCGAACTCCGTTCTGTGAATGATATAATCACGTTATATAGAACTTTTCACTTTATCATAAGCGATCCAACAATTTTTACTAGAATGTTTTTATATTATTTTCAGTCAGCCATATTTACCACAATCACAAAATTTATAATTTTTTTTTTAAAAGGCTTGCATTAAATTCTGGGGAAGTTGAATGAATTTTTTCTACCAAATCGATTGTTAGCGCATGTTCTCATTTATACGGTTAAAATTAATTAGTTGGGGAGGCGTGATTCTTTCACATTATTACTTCCACATCCAGTGGAAGTATAGTAACGACAAAATTTTTTTTTTTAATTTTTATTGTTCAAACAGGCTTAGAATGTCATGAAACGTCGAGATTTTAAGTTTGAGCGAAAAAAAATTCTGTCTGTCGGTATGTCGGTCTGTCTGTCTGTCTGTCTGTCTGTCTGTCATTCGAAAGACTGTCTGTCTGTCTGTCGGTCTGTCTGTAACTTTTTTTGTGCGCACGTTTACTTTGGAACCGTCTAAAATATTGACTTGAAATTTGTGTATACTTTAATGAGATCTGGAACTAAATTATATTTTCATCTTGTTCCGTCAAAGGGTTGGGGGGGGGGGGTAAATTGGGGTAAATTTGGGGTAAATGGCTAAATCAAGCAGGTAAGAGTCCAGAAAATTGGTATTTAGTATATACAAAAGAAGCTAAGGTCTCAAAAAAATTTTTGGCATTAGCCACCCCCACCTTATTATTAAAGGGGATGAAAAAAAATTGTGATTTAGTGCCTGTACAAGAACCAGAAACCTCAAAGTATTTATTTGCTTCATCCACCCCCATATCACCACCCCCACCCCACTACCGATGTGAGGTATCGTTTTATAGGTTTTTGGGGTAGAGAATTTCAAATATTATATTATTAAAGTTCCATAAGCAATTATTTCCACATACAAATTTTTTTCGTTGTGAGTGAGTTGGATTGAATATTTGGATGTGGAAGTAGTGATTCCTTAGGCAGCGGTTTATCATTTTGCAGGATCTATCTGTATTGTTTTAAACATGTTAAATAAATGAATGATATTCTTTGAACTAATTGTATTTTATTGATACCAGGACTTGTTGTTAGTCTTAATCCCTTGAGTTTTCGTTTGGGAGACCGTAACAACTGAGTTAATCGGAATTTCATGATTCCGCAAGTTTGATACTCAGTGTTATGGTCGACTTACGGGAACTCAACAGGGATTTTTTATGCGATTTTTCAGGAATCATTAAGTGTAGAATCCGTTATTAGTAGGTAAACAAATAACAATCACGTCAAATTTTAATCCCGTCGGAGAGAAATCTTCGATAGGGGTTTTTTATGCAAAAATCAGAAAAATCCTAAGGCGTTAAACCCATTATTACAGTATAAACAGATTAAAAATCAAGTCAAATTTTAATCCCGTCGGAGAGAAATCTTCGATAGGGATTTTTTTTATGCAAAAATTACAAAACTTCCTAGGCGTAAAACCCCTTAATATCAGTAAATAAATGAAATCACGTCCTGAGAGAGCATCACAAATGATCTGAGGTAGTGCAGCCTTGACCTGTTACTCGTCTATCGAGTTATATCTTATCTCGAGCCCGCTTGGGAGTAGAAAAACGGAGCAGAACGCGGCTGGCGCCCTTCTAAAAATAAATTGATGTCGCGTCAAATTGACGCTCGGTAGTGAGTTCTTCTACATTATCAGTCCATCACTTAGGTGGGAGTCCTCTTCGTCACTTGTCCTCTATTGTTTTCCTGAACTATCAACTGCTCTCTACTGTCCTCTCCCCGGTTGATATGGCCAATCAAAAAGAAAATACGATGCTGGAGATTTGCTTTGGGGAGCGTATTTTTTGGAGAATTGCGGTGTTGGTAGGATGTCCAGGAAATTCATAACAAACTTCTCCAAACCCACATCTCTAAAGCATCAATACGTCGTCTGTTTTGTTCAACAGTTTTAATTTTACAGCATTTACCCAAAGCCTCCACCGAACATAATTTAAAATTTCGATTTTCCGTTTTCAAAATGTTCGTGTTTGAAGATGAATTTGCGACCACTCCAAAATTCCTTCACGAGGAAAAGCTCGTTCGAAATTAAAAGAAAACAATTTAAACAAATTACCCAGGTCTCTGACAAAAGGTCAAAACAAACTTAAAAATCAAAAGAAAATCTTATGCACAACCACCTTCCCAACACTGATTAGGTTGCCGCTAGCTCTACACTGGAGACAGGCTGGGTTAAATTAAGGTTCAAAATGAACACCAGGAGGTTTATTCCAGTCAGTTTACCCCCAATGGACTCAGAGGTGTAAAGAAAGATGAAAAAACTGGGAGTCAAACAAGCCATAGATTTAGTAATTGTGAAAACTGAATAAACTGCTTAAAATCGATAAAATCTTTCAAAATATTATAGAAATGTATTCAGAAAACTATACATTTTATGAAAAAATTAAAGATGTAGTGTCAATTTTCCTGAAAATACGAGCCTTAGTGGAATATCCCACGATCAAAATTACACCTTGTAATTCGAATTATTCGTATCACTTGTCCACTCCAGAACAACTTGCAACGAAGCCCATTTTGGCAGGCCTAGTTGCACCAAAAAAAATTTCCGCGTTGATGCTAGACCATCCGAACACCGCTCCAAAATGCGCAGGCAAATCTTTATGTGAGCCATTGCCCACCGCTAAGATATTTCAGTCGATATCAGCCCACCCGAGAGTGCTGAAATGCCACCAGAGACCAACCGCCAAACATAAATGGAAATATTTAATTAAAACTAAGTCATTGAAATCTGCTTTGGTGGAACTATTCTAAGTGCAGCCTACGTCACTTAAACTTGATATTTGTACGCATCGAGTTGTGGTCATCTCTCTCACGTTTCCGCCGAGGAGGGATACGAGTTAGCTACCAGGGACGACGAGAATGGACAAGTGAGTTCCTTACGAGCTCTCAAACAACGACTAGATGTGCCAAAGCAGGATCATGAACTGAGTAAATGTGATACAAAATTTTCTAAGACTGAAACCGAAAATATTGTCTTCGGTGACGATTAGACACGAGGATGTACGACCATCAACGAGAAGTCAAGTGAAACATGACGTTTCAGCTAGGCCACTTATCGGATTAGCTCAGGCGCCCGCTACGCCTAGTTTTGCGGATTATTTCGTAAACTATTGATCGTACATTAAAATGTAAAATAGCAATTATGTAGAGCATTAAATTTCCTACACTTTGTAACAGACGCCATTTTGTAGGACTAATATTTTATGGGCTACAGTCGAAAAAACTCAAAATAAACCCCTCCCGACTTTAAGAGAGAAAAACTGGCTTATGCTATTTTTACAAGAAAAAAGTACCTATTAATTGGACCAATACGTTTATTTCTACATTTCTTTTAATTTGTCTGGTACGCTGAAGTCTTAAATAATTTAAAATCCTACAACAATTTTAAGTTATTCTGAACGACAGTATTGTCAATATGTCAATATTTTCGGCTACAGCTGTTCAAGTTTTGTTTTTTTTTTACATTTTCCTGCATTTACGAACAGAACCTTAAAACTGACACTGAAATATTTCCTGTTGAAACCAGAACAATGAGCATTATAATCTGCGCCAACTAAGTTGTTATCGTGTGGGGATAATTAGAACTCAAAGTTTAATCGTGACCTCATAATGCCCACTTGATGGTCGAAGCATGCATCAAGTATGGCGTTAAATATTTCGTGTTTATATAAGTTACTCTATATTTATATCATGCATAATATATTTATAACCCTTATATAAATAGATGTAAATGACCCTAGGTCGCATAAGTTGTGCATACAGATAGATTTATATTCAGTTAACTCTGAACGTCTAATCAATTTTCCGTACGGCGCTTACAAAAAATAATAGATTAAAGTTTTATTGGGGTTATAACGCCCTTTTAAGTGACTATATTTCGTGAGCCAAAAGAACCGTTTTTAACGATTGAGTGAACCGAGCGGAATTTGGCTAGAATACCGGATTTAATAGGGCAGATTGTAGTTATATAAGAATTCCATTTTATAGGGTAGGTTACTCCGCTTTATATTTATTAAATCGATTTGATTTATGAACAATAATGTGTCCGCAGTGGAGGTAAATCTCGAAATATCCATATAAAATAAAAAATTATCATTCGCGTGCAGCGAATGGCGCTAGTACCCTAATACTTTAGGAAAAGATATACGGTCAATAGAAAAACACGTAAGTTTTGTTGAAAGGGGTTTTACCGAGTCAAAATAAGTATTTTGATTATAGTCTGATACACAGTACCCTACATAAGCTGCTTTTTTTTTCGGCGAATTTATTAAAATAAATATTTACATTCAAAAATATTACTACTCTTATTGATTTTCGTGTTGAAATGTTAAACTTATTTGTAATGCAAAGTGTATTTCAGCTTAGTGGGCCCTACTTTTAAAATAGCAAGTGTCGCGTTTATTCTATTTTATTTATTTAAGAAACAGGTCATTGAACAGACTACAAAGACTCTTACATATTTTTAAGTACATTTGAATTCTAAATAAATCTTTAAAATTTGGATTTCATATTTATACATATGGATTAACCTCGATAAATTGGTGACCCCGATTTGGGAACAACCCTGGTATTCTATTTCTGACCCAAAATGAACACTGATTGCACCTTGAAGACCAATACTTGCTTAGGTTGTCAAATTTTTAAAAACAAGATTGACAATTTTGAAGTTCCAAAAGGTCATTTTGAGGATACCCATATAGATCTGTTTGGCCCTTTGCCACCTTCACATGGTTTTTCTTACATTATTACTGTAATTGAACGTTTCACTCGTTGACCAGAAGCTTATCCTTTATCGGACATTCCTGCTGAAACTCTTGCTATATTTCAAAATCATATCTGTCATTTTGGCATTCCTCTACGTGTCACTACTGACCAAGGAGTCCAATTTTATTCAAACTTATTTTTTTTTGCCCGTGACTTTTCAAAATTTTTAGGTTTCCATCTAATTCACACAACTTCATATCATCCGCAGAGTAATGGTATGGTTGAGAGGTTTCGTAGAACCTTAAAAACTGCATTAACTGCCAGAGCTAACTCCGTTCAGTAGTTTGATGAACTTCCAATCATTTTATTGGGTTTGAGAGCAGTGCCAAAAGCCGATTTACTTTGTTCATCTGCAGAGCTTCTTTTTGTCCAACTCTTACGTCGCCTTGGTGAATATTTTATTATATCGCATACTGAGACTCAAGTACCATTATTTATTAACAAATTACAAAATTATTTCAACACACAATTCACAAATCCTAAACAAAACCGTGTTCAGAAATTTTTTTTCATCAGTCCTTACATCAATCCTTTCAGTGCGGCTGCCGTAAGGCTTTGCGGATTGGTAAGTCTCCCGCAACTAACATATGAATCACTTTCGCGGATGTGTACGTTTCCCGCATTGGTGCGCTTTGATTGTATTCAAAATGTTACATGTAAATATTGTAAAATGTCACATTTTACAAATTTCTAAATAAATTTTGTTTTAGAATGAAGTATTTATTATAAAAACATATAAAATAGAAAATAATGAATATATAAAAACATAAAAGAGCATTTTTTTGTGTTTGTGTCAAATTGAAGTTTAGTACATAGCATAAACATATTCACATTCGGTCGGTTCCCGCATTTAAGTATGCCTCCAACCTCGCGTAATTAGCCGGTTCCCTTGTAAATACATTTTCATGCGAAAAGACAGGCTTAAGCCGACTTTTTCCCATTGGTACGAAGGGCCTATTCAAGTGATTTCTCGTACAAAATTGTTGTGGGAGGAACAATAATTCCGAAACACATTTTCCTTTCTTCTAGATGTGGAAGCCGTTTCTTAGACAACAGTTTTTAGGTGGTTTAAAAAAATGCATAAAATTTATAGTTTTAAAAAAGTATATATTCAGTAGATTTCATTAGGGTTTTGGGTTGTTTAGGGTGTCGACATAGAAGGAAAATTTTAATAGGCAGTAAAAAATATAAACGTTGATGAAGAGTATTTTTGACCGAAATGGAAGTAAAGTAAAAAAATCGAGGCCTTTGGTTCTTGTACAAATAATAAATGACAATTTTATTTTTTTGACCCCGTTTAATAATGGGCTGGGGGTTGTTAATGGGGGTGGCTAATGATAAAAAAAAATTGAAATCTTAGCTTCTCTTATACATACTAAACACCAACTTTATGGACTCTTACATGCTTGATTTATCTATTTCCCCATTTACCTCAACACTTCAACGGAATAAGATCAAAATAAATCTAGTTCCAGATTTCATTAAAATACATACGTGTACCAAATTTCAAGTCAATATATTAAACGGTTCCAGAGTAATCGTGCGCACAAGAAAGTTACAGATAGATAGAAATTTTTTTGGTCAAACTTAAAATCTCGACGTTTCCTGACATTCTAAGCCTATCTGAACAATAAAAATTTTCAAAATTTTTTTGTCGTTACTATACCTACTTCCACTGGATGTGAAAGTAAAAATATTGATAAAATAATGGTCGTAAAAACGCCATAGAAAGTAATAAAACGCAGACTGGCCCAATCGATCTATTTTAATGGATCCATTCTGAAATCATCGTAATTTAAAATAATATCGATAAAACACCATTGAAAACAGTGGAATACAAACGGACTGGATCTAACCACAATCGACTGAAGTACATCGATCTGCATGCTAGTGTATCGAAAATGATCGATAAATATACCACAGAGAACAATGGGCACAAACACACAAACCAGCTCGATTTGATATCATCGGCCCATATCCGAAATAACCATAGTGCTGATTAGCCAACAGCTAAAAAATAATGTATAATCGATCAAAAATGAAACTCCATCTATTAAAACATATATATTTTTTTGTCTTAAAATGCCAGGAATCCTATCATGTAATTCAATACTTCGTCAGTATTAGCTAGAAGAGTAGTTGTTTTGATTGGTTTTCCAATAATGAGTGTTTTAAAGTGTTTTCCTAAGTAATATATTAGCCTGACCCGATTAAAGGTACCAATATACAAAAAGTAGATAATTTCATATTAAATAAAAAAGTGTGAATGACTAGATGTAAATAAATGAGTTAAATATTTTCAATATATTTTTTATTCTTTAAAATGGTAAGAATCCTATCATGTAATTCAATACTTTGTCAGTATTAGCTAGAAGAGTAGTTGTTTTGATTGGTTCTCCAATAATGAGTGTTTTAAAGTATACCTAACTAGTATATTAGCGTGCCCAGATAAGGGCAACACTATACAGAAAGTAGGTATTTTCATAATAAATAAAAAAAGTGTGTAAGTTGTGATTTGCATAATACCTAAAAAATATTTTCTAATTACCTTATATTATAAACTTTTGATAAATCTAAAACAATTTTTGTTCTGCTCTGTTTGTTACATAATATAAAAAAAATATTCTCTTCTGTGGCTCTAGATATTCCAAAGTATTGAACTATATCTCTGTTGAGTAAAGTAGCATGCAATCAAATGCCCTACTGAATACACAAAAACCCCAAACAAGAGATTTACCCTCGTCAATACTTTTAATAAGTTCATCTATAAAAGAATGTGTAGCAGTTACGCTGGACATTCTTCCGAAACGAAAACCATGTTGGTTATTCGATAACATTCTAAATTTATTCAGGAATGTTTTTAAGCGAGTCGGCAAAAAATCCGTAAGCAGAATATTTTAACCAGTAGAAGTTGCAATCGGGTGCGGCTGACTACGAATACCTATTTGAGTAACATTTTACTCGAATTCACGCTTACGTGGTGTGACTGAGAATAAGCACTTACTGCTATTTTTGAAATAGTTATTTGGCTACGTAAAACTGCAACTCTTATTCGATTTATAAAGTCTTAATAAATATAAAAAATATGGACATATTAAAGATATATAAAGATATATGATATATCACCTAATCTATGTAAAGTTCTTCGAACCTGAGAGACACAGTATATCAATTTCGATATCGTATCTATCTTTATTTTTTGTGTGCTTACACCTTAGTTAACATCTTGCTCTATTATTATAATAAAACATAGTTGAATGGGTGATTAGAGAACATGCCCCGCATGTCAAGCCTGACTATCAAACTCAAATGAACTGAATCCCATCGAGTGGGAATGGATAGCACGAACCAATTATCTAGAACCAAATCTGTCGGGAAATAAATTGACCCCAGACTTCTTTTTTAAGGATTATAATTGTAGTTGTAAGTATGTAGTATTTTCTGTAAGAATTGTCGAGGTCGACATTATGAACATTGTACCTCAGAGGGTGAAGATGATAACCTACGTGCATGTGCATTTTGAGGAGTATCAAGAATGTAATTCTATTTGTAAGAGACCTAGGTTAGATTAGCTACCTGTAGTATAAGAAATATTTTAATGTATTGTTACAAAAATATTATATTTACATTATTTATGGAAAGAACGAAAATTTCGCCCCTTGGAATATAGAACCCTAGTAAAAAAATAAAGCACTTCATTCAAAACACGCATGATCAACGCTACTACTGTAAAAACCAAGACAAAGGTGTTTTGGTGTTTTTTGCTCGTTTGAGAGGTTGGGAAGGGTTGAAAACGTAATCGACAATTTTTTTCGTGTCCAACAAAGTACTAAAATCAAAAGAGAGAAACGTACCATCCCTTGGAAGGGTTATAACAACCTCTAGGGACTACTAGCGTCCTTCACTCTGCTTCAGACCTTCCCTTGTCAATAAGCCTTCATAAAAACTTCAATGATTTCATCATTTCATCATTTGAATTATTCCATCATCGAAAAACATGGTTTTTGGCCGTTTAAAGAGGTGGGTATGGTTAAAAACTTCTCACACTATTTTTTTTTGGATTCAGCATCCTCGAAAATGGGGGGTAAGTAGGTTTCGTCGCTGCAACAAATAGTCGACCGCTCTTTGGCTTCCTGACCTCCACTATATACTATGACATATTCAAAACTGAGCATAATAAAAAAATCATTAAAATTATTTTTAGGAATCAAATCTTGTTCAGAACGACTGACCCATTAAAAACGTGCAGCAAGTAATAAAATTGTATTCAATGATTTCTAAAACGCCAATAATAACCCAGCTTCCTCCCTCTTTAAAAAAACCCATCAAAGAACATAAATTTAATATTTTACGCAATTTTTAAAAAGCTCCATAAAACCTGCTTGCCGTTTGACCGTAACAGCGCCAGTATAATTTATAGGCGCCATAATTTTCCAATTTCTCATATGTATAATCTCACACAAAACAAAATCAAGCCCAAAACATATAAACCTTACCCGGTCATCAACGAAATTGTGTGTTCACTGCAAGCGGAGCTGCGTAATGGCGTCTATAAATTAAAGTTTACCCCTAAGGTGCTGATATTCGGCTTTTACAACAACCATGCGCACGCTGCGGTCATTTGCAGAACTGCTGTAGTTTGTGGCTCATTGGTCGCTTTCGGCAACATTGGGCACCGACAACATATTTCGATCTTACAGTGCCTCGATTTTTCATTATCGTATGTCTCACATTGTCAATAACACCAACAAACTGAGTAACAATAGATAATAATTTCTATTAAAATTTTATTACAACGAAATCTGACGCGCTCGCTATAGACCAGTGCAAGTAGACGTTCTCCCAAGCAATTCTCTTGCATTAATATCCCAATACATGAAAAAAATAATTTTTTTTGTTGAAATAAAATGTGATTTTTACTACATGTATATGGGCCTAAACTTGAAGAATATATTTTTGTTTCAACTTCAACTTTTCCTGATTTAATAAAGTACATTTCTTCATCAAAATAAGTGCGTGTAACTGAAAGTACTAATAGATCTACGTCTTCGTCGACAACAAAATTTGTATTTGTATAAGACTGTTCGAGTACTGTTTCAGTAATGACAACATCTGGAAGGTCCTGAGCTTGATTCAGTTTGTGTTAATTGTTTCCAGTTTTTGAGACAAAATGAAAATAAATTTACTTTTGTTATTTTTATTGAAAGGAAGTTTTTCTTGTAATGAATGCGTCAAAGAAAACTTCTGCAAAGGCAAGAAGTTTAGCGGAGCGATACCGTTGTTGCATAGCTGTTATATTTGTATTGTTATGATCATAACCACTCCATTCTGCTCGATAAGAATAGTAGTATTTGTGAGTACATTTAAACAATAACAAAAAAAAAGTTGAAATTTCCGTAGCTTAAAACGTAATAGATACTACAAAAATGCACAAAACTTTTTGTAGATCATTGAATTTTCTACCAAAAAAGACTAACAGAACATATTATTATACTTCTGTATTATAAAGAAGTAATAATATAGAGGAATGGTAGATAAAGTATGCAAATTTGTCGCATTCCTCATGGTTTCCTAATTCTACGATTAGGATGTGGGTTCTGAATGATATCATCATTACTAGAAACGTAGTGTGCTTGCAACAAATGCTGGTGAAGGCAACTCCGTTTAAATTAAAGTTGTCCCGCCGCGCCGCATCGGCAGGTGTCCAGAGACAGAGACAGAGACTTTATTCAGGCCAAATGGAGCCTATTCCTATTTCCTATTTAAGTATTTTACGAAGTGATTTAATTTACATGTCATGGGTTTTATATATTTCATTTCATATTAGTTTACAACGTATATGTATAAGTCAGGCGTTAGAAAACGTCGCAGGGACGTGAAACATCCTGACCCGCCGATGTTAGGCATCAGGAGAGTATGACCGCATGATGTTTGTAAAATAGATTGATCGCATCATGAGATTATGCGAGTTTTATTTAATTTAATTATCTGGATGATAATATGGAAGTGGAAATGATGTTTATGAATGCAGGAAAATAAAGAAAACCGGCTTTAATTAACTTCGTCATTAAATGAAAGCGTTGAGTGTATGAGGAGAACAGAATTAATTTGTGTTAATATTGGATGTTTCCTCTTCCTGCTGGATTCCTCAAGGGGGAAATTGAGGGGCGGCTGTTATCGGGTGGCATCTCGTTGGTGGGGAAAGTAGGATATATTTTGTTTTTGTTAAGGTTATGGTCATCTCATGTAGTAAATGTCGAGGTTTTGGTGGAGACGTACCTACGTGAGTGTGTCTAGTGTTATCAAAGTCTTTAACATTTGCTATATCTCTGGTCAGGGCAGAGGCAGTTGTTTTACCATAAAAAAAATTCTGAGCAGTCTCCCTGACATATTCCATAATTCTCGGTAGGCCGCTGATTCTATACAGCTCTTCAGTAGTGACATATCTGTGAGAATTAGTCAATAGACGAAGCTATTTATTCTGCGTAGTCTGGATTATATTTATTTGGGTACCTATTTGAGGTCGCGTTCCAGACTACGCAGCCAGAAGTCAAAATAGGTCTGAAAATCACCTTGTTCAAGGGGATTTTATTTTCTCGTGAAAACTTGCTCCGTCTGTTGACCAAAGGGTATAAAGCATAATCTTTTTTCCAGGATAACCCCCATCTTCTCTGTGATGTTTTGACCATCGATGTTTATCTTATTGAATGTTTTAATATTCGTAAACTTTCTGTGAAACGTTACTGTCTCAATCTTGTCCGGCTAATTTTTTATTTTCCGGGCCGCATAATACTCAAGTATTTTATTTGTGTGATATCTCACTTTCTGAGTTGCGGTCTGGGCATAAAAACTGTGCGCATAGATTGTCAGATCATCGGCGTAAAGTAGCATGTTTGTGTTGGGGTAAGTTGGTAAGTCGGCTGTATATAATTAGTGCAAAATTGGTGAAAAGATAGACCGAGGAACTCCTGCAGAGAACCTGGTTTTTGTCGAAAACGTGTTATTTATTCGTACAAGGATATATCTGTCTGATAGGTATGACGCTAAAAGCGCCGTAATATATTTGGGGAGGTTATGAATTTGGTCAAAAAAATTGATATAAACCGAAGGATATAGACAACGTAATAAAGAGAGAGACAAGATAAAACCAGAACAGAAGAAGGAAAGAAATACACGGCAGCAGCTTACCTGCCATATATACAAGGATGTACTGATAGAATCGGAAGAGTTTTGGAGAAAAAGAACAAAAAGAACGTCAAATTAATATATAATGCGAAACAGAAGGTGACACAACATTTTCCCAAATACCAAGGTCCAGAAGAACTAGAAACACCAGGAGTATATAGCATTCCATGTTCCTGCGGACAAATTTACATCGGAGAGACCAAACGACATATAAACACCAGACTGAGAGAACATAATAGCAATACAAAGAAGGAAAATTCTACAAAATCAGCAATTTCCGAACACTCAGAAGAAACCGGCCATTTGATAAAATTCGACAAGACAAAGAAATTAGCCAACATCAAGAATTATTGGCCAAGAAGATACAGAGAAGGCATTGAAATAAATAAACATAAACTATAATCGTAACACCGGACTGCAATTACCAATAACGTGGAAGTCAATGTTCCGCATGAGCAATGGTCCACAACACTCCTCCTGATAACCTGTATAAATAGAGAATCTCAGTCCAGCAGAACTCACTTAGCTTCAGAAGAAGACTACGACAAGATGGTCGAAATGTCAAGCACTCAACCAAGTCTACGCGGAAGAAGACCCGGAAACTAGCAACCAGATATCTATTCTCGTTCTCAAAAAATTTAAATTCATCCTAAAAATTCGCTTGGTCCATTTCAATTGGCCAGCAGTTTAGTATTAACTACATTCCACACGTTATTTTCCATGATATTTTCTCAATTAAAATTGACCAACCTGTATATTCTTCGCTAAAAGTACAGCAGATCTCTTTCTTGACAAATGTGTCAAATACATACCAAATATTATTATCCTCCTCCAGACTTTTTGCAATAATTGATTTTTTTTTGTTGTCCATCCAGTCTATTTTTCATTAAGTTCTTTGCTGACAGTAGCGTCAAGTACCAACCAAATATTATTTTTCTCCGTCAAATATATACGTCCGTTCAAATATTAATCACGACTATTGTTGCTTAATATTATATGATAATTTACAAAACTTCTACTAAAGTATTTAAACGAATAAAGTGAGTTGTGAAATTCACCAACTGTCGTAAATCACTAAAATAGTAAAAATAAAATCGTAGATTTTCCAGTTTTCATTTGTTGCCGTTTTGAATGACACCCTGTATAATAATTGCAATATAATTGGGTACGAATTTTAAATTATTTTAAAGACATGACACAATAATAGAATACTACGATAATAACTGGATGTTCAAACACTATTGTTATGCCATCATTGCATGCATACCAATTTTTATGTTTATAAGCAGTTTGTCGAATTCTGAGGAAAATAAGCAAAAGTGGGCTGAAATTCGCAGGAAGGAACACGAAGATCTTAAACATAAATTTGAATAGCAGTAATTCCATATTGTAGTAAACAATGCAATAAACATAAATGACATTACATTACTACATGACATTAATAATAATGAATTATACTATAATTTACTTTATTTACATAAGTAAATTAAAAAAAATCACTATTATATTTTTTCTGTTTTCTAAATTATTTACAACTTATTGTCAACATTTCTTTCATCTAGCTGTTGCCAGGACATATGGGGATTGTCATCACGTTTCGCTTCAACTGTAAAATTAGCTGTAAAATAGATCCGAGCCATCTAAAGTTATACCTACGTCGATATTAGGCTGGTGAATCGAACAAGACAACCACTCTAGAGGGAAAACTCAAAACGGTAGAAGCTGTAACGATGGGTGTTGAATAAGTGATTGAAAGCTGAAAAAAAAAATAGTCCTCGACAGCTCGTCGAGTTTCGATGAAAAATTCAAACAAAAAATTTCAAAGTTTGTTAACTTTCTCACTTGTTTCATTTATACGAGTCATGGATTCAGTTTATGAGAAATAGGTATGAATTTTCTCTTGATTTTACTTAATATTACTTACTGATATTTGTTTTTCATAAAATATTAACTGTAGTTTAAGTTTTATCTTTGAAACTACGAGAAATTACTATAGCAGCGTCCTAGTAAATAATCTGTATTTCTCTATAGCGACTTCTATTCTTGGAAAACACCGTAATCTACAAAGGTGAAAAAAAACAATTTTAGCTATCTTCCAACTTCAAAAAGTATATCTTCTACGAAAGACCTTAGCATAAATGTAAATAATTGATAATTTGTTAAACCCGATTATATTTTACAATAAATTGACAATAACAATGTATTTCTTTCTACTGGCCGAACTAATATTTCTAATTAAGATTCACAGATGATACATTCATAGCTGCAGCATGCGAGGTTGAGCTCATATACCCTCAAACAATATGCTGATTACGTTTTAAATAAAAATTATAGCAATGCGAAAATTGTGATTGGAAACCGATCAAGCAGAAATGATAACATAAAGACGTGTTGATATGGTAAAACGAGAAAGCAAGAGGCAAAGTGAAGTCATCCGTCTAACAGACAGCCTCGACAGATGGCATAATGCTGTTAGACGTACCGTAGAGCAAAAGAAAGCCAACTAGAATAATACATGGCACAAATTTTCTACCAAGACGTTATGAAGAAGATGGAACATTACTTTTAACGAAATATTTATCCATTTACATATAATATTGTGAGTGATTTAAAAGCAAACACAAGGCATAATAGAGGGTGTTTGCAATTGCGTCAGGGAAATGCATTTTTCCTGTAAACGTTTAGGAAAAACATACTATATTCTTACTGATTGATAATCAAAATTAGCAAAGAAATAGAGAACGGTTCTGCACCACTCTAGGCGTCGCGCGTCGCGGCGTTGCCACATTTTTCCAACAAATCACTTTTATTATCTCATTGGAGAAACTTTTATTTTCAAATTATTTTTCTAATATATAATTTCTTCGATGCTTATTTGTTAAAGAATTATCAACTAATATTGACCATTTTTAAATTATTTTTTTCATATTTTTTCCACTACCGTGCGTAAAGTACTTAGTTTACGCACGCTATGTAGTGCGTAAGGCTAAACTTCTTGTCAATGTAGCTCGAGAGGCTTCTGAGATATTAAGTAAAATCACAATTTTGATTGCCCTCTTTAGAAGGCCCTAACTCCCTTAATAAGGATTTCCAGATCCATGTTTATAGGAAATTTTATAAATATTTTTTTTACATAGAAAGTTAATGACCACATACCTGAACAGCCCGTATCAACACCATATGGAAAATATGGAAGGATTTGAAATCGTTAAGTATTGTCAAGCAAATTAATATTTTATCGAATAATTTAAAAGACGTTGATGGGCACAATAATTATTATGTAAATTGCATCCCAAATCTACCAATAGACCATAACATTGTTGATTATTATAGTAATAATCTTAATCCTAATGCAGGTTCATTTGAATTTAAACCTATTAATGTACAAAAAATATTATACAGCAAATAATCTAATGCTGAATAGGCTTACAATAAAATTATTATTAATGTGTTGTCCTTGTATATTGCCATTTGTAGCCCATATAATTAATTATAATTATTTAAATACGGAATATGAAGTCAACTTTACTGGATGTGAACTTATTATCCATTAAAATATCCCTCTAGACCGCCAGAATGTACACCACTTGATTGAACTAAGTAATGGCAATATTTTATAAGCAGTTATATTAACAAAAGTATAATGTATACAGGGTAATTTCGGTGCACATGTCATACAGGCAATCGACAAAATAAAGAAGAGAGTGAAGGCACTGACCAAGATTCTGCCGGGCCTAGTACCGTGAAGAGAGAGATCCTACTGGGAGTTGCACACTCCACACTATTATATGGAGCCCCGATCTGGCATAAGGCCATCCAGATAAAAAGGTATAAACAAATGCTCGAAAGTGCTCAAAGGATGATGCTCGAGGAGGAAGGGTAGCGAAGGTATACCGCAAGGCCCTGCAGGTCATAACAGGAATCCTGCCTATAGAATTGCTGGTAGAGGAGAGGAAAACCATGAACCAAGAACACCCCGAGGCACGTACAGCGGCCAGAAAAAAGAATACGCAACAACATGGTAGACAGGTGGCAAGAATCCTGGACCAGTAACACTGCAGTGGACCAAACGACTTATACCAATAGTAAGACTACGGCTTGAATGCCGCCATAGAAGATTATCCTACCAACTGACCCAATTCCTTACGAGACACGGGTCCCTTACGGTATATACCAAAAGAATTGGCAGAAGTCTGGATGACAAATTCCTATACTGCGGAGAGGTAGACACGGCAAAACACATCATACTTATATGCCCCAGATAGGGAAACGAACGATGGGAAATGGAAAGAAAACTGGGAGAAACCATTACGGTAAACAACGTGGTGCCAATCGTGATAGGGGAGAGGCAAAACTGGGACACAGTCATGGAGGGAGTAAACAAAATCTTGGGATGAAAGGAGAAGGAGGAGAGGGAATATCAGGCCAGATATCCGAACATGTAGACTTATAATTAAATGAACAAATAATATATTGTTTTTTTTTAGACACTTCAACCCCCACCTTCTCCTCTTGTCTTTATTTGCTGTTATGCACTTCAGATCTACTAAGTAAAGTGACCAAGATTAGTGCTTGTTCAGTAAACTTTTGAATATTCTCCTATCTGCGAAATGTACTTTTATAATAATCCTCTTCAGTGTAATCTCTCACAAGGCCTCATGCAATTAATGCGAAATTTTACGGTAACTTTACAATATTAATGGTTTAGACTCGAAGTTCTGCAAGTTGATGTTTATTAATTAATGGCTTCAAATACTATTAAAATTTTATCAAAAGTTGGATCAAACGAGTTTCAAATTGATTAAAAAATGGGCAGAACTACCTAGAAATTTGGCGATTTGTATATTGAAATGGATAAACTGTGTTTGGTGTCACTTGTTTGTGCGTCGTCTCTAATTCATAACTTCAAGGCATGGTTTTGATTTAATAATGATCACTTATTTTTAATTAGCTAGAGTACGGTAGTGAATTACAAATTTAAATACGTATTTTTTATTAACGTTGATAAGAAAGAACGTGCAAAGACGAGAATTAAATAAAGTGTGATTGAAATAGTACCAACCAATGTTTATTCAGCAATAAAATGACTATTGATGAAGTATGTATTTTATAGAGAGTAACTTTTGGAATATACAGGGTGTACCATTAATAATGGGCCATAGTTCAAGAGTAGATTCTTTGGATCAAAATATGAGGATATAACCAAACATGCTTCAGTAAATTGTTTCTGTGGAAAAATATATAGGGTGTCAAAATTGTACTTTGTTTTTTTTGCAATATTGCACCTACTTCTTGACCGGTCTTCTCCCAATTGTCTAAGGAAACATTTTTTAAGCTAGGAAATAATAATTTATGTATTACATCAAACATTTTTTAAACTAGGAAACAATAATTTATGTATTACATCATTCTAACCCTTGCTGGGCGCCTCAAGAGCTATGCCTGATGATGAATATTTTTTCGCTTTTTTATTTACGAAACGTAGTGGCACTTTTGACTAGAAAATCTCATGCACTTGATAGAACTTGATAATTCCAACCGTTTTCGATAAAACTGCCGCATATTTCTCAAGAATTCTTTGAAAATAAATTCAACTTGAAAAGTGTGTTTTGGTGACGTCTTAGTTTTGTAATTTACGTACAATTTCATTAGTTTGACATTTTGACCCGGTATATGGAATTACTGCTAAAGATTTAAATTCGGGTTGCAATTTTTGAATATTAATTCTGATTTTGAGGTTTGTTATCTGGTTATCAACAAAACTCTGGTAATATTGATTTATTTAATACAGAAATAAGAAAGTTGTGAAAACGTTAGCGTCTATCGCCGCTTAAGATGAAAAACAGGGTCTGTGTGTCTTGCACAGACATCTGATCTTCGGCGATTTCCCAATATATGTGTATTTTTTATTTATGTTATTTTATACAAATCTCGTGTAACATGTTTGGGAAATAAAGACCATTTATTATTATTATTATTATTATTATTCTACTACATACTCTACATTTAGAGTCGGATGGACAAATCAACTGAGGAAGAGTTCACTTCATCCAGTAGATTTTATAAAGACAAGAATTTACGGACAATGTGGCATGTCTGTAAGATAGATGCTTTCTGCATGATCGCGAAAAGACCATGGGCTAATCCTATTGAATTAAGGTTGGGTTTAAGATGTTTTGTAACAACTCCATCTACAGATACGATTAGTGGTACGATGTTTACTTTATTTAATTTCCATAGGCGTTTGAATTCCATTGCCAGATTCTGGTACTTTCTGTACTTTTCGCGTTCGGTCTTTTCTAGATTATTAGTGAGGGGGACACCGATATCAATTATCCAAGCTTCTTTATTGTCCTTCTCTATTAGTAGGATATCTGGGCGGTTAAAATCCACGGTTTTGTCGGTAATAATTGGTCGGTCCCAATAAAGTACAGTTTGATTCGATTCTAACACAGCTGCTGGTGAATATTTATAATACGGTTCTGGATTTGAAATCAGGTTGTGTTTTATGGCTATCCGGGAGTGTATTATCTTGGCAACTTGGTTATGCCTGCAGAGATAGTCTGTATCTGCTATAGCGGAACATCCTGCAGTGATATGCTCTATAGTTTCCCCCGGTAGGCCACATTTTCTGCATTTATTGATGGTGTCAAATTTCAGGATGTTTCTCTCGTAATTTTTTGTCCTAACCACTTTATCCTGTATAGCCATTATAAATCCTTCAGTTTCAGGATAGAGGCAGCCTTGCTTTAGGAAATAAAGAGACGCAAATTTGTCAATATTGCCACTGGACAACTGCAGCGGGTACTTTCCATGAAGAATTTTCTCTTTCCAAGAGGATATTCGATCAGCTTGGGATTTTAAGTGGTACTCGATGGCATTATTGGAAAGATTGAGTGGAGTGTATGAACGGTCAGTCTCGACAACTTTTTTAATTTTAGGGTGGAGATGGTGATGAAAATACTCCCTTATTTTAAGTTCTTGACTTCTACATAGTCTATTAAGGTTAAGGAGACCACGGCCTCCTTCGCTACGGGCTAAATATAAGCGTTCTATAGAAGATTTTGGATGTAGAAATCGAAACTTCGTTAGTAATCGTCGAGTTAATCTGTCTAGTTCTTCTAGGTCTGTCTCACTCCACTTAAGAACTCCAAAAGAATATATCAAAGATGGAACTGCCCAGGTGTTAATGGCTTTAAACATGTTCTTCGAGTTCAATTTGGTGTTTAGGAGTTTTGTAAGTCTCATTTTATATTTTTTTGTGAATTCTTTCTTCAAGGAGGTGTGCGGTATACCTCGACTCTGCTGGATACCCAAATATTTATATAGTTGTTCTGGGTCAAGTGCAGCTATATCCATGATAGTTTCGTCGCTACGAGTGAGAGACCCTTTAGAGATATGAACTGTAGCGCACTTATCGAGTCCGAAGTTCATCTTAATATCGTCACTATACTGCTTGGTGATCTCGATCAAAGTATTGAGCTGCTGCTTCGTCTCCGCATACAGCTTTAGGTCGTCCATGTAAAGTAAGTGACTGTATCTGATATTATCTCTCTTTAGCATCCTGAAACCAGCGTTCGAGTTGTTAAGTAGGTTTGATAGAGGATTTAGAGCTAGACAGAACCAGGTAGGGCTGAGAGAGTCACCTTGGTAAATGCCACGTTTAATGTCGATATCTCCCAAGTTTTTATTGTTGATATTGAGTGCAGTTTTCCAGGAACTCATCATATGGGCGAGAAGATGTCTGATACTGGGGGAAATTTTATATATCTCCAGTATTTTAAGTAGCCAGTTGTGGGGTATTGAATGGAATGCCTTAGCATAGTCGATGTAGCAGGTGTAAATGTTGCGTTTATTTAATTGTGCTTGCCTCATAATAACGGAGTCAATTATTATTATTATTATTATTTTTTTCTCCTTCTCAGGTATTCCTGGTTTGTCTGCTGTAATCGGGTACATGGTACCAAGATCACAACATTGACTAGTCACTCCCAAGGAATGATCTCACGATACCAGCTGTATGGAGAATTACTGCTTTTTGCATTCTCGGGTATATAGTGGGGTCAATACCAATCTTTTGTAGCGATGTTTTTAGGTTTTTAGGTACTACTCCGAGCGCAGATAGTATTACAGGGACTATGGTGACCTTCCTCATATTCCACATATCCAAAATTTCGTTTTTTAAGTCACTGTAGTGCGATATTTTCTCCTCATATTTCTCAGTCATATTTCTTGTATTCGGGATCGAGATGTCAATGATCAACGTTTCCATTTGTTGTTTGTCTATGACGGCTATATCTGGGCGATTGTGTAGAACCGTGACGTCCGTTATTATGGCTCTGTCCCAGTAGACTTTATACCGTTCGTTCTCTTCAACTGGGTTCGGGTTGTATCTGTAGTAGGGAGTCTGAGAGTCATGATGTATTCCGCATATTTTTAGAATTTCCAGGTATACTGTCATGGCTGCGGCATTGTGACGTGCCAAATATCGAGTTGCTGCGAGTTTCCCACATCCAGAGATTATGTGGTCTATATTTTCATTATTATTATTATTATTATCATTATTATTTTTTTTTTTTTTTTTTTTTTTTTTTTAATTCTCGACTTTGCCGTCGGTCCTTTATGTTAGTGCGGGCTTTCATTTAGCCAAACATTAACATATTAAGTAACTATTTTTGTTTGTGATGCTGATCAATCAATCTTGAGTGTCTAGGCCTATGTGACTTGCATGAATTTTCTTACTATACTTGTTGTGTCTATTATAATGTTTTTCTGCGCTTCAATGTATATGTCTGGACCTATCTGAAGACGTGCTAGGCTATCGTGGAGTGTTTTAGGAATCAGGCCTGTTGCCGATATTATGATAGGAACAATGTAGACGGAGCTTTGGTTCCAGAGTTTTCTTATTTCTTCTGCTAGTGGTTTGTATTTGTCTATTTTTTCATGGTGTTTTTTCTTTAAGTTGTTACTGTTAGGGATAGCGATTTCAATGAGATACGTAGTTTTTGTATCTTTCAGCCTCAGCGTTAAGTCTGGTTTATTGTGTGCTATCGTTCGGTCAGTAGTGATTTCTCTGTTCCAGTACAGTTTAGCGTGTTCATTGTCTAGAACGGGGGGGGCTCATATTTATAGAAGGGAGTTCTTTCCTCTATCAGAGCGTATTTTATGGCTATTTCCCTGTGAATTACTTTTGCAGTGTTGTCATGACGGTGAGTATAATCAGTGGGAGCTAGCATGGTACACCCTGTTATTATGTGGTCGATGGTGTCTTGGTTTTGTCCACATTTTCTGCATCGTTCTGATAGGACATTGGGGTCTTTTAAAATGTATTTCATATAGTTTCTGGTCATGACTGTTTGATCCTGAATGTTAATCACGGAAGGCTATACCTTCCGTCTCCGCAAAGATGTTTCCTTTCGTCAGCCATTTGTTAGACGCTGCTTGGTCAACATGGGGCTGATTCATTTGGAAATAGTGCCTTCCATGTAGCTCCTTCGCTGCCCATAGCTCTTTCTTTTGCAGGTCCGTATGAGTATCTTCTTGTACGTTTCTGTTGTTGAGGTTAAGTGGTGTATATTTCATGTCTGCGTGTGTGATTGCCTTATGTAGTTGACTATCTCCTATATTATAAAAGTACGTTCTGAGGGTGTGTATTTGTATTATTATTATTATTATTATTATTAGTTTTGGAGCATTGAAGCATTCTAAGATTTACATTGTCTGTTTGATATCAAACAGTTCTTTCTGTGGTGTAATAAGTTTTCTGAAAGGAGAAGTATATATTTTCCTTGATATTTCTTTTTACCTAATGTGTTTTTTCCTGTTTTATAGCTAAAGTACGTGCACAGTTTGACTGTTTTTATGAAAAAAATAACAATTAGAAAGTAAATTCGGAGAATCTCCTTTATGCTCCAAAGATAGTTCTAGGCGTCCACAGGTAAATAAGAACCTTTTGATCTTAACAATACTTGTTAATTTTTAGCAGGTATATTTTGACACGCGATAAATCTTTTCCTGTGTGTATATCAGTCAGCTGTAGCAAAAATGTTTGTAATCTTTCAACCTTATTAAATACTTGTGAAAACATTGCCATTAATTCGGGGTTTATTTGTTATTTTTCGGCCACTTTGACATTTATAGAAATATTCTACATATTATTTTTGATATACTTATTCCTCGGGTTTATATAAAATTAGCTGTAAACGTAGCTTGTTTACTTTTAATTTGGCCATCAATGTTTAAATGCTAGTGTATTTGTATAATTAATTGCTATTTACGTGTTTTCATTCTGGAGGGGATTGAAACCTTTGATCTGACACTGGCGATGCGGTACTTCCCACATATACCGCATATACCACTATTCATATTTTTCTTACATTATTCAATTTCTGCGCTATCAGCGGCATCCATACGTATTGTTCTGACTTCTGACTTTCCAGTTCGTTTATATTTAAGATGAGCCATATAATGCCCAAATCTGGCTACAATTTGACGTCTCGTTATTCAACATACTTCAAATTGCAATTCTTAAAGCAAGTATTCAAAAAAATGGGCCAAACGGACACCTGAATTTTAGGCAATAATACTCTCTAACTAGGAAACTTCACACTCTAAAGAATTAGAATTTGTGAAATATTTGCACTCGAATTCTTAGAGCTTAGATTAAGTTGTGAGTGGGTCTATAATCAGACCAATTCTTTGTTCTTGATTTCAAAAGATGTGTAATAAACTCCATTGAAACCAATACTTATAGTAGTTCTTGTCAGTACTGAAGTATTTTCCTGTCTGTCCAGGCCAAGATGGTTATTTTCGCGATGTTTGACGACTGGATCTGGTCCAAAAAATCTTGATACCGCACCTTCCCTGGCTATTTTATTGCCTTCCATGCCAGAGTGACCTAATATCTAGATCAGAGTTAACTTTTTGCGCAATCAGGTTAAGGACTTCTGGCAGTTCCAAACCATTTAGAATTGCAACAACATGACCAGAGCTTTAAGAACTGCTTGACTGTCTGAAAAAAATTTCATCGATCTATATGTAGGATACGTCTGTTCCAGTCTCCTTGCACACAGATAAATTGCATAAATTTCTGAGAGACTACATTACTACCCAGGCTTGAAGTTATACTTCCTGTAAGTTGCAACTGTATATTCCGGTCCCTGGTCCTTCAGGAATTTTAAAGCCGTCTGTGAGCTAACAACTATCTGCTCTATGCAGGTCAGTTTTATTTCCGTCCCAACCATGTCTTCCAGGAGACAGGATGTAGTTGATCATGGTAGGCATCATATCTGATAGCAGTCCCAGAATGTCGTGACTATCTATGTCATGTGACAGTCTGTTGCATTGCATGATGCTCTCCTGCGGCTTGTTAATAACCATTTGTTGGAGCCTGTATGTTGCTCACCTGATCTCTTTCTTCAGGTAGATATGGAGAGGGGGCAGATTCAGAAGGATTTCCAATGCAGCTGACGGTGCCTCCAGGATTTTCTATTAATTCCTCAAGTCTGTCCACAAGGACAGTTTTGCGTTCTGAATTGCCTATTGCAGGTGAGAGTTGCAGAGATTTGTCTACTGTAATATCTAGGTATTTCATTTTCCCCGCAAATGGAATAGATTCACATAATAATGAAGGTGGCACTAAGTTATCCAACTTATTTCTTCTGGTGAAGGATCTCATTACCGTTTTATGGTGGTTAATAGACATATATTCCCTCTCACACCAGATGCGGATTACAGCTAATAACTCTTGAGGAGTATGAGAAAGCACCTCTTCAGATTGTTCTCTAACCAGAGTGACTAGATCATCTGCATATGCTTGAATCTCGACTTCCCACAGAGAGAGAATGACCAGCAAGTCATCTACAAGTACTGACCACAGAAATGCAGAAATCTCGTCTTGTAGGCATGCTCTTGTGACCCTAAAGCTGACCGTTTCACCCTGTAGAGATGTTGTTATGAAGCATAGCTCAAATCCAGTCACTTATGATTGACTCGAGCCTTCTAACAGCTGCCGCCTTATATAGGGAGTCGAGTAGTGCATTGTCACATGCTCCTTCAGCAATTTATTTTGGGGATTTACCCGACTAGGTTATTGAGTGCTAGTTCTGTTGATTTGCCCGGCTGCTATGCACATTGATGTACATTCAGAGGATGAATGCTCAGGATGCTTCCTCTGAACTTTCTCCAGACCTTTCAGCAGAAATGATGTCAGGCCAATGGGCCTAAACGATTTCTTAGATTCTGGTTCTGTCTGTCAAATTTTTGGTATATATACTATTTTAACTTCCACTCAACTGGATGGCATGCAGTTCCATACCAGACTAGCTCTCTATTTCTCATAGCATATCTTATAATAATTCCAAAACGCAACTTATGCGAACATTTCAGGTACACTTTCTATTTATAGTGTGAGATAGAAATAGACGTTTAAAGTGTTTTTCTTGCACAACCACAAACTAAATACATGTCCAAATTTTTAGAATTTCGAGTATTCAAATTCACTGTGAGGCGCCGACATGCTTTGTATATTATTTTGGGCCACGAAACGTCGGTTTTCACCATAATATGGACGACGTGCGACGCCAGTACATTCGCCAACTATAGATGAGAAATGAAGTTAACCGCATGATATTTTAACTTGCACTCTTGAACAATTTATCTGGTAATAAATCACCCAATATAATATAGGAAAACGTTTACTGAATTGATTTTTTTCGGCCCAGCGCACTATAACACAATTCAGCATCTGTAAAGTCATTAATGATTGCTTAGGTATTCCATTTACGTTTTAATATTTTGATTGCAAGGGTAGATAAATAACTACTTGAAGTAATAAAATATTAAAATAAGAAAACACGACAACTTATCGTGTATCAAAAGGGAGTGAGTGAACATGTCGTCCTGTTTTACAATTTGTTACTAGCTACCACTATTTGTTAAATTATACATTACACATAACTTATAATTTATTAAACCAGTTTATTAATTCTCGACCTATTTTGCGTTAAATCGCTTCGTTGAATATTTTATGGAAAGTGTGATTACATATTGTTTTTCTATATTAAATCACAATGTATATAATTTGCAGGGTTTAATAGAATATTTCAGAAGTTCGGAGGTGAATGCAGAACAGGTAGAGCCGTAGTGACGTATATATCAGCTTCGTGCTGAGTTCATTAAAGTGAACTGAAGTAAACTTTCATGAGGTTCTTTTTGAAGGATAATGTAATAAAATTTTATTATTGGAGTTTATGAAGGCGACGTCCATCCTGCTCTTATTCTGCTCTATTGTAATAATAATAGCAATAGCAATAATAATAATAATAATAATCATAATAATAATCATGTTTATCTCCCACGTCATCGGAGGGGGGGGGGGGGGGGGGCGAGGACTATGGCATGAAACATCCTCGTATCCGCTCCTGCTAGTAGTGAGATATCATGAAATAGCAGGGGTGGGCGCAGGATTGTTTAAGGCAGCAAAAAGAGCCGCAGATGAACTTAATCTGGTATTTGACCTCAGACGAGGTGGCCGTCACGGTGCTGACCCACAGTCAGTCACTGGGCTTCAGCCAACTCGACTGAAAGCCCAAATAAAAGATGCCGAACAGAAGAATCTGTTTAGGCAGCATGTCGATAAACCCATGCTCGGTGTATACTATAAAAACATACAAACACTGGGTTTATCGACTTTATCCATTAGGCTGACATTCGTCTCTTTAAGGTCAGCTGGGCTTAAGCCGGAGACCGAGGGATTCATTGTGGCCTGTCAGGATGGTGTAATAAATACATTGGTCTACCTAAGCCGCCTAATGGGTGTAGAGGTCCCTAATATCAATTGCAGGACCTGCCGTCAGGCGCCGGAATCGCTGATGCATTTGCTTTCAGCATGCCCGGTATACGCGATTTCGGCCTACATCCACCACCATAACGCGGCTTTACGAGTGCTATACTACCATCTACGGCACTCGTACGGGGTAGATCAAACACCAGTGCTGCCTTACATTGCCGGAGATATTGAGTCCGTTGTCGAAGAACGAAAGGTGCCACATTTACTGTCAGGACTGTCGGGCTAATTAAAGCCAACAAGTCTGACATAGTCCTCTTCGATCATCAGAACAAAGTGATATTTGTAATCGAATTCTCAGCACCTGCTGAGACAATCATGGCTTTGAAGGAGGGGGGAAAACGGACCAAATATCGTAATCTCCGGTATGAGCTCCAAGTGCTGTACCCAAACTACTCGGTCAAGATGGTCGTCCTAATAATGAGCGTACTCGGACAGATGAAGCCTTCGCTACTCTCAGAATTAAAGATCATACCGGCCTGTCAAAATTTGCCAGATGCAGAAGGCGGTTATCTTGAGGTCACTTCGTCTGCTTAGGGCACATGACTCAGGTGTTTACAGTCACTAACTCCACAGATCGTGGAGATTGGCTGTAATTAATTAGCCGGCGCGGCTACCGTGTAGTGTCAGAGGCCACGCGAGCCCTGTTCGGCAACAGAAAACCGGAAAAAGAAAAAATAATAGTAATAATAATGTCGATAAATATGTGTCGCACAACTTGCTGAGACGGGGTCACTTGTTCGCTGAGACTGAGAGATTCATGGTTGTCATCCAAGACAAAGTCATAACCAGTAAGAAACTAAATTAAACATATTGTCAAATATCCTCAGATAAAATTAGATTAATGTAGAATATGTGGAATATTATCAGAAACAATATATCATATTATCGCTAATTGCAAAATCTTAGCCAACACAAATTATCTTCATAGGCGCAATCAAGTAACTCCTATAATTCATCAACGGCTGGCTCAGAATCATAAACTTATCACAACAGAGGACCCTACTACAAGTACAAGCTGTGAGGTGTATTAAAAATGTCACTTCCAAAATCTATTGGAATAGAACAGTTAGAACTGAGGCTAAAAAACACACCAAATATAATCCTCACTAAAAAAGAGACCAAAAAACTATTGCAGATAAAATTAACAAATACACAGAGTTGGCAACAGAAATAAAAAGAATTTGGAAACAAGAAAAATTACACAGCCACACACAAAAAATGTGGTCTGGCTTGCGGACCAGATCACTGTATCCATATGTATTAGGATTCTCTGAAACCGAATCTGAAATCAGAATTGTCAGATTCGTTTGTTTTTCACCCTTAATTCCAAACACTCCCCTCCCCCCCCAAAAAAAAAAAAGTGATCTGGCCTGCGACCATACCATTTAGTGGGTTCAAATATATAAGGCTACACTGACCTGGTCCGCAAGCCAGACCACTTTTTTTTATGTGGCTGTGTTATCTGTTATACAATTAGTCGTGTACGTAACTGAAGTAACTCCACAAAATTTCGAAGACTTGCTGAAGCAAAATAATTTACCAGAAGGGCTACGAAACATCATTCAAAAATCTGTGATTCTGAATACCTGTATCTTTCTCAGAAATCACTTTGCCCAATAACATTTTCTTATTGGATGACCGAAAATATGCACAGTTAGCACTAGAGAAGGGAGAGAACATAATAATACTAATAAACTTGAAAGAGAAAACGGAAAGTTTAATAATAGCAGCACAAGACCAAGCACTAAACACCAGGTACCGCCAGAGGATGATCTTGAAACAGCCTGTTAACAGCAAATTTAGAAAGAACATGTCAGTCACATGGTGGCTGGATGTACTACACTGGCATCATTACAATACACTCACAGGCACAACAGAGTGGCGAGATATCTCCACTGGGTCGTGTGCAAGCCCTTCGATATACCAGTGCCGCCAAAATATTATGAATATACCCCCGAGAAAGTTGTCAATACCAACGACGTCACAATTATGTGGGGCTTGCAGATTATAACTGATACAGAAATTTGCGCGAATCGACCAGGCATTGTCAATAATAATAAAAAAGAGAAATTCTGTTTGCTAATTGATGTATTCAGCCCGAATGACATCAATATGTATCTGGATCAGGATCTGGATTGTTTAGCGGAGAATGAACTTGCGCTCACGTGCACTCAGGCCTCATAGGCGGGCCCATTGTGCTGCCTTCGTAAGTGGTGGTATATCCACCGAGCCTCTCATTCCTCAAGCTAACCAACACTTGTGATGTATTTGAGGAGAAGGCCAGGTGAGACGCCACCTATGCTGGCCATACTGGACCAGAAGTCCCCCAGCATGGATGCTCTTTTCGTTGAGAAAGCAGGGCAGTAACAGAGCACATGCTGGGTAGTCTCGTCATGCAGATTTCACCCTCTACACATGGGGTTGTCTATAACTCCCAGTGCATGGAGGTGTTTGTTCAGTCTGTAGTGTCCTATTAGTAATCCTACATAGATGCGCAGATTACTCCTGGACATCTAGAGACACTGTTTGCCTAGCTTGCGACTGGGTGTGGCCAAAGCCATTCTGCTATGTCTGCCACTGCAACAGTCCGCGTGGCGTTTGAGTGTATAACTCTTTAGCAGGGAACTGTGGAGTGAATCCGAGAGCGCTATTGCATGTTCTAGACCAGGGCGCTCTCAGATTCTTTGCGAGCTATAACGTCCGCTTCTTCGTCGTGTGTTTTCACCCAATGGAGCTGGACACAATTGTTTTGTGCGACCACATCTAGGGCCTTTCCAGTTTCCAAAACCAGCCCACAGCCTGTCCTGCAGTTATTCAGGGCAAGCAAGACTGCTCTGCTCTCCATTGATATGCGCACCGTTGTACCACTGACGTTTGCCTTCGTGATTTCTCTTACCGCTTGCAGAATCCCTAATAGTTCCGTCTGGAAAATAGTAGCATGTGTGCTCAGCGGTACTATCGAGTGTAGATATTAGTCTTCTGAGTAGACCCCAGCTCCTGATCCATAGTCCATTTTTGAGCCATCGGTGTAGACTGATATGTCCGGCTCGTCATTACCGGACACGTTCAAACTTACCTCAAAGTGGTCAGTCCCCTTTTTCGGAAGAGGAATTTGTTTTGTAGCCTTCTCTAAGATACGGGCGTGTCTCGTAGCCATGCCCTTAATATACCATTGGCCTACACATTGCAATCTCAAAGCAGTCCTCAACGAATTCCCCATCCATGTATAGATTTAGAGGGGGGGGGGGGGGGGGGGGGTGCAGAGTATACCAATACACCAACGTGATTCTCAAGGAAACGGAGAAGTTGAGCAAGTAAAAAGACCTGCAAATAAAAGTTACCCGAATGTGGAATGTAAAGACACAGTCGTGCCATAATTGTAGGAGCCCCTGGAACTGTCAAAAAGGACTATAACCGGAGTTTACAACTACTGCCTGGTCAAGCGAGCGCACAAGAAATGCAGAAGATCGCACTATTGGGAACAGCGCATATTTTAAGGAAAGTCCTAGTCTCTTTGATCCTTTGTTCTGGTCTAGACTCTGAGCTGTTAGACCAGACATCACCAACGTCGCCGAAAGGGGCCAATAACCTGGAACGGGCTCCAACAGAGCCGAGCCAAAGCTATGACTGAGAAAGTGTGCCATAACTAAGTCTATTATTTTTCTTTCGTCTCCAAATATCCCTGTCCGTAGCTGTTCTTTTCCAACTTCTGATTCCTAGAAGACTCCGTGCGTCTTCCGCTACCGCGTCTTTCCAGCGTTTCCTTGGTTTTCCCAGTGGTCTTTTACCATGCATTTGTGTGTTTAGCGCTTTTTTGGTAGTTTTCCCTCTTCCATTCTTACTACATGCCCAGCCCATTGCAACCTTTGTATTCGGATGTACTCTGAGAGTGGTGCTCCTTCGAAAAGTTGGTATAATTCTCCAGATACTATTTCTGAATACCCCGTGTTAATTTTTGAAAACACAGATAATACAATTTTAATCCCACCACTTCATAAAAAATAATTCTATACATCGCCACCTTGATTCTTTCATTTGGTGACTAGCTTATAGAGGATCAGCAGTTGAAATATGAATGTGTTTAGGAAAATGCTTATCATATTGCTCAATTATGTGTCTCTCGTTGAATGGGTAAAAAGATAATTGAGAAATTATTATTTAGTCACATTACGCGTTGTATGTTGTGTTCGCATGACATCCAAAATTAACGAATTATATGATTAATGACATTTCTATTGATTTCTAATCATAAGGAAAAAAACGACAAATAAAATAACAATTATCTGACGAATTAATCTATTTTCAGCTGACATGTATATATAATGGGTTAACGACATTGTATCTACGTAATTTTATTTTTGTTTGTATCAAGAACTTTTTGCATATACCGAGTATTGTACTCTTTACAGAACGAAGAATATATTTAACAAGCATTTAACTAAAATCATAAATGTCCCTCATTGAGAAAAATTTTTAAATTCATTGTGTTATTCATCAAATTCTAAATAACTTTAAATGTTCGTGTGTTTCTCTGTCTGTCCATTGGTCACGTTTCTTATAAGTACGTAGGCAGTAACTAAGTGTAATTGTATTTACGATTATCATACATCAAAACTGTACATGAAGGCTTTTGCAACCTTTTACAGAATTTAAATCAAATTAAATCAAAATATACTTTAATAGTCCTGGAAAACAAATTCTTGTTGACAAAGTTAAAAAAGTGGTAATTATAAGGCAAACATAGAGTACAACAAGCTAAAAACGTACTCTTCACCTGTTCACCGAACTTTTTATATAATTGTTACACATTCTATAGGATACTCTTCCCAGTTTTTTGTACATAATGTTAGTTTTAGGCATTTTTAATTTTATATTACGAACTTGGTAAAAGACTCAGTGTAAAATAAAGTAAAAATAAAAAAAACATACCAAACCCCATTTGGGTTTCGAACCTTACACGTAAAAAATGTAAATTTTTACATTATAAGACACGAGCTAAAATCATATTTTCACGGTTGTATATTATATTATGAAATGTATATTTGTAAAATATATAGATATTTAGATATTAAAATGAAATATTCCACCAGATTTCTATTCACTTACAAAAACATAAAAATCAAAAAATTTTTTTTCAAATACAAATCATTAATAACATTTTTATTTACCGATCGATTTTGTTCAAAAACGATAGGGTTCTTCCTCTTGCTAACACTAACTTATTGTTCAAATTTCAATACAATCGGATTTTTATTTCTTGAGTTATCGTGCTTACAAGAAACGTGACGGACGGACGGACGGACGGACAGGCGAACATTTTGAAAGTTGTTCAGAATTCGTTCACTAACACAATGATATGAACATTTTTTGTCTGCGAGCGATATTTACGGTTTTAGAAATGTGCCGATCAAATACAATATACTCTTCGTTTTCGTATTTGCGAAGAGTATAACAATAAGAACATACACATTTTCAAACAAATATTGATCTTGGGATTGGCAAGGTAATATTACCAACTTGGCGGTTGACAAAATTAGAAGAGTTCGTATTAAAATTACTTCTGTATTTATGAATTCGACCTACTATATTCAAAATAAAAATGGTGATCGCTGTCAAAATTCTGATAACTATAAATAATTGCTTGCATGAATCACGAGCCTAAAATGACATCTGGTAAGCTACATCTGAGAGCTATCATATATATTTTCCCTATGTTAAATGACAATAGATTCGAATCACACCAATCTTTGATT
Organism: Rutpela maculata; assembly: GCA_936432065.2. NCBI lineage: Eukaryota > Metazoa > Arthropoda > Insecta > Coleoptera > Cerambycidae > Rutpela > Rutpela maculata. The sequence goes on from OW386288.2 coordinate 165,758,991, forward strand.
TTGTTTTTCATAGCATATAGTTTCCTGGAGGATACTTTTATTTTTGGTATGCCACAAAATCGTGATATCATTGGCGAATAGAGCGAACTGCCCTATAATGTTGATCCTAGTTATATTTTTAATATGTAGTAAAAATAGAAATGGGCCAAGAACAGAACCTTGAGGTACGCCGCAGTTTATATTAAACTTATCAGAGTTATTTGAATGCGTTACAATTTGTTTAGGTCAGTCAGATAAGATTTGTACCACTTTAAGGTAAATGCAACCGTAGTGTTCCAACTTCTGCAGCTTATTCCGTCTTGAACAAATTCAAGCTTTATTCAAATCAAAGAATATAGCAGTAGCAATCTCTTTCCCATTTATTTTAGGGTAAGCCTTACTATAACAAAATATACTACATGATACTGACGAATATTGCATGAGAGATGATTAAAATTAAGTATACAACTATCGTAACTAAAAATGGACTTATTTTCAAAAAACTACGAAGAATATTTAACAATTGTATTGAAAGTTCAGTATATCGGAAAGTATGTTTACATTTAATTTTGAATTATAAAGAAAAAAGAGAATTGTTAATAGTCATGGAATAATATTTACCAACGAAATTCAAATAAAAATAGTTAGATCGATTCGGGTTTCATATTTTTCATTAAGCGATTATCAAATAAATCCACTTACACCGCAGTATTTGTGCACAGTTATACTTATTTTACTTGCGGAATGCAGACAGTATAGATATATTACGTGACAGAAAATAAGATGCCAGTAGTTTTTGAGATATTTTGTTGAATCTTGCGAATGCAATTCGATTTAGTCGAGAATCTGAAGGTCCGAATTCGATCATGGGGTATGAACTCGCAGGTATAAAATTAAAAAAATATGGATATTATCCAGAATTTTATGCCGAATTCGATTCCAGAGAGCGCGATGTCGGCCAAGATTGCGAAATTGCAAAAAAAGTAATAATTTCGAAAAAAATTTGGAACTTCAATATTGCATTATCTTTCGTTTACATTGCATTTACGAGCTTATTTATAAAGATTTTTTAATAATTCTTACATCAATCGAAAGCTTAATGTTTGTAGTTTCATACAAGTGTAATAGAGATACATTATTTTTATTATAAACAACACTATAAATTGTTTAAACAATATGTGCTCGGAAAGTGTAGTGTAATTTTCGGCATCGAGGTACTTTTGTTATTATTGCAGATAGATATGTAGTTATTCGAGACAAAATACGTAGAATAGACCGACGAACATTTTTTATTAAAACAATTTTTTAATTCGCTGAATAAATTTAGGAGATATGATTTTTTTAATTTTTTAAATATAATTGATATGATGGCTTTTATTCAGCGTCATCAATTCAAAAATTGTACAACGTTTAAGGAGCTATTCGGAAAGTATGCAGATGTAATTATAGGTAGCAAACCCGTTGAATGTGATTTGATCGTTTTAGTGGGGGATAGATATGAGTCTAATGTAAATTGCATCAAAGAAATGGAGCGAATGCGATGCAGCAAATATACTGTGATGAGTCATGACTTTGAGGTGCAGGATAATATTAAAATTCCGAATTGGAAACTTTTCCTTGCAAATAATAACAACAAAGCTCGTTTATTGAAGTATATTTCCGAAAAATTCTACACAGATCATAGTAGTCCACCTACTAACGTTTCTGTTATGACGGCAAGGATGGCCGAAGATAGTGCCACTACAGCGATTTCCTCCATGAAACAAAGTAAAATTGTAACAGACTTACACTTTTCAAATCACAGCGAAGTAGACAGTAGAATATTTGCAATAGTTCAGTATTTATCAAATTTTAATTACAAAAAGGTAATAATACAAGCTACTGATACAGACATTTTTGTGATGGCACTATACTATAAGGTGCCCCTTATCATTATATAGCCAAACTTGTTTTCTCAAATTTTGGGGAGTGCCGGGCATAATTTTATTCCAGTGGATCTAAAAATAAGTCTTACCAAATTTTAGCTCGATCGAACACTGTTAACCCGTCGCGCTTGGCGTCTAACGTAATGAGAATCTTTGTGCAAGTGTATCGGCAATGCTTTTCTATCGCAGAATCCACAGAACCTTCTAATTAGCTATGATTTTGTAGTACATCGAAGGAATAAAAGAGGCATACAAAATTATCAATGAAACCCGACAAATGACATCACCCGGGTAGCTAGGAGTGACTGGAGAAAACGATTACAGAATTTTCTTAGTTGAAATTAAACAAGAAATTAATAAATGGCATCGATTATGTATGCATTCATGTGACTAGGTATTTCTTAAAATAATTATTCCCACTTATATTCAGTAAGATTTAGACAAATAATAATCACTGTGAAAAATAATTTAAAAAAATATTTGCCCCACTTACCCTCAATGCGCATTTTGGGATTTAATAGAAAAGGTACAAGAATTTAGTTTTGACACCACTGCTTCAAATACGGGTAGAATTATAGGCGCTTGTGTGCTGTTAGAACAAAAACTTGAAAGAAATATATTATTTTTTGGTTGCCGTCACCATGTTTTCGAAATTATATTGGAAACAGTTTTTGAAAAAAGCAAATTTACTATTTCAGGACCAGATATTCCATTATTTAAAAGATTTAAAAATTGTTTGGTCTAGAATCAACGTTCAAAATTTCGTTCCAGCTGTGGTAAACGCTGAAATTAAACAGATTTTTAGTGATCATACTATTCTAGAAAGTATAAATGATGCGATTTCTAAAAATTTTCCACAAGAAGACTATCTGAATCTCGAAATAATATTCCTAGGAGGCTAGAGGCGAGTTTAGAAAACCGGGTGCTTACCATATGGCCAGCTGGATGGCAAAAGCCATATATTTCTTAAAAATCATTTTATTTCGAACAGAATTTGATTTAACAAAAGGCGAGAAAAAATTACTTTGCCAAACAACATGCTTCATTGTAAAATGATACGTAAAATGGATTTATGCATCAGAAGCAATATCTGCTTCAGTAATGGATATCAAATTCTTGCGAGAATTAGATCAGTATAAAAAAATTGATAAAAATATCGCCGAAGTAGCTATTGGGAAATTTGTGAACCATTTGTATTATTTGACTGATGAATATGTCGTTTACGTACTATTTGATGACTCGATTACAGAAAATACAAAATTAAAGATGGCACAAAAAAATTTAGAAGAAGCAGTAAATGTAGAAGATGAAAATGAAATTGAAGATGAAACAGAAAATAATTTTAAAAAATTGCCAAAGAGGAAAGAAGACATTTTCGAATTCTTAAAACTCTCTGATGATGAAATTTTAATAAAATTACTTAGTAATAAGTCAATAAATTTATATCACAGATTTAAAACAGACAATTTTTTACATTTGCATCCATCCGAATGGAAAAATTCTAATGAGTATAAACAAGGACAGCTAGTCATTGGAGAATTAAAATTAGTAAATGACTCCGTCGAACGGGGAATAAAATTAATTCAAGATTTTAACGAAAAAGTTACAAAATCCCAGGATCAAAAACAATTTTTATTGCAGGTGGGTCATTTTTTCATTGATATTTCCAAACTTTCTACACGATTCGTTTTTTTAATATATCTATCCCTTTGGCTTTCTTTTTGGACTGTCCAAGATTGCCATCGTAAATATCCTCAGACAACCAAAGAAGTATTGCAGAGAACTTTCGAAATGTAGAACTTTAGATTATGGACTAGTTTTAAAACTTTGTATTCTCAAATCAAACAATAAATAAATTAATAACTTAACATGTATATATGATTTCCAAAAAGTAAACCATTTTAAAAGACGATGTAGGGCTAAAAATAAAATAAAATCGATAAAAAATTAATTTTTGATTTTTGAAAATTTTAGGTCACGGGCACGACGTGGTACTTATATTCCATTAAGCTAAAAATTGGTGGGGACTTTTTTTAAACATAATGGAACAAAATTCCGCCCGGCACTCCCCAAAAATTAAAACTTCAAAAATAAGGGGCACCCTACTATGCTATGCTACTAGAATAAACATAAATGAGTTGTGGATACATAGATTCGATGTGTATATACCTATTCACTGCATAATACAAAAACTGTCGACTACGCAGAATATATCGGAAATTTATTTGGGCAATTTTTTTCTATGTACTTACGTCTTAAGTGGTTGTGATACGGTCAGTTTTCCTTTCAGAAAAGGAAAAACTTACGTATTCAAAACATGCCTCAAATATGCCAATGATCCTAAGTTAAAGTCAATATTGAATTTCCCACTCGACAATTCATTTGATACTGCTGAATTTGAAAACAATTTGCGAGCCCATTTATTTCACACTTGTAAATCGGATATTCGAAATTTTCCACCAACTGAAGACTCATTTCACCAGCACATTCTTAGAGCTGCCTACCAAATAATTATTTGGAAGACAGCAAGTTGCGTCAATCCAGTGCTTCCCAACCCTACAGATTTTCGTTGGATATCGATGGACAATATTTTAGTATCAAGACTTATGACAAAAAGTGTCCGTCCAAATGTAACGCCTGTGGTAAGGCCGGTTTGGCGTACATAATAGTTTGTTTTTGTGAGGGCCGATGTCAAAGGTGTTAGTTTAACCTTAACTTTATTATTACATCAATACACTTAATTATAGCATTATAACATCAATCATATGTATAACGACTTACCTATACTACTCCAATTTTAGTTATATCATATGTATTATGTACACAGAATTTACAATTCATACAACCATTATTTTGTCAAGACGAAAAATATTTTAATTTCATTGTAGTTGTTCTTAAATTAAATACAGATAATTTGTTCTTTTTGTAAGCATTATTTATTATCTACGAACTTTCATTTGAAAGACGTTACAAAAATGTTGCTTATACCTTACAAAAAAATTAACAAAATAATGTACAGTGCCCGTCACAATAATCTTGCCAACCTACATTTTTCGAATTTCTCTACATTTCCTCCTGGTGTATATTATTATGGCGGATTTATATAACTGATAAATCAAATAAAACTTGCCGTGGCAAAATTATTGTGACGAGCACTGTATGTAATAATAAATACTTTTATTATAACAGCAGTGCCCCGAAATCATGTGTAAATACCCTACATAGACAAGACCGCGCGCGCGGTAGACCAAAACAATGCGCCGCTTCATTTTAAAAAGATCATATCTCCTAAATTATTCAGCGAATTAAAAAATTTGTTTAATAAAAAATGTTCGTTGGTCTATTCTACGTATTTCGTCTCTAATAACTACACATCTATCTGCAATAATAACAATAGTACCCGATGCCGAAAATTACACTAAACTTTCCGAGCACATATTGTTTAAACAATTTATAGTGTTGTTTATAATGAAAATAATGTCTCTCTATTACACTTGTATGAAACTACAAACATTAAGCTTTCAATTGATATAAGAATTATTTAAAAAATCTTTATAAATAAGCTCGTAAATGCAATGTAAACGAAAGATAATGCAATATTTAAGTTCTAAATTTTTTTCGAAATTAATTACTTTTTTTACAATTTCGCAATATTGGCCGACATCGCGCCCTCTGGAATCGAATTCGGCATAAAATTCTGGATAATATCCACATTTTTAAATTTTATACCCGCGAGTTCAGGGTTCGGCATTTTAGACGCGTCTTTTTGGATGCTAGATTCCTTACTAATTTCTATTTTTTTCGGCCTGGTGGTACTTTTAGGCTATAAATTGTGGATTGTTTAAAAGGTCGCTTGGCCCTAAATTGGCCTTTCTTCCTCGACCTAAAAGATCTCTTGTGAATTACCCTACAACTAATTGTTGCCCAAGATTCCAAAACTTATTACAAGGCTTGTGATTTTCCTGGGAGGTACTTTTCCTATGTCTTCAGGCGTCAATTCTGCCTCTTCCAGGTACTTTATCCTTTGCAAAGTATATGTACCGCAGTCTCAGTTGCAGTATCACAGTACCTGCATTTATCATCTTCTGCCATGCCCATGTTCTTGAGATGGTATCTTAAAGGGCAATGACCAGTTAGAAGGCCTGTGATCAGCTTTACATCGGACTTTTCAAGTTCGAGAAACCTTGTGACATTCTTTGCCGAATAGATTATAAACTCTTTCGCTTGTCTTTGGCCTGGAGTAGCCCTCCAGTAGGCTTTCTTCTATTCCTGTTCCCATTTTTTGACCTAGTCCGCTATGTGTTCGTTAGATAAGCCACAAAATGGTTCGGATCCGAAAAATGTGGCTTCAGCCTCTTTTCTTTCAAGGCTACCAGCTAATTCGTTACCTTCTATTCCCTCATGCCCTAGCACCCACATCAAGGTAACCTTATTGTCTTTTGCTAGTTGCTTCAGGGATTGCCTGCATTCCCAGGCAATTTTAGACTCGAATGTATAGGACTTGAGAACCCTTAGTGCTGCCTGGCTAGCTGAAGTAGGCTATAATGTATGTCCTAGCCAAAATTGTTTTTTTGTGCCTTGTGGATTATGAAATAATTTGTCAAAAAATTTTCACAAGGACACGAATAAGACTTCTTTTTACATATAGAAGAAACCAGAAACCTCGTTTTTCGGTTTCAGTGCTGCTTAAAAATTAATTATTTTGAATGAAAACTTACGGAGATCAATTTATTTAAAAACAACGTTTTTCACCTCTTTTCAATAAATTTATATTTACGTGCATGTCTGCGATTTACTCGAAAACTAAGAGTCCTACGAAAATATTAAATACAAAATTTAACGCTTATTCAATTTCCTACAGTTTGATTTACTGTTTGTTTCTCTATGATCAAAACTGTCCAAGTTGTAGTCACTTTTGTATAAAACATGGTTTCGTAAACATCGAGTTTTATTCAACAATCTGATTTTGGGTATTCAACAGACAACTTTCAAAGAAACTATTCAGTCTTTCCATATACTGTTGACCCAAGTCTGATCACACTAGCATACCAACAAGAAATCTCTCCTACCAGACAACTTCTTTTATAGACTAGTTGCACCTAGAAATCTTGGGTCGATCCCTATAATAAGATAGAGTGAAATATAAATAGCAAAATAATGTACGTGAAAGAAAGCGATATATTAACATTGATGCCAGGCACTTCAGCATGTTAAGAGTTCCGCTGACGACTAAAAGTAGCTAAAGAGGAAAGTGATAACAGCGTAGGTTAAATCAGTTTCTTTTCAGCATATTGTTTGTCCATGTCTCTTCTCTTCTACCTTACATTGGCATCGACTCGATATTTTAAAATGCCACTACCGGTGACTATCACGAAGATATGAACGCAGATGTATTCGAGGAGTATTTTTTTTTTCAAATGTTGGATATTCTTCCTCCGGGATCTGTAATTGTATTGGATAATGCAAGTTACCACTCCAGACAGCAGCTACGACTGCCTGGCGGAAAGCCGATATAACTGAATGGTTATCACGAAAAAAAATTGCTTTCCAAACAACTATGGTGAAAAAGGAACTTTTGGCGATTGTCAATGCTAATAAAGGACCCAAAAAGTACGTCGTTGATGAAATGGCAAAGAATCGTCAAATAACTGTATTACGGTTACCACCCTGTCACTCCGAACTTAACTCTATTGAATTGGTATGGGCGCCGGTGAAATGTGAAGTAGCCAGGAATAATACTGCCTTTAAATTAAACGACGTCAAGGTTTTGTTAACCAATTCCTTGGGACGAGTGACTGCAGAGAAATGGCAAAGTTGTATAAAAATCACGTATTAAAAAGAGAAGCTAGAATGTGGGAACTCGACGATCTTATTGACATAACTATAAAACCTCTTATTATTAATATTGGATGCGAAGATAGTTCTTCAGAATCTTCAGAGGAAGAACTTTAATTTTACTGAACTGATATTATACATTTATGCAACACTACATCGTATTTTTTTATAGTTTACAATGAACTAAATCACATATTTCCATAAAAATAAATAATTAAAAATAATTCCATAATAATTTTATTACACTACGTAAAAACCCTTAAACCCGGCTATGAAATCCCATACAGATTAAATTCGTCCCATCAAACAGATGTCAACTGGTAATGAGAGAGCTCGGTAGATAGTTTAAAATGCATTAGACAAGGATGGATTGCAAGGGTTCAACTCAAGCAGGTATAAATTTACTTAGTACGGGTACCAAACTATAATAAAAATAGAAATAGGGAACTTGCTTATAACTAACTGCAATTTATAGAAATTACTTATAAACACCCGCACTACATTTATTGAGGATTTGCATTTTTAATGAGCTTTTTTATTACTCTACTTCATTTCCAAATGGACTATAACTTCCGTTTTCGTGGTACATTCAAATTGTCGAAATTTAATAATTTTTTTAACATGTTGCGCTTAGAATTTTTCTTTCAAATTAAACATATAACTAAATTAACGCCTCCACTATCATATTTCGTTTCGGTTATAAGAGAAGACAATGTCTAAAACCTAACCTCAAACAAGTTATGGCTTAAAGTGCCACATAAAAGTACTGTAACTATTGCCTTTTATAAAATGTGACATCGGCAACATCACCATTGTAATTAGCGACCTGAAAAATATGTCGTTACCAACTTTGAAGTAGATACGCATAATAGTATCCAAAGTAGAGACAAAATACGAATACAATTTTTTTATTTCACCCTGTATCTTGAAAACGAAAAGACCGCTACTTTTTGGGTTAAATCTACTTGTTTCGAAGTCAAGAACCTACAGCTAAGCATTGTCCCAATATTTTCAAAGTACCCTGTATATGTTTAAGAAGTTTCACTATATCTGTCGTTATTTCCAAACCCTTCTATACAGTGCTTTAATTTCAAAACATTCCACCCAAAATAACTCGTCATCTGAAGTAGACACGATTTTCAGCAAGAACACGTCGATTTAGTTTTCGAGGAGGAACTTCAAAATCACTGTTGGTTGAATTTTGTGTTCCACCCCTTCACCCCGAGCCACCCCAACTTTATAATTTCAAGTAGCACCCCCTATCATTTTAAACGACTTAAAGAGTTCTATCCGAAAAGAAATGAAATTGTTCGATCCGTTTCTGAGATAAAGGCGTTGATTAATTGTGCAATGATTAAAAATAAGTAGACAGAAAATCAGAAAATTATTTTATTAAATGTTCAAAGTGAGTTCCATTATTTTCTAAACAATAATAATACAACCTATTTTCGAATCCTTGCCGGACTTTTCGAAATGTTTCCTGGGATACCTGTCTACATTCTCGAGTTATTCTAGCTTTGAGATCATCAATGTCTTCTGGCTGAGTTTTATAAACTTGAATTTTTAAGTACCTCCAAAAAAAGAAATGGCGTTAAATCTGGAGATTTTGGCGGACACTCTTGGGCACCTCTCCTTCCATTCATTTCCCAGGGAATATTTCATCCAGCCATTGCCTCACGAGAAGAACGTAACAAGGAGGAGCTCTATCTTGTTGGAAATGCAAATTATGCTCATCCAGCATAACGTTTCCGTCTTCATCGCTCTGGTTTTCTAGCGACTGAGTGATGAGTGGATTTACTACATTTTCTAAAAGTTCTAAATAGTGGTCCCCAGTGAGATTTTGTTCAATGAAAATAAGCCAGATTATCTCGTCCCTTAGAACACCCACACATTGACCTTCTCGGGATACTGTGTATGGTCCTCCCAAAACACACGTGGCTTTTCATTATCTCAATACCTACAATTGTGTTTGTTTACAAATCAATTCACGAAAAATATCGAGTCATCGCTAAAGCCAATATTTTTTAATAAATTTGGATTATCTGTGATTTTTCGAGTAATTTCTTCACAGAACTGTCTCCTTCTGCCGTAATCATCTTCACTGAATTGTTTACGAATTTGCAGTTTGTATAGAAAGAACTTATTTGCATTGAGCACCTTATGTACAAAACCAACACAAAACTGAGTTAACTTGGCTACTTTCGGAATAGAAATGGCCAAGAGCTTCGATCTGCGTTGCCTCGTCTAGAATTCTTGGTTGGTGATTTCTTATATTACACACCGAACTAGTATTGTCAATTTCCTAACTAAATCAGGTGCATATGGATGGTTTACACGTTTAACAGGGTGTCTATCGTTGAAAACTCGAGCTGAACTACGAGCACAACGATTTTCACTTCCGTAAATGTAGATAATCTTTGTTCTCTCTGCCAAAGTATAAACCATTTTTGAAGAACTGTTTACTGTTGTATTAAGAAACTACACTAAACACTTAATGATAAAGTACTTGTGTTTTCTACCAATTTTTTTTATTTTGCTTTTATCTCAGAGACGGATCGAACAAATTCATTTCTTTTCGGTATAATTTTAAAGCCGTTTCAAATGATGGGTCATAAGATAGGGGCTGCCATTTGAAATTATAAAGTTGGCTGGGGGTGATGGGGTGGAAAACAAAATTCAACCAACAGTGGTTTTGGTTCTCCCTCGAAAATTAAATCGACGTGTTTTTGCTGAAAATCGCGTCTACTTCAGAGGACCAGTTATTCTGGGTGGCGATTTTTTAACTGAAAGCACTGTATATCATAGTTACACCCAAATAGCAATAAAATATATATTCGATTTCTGCCGCGTAAGCCCCGTAACGCCCGCGCCTAATTTCCCTACCGTACCGGCTCGCGAGGACTACTTTCCCCTTTTCTCCTAAGGTAAGTTTTAAATGCTCCCATAAACTTCTCAAGTAGTTACGAGCGAGCTCGATGCCCTATTTACAGTTGTATTAATTCGAATTTACGACTGCGATACCGTCTACCCATTTAGCATGTTCTAATAGTAATACATGGCCCAATGTCGAATTGATACCATGTTGATTTATGGGAGGTACTAAAATAGCTGATATTGTCTTGTTATTACATGCGGTATCTATCCCTCTGCCTGCGAATTCTAGTTTGCTGTGTATAATTCATTATTTCGTTATTTATACAAGGCGTGGTAAATATAGGTACGCCTTCGTTTAATGTAGTAACGTATAGTCTAATACATTATTGGAAGAAACAAAAACCACCGAGCCAAGAATTAAATGCTTATTTATCGTAAAGTCATAATCAAATTCGAGCATATGGAGATAAGTAATGTATAGTTGAAGCAATCGCATTTGTGAGCGACGTTGGGAGGCAAGGGGTGCAAAACTCAGAGCCGTATTTAACTATATTTTTCGCTCGTTTACTTTTTATAATATTACACTTACAATATCCCCCAGAGCACTGCTATGAATTGGTAATAAAACTTACTAAAATTATTTTCAAAAACACATTACCAAATAAAGAAATATAATGTAATTATCGAATTATATCTTCACCCCGACAGTATAAGCTCGACTGCGGTGTATCTAACTGTGGCCCTGGATTATACAACACACTTAAAGGTATACTCACACAAGCCACGTCAGATAGCCAACATCGAATGGCTGGTATCTTCTCTGTCACTTAATGTAAAAGAGGAGTAAAGATGGGAGATATAGTTGCCGCCTATTAGTTCCTCTCGCCCCTCATAAGATGACTTCAACTATACTACAATAATAGGAGCGACCAGGAATTTTACAGAGTTAGCAGGTCTTCACGTAGTGAACTAGCATTATTCCACTATATTATTCCACTATTGTAATATTCCGTTGAATTGTTGTGTAATTTTTTAGTATTGGAAAAATTTTCTTTTGCTTTATTGAAGTACTATTGTGAACTAATTGGCTTTCTGCGACAATTTGATGATACAGAAACACCCTAAAAATATTCTTACAATATTATTATATAAAGGCTTCATTATCCTCCCCTTATATAAGTTCATGATATATCTCCTAAAAAACCTTATATTAAGCGACTATTTTTTTATTTTATAACGATTATGTAAATGTTGGTAATAGAGCTATTATAAAACCTATGGCTTTACTCCTTTAATATCTTGTTACCAGGCGATATAATCGTTCTTACAACTAATTATAAAGCAGTTAAGCTTAAACAGGTTACAGTTCTTGATAAGTGTTCTAATACAGAAACTTTATTAAGGTGTTTTAATGGAATTCAGTGAACACATAAAGAACTTTTATACGACCGTAAGTTCGTGGCAGCATTTCACCTGCGGTAGTTATATTAAAAAACCGTGGATAAATTATTAATGTTCCTGTTATAACATAAATCACATCATTTTATATGTAGTTTCCAATTCCGCCTGCTAAAATATTTGAAGAATATTATTAAAATAAAGCATGATGTTGAAATGGATTAAAATGAAGCGTAATGGAAAATATTCTGGGACTGCTTAACTTGTTAGTTCAACTATGGTTCCACATAATAACTATATACTCTAGAGAGCTGGGATACGGATATAATTACCGCAAATCTAACCAAGGAACTGAATTACTTTATAATGTCTGCGTAATAGACTGAATTGACCGAGGGAATCCTCTGTACTTCTACGCGGGCCTCGTTGTTATATAATGTCTACATAAGAAGCTGAATTATTCTATAAAGCAAACATTGGCCTGTCTCTATAAACTGAAGGTGCTAGTGGTTATGTAGTAACCGCATAACGAGTAGAATTATTTTATTGTGAAACCTGCGGCAGTCTTTTTCTGGCATTTAGCAACTAGCCATGTAGCCAACAGCTATCCTAAGAATCATTTATTTCAACTAACCTATGTCGACAAAGGAAAAACAAATATTGAAGATAAGCAAAGGGGAAAAACAGGGATCTGTCAAGGTATATATTTTTATGTATCAAACAAAATTAGAGGACCACTATAGATTATAGAATGCAACAGAGGAAGAAAAAGAAAGGTTACGAAGGTTACCTACTCATTCGCACAAAAAATTAATAATAAACTTTTCCAAAAAACTCATGATAGGTAACATCAAAAATGTGTTTATTATATTGACTGAGGAGAGAGAGAGAGAGAGAATGTATATTAAAATAAAATTGTATATTACAATTGACTGCAAAGGAATTTCGTCCACACTGGAAAGAAATATGATCCAGATCACCTTTAACATTACCAATATCACAATTCTTTCAAAGTAAATGTGCTGGAAAACAGGCATGTCCAACTGTAAGGCGTATTATTGTTGTCATATATTATTTTCTTGGGTATACGTAATTTTCGTGCCAAAACTTATAGGGGAGGTCAGCATGAATATGTGTATATTGGAATTGCAAAAGTCCCGCCACAACTCTAACCATATATTTCTAAATTTGGATTTTTAAGTATTGAAGGAGTCAGACAGACAGATTGTTTGTTCTAATGGATATACCGATTTGATGTTTCCTTTGTCCAAAGAGTGGACGAGTTTATTATTTTTTTATGTCAATGCGTTTTTTTAACCACACAAAATGAATCTCTTTTCCCATAGCTGAAACTTTGTACAGCAGTTTCTTGCACAGCAATTTTTAAACAACAACAAAATAATACGCAGCTATATAACAACTATATAACGAGTTAAATTGTTCTTTAAGATAACCCGCAGTAGTTTTTATACTACATGAGAACTTTGTCACTATATAATAGCCTCATAATGAGTTGCATAGTTCTATATATAATAAACCTCTTTACCTTTATATACAATAGTGGTAAACGCATCAACCTTGTTTATCACAATAAAATAATTCTTATACATGGTAAGAACTGGTGACGATCGAAATACGAGGCATAGGTTGATTAAATGTCTGGGGATTTCTACAATTTGGACGAGGAACGTTTAAATTAAGTTGGTTCTGAATTTCAGGAAAGTCAATTATGGAATTCAACAATTTATATAATAGGATTATGGCTTGGGCTTGTCTACGTGTGCTTAAAGAAACCATGACATATTCGAATAATAACAAATCATGGGAGTAACCAATAGATGAGTAGGTTCCAATTATATTAAAGACACAAATTTAAAAAAAAAATCGCTGTAGGTTTTTGGGCATATTCACTTGATCTTTATATCCAGGATACCATATTAAGGTCTCATACTCCAAATGTGAACTAACAAAAGCGTAATAAAAAACCTCTCATGAGCAAACTTCTTTTGAATTGTAAGTGGGGAACCCCACGTTCTTATTAACTTCACTAAAAATTTCATGAATGTGATTTTTGAAATTTAATTGTAGGTCAAAAGTGACTCCTAAATCTTTAAACGAGCTTGGGCGTTGCAGGCTAGAGTGGTTATATCGTGTTCTGTTTTCGACAGAAGGACATATTACACTTCTTGTTGTTAAGTGGCAGATTATATATTGCTTTAAGATTATACGTAATATCATTTATGTAAATATTAAACAATAGAAGTCCCAAAATTGACCCTTGTGGAACTCTCAATGTAGCATTTAAATTTGTAGTTTGTGTATTCAACAAATTGTAATCTGTTGCCGAGATACGGCTTGAACATAAGTGCGAGATTAACACCAATGGTCTGCTCCTTCATTGCCATTTAATCTATACCATTATGTCTACATAAGCTTGATACATTTTATTTTTTTTAATCAGTGCATTAGAAAACTAGAGTAATTAATTTTTGCAAACTGAATAAATTTTTTTTAATAAGTTCCTGAAAGTGTATAGAATAATATCCTGAAAAGTTTACATTTCGCTCAGATGCAAAACATAAAAAAAAGTGAAAAAAAATTGTATTCATTCATTTTTTCACAATTTTGAAATTAAGTCAAGCTAGGAAAAAATAAAAAACTGCTGCCCAAGGAATCACTACTTCCACATCCAGGTTTTCTATCCAAGTCACTCACAACGAAAAAATTTTGTATGTGGACATAATTGTTTATGAAACGTTAATAATATAATATTTGAAATCCTCTACCCCAAGAACCCATAAAACGATACCCCACATAGGTAGTGGGGTGAGGGTGGTGATAGGGGGCTATCACCTGGGGGTGGCTGAAGTAAAAAAATACTTTGAGGTTTCTGGTTCTTGTACGCACACTAAATCACAATTTTTTTCATCCCCTTTAATAATGGGGTGGGGGTAGTAATGGGGGTGGCTAAAATGGAAAATTATACTTATATATATTATCACGCCCGAACTCAATCGTCGCAATAAAAAGTATAGAAAAAATAAAAGCCCTTCAAAAAAATTCTTTTTTTATTGACAACTGTTAAAAAGTATGTACACTTCATGATTATTATGGTTTATTAAGTTGTAGTAACGTGGTTTCAAAAAAATGTACATCTCAAATCATTTTAATTTCCTTGCTTGATGATTTTCTTGATAAATATATATATATTGGTGGCTGTAACTTTCCGAGAAATTGACCCATTGGAAAAAATAAAATATCACTATTTCGGAAAAAATGTATACTTTTCGAATGTTCAAACGCAAATTGGTTTACTTGTATGCATTTTTTCGAAAATATGATTAATAGATCATGATAAGAAATTGCGATTTTCACGATCTTATCCTTATAACTATGAAAATATCTTTGATTGTTTTGAATATAAATTCGGGAAATTTCTCAATACATTAACAAATGTATATAAAAGGAATCCATTGGATATAGCTGAAATGTGGATAGGTATACCTGTAATAAATACAATACAGTAAAGGCACGTAAAAATTCATGCGAGCGATTCAGCGGTTATGTGTGGTGTCTGTGTATGAGTTCATAATTATATATTTTCCCTCCAGACTCACTATTTATCCTCCTATTCACTAATAAAAATGTTAAAAATGTTTAATCAGAAAGAGAAAAAAGCTTTATTTACTCGTTAGAACTGCTAAGAATTTTTAGATGTTCCGTAGTATTCATTTAACCGTGCGGTCGGCCGCGCAGAGTGACAAAGTTATTTCACTATTTTTTTCCAGGAAAACCGTGGCTTTAGCGATAAATTTTATTAGAACATTTTTTGCTCTGAAACACGTGGTCTATCCACCTGTATTTTTTGTTTTTTACTACCCTGACTTAATTTAAAAATTTTGAAAAAATGTATGAAAAAACATTTTTTTCACTTTTTTCTTATGTTCTGAATCCGAGCGGGATATAAACTTTTCAGGATATTATTCTATACACTTTCACGAACTCATTAAAAAAATTATTCAGTTTGCAAGTTTTTGTGGGTTTCACTATAAAATGTTCTCTGATTAACTAAAAAAGTTTTGCTATAAGTAGTAACGAAAAATCTATGAACTAAATTACTTTGCCACATTATACTATTACCCTCTTATAAATTCGTACTTACTAGTTTTTTCATAAAAACAATCAAAAATAAAGAACAATGTTTAAAAAGGGGCTTTTTTGCACATCCGTGGTAAAGTGTGGAAGTTTTCTTTTTTTACTAATTTTGAGGTGCTAAAAACGAATCCGTTACCTGTTTTTGGCGAAAAATCTTGGGAACACACTAGAAAACAACCTTTATTTGGGGTGACATTGGAATTGATATCAGAACTTGCCACTAGAATTAGATCTACAAGAGTAAAGGTATATTCTTTTGCAGAAAATTCGATAACTAAGTAGAAAAAGAAATAAAAAAAATCAAATTCACCCCTCCTCGCCAAAAGTTATTCAAATAATTAAAGAATTTTTTATTATAAAAACAGGTAATATTTTCTGGATAGTGAAATGCACACCGTACACCCCAAAATGAGAAATATTCATCTGAATTTACTAAATCACCTTATTATGATAAAAAAGAACATCAAATTGGGTGATTAGGGATTTCTTTTGCAATTAAAACCAATAAAAACTCTAAAAAGATAAAATCGTCCACCTTAATTGGTGGGGATGAGTGTAAGAGTATTCAGAAGTAATCACATTATAAACTGATAATAGCCATTTAACGAGGATTTTTCTAAACATAAATAAATAACCGTATATTAGATATTGTAACTTACACCGTTCTCATGGGTTGTGAAGGGTGAGGGAAATGAGAGTGAGAGGGGGGGGGGGTGAATTTAGAATTTTTGCTTCTTTTTCTATCTTACCTAACAAAACTGAGTATTTTGAAAGAATTTCCTGCACTAAAGGATAACTTTTTGTTGCAAGTTTTAATATCAATTTCAATGCCACCCTCAAATACGGGTTGTTTTTTACTGTCTTCCCGATGTTTTTAGCCAATTCGGATGACAGATTCGTATTCAGCACCCCAAAATTAGTAGAAAAAGATGATTTCCACACTTTACCACAGATGGGCAAAAACATGTGATTTACATCCTTTATTTTCCATTTTAAGTACTGTACTGTTGCATTTTTCTCTTTAGTACGTCGATTATCTCGAAATATTCTAGTAATAGCTGTCCAAATGGTGAATTAGATTCAATTGCATTTTTTCCCTTTGAACTCCACGTAGTCCAGTTAATCTCTACCAATCCTGCTTTTAAATTAACCAAATAAAAGTAGTACGGTAGAGCTAACATAAGTATCTAAGTAGATTAGTTAGTATTAATTTTATCCTTTTTATTAAATTTAAAAAAGCCTCTTTCTCACGTACAATGCATACTCTAACGAAGTTTAAAAAGTCAATTACAAAAATGAATTTAAACGATTTTGAAATCCGATTTGTTAGAAAGGTTATCTGCTTTTTAATTAGTTTTAAATGAAAATGCAAATACGAAATGATTCCTAAAATTTATTTGAACCTGTTTAAAATTTATTTTTACGTGTTGAATATTCATATAAAATATAAAGCACGGTCTGAATTTAAAGGGTTCGAATGGAGAGTTCATCTATGATGCATGTCAAGTAATCTTCTGGGTTTACGTTTATTCGGTTGATTATTTGACACATTTGTAATATATTTAAATGGACAGGGGGAAATATTAGCTCGCTGGCGAGCTTAATTTTATAATGCTCTGACGTATGGAGTTAATTGTTCAAAAATGGGTCCTATAATACTGTCAATATAAAACTGGAGCAGCTACTGTCGAGTGTACACATCTATTTGACTAACATTTTGTTGGAAATAACAAAACTTGTTTATTGTGGATCACTTAATGATGACAACAGTAAACTTGATGTAAATTTAAAATTGTCTGAACATGAGGAAAAAGGTAGTTTTGTAATTTTAAATTACATTTTTGATACGTTGTTTGGACGAATTATCCAAACTTTTACTTCGATTCAGTGAATATTATAAAAATTGAACGCTTCCATTTTAGTGGAAGTAAGGAGTCGGGATTCTCAAATAAAGCAAAATCGTGCTACAGTTATGCTACATTTTCGAGAGTGCTAAACACAAATAACAGGGTGAAAACAAAGGAAATGGCTAAAAAACTACCCCTTTTTGCTTATTTCTCATATGACATCGACTACTTTTGCAGGGATTCTTTGTTATTTCATGGAGATATAATAGATGGTAAAAAGAGATGTCAGGTAGTACTCCGCAATAGCCCTTAGGGGGGAATCTACCCTGTTGGGGGTTTAAAATTGTTTCTCTCTTCCTTTTTCATGCTAAAGACGTTTATCCCCGTTTTCGAGAATGTTGATCAAGAAAAAAATGGTTTTGCTCTGGTTCGATTCCTCCTTCACACTTAAACTTTTGTAATAATAATAGGTAGCGACTTGGCTGATATTGAGACTCGTATCATCATTTTATTTGTTTTTGTCGCCTTTACTGTTTTCTAGGTAAATCTTGTGTCCTCGAGGTATCCGTAGTTCATCAATTTCTCTGGAGATACATCGTGGGCATAGAGTTAGCGTGCTGATAATCCTGGAGTCGATCCATTTCTCTGGGAGCGATCAGTGCGTATGCCGCTGATATTAGGGACTCGTACTATCAGTTTATTTGTTTTCGCCGCCTTTACTGTTTTCTGGGTAAATCTTGTTTCCTCGAGGTATCCGCAGTCCATCAATTTCTCTGTAGATACGTCGTAGGCACAAGATTAATGTCTTGTAGAAAATATTATATTGTACTCAAAATCGTGTCCTTTATATATCATTCATTAAAAACAGAAATTTTTACCAATAATATACTCTTCCTCATTTCCCGTTTTAAAGAACATGAATTTCAAATCCTTGCGAGGATACGTTCATTTTTGATAAAAATGTAAAATTGACAAATAGTGACTTTGAAACTACCCCCACTCAAAATACAAATTAGAAAATTTAATAAATAAATTTTCCACCCCCTTAGGAAGGTGGTACCATCCCCCTGAGGTTGCCACAATTCACTCTTTCATTGTCCTTGATCAGCATCCTCGCAAACGGGGGTAAACGAAGAAACAATTTTACACCCTCTGATAGATTCCACCACTAAGGTCTGTTGCAGTTTACCGGAGATCACCTTTCACCATCTGTTATATCCCCATGAAAAAAAGAATACCTGCAAAATAGTCCAGCTGTCACATGAGAAATAAGCAAAAGGAGCGGTTTTTGGCCGTTAAAGGGGGTGCGCTTGAATAAAAACTGTTTTCACCCTGCTATTCGTGTTCAGCACCCTCGAAAACGAGGGAGAGGGATAGGTTTCATAAACTTAGCACGATTTTGCATACTCTTCCGACTGCCTACTTCCACTATTTGGCTATTTTCAAAATAATGTTTCTCTGATTCTTGATACGTTAGGTATGATCAACATTATACCCATCTGCCTTCTGATTTGTAACGAGAAGAGATACTATCGCGCTTGGCGACTTGAAGTCACGTCTTTCTAGTGAATTTATTTAAAACCTTTAAATATTGTGCACTACCTTCAATTTGGGAAAACTATTCCTGTTAGTTTGCCACCTACCAAGAAGCCTCGACACCACACGAATGAGCTGCATGAGAAACTCGGTAAGTCGTGTTGCAACCACCGTCTTTTATTGTTTTTCCTATTATCTTCAAAATCATATTTTGTCTGCATTTTTTCTACAGTCCGCTCAAAATTCATTGTTATCATTAACATTTTGGTTGTAACCATCTTAGTCAACCATCATTTTTCTAAAAATCACCTTCAATCAATTAAGTAACAAAATTTATCCAGTAACGCTTTGTTCAATAGTCCGATATCATTAAATTGTGACATACCATTTTCTGACTGGATGCGTACGTCAGTACCACCAAAACTCTTTTTCTCATTAGACAGCAAACTAATTGATATTCATAGTTGATTCATAGCACAATGCGATGAGAACGCACCGAAATGTTCAAAAACAGCAGATTGTCTGTGACTGATGTATAGTAATCTGTACATCCATAATCCATGATAATTGTTGAGAAACTTACGCCAAATTCTCGTGGAACGTGGAATGCGTAACAACACAAAGTGTAGAAGTGTTAATTAGTTTATGTTATCACATGGTCCTCTCATAATCCGACCGACTGTTATTAGATTTTACATTGTTACGGTAAAAGCATTGAATTGTGGGTCAAGTCAACTTTTTGTTTGTTCGGCGGTAAATTTACACAAGGTAGCCGCTGACTGCAATAAATCATTCTAATATTACCCTCCGACATTATCCAGAGTTGTATCTAGCATAATTTTAACAAATATCACTTGACTGAGCAAACATGTAAGAAAACATAATTTGCTTTATGTTAAATGCTGTTTTTAAACGTACAAAGGCTACTCGAAAAATAGGAAGTAAACAAAAAATGAGTTTTAACTAAAGTGACCATATTTGCAACATGCCATGTCGGACATAATAATAACTCTTTTATTATTAGTTATATTATTAATGTTGTTATACCTATTCGATTTGATTAAAAAATATATTGTAACAACGAAATTTTTAATTAAGAGTGAAGAATTTTTCAGCCTTTTTAAGTCTTTTTTTTTCAGTTGCTTATAGTAAAAGTTAACTGAAACAACGTAGTTACTTACTTAAGTAGTTAGTTACTTAATTACTTGATAACTAATAAGGACGTAAACAGGGACACCCTTCTCTCGACCAGGGATTCATCAGGGCATTTATAA
Source organism: Rutpela maculata (assembly GCA_936432065.2). Taxonomy (NCBI): domain Eukaryota; kingdom Metazoa; phylum Arthropoda; class Insecta; order Coleoptera; family Cerambycidae; genus Rutpela; species Rutpela maculata. The sequence goes on from OW386288.2 coordinate 165,779,814, forward strand.
AGACACCCAGGATTAAGACCATGGATAGGAGGTAAATTATATACATGGATAAACATTTAATTGAATTTTTAAGTCTTCAAACATCTGAAAAAATATATACACAATAAGATAAACACCACTGCCACATTGGACCAAGAAAACGGAGGAAGAAGGAATCCCAAAAAAAAAACCGAACATAGAACAAATTTAACATGAGAAAAGAATCACTGGCCCTTGGACAAGCCACCATCAAAGAGCCAACTGCTAGAAATAATGGTTTGAGCTAAAAGAAATACTGCATTTAAAGTAGACACAATGTAGTGGAGTAGAGGTACTGTACTACCTCGATTGTACTAGTACACGGGAATGATCTATTAATATGGCTGCTGGTTTCCGGGTCCTCTGCCTCGTAGACTTGGTTGAGTGTTTGACATTTCGACCATCTTATTGTGGTCTTCTTTTGAAGCGAAGTGAGCTCTACTGAACTGAGCTCCTCTATTTATACAGGTTTATCAGGAGGCGTGTTGCGGATCATTGGTCGTGCGGAACGTTGACTTCCACATTATTAGTAATTGTAGTCTGGTGCCGCGATTATAGTTATTCGGATGTTTATTTATTTCAATGGCCTTTGGCTCTGTAACTTCTTGGCCAATAATTCTTGGTGTTGACTAATTTCTTTGTCTTGTCGAATTTTATGAAATGACCGTTTTTTTCTGAGTGCAACTGGCTGATTTTGTGGAATTTCCCTTCTTTGTATTGCTAATATCTTCTCCGAGACTGGTGTTCATATGTCATTTGGTCTCTACGATGTAAATTTGTACGCAGGAACATGGAATGCTATGTGCTCCTGGTGTTTCTAGTTCTTCTGGACCTTGGTATTTGAGAAAATGTTGTGCCACCTTCTGTTTCGCATTATATATTACTTTGACGTTCTTTTTCCCCAAAACTCTTCAGATTCTATCCGTACATCTTTGTATATTATATGGTAGGTAAGCTGTTGCCGTGTATTTCTTTTCTTCTTTTCCTTCTTCTATTCTGGTTGTATTTTATCTCTTTATTACGTTGTCTATGTCCTTCGGTTTGTAACCATTTTTCTGTAGTGATGTTTTTAAGGTCCGATATTCTTCTTGGAGATGTTCTGTCTTGCAAATTTGCTTTACTCTATGTACTAGTGTGTTAACGACGGCCTGTTTTTGTGCTGGATGGTGGTGAGAATTAGCGTGTAGGTATCTGTCGCTGTGCGTCGATTTTCTGTGTACCTTATGTCCTAATCCTCCATTGTCCTACAGGATATTCTCAACTTTTCAGAAAACAAATATTAGTATCAGTGGGGCAGAATACAAAATAGGCAACTATAGGAGATAAACAGTGAAGAAGGGAATTTACAGAGTCGGAAGAAAAATTTTACCTTTCATCTAGAAAAATAAACCACCACGAAATCTGATCAAGAGGACTTACATAGCCATTATACTGCCAACAGTGACAGAAAGAGTTGAAAACATGGCAGAAAAAGCCAACAGATGAAGTCTGAGATGTGCGGGCTGAAAGACCATCCAACTATTAGCAAAAACAACAAAACATACAACCTCAACATGAATTAAGAGTGAAAACAATTACAAAAAAGACAAGAATTAAGCAATGGAACACTGGGATATATGCTTTGCCGTAATCAGAAACAGGGAAAACAGAAGACTTAGAAAAAGAACTCTGAAAGCGAAAACACAAAAAGAAGAGTATAATCACTCTAAATCACGGCACAATACGGAAAAGTCTCTCGCAAGCACCTACACTTCCCATTCTACATTCCTGTACAATGCGTTGTGTACCTCTCTCTGCTGACAGCAAAGAAGACCAAATATAATCCAGCATTCCAACAATTTTAGGCAATCCAAGGGATAAAATTAAATCAAAGGAAGGTCTGACATTTACAAAGTTAGTTGTAAGGATCGCAACTTCAAGTATGTTGGACTACCATAACGTTCAATTATTACAAGATTCAAGGAACATATGGTCCATCTCAAAAATGGAAGAACTGAAATGTCTAGTGTTGCCTAACATGTTCTTGATAACGATCATAGAATAGATCAGTAACTTAAAGCTACTTAGAAATGTAACAAATAATGAACAACTGGATGTTTTTAAAAGCTTAGAAATAGCAAAATGAAAATATAGTATAATTAATTGTTAATTATCCCAAATAATCTGCTTTGTTGGTTATTAGGTCACAGTTCGTTAAATAGAAACAGAGTTTAGATATGACGGGATTGGTTGTATGAGTTCAGCCATGATATTACCCGAGTACAAATATAGAAAAATTTTTAGTTGTACTTTAGTTTTAATTATCTCCAGATGATGTCGGTATGGTTGACGAAAAGTGCTTGCCATATGATAGTGTATACGAGTGTAGTCTTCAAGCGCTCTGGTGATTTGGCGTTGGTGGAAATTAATTTAGAGGCAACGTCACACCGAACATTCCTGTCCCCTCCAAGACATCCCCGAAATGCTTTCAAATGTGATGCCTGATTTTGTATCTTTCCACTACACGCACCAACAGACTTAAATTTTCTGCTCTGTATTCTATGTGTCAAACAGCAATTATAATAAATTTGATATTTTCAACTGCACTGCTAATCCCATAAAAAATGCTATAAACAGTAAAACTTTGTTTTTTTTTGTGTTGTGCCTTTATTTAGTTTTAATTCCATTTTCTGTTTGTCTTATATGTGTTTATTTTATAATTTCTGTCTCATATTTTAACCAATTCATTTTTCCATTTTCTACGTACCTGTCTGTAAATGAACAGTACCAGTAAACTAAATAAATATATAAATAGGAATGGGGGTGACAAACGTCTGTGATATCTACAGATTGCTGAGAACTTCGATTCGAGCCTACAATATGATATAATTAATTGGGGACAAGTAAGTAGACTTTTTCATACTATAGAAATATGTAGTACACATAATTGTAGGATTAAACATTTCCCCAGAACGTAAAAAGATGACACAGTAAATAGAAACCACTCGCTATATTTCTGTACGGTGTCGTATTTCCTACGTAGATTAAACTCGAAATCTCAGACTTATATTTACAGCAAAAACTGAATTCAAATCTTCGCGGGATTAACATGAAAAAGACGAAATTCATTATAAGTTCCAATCCCCCAATTGAAGACAGTCTTAGAATACATAATTTAAACTGTGCAAAGAATTATTTGTGTCCGTAAAAATGAAAAAATTAAATAATTGTAACTAGTAACACGCTACAGCACCTGAAATAGCATGAACAGAAATTTATTATTTCGTTGAACTATAAATTCTGTATTTTAAGAGATTTTGAACTAAATAACGTCCGCCCTGGCTAAATATAATTTAAAATATGCAATAATGTTGAATACATGTAAGAATTTTAAATCTACAGGGTGTTCGATACAATTTTAATAAAATTCGTTCCAACAATAATTATCAACTTTACTTTTGAATGTTATAAACTTAATATTTCAAGCGAAATTTTGTTTACAGGTTAGAAAAATCCATTGTGGTAGCATCTTACTTAATCTCTTCTTATTATACGTCAATTTCCATTACGTAATAATTGTTGAATTGTGCTTAAAACTAATTTTTTTTAGAGAAACACGGGGTGACATCAACTAAACAGTGTGGTTTTCAAATTGGTATTGATGCTTAGTATGCCATTTTAAATTTAACAAATTTTTAGACCTACAGGTTGGAAAGGATCGATAGTGATCCCAGTTTACTACTAATAATAAAATGTGTCTCGTGGTCTTTTTAGATATATTTAATCACTTGACACAGTGTATCATACTGTGTTACTAAAGAACCTTGCCTTAAACTTACTAAAAAAATATCTTAATGATAGAAAACAAAGAAAAAGAGTGATGCCAAGTGATAATCAATATGGACGTACTCCAAGGCACCTTATCAAGTCCAATATTGTTCTTAATTTATATAAACGACACAACCTCTATAGACAAACTTTTACTTGGCGTTTAATTTTTTATGAAGATGATACTGTTTATTTGTTGATGAATCATGGTATACGTACAAGGTAGACGATAAAGCAGAGGCTAATCTAAAGTTGGTTTTAAGATTTGATCCTTAGTTCAAACCTGTTAAATTTAAATACAGATAAGGCAACGCAATAAGCAAAACTTCCAGTGTTCACAGACATTCAGAAAGCTAAAATGATCAAACATCTAAGTATGAATATTTATCAATATTTAAAAAGGATTGAAACTGTGTCATATATTGCAACAGGATTTAAATAGGGAATTCAAAAAAATTAGGCGATGAAAAAGAGATGCATTGAACAAAGAAACCTGTTTATTGCACATAATTCATTGATGGATATTTTTAGTCTAGGGTGTATTATATAAACATTGTTCATAAATCCCGCTTATCAAAATATTATTATTAATATAAAAAGGTCAGGTTTGCTTAATATAAAAAATATTTACACATATCACCATTTGTTATGGGCATTTAAATCTGAGGATAAAATATTAAAGCTCTAAGTTACATGACTAAATTTAAAGCAAACAAAAAATTGTCCTTTCCGAAATTAATAAATCTCATTTACAACGTTTAAATCGATCGGAAAATCTGATTTAGTTAGCCCAAAAGCAGTAAGAGGTCATTCACATACTATGTTATGCATAGAGAGGTGAATTGGGGACGCAGAATGCGGCAAATTTTGTCACAGTGACGAGACGTTATAGTTTAATTTCTAATTATAATAGTTTTTTCTATTTGTGATCGTGTAACAATTTGTAAAAAAAAAGGATTCTAGGAACATAGACAAATAATGTGAACTCTCAATCAATCTTAAAAATCTATTATAAATTAAAATAAACCAATAACCAGTAGATTCAATAACATTTGTCTATGAATCGTTAACTAGTTGTAGAAGGTAATATGTTAGTGGAAAACTGATTTGGAGTTGATTCTATAATCCTATTCCTATATAATTCACTGAAAAAGATTTTTATTTAGTTTCAGATATGAGATTTTCATCAGAAAACCGATTAAAGTGTTCTCTTGTATTGCTTGAATCATTAGAAAAAAATGTTCAAACGCTCATGACATCACAATACAGGTTGATTGAGCATCATTTTGAGGTAATTCAAGAACTGCCAAAAATCTCGTGCCAAGTAATTGCGCATATTTATATTTTAGTTTTATACTACTAAATTGGTAATAAACAGTGTATTTATAAAAAAGTATCAGGTACTAAAATCATTCGTTAGATTATAGATGGATGGATAGATAGATAGATAGCGTTTATTTAACCACATTATATACATGTTTGTACATTTGTAGCAAGTCAACTAGACAAAATACAATAATAACAAAAAAAGAAAAAAGAAGTAAAATATCACAGATTTTGTAATCAATACGTTGTATAAAACGAAAGCTATCTTACAGTACATTGATTATCATATAGTAATAAGTAAGAAAAAAGTAATAAGTAGTAAAAAAAACGACAAAAGTCTGTAAGAGTAAGTCCGTTCCACAGTAATATAAAATGCGTTAATGTATAGATATTTATAAATTAATATTCATTAAAGTGATGACTTTAAATAATCACCAACTGAATAAAAACAAGTGATTCAGTATAATTCTTTTAACATCGTTTTTAAAGGGGTTTAAATGTAGTAAATTTAACTTCAGGTGGTAGTTTATTATACAGATTAAGGTTTAGTGAATTGTTTTCTGATTTTTTTAGCCTAAAACGAGGGTTCCTTAGTAAATCTGCAGATCTTGTTCTGTAACTGTGGATATCAGAAGGATAATTAAAACTACTAATGTTCTTATGAATTTCGATAAGAGAAAAAAATATATATAAAGATGGTAAAGGCATTATGCCAAATTTTAAGAAAAGTTGCTGACAGTGTTCGCTATTGTTATTAATTTCAGCAATTGTTCTAACCGCTCTTTTTTTGGAGCCGAAATATTTTTATTGCATTACTTGAATTTCCCCATAAGATTACTGCATATGAAATGCGAGAATGAAATAGTGCAAAATATGTTGAAAGTAGTATGTTAACACCCAATACTAACCTCAACTGGCGTAATAAAAAAATTATACTTGAAAGTGATTTGCCTAGAACGTCAACATGACCACACCAATTCAGTTATTATCTATTGTAACGCCTAACAGCTCGACGCTTTCTCCATTTATGATGCTGTGATTAGACGATAAATCAATTTTTTGTGATATTTTACTGTTTAATTTATTAGTTTATTTGTAGTAAAGCATTTGTCAGCAATTTCCTCAATTTGATCTAAGTTATTACTAAGAGATGTGCTATCTTTTGAAGCAATCAATGTTGTATCGTTTGCGAAGAGAACACAATTATAAGGCTGAAGAAATTGACAAATATCGTTGATAAATAATATGAATAGGATAGGCCTCAGTACAGATCCTTGAGGCACGCCGTGTTTAACATCACTTAAATCTGAGTTAACATTATTAACACTGACAAATACCTTCCTATTTGTTAAATAGGATGTGAAAAGAGATAGGGGCAAACCTATTATACCATAACGCGTTAATTTCTCAAGTAGCAGATCGAGAGGAACACAGTCAAAAGCTTTAGAGAGATCACACAAGGCGATTCATGTGTGCTTTCCCTCCTCAAGGCTCCGAACTATGTCATCTACCACTCTCCGTACTGCTTGCGTTGTCGATAACTTGGGATGGAAACCAAATTGATTTGCTGAAATTACAGAATTATGCTCAAGATGCACGGACAGAGCCCATTTTAAAAGAATTTCAATTAGCTTCCCAAAAATGGGAATAATAGAGATTGGACGGTAGTTGTCTAAAAACTTCATGTCAGCCTTTATATAAAGTGGAAGCACTTTTGTTATTTCAAATGCGTCTGGGAAAACTCCTTCGCTGAAGCATCTATTTATTAAAGCTGTAAGGGGGCCTAAATATCAAGTGTTTATAATTGTCTTACTATTTAAATCATAGGCATCAGTATATGGGGAATTTTTTAGAGCATTTACTGCATCAATACGTCATGTGTGGTAACTGGTCTGAGAAAAAAGAAATCAGCAACGACAGGAATTTCCCTTAATATATCATGTACGCTTATATCACTCTTCGGAAGTGCTTTAAGAATATCTTCTGCTACTGTGCTAAAATATTTATTGAAATCATCCTGTGTCAACGCAGGATCGATTTGGGTTTTCGATGAATAAATATTGTTACGCTCATAGTTTATTAATTTCCAGGCGTCTCTAGATTTGTTGTCAGAGCTTGCAATATGTTGATCATAAGCAGCTTTTTTGTTATATTTATCTCGTGCTTATAACTTTTAAGTAAGTCCTTGTAAATCTGGAATTGATTAGGATCTTTAGTTACATTGCAAATTGTATTGACACCAAACAATGTGTCCCGCATTTTATGTAAGGACTCATTAAACCAATTAGCTGGTGGTTTGCTATTAATAAAAGTGCATTTTTTAAGTGGAAAATGTTGATTGACTAGGGATTTATATTTGTCAACTAGAAAATTCGACAAAAAGTCTATACTATAATCATTATTGTAAAAAAATTTTCCAGTTGAGAACAGAAAGAGAAGCGCGTAATTTGTCAATACCACTATGTATGATACGCCTGTGTACACGTTTCTAGGAGAATCAGTAGTAGTTTTAATAGTAGCTTTAACAGTAATATATTGGCCTAAATGATCTGAAAGACATGGTTCAATTACATCAGCTTCATAAACATTGTTTTCTAAATTTGTAAGAATATTGTCTAAACAACTAGATGATTGCACGGTGACTCTTGTACTATCCTTGATAACTATATCAAGACCAAAAGAATCAACGAGTTGTACAAAGTCTGTCAAAAGTGAACTTTTCTTATGAAAGTTTATATTGAAATCACTTATAAGTACAATCCTAGAATTACCAGTAGATTATTTGAATAGTACATTTTCTAAATTTATTAAAAAATATGTTGGGATCTTCAGAGATTCTGTTAATTTTACTCCACAAAACTCTGAATTAAATTCACTATTAAATTCTCCTAAATTTAATGGCATATATTTGACATGGTTATTCAAAAATATCGAAACACCTCCGTGAATGTTTCTAGACCTGCTAAAGAAATTTGCTAAGAAATGGTCCCCTAAATTTATAAATTTCAGAGATTCTTCGTTCATCCAATGCTCTGATAAGCATATGATATATTATTTATAAGTATTTATATTAATGTAATTGCAGGAATGTCCTTCCAGAAGAAATATCTAAAAACCAACATGAAAGCCAGACGTTCCAAAGAAAGTATTCATTTGGATCATTTCTAACTTACATGCTAGATTTTAGTGGCTAAAAATATTCATCAGTATAAAAATTATCTATTTCCCCTTCTAGAAGTCAAAATCACTATGGGAATAACCCATTAAATATTACCAGTACTGACGACTAATTAAATAGCTTCATTTTAAACATTTTTTAAAAGGTTTACGTTTACATATGGGATAATGTAATCAAATCATATCATTTAGTTTCCGTCTTCAGGTAACTATGTCATTAGAATAACAAGAAAGTATTTTAAAATCAGATTATACACAAAAAACACAGCTACATCTCACGTACCTGCCGAAATCCCGGGATATATCCTTTTGACCTTAACAGTGACAAAATCAAAATAGTTCACACAATAATTCTAAAATGTTTTTATGGCAACTATCATAAACTAACAGCAGAAGTTATTATAAACGATTAACATCTATGTGGCAACTGACACAAGTGACAAGTTGGTAAATATAACTGACCGTACCTACGTGAAAACTTCGCGATAATCCTCGTATCGTATCGACTGAAAATTCGAATTGTAGGTCCCGTGTCTAGCGGAGTTGGCGGCTAACTGAGACGCTCGCGGCGCTTGCGACGACTACAACCGACGCGCAGAGACTTCATCTGTTTTTATTCTCCAGCATTAATATCGTACGTTTATTAATTTATTAGATCAATTTTGCTTCATATGAGAATCTCTCTGTGTCTGTGATCTCTCTAATGTAAATCATACCTTGTGAAGCGGGTTATTTTCTGTAAATATATAGTCATGTAGCACCAGGTTGGCAGAACTGGGTCATAAAAATTTTTAATATCAGTAGTGCTATAAAATTAAATCAACCACGATTTTAGGTGTGTAGTTTTAGCCACTAGAGCTTTCATAAGTAGTGCGCAAACAATTTTTATATCTAGATTCCATACTCCTTGCATAATGTTCACTGATGACTCTTATAGTCGTCTATTTAAGCAACATATTTTACAAAAAAAAACTGTACTTCTTGCAGAAGTCACCAAACTTGCCATGCATCATATCCAGGCCCATTGTCAACGTTTAGGAAGGGGAGCCACCTGAAACCTACCCCCCCCCCCCCTCACACAATGGCGGTGATGTTTCCCAAAATTGCCTGCATAAAATTTAAATTATTTTAATATAATAAACTTTGGCGTCTAGTTATATTTTTATAGGGATGCTAAATTAAAAATGTAGTCAGAAGTCCATAGAACGAAATATTCAACATGGCGACCAAAATGGCAGACACAAAAGTTAAGTTTTATATTTCATTAACAATTCATTTTTTTTAATGTATTTATATATTTTTTTTATTTCCAAGGAGTGTATCAAGGCAATGTTGCCGTAATTTTTTCTACTAGACCATGTTCATTATTAAAGATGGCTGACCGTCCATGTGAAGAACTTGGAGGAGCTTCCATTACGTTCATCATAAGTGCATGCCGAGTTTAAGGTAGGAAATCTTGTTATACGGAAGTCTCTTTTCTGCTATTGCAGTAGACCAGGCCTATGAACAACACAACTAGAATGTAAACGATGACGGTGGTGCTCTCGGCATTCTTGATAATCCAGATGCATTGCAGAGGTGGGCTATGGCAGGTCCCGAAATACATAGATTAGTTAATGAATTCACAAGTCAAACGAAATCACGGTCTGGACACAAACCATTGGATCATGCACAGAAAAGTTCGTATATGAGATCGATAAGTTGAAGACAAGCTTGAAGGGTGTTGGTAATCCTTTTGAGCAAAATCGCACTGTTTCTGATGCGGAATCAACAAAAATGCTGAGAGATTCTTAACGAAATGATATTGAACTGTACCAATCATTTGTTTCTGAAATACTTGTTCAAGGATTCACTGTGAGCATTTTTGCACCTATGAAGGCACATAAATTGAGAATTTTTAAGCCTAAGAAAATTAACGGTACTGGAAAAAGCACTATTCAGACTCTGCAAAGTAAGATATCTCTTTCAGAGTTGAGTTAAACTGGCTAGTGAAGTGGACATCTCTTCCCACGATATGGCAGGGCTGTCGTGATCTTATAATGTGCAGATGCAAAGCAGCGTGCTCTTCAAGTTCAAATTGCAGCTGTAGATGCTCCCTAGTGTAGAATGTGTACCTCTCCTGTATGTCAATTGTAAAAATTGCACCAACACATTTGTTTTCAGCGTGAAACAAATTAATCGATTTCACAAATAATAGCGGTACATGCTAAATATTTTTTTGATACCAATGATGCAATGTGTGATGGTTTTACTCTTTATTTTCAGTCAAGGACAGACGGAAGAAGATACTCCGCATGATATGGTAATAGATAATATGGTTATAGACGACATGCTCGTAGATGATGTAGAATTGTAGAAGAATATGGGTTTTGATTGGATTTGCATAGCAACCAATATTTTACAGTTCACTTTGTTTTCCAAATTTTGTGGCGTTTCTTTAAAAATATTTTTCTTTTATTTACTACACCCTTTAATTAGAAGTCATACAGCTTAAAAATTTATAGAAAAACATTAAATAGTATTCATCAGCCGGAAAAGAAAAAAAAATCACATTATAATAAATATTACACTCATTTTGGTCGCCATGTTGGATATTTCGTTCTATGGACTTCTGACATCGTTTTAGAGCTTTTTTTAATTCAGCAGCCATAAAAACATATAATTAGGCACCCCAAGTTTATTATATTAAAATAATTTAAAAAATTTAAATTTTGTGAGGGCCATTTTGGGAAAGAGGGATATGTTTCAGGTGGCTCCCCTGCCAATGGATCTGGACATGATGTACGGCAAGTTTGGTGACTTCTACAAAAAAGTGTAGTTTTTTTTGCTTACTCGACCGACTATTAATCCCGTAGTGGTGTTGGTTGTGCTGTGTATATTCACACCCAGGCTTGGTTCGAATGTAAATTAAAAATAATATGCTATCTATACATGCTGCAGAATATATAGGAATAAACAGAGCCGTAGATTGGGCCTTGTCTAAGAGTGATCCAGTTGAGAACCATAACAGGTCTTCTGTCAGGACGCTTTCCCGTTGAGAAGTACCTGCATATAATCGGAAAGTTTGATGGCGACCTTAACTGCAGATTGTGTCGTAAGGTACCAGAAACTGTAGATCACATTATATACGACTGAGAGGCGTTGGACCGTAGAAGATATAGTATTTACGGGCAAACACAAACAGACCAAGAAACTATCAAAGCTCGCCCATTTTCGGTCTGTATCACCTTGACAGTGGTACGGGAATATTAAAATGGGTGGTATAAATTATGACAGGGAGAACACAATAAGCCCAGGAGACTGCAGTGCCCTCGGAGTATTTTACAGACGAGCACCAGAAGCAGAGGTTTTAGTCAGTCAGAGTCTGACACTCAGACCCATTCCAGCAATGGGCAGCCCATGGCGGCTTCCCTGCTTCGAAAAAAAGAAACGGTGAAAATTTCGTGAATTTTTTAGGTACGCTAGACTCAATCTCAGTTTTGACCGCCATTTCTAATGCACCAAATCAAATATATTCAAATTCAATTATAGTAGAAATTATGGAAAAGCAAGCCAGGGTAAAAGATCTTAATAAAAATGCCATATTTATTTGAGCTAAAGAAAACTCTAATATAGGGAGCAATATTATTGCAAATCAAGCTAAAAACGTACTCTTCGCCGGTTTACTAAACTTTTTATATAATTGTTACACATTCTATAGGATACTCTTCGCAGTTTTTTGTAAATAATGTTAGTTTTAGACATTCTACATCAAAATAAAGTAAAAATAAAAAAAAACTATACCATACCCCATGTGGGGGGGGGGGGTTTCGAACCTGGGACCCTTGTATTCCGAGTCAAAAGCGTAAAAACTACCTAACACGTAAAAAAATGTACATTTTTACAAAACATAAAAATCAAAAAAAAATCTCAAATTTAAATCATTAATAACATTATTATTTACTGATCGATTTTGTTCAACAATAGGGTTCTTCCCCTAGCTAACACTAACTTACTGTCCAAATTTCTGTACAATCGGATTTTTCCTTCTCGAGTTATCGTGCTTACAAGAAACGCGACGGGCGGACAAACAGACGGACGGACGGACAGACGGACGAACAGACGAACATTTTGAAAGAATTCGCTCACTAACACAATGATATGAAAATTTTTTTGTGTGTGAGCGATATTTACGGTTTTAGAAATGTGCCTATCAAATACAATATACTCTTCGTTTTCGTATTTCCGAAGAGAATAAAAATTAGCCAAGACTGCAAGTATTTATAGGGCTCCCAGCGTCAATTTCCGTCATTCTGACATAATTTCAGTCTTAAAAGAAAAAATACGAAACAACCATGGGATGAGAAGTGAGCTAAAGTATGTAATAACGATAACTCTATAGTAAAAAACCGCTCCCCAAGGAATCACTACTTCCACATCCGGATTTTCTATCCAAGTCTCACAACGAAAAAATTTTGTATCTGGAAATAATTGTTTATGGAACTTTAATAATATAATATTTGAAATCCTCTACCCCAAAAACCCATAAAACGATACCCATACATCGGTAGTGGGGTGGGGGTGGTGACAGGGGGTGGGAGTGCGGGGTGGATAAAGTAAAAAAATATTTTGAGGTTTCTGGTTCTTGTACACACACTAAATCACATTTTTTTTCATCCCCTTTAATAATGGTGGGGGTGGTAATGGGGGTGGCTAATGCCAAAATTTTTTTTGAGACCTTAGCTTCTCTTGTCTATACCAAATATCAATTTTATGAACTCTTACCTGCTTGATTTACCTATTTACTCCAAATTTACCCCAATTTACCCCCCAACCCTTCGACGGAATGAGATGAAAATAATCTAGTTCTAGATCTCGTTAAAGTACATATGTGTACCAAGTTTCAAGTCAATATCTCAAACGGTTCCAGAGTAAACGTGCGCACAAAAAAGTTACAGACCGACAGACCTACAGACAGACCGACAGACAGAAATTTTTTTTCTCTCAAACTTGAAATCTCGACGTTTCATGACATTCTAAGCCTATTTGAACAATAAAAATTTTTAAAATTTTTTTTGTCGTTACTATACTTCCAATGGATGTGGAAGTAATTAACAGCAAGTTACCTAGTTTACTTTTGTACTAACATCAAATATATTAGATGTACATTTGGGCATGGAACTGACAACTCCCACTTTTTAAAATGAAGTTATCGGAAACACCCCCTTGTGATTGCAATGGAAATTTAGATATCAGCCACTGGATTTTTCAGTGCCACCACAATTGACGTGCAAGTGCGTTATTAATGCAAGATTTAATAAATAATAGGTAATATTCCGTTGCCACAATGAAGCACATCACTTTGCTATCCTTATCGTCAGGAATGATCGTTTAAGGATAAGATTTTTCAGAGTGAGAGGGAAATATGCGTTTATTGTCGTCGGTTTACTATAAATATTTAAAATATCATAAATTGTATAATCTTTAAAATAGTTTCAGGTACTTCCCATTGCTCTAAGAATATAGTTTTTATCATATACAGTTTTTATCATAAATTTTGTAGGCTGTTAAATGCTATGCTCTAATAATTAAATTAGGAACTATTTTCATTGACAAATTACATTCAAGTACTATAGAAATTCACAGTAAAAAATATATACTTTTATTCGTTGGAACAATAGCAAGTATCTAAAACAGTTTTAAAGATTATACTATGTTCGGTTTTTTAATATTTATAATAAATCAAAAATAAACGATATTTCCCTCTCACTCTGCAAAATACTATCCTTAAGTAACAAGATTTTATAATTTTTTTAAACTTACAATCCAATCACCCAACCAACCCACCTTCTCGGTAAACCTTGAAAATTGCCATGACAACTCGTAAAGGTGAGCTGATCTGCTGGAATTCCAGCGTCTTCAAAGCGTACCGACAATGTTTGCTCCAGCAGACCAGCTTACTTTTATGAATTCACATGGCAATCTTCAAAGTGTGCCGAGAAGGCCGGTTGGTTGGTTAGATCATCTGTAGACCCTTTACTAAACGTAAAATTTAAGCCATCTATTTTAGTGTATTTGTAGTTTCCTTATGTAGACATCCTTTGTAGGTTAACTATTTATTGTTGCTTACCTTGTTTTGCTTGAACGACACCTTGGTATAAGGTGTGTGTCCTTCGCCACTTCGTTAGCGGATCAACGCTTGGCAGCAGCAGTTTAATTGTTTTTAAAAAAATGTCATTGTGAATTGATATTTTTTGTGTCCTTTATGGATATTACAGTATGATGGAACATAATTTCCTGTCACCTTCATTGTAGACCGTCATGCTCCTATCATTAACATAAATATGTAATCAAAATAAAGTCAGTTGACTGAAACGTTTAAAGTTGAATTTTTTTGCGAGTAGTTTATTAGTTGAAATTTTTAAAAAACTTGTGCTGCCGGCCATTCGACGAACATGGTTTTGGCAGGAGTAAAAAAAAATCATGTCAGGCGTTGCCCGCTGCACAGTGGTCCCAAATTTAGATTTTTGGTTTAAAAATGGCTTTTTTTTTAAATTAAAGATTACCGAAATTCCAACGAATTCTCGGAGCCCAAATTTTGAAAAAAAAAATCCCATTCTTATTATATTAAGTTAAAGATCAGAACATTTTTTATTTGGCCTTTAACTTAATATAATAAAAAAGGATTTTTTTTCAAAATTCGGGTTCCAATGGTTCTCAAATTTCTCCTATCTCAACATTCAAATTTTTGATCTAGGGCAAACTTCATGCATTTTCTTTTAGGAAGTTGCGAGTCTTCTTGTGCCAATCAATTGATACTATCACTCTCCATTGCATGTAGTTGAAATAAACGTCCTTCCTCCCTAAGGGAGGCGTCCTCCCTTCCCATGTATAGTAGGCAGATTCTTACATTATACTTAGATAGGCTGTGTACAAAAATTTATTCATATACCTTAAACTTTTTTCATGCAATAAATGGCATTACTTGAACTATTGCATTTTCTTGATTGAAACTTTAAATTTAACCTCTCGAACATTCTTGCTTGTTAGGTTGACAACTAAATGTATGGAATCTTCATAAGCTACCTCAAATCTACTATTTAGAACATCGGGCAGGTCACAGAAACTAATGGAAGGAATTCTATAAAAGTTTAGGAAATTAAGGAATGATTAGAGATAAGATATGTGCATCGTAAGAAGACAGATACATTGAAAAGAGCAGTAAGTTATGACCTTATATCTCTTCTCTTGTTACAGGACTCCGGTCCTAGATCATCTCTTGTAGTTATAAGAACCCACTGAGAGCAGAAATTAGCCTTCCTACCTTGTGGGAGGCAGGACTGGCGCCCTTAATAAATAAATATTGTCACGTCCTTCCAACAAATGATGTCGAGTTTTTCTAAAAGACCATTATTGAGTTAGGAGGTGCTGTTTAATTTTAAATGGGAAGTGGGAGGGACGATAAATTTGAAATTTTGAATTTGTTGATATAAGACGCTGTTATATGACAAGGAGCGTTTAAAAATTTATTTATGATGAGCGGGAACAATTAAGATAATTTTCCTATGCATATTCACATTCTGAATTTGAGTACTGTACACAAATGATGAAGATAAGGAGGTTTAAAATTTTACAAAATAGAATGTTGTATGAAATATTCTTTGATTGTTCATTGTTGATATGTAACCGTGCCGCGTACAATACAAGTTATATTTAACTATACAAGTGTTTTATTTTAAATTAATTGCATTCAGAACGCTAAACACTTTACACACTAAACTGTGTAACAATTGTGTACAATAATAATACTTTCGTCTTTATTGTGAAACTAAGCAAAGAACAATACATTTGTTTCTTTACCTAGAGTGCCGTACATATAACTGAAATTGAGCTAAACTAAGCAAACAAACAAAATTATAATTCAATATGATAATACCTGTACTAGTCACTTTATATAATGTAAACAATAAGAAAACATAATAAATAACTATATAATCAACAACAGAACGATTGCTTATATAGGAGAAGTAAAAATATTCATAATAACAAAAATAAACATTCAAGAGTGTAAAAGTAGAGTTTTTATAGTATGTACACAATTATTTGTATCAGAATATGTACGGATAATCGTTTCCAGTATGCTTATTTATGATAGATAATATAGGATTATATTTCTTGATAGAAAAACAGGAAGGTTGTCCTCATTTTTATTATAATTGAGGTTGTTTTTCTTCGAACCTGATACATATAATCACCAGATTATATTTTGAGCTTTAAATATATAGAGATAACTAAATCACTTTTCATGTTCAAACGTTATTAGCAAGCTTTTTGGATTAAAAAGTAAAGTGGACAATGGTTTTACAGCATTTCCAAAAGCATACAAGGTGGATTTCAAACAAATCTAGGAAACGCTAAACTCGTGCACGATTTTCTGTGGGTTTAAAAAGATAAATATGTATGACAAATTGTGAAATTTAAAAAATATATACAGTATTTAATACTGCAACACCCCGTTATTTTGGAACGCGTTGGTCGATTTTATTTTTATTTTTTTTTGAGATATAGTGCTTGGTGAGTTTTATTTGACTGTTTTGAAAAATTTGTAATTTTCATATTTTCTACGCCTACTAAACTCGCCTTGATGGGTCGAAATTTCGAGATCGACTATTAGACAATTTTTTATCAGCAAATTGGATAGCGTATTCGATTCGCAGTTATCTCAAATACCATTATACAAAATTTTAGCTCGATACCTCATATAGGGTGCTTCTTATTCAATAGCCAAATTTAAAATTTCTCACTATTCGACTGGCCCTATATAAAAGTCTGTTAGGTTTACTAAAAAGGTAAAGTAGTCATTCGACTTGAAGGACATCAAATACTAAATGAGGAAGAAAAAATAAAAGTTATTATTTAAATAAATAGTGTTTCTATAGATTGTTCTGTTGCTGTACGTAGGTGCCTCAATGAAACTTTTTCAAACAAATGGATTAGACGGAATAGCTTTTCTTTTTTCTTACTCATTTAGTAGTCCACGTAAATTAGATATTTTAGAAGAAATAATTTATAAAGTAATAATATTTGGGATACGTACTCTAGATAGGGTTAAAAATAGATACCCGAAAAGTTCCCCTCAAATTTAGGGGTGGAACGTCCTTTTGTTTGAAAAAAACCACCCCCAACGATGACTTAACGCTGGTTTTTCACTTTCTTCTTGTAAACCGTTCGTCGGAAGAGAAGAAAGTATAGGAAATAAGAAATTTGTCGTTAAATTCTGCATAAAAAATGTCCTATTAACCTTGTAGCTTATCCTCACCTATTTGGCGCTAACAGCGTCCGAACAAAGTTTGGGGCGCAGAGGTAAAAATCGATCCTATTCCAAGTTTCACAGCGAATATCTTAAAACCGGTTACTTTAACGAGAAAAATGCTCAGGAATGAATTTATAGAGCGAAATTTTCTCTATAAGATGCGTATATAGTGGGTTTTGATGCAAGTAATTTTTATGTATTTCCCCCTTTTTTTCCACAAAGCTGTGTTTTTCAATTTGAGCTCGTTTCCACACCACCCACGAGGTAGAGCTCTCGGTGCGTTTTTTTTTAAGGTAGTTTCCCCTGTAGGCCTATTCCACTAAAATTTCCAATTTTACTCACTAAGGGGTTCCTCATCGACGAACTCTTCTTCGAATTCAGAAGTTAAACATCCTTGCCCATGGCAATTAGAGCACATTGTTGAGCAGCGCAATTCGACCTGCATCGTTTTCTGCAACCCTTTTTGCAGCTGCAGGATATTAGCTTTAGGGTGAAAATGGGTGCTAGTAACTCGGTGGTATAAATGGGTGCTAAAATGTTGCCTACTTTCTTTCATCCCCATTCCGTTGGTTCCAAGTTTTCGCCAAGCACGAATTTGGAGAAATACTCTGTAAGAATGTTGACGTAATGCCTCAGATGTTGGTGGCAGTCTTGGTAGAATCCCGGCAGTACTAGATTGACCGACTAACTTACTGAAGATAATGAATCTTTGATGATTCAAAGATGTGTCTTTTTTGGGGGCTTTGTATACTGCTAGCGCGAATTGCTCTCCAGCACTTGTAATTACATTTTTCGTTGAGCTACGGTTGTTGAATATACGGACAGTCCCTTCGAGATCTTTTCTTTTATTGACACATTCCACCGTTTGCACTCTTCCTTTACCAAAGAAAGCTGAAGTAGTATCGCATCCACTGAACGCGTGGACAAACAAAACTGTCTTTATTTTTTATTTTTTCCTGAGTCTCTCTTAAGCCTCTCTTAAGAAACGGATATCTTTATCTTCTGGTGCGAAAGCGATAATCAATGCGAGAAGATCAATATCTTGTCCAACGATGACCACTGTATCGTTTTCATGAGATTCATTTAAGGCGGTTCGAACTATGAGTAAGTCAGCGTCGTTTACAGCAGTAATTGTTTTAGTTCCCTCGTTTTTAAATCTCTCCACCTATTGCGAAATAAACCGTTCCTTGTTTGTAAGATTGTTTATCATTTCATTATGCGTTTCAGTCAGTGGCGTATTCTCATTGAAAATAATTTCCGGTGAAATGCGTTTCAAAAGTCGCTGCTGTCTTTCGATGCTCTTCGTACTGCAGGCATTGTCAGCATATCCGTCAAACACTACAGTCACTTTTTGGCCTTAATGATTACGAATAAAGCGAACGTAGGCTGTATAAACGTCGTCAAAGGTGCCCTGCTTCGGCCGTACTACACGATGAATCAAATTGCCGCCATCAACAATGAACTGATAATCGGAAAAATCTATTGGCCTCTCTCGTACAGCATTGAAAATATCATACAGAAACGATTTCTTAGTTTTTCTCATTAACCCTTTCTCATCGAAGAGAGGAAGAGGAGTTGAAGCAAGCTCAAAGTTGAAACATGACTCCAAATCTTCTTTTGAGTGAACAGTACAGATTATCCTCTGATATAATTGCATGGAGTCGAAAAACACAGCTTTGTGGAAAAAAAGAGGAAAGATACATAAAAATCACTTGCGTCAAAACCCACTATATATGCATCTTAGAGAGAAAATTCCGCTCTATAAATTCGTTCCTGAGCATTTTTCTCGTTAAAGTAACCGGTTTTAAGATATTCGCTTTGAAACTTGGAATAGGATCGATTTTTACCTCTGCGCCCCAAACTAACCCTCAGTTCGGACGCTGTTAATAGGTGAGGATACGCTACAAGGTTAATAGGACATTTTTTCTGCAGAATTTAACAACAAATTTTTTTTTCCTATACCTTTTTCTCTTCCGCCGAACGGTTTACAAGATAAAATTGAAAAATCGGCGTTAAGTCCCCGTTGGGGGTGATTTTTTGCAAAAAAAGGAAGTTCCAACCCTAAATTTGGGGGGGACTTTTCGGGTATCTATTTCTAACCCTATCTAGAGTACGCATCCCAAATAATATTACTTTATAAATTATTTCTCCTATTCAGTGTTTTATAATCTAATTTGCGTGTACTATAGTATCTGATGTTGATATCACTAAAAGAAGAAGGAAGAAAAAAGTAAAGTTGTTCCGTCCAATCTATTTGCTTGAAACATTTTCATTAGGGCACCTACTTACAGCAACTGAATAATGTACAGAAGAACTATTTATTTAAGGAATAAGAACTTTTCTTTTTTCTTCCTCATTTGGTGTTTGATGATCCTTAAGTCGAATGACTACTTTACCTTTTTAGTAAACCCAACCGACTTTTATACGGAGCAGTCGAAAAGTGAGAAATTTTAAATTTGGCTATTGAATAAGAAGCACCCTGTATGAGGTATCGAGCTAAAATTTTGTATAGAGGTGTTTGAGACAACTGTGAATCGAATACACTAACCAAATTGCCGATTGAAAATTGCCTAATAGTCGATCTCGAAATTTTGACCTATTTAGAGGAGCACTGAAAAAATTACGAATTTTTCTAATTCTAAAAAAATATATTTGGCATGAAGTCAATACTATAGTTAAGGAAGAAACCGGCTACATTTCTCGTAAAAAAATGTACATCGTTAAAACATATTTAATGAAAAAAATCTGACAGAGAGCAATGATATTTAGCATCTAGTTAACACAATTCCCAACGAAGAGATGGAATATTCTATTAATGCAGAACATACCAGCTGGAGGCCTTAAAAAAATAATTCAGGCAATATGTGACGAAAATGATTCCAAAAAAGAGAGGCTTGGCTTCTCGTACATGTACTAAATTCCAATTTCATGAACTCTTGATTGTTTATTATACCAATTTACTCCTCATATTCCCCCCAACCTTCCAGCGAAATAAGATCAAAGTATAATCTACTTCCAGATCTCGTTATAATATATACATAGGTGTACAAAATTTCAAATCAATATCATAAACCGTTACAGAGTAATCGTGCGCACAAAAAAAGGATCAAACAGGCCGAAAAACAGGCAGATAGAATGCTTTTCTTCTCAAACTTAAAATCTCTACGTTTCATGACATTCTAAAGATTTTTTTATGGTTACTATAATACTTCCACTTCACTACATATGTGGATGCTCCGATTAAAGAACTTATATCTAGATACATAATTGTATTGATTTGTATGTTGCTGAGATAGTTACAATCTAAGGCACTTCTTCCCATAAGTTCTTGATTGGCTAGTCGATCTATTCGCGGCCGATTCAGGCACGATCGGTAAGTTCGATTATCATAATCTCAGTTTGACACTTTTGACAGTGTCCGCCATTAATGTTAATAAGTGTTTTTCGATCAAAATGTGGTGATGAAGTCTTTTTATTTTAAGTTGTGATTTGCTTAATACCTAAATAATATTCTCTATTCATATTTACACAGTTTAGTGACAATATATTTAGTGGAAAATGGTTAAGTGCTGTGCCGTTTGCAGAAATCAGTTTAGAAAAGAAGAAAATCGATCGTTCCATAGTCGTAACATAATGAAGTTCAGTTTACAGTTATAAAGTGAATAGCAATTAAATTTTAATATCCTTTCAATACACATTTATCTTACTGTATTATCTTACCCAGTAAACACGCATACGTTTTTTAAACGTATTATCAACGTGTCATTGGTTGATAAATCGTGTTACGTTAGAAATTCGACGGTTTGTTTTTGGTGTATAAAAACACTGTTTTATTTTTACGTTATAGATACGTAGTTTTCTGACCAAAACTCGAATAACCAATATTATCACTTTAACACATCACATTTATATACTATATAGGTACTAATATCATCAACGTTTTTGTAACGTGCCTTCTAACTAATTTAGTAAGTATGGAATATATACAACTCCTATAACGTTTCGAGATTACGTTATTATAAAATGTTCCTTTAGATGGTTTCAACAACGTTTTGAGATATAAACGTTTGTTACTCATATAAATGCATGTAGTTTGAAACGAGTTTGAAATATCTCTTGGTCTTGAGGCATAGACTAAATATTTGCCATTTTCGGCGCCGAGTCAAACTGTTCTTGTTTAACTCATAGGAAAATATTAGCTTCTTAGAAAATATTATTACCAGGATATTAATTCACTGTCGCAAACTTTGCCTGTATAGTATATACGCTGAAATATATAATTTGACACATTTACACATTTCTATAGAAATTCGTTTCAAAACATTTAAATAAACGATTTACCGTTGTTTCTGAATCCGTTAGAATTCAAGAGGCAAAAAAACGTTATTTACACATTCAAGCAAACGTGTAATTGATCGACTTTAATGAACCAATGAACGAAGCATTCTGATTTGTAAAGGAAGGATCACGTGATGGCGTCTTGATTATTATTTCTCTGCTAGAACTTCGTTACAATGGTAGCAAACGGTCCGACTACGTTTTCCTTACTGTGGTTTGTGGCTCTCTGTGATCTTCTTGTGCTTGGTGTTGTTTTGGGTAAGTACAAGCTGTATGTTCTTAAATTAAAGGTAATAGACATGTCAAGGTACATATCTAGATAGTCAGGGGCGAGCGTAGAGGCGACTTCAATGTGAATATCAGTCGATATTCCGTTGAAGCAACGTCGAGCGCGGTTAGTACTTGGATGGGGTCCCGTCTTGGGAAATCCAGCGTTCTCGTCCCACCTTCTAGCGGCTTGTATATCAGTGTATACGCGGAAGTTACGTAATTTCAGACGAGGATTACGTAGTGGATATACCATCCTTCGAAGGGGATGTAAAGCAGGCGGTTCCTTGTCTATTAAATATTAGGCAAGTAAAAGATCCCTACTCTTCTCAAGGGAAGAGGTTCGGCAAAATTTCCAGGTTGGGGGTAGCTCGTCTCCTGGCGTCGGTGATAGGCCCTGGTAGCGGAAATAGGCCGACGTTAAATAGTTAAAAAAATATATCTAGACAGATATGTTACCTAGGTTCTTAAAACAGGTGCACACTTTATAGCGTATCCTCGACTCAAATTTAATTTGCAAACATGGTTATCGTATTGAAAATATCGTTATGCAAAAACTCTCTATTGTCAAGTACTTCTCGTGCATGGTGCATCAGAACACCATGGCTTCTTTGTTACCAAGTTATAAAAGGACTTACCTTCAAATTTTGTTTAATATTGTCGCTAGGGCTGGATCCGAGGCTGGATCCAACCTTGAAACTTGATTACATGTAGGCCACATTTACGGGGTATTCTGAATTTTCAGACAAGTATTTTCTACGACCAAAAAGTCAATTCAAAGCCGGGAGTAAATATGCCAATAACTTTTTAGTGTGGTATTTTTTTCTAGATACTATGTATTAAAATGAAAACGCGGCAACAGTTTTTCTCAAATTTTGCTGCAATAAAGGCTTTTTTCTGAGCCGTATGCAGATTATAGGATGACTCGAGATGACGTGGCGCACTATCGATCGGGGCTATGCTTAGACCACGTTTCGTTCCCTTCCGTGTCTCCATTTTCCCGAATTTCGTTCGTAATTAAGAACTATATAAATTAGAGTCGTGTAAACGTTGATTTCGGCATGGAACGTGTAACGTGTCCGATTTGCATAGAATACTAACAAATTACATGAACCATACGCATTTCTTAGATTGAGAATTTTATTTCAGAGGCAGCGAAGTCAAACTTTCCAGCCAATGAAAAAAACGATATGCAGGTTGCCTGGGCTATAAAGGGATGGCTAGAGCATACAGCAGAGCGACTTAATCAAGCCAATAGAATAAATAAATAATTTCTGTTTTTATTATTATCTATAAATTTTATAAAGTAGAATGTTTTATTGTTGTTTTTAACCGTTTTTTTTTTCTAAATAATATTTATAATCACAAGATTCTTTATTATTTCTTTATATGTTACTACAAACTGTATATACTTTGTATTTTAGTTTTTTTAATAAATTTAGGTACGAATAAAACTGTATTATCATTAAAAATCCAGGCGTATTTACAACAGTTCATTTTTCATGCAGCATTTTTAAAGCAGAATTTTTACAGTGCTAAATATAGCTAAATACATATTTTTGCCAGCATGTGAAATACAAAAAGGTGGTAACAGTCAACTGATTTACTATCCTTGCATTTTGCATCATCGCAAAAGTGCTTTTCTATATGGGTCATTCTATAAATAACGCACCATTCTGAAAATCCTAATTTGAAAAAATTTAATGATAATAATTTAATAAATGTTGGTGAATTTATTTAGAACCATCATCTAGGAACAATATAGATGCATCAGCAGCGCAGTTTTTTAAGGAAATAAATTTTTTTGAAGTAGTAAATGCAACTAACATCTTGAAATGTGTCCACTGTGTTACCAATTAAAAAACATATATTTCAAGGTATACTTAGTTGATTTTGTTTTTTATCATTAATATAATTAACCCTGAGTTAATAGAGAGACCCTCAATTATTAGTTTTTATTAAACAAAATTTCTAACACTAAAAAATTTTGGGTGGAAATGTCAGTCTCCTACTTTATCAAATTGGCAATAGTAACATTATTCAAATTTTGCAAAATAAAAGGTTTCCTTTGATTCAAACTTTTGTCAAGTTTCGTAAATTGAATAGACGAATTATTTACACAATTGAAAAAAAAGAAATTCTCTTTGCTCAGTTGTAAGAAAATCTTCTGGTAACGCAGTGGAACGAGGGTAACGCAGGAGGCATTAGAAACAACAATATATTTTTTTAAATAACCTATTAGTATTACTGTATTATAAAATATAAAAACTAAAAATGTGTATAATACAAAAAACATAATAAAAAAATACATTCTATTTGAAAATGTTACTCTCATTTCCTCTATCAGCATCATGTTTTCTTTTTCTCTGTACCGGCGTTGTTTTTCGGCAGGAGTTAATGCCATAATCTGCCGAAAATAATGATTTATTGTTTATACTAATTTAATCTTTTAAAAGAGTTTCGGTGGTACATATTTTCCCCTGTGTTACTAGCTGTCCACTGCATTACCAATGCCTTGGTAACTTAGTGGAACAGTAACACATTGGAAAATATAACTTAAATTTGCTCAACCACGTGGTAAACATATATAATACTTTAACTATTTATGGACTACTTCTTATTTACTCTTTGTTATTGCTGAATAAACATGCAAATATAAATATAATTAAATTTTACCTCATATAATACAGGTAACACAGTAGAACTGCAATAAACACACCCACCCTCATCAATAGAGTTAACATTTAAAATGTGCAGTACTACCAACTAATTCAAACTTTTAATTGTTTATGGTAAACTAAACTGTTTTTTTTTGCATATATCATCAGAACGCCATCTACATAAAATTATTTGTAATTTGTTACGGTAACATAGTGGACGTAACACAGTGGACAACATTGTGGGACACAGTATAGCAACATTATAATACAGAAATATGAATTAAATTTGATAATCCAATCTTGCAATGCTAATTACAAAAATAAAGGCATTTGAGAATATATTTAAATTAAGTGTTAATATGGTACTGTATATCACAAAAAACAAAGAAATTGTTAGAGGTATGTACTTGGGACAATTATGTTTGAGGTACACGAACAGCTGCATTTAAAATTTTCTTGCCAATTACTACATATAAAATACCAAATAAAAATGTCAATATACTTACAAAAGAATGGGTATTATTAATGCAATGTTATTCATTTTTTTATTTTTTAAGATTTTGGTTTTAAAAAATATAAAAGGTCTGGGACGGCAAAATGTATCCTGATTGTAGAATGACCCATATTTACCACTGTAAAAATTGTTTCAAAGATGCTGTATGAAAAATGCACAAGTGAATACGTCTTAATTTTAAAAATAACGTCTAAAGAACATTTGAAAGTACCAATAAAAGTAATAATTATTAAGGTACTTCATACGTTAAAGCAACGTTAATAAACACGTTTTTAGAACGAACACTTTTACTCCTCAATTTACGTTGAAAACATATGCATATAAAACGCTACACAATAACGTTGAAATTATAAGATCTTAACACGTATAATATTCGTGTTTTATGTGCTAAATCAAACGTTTATGTATTCGTACTTTGCAACGTGTAAATCTGCGACATTTAAAAGTTGATTCTACGTAATGGAGACTCGTATTTTTCTAATGGTGTTTATAATATAAAAAACGTTTTATACACGTATGTGTGTTTACTGGGTACTACTATATCGTATTCCTACATCACGTTGTATAAAGAGCCGGTAATGCAGGAATTGCAATAATTCATTTTAATGAAAATATTTACCATTCTACACATTTTCTACTCACACAACGCCACTGTTGCCTATGGGATGTGATGTTCATCTATTCTTTTTAATGGACATATGTATAATGTGACTATGTTAGGAGCAAACAGGGTATATAGTGAAAAGATAGCCTGTTATGTATCTAGATATAAGTTCTTTAATCGGAGTGTAGATGTGGAAGCAATGTAATGAAAAAAACAAACAAACAATAACATTTGGCATGTACTTAACACAAATGACAAGAAAGAAACTTATGTTTTTAGGGAAAAATAATGAATTAAGAAGTAATGGCGAATAATAATATTTATATACGACTAACAAATAATACGAACATTAAATGGGTGATTTTTGGTATATAATGCCATCAATCAATCCCACAAGGAATTATGATGGGGAAATTCTGGTCATTATACCCCCTCGTGTACTAATCAGAGAATTATACATGAATCAGTCTATCTGTGCACATTAAAAATGCCATAGAGACCGGTAACTATGAAAAAAAAAATAAACAGACGCCGTAAACAAGCAAAGATAAAAACGAGTTTTATGGAACTGTGTTTGATTGTGTTAGTTTTGTGGTTGAAAGAATCGAAAATGATTCAGAAAATACTGTTGCTAGAGTGGTTAATGCTGATAGTATTACTACCGTTGAAAATAGTGCTAATCATACTATAACACAAAATATGTCCTCATCAGTTCAGTTTATTAACTGTAGTAACATCAACTTACATTTTGTTGAAAAGAAATTAATAATTTAAAAATTAACATTTTTCATGCGTTTATATATTATGTACGTATCACTATATCTTATGTACAGGTTAGTGTTATATAAAGTATAGTATACAACTCACTATAACAGCTATTATTACCTCGGATGGTTACAACACTCGATCGCTGCGCTCGCTCGAGTTGTAATCTCCATCCTCAATAATAATAACCTTCATTATAGCATCATTGTATAATATACTATTGAAATGTGGTTGACACTATTACTGAGGGGTAACTTGATATACTTTTAGTTAAAAATATACACTGGGAGGCATTCAACAGATAAAACAATTAATAACTAAACGGCGATAAATAGGGAGGGAATTTTTATGTAAATACATTTACAAATCAATTTAGCTTTGGATAGTTTTACACATTTTACATTCTCTATGACATAGTATTGAATATATTCTAATTGTTATTTTAGTTTTAGAGTTTACAATATCAGGTTCTACATCAGTGAACTTAGAAACCAATAGCTGCAATATTTTTATATTTTTTCAAATTAATATCACGAACTAACTAACTTTCAGTCGGCCATATTAGGTCCTTCATATTGATTATCAATTTTTAGACATCAGTTTTGTAATCAGCGATCTCAAAAAGTTCAATCACTCTTATGTATCTTATTTAAATTTTTCAAGACTTTTTATTTCAAATTGAATATATTGAATCCAAAATTTTTAATTTCAACATAAGTTTCGGCCTCAAAAGAGTTTCATTGATAAAATACTCAAATCTTCGGAGTTATAGCATTTTATAATTAATTATTACAAAATTATCTGTTTTATTTATTTTTTCGAATTTGAAAAAGTTAACATTTCCACTATCTCTGTACCCACTGGAAAAACTTTGATAATCTGTTTATGTGTTTGCAACTGTGTATTTTCTGGATACTTCAACAGTGAAAAATTTAATACTTTTTCTTAAATTTGTATTTTCTGAGTGACGCCCTCATAATGAAAAACTTTTTTAGTTCACTTACTACATTCAACCCTTACCCACATCATGACCACCAGACTGAACGCAGCCGCGTACAGTGCGACCTTATCCTCCAAATTATTAGGCATATTTTTTTTAAATAGTAAATTCACAAAAAAAGGAGACGAAGGTAAAGCATAATGTTTACAATTCTTCTCGTAGTTTCAATAACTTCAGATAACAAGGGACCAAAGCATAAACCATAATCCTGTACTTCCCTTAAGATCACCACTGCAGAATTAATCTAATTATGTGTGACTAGAAAAATCCATCGTGTAACATTCGAATAGTTACCACCTTCACTAATCTCACAAATCTGAAAAATATACATGCACAGACGCGTATTCAGCAGTGCATCAGATTCAATTTTCCACTAGTCCTTGAATAAATTGTGCTGTAACTACTAACTAATGTTCATTCCCATGAGGTAAAAATGTTTCGAATGTCAATGTGAAATGCACTGCTGCTCTGGAGAACAATAACCCACTTTCTGATGAATATTATCCAGAATGACATGTTTGAATATTAATTTTTCATTCGTGCTGAATACTGGAAATCGCGTTTAAATTACTACACAAGGGAACTGCCATTACGATTCATCAGGCAAAAATTACATCTTGTTTTTTTTTTTTTACTTAACTATGTTCGGGGTTGCCAGTTAAAAGGTAGTCATTTCCTTAAGCACAGAACTATAGAAGCGTATATTGTTTTAATGGATAGTGTATATTGAGAATTAAATATAAAAACTAGTGGAAGCATTATACTCTTTGCCGATTTACCGAGCTTTTTATATAATTGTTACACATTCTATAGGATACTCTTCGCATTTTAAATAAATAATGTTAGTTTTTGGACATTCTAAATTTTGTGATACCAACTTTGTTGTGAAAAAAAAATATATAAAAAAAAAATCACGATGTGAGCGATCGAACCCAGACAACCACGGCGAACATCGCCGAGGTGGGTGTGAGGTTGGGCGGGGAGGGTCCGGTTTGGCGGTGACGAAAATTAATTGTGAGTTAAAACTCCTGCCTAATAGGGAAAGGCTTAAATTTAACAGTAGGGTACTTAAAAATAATTAAAATTAAAACTGTAAAACTATCGATTTCGCGCACACGCGAACACTTAAAAATTTTGATTGCTGGCACGGGAAAACAAAACTCAACGAAAAAACCCGTTTGAGACAATTCCACCCTGGTAGTCTTCCTGACGCCAGGAAAGTGTCGTGGATAGTTAAAAGTGTGTAATGTTATGTGAAATTGTTGTTTGTTAAGAATTTATTGGTCGAGACTGAATTTAGAGACAAAAAATGGGCAAGGAACAAAAAAGGCAAAAACAAATAGATTGAATAGAGAGGCGTTGGTTGTAGGTTTTGGTGAGGATTAAAGGTGGGGAAAGGAGAAGTTGTCGTAGAGGAAAGTGTGGTTAGAGAGGTTGCCGAAAGATAGGCAACGCCTGGTATGGTAGGGGGTGTCGGATATCGAAAAGGATCGCATTATGCTGTCTGATTCGTGTTATGTTGCGGGTTAGCGGACTATCGCCCAGCTTGAATTGATAGAATTTTTGGGAGATGTCTTGGACGTAGTCCGCTAGTGGCGTTATGTCGTGGCAACGATTATATAGATCTCTGAGGGAGGTATATCTGCCCGAATCAGAGATGAGGCGCATAAATTTGTGTTCGAGAACTCGGAGTTTTCTCATTGTCGTGGTCGGTATGCTGCACCACACCGGCGCCGCATATGTGATGGCCGGCCTGATCACCATCGTATACAACAATTTTTTATTTGTCCTGTTGAGTCCGCTACCCCTTGCCAGGAGCGGATACAGACTCCTGGACATGGAGTAGACCTTGCGTACTGTCTCGTTTATGTGAATGTTGAACGTCAGTCTCTTGTCCAAGTTCACCCCTAGATACTTCACGCACCGTTTAATTGGAATTTGGCGACCCCCGATAGAAAGTGGTGTTAGAATCCGATTTTCGGTGAAACGGCGCGTGAATAGAATTGATTCCGACTTCTCGGCATTGATCCGAATTTTCCACTTGTCGTAATACGCCGTAGCACGGGCCAAGTGAGCCTTCAGCAACATATTAGCTGCCTGTGCATTGTGGGAATGCACGTACATGGCCGTGTCATCGGCGTACTTGGCAAGGTTCGAATTCGGGAATTCCGGGAAGTCGGAGATATATAGGTTGTATAGTTTTGGTGACAGGCATGACCCCTGGGGGACGCCCGCGCGAATGTCCCGCCGAGTTGATAGTTTATTATTCACTCTGACCTGCAGCGATCTGCCCGTCAGGAAAGAGTGAACAAGTTTCGTTATGTGCATGGGGAAGTCCAGTGCGTTTAGTTTATGAAGCAGTCCCGGGATCCATACGGTATCGAAAGCTTTCTCAACATCGAGGAGCACCATGACGGTGCTCTTCCCGAGGTTGCATTGTACTTTGACGTCATTCACAATCCTGACGATCTGCTGCACAGTGCCCCTGCCCCGCCTGAAGCCGAACTGGCACTCGTCATCGATGTGGAGTTCATCCTGAGCAGAGTCTAATCTGATCAGGATGACCTTCTCCATCAACTTGGAGATCGCCGACAGCAACGAGATCGGTCGATAGCTGCCGGTGAGCTTCGCGTTCTTGTTCGGCTTCAGGATTGGCACGACCACAGCGCATTTCCACTTGTTGGGCCAGTGCTGCAGTCGCAGGATCGCGTTGACAATGTACGTCAACTGCACAATGCCTTTTCTCGGGAGATATTTAAGGAGCTTGTATTCGATGCCGTCTGAACCCGGAGCTTTGTTGTTGGGTAATGTCCGGACGATGCCAGCCACCTCCGAGGGCTTGACCATGACCTTTAAAAATTCTCGTCTCGTCAATTGGATGTCATGGCCAATCAGTTCGTTGATGTCGTTTTCGATGCGGTCGTGTTCTGGATTGTTCGGTATTTGTACGTTGTGTATACTTGCAAAGTAGTTAGCTAAGTCGTCCGCTTTCTGCGAGTCCGTCAGAGACGTCTGTCCGTTTGCGTTGGTCAGTGCGGGTATGGCCTCCCGCGTATTTTTCATGGCCCTCGACAGTTTCCACAGCGAGTTGTCTCGAGGGTTCAACGCTTCCAGCCTATCCCGCCATTTCCGGTTTTTAGCGGTATTGATGGCGGTCCTGATCTGCCGTTGCAGCCTACCCATCTCGGCCTTAGCGTCGACATCGCGATTTCGCTGCCAAAGCTGTCTCAGTCGATTCTTTTCTCGTATGTCTAGTATGACCGCCGCGTCGAGTCGGTCTCTGTATGGGTTTATGGTTATAGTCGTTGCAACACTCTGTTTGGCGTCCTGCAGTATCCTTGTGAATTCCTCCACTACATTTTCCAGTTCGGCGGCTGTAGTGATATCGTTTGTGAGTGTCGAGTGTGTGTTTATATGAGTCTTGTAGAGACGCCAGTCGGCGTCTCTATAAGAGGTGACTTTTCGAGTAATGTCTTCCCTCAACATGTTATCCAATTCTAGAAGAATTGGATTGTGGTCGGATGTGAGTTCTTCTAGTGCCACTGGTGGCGTGGAGTTTCTCACACCATTATTAACCACTATGTCGAGGGTGGTAGGTGTTGTACCGTTATCCGGAAAATGCGTGGGATCATCCGGATATTGCAACACGACATTACGATTACTGACGTAATCGTACAGAGTGTTGCCGTTGGCGTTGTTGCGATGGCAGTTCCATGCGTTATGTCGTGCGTTAAGGTCGCCTATGAGCAAGCAGCGTGGGCCCACGTTTAGCAAATTCTCAATACAACCCGCCGTGAACCCGTTCGAGGGCGGGTTATACGCGGCAACAATGCTCATGCCGCCATCTAGCGTCACAGACACGTTCTCCACGGATGTGTTCCGCAGAGTACGATGTGTGTGTGCAATATCAGACTTTATGAGTATGGCCACACCGCCCCCTCTGTTAATGTCTGCCCTATCTTTTCGGATAGTCGTATACCCCCGGACGCGTAGCTTGTCCCGTTGGTTAAGTTTCGTCTCATTCAGAAGCATAATGTCAATTTTATGCCTCATTAAATAGTTAATAAGAAAAGGAATTTTGTTACCAATACCGTTGGCGTTCCAGGAAGATAGTTTTAGTTTAAAATGCATCGTCAGGAAGACTTTGGAAAAATGATACTACCACCTGGAATTTTCCCAGGGAGGAAGTACATCTCTCGAGCTCCTCGCAGAGCTCCGTCATCCGTGCCAATATCACGTCTAAATTAATGAGGGATGCCAGCCTCTTCGTCGTTCTCTGCAGACTCTCGAGCTGGGCCATCCCTGCTCCTGAGTGATCTTGTTGGTTCCGTTGCGTAGCTGGCGCAGACAGTCTTTCGGCGGCTCTCGTCGTTGGTCTTTGTTGGGGGGTGGGGGTTGGTGTTGGTGTTGGGGGGGGTTGGCGTTCCGCTCGCTGTGTCCAACCGTTCACCTTAGGTGGCGGTGCCGCCACGTATCTCATCTGCGGAGGGGGCGAGACTCTTGCCGTTCGCAGTTCTAGGTGTTCCATCCTTCTTTTATAGACCGGGCATGTCACGCTATTTGCAGTGTGTGGTTCCCCGCAATTGCAGCACCTGGCGGGCTCGTCTCTAGTCTTGGGACATTCTTTTGATAAATGTTTTCCGGTGCACTTGACACAGCGGGGCGCCGCGTGGCAGTTTGAAGTCGCGTGCCCCCACTGCTGACACCTGTGACATTGTATAATTCTCTTCGAATTGATCTGCCGCTCCCACTGTACGGCGGTATGATCTAGGCAATGGATTTTCGTTTGTAGCTCTTTCAGGGTCACCTCATTTGACATAATAACCATGTATAATGGATACC
Organism: Rutpela maculata; assembly: GCA_936432065.2. NCBI lineage: Eukaryota > Metazoa > Arthropoda > Insecta > Coleoptera > Cerambycidae > Rutpela > Rutpela maculata. Next base: position 165,812,424 of record OW386288.2, read on the forward strand.
TGGTCCCCCTCATAGTGTATATTTCACGAACTGTGAATTTATGGGTTTGTTCGAGCTCTTCTTTTAGGTCTTTTGTGTCGATGTCATGATATATACCTCGAAGTACGAAGGCATGCGATTTTTCCTCCTTCGGGGTATATGTGTGGTATTCAATTTCACCCTCGTTGAAATAGCCATTTATCATGGTCCAGTCATTCTTGTTACTTAGTTGTAACATTGTCGTGTTCGGGGTATGTTTGAAAGTGTAGTCACCTCTCAGTTTACTTTTTAGGAAATGGTTTATTTTTTTATGGTTGTCTAGTTTGCCGTGGATAATGATCGGCGGCGGCTTTTTGTTGTTCAACTGAGAAGTGGGGGAGGAGGATGTTTCTAGTTCTATTTCCTTGCTTCTCTGTGGTGGTACCACGTTCATGTCTTCATCTATTCTGGGTGTGCCCTCGTGCCTGTTTTTGGTTTTTATAGGTGCACTCGACGGTGGTGGCATTATCTTTCTAGAGGACCCCGGGTGCGAGAAATTGGGGTTGCCGCCTTCATAAATCCTTGTTTTTTGTTGGGTTTTGAATAGGGTTGTTATTTCGTTTAGTTCTTGTCCTTCAAGGGTGGTGTTGGTCGGTTCTGTTTCTGTGTTTGGTTTGTTCAATTTTGCCGGTGCCGCTTTTATACTATCTTGGCTTCCATCACTGTAAAAGTCTTGGTCAACATGCATCGGCTTGGGGCTTGGCTTGGGGCTTGGTTTGTCGCTTTTTCTTTTTAAATTCCTCTTGACTGTCTCTTTCCTATCCACGCTCGCGCATGATATGTCGCTCTCATTGCCGGAGTGTGGTGACAGAGGCCATCCTTTGGACCAGTCGCATAATTCTCTAATTTCATTTTGCTTTTTGGTTTGTGACGTTGATTGTGGGTTACTCATCTTTTCCAATTATTAGGTTTGATTTCTTATTGTTTGGACCTCGACCGGTTTTTATCTAGACCGGTCGGGGTATGTTGTTTAATGAGGGCCTGGTGTCAGTTGATTTCGAAGGATTTGACAACCGTCGGAAAATTTTTTATGTTGGTATCACTTTGCGAAAATGTCTCAGTTGGTATACAACTTAATGTTTATAGGTTATGGTTCACTAGTATTAGGCAATCCAACGACCGTCAAAATTATTTTTCAATATGGCGCTGAGGGCAAACATGGGGTTTATTTTAATTAACTCGCGGAAACGTAGCCAAGGCAACTGAAAAAAAACTCATTTAACGAATGAAAATAAAGGATTGCCGGATGTTTGCCCTCAACGCCATGTTAAAAGTCACGTGGTTTGGATTGCTTAATTTAGGGTTTGAATTCCCGGAAGTATTTCCGGTGGAGTTCCGGAAATAGCGGAAATTATTTAATTATTCAAATGTCACTGTCACTTTAGAATAGTTTTTGATAAAGACTCACTTTTGGGGTCAGCCGAGGGCCGCCTCCAGCCGCATAGGCTCCTTGCGGTTTATGTAGGTTCCACGTATCTACTGCGAACTTTAAGACTTCGTTTTTCTCTCACAAATTAAACTCAATTTTTACTTGTCAGAAAAAACACCATATACACAGTGGACGCCTTAAGCAAGGCGAGACGAAACTCTTGCCGCTACACCACCATTTCTTATTACTAAAATTATTTTTTATTTACCAATCTATTTTGTTAAAAAACAATAGGGTTCTTCCTCTAGCTAATACTAAATTACTCTCCAAATTTCAATACCATCGGATTTTTCTTTCTTGAGTTATCGTGCTTACAAGAAACGTGACGGACGGACAGACGGACGGACAGACGGACATTTTGAAAGTTGTTCAGAATTCGTTCACTAACATAACGATATAAAAATTTTTTCTCTACGAGCGATATTTACTGATTTAGAAATGTGCCGATCAAATACAATATACTCTTCGTTTTTGCGAAGAGTATAATAAGCAATGTAAATTAATGTGTGGGTGCACAAAAATAAATTATTGTGTATATAGTGAAGTGAAACTTGATGTAAAAAGTGTTTTATTTTACGTTCCTAAAAATTTATTTGCTTGAAACCTTTTTCGATATGTCTTAGATGGAAACTAGATCAAAGCGTATCACCTAAGAAGAAAAAGTAGTAAATTTTTCACTCTTGCAGTATCCAGAAAATACATAGTTGCAAACACATAAACGGTATATTAAAGTTTTTCCAGTAGGTACAGAGATAGTGATATACTGGAAATGTTAACTTAGATACTGTAAACTATAAAATTATTAGGATAAGAATTTCTCCCCTTTTTAGATATTATCCTCAAATAACGTAATTTTTGGATCACAATGGAAAAATTTTAAACTCTTAATAACTGTTATTCAATTATCATAACAAATATAAAATAATGTAAAATATATAAATAATGCGAGGTTTCGTACCTCGAATATCGTAGAATAATTTATATTTTTCAAACAAAAACCATTAAGAGTAGTTAAAAACATGTCATTTTCTTGCATAAATGCTTCAACTATTAAAAAGAAATTGTAGGATTTGACCTTCTCCCAGCAGACAACAGTATGGTCAAAGTCTTCTGGAAAGACCTTTTAAAAATAAGAGGACTGGTGGTGTGCGGTAGAGTTTTCTTCACTTTCCAAATAAAATAAAAAAGATAAGAATTGTTGGATGACGGTATCTTCAATAAACTTTAGTAGGTTTAACTCCGTTGAAAAATTTGGAAATCAACTCGGCATAAATGTTGGTGTTGATTAAAGTTAAAAAAGTGGCAAAATTAATTTTGATGGCAATACTGCAAATAGAAACATAAGTACCTTAATTACAGAGAACATTTTTACTTCCACATCCACGTGAAGATTTTAAGTTTGAAGAGAAAAAATTCTGTCTGTTTGTAGCTTTTTTGCGTTAACCTGTTTATGATATTGACTTGAAATTTTGTACACCCATTTTTTATAATGAGATCTGGAACTAGATTATATTTTGATCGTATTCTGTTGATGAGGGTAATTAGGTAAAGCAAGCAGGGTCGATAAAATTGGAACTTAGCAAACCAAGGTCTCAAAAAAAAATTTTTTGATATGAGCCCCTTCCACCATCACTTCTATTAGTGTGGAGTGAAGTGCAAATATATTCCCTTCCGTTGTAAGGGACTTGGATAGGAAATGCGGATGTAGTATACATAATTACCTTAAACGCCGCAATTAAAATGACCTGGCTTTCTTTCTGAAAAATGTATTACCCTCAGTCTAGAGATATGTGTTATTGTTATTCAAATCGATCAATCATTTAAATAGTTCCATGTCATGAAACGGTTCTCCACGTCTGGCGCCACTAAGAAGTATTTGTCACGCTTTACTACAAGAAAGTGCATAAAACCTTGACACAGAGTATGCAATAAAATCAATGACCAAATAATACATTTTTTCGTCATACCTTCTTCGTAAGTATACTCTAATTCCATTGTTTTGTCGATCGTAAGTGACGTTTTATGTACCAAATACTTGTTGCCATTGGTAACGGGTAGTTATTTTTCATAACGTCCCTAGGGAAATAAAGTTAATTTGGGAAAAGTTTTATATAACAAGTATTAAATTAAATGTTTTAACTTTTTTGGAAGTAAATCCAGACAAGCCTTACTTGTTATATCTTCCATGTCTGACATTATTTCCAAAAATGTTCAAAGCTATCATAATAATATGATTTAATTTTTCTTGACAGTAGTTGTGTCATTTGAATAGAAGCCGCGTCCTTTGGGTCGCGTGCGCGTGACGTCACAGGTCCCAGACCTTAGGAAAAACAAACCGCTGTCATTAGCTGTCAAATGACGACAGATAGAACCTCAGAATTAAATTTTTCGTAATCCTAAAGTTTTTATCGGTATTATATCATACAAAATGGCTAGTTTTTATTGTATTATTAATTGTTGAAGTGTGGCAATCCGAGACAACATCAATTTTTATAAAATAACGTCGATTTACAGCCAGAAGAGGTTAGGTTAAACAATTCCAGGCAATTAAAAGAAATGTTTAAGTTGTTGCATGTTAATGCAAGAATGATTGTTATAGTAATAACTACTGCTCAAACAAGCAATAAACAATCCATGGTAAAGAAAATTAACATTTTATATTGGTTTTTCTCTATTTTTAATAACTATTTCTTATTTAAATTTTAGTTGAGCGAAGCATGCACTGCACGGAGGGAGAGTATATTTAATAGAATACAAGCCATAATTAACAATTGACCTATATAAAATAGTAAAATACATGTTAGACATTTTATATAATATATTATAATAAAACATTACAAAAATTACAACGGTTTGCATAGTCCAATCTATAGGTATATAAGGTATAGACGAGGGGTTAACCGCTAGAAGAAATTGTGTACATCTTATTACATACTTCAAATAGTTTACAGTAGGTACGTCAGTCTTTCATTGTTTATTTTATAAAGTGTCATTTTCACAAAATTTACAGCGGTTAATCTCCAACCATAGCTAAAAAACTAAAAGGAAAGATTTCCTGTTAAGTGGTGAACATGTTTTGTCTAGACTGGCAACACAATCCCAGTGAGCATTAAGGAACCATCTGAATCTGCAATAGTCCAAGAAGTCAATGGCTTTTATTCATGATGCTAAGAGTTCATATCCTGAAAAATTAATTTCTGCATTAGTAATTATCTATAAAACAACATTTAATTAGGCAAGCATATATGAAAAAAATGGTTGATAACTAATTCTTACTGTTGTAACAAGCTTTTATCCTGCAAATTTCTTGCAGAGTACTTCTTTCACCTAACCACAAACAGCTTCAAGACTTTTCAATGCCATGAATTCATCCTTCTGTCTACGTAATTCTTTAAAAAATCAAGTAACTCGCAACATCCCTATGTGTAACATTTGGAAATACATCAATATTTGTACTAAAGTATTTTTTTCTCAAAATATAAGGATTTAATTCGATGGCAGCCGTATACCTAACCTCTACATCAGGAGACAATTCTGCAAAATACGAACTAACCGTCATCCTGACGAACAAAATTGTATATATATAACAGTATTAAGAATAGTTGTAGATGTTAAATAATCCAACAAGTTCTTAAATGGCACAAACACTGCAAAATTCACTTTAAAGAAACACGTTTAATCGGCGGATTTCTGAATGACAGCTGTTTGTTTTTCCTAAGGTCTCAAAATCTGTGACGTTGGCGCACGCGACCCATAGCTATTTGTATGACAAGGGAGAAAAGTGCATAATTTCCTCCCGTGCCCGACGCGAAGCGGAGGGCATCAATATCCAAGGGAGAAAATGACACTTTGCTCCTGTGTAATACATATGATTTTTTCTATGACCATTTACAGTGTTTTTTTACATTGGTTTTACATATATTTTATTATATTTTCTTAAGCATACCAATCAAAAAACCAAATATGTCAAAACGTCATAATAGATATTTAGATAAGTAAATATTTTTAAAAATCAAAGTACATGGAACGTTGCTAAGGTTGCTTCTTGTTTTCAAAATAAACAAACTTCCAAAAAGTTTATAATAATGTATTCCGAATGTGAAGATGAAGTTCCTCAAGATATTCTGGAAGAAGCAAACGTGGTTTCGTTTAATCTATTACCGTTAAAGTCTCGTGAAAAATATGAAAAAGAGTACCAGCTATTTAAATGTTGGATGGAGACTAGGCAAATAAGAAAAATATGTGAAGAAGTGGTCCTATTTTACTTTTCCAAAAAATGCGCCGGTTTGAAGCCTTCAACATTATGGAGCAAATACAGCATGTTGCGATCTACACTCCAAATTAAAGACAATATCGACATTAAGTTTCTCAAATTAGTAGCTTTTTTAAAAAGGAAATCTGCTGGATATAAAGCCAAGAAAGCCAATACTTTTTCAAGGGAGGATATCAACAAGTTTATTGCAGAAGCTCCAGATGAAACTTACATATGAAGTTAAGATTGATCGTTAGTGTTGAATAATAAATAAAAACGTAACGCAGTATTTGTTATTAGAAAGTATATATAAAATGACAATTAAGTGACATTTTGTCATAAGTGCATTTTCCTTTTTCAGGTCGTGCTTATATTTGGAATTGCTGGGGCATGCCGTGGCGATGAATTAGTTAACATGGTACTTGAGGATATCAGTGATAAAGGCGATATTTTGGTGATGAAAATATCTGACTCAGAAACTAATATCAAAAGGACATTTACAATAATAAATGAGATTTTAAACGGAGTATCTGTCTTGGATATGTTTAGAAAATATCTGAACTGTAGGTCCCCTAAAACATGTTAGTCCAGTAGAATTAGTAAAAAAAAGACTGAAATTTATTGTAATTCGTTTCAGGATGCCACATGGATTAAACGATAGTTTTATTGATTACAAACATGACCCTGAATTTGGTCCACTTTTTGACCGCCGGAACATTGTTTATTTAACGATTTATTGTTGAAAAATTCAAAAAAATCGACTTTTTCCTAACGACAGTAAATTAGACAAACGCCGAACACGGTCTGCAGTTACACCGTAGATACTCACAAAAGGGGTTTTACAAACATTAAACTTTCCAGAACTAGAAAATACACAATATTTATATGATTTAGCTTTTGGCTTGCCCTATTTTGATCTACTCTAGGTCGTTTTCTTGAAATTTCTGAACACTCAATTAAAGCTTGCAAATACGAATCTTGTTCATTTTTCGTGTCTAAATCATAAAACTTAATTTATTTGAGAAACCTCACATGTCCAGGATATGTGGGGTTTCTCAAACAAATGCATATTTTACACTAGCACTTAAAGCGTAGGATGCGTCGGACATGTGTGGTTTCTCTTTAGAACATGCGTCTATAATAAAGGAAGAGATTAATTTAAAAAGGTCCAAATATCTAATTTATGGACATGTGGGATTTCTAAAACAAGTGATTCGTTTATATTTTGACGCAGTCTGAAAAAATATGTTTATAAGGTAAATGAAAGTCGAGAAAATCACTTTATTGTCTCCTGTGATATCACATTCGTTTATATTCAAAAAACCTGAACAATGGGGCTCTCTTCCTTTACTTACCTTTATGGGGCAAGTCTGTCTTAAGCACTCAGCACTACTCTGCCATCATATTTACGTCTCATTTTCCTTGGTAGCGACGCTCCATCTCTCTTATGTCTTCGTGGAACCGTTCACCTTGCTCCTCGCTGTAATCTCCGAGATATTCTGGGAAGTAATTTACATGAGAATCCAGTAAATGTAATTTTAAATTCATTAAACTTACCATTTTGAATGTTTTCACCTATTTATGCTACTATTCATTTATAGTCATTACATTCCTTCTTACGTTTTTATTTATTTTTATTTTATTTTTTTTTACATGATTTTTGACCATTTTTTAGTTGTTTCTTGATATTTTTCGGAGGTTAAGTCAAAATCCTGAAAGGATAAGAAAATTCTGATCTCGAATTCGATTTCAGCGCATCAAAATACGTATAGAAATATGGTGATTTTCTCAAATACACATAGATATGATAGTCGATAAAAAAAGTAGACTTTTTTTGTGTGTGCCTGTGTAATTTTCGTTGTGCAAAATTTGAATTTCGCACTAATTAAAAATTTTCCTAAATACGTATACCATTGTATCAGAAAACCTTAAGCAGCATTTAAATTAGTCTAATAGTAGGTTATCTTTCATATTAATTTAAGTTATTTAGAATATGTCACTTATTTTTAAATTTTGAACATTCCTTACAAAAAACTGTGTTTAAATTTTAAATATTATTTATGTTCAACTTTTTAGTACAGTCACTGAAGGTTTTCACCTCCGATTTCGTTGAACCTCCATCGATTTTCATGAAAATTTGTGAGTAGTTAGAGGATACCTCAAGAAACAAAAGTGACATAGTGTCAACTTGCGCTTTTACCCTGGGGGTGGATGCCACCCCTTCTCGGGGGTGGAAATTATTTTATAAAAAATAACCCCAGGAATCGATAGAGGGACCAATTCTAAGCAAAATTTGTTATATAAAGTTATTAAAATAAATCAATACTTTTTGAGTTATTAAAGATCAAAGATTTTGATTTTTCGTGAAAAAAATGCATGTTTTAAAGCGGTTTTTCATAAATAACTCAAAAACTATAAGTTTTTACAAAAAAGTTGTCATTACCAAAATTGAAGCTAATAAAAAAAGGAATAAATTCCTTCCTTAAAAAACCTTTTAATATTAATTCAAAGTGAGCTATAGGTAATTGAATGTATATTTTTTTTCGGCGAGTACTCAAATCTAAGTATTCAAGCTTAAATAACGGGAAAACGATGCATTTTATAAAATATACTTACTGAACACTTTTCAAAGTACTCAGAAATACCTATCAAATGAGCTGCAGAAGAAGTTGATAGCATCAAAATTAAGCAAGTTATGATGAAAATAATCGAATTTTTTAGGAAAAAGTGAAAAATAAAACCTACGCCATTTCCACAAAAATTAAAATTTATAGCAATCCCTATAAGACTTTCTTTATTTTAGCATAAGTAATGACTTTAAAAATTTTGACCGGTTTAGAATGCATATTTTTGAAAAAAAATATGATTTAAAAAAATCAGAATTTTTCAAATTTTCGTAAATTTTATTTTCTTTTGATAATAACTCCAAAAATACTCGATATATGTAAAAAGTAAAACAGAACGAAATTTGAGTTTTTTTTTAACAAAGATTTTAGTTTTTTTTTAATTTTTGTAGGATAAAAAATAACCGAGATAGAAACGTTTAAAGCCTAAATTTTATTGCGAGAACCATGTAACCGGGGCCCTTTAACCTTTTATCTTTTAAAAAATAAGGGTTCTAAAAGATTAATTTAATACGATCTTATAGCCCTTTAAAATACCTTTCAAATGGTTTTTGGATGAACCTGATATCATAAAAATTAACGGAGTTATTGTAAAAAAACCAATAACATTTTTTTGGAAAAATTTTTTGAGCAGAGATTTTGTATGCATATATAGGAAAAAAGATAGATAGTAAGAAGTAGACGTGCCCATAGGTACATGCTCACAAAATATACATGTGTGAGTGTGTGTATGTTTCTTTTGAAGATAGAAAAAGTGAAAGGAATTCTGTACATCTGCTCGAAAACATAGTGGGGCTTTCTAGTATGCTGCGTGTCTATTGAATATTTCAGTATATTTCCAAAAACGGAGTAAAATACACGTGGTACTCTTTATTAATGGTTAGCACTTAAAAATTATTTAATTTGTGTTATTAATTTTGACTGGGGATGGTGCAAAATTGGAGAGTCTTTGTTTCCAATTAAAAATCCCAATCCACCTGCTCCAGAAGAACTGTTAAAAATGATTTTTTGCAACTGCAAAAAAGGGTGCGGCGCTTCTTGCGGGTGTCGAAGAGTAGGGTTATTTTGCAATGCAACCTGCGGATCATGCAGTAGGGACAATTGCCAAAATAGCCCTCCAATTAATGAAGAAGGAGAAGTTGGTGAAGAGAGCTCTGATGAAGAGTGAAAAATTAAATTTAATGTACTATTAATATTTGATTAATTTATGAAACATTATTTAAATAAAAAATGAATAAACTTTTCATATATTTTAATATTTATTTTAATACATTTTCCTCTTAATTAATAAATTAAATTGAAAAAATTGTTTCCAACGTTAAATTATGCTTTTTCATCAATTTGTGCACGAAGGGTAGTTTGGGGAATGTGGAAAGAATAATAATAATAAAGTTTGAAATATATTAATAAAGTTTATCATAAGTAATAAAAAAGATTCTAAATAATTAAAGCTATTAAAGCTGATAAAAAAAAATTCCATTATTTTTATGACAAGTGGTAGTTTTTAAGGGTGGAAAATTTCGCAATAAATAAATAATTACTTTAATACTCAGTAAATGAGATTTCAATTCTGTAATGTATTATTCAAATGATTAAAGTTTCTTGAAACCAATTTTTTTAATGATTCTGCATTAAGGGGGTGGTTTTTAAGGGTTGAAATTTCACAGTCAACCAAAAATTATATCATAAACATTAAACAAACTATTTGTGTAATGTTAATATGCGATTTCATATTTCAGAAATACAAAAAATGATTTTTTCATGATTTTCGATTTAAGGGATGGTTGCTAAAAGGGTTGAAAAATTAATTAATATCTTAAATCATGCATATAAGTGTTGAAAAATATTTATTTTATCTAATTAAACGAGATTACTTACGCCGGAATGCTTAAATCTGCATTTTTTCCCATTTTTAATAAAAGGGGTGAATTTCACCCCTAAAATGCAAAAAGCGCAAGTCGAGCATATGTCACTTTTGAAGTTGAGGGTAAAATATACTCAATCCCAAATTTTCATGCAAATCGATGGAGGTTCACCGAAATCGGAAGTAATAGTTGATTTTTACCTTCATTCACTGTACTATTTGGAAAGAAACAGAATTTCTTTTTCATGCCTTATTGGTTATTTTTTCAACACTACGCTACACCATCTACCAAAGAAAAAAAAATATATTTAAAAACTGCATCAGTTGTTATTCTTGTTTTATATACTATTCTGAGTATTTCCCGGAACATCTTTCCATAAAAATACCAAAACACAACTGAAATGTCTTTTATCAGGCGCCTGCCAATCATATTAAGAACTCACATTTCAAATACAAAATATCTTCTGGCATATTCTAAAATCCATCAAAGGGCGGAATTATTATTCTGATGTTTATTTACAAGAAACGTGTAGAACGGTCTAAAAATAAAATTATAATATAGTATCAAAGGTTCCTTTATGAATTTCTATTCGGAAAGAATATCTCGAGGATCTTGTTTGTATTTACTGTTAACATCTATGTATACATCCAGTTTATTCGTCTGCATATCAATTTAGATTAATATGTTAAAGGTAAAGATAGCGTCTCTAACATGGAACGGTTTGAAAGAGGATAATTAAATATATTTAAAAAAATATTTTACTAACAAAGAACGTATTATGGGGAAATAGCTTCCATTAAAAAAACCCGGTCACGCTCATTTTGTTCGCATATAAACGGTTTCGTAAGAAACATAGGATCGCCTTTTCCTGTATAAGCGATCCAAAAAAGTTATTATAACATAAAATATGTGGTGTCTCGTAAATTGTTTGAGATACCCAAATCAAACTTATTTATCGGAGATAAGCTCAAAAAGATCTAACACATTTTTTTACTTCCACATTCAGTGGAAGTATAGTATCGTCATGTATATAATGTCATGAAACGTTGAGCAAAAAAAATTTCTCTCTGCCGGTCTGTAACTTTTTTTTTGTGCACACGATTTCACTGAAACCGTTTAAGATATTGACTTGAAATTTGGTACACGTATGTATTTTAACGAGATCTGGAACTAGATTATATTTTTATCTTATTCCGTTGAAGGTAAATGGGAGTAAATAGGAAAATTAAGCGAGTAAGAGTCCATAAAATTTGTTTATAGTATATATAAGAGACTATGAGACTATGGTGTCAAAAACATTTTTGGCATTAGCCACCCCCAAACCATTATTGAAGGGAGTCAGAAAAAATCAAATTGTGATTTAGTGTGGGTATAAGAACCAAAGCCCTCAAAAAAATTTTTACTTAATTTTCTTGAATATTTTTTTACCTCATCCTGTACATGAACTGTGTTAATGTTTTTTTATAAAGGTTTTAATTAGCTTCGATTTATGTTATTACGTCATATTCGAAATTCTTTTTGGTTTTAGAAAAAGCAATTAAAAACACTCCTTCCGATTCCAACTGATTTTTTTTAAAATAACTGAAAAAATGTAAATAATAATTTTATGCTTTATTTGTAAAAGACATATCACAAACAATACTCAACGTAACAACCCAGCAACAATTAACAAACGAAATAAATATTTTTAAAAACAAACTTTATTGAAATGTACTAAATTATAGGAAATTGCAAATTTTTTTTTTTTTTTTTAATAACATAAATTGAAACTAATTAAAACCTTTATAAGAAAACATTAACACATTTCATGTACACGGTGAGGTAAAAAAGTTTTCAAAGAAATTAAGTTTCCTTTCTTAACCATTTAAAAAAAAAATTAAATCAGTCTGTATGCATGTTAAAAATGTCTACAATTTGATGTGCCCAACATGGCCATCCCTTCAAAATAAAAAAGTTACAAGTCTGTATATGGAATGAACTATACACACAAAAATTAGTCTATAAAAATATTAGTCTTACATTATATTTGATGTACTTAAAACGGGTCCCATCTATTTATTCCATAAAAAACAAAGCTTCTATACATTAGACAAACATTTCCTCTAAAAATATCCTTTACACAAAACAGAAATAAAAATTCATTGACATATTATTTCAAGAACTTTAGAAAAATATTAAATCAAACATTTTTAAATTTCTCCTTTTGATAAAAGCAACACGGGCAATAATTTAATCCTAGCTAAAGTTTGCTTTGCAGACCTCATTTTAAAAATTATAATATTTTAAGTCTTCTCTCTACCTTTCTGTGTTTCATATAATATTAAAATATGTTTTCGTTCAGCAATTTTATGAATAATGCCGAGAGAAGTAAAGTAATACGTTTTCCACTTCTGAGGATATATTTATCTCTAAAGGAGAAATTGTTCTGTGTAAGGATAATATTAAAATTTTCACAGAACGTGTTGCCGATTACACTGTATTTATTAAATGCGACAAACTATAACTTCAACTGTTCTAAACGAATACGGTGTTTGCTCGCCATCATTTGCGTTCAGCAAAAATTATTAATAGTCCAATTAAATAAGTCGGCAAATCAAAATTTTGAGGTAAATACTTGAATTTTTGATATAAGTTACTTTGATGTATTAGAACACGAACAATGAAAGAAATTTTTTCTGAACCCCCGGGAAGGGGTGAAAAAAAATAAAATAAAGTGTTTTTTCAAAATTACTCAAAATGTGTAAAAGCTAGTAAAAAAGTTTCAAATAAAAATTATAAAGCATGAAATTTTATATAAAAATGATCTCTAGACTTTTTTTGGTATTACTAAAATTATTAATTAGGCTGGTTAGAAATTAAGGGATGATATGTACAACTTTAAAAAATCATAGCGTGCTGAAAAGTTAATAAATTTAAAAAAAAAAAATTCTGTTTACTCAGAAAAATATAAACATTCATTTCAGAGAAATGGATTTTTTTTAAATTGTTAATAAAAAAGTTATAAAAATTTTAATTTTTTTATTTTCAATTAAAACCACTTTGAACGGTGAAACGAATTTTTTTTTATACCATTCTGTTCCTTATTTAATATATTGAACATTTGCTTTTGAATTTTTTTTTATCCTTCATTTTCAAGAAGGTATGAATTTATTTACTTGCTTAGTTGTTTTCCAAACGTAAGACACTGCTCTTGTGACGTCATGATAACTGAAAAGAAATAAAGAATGTATACGACAAAGATAAAATTGTTTCGTAGCTGCTGCGTTGCCTACAAGACGCGCATGCGTCACATCTAACAGCTAACCTCAAAAATATGTGTTTCTTAAGATTTAAGAGTATTACGCAGCTATTATTTAAATTTCTGCCTGGTTCCCGTTTTGTTAACTAAAATCTAGTTCAGTGTAGTGTTTATGAAGTTCTAAACACTTTGTCCTAATAAAATATGCCTCTTTTTGTATGTTGGAAATCTAACCTCTAATTAGCAGTCTATTTCATTAGGCAATCCAACGTCCTGTCAAAATTATTTTTCAATATGGCGCTGAGGGCAAACATGGGGTTTATTTTAATTAACTCGCGGAAACGTAGCCAAGGCAACCGAAAAAAAACTCATTTAACGAATGAAAATAAAGGATTGCCGGATGTTTGCCCTCAACGCCCTGTTAAAAGTCACGTGGTTTGGATTGCTTAATTAATCAAGAATATTGAAAAATTATTTACGTGAATTTTTAAATATTTGCTTGGAGCCAGCACCGGCTCCAAGCTAAAAATGCGTACACAAACATTAAAAATGAGAATAAACTTGAAAAACTTAAAATTTAAGGTTATATTAGGTACATCATGCAGATGCAGACTAGTTTACAAGATCAAGGCCGGGTTAATGCTTGATAAAACTCGTAAAAATATTAGTGAGGGCTCATTGAATTCGGAATTACGTCTAGAAACAGTTGCAAAAGTTATAAACAAATGAAGATTGAAAATATAACGAGTTTCGTCTTTTGCAAATAACTCGAAAACTATTAATATTTAAGAAAATTGAAAGAACGATTCTTAAACAGGAATGAATTTCCAATAAAAAAGCCGAACTCCCGAAACTCTATCACTCAACGCTCTGCGTGGCGAACACTAAGCCGTTACGATGCTCTGAAATCGGCCGTAATAAGTAAAAATATTTTTTTATGTCATTAAATATTAATTTAAAATTTTTTAAAAGTTATGGTATTACTTAGACACTAAACGGAATAATATCCCGTTGAAAAAAAGTTGTTTCACCAATTTTTCATAAAATGAGCCTATTGTTAATTAACAAATTTTTTTAGAGTTTACGTTTATATTTCAAGTCGGATAATTGTTAAACAAAAGCCACTAAAATTATTTCGCTTCATGGAGACCTTATAAAATTTTTTTTGCCATTTTGTTATAAAATATTGTGATTAAAAATTAAAAAAAGCTCTTAAAATTTTTGTTTTAATTGTTTATAATGTTTTTCTTTTTTTCATTATTTAAACACATTATTAAGAAAAATATATATTCTTCAAATTTATTATTTGCAATTCTCTATAAGATGAAAAACAGAAAAATTTTTGTTGTTAATTTATTTGCTTATTTAATAAACAATTTGTTATTAACAATCGCCGAATGTTTTTAGACAGAAAAAAAAATAACAAAAACAACCGTATACATAAACATGTAAAAAGAAAAATAAATTTAACACGTTTATGGATACGGTTGTTTTTGTTATTTTTTTTTCTATCTAAAAAGAATATAAACACATTCAGCGATTGTTAATAACAAATTGTTTATTAAATAAACAAATAAATTAACTATTTTTTTTTCTTTTTTCCATCTTGTAGAGAATTGCAAATAATAACGCTTAAGAATAATTTTTTTTCTTAATAATTTGTTTAAATAATGAAACAATGGAACAAAATATTATAAACAATTAAAAAAAATTTTTAAAGAAAATTTTTTAAATTTTTAATCACAATATTTTTAGGCTATTGTCTATGTCCAAAAAAAAGAGGGTAGAAAGGAACTAAAACGTTGAAGGGTTTTTATTGTTTCTTATGTTCAATTGACCTCAAAATATGAGAAAACCGCTGAGTGCTACCATTTAAAGGGATGCGTTTTTGAGATCGAAGTAAAAAGGTCCACTTTTCACATTTTTGAGTTTTACTGGAAAACTATGCATTTTTGCTATAAACACGTCAATAGAAAAGTTGTAGAGAATTAAACTTCCAATCGAAACGGTACCTTCAGAAGTCATTTTTTTTTACAAAAATACGCCCAGAAAACAAAACAAAAAAACGGAAAAATGCATTTTTTTTTTAAATTTTAGCCTGTAACTTTTTTTCAGGTACATTTGGCATAGATATTCTGCATAAAAAAAGCTGACGTTTTACCCGTTAATAATTATTTTAACGGTAAAACGCCACCTTTTTTTTATGGAGTAGTGTCTATGCCTAAATGTACCCGAAAAAAGTTACAGGCTAAAATTTAAAAAATTGCATTTTTTCGTTTTTTTTTTTGTTTTGTTTTCTGGGCGTATTTTTGTAAGAAAAAAATATTTTGACTTCTGAAGGTGCCATTTCGATTGGAAATTTAATTCTCAACAACTTTTCTATTGACGTGTTTATAGGAAAAATGCATAGTTTTCGAGCAAAACTCAAAACAACAATAGGCTCATTTTATGAAAAATCGGTGAAACATTTTTTTTTCCAACGGGATATTGTTCCTTTAAGTGTCTAAATAATACCATAATTTTTTAAAATGTTTAAATTAATATTTAATAACATAAAAAATATTTTTACTTATTACGGCCGGTTTCAGAGCATCGTAACGGCTTAGTGTTCGCCGCGCAAAGCTTCATTTTCAACATTAAATTGAAATTATTAATAATAGACATAGAGTTTTGGGAGTTGAGACTTTTTTATTTGAAATTCATTCCTCTTTAAAAATCCTCCTTTAAATTTTCTTAAATATTAATAGTTTTAGAGTTATTTGCAAAAAACGAAACTCGTTATTTTTTCAATTTTCATTTGTTTATAACTTTTGCAATTGTTAATATGCGGGTTTGAAACTTTTGCACATTTTTCTAGGTGTCATTCCGAATCCAATGAGCCCTCACTCATATTTTCTCGAGCTTTATTAAGCATTAACACGGCTTTGAACTTGTGAACTAGTCTATATATCTCAATGCAGCGGTGGTGTATATTTTGGTGAACAAATGGTCCTAAAAATTGTTAACAAATTTGTTTTTAATAATTCTTATTTTAACTTTTCATAAGATTAATTTAATATAGAATGGATCATACATTTTGTTTTAAGAATGAATTATTTTCTTCTAATTGTTATTATCCATCCATCCATCCAAAAAATGGTTCAATTATTTATTATTTAATTTATCCAATTTTATTTTTTAAACTGTTTATTTTTATTTAGATTAGGAATAGAATAATATTAATGATCTATTTTAATGGAAATGTATCGATCATTTCTTTTAAATGTCATTTTTTTCCATTCAAAATTGAAATTAATTATCCAAAAAAAAATTTGTTGATTAATATATTTCTGTGTACACAATTTTTAAAATATGTATAAAATTATAATAATTTTTATAATAATTTATATGGTCTTAAAAAATAATAAATTAAAATAATTGAAATTTTGTAATTTAAAAAAATAAGTAATGTAAATATTTGTAATTGTCAATTTTTTTGAAATTAAGAAGAAACATTATTTCAATTGTTAATGTGGAAAAAAAATAATTTTCACTATTGCAAATATTCATTTTTGCAAATTTTTATTTCTACATTACGGATTAGTTTATTAATTTAATCGAAAATGCATAAAAAAAACATTTTTTGCAACCTTGGTTAAAATACGCGAATTTCGACTAATTAAAACGATGTTTCAAACAATTATTTCCAATACTCCAATAATTCGTCTGCAAAGTTTTCTCGCAAAAAAAAATTATTTTGTGTACTTTATTTTTAATTTATATCAATAATGTCAAACAAATAATTCTAAATTTAGTAGAAATCAGCAAGTATTGACAGTAATATTAATTTCTTTCATTACAATTCAAAGATTAATTTTAAAAATATTTAGATCGCGTAAACAAAATTCCACGTGTCTAATACCTATAACCAAAATGTACATAAAACGAAGCATGTATAAATATGTAGATTTCGCTCTTATTATACCTGACCACAATTAAAAATTTTGTTAACAATTTGTAGAAGCATATATTCACCAAAACATTCACAACCGCTGCATAAGATATCAGGCATCTGCATCATGTAACCAACATAACCTTAAATTTTAAGTTTTCAAGTTTATTCTCATTTTTAATGTTCGTAAACCCATTTTTAGCTTGGGGCCGGTACTGGCTCTAAGCAAATATTTAAAAATTTGCGTAAATAATTTTTCAATATTGTTGATTAATAGAAATAGACTGCTAATTACAGGTTAGATTTCCAACCTACAAAAAGAGTCCTATTTTATTGGAACAGAGTATTTAGAACTTCATAAACATTACACTGAACTAGATTTTGGTTGAAAATACGGGAACCAGGCAGAAATTTTAATAATAGTTGCGTAATACTCTTAAATCTTAAGAAACACATATTTTTAAGGTTAGTTGTGACATCAAGCGCGGATGCCCTTACTGCCGTCATAAGGTGAAAAGCCGCATCTAGATATATGTCATAAATGAGATTCTAATAATATATGAGCATCCAAGAGATCTGCAGTTAAAAATATTATTAAAAAATTATAAAGTACAAAAACATAAGTGCATAAAAAGCAGCTACATGATTTTCTTAATTACTATTTAATTTACTAGTTGGGAAAAAAAACAAACGCCTTTGTTACTTTCCTCGCCACCGACAATTTACAGATGGGCTATTCTCCTTATGACTTATGACGGCCGTATAGATGTGACGTATGCGCGTCTTGTAGGCAACGCAGCAGCTACGAAATCATTTTATCTTTGTCGTACGCAATCTTTATTTCTTTTCAGTTATCGTGACGTCACAAGAGCAGTGTCTTACGTTTGGAAAAAAATTAAACAGGTAAATAAATTCATACCTGCTCGAAAATGATGGGTAAAAAAAAATTTCAAAAGCAAATGTTCAATATATTAAATGATGAACAGAATGGTGTAAAAAAAAATTCGTTTCACCGTTCAAAGTGGTTTCAATTGAAAATAAAAAAATTGAAATGTTTATAAATTTTTTATTAACAATTTTAAAAAAAATCCATTTCTCTGAAACGAATGTTTATATTTTTCTGAGTAAACAGACATTTTTTTTTTTAAATTTATCAACTTTTCAGCACGCTATGATTTTTTAAAGTTGTACATATCCCTTAATTTCTAACCAGCCTAACTCCGTTAATTTTAGTAATACCAAAAAAAGTCTAGAGATCATTTTTATATAAAATTTCATGCTTTATAATTTTTATTTGAAACTTTTTTTACTAGCTTTTACACATTTTGAGTAATTTTGAAAAAACACTTTATTTTATTTTTTTTCACCCCTTCCCGGGGGTTCAGAAAAAAAATTCTTTCATTATTCGTGTTTTAATACATCAAAGTAACTTATATCAAAAATTCAAGTATTTACCTCAAAATTTTGATTTGCCGACTTATTTAATTGGACTATAAATTAAGAGATATATGAACTTGCAAAATATGAACTTAAAACATTTATTTATCATTACAAATCTTATCATTTAGAATATTAGTTAGCGGAAAGTTTTATTCTTACATACTAGCAAAACCTTGGATACTCCTAATTGATACTGCGGCAAAATAAACATTTTTTTTTGGCTTAATATAATAAAAAAGGAGAATTTTGTTTCAAAACTCGGGTTCCGAGAAGTTGTTGGAATTTCGGTAACCTTTAATTTAAAAAACTCAATTTGAGACCACTGTGTCTCGGGGCAAAATGAGTGTGAGTCGCATCCGTTTATCTTGAATAACCTGAGGTTGGTAACGCTTTCCACAGAATTGTCAACTCTAGGTTGATTGTGATTGGCCTAAAAATTAGTTATTTTTTTGTTTGTTAATTTTTTAAAGTTTTTGTTACTATGTTAAAAGCATTTGTTTGTTTTTGTCGAAAAGTCACCTGACAGTGACAACAATGAGCAACAACAATAATTATAATATAAACTAGAATATTTTCTGATTGATATAGTTACATTTTTATTTTAAGGAAATGAGTGAAACCCCTCCATGCCAAGGTTGCAAATACCCCAAAAGTGCAGGGGTAGCGACTAAACATAACTACCCCCCATTCTCGAGGACGGTCAATACGATGATGATAGTCGTGCGGTCCCTACCCCTCTCGAACTACCCCTAAACGCGAAAACCACCCTTTTTTTCGACTTTTCGGTGTCAGGCATGCGAGGACTTGTTGGATCGGGTTTTTTTTTAGGAAACCCAATATGTCCTGTAAAATTTCGCAACCACACATCCTAACAACCTACGGGGTTGAAACCACCTCCTCCCTCAATACCGAAACATGCAAAAAACATCCAAACGTGCTTAAAATTATTTTCTACACATTTTCAAAGCCGGGGAATACGATGCTGATACTATTTAGCCTCCCACCCCTAACCAACTACCCCGAAGTGCATAAAACCAGCCCCTCTTTCCATTTTTCATCAGGCATGCGAGGACTGGATCGGGTTTTTTTGAAGAAACTCAATATGTCTTGTAAAATTTTGCAGCCGGACATTCTAACGACCCCAGGGGGATTGAAACCACCCCCTCCCTGAATCATGAAGTGTCATGAAGTGTCCTTCAAGGATGGAGAACACGATAGTTTCTCTCTTAGTCCTCAAAAACTAGCTTTGCATGTCTAAAACCATCGGTTTTTCTTATAGTGAGATCACAAGCGCTCATTGGATCAGTTTTCAAGGGAGATAATTTTTTTTATTGCAGCTTAAAAGGAGTTTGATATGGGCTATGCGCATGTTAGGAGGCTAAATAATATTAGCAACTTAGTCCCCGGCCTTGAAAATGTGTAGAAAACAATTTTCAGCACGTTTGGATATTTTTTTGCATGTTTAGGTATTAAGGGAGGGGGTGGATTCAATTCCCTGGGGTCGTTAGAATGTCTGTTTGTGAAATTTGACAAGACATATTGAGTTTCCCCAAAAAAAAAACGATCCAACAAATCTTCGCATGCCTGAAAACGAAAAATGGGAAAAAGTGGTGGTTTTATGCATTTAAGGATAGTTGGTTAGGCTAAATAATATCAGCATCGTATTTCCCGCCCTTGAAAACCTGTGAAAAACAATTTTCAGCACGCTTGGATGTTTTTTGCATGTTCGGTATTGAGGGAGGGGGTGGTTTCAACCCCCGTGTGTCGCTAGGATGTCTGGTTGCAAAATTTTACAGGATATATTGAGTCTCCTCAAAAAAAACCCGATCCAACAAGTCCTCGCCTGCCTGACAACGAAACATCGAACAAAGAGGTGGTTTTTTGCATTTGGGGGTAGTTCGAGGGGGGTAGGGACCGCGCGACTATCACCATCGTATTGGCCGTCTTCGGGCCGTCGGGTAGGTTTCGTATGGACTAGTTGGCAGAGGCCCCAATTTGTCATGATCAGAGCGTTTGCTATTAATTAAAATAGCAAATAATTATAGACACATCATAGAATAAAAAAAACTGATGCAATATCTTGCAGAGACAAAGAAGCTGAACGATTTCTACAATACAAATATATTTTAACATTTGCTTCCTAGCTACGTTAGAAAACTAAGTATGTCTCTCATGCTCCAAAAATTCCAAAATGTCTGCTGCATCATCGCTTATTTCGTCGAAAACTTCCATTTTCAATAATTTATGCAAAAAAATTACTTTGGCTTTTCACCCAACAACTGTCAACAGCAAAGATAATAGTATATTGTGTATTTAGGTGTGAAAGCAATACATTCCCGGACGACGCAACGATTGCATCGAAGTCCGGGAATGTACTTTCACACCGAAGTATACATACTATTTTTTCTGAAATCACAATCAATATTATTATATATTAAGGAATGTGTATTAATGGAAAACATTTCTTCATTACAATCTAAATGCTTACTAATAAATGCAATTTTAATGTGAGTTGGTTTGTCTGCGTGTATTTATTTACTGTCTAAAATATACATAAAAAACGGTACGGGAATTTTACTTTCCCGGCCTAAGCTCGGAATATTAATTTACGTTATAAGTCCGGTAGGTGACTTATAGTACAAGTTGTTTTACAGACGAGGCGACGCAGGAGCCGAGTCCGGAATATAAACGAGTACTGTAATGACACCTACCGGACTTGTACCGTATAATATTTTATTTCATACTGTCTTTATAATCCTTGTCAAAATGAATAAAAAGTTACAATTATTGAAATTTAAAAAATATTAGTTCGTAATCTAACAATCGTATGACCTTAACGATGTTATAGTCATTGTTTTCCCTAGGTAATTATGATTGTCTTTAGCTTGTCACTGTCAAATAAATAAAATCATAATTTTTGCATTGTTTTGTATTATGGAGATTTCGGAAGGAAATGAATCCCGAAAAAATCATCAGATAGATTTCAAAAAGAATATGGATCGTTTTGTCAATGGAAAAAAATAATATAATAGTGTTGCTAGGGAACACATTACAGTATCAGATACTTTAATGTTCGCAGGTAACATATTACTGTAATGTTCGATTTACCGGCCGCAAATGAGTCCGGGAAATAGTTACTTACCGGATAGTATGAAATAAAGTGACATTCCCGTACGGTCTTGTTGATCGTTGCTTGGCAACGGATCTTTTCCGGTCTGTTTTCTGATAGTTTCTTAGCAACGGACTAAAATACTCCAATTGTGCTCTTTTTGATCTGAAATCGCGCCGAAAATGTAGAGATTGCCGATCGTTTTCAGAAAAAATTGGTAGTTTAACCTCGGGCTAACAGAAATAACCGCCACTTTGAAGCTCTTGCTTTGACTTTAGCCCAGGGTTACTTTTAATTCGACTTGATAAACACTTTAGCCTGAAGTTAGCGTCAGCAGGTCCTTAGAGCTTCTTTATAACCCTATTTGGAGTCAGCTCTGCAAAATACATATAAAATGAAATGTCTGGTGATCAGTTAAGAATTATTTTTTTGTGTGTGTGCCGGTGTAATTATTACGTATCCTATATATTTTTCGGAGTTTTTTTAATAACTCTATTATTGCCTTATAAATTAAGGTTCTTTCCAACAATAAAGGCGACCATAAATAAATCTGTCGGAGACATAATGAGACGCTGTTTTTAATTTATCAATACAGGCTACATGTACATTCCATAATCTCCTGACGATGCTGACTATGTTGTGCAAAACATCTCTCACAGTATTTTGATGTCTCTAAAGTCTACTTAAGTCTTGATATCACATATCTTCTTCGGGTTCAATTTTTTAATTACTAACCGATAAGTTCATCATCTGACTAACGTTAATTCCATCAATAATATCAATATTTACAATGAAAATGTATAACTTCGCAGGGGAATAACATAAATCTAAAATATTAATAACTTGCAGTTATGAATGACAACAAGCAATTTATTTCCGAAAATAGGAAACTCGAAACGAGTTATGGGCCGTGATACTTTGGCAGCGCTTTAGTTTTACTGATTATTATGCGATCGGCAGCTAAAATCACGATTGGAAAAATTTTATTTTCATACAGGATGTTCCGTAATGGCGTGCTAATATTTCAGAGTATGATTCTTTAGGTCATTTTATGAATAAAAAATCATATGAACATATGTTCGCAACATGGCACAGTTTGCCGGAATTCGAAAAAGCTGGACATGACTCAAAAAATGGAGTAATGGTTTTGAAAATTTTCACTTGGGGGTTTTTCAGGTTGTTGATTACGAATTTGGTAATAGTTTTTTCAAGAACAATATGGCGGCTCCAATATGGCGACAAACATTTGAGAAAAGTTAGTCATTTCAATTAAAAGTTGAAGATTTTCGGGGGGTTTTAAAGGTCGCTGATTACGAACTTGATAATGCTTTCTCCAAAAACAAAATGGCAGCTCCAATGTGGCCACAAAAATTTGAAGGAAGGTAACCATTTTAATTTAAAATTGATACTCATGGGTTTTAGAAGCCACTGATTACGAATTTGGTAATAGTTTTTTCAAAAGCAAAATGGTGGCTCCAATATGGCGACAAACATTTGAGAAAGGTTAATCAGTTCATTTAGAAATTGGTATTCGGGGGGTTTTCGAGGTCGCTGATTACGAATTTCAATTCAAATTTAAATAATTAAATCAATTAATGAATTTAAATTCAGTTTTACATTCTTTTAGACATTTTATAAATTCCAACCAAAAAATAATAATTTTTCAATAATTATTTTTGACATAACAAAATGCATTAATTACTTCAAATATTGTTTATAACACATACATATTATAAATTGTGTTTAATTAGAATTTTTAAATATGTATTTGCTAAAACATCACTATAAACCAAAGTTAACGTGTCGCTGTATTTTGCACCGTGTCAGAAAAACGAACACAAAAACTAGAGTGGCGCCTAGCGGCGGTCAATTTTTACATATTTTATTACAAGAATGTTCATCGAACAACTGAGAAAAATCCCATTGAACGAGTGTGAACGAATCATTTTCTTGATAAGAAAGAAAATGTTTTCTATATTCTTTGAAAAAACCACCTCCTATTGAATGTTAATAAATTTGAACAAATTAATAATTACGAAATTTCACCTTCGACATTTAATTATATATATCTTGCGGAGGAGAATCCACTTTAATGTATTGTAATGTCACTATTTTCTAAATTTTTACAGCACTTTCTATTGACTACAACAACACGCGTGGAACAAATGGCTCAGTGCGCTTCGTGTCATGGTCACATTCGGAATGAAGTTACAAAGAGCTCAGGGGATGCCGGCTCCTTGAGATCGGCTTATATTATACCTGGGGTCACCTACTAAACGTTCCGGGATAAAAAAGTTCTAAATTCGAAACTCGATTTTTCGATTTTTGGCCGGCTTTTTCGCATTCTGGCCCACTGTGCATGGCGTTGAATTTATTTTTTAAATCGTTATTTTTTAATGTCTTAGTATCTTTGGTATGTGTTAATGGGATATAAATCCACATATTTTATTTAGAAAAGTTATTTTATGGCTCCACCAGTGGCGTTTCTGCAAACTGATTAGCTTGGTCAATTCTAGTAACCCAGTCACTTTATACATAAAAAAGGAAAAACCTCTAAAACATCCAACCTAAGATTTTCCAACGGGCTTCTCTTTATTTTGGCGTCAGAAATAATTTCTCAAAATTCCATAAAGCCAACTGGATGGCTACAATAGTTACAGCAGGTCAAATATCAAGAAAATCGGTTTTTATCAAATATCTCGTAAATTATCGGTTTTACGTAAATTTTGAGTATTATATAATATAGTTCGTGAGATAAATATGCATAAAAACAGGATCTATACAAAATTTACGTAGAACAAACAATTTTCGAGATATTGGTCTGAGAAACTTCGGAGCAAAGTGCATACGCCACTGTTATATACGTAGAGTGTTGTATATAGATAACAAGACCTATGAATACAGAAGAACATCGTTTATGCACATATACCCGAATAATTTCTGTCTGAGATGGCCCTGAAATGAACACTTCTTCATAATAATAATAGTAAGGGCTTTTAGTAGTAACTTTCTAACATTCCATTGCTTTATTTCGAAAAGGAAAAATAAATGCATTTAAAACATTGTAAACAAGACCAGATTTACAGGAAGCATTGGCGGCATTCAAAATAGAAAACTGTTCGAAAAATTTGCTAATAAATAAGCCTGTGCAATTGTCGTCACTTCCACCCACAGCAGCAGCTACTCAACAACATCTATTCAGAGTATATTACCAGGTTCAAACTTGGCTGGGAAAAGATTTAGACCCTCAGCAATGGGGACTTTAAACAATAATTTATTAGAGCCAACAACTACTCTGATTCCTCCTGCACCAGATGAAGTTCTCAATACGATGTCCGAGGATACAACCGTTGAATCTAAATTCAACGATGATGAAGACGAACTCATTTCGTTATTTTCCGCTGAGATGGTTGTTGACGAAGATGAAAATATTGAAGAAGTGGAAATAGAAGGGATAGACGAAGACGAAGAAGAAGTCAGCAAAGACGAACCATAATCAACAAAATTATAATATAACTTGTAACCCATGGATTAGGCCTATAGGGGACACCATGCAAAAAAAACGCGCCTTGCATTCTACCTCAAAGGTGATGCGGAAACGAAGTAGCACAATGTCCAAGTTTTCTCAATAATCTCAAAAACTATTGGTTCTACATAAATTTTGTGTAGGGCCTTTTTTATGCAGATTTATCTTACGACATTTTATAATAACCAAAATTAACGTAAAACCGATGATTTACGAGATATTTGAGAAAAACCGATTTTCTTGACATTTGACCTACTATAACTATTGTAGCCGTCCAGTTGGCTTTATGGACTTTTGAGAAATTATTTTTTGTGACGCCAAAATAAAGAGAATCCCGTTGGAAAATCTTAGGTTGTATTTTTTTAGAGGTCCATGTATAAAGTGACTGGGCTATACATGAAAACGGTCTCTGGACTTTTTCTCGTCAGACACGCACAGTTCTTGATTAAAGCAATTAAATTCAAGTTGCTTCATTTAGCAGTATTGACTAATCGATAGTTTGTGTTTTAATTCTGATGATAAAAGTTGGCAGGTATAGACCAATAGGTGGAAAGAAAACAACTTTCTTGAATTATCGACGTTTCACCAGAATCTATCGGCATCCTCATGGCCATTTATATGAGTTTTTTGCAGGGATAGGTCGAGGAAACTTTCCAAATTTCATAAAGGTCTGTAAAAGTCATGTAAATAATATAATTGTATGCACTTATTTGGTATCACAATGAAGCTTGCATCGTCACGAATCCGATTTCACCACAAAATAGCCTATCAATATACCCAATGGAAAGTTAGAAGGAAAACTTCCTGGAAACTTTCCGTCAGAAAGATAGATATTAGATAGATAGATAGATATTTTCAATTTATTACATTCCACCACTAGTAAAAAAAGTACGAAGAACAATGTCTTTCAAATAAATAAACTTAAAAGGAGAGGTATCGATAAGCTAAGAAAATTGACCCCAATATGACAAAAAATTTAACTATATTTTTTTTATATTTTTCGTTATTTTAGTAAAATATAGGACACTAACTTTACGCTACAATAAATTAAAAGTAAAAATGGCTACGTTTTCTTTACGAGAAAATTCAACAAACTGAGGTCAAAATTGCTTTTTTTGGAAAATTGTACCGTTTTTTTTACTATATCGAGTTTTTTTAGACATGAGCGCATTTTTTTAGCAGTTTAATTCTTGTATTTTTATATTTATTGTCGTCTAAAGAACAACATGTAAAAAAATCACCATGCTAAAAAAATGCGCTCATGTCTAAAAAAACTCGATATAGTAAAAAAAAGGGTACAATTTTCCAAAGAAAGCCATTTTGATCTCAATTTGTCGATTTTTCTCTTGAAGAAAACGTAGTAATTTTTACTTTTAATTTATTGCAGCGTTAAGTTAGTGTCCTGTATTTTACTAAAATAATGAGATATATAAAAAAATATATAGTTAAATTGTTTGTCATATATTGGGGTCAATTTTCTTAGCTTATCGATACCCCTCCTTTGAGAAACAATTTTTATTTAAATTCAAATTTCATTTAAAAATAAAAAAAAAGATCTGTGTTCGGTAACAAATGTTCGAAGTGACTTCCATTTACTTCAATACCGTATGTGGGTCACGCAGAAAAATCGATTGATGAAAAATATAATTACAGGTTTTTATTTAGTTGCAGTGGACGTCACACGGTTCCCATTGTGTTATAATACGAACAGTCAACGTGTTAAACGACCGCCTTATTTTAAATAATAAGTGTTCGTTTTGAAATGATCCGATTGCATTTCTAATTCTCTGCAATAATTCTTCCCGATTATTTATTGCATCTTGATACGCAAGAAATTTCATGTACCTACCCCGATACTCAAAAATCCAATAGATTAAAATTGGGACTCCGCGCAGGCCAAGGCATATTGCTTCCATGACCTATCCAGCGACCAGGAAAATTTTTATTTAAATAATTTCTGACCGGCATAAAAAATTCGGTGGAGCTCCATCTTGCATAAAAAGCATATTTTGTCTTAAACATAGTGGTACATCATTCAAGAACTCGCCTAGCCGAGTTTAGAGAAAATTTAAATATAATGCACCATTTAAAATAGGTGGTAACTCGTACGGTCCAAAAAAATAAATTCAATAATTTTTTTCTCGTCTGTGGCGCATGGGACCCATACGAAATATGGGAAATAACATCTAGGGAAGCACTCCTCTAACGACCCCTAAAAGATTTTGAAAAGCAGTTTGCGAAAAAAAATTTCAAAATTCGGGTGCCCCCCCTGGTCTAGGGACTCCCGTTTAAAATTATTCTTTTTTGTCAGATACATTTTACTTTTCATAAAAATGCAACAATAGGTTTTGGAGTTTATGAAAATATTTTCAATATTATTTGAAATACAATGAACTGAAATTTTGTAATTTACAATTTAACAAATTACAAAATTTCAATTGGTTGTATCTCAGTTAGTAATGAAAATATTTTCATAAACTCCAAAACCTATTGTTGTATTTTTATGAAAAGTAAAATGTATATGACAAAAAAGAATAATTTTAAACGGGAGTCCCTAGACTAGGGGGGGGGGGGCGTTAGAGGAGTGGTTCTCCAGATGTTATTTCCCATATTTCGTATGAGTCCCATGCGCCACAGACGAGCAAAAAATTATTGAAATTTCTCCATCCGCCACTGTATATCTCTGTTTTACTAGGCTCGGCAGAAACGAGCAAACTGTAACCTGACTGGAAGATTGGCCTCCAGCAGATTTTGAACAGGCGTAAAATGGTACGGATAAAGCTGTTCTTAAAGACAAATCCTTGAAATCGATGACTTACTTACTCCATTAGCAGCAGCCACACGCCTCATATTTATTTTTCTGCAACACTGACCAAAATTTCCTCGTTCTGTTCTACACTAATACTTTTTGGGCGTCCCACGGTATCTCGTTTGGGACGAAAGGAACCAGTTTCCCCTTCCGGCTGCCTCTTATTTGGATAAATTTTCAAATATCGACGATGAGCTCAAGGTCCATTAAAATTTTCTTCCGCGTATACGCAAACCATATGACGCATATCTTCGTTTGAAAATAAATTATGCCTTGGCATTTTAAACTTAATTTTGTTAGAAATTTTTTGCAAAACTCAAAATGCTGACAAACAACAAGCAGGTTTGACAGATATTAATTTTAAAAGCATCTCTCATTGTTTTTGTTTTAATCAGTGCCTACTTTGAAAACTTGTACATCCCCAAATCATAATTTCAATTGGTTGCATTGAATACTTTAATATCAAATATCTCTAAAACGGTTACTCGTAGCGACATCTTTCGTAAAAGAGACAGGAAAATGGGAATTTTTATTTTAAATGAATTTAAAAAAAATCGCCAAAAATATATGACAGAAAAGTGGCGACCTCTACAAATAACAACAAAAGCATGAATATATATCTCGCCCCAAAAAATCCCCAATCACCAAATTTTGTTAAAATTTTTCAATGTATATAATTATTTAACACCGTTACTAATATTCATGGACCATTTAACTCATTCTCTGCGTCTATTAGATAAAAGAAATAATTATTATTTCGTTTAGCTCATTCTAACTCAAAAATGGATCTATGAGTTGGTCTCAAATTTTCACCCTGTTATTACTACATATTTATTATTAAAATAAATTATGCCTTGGCAATTATATATTAATTGAAGTCAAATTTTAATGTGTAAAAAATATGATTTTTTCAGGAGCCACAAATTGTGAGAAAGTTGCAGGGGTAAATATAGCAAGAGGAAAACATTGATATCTCTCTAAATAGATACCAAGTATGTTGAGAGGAAATAAAGACAAAGAAAGGAGGTTATCTTTATTATTTGAAACTATTTTCTAGGATTGGCAAAGTTAGCAAACATTGAACAGTGCTAACTGATTTGTCGAATTTCATACAGTTTTTTATTATTAAATAATTTTCTAAAGACTTCAATTTCCCATAGTGCCACTCCCTTCACTGTTGGCAAATTGTTGAAAACAAAAATTAATCCCAAATTTAAAGAATTATAATAATTTGAACAATGAACTAATATTATACACATAGCACTTATTGAATAAAACAACTTGCAACAGGTGAACTTTTGATTTTACCAGCGTTTGGTAATTTACTGGCAATAACATTG
Organism: Rutpela maculata; assembly: GCA_936432065.2. Taxonomy (NCBI): domain Eukaryota; kingdom Metazoa; phylum Arthropoda; class Insecta; order Coleoptera; family Cerambycidae; genus Rutpela; species Rutpela maculata. The sequence goes on from OW386288.2 coordinate 165,842,005, forward strand.
TTAGGCGCAGTGTGTATTTCAACTAGAGATGTTCAATAAGTCTGATATACCGACGATGGCCCTTACCTCAAACTGTACCACAATGTGATTATTTAAGAATACTTCCAGTCGCGCTGATTTTTCCGTAATTTAAATTTTTACTCAACAAAACCTGTTTACATTAGAGACATTACGAAAGTTGTAAGCAAAGCTTACTACTGTTTACAAGTGTTTCCTACGGAGGATTATGTGCGCTCTCTGCTTTCATTTCAGGTTTTATCCCACAGGAACAGGTGGTCACTATGGCTGTGCTTTCAATATAAAGGGATATCTTGGAATAGTTTATGTCTATTAGATGCTGAGATAGCCAATGGCTTTTGTTTAACTACGTACTTCGGCAGAAATAATTGGGTCGCCAACTACGATGGTTGTTACTGATATTAGCATAGTTTGAGGTTATTTACTGAAGTTACTCCGTCTGCAACAGATTTGAGCTAATATTATTACATAGTGGACTTTTGAAATGAATGATATGATCGCGGAAATTCGCATTTTTCCCTAGCAAACCTCAAACATTGTTAAAATAATATTTAAAGTTATTTGCCAAATATAAGGAGCGCTTCATCACTACAAAGTAGCGGCGTACTTGTCGATGTCTGTGTAATAATTTTTTAAAACAGTAATTGGTAAACGGTAAACAGTATTAAAATATTGATTTCATTTTCAGCTAAATCCGAAAAACATCCGTGAAACAGTCGTAATCCGTTTTGTTAGATTCTCTGAGTGTTTCTACATCAGAGTACCAAATTTAATTGCAGTCAAAAGAGACTAACTGAGAAATGTAGATGTTTCCCTATTTTTTTATTAAACTTAGAGATCTTCTTCAACCGCCAGGCAGCATTCAAGATAGCGTACTCTCATAAGAGTAATCAACTCTCATGAAAGAATGGTGGAGAATTCTTCGGAGGTTACCTATAAAGAGATAAACTTTATATGGATTTCGTGACACAACAGTTACAAGTTACGATACAGCAGATTATCTGGCCAGAATCCAGGAGTCCTGTCTCGGTAGAAGAAGAAACAGAAGCTTAGAAGCAGGTAGGTCATGACGGTTCCTGATGATTGAACTATGAAAGAGCATTGGAGATGAAGCAATGGCTGTAAATATATAAAGTTAATACTTTCAGTCGTATCCGTGAAATCAAGGTCAAAGCCGATTGACGTAGCGACGGATTGCTTCCAAATAAGGATTTGTACTCCATTGAATAGAAAGCCAATCTATTATTCGTTAAATGTTGGAGGGCATTTAAAGAGGGAGCCTGCTATTATTACTTGTTTTTTCATGATACATCCCTGGACAATGTTTTGGGTTAGAATTTAATAAGGAACTTTTAAATCATTTTTAAAGTTTTTTGTTCTAATCTAAATCTCATATTTCTCATACTATTTGCGATAATTAATTACATTTAATCTGGATTTAGTTCGTTCATTTCGCTTCTGGTATTTTTTTCTGTTACTAGAAACTACGTCTTTAAACAATAAACACTAAAGTTGTCACAACTGGAATCCAATCCAGAACACTTAAAAGAATTCAACACAATTAAGTGATTTTAAATCACTTGTAATTAAGTGAATCCCCAAAACAAATTTCGCAACAACTTTAAGTAGTTCTTTGCTTTAAATAATTTCCATCTAATTTAAGCTAGTAAAGTGCATTTTACTTGCATTTCCGCCAAACACTTTTCAAATAAGTTTCTAGTTGAATGCAATTATGAAAGAACCTTTTTACTTTATGTTTTAAAACACTTTAGGAAAGTATTTTGTTTTGGTCTTCAATTACTTCAATTACAGAGCCTCTGTCCGGCACTGGTACCTATTAGTGTCTTATTTTTCCGACTTGGTAAAGATACAAGGGGTAGAAAAGGTGGGTAAAATTCTTTCTCGCTTTCATAAACTTTTTTCTTGATTACTTCCACATCCAGTGGAAGTATAGTAACGCAAAAAAGAAATTTTGAAAATTTGTATTGTTCAAATAGGATTAGAATGTCATGAAACGTCGAGATTTTAAGTTTGATCAAAAAAAATTTTTTGTCTGTTGGTCGATCTGTCTAACTTTTTTGAGCGCACGTTTACTCTGGAACCGTATGTATTTTAACGAGATCTGGAACTAGATTATATCTTGATCTTATTTTGTTGAAGGGTTGGGTGATAAATTGGGGTAAATGGGGGTAAATAGGTAAATCAAGCAATAAGAGTCCGTTAAATTGATATTTAGTATACCTATATAAAAGAAGTTAGTCTCCAAAAATTTTTTGGCTTAGCCATTCCCATTACTACCCCCACCCCATTAATAAAGGGGGTGAAAAAATAAAATTGTACATTAGCGTGTATACAAGAACCCAAGCTTCAAAAACTTTTTTTACTTCATCCATCCCCACTACCACTACCGACGTGGCATATCGTTTTATAGGTTTTTGGGATAGACGATTTCAAATATTATGTTATTAAAGTTCCATAAACAATAATTTCCACATAGTAAAGTGTAAATATAGTATCAACATTTTTTTCGTTGTAAGAGAGAACGGATAAAAAATCTATATGTGGAATTTTAAGATTTATAAACACCCTACAGCTTGCATTGTAATTCGAGTCCTATGAACAAATGAACATCAGCGTGCCTGCCTTTCAAGATTATTTTAGAAGGTTGCTAAATTGACACTAATATTTCAAGGATAGATGAGGAGATAACGTCAGAGACGCGTCATCGCGTGTGTGTATCTAACTTATACTATTTCAAATTAGAATACCGTGCAACGTGCAACCTGTACAGTGATTATAGATCTTCTATTATTTTCTTGATTCTATAATAAGTGGGTTACTTCGAGTAGGATGGTTACGCAGTGGCTTTTCTCGAGTACTATAGATGCGCAGTGGGTCACCTCAAGTAATATGGATGCGCAGTGGATTACTTCAGGTAGTATGAATGCGCAGTGGGTTTTCTCGAGAATTATGGATGTGTAGTGGCATTCCTCGAGTAAACTGGATGCACAGTGGGTTACCTCGAGTAGTATGGATGCGTAGTAGGTTTCCTCGAAGAAAATGCTTGAAGTAGAAGCTTTACTTCTATCGTGTAGTCCACAGCACACAATGTTTTTTACATCTTTGTCATGTCATTTTCTGCGTATTACTTGCACATGGAAGTATACTAACAGAAAAAATTTTTTGAAAATTTTCATTATTCAGATAGGCCTAGAATGTCATGAAACGTCGAGATTTTAAGTTTGAGCAAAAAAAATTTCTTTCTGTCGCGTCGGTCTGTCTGTTAGTCTTGTAGCTTTTTGGTGCTCACGACTACTCTGGAACCGTCTTTAACTATTTTTTGAGGTTATCTTGAATACATGAGCCAATCGACCAATTCTGACCAGGATTCAGATTCAGCGCGTGAAAATGCATGGAAAGATACTAGTGTAGTGCCCAGGCCAAAATTTTTTTGTGGGGCTGTGTTATTTATATATACAATTTTTTTTTTGTTGTGAGAGACTTGGGTAGAAAATCTGGATGTGGAAGTAGTGATTCCTTGGACAACGGTTGTTTTAATATGATTTATTTAACTAAAAGAACTTGTTAACTAGATATACCAGCCAAATCACAGTTCATATTATCAATAAACGCGTGTAGATAAAATTTTAGAAAAATATGCTTTTTATGGATGTTAACAACCACAGAAAATGCCAATTCAAAATATTTGTTTAAACGGCCAAAAAACATAAATTGTTTAAATCCTTGCAGCCTCATAAATTTATTAATTAATTAATTAATTCAAATTTTTGTAGTGAAGAATAGCAAAAATATTAAATTTTTCTATACTTGAGTGAATCAATTTAAAACTGTATACGTGACAAAAATCTATGTTGCAAAATCATAATGTCTAGACATCTTTTTTTGAAACTATTGACACTACACTTCCCAATGCACATCTGCAAAGGTTCAAAGTAAAAGTTTTACAATGAAATTACAAAACACTGTAATTTAATTGACAATTATTAAAGTCGCATTAAATACCTGAATTTTGCAGGATAAAACGTAGACTTTGTATTTACTTACCATATTCGAAAACAATACCATTTTCCTTTGTGTGCATTGTTAGATAATTAATTTTAAAACTAACATTGTTAAAGGTAAAAATGCTGGAAGATTAATAAAACATTGTATATAAAATTTAATCGTTGAGCTTTAATTTTTTGCCAAAGCAAGCCGTAAAGAGTTTCCTTTGTTTCGTGGAAATTGAATTCCTCGTTTTCTTTCTGAAAGTAATTTGACTACAAGCGAAAAGTATTTTATTACGTTAAAAGCCTTAGGATTCGTTATTTGTGGCGTTCCGAATTTCTCTCTAAACAGCTCAAGTTGATCAAGGAGAGAGAGAGCTATCATCGCACTCCCAAACTAATATTGACAATACATTATATTAGATTGGACTCTATTTTTTATACGGTGTGTCTCAATTGCTTTCCGATACTTTGCCAAGGTTGAGAGATGTAGGCGATATCATCCACTCAAGAAAAAATGGGCTAAACAATAAATAAACCGAAATAATAATAATATACATTTATTTTACTCAAAAGTAAAAATAGTACAAATTACTAAAGAGTTCTTGTATTTGGAAAAATGTAAATCGCTGATACAAAAGGAAATTACAAAAGAAATTAATTGTTTTTTTTTTTAATTTAACTTCAAAAACCGCTGCCCAAGGAATCACTACTTCCACATCCAGATTCTCTATCCAAGTCACTCACATCGAAAAAACTTTGTATGTGGAAATAATTGTTTATGAAACTTTAATAATATAATATTTGAAATATTCTACCCCAAAAACACATAAAACGATACCTCACATCAGTAGTGGGGTGGGGGTGGTGATAGGGAGGTGGCAGTGGGGGTGGATGAAGTAAAAAAATATTTTGAGGTTTCTGGTTCTCGTACATACACTAAATCACATTTTTTTTAATCCCCTTTAATAATGGGGTGGGGTGGTAATGGGGTGGCTAATGCCAACAATTTTTTTGAGACCTTAGCTTCTCTTGTATATACTAAATACCAATTTTATGGACTCTTACCTGCTTGATTTACCCATTTACACCAAATTTACCCCATTTATCCCCCAACCCTTCGACAGAACAAGATGAAAATATAATCTTGTTCCAGATCTCGTTAAAGTACATACGTGTACCAAGTTTCAAGTCAATATCTTAAACTGCTCCAGAGTAAACGTGCGCACAAAAAAGTTAGACAGATAGACAGACAGACCGACAGACCCACAGACAGACAGAATATTGTTTTCAATCAAACTTAAAATCTCGACGTTTCATGACATTTTAAGCCTATTTAAACAATAAAAAAATTTTAAATTTTTTTCTTATTTCCCCCTTTTTCGAGGGCTCTGAACACGAATAATAGGATGAAAAAAGTTTTTAGTTATTTTGCTCGTAAAGTAAATTTCAGTAACATTTTAGATTTCAGTAATATTTGTATATTTTGTGTATCGTTACTTCACTAACTGAATAGTTTTGCCTTATTTTACAAATAGATTTCAATAATTTTAAGCCATTTATGTTTTACCGTACCTGTTTGTTATTTTCTATTATAAAAATGTAAATTTGGACTGTAATCTCTACAATACACAATTGGTAAATTGGAAATTAACTTACCCAAAATCCTATCCAGTGTTGCACTTCACAATTATTAGATATAAGGGCTATGGGAAGGGTTAAAAGGATAATATGAATTTCTATCTAATAATCAATTAATTTCCAAAATACTGTCTCGAGTTAGGTTCTATCCAGCGCGGCGATGTAACTATCAACTAAAGGCCACTGTAAAGGTGAGGTATTAGGCTGTTGTATCAAAACAATAGTACCAATTTTAATTGGATTAGAAGGAGTATTCCAGCGTTCGCGTGCCTGCAATGTGTGCAAATATTCTAAATGCCATCGCTTCCAGTAATCCTGAACCATACGATCTATCATTTGATACCGATCTAAACGATTTAATTTTTCATTAGTAAGATCAGGAGCTGGCAATCTATTAAGCGGAGTAAGCGTTAAAAAATGCGCCGGTGTGAGTGCTAGAGATTCAGCGGGATCAGAACTTAAGACACACAACGGACGTGAATTAAGTAAAGCTTCGATTTGTATTAACAACGTGTTCATTTCTTCATATGACAACAACTGATTACCTACTACTTTGTATAAATGTGATTTAACCGATTTTACATTACTTTCCCATAAAGATCGAAAATGTGGTGCGGCCGGCGGATTGAATTTCCATTCAATTCCTCTATTAGCTAATTCACTGGAGATAGTTTCTACAAATTCTTTCGACTCAACTAAACCATAAATTTCATCTACAACATTTTTAGCGCCAATGAAATTTGATCCGCAATCGGAATACATTACCGAACAAAGGCCCCTACGCGCTAGGAAACGTTTGAAAGCTTGTAAAAAATTAGCAGTTGACAAATCAGAGACGAGTTCTAAATGTATTGCTTTAGTGCTAAGACAGACGAACAGACAAATATATGCCTATTGAGAGTGTACGCCCCTTCTGTGGTTAAGTACAATATAAAGCGGGCCAGCGAAATCCACTCCGGTGTGCAAAAAAACTTTAGCTTGTTGAACCCGACAAGGCGGAAGATTTCCCATCAATGGAGATTGTGGTTGAGGTCGGGCCTTAAAACAAATATTACATTTATGTATTCGATTTCGCACTACTCCACGCGCTGCTAAAATCCAAAATCGTTGTCTTAATAGTGACAAAACTAAATTAGGACCTGTATGAAGGTTGTGGTAATGATAATGATCTATCAATAAATCTACTAAATTATCCTTTTTAGGAAGTAAAATCGGGTGTTGGCTATCAAAATCTAAACTTGAATTTACTAAGCGTCCGCCTACTCTAAGAATACCATCTTTTAAAAATGGCCTAAGTTTACGTAAAGATGAACATAATATTTCTTTATTTTTTATCAACGAAATTTCTCGAGAAAAATGAATATTTTGAACAATTTTTATCAAAGTATACTCGGCAGTCTCTAGATCTGTAGCAGATATATATTTTCGACGTGGTAATTTTTTAATAAAACGTAAAACGTAAACTGTGCAACGAAGTAATTTCAACCAAGATGAACAACGTTCTATTAAAGAACTCAAAGGATGAACCAAATCATTAGTGACCACCAATGTTACCAATTTTTGTTCCAGTAGAGTACAATCCTCCTCGTTAAAAGATTTAATGGGCCAATAAGACTCATCAGACCTCAACCAGCTAGGTCCAGTAGTCCATTCTTTAGTGGCCATAAAACGTGAGGGTGTTAACCCTCGAGAGAGACAATCCGAAATATTATCTTTTCCATTTATGTGAAACCAATTTTTTGAAGGCACTAATTCTTGTATCTTTGATACACGATTTGCCACAAATGTTTTCCATCTATGCGGAGATGAATTTATCCAAGTAAGAACTACTGTCGAATCGGAGAAAGCAAAAATTCTATCTATTTTTAAACGCGATTTAAATGTTTCTACTACGAAATTTATAAGTTTGGACAACAAATGTGCGGCACAAAGTTCAAGTCTAGGTATTGAAAGAGTTTTCAAAGGTGAAATTTTAGTTTTTGCACATATCAAATTAGTTTGGACTTGAGCATCAGTTACTGTCCGTAAATAAACAACAGAGCCAAATGAAGTTTCACAAGCATCGGCAAATCCGATTAATATAGCGCTAGAATTTTCAAAAACTCCTATATGACGTGGAATTTGAAATTCACTTAAAAGCGGTAATTCATTTTTAAAATCTATCCACTGTTTTACAAAACTATCGGGGGGAACTTCATCCCAGTCTAAGTGATAAGTCCACAATTGTTTAATGAACAATTTAACTACTAAGATAACTGGAGCCATTAAACCTAAGGGATCAAAAAAGCGAGCTACTACCGAAAGAATATTTCGTTTGGTACATTCACGAGACTCCGAATGTATTTTAAAAATAAAAATATCTAAATTAGGTTGCCACTGTAGGCCTAAAACTTTTAAATAATCAGTCTCAAAATTAACCACATTAACCGTACGGTTTTCAATCGGTATTTCTTCTAAAAGTTCTTTAGCGTTAACCGACCACTTTACTAAATCAAAACCCACCAGACTTAAATAATTGAATTAATTGTTTATACAAGGATTTTGCCTCATTAATGTTTGAACTACTAGAAACAAGATCGTCCATATACATGTCTCTAAAAACTACTTTTGATGCTAATGGATATGATTTTGCTTCATCTATAGCTAACTGACGTATAGTTCTCAAAGCTAAAAAGGGAGACGACTTTACTCCGAATGAAACAGTGTTTAATTCATAGGTAGAAATCGGCTCATTAGACGAAAATCTCCATAATATACGTTGAAAACATCTATGTTCCGGACGCAAAACTATTTGTGTATACATTTGACGTATATCTGCGGTAAAAGCTATTTCACACAACCGAAAATTAAGAAACATACTCAAAACGTCGGATTGTAATTTAGGTCCAGTGTACAATAAATCATTTAAAGAATATGAACTATCTGTTTTTGCACTAGCGTCGAATACAACTCTTAAAGGTGTACTTGAACTTTCTAATTTAAAAATACCATGATGTGGTATATAATATGAAGGAGAAATAAAATTCTCAGATATTTTCGACATATGCCCTGTACTATATAATCAGTTATAACTTCCGAATATTGATTTTTATAATCATCAAAAAGTTTAAATTTTTTCGCTAACGACATAAATCTTCTAAATGCAACCGAATATGAGTCGCCTAGATTAGATGAACTACTTTTAAAAGGCAATGCTACACTATACCGACCAGAAGGGTCGCGTTTATAAGTAGATTTAAAAATATTTTCACATTCTAAATCGTCTGGATTTTGAAATGTTTGAAGTGGGATTTCCTCAATTTCCCAAAATTTACTAACTAATTTTTCAAGTGGAGGATCTATAATTGTACAAAAATTTTGTTGAATTTCACTGTTTGAAATAACAGGTGCTGTGCCCATTAAAACAAACTAGTTTCAACAGCTACAGGCAAATTCGGAGGTCCGACTATACGCGTTTGTCCTAGTAAATGTGGGAATAAATCCGCACCTATAATGCCATCAATCTCTCCTGGGATATGAAAAGTACTATCCGCTAACGGAATATTATTAATATAATTAAGTGAATTAGTTTCAACTATAGAAAATGGTAACTTTTCGGCTATACTATCTACTACTAATGTATCTAGTGGATATCGTTTGTTTGGGTCAAAACAAGAAGTAATAATTATATTAATACGACCCTGAGTTAAACACGATGCTACGCCAATGCCTCGCACTATCGAATGCATTTTCAAAATGGGTAGCCTCAAACGCCGGCAACATTTAACCGTAATAAAATGCGATTGACTGGCAGAATCTAACAAAAATCTAGCTTTATGTATTTCACCATTTTGATCTAATATATTAACAATAGCGGTGGATAATAACACAGTTTTATTAAAACTAAATGTTGGTTTAATAGCAGTAGAACAAATGCTCATCAATGATGTAGGATTTAAATTAGAATTATCAAAATATTTATTAGATGTCGATGTCGCGGCCGCCTGGTTATGAGAATTAAGATTTGCGGTGACCCCACTACACGATGGCATATCTATACTATCAACTACAGTTTCGCACGCAGGCTGCGCATCGGAGTAATTATCGCGAAACGATTTACCAAAATGTAACAACGAATGATGTCTAAGTTGACAGAATTTACAATTCATTTTACTTTTACATCCTAAAATTTTATGAAAACCTAAGCAATTTAAACACAAATTTCTATTTTTCACTATTTTATAACGTTCGTTAGGAGAAAGATCTAGAAATTTAGAACAACTAGAAATTAAATGTGTATTAGCGTTACACATCGGACATTTTGTTTGATTGTAATTATGATTAGTAACAAAACTATGCGTAATTTTAGGTTTACTACTATTACTTACATTACCACTCCTAGGGTTACTACTATTGTTTAAGACGGGCTTACTAAAGGAACAACTGCGTGAATGAATTTTTGTTTGTTCTTTAACAAAATCAACAATTTTCTGATAAGACGGTATGGCTGAATCTCTATGGCAATTTTCAAATAAACGATTAGTTTCCGGATCAAGTTTTTTCAAAGCTAAATATGACAAAGTGAAATCAAATAAATCTGTAATTTCTAATTTTTTAAGAGCTCTTGTGGCACTATCAAATTTTTCTAAAAAGTTATTTAAACTATTAGCAGAGGCTACTTGGGCTGGTTTCAGTTCAAATATTTGATCTAAATAAGTGTTTGCTAATAAACGTTTATCCTGAAATTTGTCTACTAAGGCCTGCCAGATAATATTATAATTATCACCTACAGGTGGAACTCCAGAACAGACAGTTAAAGCTTTGCCACTTAATTTCCCAATTAAATAATGTACCCTATCTACGTCATTTAAATCTTTATTATCATGAATACATTCATAAAATGTTGGCCAGTCCTTAGGATTTCCTGAAAACCCCGGCAATTCTAGTTTTGGTAACTTAGGTATATTCTTAGGTATGCTAGAACGTTCACTATTACTGACGCCATGTTTTATTTCTGGTTTTTCAAGAGCCTTTTCTGCTATAGATAGAATATTACAATATGGTAAATTGGAAATTAACTTACCCAAAATCCTATCCAGTGTTGCACTTCACAATTATTAGATATAAGGGCTATGGGAAGGGTTAAAAGGATAATATGAATTTCTATCTAATAATCAATTAATTTCCAAAATACTGTCTCGAGTTAGGTTCTATCCAGCGCGGCGATGTAACTATCAACTATCTCGTTTAAAACCTATCTATCTATATCGTCTACAAAAACCAACCAACAACTATGTTTTGCATCGAAAAAAGATGGAGCAATTTAAATACTTAAATCCTATATCTAGGGACACCTATTGATAGGAAGATTAATTAAATTTAATTTTGATTTGAAATTACTATTTTAATATTCAATATCAACCATTACCTTAGGTCACATGAAGTTATTTTTTTTTGTCACTCTTCCTGTATTTGACCTTTACGTATATGTATTGAGAGATTATTACTTTGTAAGATATTTTGCGTATATTAGGTTAAAGTTGGGGGCTATCAGATATCCGGTGTGAGCCACACTTATTAGCTCACTTATTAGGTTATATTGTCATTGTGTGATATATCGTGACTACTTAATTGTGTAATATTGTGTACTACATACCAAGCTATTGAAATTGTCATTAAATGTTTGATTAGAACGACGTGGTCTTTTTATATTTGACCACCTGCACCACCCCAAATTGTCTAAACCACTCCCAAGGACCCAACTAGTCGGCCGTGTGAGGCCATTTCCTCACCAGTGTATTGCAGAGGGGGTACTGCACGTAAAACATTAAAATTTTGTTCAGGGCACAGGGTGACTACCCTTCCCTGCGTTCGAGGTTTAGCAGCCTTTGGGGCCCCCTTTCACAAGTGGGCCTAGGCCCTGCAAAATTTTAACGTAAAATTTTCTGTTCTCTTCTAATCTTTCATTAGATTTTACTAGAAATATAGTACAAGAAAGTTACAAAATATGTAGAAAATAAATTAGTATTTTTGCTAAACATCTTTGATCAATCGGTATTTTTCTGCTGAAAACATAGCAAATCTCGATGGATTTATATACGAAGCACTTATACTTATCTATCGAGATTTGCTAAGTCTCCAGTAAAAAATACCGATTAATCGAATATTATGAGCAATAATCCTGATTTTTTTCTGTAAAATAGGCTATACCTTACTTGAACAACAAGATTTTACATAGGAAATTTTACTTTTCGTATTTGAGAATCTTGAACATAAGGAACGAGATTGCCAGGAATGTTGGATTCACTTTGCCGTGAACAGGTGAACTAACAGATTCGACACGTCGTAGCTCCAAAACCAAAATTATGCTCAACTGGAAATTATGCCTACTTTATAGTATCACCATAAGCTACCATCTAGACCACTTTTGAATCGAATTTATGAGGTCCCCAAAGGAGGCGAAATTTTGGGTCACTCTTTCAAAAAATATTTATACAAAACTTCCCCTTAAACATTTTCCCTTTCGGGCGACCACTAACCACCTTGTGTATTAATTCTCTAGAAGTATATCATTCAGTTCGAGCACGGTAGGCAGCTATCACCTGAAGATGGCAGATGTGAATCTGCCGAAACATCGTTTGTACAACCTCGGCCGTTATAGAAATTGTAGTCCCATGTGGTTGGTAGGCCCCTAAAAGGCCGAGGTTGTCTAAACAACGTTTCGGCATAATCACAACTAATATCTTCAGGTTTTCGTTGAGAGTTGCCTACTGTTGCTTATTGTCTAGTTCAAGTACAACTAAAAAAAATATATTTATTTTCAAAAAACTGATAAAAGTGTGCAACAATTATATAAAATCTTGAATAAACCGGTGAACATATTGTAAACTATTCGTGAACTAGAAGATATGGTTTGTTGTCATTTAAAATCTAGGTGAACTCGTTTGAATATATAATTTATTACGACTTTCTCGTGTAAATAATAAGAATTTTAATTCAAAACCTTATAAGTATTCATCTCAAAGGAGAAAGGATACATTGGGTATGGTGTGATTATTAAAAAATAACGTTATTAATGATTTCCTTCGCGACCGTAAATCCTGATGTATATATTAGCCCAGCATCTAGTTTTACGATGCTAAGAGCAATACCATGTTGCCTTAATGTATTTTTAATTTCGTTGAGCATTTTTCCAATTATTAATAACAACTCCCAAACATTATTCATCTTTCCTGAAAAATTATTCCGTTCGAAGTTCTGCCATTTTCTGGTTTAAGTAGAGAGAACAATTGTTCTCTCATGTAATGAGATGTAACAGGATGACAATTTGTGACCTAGTATGACAGGAATCATTCATGTATAAGCTGAAAGAACGGCAATTGTATATACCGTTCCAGATAACTTGAATATACATAGTTAAAATAAGCATACATTGGGATGGTTGCTCCTGGGAATATGTACAATATTTTATAAATTTAAAAGTGAGGAAGTGTATGCTCTCAGCAAGTAACGACCTCGTATGTGGCACACTGGGATCAAAAAAATAGAAATCACAATGTCGAATAAAAAACTATCAATTTGTCTTTCAACTGCTAAAACATAGGCAAAGTTATTTGGTTAACTTGACCACAACGAATAAACAAGAGATGTGGTGCTCCATATATTGTTTTTTTAATTTAATTTGTACGCAGGTTATAGTCATAACGAAAAGTTACATAATGGTGTGATCTAAATTGAACAATAAAAAGGAATGATGTTTATAATCGGATTAACGTACTGTAGCATGTGTTTATTAGATTTAAAATGGAATAAAATAAAATAATTTGCCAAAAAATACTATTAAGTGTTTTAACTTTTAACATATATGTTTTCCGGTTATATGTCATAATTAATATTGAATTATAAGAAAAGCAATATGCACATTATGTACAATACGTTTGTCAGCAAAAATCTTAGGTTCTTATGCCTTAGGTGTTTGTACACATACTAAACCACAATTTTTTTTCACCCCCTTTAATAACGGAGTTGTGATGGTAAAGGGCTAATACCAAACATTTTTTTAAGATCTTAGCTTTTCTTATACTAAATACCAATTTTATGGATTCTTGCTTGATTTACTCCCATTTACCCCAATTTACCTCCTAATCCTTCAGCGGAATAAGATTGATTATTTCAAGTCAATATATTAAACAGTTTCAGAGTAACCGTGCGCACAAAAAAAAATGTACAAACAGAATGACAAACAGACAGACAGTTTTTTTGCTCAAACTTAAAATCTCGACGTTTTGTGACATTCTAAGCCTATCTGAATAATAAAAATTTTCAATTTTTTTTTTGCGTTACTATACTTCCATTCGATGTGGAAGTAAAAAGGAGTAAGCACGTTGTACTTTAACTATGCCCGTAAAAGTGGAAGTAAGTCTTGCTTTCACTTTTACAAGCTCCTTTAACTTCTGATTTTGTGTTACTAATATGTGACAAAGTCTGGTGTAAGTTATTATTAGAACGTGTTGCAGTTACATCATCAGAGCACAAATTTAGTGGTAAAGTGAGGTAATTTAGGTAAATTAGAAAGAGTATGGGACCCAATACTGAAACTTGAAGAACACCGCTTTTTTGACTAATGCTTTTTGAGTACGTTTCATTATAGTACCAGACTTGCTGCCTTATTTAATTGATTTTGTTTTCGTTTATTGGTTTAACTAGTGAAAGTTTTCTAATTAAGTAAAGTTTAGTTAGTATGTTTTTCAATATTAATATTATTGTGAATACTTTGATCACATCCTTAATGTAATAGCTTTGAAACCATGTAAACAAAGTAAAACTGTGACGTCAGTTCAGAGGTAGCACACAATGCTCGATATATTGGACCTACTACAATATGGGGGAGTCGGTGTAAAAATTTTAATTATATTAAAAGTTGAAAGAGGCATAATGTCACTAAAAACGTTTTTCCGTTTTTTTACTTGTAAAAAATAGTCACAAAACGAGTGTATATATAATTCCGATACATTCTTTAGTGACTTAAGATAAGAGGTTTTTTCCCTTGTCAAGATTTTAATCATTTTTCACACTACCTAATCTTACAAAATGCCAAACTCTAGTGTGGAGAATCTAATTGGCGTGCAGTATATCTGGCCAACTTTCGACTATACATATTAATGTATCACCTTCGTGACATTTCACTTATAATTTAATGTATATCTTTTACAAAAAACTCACGTTTCGTCACTGATTATTTCACGCAGAATAGTATTCCGAGGATGTAAGCGTCATGGCCATTACGTACCCTAATTTTTATTTTGTTTTCTTAACAAAATAAGCCAACATTTTTTGATTAATTTTTTCGCCTTCTAATTCATTTCAGAATAAGTTGTACATAATACACGAACAAATATATGATAAAGTTAAAATTTATTACTTAAATGTATTATTAACGTTTTTGCCATGGAAAAAATTTCTCAGTGGAATCATAATACACGCAACTGGATGATTCATTTGCCATAGAATTTTTGTCGTTTATTTATTTATTTACTTATTTATTTATCCATTTCATATGTTTTTTAAATACATTTATATGTTTTAATCTACGTCTCCTGATTATATGCAGTGTGAAAGCCAATGCCAGTTTTTAAATTTAAAAATTGAAAACAAAAAATGCGGACTCACCTTTTTTCGTCCATTCGCGACTTCCACAAAGTTGTTCTTTTACTTCCACATCCAGTGGAAACGTAGTAACGAAAAAAAAAATTAAAATTTTTTATTGCTCAAATAAGCTCAGAATGTCATGAAACGTCGAAATTTTAATTTTGAGCAGAATAAAAGAAATTCTGTCAGTCTGTAGGTTTGTCCGTCTGCAACTTTCTTCATGCGCAAGATTACTCTAGAACCATTTAAGATATTGACTTGAAATTTAGTACATTTATGTATTTTAACGAGATTCTGGAACTAGATTATATTTTATCTTATTCCGTCGACGTGTTGGAGGGTAAATTGGAATAAATGAGAGTAAACAGGTAAATCAAGCAAGCTAAGGTCTCAAAAAATGTTTTGGCATTAGCCACCCTTATTACCACCTCTACCCATTATTGAAGGGGTTGAAAAAAAAATAATGATTTAATGTGTGTACAAGAACCAAACGCCTCAAAAAAAAATGTTTTCTTACTTTTGTTTTATTTTATAAAAATAACTTATCTCCTATAATATCATCAAACATGGTGTGCCTGAGTAATCTGTACTGGGGCCTCGCTATTTAATATTTATATCAATGATTTTATTGGTTTTACGTCACCTATAAAAAGTGCTGATAATACAAGTTTTTCTGAAGGTGGAACTTTAATTTAGCGGATTTTACAGTAATTTAATCTATAGGTCTTATCAAATATATTTAAAAATAGATCTGAACTTGGGTTTAGTGACAATAAAGTTACATTACTTGAAACTAAGACTCAAAAGCTTTTATTTAATAATAATAACAAATTGTCTAAGTGAGAAACTCTTACATTATTGGCGATAGTCAAATAAAAATTTACAGTAGTCATAGAGTTTTCTCCATAATACAAATACAGAATAGTCACTAACATTTTTAGGCAACAGAAAAGGTGGTTAAAGATTTAGTTATGTAATTCTGCTCAACCTTGTCGACCTTTATTTAAAAAACGGAGTAGTATGTCTTTGCCTCCTCTTTATATTTATTTTAGTTTATTAGAAATTCACATGAGTGAAGAGATGGTTCTTATTATGTCTTATATGTATGCTCTCCTGCTACTTTATGCATATTTTGGATTATTGTTGATGCATTTCGATAAACACTCTCCTTCACGTATTCCCATGAAATGAACGTACTTTTGAAAGAATTGGAGGACCAGCGGACCATTCGCTAGTATAGTTTCTCTTAATATTTTTAGGGTCGATAATATTGAGGTGGTTCCTTACGACTGCTAAAAAATGTGAATGAGTACGATTTTGCTAAAGTCACATCCTATTTTGGACGATTTGGGGAAAATTTATCAGACAGTTTTTTAAAAACAAAGATACATATTTTCACTCAAATGAACGCGGCCCTGTTGCAAGTTCTCTAATTATTACTCTCCAAATGTGGAAGTTCTGTGCTGTTACAATTTTTTCTAAAAAATGCAGTTTTTCCACTAAGTGTAATAAATACAGTTCTATGAAAAGTTGGCTCATTAGTGAACAAAACTTTGTTGAAGAAAGTAGCATCTCTTGTTGCGTTTTCTTCCAATTGTAAATGATTTTTAAAATCGTCATTACTTAATGCCTGCTGCATTTTAATGTGATACGCAAAATAATTTTTTTTCAAGGTTAGACTAATAAAATGTTGAATTATTTCTACTAACGAAGTCACTTCTCTCTGACTAATATGGATACCAAAAACCCCAAGTAATTCAAAATTGACAGAAACGAAACCTGATGACATAGTTGTAAAAAATGTTGGTTAGTGAAAGTCGACTTATGCTGTACGAGTTTTTACTATTACAGTAGTACCGCGAAAATCCGGATCAATTAAAACCAGACTAATCCGGATTATTATTTGATAAATTATCCGGATTATCAAGACATTTTAAATTCCGTTTTTAAAATTACAAAAAATAAATAAAAGGCTGTATTTATAAAAAGTAAAGTAAGCAGTGTATTTACATAAAAAACAAGACAAATAAAAAAGGGAATCCTATACCACGAAAACGATATATGTATTAAAAACAACTACATATGTACTTAATTAACATTTTCTTCACTTTCTTCTACATTAGTTTGGAATTTTGTGCACCCTCATTTACAATTTTCGGCACCTATTGCGATTTTACTCTGATGACTCATATGTTGATTGTTTTTCAAAAGCAATTTCCTTGAGATTTTGTACGGTCGTAATATCTTTTAAAGGGCTCTGTAGCTCACTGTAAAGCAAGACTTAAGCTTTTGACAGCATCTTCATTTTTAATTCTGACCGGAGTGGCAATTTCCATCACATCATCATCAGAGTCAACACTATCATTTGCATGAATTACATTTTCTTGCTCTTGTTTTATGGAAAAAGAAGTCGCCTGAATTAATTCGGATTACAGAATCAGGTAAATTCTGGATTACAGAGTACTTCAAGAGGACAAAAAGGCAATTCGGATTATAGAAGCATCCGGATTAACGCGGGATCGGATTATCGCAGCACTACTGTATATCTATTTGGTTTAATCGACTGGGCATTTAACCAGGCAAACATTTCTAATAATCGTCGTAGAAGAAATTGTTTTACACAAACACCTAAATATAAACACACTAGGTTTACATATAATATGTAAGTATCTAATGAATACAAATAAATGTATAATTCAAACATTGAACATTTGTACATTAAAATTTCCTAATCTTGATAAGACTATCTATATTTTCTTTTAGTTTGCGTTTTACTGTTGCCACTGACAGGTTGTGATATTGGATTGGCAGATTGTTAATAATATATGCTGCTACGAAGGAGAATGATGATCGAAAGGATAAATATTTATTAGTGGGAATACAAACTGTATTTTCAACATGGATGGCTCAAAGCTCTGCTATAAATTCCAGTTTGACTTTATATTTTATTAAGTAAATAATTAGGTTATCATGTTTCGAAAATATTTCAAATAAATTCCACAATATGTATGCAAATAGTAAAGATACATGATTCGTAGTTTTGTTTCTTCTTGATAGAATTTTGAATTGTATGTATTTTAAGAATCTATCTGTCTGATTATTTAATTTTTTTTTTACCGTAACTGATAAAATGGGAAAGTGTGAGTGAATCATGGGAAGGTGAGGAAAAATGGTAGGCGGTGGTAGGAAAGTGAGGGGGTTGTAGTGGAAGGCAAGCGGTGGGAAGTTGGAAGGAGATGGTGGAAAAGTGGAGGAAATGGGAGTGGAATGACGGGGAGATGGTGAGAAGTTTTAGTGGTGGCGAAAAAAAGATGAAGGATCCACGCAAGCGTATTTGCAACTATAAGCTAACAATATTGTTTGGTAATATCTCATGACTATATAGTTATAAAGAGAAAGATTTGCATAACTGAAACGACATTCAATATTTGTCATTTTACAACAGGTTTTTTGAATTAATTACTTCTACATCCAGTGGAAGTATAGTAACGACAAAAAAATTTTAAAAAAATTTTATTGTTCAAATAGGCTTAGAATGTTATGAAACGTCGAGATTTTAAGTTTGAGCGAAAAAAAAATCTGTCTGTCTGTCTGTAACTTTTTTGTGCGCACGTTTACTTTGGAACCGTTTGAGATATTGACTTGAAATTTGGTACACATATGCACTTTAACGAGATCTAGAACTAGATTATATTTTCATCTTGTTCCGTCGAAGGGTTGGGAGTTAAATTGGGAAAAATAGGTAAATCAAGCAGGTAAGAGTCCATAAAATCAAAAAAAAAATTGGCATTAGCCACCCCCATTACCACCCACACTCCATTATTAAAGGGGATGAAAAAAATGTGATTTAGTGTGTGTACAAGAACCAGAAACCTCAAAATATTTTTTTACTTCATCCACCCTCACTATCACCCCCTATCACCACCCCCACCTCACTACGATGTGGAGTATCGTTTTATGGGTTTTTGGGGTAGAAGATTTCAAATATTATATTATTAAAGTTCCATAACAAAATTTTTTCGTTGTGAGTGACTTGGGTAGAAAATCTGGAAGTAGTGATTCCTTCGGCAGCGGTTTTTTGATACTGTCAATATTTTTGATAATTCTGTTCTTATTTATATAAAGCGAAAATCTATTAATAAAATAACGGGACGATGTCATTAGGTATATTTTATTTTCATAACAAAGCAGACACGA
Organism: Rutpela maculata; assembly: GCA_936432065.2. Lineage (NCBI taxonomy): Eukaryota > Metazoa > Arthropoda > Insecta > Coleoptera > Cerambycidae > Rutpela > Rutpela maculata. The sequence goes on from OW386288.2 coordinate 165,861,495, forward strand.
TAATAAGCCAGTCCGTCGTTTTAACGAGCTTCTTACAATTTAAAATAAAAATAATTGCAACGTTTTCGGATTTACATATCTGAATATCATCAAGCATTAATTGAAGGTTTACAGTAAGTGGTGCTTTAACGTAAAATAAAAACTGCAAAAAACATATAATAAAGGTAATATTTATCGGCAAAGCAGTCATATTATAACAGACCCATATAAGTTAGGTGTAAGTGGAGTAAGTATAAACTGGAATAAAGGGAGACGCTATAAATTATTCGAGGATGAGACGCTGTAACGTCATGACGTATACGTGATAAAAAATTGCAGTCTATTTAGATGAAGACTGCTGCCTAGTTGTAAAATTGGGAAAGTGAAAATTGAGTTTATTCATAAAAATGGGACTTTGTTGCAAATATGATAGCTTCTAAAGAAGTTGAAATATCTTGCTGAAATTTGTTTCCAAACAATATTGTAGTGAAAATAGAAATTTTATGTAAGTTACTCATTTTTTTCAAATTTCCAATTTCCAACTAAGTTTATTTCGTCGTGATTTAAGTTCGATATAATTAATCAAGGCGTAGGAAATACTTGTAATTTTGAGTATCAAGAAAAGCCATCTAGCTCCCACGCGTATTTCTATTAGTGGAATCTTTTGAGTGTTATTAAAGTAACATGTATTAAATGAACTGAAGAGTAACACCCGTTCTGTCCAGGGGTTAAAATTTAAGTGATTATTTTATTTCTAATGGGTATACTTCAATACCACTCGAGTTAGTGAAAAATAATAATCCGAAAAACTGTTTAATCTGTGTGTGTGTGTGCGTGCGTGCGTGCGTGTGTTAATAAAGTGCAGGCAAATCCAGTTTTGAATATGAACTATCTGGATATCGAAATGGATAGTTGTATTCATGTAGAATGAGCATATAAAAGTCCCAAATAATCCCAATGTGAGGGAGCCGCCATTTAAAAAAAATGGCCGCCAGAACCGTTTCTTTTAGAAGGACATATCTCAGTAACCATTGCTCCGATTTTAGATTTATTTTTTTTTATCTCTTCCTCTTTTTATGTACAATCGATAGTATTATTACATCTTTGGGCATAAAATAGAGGACAACTGAAGAAAATAAGACTTAAGTTCTTTGAAATAAACAAGATGTCCAGTTAGTACTTCCTCGGAAGATTGTGCAAAAACGGCTAACTTTATAAAAAAACTTTTTTAACAAAACTTTCAATATTTCATCTCTACTACAACGTAAAATTATTTTCAATTATATAAGATGTCACAAAGAGGAGTTACACAAAAAAGTATGATTTTTTTAAATGGAATATCCTCTAATTTTTTGGCGCCAGTTAAAGGTCCAGTATTACACCTTAAAATTTTGCCAATCGGAGGCAGCGTTGCCAAGTTATGATTTTTTTTCTGTTTTTTTGGCAATTTACAAACATATTTTGACTACCATATCTCCGCGATTTATTAATTGTTTTTTCTAAAAATGTAGGATGTTATTTGATAATGATGCGTTTACTGAAAAACATTTTTGAAATAAATTATTATTATACCGGGTGTCCAAAATATTTGTTTACATTTCTTGTTATTTAATTATTATTTTTCTCAAATTTTTTAAATGGAATGCCTATATTTTTTTACATGGATGAATAAAGCATAAAATTCCCCATATTCTAATATTATACACTTAATTTTTATTTCAAACGGTTTTTGAGATATGATTAAAATCTAGTATGGCTTTGGTCTTTTGTTTTGCGTTTGTTTTTCACTTTATGACATTTCTCTAATGTGTTTAAGATTATCGTGATTAAGTTGAATTAATATTGTTAATATTTAAAAATACGAATTATAATTATTGTCAATAAGATTTGATATCTATGGTAAATGTTATGTTATTGGTGAATGAAATTGTTTATTGGCATCAAGAATGTATCGTCAAAAATACCCCGATAGAAGATGTCCTGATGTGACGTCTCTAGAAAATTTGAAAGAACGTTTTGAATGTGCTGGAAATTTTACATATGAAAAGACGGCGAGACGACGAAATGTATTAAGTGAAAAATATGAGTTGGCTATAACTTAGCGGTAATCGGAAATCATAAAGCAAGTGTTCGGGAGTTAAGTAGGGATTTAAAGGTCAGTGAATCTAGTGTTTCCCTATGCCTTCGTAAACATATGTTTCACTCCTATCTAGTACAGCTGCACCAAGAGCTTTTGGATGTGGATTTAAATCGTAGATTAAGTTTTTGCCAGTGGGCTCAAAACCAAATTGGAGAAGATGAATAATTTTTCAAATTTGTGTTGTTTCCACAAGTAATCGAGCATATTCCTGATTACATTACAAATAATATGTGGTTACAACTTGATGGTGCACCACCACATTTTAGTAGATATGTTCGTCAGGCCATTAGTAACCAGTTTCCTGAAAGGTGGATAGGAAGAGGAGGTCTAATATTTTAATAAACTGTTAAATAATATCTAATTTATTATTTTATTAAATTATGTTAGGTCCCATTGCATGGCCGCCTAAGTCACCCGACCTGACTTCAGTGGGTTTTTTCCTTTGGGGATTTGTGAAGTCAGACGTTTATAAAGTAGAACCAACGACTCAAGATGATATGGTGGAAAGGATTCGTCAGTGTTTCAATCGTATAAATGTTGATATATTACACTGTGTAAGGCGTTCATTTATCAAGAGACTTCAGTGTTACGTGAATCAAAATCAAAATTTTGAGTAATTGTTAGGCTAGTTCCAATATTGTGAAAAAAATTATTGCTCAAAAACCGTTCATAATTATTATTATTAAAAGAAAGTGTACGATATCAAAATATGAGAAATTGTATGCGTTCCTCATCCATTAAAAAAAATTATAGGCATTCCATTTAAAAAAATTGAAGAAAATGTAAAACAAAATATATATTTTAATGCCAAAATTTACGCAAAATTTATTTGAAATAATCAAATTTCAAAAACCGTTTGAAATAGAAATAAAGTGATATTAAAATCTACAACGAGATCACTACGGCATAAAAAAGTATTCAAGGTCAAATTTCACAATGCGAATATCGCGCTTTCTATTGCTCGGAGGCCAATTGAGGTTATTATAAAAATGAAAGATAATGAAATTCCGCATAAAAATGATCTCTTTCATTTTTTATGTACAACGAACGGTTTAGACAAAAATGTGCTTCGAAGTTTCCTCGCAAGGCAAAATATATATATATATATATATATATATATATATATATATATATATATATATATATATATATATATATATATATATATATATATATATATATATATATATATATATATATATATATATATATATATATATATATATATATATATATATATATATATATATATATATATATATATATATATATATATATATATATATATATTTATTATTTTGTTTAAATTTTGGACTCAAGGTTTTTGGACAATTCTGAACAAGTTTCATTCACAAAATTTTCCGATAAAAAAATGCCTAGTCTGATTTCTTGATTTTCTCCCCATATTTTGGTATCGCAAGTGGCTTTGCATTTGTAGGGAGGCGAATGTTTTTCTGGCCATAAGTAGATCCTAAGTTATTCTATATTTAAGTAAAATTTGATTCAAATTGAAAAAAAAAATAAAAAAGTTGGTGTTACCATTTCAAGTGAAACACACTGTAAATATAAAGCCAATAAATTTTAATGTGAAGATTTAGCAAATATTACTGTATATGACGGTAAATATATATGTCGATCAGTTAATAATATACATAGAACAAGCACGTATTCTATGCATGGACTATATGAAATGTAGCATCTATGCCTTGCGCGGAAACTTCGAAGCACATTTTTGCCTAAACCGTTCGTTGCCTATAAAAAGTGGAAGAGATCATTTTTGTGCGCAATTTCATTATCTTTTATTTTCATGATCTCGTTGTCGATTTTTAATATTTTAAAACACCAAAATAAATCGATTTCAAAAAAAAATTAAGGATATATTTTGTTAGATCAGAAAAGTCTGATTTCACTGGATTATTAGGGTGTAATACAGGACCCCTGGAGGCTTAACTGGCGCTAAGGAAATATACTTTCTTGTGTGATTCGTTTTTGTGACACCTTGTATAATTGAAAATAATTTTAAGTTATAGTAGAGACGAAAGAAACATTGAGAGTTTTGCTAAGAAAGTTTTTTTATAAAGTTAGCCGTTTTGCACAGCACAATCTTCCGAGAGAACACTAACTAGACACCTTTTATACCTCAGTGTACATTATTAAAAATGATTACAATTTTATATATAAATAACTATTACTCCGTTAATATTTGAATTAGTAACATCGGTTAAAAAACAACTGAAAGCTAATTGTGTGCTCTAGAACTTTTATTAAAATTATTTTTTTTAAATTGACTAGAAATTTTAGTACAAACGTCTCGAGTTTACAAAAGTTTAAATTTCCGTAATATTTAAATTATTTTTTAATTTCCTAAGTTTATCGTTTAATTTATCGTAAAATATGTAATCATGCTTTCTGTAAAATGTGAAGTGAGGAATGGAACAAAAAAAATAAATCTAAAATCTGACCAACGATTACTGTGACATATGATTTTAAAGAAAATGTCTAGCGGTCATTTTTTCTAAATGGCGGATTTAGCTCACTTCGGGATTTTTGGGACTATGTGCTATCCATTGCGATAAACAAATAACTGTCTCCAAACAGTTCACGCCAAACCCATTTTACACTGAGATTTGCCTGGTCTAAACAAAAATATTTATAATGCAAGAACTATCCTTACAACTGAAGACAGCATATCAATAACCCAACCACTTAAATTAATTTTCAAGCAAACAATCTTGGCTATTCCACCAAGATTTGTTCCGTCTCAAATGATTCACTCTTTTAAGGATTAATGGGCTTCCACCAAAGGAAAGTCAGAACAAATTGCTTACTTTGTGTTTGACTTGCTTATATTATCGGAGGGTTAAAATTAGCTTCCCTGAGATAATATTCCACTTGCAACTTCTTTGAAACGATGAATGATGTAGTTATTGCTCGTTAATACACATTTAAAAGCCCCGTGTATTTTATATAATGTTCGACAATTATATAAAAACTTCAAAAAAACTGTTGAAGCATATAATACTTCCATCTATCTATTACTACATTTTTTGTTTAAATTTACAAAACTTTTACATAACCCTAATATAAACAATTTAAACCGATGGTAGCTTTAAGATTTTTGAGAAAGATTACATTGTTAACTATGATATTGTTAGAAGTTGAATAGAAGTAATGGTATTATTTTCGTAATTAAGTATTTGGGTAGTTAAGTGTTTCATTATGACGTAGATCTCCCATAAATGGGACCTTTTGTCCCTTGCATTTGCTAGATGAGGTCAGTAACCAGCTTACCGGACATTTTCAGTAAGATCTTGCGACGTTGAAAGTGGAAGGCGGTTTAAATTCAAATTATAGCAATAATTTTGCATTTGCGATTCATAGCAAGCTCTCAACGAATATCCACGATAAACAAGAAAATATTGTGTATGAAACGGCTCCTAAATTGATGAAATATTGTTCTAGTAACATTCTCAGCAATGTTATACTTTTACGATGTATGTATGTACTAAATATATAGGAACAATTTTATATGCAATAGTATTAGCCCAGTTCGTGAAAGTATATAGCATAATATCCTGAAAAGTTTACATTTCGTTCGGATGCAGAACATAAAAAAAAAGTTTTTTTTCATCTATTTTTCATAATTTTGAAATTAAGTCAAGGTAGGAAAAATAAAAATACAAATGGATAGATCACGTGCTTATGAACAAAAAATATCCTATCAAAATTTATCGCTAAAGCCTAGTTTTCATTAGTAGACTTAGAGTATACTGACATACTTCTTAGCCAAACTACTCTACTCTACCTGATTTGGAGGGAAATTAAAATAGTTGTCGAGTTGTACAGTGTAAAATTGAAATCATAAAAAATAACATCAGCCAACTAGACACTCGACTATACCAAACCTATTTTCATTAGTATAGCGCCAGTCGAGTAGAGAAGAAAGGTGGTAGGAGAAGGCGAGTGGGCGAGTGGGCGAGTTACTTTACCACCGTTTAATCCTACTCTACTCGACCATGATCTAGTACACTACTCCACCAATTAAGTTTTCATTGGTAGAGTTAAAGGGATAGTTAGTACTTATCCAAATTACTTGACCACTAACTCAGGTAATTAAAACTAGGCTTGAAGCCACGGTATTTCCGGAAAAAAATAGTGAAGTAACGTTATTACTCGAAGCGAGATCCGTTCGTGCGAGTGAGCGCTTGAATAAGCATGACTGTGACAACGACGTACTGAATTACATGTCACTAAATCAGAATTTGTTCAATCCATCTGTCACGTATTTATGAACAAAAATGTCCTAACAAAATTTATCGCTAAAGTGATAATAGTCAAGTGTAACGTTATAACTCGGAGCGAGATCCATGCGTGCACGCGCTTGAATACGCATGACTGTAACACCGACGCGCTGAATTACATGTCACTAAATCAGAATTTGATATGAGTTTTGGTTCTTTTAAAAGACGGAAGTTGTAGCTTTCGGATGCTTTTTTGTTTTAAACAATACAAGCAAAGGATGGATGGGAAATATATACTTATATATATTATCACGCTCAAACTCAATCGTCGCAATAAAAAATTTAGAAAAACATAAAAGCCCTTCAAAAAAATTCCTTCTTCATTGAGAATTATTAAAAAGTACTTCATGATTATTTTCATTAAGTTGTAGTAACGTGGATTCACAAAAAAGTACATATCAAATCATTTTGATTTCCTCGCTTGATGATTTTTTCGATAAATATATATATTGGAGGATGTAACTTGCCGAGAACTTGACCCACTGGAAAAAATAAAATATCACTATTTCGGAAAAAATGTTTACTTTTCGAATGTTCAAACACAAATTCGTTTACTTGTATGAATGTTTCTGAAAATACGATCAATCCCATCATGATCAAAAATAGCAACTTTCATGATCTTATCCTTATAACTCTCTATAGAATATAAATTCTTGAACTCTTCCAATACATTAAGAAATGCATAAGGAATCCATTGGATATAGTTGAAATGTGGATGGGTGTACCTGTAATAAATACAATACGGTAAAGACAGGTAAATATTCATGCGTGTCGGCGTGGAAGATCTGCTTCTATCCAGCGGCTAGGTGTGGCGCATGTGTATGAGTTCATAATTACATATTTTTCCTCCTATTAACTAAGAAAAATGTTAAAATGTGTAATCAGAAAGAGAAAAAAAATCTTAATTTTACCAGTTAGAACTGCTAATAATTTTTAGAGGTTCCATAGTATGCATTTAACCGTACGCTTGGCCGCGCAAAGTGACAAAGTTATTTCACTTTTTCACATTTTTTTTTGCAGGAATATCGTGGCTTTAGCGATAAATTCCACTAGAACATTTTTTGTTCATAAACACTTGCTCTATCCACATGTATTCTTTATTTCTTCCTACCCTCACTTAATTTCGAAATTTTGATGAAATGGATGAAAAAAAATTTTTTTTCACTTGTTATGTTCTGCATCCGAGCAGAATATAAACTTTTCAGGACATTATTCTATACACTTTCACGAACTCGCTAAAAAAAAAAACAAAAAATCATTTTACAAGTTTTTGGAGATTTCACTATAAAATTTCCTCTGACGTCTGGGCTCTATATTCTTAATGTACATAAAAATGTTTGAAACAACATACATTGTGGCTATAACAATATTTTTTTTGTTTTATTTTCTACACAAATCTGACGAAGCCAAGGTATTATTCTGTTGCACATGAGTGGGCTATAATATTTCAGAAAAATGTGATACGTTAGAAGTCAGAAAGATAACGCTAATAAACTGCTTTCTATTCTAATTTATGGCGAAGGTGCCGGGATGATAGAAATTCACAAATCATAGCTCAAATTCTCTGATTAATCTTGAATGTCATTTACATAACGTGTCGTTATGTAGCTTGTTTAAAAATATGAAAGTCTGAATATTGCTTTAGATTATTACATTCAAAATAACCAGAAATCGATAGAGGAAAAAATTCTAAGCAAAAAATGTTCTATGAAGTTTTCTCGATGAGTCAATACTTTTTATGTTATTCGTGATTGAAAATGTTGATTTTTCATCTAAGAAATGCATGTTTTAGAACGATTTTTCACGAATAACTCGAAAACCTTACGTTTTGTCAAGAAAAATATTATAAACAAAAATGAAGCTTATAAAATAGCAAATCGATTAGTTTTTTTTTATTTCTGTAGATGCAATACGAACCGAGTTAAGGCTCACTGAATGTGACTATTTGTTCGCCGAAAACTGAATTGAAACTCAAATATTTCAACGTTAAATAACGGAAAAACGGAAAATTTTTGGAGGAAAACATATTAGACATTTTTAAAAGTACTTGAAAAGATCTTTTAAATGAGCTTTGGTAAAAGTCGTTGGCATAAAAACTCGGGGTTATGATGAAAGTAAAATGGTTGTCTCGTTTTTTCGGAGAAAAAAATCAGCAATGAAACCAATGGCTTCACCGCAAGAATTGAAATTTACAATTTACATTTATTTAGTAACAATATGTTCTAGAAGTTTCACCGGTTTGGGATGCCTAGATTTGAAAAAAAGTTTGACTCAAATTTGAAATGATTTTTGAAATTTCTTAAAAAATTTTCATTTTTTCACAATGATTCTAAAACTAACGAAGATACGTAAAAAATGCTAGAGTACAAAAATTTAGGTTTTTTTTACTGAAAATTTTGCTTTTCTCTTTATTTATTTAGGATGAAAATTAATTGAGATATCACCATTATAAGTTTTTGCATTTGAGTGCGAGGACCACCTTCTACGAGCCCTTTAACTCAAAAATCTCAAAAACAATGAAAATTCAACTTTACAAGTTTCGTAGCCCTTAAAATTCCCTGTATTTTTTTCTTTCCCCTTTAAACTCATTTAGTAATTTCAGTTTTTAGTTTTAAGTAAACATGGTAGTTAATTTTATCACGAGGGCGGTTTGTAAGAGATGACACGTTTCAACAGATCATAAACTATATTATAAACAGTGACGGGATTTTAATTCATTATAAATGCACCATTAAAACATTTCAAGCTGTTGAAAACTATTTTTTTTAAATTTCGTCACAAGGGGTAGTTTTGAAAGGTTGAAACGTTGTAACAGATCATAAATTATATTCCAAAATATGAAATAATGTTTTTTCTACATATTTAAACATGATTTCAATTTATGTAATGCTTAAATCTATGGTTTTTTATTTTTTTATCAGATGAGGTGGTATTCACCCCCAAAAAACAAAAAGTACACATCAGGAACATATAACTTTTGAAGAGGAGAGTAAGATAAGCTTAATTACAAATCAAAATCGATGTTATCCGAAAGAATTCTGAGGTAATTTTTACCGTCAAACACTGGACTAACAAAACGTACATCGATGTTTAATCTCTATAATTTAAACAATAATTTTTGACTGGAATAAAATTTACTTATTAAAAATGTTATTTATATTATAGTAAAAGGCATTGTAGAATACACTTTTCAGAATAGGCAAAATTTTGCTGGTCAGTGGATTTATTCAATAAAAGTGTCTTTCGACAAGTTTCAAGAAGATTCTCTGATATAATTATTCAATATAAAAATTTTCATCACCTCTTGAAGATAGTGTGGGTTCGTTTCATTAAACTAATACTAGAAAAGAGGGTAGTGGTAAACCTACAGTGTTTACTATCCATGATATTGAAAATGTCACATAAATAATAATTAATTCTCTGAGAATGTCTTTACAACTTACAACCTAACACCATTAGATTTCTTTGGTCAGCCTTATCTGAAAATGTAATTTTAAAAACTCGGATTGATACTCTTGAAATGTTCCAGCAGAAAATAATTAATAAAGACTCTATTTGTCCAAGATTCTAGAATAACTGTGTTAAAACCTTTTTTTATATCAACAAGGACACATACTGGGGGCTTGAGTACTTTGATATCAGTTACCGTTACATTCTCTATAGTTTTATTTTCTTGAGATTCAAAAAACGTTTTTAATTCATAACAATTCTTAATACAGTTTTCATCAAAATTATATTTCCAGCACTGTTTGTTTTAAAACTAAACTCCAAATGATTTCCTTCATAAATCTTGGATGAATCTTTTATGAAGAATTCAACAATTCTTGCATAACTCACTATTTTATAAAAATTGAATACTGGTGGAATCCTTTACCTTGTGATTTACTAAAACACTTTCAACTTTATTTTTATCACTAATTTATGATTTGTTATTATAAACCAGCGATAATAAAGAAAGTAAAAAGTATCTACTAGATCGCTATGTTTTACCTATTATGAAAACAAACATTGAAATGGAATTTCTATATTTTCATAAAAATAATCTCCCTGTTTTCATTTCTAAAGTCTCTATTTAGATTAATTGGGCAATGGCTGGTTATTCGAATTTCATACATTTCAGGTATTATAACATTGAAATAAAATGTGTAGTTATATTTTTATAAAAAGACTCTTAAAATAAGTACGTCATGGATTTTCAGATGCATATTCGGCAAAACGTAGGAACTACAACTGAACATGCTGCACTGGGTGTATAAAACAGTAATAATCGCCATGTTAAACTGTACATCCCTGATTTGGTAGCATAAAGCAAACCAAATGAAAATAAAATTACACCAAGGAATATTCAGAGAATGGTACAGAAATAATACCAAGGGCAACAAGAATTTCCATAGTATGCATTTAACCGAGCGCTTGGCAGCGCAGCGTGACAAAGTTACTTCACTATTTTTTTCCAGGAATACCGTGGCTTTAGCGATAAATTTTATTAGAACATTTTTTGTTCAGAAACACGTGGTCTATCCACATGTATTGACCTTGACTTTCACCAAGTTTAAGCTGAATCGAATTATTTTTGTGGAAGAAAAAAATAAAAAACCGAAAAGGGTTTTTTTGCGTGTATCTCTAAAAATTTTGAGGTTAGGATAAAAATGCTCTCCACACAAGTTGTAGATATTTTTATTACCTACAACATTTGTATTTAACTTTTTTTGATAGGACTCGTAGTTAAGCCATAAATCGCAAAAAAACGTTTTTCACCCCCAAGAACCCACTCCATTTCACCCCAGATAACCGCAGGTGGTTCGGATTATTTTTCCTTCTTCAATTGTGATATTTTCTAAAATATTCTGCTATCAGTTTGCTGTAACGAATTATTTTATTTTTTTTTAATTCTGGCACTTATCTAGCCTGGCCTATAAATGCCAGTTCCATTGACAGAAATATTTTCTTAGAACCCTTTAATACTCGCATATTATAACTAATTGAACCCATTCAACACCATATTTCACCGAAAACAAATGGCTGTTATTCCCTTATATAACGGAGGATTCAAAGAGCCAGTATTTTTTTGTTGTAACGACCCATTTCGGTGCGGGATTGATTAATAACTCGCTTTTTGGCCGCCTTAAACATAAATCCGTCTTAGTGGGCGGTGTTTATCAGAGTTGTGAGAGTTTGTACGTGCAAGATGACATCCGCTAAGCTTACGGAATATACCGTGAGATCCGGTATCGTAATGAAATTTGGAAGTCGTACAATGTCGGTATCTTAATTGGTTCTATTATTCCGAGTACATGTAGAAGCGTATAATCGGAACAGAAATGAGTACATTGTCTAATGAGAAAAGACCCAGCGCCAGACCTCCTCGCATACAGCTCAAGACATACTATGAAACTGATACCAACTTGGTGTTTCCAGTTAAGTAGATATGCAAATGAAAGATTCCGTGAATTAAAAACTTTCCAAGGGGCTATATCGCAGGTAAAATGGGATAATGTACGGATTAAGTGTAAAATTACCCAATGCTTCTGCAGATACACGTACCTATTAGCTAATTATATACAAGATGGACCAAATTAGATGGAATTTGAGGTTTTCTCTAAAACTATGACAGATAGACAAAAACCAATCTAGGTGTCCTGAGCTCGATTTTCGAAAATCAAGCATTGGAGCAAACCGCGGATGACTATATTTTTTCACTACCGAGCTACAGAGCGTTTTTGGAAAATTGGCATTTTTGAATGACCTCTATATCTCAATTACCAAGTGTCGAATCAAAAATCGAGTAACACATTTTTAAGGCACTTTTTGAGTAGAGTCCGCTGCTGATAAGAAGAAAATTATGCATGCTTCAGTTTTCGAGGTATAAACATAACTTGTGTTTTTTTTAATGGAACACCTCGTAAACTATTTCATTATTCTATCACAACTTAAACTAGCTATCTATCGATATATTATCATATGCCATATTTATCTCCAGAAAAAGTGGTTAATTTTCGAAAAATTTTATAAAATAATAAAATGATTTTGCCAAAAATAGGAAAAACTAAACTACAGTAAATGTTCGAATTGTCTTCCATTGACATCTATGCATATTTATCGCATTTCTAATATTTATTGAGAAGGCCATGGTAAAAAAAAGAAAATCGAAATAATCGTAAATGTCAAAAACTAATTTGTGAGTTAATTGTGAGTGAGCATTGTTAAAAAGGGTTCAATTTAGTAATGGTGAAAAATATGATATGACTAAGTGTTTTATAGAATAATAATAATAATAATGAGAATAATAATAATAATAATATCAAACTACTTAACAACTCGGACGCTGGTTTCAGGATGCTAAAAAGAGATAATATCAGATACAGTCACTTACTTTACATGAACGACCTAAAGCTGTATGCGGAGACGAAGCAGCAGCTTAATACTTTGATCGAGATCACCAAGCAGTTTAGTGACGATATTAAGATGAACTTCGGACTCGATAAGTGCGCTACAGTTCATATCTCTAAAGGGTCTCTCAGTTGTAGCGACGAAACTATCATGGATATAGCTGCACTTGACCCAGAACAACTATATAAATATTTGGGTATCCAGCAGAGCGGTATACTGCACACCTCCTTGAAGGAAAAATTCACAAAAAAATATAAAATGAGACTTACAAAACTCCTAAACACCAAACTGAACTCGAGGAACATGTTTAAAGCCATTAACACCTGGGCAGTTCCATCTTTGATATATTCTTTTGGAGTTCTTAAGTGGAGTGAGACAGACCTAGAAGAACTAGACAGATTAACTCGACGATTTCTAACGAAGTTTCGATTTCTACATCCAAAATCTTCTATAGAACGCTTATATTTAGCCCGTAGCGAAGGAGGCCGTGGTCTCCTTAACCTTAATAGACTATGTAGAAGTCAAGAACTTAAAATAAGGGAGTATTTTCATCACCATCTCCACCCAAAAATTAAAAAAGTTGTCGAGACTGACCGTTCATACACTCCACTCAATCTTTCCAATAATACCATCGAGTACCACTTAAAATCCCAAGCTGATCGAATATCCTCTTGGAAAAAGAAAATTCTTCATGGAAAGTACCCGCTGCAGTTGTCCGGTGGCAATATTGACAAATTTGCGTCTCTTTATTTCCTAAAGCAAGGCTACCTCTATCCTGAAACTGAAGGATTTATAATGGCTATACAGGATAAAGTGGTTAGGACAAAAATTATGAGAGAAACATCCTGAAATTTGACACCATCGATAAATGCAGAAAATGTGGCCTACCGGGGGAAACTATAGAGCATATCACTGCAGGATGTTCCGCTCTAGCAGATACAGACTATCTCTGCAGGCATAACCAAGTTGCCAAGATAATACACTCCCGGATATCCATAAAACATAACCTGATTTCAAATAAAAATTATAAATATTCACCAGCAGCTGTGTTAGAATCGAATCAAACTGTACTTTATTGGGACCGACCAATTATTACCGACAAAACCGTGGATTTTAACCGCCCAGATATCCTACTAATAGAGAAGGACAATAAAGAAGCTTGGATAATTGATATCGGTGCCCCCCTCACTAATAATCTAGAAAATACCGAACGCGAAAAGTACAGAAAGTACCAGAATCTGGCAATGGAAGTCAAACGCCTATGGAAATTAAATAAAGTAAACATCGTACCACTAATCGTATTTGTAGATGGAGTTGTTACAAAACATCTTAAACCCAACCTTAATTCAATAGGATTAGCCCATGGTCTTTTCGCGATCATGCAGAAAGCATCTATCTTACAGACATGCTACATTGTCCGTAAATTCTTGTCTTTATAAAATCTACTGGATGAAGTGAACTCTTCCTCAGTTGATTTGTCCATCCGACTCTAAATGTCGAGTATGTAGTAAAATAATAATAATAATACTTTATTAATAGCATAAGCTAGATTTATACATTTTTACATTATTGTATATCAACGAAATTAATTATATCAATGAAATTAGAAATTAATCATGAGTATAACTTAAATATTCAATAGTGACATTCGATAAAACATATTTGTAACAAACATTTTTAAATAACATGAGGCTTTCACAGTTTCTTACAGAAATTGGTAGTTCATTATATTGTTTAAGTCCATTGTGGAATAGGTTAACCTGGCTATATCTTGTATGTATTGTTGGAATATATAAATTTTCTCTTGATCTTGTGTCGTGTTCATGAATGTTCCTCAGGATGGTACAGTATTCTGATAAATGTTTTGGCACTAATTCATGTAATATTTTGTAAATAAAAGTCATTGTATTTAAAGTTATGATTTGTTTCACTCCCAGTAACTTCGTAGCATCAAGCATTAATTTTATATTTGTATATTTGTTACAGTTTGGAATAATTCGTAATGCTTGGTTTTGTTTCTTCTATAGCATATTTATTTCAGTATTACTAAGTAGAAAATGTATTGTTGAGTAGAAGTTGAAATGAGGTAAAATAATTGTTTTATATATGGTTATTTTCGTCCATGTACTGAGATCTTTTCCTGTACGTCCCAACAAATTAACTTTTTTAGCTATTTTTTTGGTAATATAATGA
Source organism: Rutpela maculata (assembly GCA_936432065.2). Classification (NCBI taxonomy): domain Eukaryota; kingdom Metazoa; phylum Arthropoda; class Insecta; order Coleoptera; family Cerambycidae; genus Rutpela; species Rutpela maculata. Next base: position 165,876,498 of record OW386288.2, read on the forward strand.
GCATGTCCGGAGAAAATTAAATGATTATCAATAATTACACCTAAATACTTGAATTCATTAACTTGCTCAATATTTGTTCCATTTATGGTTACTCCTTGGTTATTTACTGTGTTTACTCGGCTGTATTTACTTTTAACTACCATAAACTTAGTTTTGTCTGTATTTAAGCTAAGGCTATTCATGTTCAACCATTTTTCTATTTCTCCGAGCTCACTATTTATTATGTTTATAGTCGAATCACCAACTAAATATATCGATATGTCGTCTGCAAATAGTTATATGTTGCACTTTTTAACGTATTTCATAATATCATTTATGTACAGAATAAACAGATTAGGCCCCATAACGGTTCCTTGCGGTGCACCGAATATTGTCTCTTTTGGTATCATTTTTATATTTGGTAGTTTGTGTTCTATTTTCTAAATAACTGGTCATCCATTTCACAATGTTATGTCCAAATCCGTAATTTTTTAACTTCAATAGTAATAATTGTCTATCTATTGTCTCAAAAGCTCTGCGGAAATCTAAAAAAACTGCCACAATGATCTGTTTCTCATTTAAGGAGTTTTTCCAACTTGATAATGTTGTTTGTAAAGCAGTGTCGCACGAATTTAGTTTTCGAAATCCAGCTTGATATTTCGATAGTAGGTTGTTGGTTTCTATATATTCTATTTTTTGTTCATTAGCTGCTAATTCCAGTAATTTTTCATAGACTGGTACCATATTTACGGGTCTATGTTCCTCACATCGAATTGTTTTATTTTTCTTTTCAATAGGTATTACTGTTGATGTCTTCCAAGTGTCTAGGAATATTCCTGTTTCTAAACTGGTGTTTATAACTTGTAAAAATTGATTTCTTATTGCTTCAAATGATAATTTCAAAATGTGTACATGTATGCCGTCTATACCACTGGGTTTATTTTTCATTTGATTTATTATGTTTTTTAAATTTTTCATTTCCAGTACTTTGAAATTTTCCATTTTACAATTGGTCTTCTCCATGTTGTTCAATATTGTATCATAATGTTTATTTGGATTTAAATGCACCGTAATTTGTTCTATACTTTCCAGAAAGAACCTATTAAATTTCTCAGCGATTACTTTATTATCTGTAGTTAGTTCTTTGTTAAAAAATTATTCCATTATTGTTATCATTTCTTTTTTCATTTAAAAGTAGTTTTAGTGTCTTCCACATTTCATTTGAGTTTCCTTTCGTCAATTTTTCTCTGATAATATATTTGTTTTTGTTGTCTAATGAGTGTCACTACCATGTTTCTTTTTACTTTAAATTCATTCCAGTGTTGCTCGTTACCTGTTCTTATAGCTGTTTTATACAAATGATCTCTTTCTTTTGACCTATCTCATTCGTCCACCACGTTTTATTCCCCTCTTTATTTGTAATTCTTATCTCTTTTACTGGCGCATGCTTGTTTAAGGTTTGGGTTAGATTAGTTACTAATTTTTCGGCTAATGTGTTTACATTATTACAATTTGGTATCCATTGTGTGTCCATTAAGTCTAATTGAAAATGTGTTTCATTAAAGTCATTGAAGTCTCTGATTACTTTTTTTGTGGTTCTGCCATAGCATTATTATTTAATTGTACAGTTATGATTGAGTGGTCTGTGATTTTTGATGTTGGTAAGTTAGACAGCAAAACTGTGTGCAAAAGTGCCGCCTAAACAATATTTTTAGATATCCAGAAAAGAGACAGCCAGACATAAAAATATTCAAAAGGCTACAACAAAATTTAAGAGTTTGAATTATCTGTAGCAAAAATATATAATAAAGCAGTTAGAGAAGCAGTAGAAAATATTGTTTTAGACACTGTAAGAGAAAATTCTATTTCGTCTCGCGAAATACAGAATTTAGGAATCCAAAAACAACTGCGTTGTGCTGCTTAAAAAAAAATAAATTCAAAACCTACAAAAACCGCTGCCCAAGGAATCACTACTTCCACATCCAGATTCTCTATCCAAGTGACTCACAATAAAAAAACTTTGTATGGCAAATTATCAAAAGCAGTAATTGCAAAAAATAATTTCGTAAAAACTTTAATGACTCTGGCGCTACTGATATTAACAACATGCAAAATGCAGCTGACGCGTTCGACAACTTTTGTCAACTCCATAAAAACAGGAACTGAAAATATGCCTTCTATTTTAAATGATAACAAACAAGTTTTTAACCACAATGCCATTTTTTGTTCCCATTCAGTTCAGATGAAATGCTTCATATAAAATTTGGTTCCATAAAAAATTCGTCTGGTTATGACGATATGCCGTGTCCACTCCTTAAAAATAGGAGCAGAATTCATTGTAGAGTCTTTAAGCTATATTGTATACCTATCTTTTGAAGGGGGAATTTCCTGATATTTTATAACAAATCTTACCAATAAATAAGGAAAATGATAAATCTATAATCTCAAATTATAGAGGTTTTGCTCTTCTCTTTCTTTTTTTAACTTATGTTAGACTAAGTTAGACCGGCTCGGTGGCGCAATGCTTAAGGTGTTAGGCTTGCGACCACGGTCCCGGGTTCGAATCCTGGCTAGGGTATGGATGTGTAGTGGCGTTTTTCACGTGTTGCCGAGACGGTAGCAGTGGGCTAGAATGCGGTTGTGTGAGAGACAACACGGTCCAGTCGCTCTCCTCTCCTGAGTTCGAGTCTCAGCTGCGGCAGATGGCAATGTCGCAGGGAATGGGTGTTGTGATGTTGTCTATGTGCGTGTGTCCATCCTGGTTGAGTGGTAGAATAGCCATCGGCTAAACTCCGCCAGGACATTAAAATAAATAAGGCGATTTAAAAAAAAAAGTGATTTTATAATTGAACAACATTTATTATCAACATATCAATTGGGTTTGTCGACAAAAGATGCTGTACTATCACTTTACAATTATATTCTAAACAATTTTAAAAACAAAATAAAACTGATTGTTATTTTGACTTAATACTTGCGTTTGACATGATTGACCACAAATTACTACTATATGAAATTATTGAATTAGTGGTCCAGCCTTAACTTTGATAGAATCCTTTTTAAGGAGAAGAACACAATCCGTCGTCTTAAGAGATGCCGGTAAAATTGTTAGATCTAACTCGCTTAAGGTTTCTATGGGTGTTCCGCAAGGAAGTATTCTGGCGCCCATATTATATATCCTATTTATTGACAATATCGCGCTTCACGTAGAAGATGTTTTCATGTCATGTTTTGCAGATGACTCCATAACTGCGGCGACATAAAAAATTGTTCAAGGAAATCAAGTTTATTAAGGTAACATTTTTTTAATTCTGGATCGCTCTGTATGCACATTTAAAAAACTTAAAAATACCTACAATTTGATATGCGGGCATGGCCGTTGCTAAAGAAATAAGAACGTTAAGTGTCTGGGGAGTTTTAAGTGACGGACCCTACAAATATGCACCTCTCTGAGAAGATAATAGCCTCCAAATTTTTCGATAAAATTTCGGGGGAAACTAATATTTTGGACATCAAATTTATCAACTCAACTCATTCCAATATTTTCCAATATTTTTTCAATATCCCGGGCCGTGTTGACTAGGTGTGCGAGGTGCGCACAGAACACCTATTTTTGGGGCGGCACTTTTGAGATTCCTCCCCTTCCCCTCCACTCATCAATTTTTATTTTGGCGGAATTTTTTTTTTTGAGATTTCTCCCCCCGCTCATCAATTTTTGAGTAGAAGGCATATTAGATTTTGCACACCAACGGCCAAATCTCTAGAAACGGCCCTGTCAATATCCACGTCAATTATGCACCTGTTTAAAAAAAAAATCGGTTAAACAAAAATGGGATACATTCTTTGAATTTCAATATATAGGAAAAATGTAACCCAAGACGTGTCGACTACATACAAGAAACTTAACTTATAAGAAGTTGTGTACTCTTTCCACATTATTATTTATAAACACACTCTAACACATTACACCTGCAAGGACCTGTATACACAGGAAACCAAGTGTCATTTGATTAAGCTTCACCTAAATGAGAAAATTTACTTAGTTAACTCGCTTTTTATGATGAATAGAACACAAGTTTTACTCGACGGTCCTTATCGTTCATGCTGTGGTTTGTTGTCTAATTAGTAATATAAAGTTTGTTACACTTGCGGTTTTACATTGCCTCTTTTGTTGTCTTCGTTAAGGAAAAATTATGGCTTACACTCTGGTAATTATTATTTCTCAGCTTTCTAGATTTAACAGTAAATGCTTTAATGATGCTGGTTTAGCTAAACATTATCTCAAATATGCATGTGTCGAATTGACAGTTACAACAACATATGGAAATATATTGTACGTTTTTTTTTTATCTTGCATTTTATGAAATTTTTAGTTGCCAACGTGCGCAACTCTGAAGTGTGTTTCTTTTTGTAGTTATTGAATTGAAGTTTAAAAATGCAATTTTCCGTGATTTCAAATGACTCACGGTCTACTTTTCCACATAGGGAAAATTCTGGTACCCTCCTCGATTTTTCATCTCAACCCTGTTTACTCCAGTGAAATTAGACTTTTCTGATCTAACAAAATATATCCTTCATTTTTTTAAAATCGATTTATTTTGGCGTTTTAAAGAAAATATTAAAAATCGGCCACGAGATCATTACGGCATAAAAAAAGATTCTAGGTCAAAGTTCACAAAAAACGTTTTTTTGCGAATATCGCGCTTTCTATGGCTAGTAGGCCAATTGAGGTTGTTATGAAAATTAATTATAATGAAATTCCGCACAAAAATGATCTCTTCAATTTTTTATGTACAATGAACGGTTTAGGCATTGTACGTAAAAAATGAATAAAATATTTTTCGTTCAAAATTTGTGTACCTATAATGTGTAAGCATATTATACAAATTTTTATTGTAAATTACAGTAATTTTAATTAGATTTTTTTTCTTGTATATATTATATTAACTAAGGTTATTATGAAAATAAAAGATAATCAAATTTTGAACGAAAAATATTTTATTCATTTTTTACGTACAATGCCTAAACCGTTAGTTGTATATAGAAAATGGAAGAGATCATTTTTGTGCGGAATTTCATTATCTTTCATTTTCATAATAACCTCAATTGGCCTACGAGCCATAAAAAGCGCGGTATTCGCAAAAAACCGTTTTTTGTGAACTTTGGCCTTGAATAATTTTTTATGCCATAGTGATCTCGTTGTCGATTTTTAATATTTTCTTTAAAACACCAAAATAAATCGATTTAAAAAAAAATGAAGGATATATTATGTTAGATCAGAAGCCATATTTTTTTCTAAAATGACTGGAGTATATAGACAAATTTACTTTTACTTCAACATTCACATGGGGTGGATGAAGTAAAAAAAAAATGTGAAGCCTTTAGTTCTTGTACACCCACTAATTCTATTCTAATTCATAATTTTATTTTTTCACTCACTTTAATAATCGGGTGCGGGTGGTAATGGGGGTGGCTAATGCCAAAAAAATTTTTTAAGACCTTAACTTCTCTTATATATACTAAATACCAATTTTACGGACTCTCACTTGCTTGATTTACCTATGTACCCCCATTTACCCCAATTTACCCCCCCCTCCAACAAAATATAATCTAGTTTCAGATCTCGTTAAAATACATACGTGTACCAAATTTCAGGTCAATATCTTAAACGTTCCAGAGTAATCGTGCGCACAAAAAAGTTACAGACCGACAGACAGAAATATTTTTTTGCTTAAACTTAAAATCTCGACGTTTTATAACATTCTAAGCCTATTTGAACAATAAAAATTTTTGTCGTTACTATACTTCCACTGGATGTGGAACTAATTAGGATATATTGTATGTACGGGAAGCCAAGGTCTCAATTTTTGTTTACATTAGCCATCCCCTCTATTGCCCTCATTACCACCACCACCCTGTTATTAAAAGGGGTAAAAAAATTAAATTGTGATTTAGTGTGTGTACAGGAACCAACCGCCCAATTTTTTTTATATCAGCCACCTTCTCAACCATCTCCAGCTCATTATTGAAAGGCGTAAAAAAATGAAATTGTGATTTAGTGTGTATGCAAAATCAGAGGCCTCAAAAGTTTTTTTAGCATCAGTCTCCACCTCTGCCACCATGTGGCATATCGCATTATGGGTTTTTGGATAAACAATTTCAAATATTATATTATTAATGTTCTGTGAACAATTTTTAGTTCTCTCACATGCCGAGGGGAAGTGCTGTAATCATCAAAAAATCACCCTTCGAGATTTCTCCTGATTTTTACGTTTCAGACTATGTAGATTACGAAAGTTAAGATCTTTTCGCTCCGTCAGACCGTCTGCCTGTCTGTCCGCCCGTCTGTCATTCTATATATCGATTAGTCTGGTGTATGTCTTTGTAGTTCTTCTTGAGTAAGAAAACTTCCCTTGGACTTATTTAAAGTGGAAAATTGTAAGGTCATCGAAATGTATAAGGGATTCAGAAAATTGAAAATATTTAGGGATATAATTTATTTAAATGTCTAATAGCAGTGTCCCATATAAGGAGGTTCTTCTGATGAATTGAAATGAACTGGATGAACTGAAGGATTCGAAACTGAAAGAACTTAATATCAATTCTATCAAAAAGATAACTGAAATAATAATTTAAATTACTTCCACATCTAGAGGAAGTAGAGTAACACAAAAAAAAATTGAAAAATATTATTGTTCAGCTAAGCTTAAAATGTCATGAAACGTAGACATTTTAAGTTTGAGAAAAAAATGTCTGCCTGTCTGTCTGTAGCTTTTTTTGTGCACATGATTACTCTGGAGCCGTTTAAGATATTGACTTGAAATTTGGTACACGTATATATTTTAAAGAGATCTGGAACTAGATTATCTTTTGATCTTATTTCGTTGAAGGGTTGGGGGGTAAATTTGGGCAAATAAGAGCAAGAAAGTAAGAGTCCATATGTTTTTTTTACTTTATCCACTTCCACTACCACCACCACCGATGTGGCATATCATTTTATGGGTTTTTGGAGTAGACGATTTCAAATATTATATTATTTAAGTTCCATAAACAATTATTCCCACATAGTGAACTGCAAATATGGTATAGTAGTATAGTATAGACAAAATTTTTCGCTGTGAGAGACTTGGATAAAGAATCTGGATGTGGAAGTTTTTTTTAGAATGTATTCGGAAAACAGAAATCGACACACGTAGGCATGTAAAGCAAGCCTTGAGAACAGCCGAAATTCAAATTAAAGCAAACCTAAAAAAGATCTGAAAGCTCCAGGTATTTACACTGCTTTAGAATCAGAAGAGCATAATAAAACTCAAATGATTCAGACTTGTTATCGAAGAAAAGAGAATTCTCTTTTCCAACCCATGAGGATAAGTATATACAAATCCAAACCAAGAACGTCACCAATTAAGGACCACAATGATACTCTTCACTGACAGAAATCAAATTAGCGAGGTTTGACGACAATGTGAAGAGCTTTAAAAACAGTGAATATAGCTTGTCAAACTTTTATGTTGGCTTGCCAGTGTTTTCACTGTAATTTTAAAGTACCTCGAACCTTCAAGAAATATGTACCCAAAACCAACTCCCCAGCATCCTATTCTCTAAAATCGTCTCATTTTTTTGGTCACATCGACCAAAGAGAGAACGATTGACACTTTAGGGAAACCCAGATGTTGTTGATGAGGCGAAGAGGCTATGCGCTTAACAGACAACCACGACAGTCGGCGGGGTGCCGCTATGCGTGTTATGCAGTAAGCGTAGGCCAACCAGCATAATTTTTATGAATCACAATACGTCTAGCAATACGTTATGAGTAAAAAGAAGAAATATAGCGAAAAATTGTAAAATTCTCTTTGAAAATTGAATAGAATTTCAAATGTGAATCTGGATAAATTGTTACGGATTCCTTGAACGGCTCGTGCACCAGCTCGATTTTCTAAGGAATACACCTGCCCAGAGAGATTCGCCAGCATCGCTTTCTATCGCAATCTATACTCTTGGCCACCTCAACAGGAGGAAAGTTTACAAGTTTACAAGTTTACAAGTTTACAAAATACCAAAAGATAAGTGGCGAAGAGGACTATCCTCCAAAACGAGGTCGTACGTCACACAGTCAACCACGACATATAACGTCATACAGTCATACGTACCACACAACAAAAGAGGACCAATTAAAATAAAGAGTACTCACAATAAATATGTCAAGGTACTGTGAATGACAAAAAGAAAATTTAGAACATTACTTTTAATTTATTTTATTATATAAGTATATTAATTTATTTCCCTTAATTAATGTGAATACAAATCGCATATTATAACTTTCCTGAATATCCTTACCTCGAAATTCGCTCTTGGATTTAAACATCGCACAGGGTCAAACTTGCTCATTTCATAATCCCACTGCCCGATAGCGCTACCCTTCCAACATTCGCCATTTATAATAAACATATAGAGGAGAAACTAAAAAGTTATATAGGATATTACAAACATATTTATGTACTATACGACATGAAAGTTTGTTCGGAGTCCATGGTATACTGCTGAAAAGTTTGATTTTTCCGCTCGTATATTGGACAGTATGTCAGAGCTTTTGGAAGTTTAGCAATCTTGGGTCCCCAGGGAGGGCACCGTACCACTCGGGATAACAAGGCCGACCCTCATATGTCCAAGGATAATCTCAACCAGAACACGCACCACACACCTCCGGTCTTATCGGCCAGTGGCGTGTTCAGGGGAGAGGATTAAACGAATTTAACTGGGTGTAATATGGGTGTATATGGGTGCAAACCGTGACAAGAATATTTGTTTATAGTTTTTTAAGTCAAATATAGCTATATTAGGTAAATATACAGTTTCGTGTTTATTAAATTTCCACAATTAATGTAATTAGTCGTTTATCATTAAAGCGAAATCTGGGACAATTGAGCTCACATAATCCTCTATTTATTACATATGCATAGATGGGCATGATATTTATACAGGGCGTTTCATGTCACTAAAAAGTAGTAGTGTCCAGTGACCAGATAAACAAGATACCTGATACAACATAGTTTTAAAGGAAAAAATATTTTAATAAAACTGGTTGAGAACTTCTGGACCAAATAGGACCTATAATATTGATTCGATCAGTAACGGCCGACGAATTAATCTAAGTTCAATGTCTTTTGCGAACTACATCTTTCTTCTTTTAATGGTCATTGCAACGGTAAGAAATAAGCAACTTAGAAAACACTAGTTAAATGTCTCCCTATTACTGCCCTAATTCTATCGTCGTCTTTTATGGATTGGAGTTTATTACTTAGTTATAAAAAAAAACGTATATTAGAAACGATATGCACATATTTAGTACAGGAAAAATTTTAAAAAATGACCGTAACTCGAAAAAAATTTGTGCAGACTTTAAACTTTGGTTATACGTTTAAAATAGGCCAAAGTTTACGAAACTAAAAAGTTTAGGAGTTTTACGGATCCGCGGGAACCTATAGAAGGTAAAAAAGAGTATTTTTGATAAAATTAATCGATTTTTCTCTACTTTCTCGGGAAATATGGCGTTTACAAAAAAATTGTTCAAATGGAAGTTGTTTCTGGCAAAATTATCTTTAATTTGATGTTTTTCAATTAATTTTATAGCAATAATTAACCGAAATACGACCATTTCTCGATAGGGAGATGGCAGATTGAATTTTTTTCTAGGACAAGTGTTTTAAAGGGACAAAATGGATTGAGCATCTAGGTGATGCTATATATTAACGAAAAACAGCATTTCTGGGAGAAAAATTAATTACTGAGCAATTACAATAAAGAAATGCCGACATTTTGTTAATAAAAATGAGGAAACGCACATTGAATCGGCCATAACTATTTTTTGTGATGTAGCGACAAACAAATAATCATTTTAAAGACTAATTAAGTACCTTTAATTTTGTTTCTTAGAACTTTTGATGGAAGTGTCACAGATTCTAAGATATTTAATATGTTAAACTAAATATTTCATCATAAAAACGGTCGGATGTCATCTATAAAATTAAATATCTCCGAAACAATCAACCCCACACAAATATATAAACAAAATAAATTTATTCTCAGTTTATAAGCTTTATTTTTGATGTCCACCATATTTTCTCTTAAACTGATTAATACTTACTGAGATATTTGCAGAGAAGCAAGAATGTTATATTTTTTCTAAAATCTCTTTACAGTTTAAAATGCATTTTTTTTTCTAAAGCAAGCACTGTAAGCCGATGAAAAAATTTGAGCGTCTAGGTCACACTACATATCAACGAAAAATAGTGTATGGTAATATATTTTTTTAATTACTGACTACTTACATTAACAAAATTTAACGTTTATATTATAAAAAGAAATGTGAATAAGTACATCGTTTCTGTCATAACTTTGTTTTTACAAACTTTTATTTAACTTGCCTTGTTAGTATTGTTTAAATCTTGCAACTGAATTTTAAAACAATTATCCCCAACCGATTGAGCTGAAATTTTGCATACACGTAAACGTGTATGCAAAATTTGGATGACAATGCATGGTTAGCTAAGTGACGTCATTCTAAATCCAATATGGCGGACTCCCAAAGATGGCGGGCCAGTTATTTTTTAAAAGCTTGTTTTTAAAAAGTTTTTTTTAATTATAATTTATTTATGCTATAAAAATAGAAAAAAATCATTTGAAAGCCTAATTAATAGTTTTTCATTTTGGTTATTAGCGTTTTTGGCCTAAGTGCCATAGTTTCTGAGATAGTTAAAATTTAAACTAATTATTTCATCTTATAAACGTTCGGACGCCACTTTTAGACTTCCAGATCTCCGAAACCATTAACTCTACAAAAATTAGAAAAGAACGAAATTCATCCTTAATTTAGTAGCTTTCTTATTTGTCTTTAGCATGTTTTTGCTCAATGTAATACCTTTCGAGTTATTTGTATTTGAAATACCTCTTTTTCAAGCTAAAATCCCAAATTTTCTAGTAGTTATATAAACCTATCAATCTATATGAAAAGTTGCATAGAATCGTTTCTTCTTAAAATTCAGTTCTAATGTTTTTTTTTTTTTGTAGGTGCCACCCCCTGAAAGGGTTTGGCATCCACCCCCTATAAATTAGCAAGCCCTTGCATAATATAGAAACTTCTTTTTTTGTGCATTTTCTATTAAGTTGCCAAAAATTAACGAGCTTTAATTCATATGACATTATTCCCAAGTTAAAAACCTCTAATATTTCGGTTAATTATTGCTATAAAATTAAATTTAAAAACACCAAAATGAAGATAATTTTGCCAGAAACAAGTATTTTTTTTTGTAAATGCCATATTTCTCGATAAAATAGAGAACAATCGACTTTTTAATTAAAAACAACCTCTTTCACCCCTATAGGTTCTCGCGGAACCGTAAAACTGCTAAACTTATTTCTTACGTGAACTTTGGCCTATTTTGAACCTATAACCAAAGTTTAAAGTCTGCACAAATTTTTTTCGAATTAAAGTAAAGTCTTCCTGTACTAATTATGCACTTAATGATGAAAGCAAGTGGTTTTATACAGTGACTTTTTAGACCATTTGGATCGATTTGATTGAAATTTTAGGATTCAAAATATGAGTTAAAATTTTGAATAGAGGATAAATTGCATGTGGGTATTTGTTAAAAAATATTTTTAATAAATTCGAAACCTTTTATTTATCAAGCTATCTATGTATGAATAAAAGGTAAGTAAATGTTAAACACAAAGATTTAGTTAGTTCGAGGGAAGTTTACGTCATGGTCTTTGTGTTGTGTTATCTACTTCAAGTTGTCATCTTTATTAATAATGGAAGCATTGGAAATTGAAATTCTGGCAAGTAACATATTTATATATTTAGTAAACAATTAAATTAGAAATTGGCTCATTTAGCATTTTTTTAACTCATATTTCGAAAATACCCCAGTACACCATATGTTATATAAGTATTGTATAGTTCCAGACTGCAAAATTACATCAGTGTCTACTCCCAATAAAATATTTATTTCATTACCAAGTGATGAAAGTATTATAAATTTGCGGCAGCAAGTTATGCATAGGGAGAAATGTGTTAGTAATAAACGAACGAAGTATTGTTGTGAGGATCATTTTAACGTAAGTCTAGTGTAATAGGTTATTATAAAAAATTGTACAATAGTAAGCTTGAAAAGGATATGGAAAATTATATTATGTATTATAAAATACCTTTTATTATTTGCACATAACCAACAGCATTATCCCCGTAATTTTGTCTGGCTGTACTAAAAGTCAGATAAATTCGGTAGACTTTGTTAAAGTAGGTAAGTATCTAGTTAATCTCTGTAATTTGACACCCCTGAAAATACTTTAAATTTAAATATAGCAATAAAATCTAATGTAAAAATTATTTATTTCTGTCAATAAAATACCATAAATTATTTTATTAGGAAAATCTTATTAAAATGTTCTCATTTCAGCACTTATGTAATCTTTATTATTATTAAAATATTCCATAACCATGAAAATGTCTACACACGGCAAAATGTTGTAATTAGCCTTAACGTATCCATTTTCTGGAGAACCCATATTTTTATATATAAAAAATAACAAAATCAAATTAGTTAAATAACGTAAAATAACATCACACCCCCACAGTGTACAACGAAAGCTATTGAACTTTATGCGGTTAGCATCAATCATACAACCACTGGAGTGGTGTGACATCATCCGCGCCACCGGCCGGCCGTTTCAAATATGTTACGAATTAGAAATCAAATATTAGAGTTAATATTAAATAAGCCCATTGACCAAAGTATAATTTTCTTTAGGTTTAATGTTTTATTAACCCTTTCCAAAATCCTAATTTCAACGAATGCTGTTTGTGATTAAGTCAAAAACTAAGGGCCTACCAGAATGCTCGTTACAAAGTTAAGAGATTCTACAATTTGGTTCCTAGTACAATCCACAAAATTGGCCAGGTTAGGGCTATTCGTTTTTAAAAAATTCCTTTTTAATTTTAATCGAAAATAAAAATTAATTCCTTTAAATACTGAAAATCCTCTTCTTAAAATTTTATTCTTTTCCAGTTCCAATGTCTTCTGTTTTATTTTTAGGTGCCACCCTCTAAATTCATATGACATTATTCTGAAATTAAAACCTCTAATTATTGTCCTATAAGCGAACTCAACTCTATCATTCCTAATCAGTTGGCATCATGTTTCCTCCTCCTCCCACGCTATTTTTGTGACGAAATTTAAGGACCTTGATTTAAAAGGTTATATAATAGTTTACGCCGATTACAGAGGACCACAAAATATTTTTGTGAAGTGCGCCGGACCCAGACCCAGTGATGCATATGGTTTTGGGGTCGCTGAAGTCGAATCTGAAACTTGTTTGCCCCATCACGTCAGGATTTTTTTTAATTAAGTATATTTTTTTACCTACTTCAGTATTACGAGAATATTCGAAGATTTGGCAGAGCGCCGGTAATAACAATTAATTCACAAACAAGGTATTACTTTTGTAGTAACATTTACATGGTGCCCAATATAAAGAAAATTTCACAATGTGTAGAAGTTAAATAAATAAAAGAAGCTACTAAGATGATTGAAAAAAATATTTTTTACCTTCAAAAAATATCTCTAAAAAGTAAGAAATTAAGTTTCACACAGTTTTACAAATATCTGTCTATATCAGTGAAAAGTAGCAACGAACTGTACCTTATTACCTAATATCAATTTGAAATCGGTGCAAAAATATCTAACTTCAAAACATGTTATTTATAGTTCATAGGTACCCAAAAAATAGGTCTTTCACCTTCATTACAATTTTCGGAAATTGACATTATACAAGAGTAATGCTTGCACCGACAGCAGACAGGCAGGACCCCAATAACCACATATCTTAAAGGTCAATACAGCAGACGGCGAGAGCTCTAGTTGAGGCTCTTGGGTACATTTTGCCTCGGATTGAAGTGGATTGTATGTAGGAGTGTTGAATCATAGCTTTTTCGACAAAAACACCCCTTGTCTGTGGTTCGGGGATGTCATGTCTTTGAGTATTCGATAAAAACAGACCATTGTCTGCGGTTTAAGGGTGTCAGATTATTCTGGCTTCCGTGGGTTAATTCATGGTTGTACCGGTTGCGAACAAACCTTTGGTCTGTCTGTAGTTCGAAGATGTCGAGTTATTGGGTTTTATGAAGGTGGGTTTACCTCATTCGATAAAAACAGTCCATCAGCCTGTCTACAGCTTAAGGGTGTCAGGTTATCCTGATTTTTAGGTGGTAATTCATAGCTTGTCCGGTTGAAAACGGGACTTTGACCTGTCTGTAGTTTGAGGATGTTGAGTTATTGGGTTTTTTCACGTGGGCTTACGGATCATCTAATAAAAACAGGGGAACAATCTGTAGATGAAAACCACAGCCAGTTTTAAAATTTGGTATTTCTGCACCGATTTCAAATTAATATTAGGTAATAAGGTACGGTTCTTTTCTACTTTCCACTAATAAGTAGAGAGATATTTGTAAAACTGAATCAAATTTTATTTCTTAATTTTTAGAAATATTTTTTGAAGATTTTTTTCAACCTTTTTAGTAGCTTCATTTATTTATTTAACTTCTACATGGTGAAGGAAACTATTGTGAAATTCTCTTTATGTTGGGCACTATATGAATGGTACTACAAAAATAATACCCTGTTTGTGAATTAATTGGTACCGGCGACTCCGCCAAATCTTAGAATATTCTGAAATGTCGGTTAAAAAAATTGTTCTTAATTTAAAAAAAATCCTGACTTGATGGAGCAAAGTAAGTTTCAGATTCGGTTTCAGCGACCCCAAAAGATATACTACACTGGGTCTGGTCCGGCCCACCTCACAAAAATATTTTGTGATCCTGTGTTATTTTTCACAAAGATCGGTACGGCACGGTCGGTAATTATCAAATGCCTCTAGGCCATAGCAAGAAATTTATTAACTTTCGATTAAGACATAATTTTACAAATAAAAAGACTACTGTGGTGATCAGTTCACTTGCTGAGTAAATATAAGTTTCACCAAGTCTCAAGTAACCAGGGAAAGAAAGAAAAAACAAAATAATAACAATTTTTAAATTAAAACGGAATAATAACATGTATTATTAAAATGTTAAACCAAAACACCTTTTAGTCTTCGAAAATACACATTTTAAATATGAATTGGAACTTTTAATTATAGATATATATTTAACTAATTCATATGTCTATAAATTGGTGACCCCGACGTGCAACCTTTTTAGCACATCCTCGATGTAATGATAGCTCATTTTTATCGCTGACAGTTGATTGTTCAAATGTCTCTTGGGGGCAGTTCTTGAACAACGCGATGACAAAGGTGTGCTTGCTCCATTAACCTTTTTCTCACGAAAATTTACTTTAGCACAGACAAAATACAGTACCTTTGACAAGGAACTTCTTTCTTTGTTTACAGCGATTAAACATTTCAGATTTTTTACTAGAAGGTCGCACATTTATTTGCTTTACTGACCATAAACCTTTGGTCAAAGCATTATTCACTAAAACTGAAAGATCTCCCAGGCAAACTAGACATTTAGAATTCATTGCTCAATTTGCCTGCCAAATTAGACATATCAAAGGAAAGAATAACATTGTTGCTGACACTTTATCAAGTGAACATGATACGTCTTCTTTGCAACAATGCATTTCCCCAATTGTTACCCAAAAGTCTAACCTAATTGATATTAACTTTGACTTAAATTTATTGAGCGAAGCTCAGGAAGATGATTCTGACCTTAAATTTTTATTATCAGATACTTCATCGAACACAAAGAGAACTTTTCATTTAAAGAAAATTAAAATTCCATATTCTGACAAGTTTATTTGGTGCAACGTTTCCCGCCCTAAACTTCGTCCTTATGTTCCTATCGTTTCTAGACGGACAATTTTTGATATATTTCATGGTTTATCAAAGCGACTAGAACATTAGTTTCTAAAAATTATTTTTGGCCCAAAATGGCTTCAGAATTGTAATCTCTGGGCAAAAACTTGTATTAGCTGTCAAACTAATAAAGTGACACGACATACAAGGAGTCCCATAGCTAACTTTGATATCCCTAAAGGACGCTTCGACCACATATATATAGATTTAATAGGACCATTACCTTCTTCTAAAGGTTGTTCTTATATTCTTACTGTGATCCAACGTTTTACTAGATGGCCCGAAGCTTATCCACTTCAGGATATTACTGCAGAAACTGTAGCGCGTACATTATTTCAGAATTATGTTTGCCGATTCGGTGTCCCTGTCACAGTGACAACCGATCAGGGCGCCCAATTTGAATCGAAACTGTTCAAAGAATTTTCAAAATTTTTGGGATTTCATAGAATTCGTACGACATCATATTATCCTTCCTCGAACAGAATGATTGAAAGGTTTAATAAATCTCTTAAAACTGCTCTGAGAGCTAAAGCTTCTACACCACATTGGGTAGATGAACTTCCTATCATACTATTAGCTCTCAGGACCATCCCTAAAGACGATTTGCAATGTTCCTCCGCAGAACTCGTTTTTGGTCAAACTTTACGAATACCTGGTGAATTTTTTATTAAATCATATACTTGTTCGGATATTCCTTATTGTATTACTAAATTACGTACTTCATTTAATAATTTAACGTTCATTCCACCTTTTCACCATGTTAATTACAAATCAGTTGGCAGTTCAGACATCTCGACTTGTAGTTTTGTTTTCGTTCGGAAAGAATGCTCCGCTGTACGAAAGGCCTTTTAAAGTATTGTCCCGTACAGATAAGTTGGTTACTTTTGTTAAAGGAACTAAAGCCGTCACAATAAATATTGACAGGATTAAATCAGCATATTTATTAACTGACAAATACGATGTCACTCCACCGTTGATTAAGAAAGTGCGTTTTGCTATTGACGAATTGAATGACTGACTGATCTTTTTCTTAGCGGGGGAGTAGTGTGGCGATCAGTTCACTTGCTGAGTAAATATAAGTTTCACCAAGTCTCAAGTAACCAGGGAAAGAAAGAAAAAACAAAATAATAACAGTTTTTAAATAAAAACGGAATAACATGTATTATTAAAATGTTAAACCAAAACACCTTTTGGTCTTCGAAAATACACATTTTAAATATGAATTGGAACTTTTAATTATAGATATATATTTAACTAATTCATATGTCTGTAACTACGAGTAACGATACAATATCACCAGAAAATGTATCTTAAATTAAGTTATTAGTTTCAGATCATGTCATCAATATTTCAATAGTTTTCTGTTCCTTGCCTTTTTTGTCTCCTGAATTTCGTAGACTCACAGTAACTCACACTTTCTTAGATATTAGTCGTACCTAACACTATCAAGTACTAGAGAATCTAAGAATATTTCTGTCTTCACTTTATCCATAATTATAGTATGGACTTATGAAATATTAAAATTTAAGTTAATTTTATATACTTTATCAGATTTTTCATGTGTTAAAAGCATATTTCGAACCATTTTTAAATTGCAGTTTATTACAGAAATATTCCAAAATACTGCCTATACTAGCCAATGCCTTTGTTATTTTGAGGTCGTCACAGAGACATGTTCCTTCTTTTTATCGTTTAAAATAAATATACTTCTTAACTTCTTGCACCCTTCTCGTGCTAACAGGTAGTCGAAGCCTATTTACGGCGTCCGTAACGTCCCTGCCTCAATAAATACACAATATATATTTGAAATCCCGCACACCTATAGCCGCGGCTATATGGAAGGGAATTACATTTTTGCAAAAACGCAGACACACATCCATTATCGGACGCAATTCAAATAAATAAATCAGCAATTGTGAGAACATTATTGGAGGGTCCTATACAATTCACCCGAGGATATCTCGACCTCAAAAATATACAAGTACGCCTGTGTAATCTATCTCCGGGCTTCAGGAAAGGATGCCGCCGCCCGGAACACCGGAGTTACCCGGAACTGCTGATCCGTAGACTAAGAGCGTGACCACATCGCACATGTTCTGCCTTAAATCTTGGATTATATACGAAAACAGCGTTAATTTCTTGATTTAATAACGCTATCTTTAAAGTTTACCTATCTGCTTAAAGTTCCGATCTAGACAGTGTGATGACAAAGGGTAATTTTCAATCAAAGGGATGACAATACTCTCGATTCAGCTTGTTTAACTAACAAATCAATTTGGCAGATAACGAAAGCTATCCCAGTGTAGCGCACTTTCCAGGAGTTAATTACTGAAATGCATAATTTGTAATACGGGCACACGCTTTTATTGCTTGCACACACAATACCAGTTTTAAAATAATGTTGACATTATGAATGAATGAACTTATTATCAATTGCATACCAAGCTGGGTGTGTGCTCTATTCTGGCTCAGAGCGTCAGTTTCGCCAATAAAAATAATTTGTAATGGATCAAATCTGCAAAGAAACGATTCTAATTATAGCTTCATGGAAATTGAAGATTCTACCCTAAAAGATGTTAAGACAGAAGTTCTAAAATTGGTATTGAAAATTGAAATACGCCCCCGTTAATTACTATATACCTACATACGTATATACGGAAACACCTTACATGTCACAAATTCTTGATTTTTAATTGGTTCATCTGCTAGCAGATTAGAACTCTATTGAATTTCATAATGATTCGTCAAGTAGTTTTAATTATTAAATTACTGATAGCCAGTGAATGACCGTTTTTTGACAACATTGCACCAGTCAAATGTCATTATTAGTGGTAAACTCACCTGGATCGGCTTCTGACAATACCAACACGAAAAATGTATCGCTCTAATTTTTTGTATCGACGCGTCAACAAATGTCGCGGTAATATTTTGACATATGTCATGTTTTGTTTCGTGAAATGTTTTCCGCAAGTAGAACCACTCGTGCTTTTAAGTTTTATCTATAATTTTTTTCTCTAGTTTATTACTAATTGTTAGCGTAACTTGTAAATTGTAGCATTATATTATATACGTAGTAATATAGTGATATAAACATGACATAAATACACTGTGTAAGTTGACAACTCCCAATTTCAAAGCCAAGGCTGTCTGAAATAAATAGGCAAGGGACAACTCAAACACAGCTTTCAATGGCTTATAAAAACATGATTACAAAATTATTATCGTAGCTAAAATTAAACAGAAATTAATACCAAGCAGGCAAATCAGTTATTACATGTTAAATACACTGGCGGTGGAAACAAATAAAGTAAAAATGTACGCACGGTAACTCATCACAAAGGAAGTTAAGAAAAACTATCCACTATACAACATAATTCGTTGTATTTAATGTTCTTTCTGCTTAAACAAGCAAATCTTAACCTAACCATTAAACATCTTAAATTAAAAATAAGTATTAAATAGGTGAATATAAATATCAATGAACACTTTAATATAATAATTCTTCAATAATTCAGAGTACGTAGTTTGCCGTGTGGTACTAATATAGCGTTACTAGATGGCGGTACTGAAGGAATATTTTATCTGATATCGGCAACCTTAGAACGTAAAGTCGGGAGACTGGTAAAATGTGGCAGTGCTCTAGGTATTTACTCGTGATGTGATTGGTCGAAGCATGCCCGAGAACTCTTTACACTGAAGACCAGTCTATGCATTAGAATACCCATGGTGTAAGGTATATTGTTTTTCTTCATAGTTATTCTATTTAAAATAAGACGAACTCCGTGGATAACTTTCTGCAGCTGCATTTGATAAATATGTATACCTATTTTGTCTTTTACTAGATGAGTCGCTTTGGAAATGCGTTTTTATGTAACGTAAATGATTAAATTGAAAATAAAGGTCAGTAAACACTAAATAATGACAAGAAAATGTCTGAAGGCAAATAATTACAAAACATAATATTAAAGATGAACTTAATGAATTATTTATTCGTGAAATATTCTCCCACCACTCGTGCTTAAGTTAAATTGTATCTATAAATTTTTGCTCAAGCTAAGTTGCCAAAAGGTAATATAATTCGTGTAAATTGGCAGTTTATTATCAAATATCAGATAATAAACTACCAATTTACACCCTTTATATTACCAAGCAACAAAGTTTTCGAAAAAATAACCGATAAAATTCTAACCACTAGTGATATTAGTTATTTAACGAGTATCTATTTGAAGTACCTCTTTCTTAAGCTAAAAGCTCAATTTTCTATTCATTATAACTTAAAGTTTATCAATTTATATGAAAAGTTGCATAGAACCTTTTATTCTCAAAATTTTATTTTCTTTCAGTTCCAATGTTTTTGTCTTTTTTTCAGTTGCCACCCTCTGAAAAGGGGTGGCATCCACCCCCTATAAATTAGCAAGCCCCCGCATAATATAGAAACTTTTCTTTAATGCATTTACTATTAAGTTGCCAAAAATGAACAAAATCTTAACTCATATGGCATTATTCTGAAGTTAAAACTTCTAGTTACTGTACTAGTACTGAAATACGTCAAATTAAATCTGAACAATTTTGAACTGAATGGTAACAGTCATTCTCACTACCCAAGATGTCGAAACTTATTAAGATATCCTCACGACAACGGCTCTTTACAAAAAATCACCACATTATAATGCCGTTGCTCTCTCCAATAAATTGCCGGACGATATTAAAAACGTCAATTCGTATAAAATATACAAATATTAAGACATTTTTAACTGAAAATTGCTTATATACTGTAAATCAGTTTTATAATTTATATTTTTTTTTTCTTGTGCATTGGAGTTATCTTTAATATGCGGGTTTTATGATGCCAATTTTTTAAACATTTTAAATTTTAATTACTGTATTTTTAAATTGTAAATATTCACCATCTTTTAACATTATACCGCATTATTTTGTCTAGTTCAGGGTATAAGTTAAACATTACCTATCTCTTATTGACGTTCACATTATTAATTGTAAAATTACAAAGTGATTAAATAAATTATTATTATTATTATTATCATTAAGAGTGTCATTTTAGCGTTTTTTGCCTATTTTTGGGGTTAGGGAGGGAGTCTGCGTGATGGAGTAAATTTGACATCGAATTCGAATTCAGCAACCCCAAAATATGATGGTCTAGTCTGGTGGACATTACTTTTTTTTCTTGGACCCGTGTTATCATGTTCATATGAAAAATTTCATAGACTTTATTTATCAAAGTTTGATTCTCTTTCAGTTGCAATGGACAATGCAAGACATAAATTAGGATCATTTGGTAAGCAATGTCTAGTGAAAAAAACAACAGCTGACTTTTGAGGTGATACTTCAAAACCTTGTTGAAAAAAATAATCGTTACAGCAATGCATAACGTGTTTAAGATCTCTAACACTCCGGGAATAATTTTTGTTAATTATATATATACAGAAATCATCCGCATATTGTAAAACATTTCCCTCAATGCCCATATTATGCAAATCGATAGTATATATTAAACATAAGAGGACTGAGTACAGATCTTTGTGGCAAACCCCCATTAACTTCTCTGGGACCAATAAGTTCATTGTTGCTACAAATAAATACTTGTCTTCTTAGAAATAATAATCGATAATGTTAGCAGAAAATGTTGATGGTATTTTAAGCTGAATGAGTTTATTATAAAGTATATCCGACAGAACACTTTCATAAGCACTAGCTATATCTAGAAA
This sequence comes from Rutpela maculata, assembly GCA_936432065.2. Lineage (NCBI taxonomy): Eukaryota > Metazoa > Arthropoda > Insecta > Coleoptera > Cerambycidae > Rutpela > Rutpela maculata. Next base: position 165,898,118 of record OW386288.2, read on the forward strand.
TTATTTATTTATTTATTTATTTATCGAACAATATCCAAACAGGCCTGATTGGCCTAATTACAAGGATAGTATATTTGGATAACAATTGAGTAAGTAACTTACTGATTACATAATACAGAAAAATAATACATTATTCATATACATTGTACAGTATCACAATTATACATACAAATTACACAGATGTGTGATTACAATGCTGTAGTACTTCTTAAGAGGTAGGGTCCAATCTAAATCTATAAGACTATTAATGTTGTTAGCTAGTCGAAGCATGGTCACGATAGGGGGTGGGGTTAGTTGCTACAGGTACATTAAAAACTAATGTGTAGCGAGTTCGTCGTAACGGTATATTAAATGGTATTAGTGCTAAAATGTTTGTGCTATTAATTAAACTATTTATAACTTTATATAAAAACACGAGTATCGCTACCTTACGTCTCATATCAAGAGACATTATATTAAATTCATTTCGCAAATGAGCAGATCTAACAAAATGATTGTTGGGTTTTGTATGGTATTTTTTATAGTATAGATATCTAAGGAGTTTATTTTGTATTTTTTCGAGTGAATTTAAGTAAATTTGAGGTTGTGACTGCCAAATTATTGAGGGAAATTCAAGTTTGGTTCTTACAAATGCATAGTACAGGGTTGTAATTGTTCTAACGTTTGTGAAAGTGGATGTTTGTCATACGTAACACCTAGATCTTTTACGCTGTTAGTTCTTTTTAAACTCGCGTCATCCATCTTGTAGTCAAACACAATGGGCTCCTTTTTCCGAGTAATTGTTATTATAAAACGCTTTTTTATATTAAATTGTAGTTTAAAATCACAGCTCCATTTATAAATACTGTCAATATCTTTCTGGAGGCCCACACAATCTCTAACTGTTTCAATTTTCTTGTAAATGTTAAAATCGTCTGCAAAAAGTAATCATTTTGAGAATTTGATAACCTAAGGCAGATCGTTAATAAATAATATAAATAACAGTTGTCCCAGATTTGATCCTTGTGGTACTCCAGAATTTGCATAATATTTACCGGAATTCTGATAAGTATTTATTACTTGAAAATGTTAACTGAACATCGATGACCAAATTAGCAACACGATTGATGGTGCCTTTACCTCTACGAAATCCAAATTGAGAATTAAGTAACAAATTGTTTTTCTCTAACCACCATTCCATCCTAACTTTAATAATTATTTCCATTGCTTTCAAAGAGGCATGACATCAGTGAAATAGGACGCACAGAATTTACATTATTAGATTTAGGGATAGGAATTATTAAGCATTGTTTTAGAACGTCACAGTTTTCCTCTTTAAGTAAGATGTTATTAAATATCAAACACAGACATTTTTTAGCTACACTAGGTAGCTTTTGAATCGTGAATTTTGAATAGGAGTTAATAAAAAATGATCGGAATTATCATGTACTACTGCTTGTGGAGTCACAAAGTTAGTTTGTTTAAACGGCTTTCAACAATGTCTCTACTGTTTTGATGTATTTTATTTTGTTTTTTCCCTTCAACTTTATTAACTCTTGTCCATATTTCAGAAGGGTGAGTTTGTCCATTTAAACTTTCGCAAAATATTTGCCAAACGTCTCTTGCCTTAATTTTAAAAAAAGTACGTTTACATATTGCGTCGAACCTTTTATATTCAATATAATTACAAGTTGTCATGCTATGTTTGTATTTAAATAAAGCTTGTTTGCGAGCCTTAGATACAGACGAACAATCATCATTCCACCAAGGGGGCGATTTTGATTTTTTAGAAATGAAAAGTTCTTTTCTTTTACATGCTATATCAGCTGCGCGGCTGATTGCGTCAGTACGAAATGTAATCATGTCATTACTAGAGCTAAATTCTGGTAACACTGATAAACTATTTTTCTTATCGGTTCGATATAAATGCCAGTTTGCATTATACATAGACCACTTGGCAAAGGAGGTTACTGAGATTTCCACAATACCGTACTCCTGAAGAATAATTCTGATCGGAAAGTGATCTAGTATTACGTCCCATTCAAAACGAGACATTAAATCGGAAGAAAGAATGGTAATATCAAGGGTTGAGGAAGAGATACCAGAAGATGATATTCTAGTGGCAGAGCCATTATTACCTATAATATAAGTGTTAAAATGATCCAAAGCTTCTAAAAGTGTAACAGCCTTCTGGATTATTATTAATAGACGATCCCAACACTCCATGATGGGCATTGAAGTCACCACCTAGGATGAAAGAATGTGGTATTTGCTTAAATATATTCAAGTAATCGAAATATTTGATTTTACGCTAGGAGGTCGATATAGATTGATTACCGACAATTTTCTTCCTTTAACGGAAATGTTTACTCCACAGATTTCAATTTTTTTTATTAAAATTGTAACTGGAAAGAGTTGCCATCCATCCTTCTAAAAATGGTGGCATGCTATAAATTCAACCTCACGTAATATAGAGACGTTTGTTTGCTATTAAATTATTTAAAAAAAAAATTATTTCATATGACAATGTTCCTAAATTAAAACCCGTAGTTACTGTACTAACAATATTATTATCAAAGAGAAATAATTATATCATTCCCATGATACTGTGAAAAAGCATAATATCATACCTATCTAAATATCGATGTGACCGGCGAATTCACCAATTTCTCGACTTAGTACTTTGATTTGTAGTTTTTGTTTAAGCTATTACGAATCAAAGAACATAAAATTACTTCTATATATTTTAAACCCCATTCTGCAGAGCAGATAATACACAGTGCATTTTTGGCTTTGACCAGCCAAGTTAATATTAAACTGTGAATAATTAGAGAAACGAGCATTTCCACCTTCATTGTGTGGTTTTCACAATATCATCCAGCAGCGCAAAATGGGCTCCCGGCCAGCGGCCCAGTCAGCGCTATTGTCAAACAGCCAACTGTTATTATAAAAGGATTACCTACAACATGTAATTACTTCAACTTTGTCTCGACTACAGGGCAGGGATGTCCTACTTGCTGCATCAACACTGTTTTTGCCGAAAGGCAACTTTATAGTTGTATTAAACTTTTAATGTATTAATGATACGGTCCAGATAAGAGGCCGAGCAAGCAAATTTACGAAAATGTACAATATATCGAAACTGTAATATACAGAGTATTTCTCAGATTTAAGCGAACTCTAAGTAGATTAAAGTCTGTTAATTTAGTCGCAAAAATTTAAATTAACCACAATCAAATAAAATTTACACAACATGGACTCGACGTAAGTGGAGACTAAGACGACTGCGGTGTTGAAATTTAGTTACATATTTAAAATTATTCATAAACTTGTTTATATTTATTATTGCAGAGTACGTATGGTAAGTCACACATGTTTAAATAAATTTGACTTCAATGCGACGTCAGATCGGCATCGGGTTGATTAATTTTAGATAGAATCTACGAGAATATGTGCAAATGATAAACGATTCCAAGTAGGAAAAAATATCTGTAAAATTATTTAAAGAAAACTTCCCTATTTTTTCTGTTGTATATTTTATATAACTAAATGGTACCGTTTTCTTCGTAACAGTAACGACCGACTATTTTTCAAATATTATTTCCCCATGTCGCTTTTAGTTATTTATATTTTCAATAAAATTACAGTAGTTTTTTTTATTCGACAATGGTACCAATGCTATTATAAATAGTCTTTTCCTCCGTCGCTGTAAATTATATTTTAGATTGACCACTCTATATTTTTCATAAAATTGTAATAGGTTTTTTTCCTCGGAAATCGTGTCAACAATATTACAATTATCGCTTTTCACAATATTTTCTTCATTATTTTTTAGGGTAGGTAATCACTAAAATGGATTTTTCACTAAAATTATAACAGCTTTCTTCCTCGGCACTAGTGTCATTTGCATTGCAATATTAATTTCCTCCAGTGCTAATTATTTTTTCGGTTGACCGCTGTTTACTGTTCACTAATACTAGATTTCTTCCTCGGCAATAGTGTCAACTAAATTCGAAATATTACTTGCCTCAACATTTTCTCAAGAATATGGAAAACTGTCCAACACGTATTATTTTAAAATCCATCCAAGTATCCCGTCTTCACAATGGTTTAAAAATTATCACCTTAGTAGAAAAACTATCTCGACTATTAGCAGAATTAAACTTAACCATGGCAGATTCCCCGCCCATTTGCATAAAATCGGAATACGAGAAGACCCACTCTGCCTCTGCGGCCAATTTGGAGATATTAATCACTTAATTTTCAATTGCCCTTTAACGGATATAAACTCTAAAATCCTTATCAGATATCTGAATGAAAATGGGTTTCCTTCACCTATATGGTTACCACAGCTCTTAAGCCTCTCTAAACTTAACTGTATGAAAAATCTTTCCTCCTTTTTTATTAATTGTAATATAGATATCTAGCTAACCTTCTATAAAACCTTTGTTTTTCTCCTACTGTTTATTAACCAATCTTAACCGTGGTCCACCTTGTACGTTTATAAAAATGCCCTGAAAGACCCCTGGGCGAGAAGCGTGTCCTCCTCGTCTAATTCCCTATTACCAATTCTGAGTGAGTGAGTATGAATGATGTTTCAGTTGTGTGTAGGAGTAGTAAAATTTTTTTGTTTTTTTTCTGTTCTTTTCATATATTATAATAATCGGTCATAATAATTTTATCTATATCTATTATTTGTTAATTACTTTTTACTTGAAAAACTATATATTTTTTAATATGTTCGTGGCCAAAACACTGTGCATGTAAGGCCATATATAGAAGGAAAAAAAAACATTTTCTTAATTATAAATTACCACTCTGTAAATTTTTCACTAAACTTAGAGTAGGTTTTTCCTTGGCAATAGTGTCGAGTACGTCCACGATATTTTATTATTTAATTATTTTTTACGGTGACTAATCTGTATATTTTTCGCTAAAAGTACGGCAGATTTCTTCTTTGACAGTTGTCTAGTGTAGTTAACATGCCAAATATGATTGTCTTTCGTCACTTTGTTTCGTTAACGATATTTTGAAGTATATCCACCCATTGTCATTAAAAATATAACAGGTTCCTTCCTCGGCAGTAACGTCAACTACATTCGTCAATTAAAATTGACAAATCTGTATATTTTTCTCAACCGGCAACAGTGTCAACTATATTCCAAATATTAATTTCCACTAAATTTCCTTATTTTTTTTGGGGTGGCTACCCAGTATATGTTTAGTATAAGTTCAGCGGGTTTCTTCCTTGACAGTTGTGTTAACTACATGCCCAGTATTATTGTCCTCCGCCACATTTTTTTGTGAATTAACTTTTCCACCCTGTATATTTTTCACTAAAAGTATATCCCAGTTCTTCGATGGCAGTAGCGTCAACATCAATCTGACCGACCAACAGACAGACAAACAGATAAACTGACGGAATTCATAGACTTTGGTTTTCTCAATCTACGTAATCTGAATGTGAAAATGTAAAAACTCTTGGACAGTGATTTTTTGGTTAAGAGAAAGAAGTAAAAATCATATTTTAAGTATAGTAACGACAAAAAAATTTTTAAAAATTTTTATTGTTCAAATAGACTTAGAATGTCATGAAACGTCGAGATTTCAAGTTTGAGCGAAAAAAAAATTTCTGTCTGTCGGTCTGTCGGTCTGTCGGTCTGTCTGTCGGTCTGTAACTTTTTTTGTGCGCACATTTACTCTGGAACCGTTTGAGATATTGATTTGAAATTTGGTACACATATGTACTTTAACGAGATCTAGAACTAGATTACATTTTCATCTTGTTCCGTCGAAGGGTTGGGGGGTAAATTGGGGTAAATTTGGGGAAAATAGGTAAATCAAGCAGGTAAGAGTCCATAAAATTGGTATTTAATATATACAAGAGAAGGTAAGGTCTCAAAAAAAATTTTGGCATTGGCCACCCCCATTACCACCCCCACCCAATTATTAAAGGGGATGAAAAAAAAATGTGATTTAGTGTGTGTACAAGAACCAGAAACCTCAAAATATTTTTTTACTTTATCCACCCCGCCCACTCCCGCCCCCTGTCACCACCCCCACCCCACTACCGATGTGGGGTATCGTTTTATGGGTTTTTGGGGTAGAGGATTTCAAATATTACATTATTAAAGTTCCATAAACAATTATTTCCAGATAAAAAATTTTTTCGTTGTGTGATTTGGATAGAAAATCCGGATGTGGAAGTAGTGATTCCTTGGGCAGCGGTTTTTTACACTTATTAAAACAACGCTGCCTAGGGAATCACTACTTCTGCATCCAGATTTTCTATCCAAGTCTCTTACAATGGAAAAACATGTCGCTCTGTCGGTCTGTCAGTCTGTCTGTAACTTTTTTTTCTTTCTCTGTGCACGATTACTCTGGAATGGTTTATGATATTGACTTGAAATTTGGTACATCTATGTATTATAATGGAATCTGAAATAAGATCATATTTTGATCTTCCTCCGTTGGAGGGATGAGGTTCAAATAGGTAAAGCAATCAAGTAAGATTCCACTAAATTGAAATTTAGGGTATGTACGAAAAGCCAAGGTCTCATATATTTTGTTTTTTTTGTATCGGCCACTGCCATTAACGCCACACCCCATTATTAAAAGGGGTAAAATAATAAAATTGTGCACCAATACCATCCCCTTGGATAGGAAATCTAGATGTGGAATTAGTGATTTCTTAGGTAGCAGTTTTTAATTATAGAATAAGAATTTCATAATTGTGTTTTAGTTAATGTATTTGTAGGCGTGAGACATTTTTTACTAAATAAAGGTAAGTCTGTCTGATCCATTTGGCGGAGAAGTTTCTTTCGTGAAATTTTTGAGAAATTTTGCCGAAATGGCAAAATATACAGTAAAGAATAAGAAACCGATATAATAACATATACAGTGTGTCCCACTTGAAACTAAAACAGATTTTTGAATTACGGAAAAGGTATTCACTAGAATATATAAATTGATTGATGTAGATAATGATAAAACAAATATACTACGGGAGCCCGCCCTAAGTGTCCGTGCATCCCCCCCCGATCCTTTCACTTTTGATAACGGAAAAAGAACTATTTTCCGAAACGTCAACTGCCTTCGTTTTAATTTTTCAATTTATCATTTAACAATTTTGTTTCAGTTTATATATTTTTAGGTGTGAGACATTTTGTAATAGAAGTATAAAAACCAAACTCTGTCTGATCCTTTTGGCGCAGAGGTTTATTTCATCAAAATTTTTAAATATTTTTACAGTGGCAAAATACCCAACAAACTAAGAAATCATGAATATGCCACAAATAATAAATTATAAACAACAACTCTATCTATACCTATATTTATTTTAAAAAAGTAATGGCAATTTTCATACATAAAGAAATTATATAGAAGTTCAAATATCTCGAAAAACAGTGATTTTTCGAAAATTGCTCATATCATAAAAGTTGTTTAGAATATAAAACGCCGTCACATGCACTTTTTCACTTCTTTCAAAGGTTTCTGGGAGCAAGTAAATTCTTTGCATCGCAACTCTATCTATACCTCTGTTTGTGAAATGACCATTTTTACTCAAAAATGAAGTTTTTTGTATATTATAGTGGATACCTTTTACAGAATTCAAATATCTCTTTTAGTTACCGAAAAAATAGCCTCGGAACTTTTAAGTTCACACCCTGTATATATTTTTTTTTGTAAATAATGAATATGGCATAGATAAATAATTTAGACAACAAATAATTTTAATTTATATAAACATTAAAACCAATCACGGAACATTGAAAAGTGACATAATGAAAGGAATGCCCTGTAGCTAAAATATGTTGAGAGTCCTAATAAGAATCTCTCAGCGTTATCGGATTATACTAATGAGTTTAGATAAATGGACATTTGCTACATACAGAATAGCGTGCCACTAGAGATTTCTCATTTTGCCTTTATCCTCTATACGAGATATCATTCTCTCTCAACAAGTGGATCCTTCTCATTCGTCCTCTTCACTCGTCTCGGGAAATGTATTTAAAAATATTCTCCCTGACAACAAATCAATCTTCAGTTTTATTCGGCATCTGTCTGGGTATATTTTTTATTTGTAACGATTAGTTTATTTTGTTATTGAGATGATTCTGGTTAAGTCAACAAAAAATTGCGTTGAAATATATTTGATAAAATAAGTCTGCGCTTATTTTCGTTAGAAATATGCAATAATTACTATCGTTTAATAAAATTTGTAACAAAGTTTCAAATAGTAATTTGAATTGTATTGCGTAAGTACACATATAATATAATTACCACAGTTAAATGACATACGTCATTATACCGGGTGCCACAGGCTAGTGGCTCCCCCCTATACTTCCTTTATTTTTTAACTTATCCATTTGAAACTTGGCATAAACTACCTGTGAAAATGGATTTTTGGACATAAAAAACGGTATGAGACCATTTCCGGTTTACCCGGAAATTACCGCAACTTTCGATTTTTAAATGGAACACCCTGTATATTTTTGTATATTTGGATTCAAGACAACATTCTGAGTATACCATGAGATTTTCGCGAATTTTTGAGTAGATGTTCAGTTTTTTAAAGCATTTTAAGACATTAGTCTAGAGCGCTTTGGAATACCAAAATCTATTCTACGGCAGGTAAAGTCCAAGTGAAAAATATAATTTTTCCTTCAATTTCATTAATAGCTATTTACGAAGTCTCCAAAATTGAACAAATCACTTTTTTATCGAAAATTTCACACCTTTACTTTTTAACCAATAAGATACCTTAATTTTGACTAGTTACCATGGCAATTAAAAAAATTTCCGGAAATTTTTTCGAGGCGCCACGATATTTAAGTGAAAATTTTTTGACAGTTGAAAAGGTAAACATATGATCTACAACCATTAAATAATGTAGATATACCTGTGAATAATGCAAAATTTCTGAATTAACATTATTATTTATTATTCGCTATAAAGTTTCATTAAACAGAAAACACAAATTTGTTAAATTATTATGCATTAACAATTTATAATTCAAAAAACGTAGGATGTACAAACATAGTAAGATTTAAATGTTGCTTGAATTCTAACCCATCCTCTCTTCTTAATGGTGAATAGGAAGGTGACGAATTAATTAGATGTCTGTGTTTTAAGACATATATGTAATATTTTGAAACAATTTTGTTCAAATCTCTTTTACGCAAAAGGCCGTATTTACTTGACATCTGCAGCAGACTTTCTTGGATTTTCGTAAACAAACCATTCGACTCTAACGCTTCCTGATCGCAATCTTCCATTAAATTCGTTAAATATTATTAATCTTGGATGACATATTTGCGCTAGACTCAACTCTTTGCAGTATTTACATAAATTGTACTTTTCAAAGCATTCCATTTTTCTCAAATTGTTTAATGCAAATGCTTACAAGAAATGTTTTACATAAAAATATCTTTGTTTGCTGGTTTACTATACAGTAACTTAATGTAATTTACCAATATAAACCTCATCTGTCAAAAGCATGGCCGCCTATATCACGGCCACCTACTGCAACAAACCATGTTAATATTATATTTCTTAAATTAGAAGTGTTATGGATTACTTTAACAAAAAATACATTTCTGCCACCTTTAGTAACCTAAAATTATAAAAGGGGGATAGACTGAACTAATACATCTGAGTTTTAGCATTTGGTGTAACTAAAGTTGGTAATTTTTTTTTATTTAACGAAATATAGTGGATATACCTATATGATTTTTTTAGAATATATTTCATGTTGAACTAGTATCTTCATTGGCAAATCTCTAATGATATCGACTAATAAGCAAAATAATAACGAAATAAATTTAATTATTATAGGTTTTATTAATATTAAAAACACAATTATTATAAATGTTTGTGGGCTGGCTTGAATTGGTGGGTTGAATCTGGGTACTTTCTGTTTTCTTTTGCATTGTGCTCTGATCATGATTAAACTTGCTAGTACTTGATGAAATTCTCCTCATGGATTCAATCATCTGATGATGATGTTCAACGTCCAATTGTAGCAGCTGTTGCTCTTGCAGAATGATTAGTTATTTTTATTTTTTTAGTGTCAATTCCTATATCAGAGGCTGCTGACTTAAACCATGCAGATACAATGTTCTTACCAACTGGGCTATTCTTGTACCATCCTTTCGAATTGTGTTGACTCCAGTATGGCTTTGGTGTTAAGAATAATCTGTCGGTCTGAATAGGATTTCCCCTTTTTTCCATCAACTTCTTAAACAAACGAACCGGACACATTTGTGGATTATCGAAATTTGTAATCAACCATTTACTATCCGACAGTTTTTTAGAACCACCTTGTGTGGTTTTGGAGAATATTGGATTTATATTCTATCCGACCTTTTGGGTTTCCGAAATTATCAGTTTCTTCTTTGAAGTATTGGATACACGCAGAATATCCTTCCCCTCCTCTCCATGCCAGCTCATGTGAAACTATGTGAAAAAATTTACGCTGCAATCCATCTGGAGTATTTTCATCCCACATTTCAATAATTTTTTTGTATTCGTCGCTGGTTAAGGCTGAAGCACTCACTTTTCTTTTTAATGGGTCTCTCTGTAATTTTTTGCGCTTGGCATCGCGTGCAGCTCTGGCGGTCGCAAATTCCACGAAAACGGATTAAATTTTATTTTATATTTTTCGTAATAAATTTCTTGTAACTGCTTAGCAGTAGAGTTCCACATCACTTTGACCACACTTTCCTTATAATCTTCAAAATGTTTCTTTTTCATATTAAATGCGTAGTCCTCCAGTATAGTAGCCACCTGTACTACACTCATACACTCATGAATATTATACAACTTTTCGTCACAAAATTCAACAAACTGTTTCCATACACTTGATTTTGATTTTCGGGTGTTATCTGGTGTTATATTTTGAATTTCTTGTCTAATTACTTGTTGATTTTCTTTACCAAATCGCGACATTTCGCTATACACTTATTAAACTCAACGACAGACCTTTTAAACTAGTAATAATTAAGCTTTGTGACAGAACCGGTTAAACAAAAATGACAAATCAACATAATATGTCAAAAACAACAATACCCTGGCCAAGCAGTGAAATTAATTTAAAATGTCAGGTTGGATTAATAATTTTTTTCCAAATTATGGTGTTAAGTGGTGTGAAATTTTCTTACCGAATACCACGCAAGCTTAAATTATTCCGGGAAATTTTCTTTCGGGCACGAATATTTTAAGAAAATTATATTATTAATAATTTTCAAAATATTCGTACCCTCAAGAAAATTTTCGGAAATAATTTAAGCTCTTGTGATATTATAAGTGAAAACATTTTTTTTTTCAAATAGGAAGGTGATGGCTGCTAGTGTTCAATAAATTATAGATTTTTTTCTGAATTCATTGATAATCTATTTCAAAACTATGCTATTTGTTTTTCTATTTTATTGAATTTATTTAAAAATAAAAAATCACTTTCAATATAATTTTTCTTGAACCTTAACGTAGTTGCCTTTGCAAAAATCATATGTCTGATGAAATGTGAATAACTACCTTTTTGTGAATAATATCCTTTTGGTTCTCTATTTTGTTTCTTAACAGGTATTAAGTACTAGTGCAAAGTATAGGTATCAATAAAAATTATTTTAAAAATTAAGTGATTTTTTATTTTTAAATAAATTTAATAAAATAGAAAAACAAATACCATAGATTTGAAATGGATATTAATGAATTTGAAAAATATCTATAATTTATTGAACACTAGGAGCCACCACCTTCCCATTTGAAAAAAAGAAGTTTTCGATAAAAAAGTGATTTGTTCAATTTTGGAGGCTTCGTAAATAGTTATTAATGAAATTAAACAAAAAATTATATTTTCCCTTGGACTTTATCTGCTGTAGAACAAATTTTGGTATTTCAAAGCACTCTAGACGAATGTCATAAAATGCTTAAAAAACTGAACATCGACTCAAACATTCGCGAAAATTTCATGGTATACTCAGAATGTTGTCTTGAATCCAAATATATAAAAATATAAAGGGTGTTCCATTTAAAAATTGAAAGTTGCGATGGAATTAGACGAAAAAGCACTTATTTAACACCATGCAACAGCGTAAATACTTTTTTTAGGGCGGGAATATGTGAGAATTCTTTTTTGTCCAGGTTTAATAATTGATGAGCGGGGGAGGGGGGCGAAATAACACAAAAAAAATTTCTCTCCCAGTCTCAAAATTGATGAGCGGGGGAAGCAAAATCGTAACAATTTTTTTTGTCCTTGTCCCAGAAGTATCAAAATTGATAGGGGGAACGAAATGGCGAAAAAATATTTTGATGTTCCAGCCCTGGAGGGAGTAATTACCCCCTCTACCACCCTTATCTCCGCCCTTGACACTATTCCCTCGAGGACTTTTGTGTGTTAGGTCGGAATTGAATATCGGGCGTCTCCTGACTCCGCAAGTTTGTAATTCAATACAGCCATCGGATCGCGAAAGCTCGAGAGGAATTTTCTATAAAAGTGATTAAGAGATCTCTAAGCACAAGATCCTCTAGTGTCAAAAATATAAGCTAAATTGTATCACCACAGAAGCCAAATTGAGAGAACAGGCGCTTAACAATCTACGGTAAGTAGAGCTTTTACCTCTCTTGTCTATCAAACGCCTTTTAAACATATAAAACTCAACTGGAAAATTGGTGATAGAACACTGCCATGTGACCTTTTTTTTTAAATTTCTTGGAGTTAGTGGCTCTGTAGTACTTTTAAGAATTCAGATTTTTTCATACAGTCTTCTAATAATAAAGACCAGTTGTTTAGGTGCTCCACTCTCAAATAATACTGTCCACAGTTTGTTACATCCCGCATTGACAAAAGCTTTACGATTGTTATAAACTTTTAAGTCAATCTAGTTTTTAGTCGTGTCATATTTTGTGCGTGTTTTTCATACCTGTATTCCATGAATCTTATTTTTACGTATATTATTACCTGGCCTATGTCATATGTAAATAAAGATCTTTACATGAGTTGCTGTGTATGATTACACCTGTACACTTACTGTAATAAAGACGTTGATTATTATTATTATTATGTTTTGCATCGACGAAGATCAATTTAAAAATTCAATAATTGCAAACCTTTAACACAGCGTTCGCTTACCTTCAGTCTATTGCGTAAGATACGGCCCTGTGTCTACTTCCTCTTCCTTTGGGCAACTAGCTGCATAATGCACTTTTCGCTATCGGGACAAATTACACTTTATACTAACGGTTACTGTGATGGCTACGAGGCTAGACTACCAGACCGAATTATACTAAAGTTTAGCAGATAACCATTGAAATTAACATATCCGCACTAATTGGTAGGTAATGTTTAAAAATGCCGTTAGAGGTAAAATTAAGACGTTATTTAAGATTACTCAGCTACCTATTCTAGAAATGAGAAGATCTGAAACTCATTCTTCCTGGCAACTTAATTGTAATTACACTAAAAAATATACTATTATAGCAGACAGAAAAATCCTGTATAATTATGGGACACAGGAGATAAGTTATCAAAATATACCAGGTGAACCATTCAAGGTGAATAATTAATGTCTTGTCTTTATTAATGAGGTACAGAATATCCTAAAAAAAAATGACAAAGAATTGAACCTCCTTCAAAGAGGGTCCCTAAAAATTATGAAAAAATTTCACCCTTTTTAGTGGAGTCTTTTTTTGCCTTCTACACTATCTTTTAGAATTTTTAAACCTTATTAGCGCAGACAAATTAGCTTGGGGTACTTAATATTATACTAAATGTCCTCATATGTAGAAGTGCCAGAACCCTAAAAAAAACGCAATCGTTTAATGAGAAGCGCAAGATTTATGTAGACTCGCGCACTGAGTCTGCTGCCGATCTTTACAATAGATTACTACTTGTTTTTGCTTGTGTTTGTGGCCCGTAGTTGTTTGCTAAATAATAAGTAATTATTAGTATTATACTTAATATAGTAGTAGCAGCAGTAGTAGTAGTAGTAGTAGTAGTAGTAGTAGTAGTAGTAGTAGTAGTAGTAGTAGTAGTAGTAGTAGTAGTAGTGTTTATTGGTGTCAAAAGTACATGTTTACAAATTTTTGTAGTATAACTATTAGTTCTATTAAAGCTAGTTAAATTAATATAATATAGTATAAAATTGATAAAAGCACATAAAACAATAAGACACAAACAAAGTAAATTTAGACAAACTATACACATTAATAGCAAAAAAATGAAGCTCATTTAATAGTTGAAGATTTAAAAAAATATATTATTACACTGTGCTTAGAGGAAAGTTATCACATTGCAGAAATTCATTAACACTATAGAAAGCTTTTGCTATGAGCATATTTTTGTTGTTATTTTTGGTTTTATTAAATGGTAATGACTTTATACATGGTGGAAGTTTGTTAAAAAATAGCGGACAGCAATAGTTTGATAACATTCGGGATTTTTCCAGTCGAAAATAATCCACTCGAATATCATTTATTATTCTAGTACCGTATTCATGATAATTGCTGTTTGCTGAATATTTCTTTAAATTTTTATACGCATATATCAGGCATTCAAAATAGTATTTTATATAACAAGTGGCTAAAATTGTGTTTTTTTTTACAAGTGGGGCGTATATAGTACGAGCCGAAGGCGAGTGCTATAGACCACACGAGTAAGAAAAAACACATTTTAGTCTCTAGTTATATAAAAAATTTTGTATCGCCATTCTAAATTAGAAAACAATATAATTTTGTAAAAATAGACTAAATTCTATTGCTGTCTCCATAGAAACCAATAAGTTTAATAAATTTCTTTATTTCACTCTTTTTTCTTTATTTTACACTTGTCAATAATGACATTGTTTTGATTCATTGAAACTGTCAAATAAATGTCATTTTAGGATATGGCGTTACAAAAATGTATTTAAAGGGTGTTGTTAAAATATTATGTTCCACAAAGGTATTTACTACGTCTTTTCTGTAACCTAAGCCAGAAATTATTCTGACCGCTCTTCTATTCTGTCTGCATGGCAGGAATGTCCCCATGCCATAATTGCGTAACAGCAGACTGACTGGAAGAGACTATGGTATGCCTGCAAATATATTTTTGGATAGTCTGGCGGCCAAATGATCAGTGATTTTCACATTTTAATTTTGGATCCAAATATACGCCCAAGAATTTGACTTCTTCTGGGTTACTTACATTCTCCTGATGTCTGAGGCTGAAGGTATTATTTGCAGTTTTTGCATTATTTAATGATAGTTTATTGCAAACAAACCATTATATTTTTCGAGATTCTCTTCGATCCGTGTATTTATGATTACCGGATTGTAATCTATGTATGTGTCAGAATAGTTAGTGTCATCTGCATACAATATTATTTTTATGTCCAAGAAAACAGAACTTATGTTGTTAATAAATATTATAAATAGTATAGGTCCTAACAATGATCCCTGTATAACACCAAAATTGATATGTGCTCTATTTGATTGTGAGTTTTTAAAAGATAATACTTGGTTTCGCCCTGTAAGGTAGCTGTTCAATATGCTTAAACTGTTTTCATCTATTCCTTAAAAGTTTAGCTTAGCAAGGAGGATATCTGGATGGACACAATCGAAGGCCTTCGAGAAATCACAGAAAGTGCTCATCACATAATGTTCTCCCTCAAAGATATGTATTTCAGCAATGGGCCCGTTCAACATTTTTTTTTTAATTATTTTAGAAACCGAAAGTAGAACACTTTTTAAGGCAATTTCAAAATTTTTAGGTTTCTATTCGGACATTTAAGCATCTAAATAAATTACCAAAGTTGGACCGCGCGAAAACAGAGCGGAGCTTCGCGTGACGTCACTTTGTAGATGCTGATCAGGCGACAGTCGAGACTTAATAATTAAAAACATTGGAGGTGAAATAAAATTAAATTTTAAGAAGAAAAGGTTCTACACTCAAAGAAAATGATAGGTAAATTCAACCAAAAAGAGCATATGAAATCGCGCCTATCTAGTTTCATAGTTCAATCAATCAGTAAAGAATAGTCATACAACTTTATTTGTTTTCGTAAACAAATAGTAGTTTAATAATCATATCTTCTTGTAACAAATTAAATAGTACAATGACTTTTTTTTATGTTCACTAACCATTTTCAATTTGGTCTACAATTAAATAGTACAACGACTTTGTTTTTTGTTCACCAACTAATTTTTAGGTTGATCTACACTTTATTGTATGATGAAGTTTTTTTTGGTTAGCCAAAATCTCAGTATTGAGACATCAGACCACCCAAACCAAAGATTAGAGATCGTTTATAAGATCCATCCAAATATATCGATGATCCCAGAGAGAATTTGAACACTGCAATCATGTTATTAATTTTCTATAAATTCATAAGAGTGTAAGATAATGCATGATTGATTATAGTCAGTGATTTGTATGTGGCGTCATCTGGGAATAATTTCTGTAATAGACTACGTGGTAAGCAAGCAAATTTTATGGTAATTCTTTTAGAACTTCTAGAAGACGACAATAATATTG
This sequence comes from Rutpela maculata, assembly GCA_936432065.2. Lineage (NCBI taxonomy): Eukaryota > Metazoa > Arthropoda > Insecta > Coleoptera > Cerambycidae > Rutpela > Rutpela maculata. The sequence goes on from OW386288.2 coordinate 165,914,610, forward strand.
GTTTGTCTACCATGTACAATAGTACAGCGAACTAATACTGGGTTAGAATTACAATTCGATAATAGTTAAAAATAAAATATACTATTATCTAGTTTAATTTGACAAAAGTTTTGATAACGGAAAAAGAACTATTTTCCGAAACGTCAGCTGCCTTCGTTTTAATTTTTCAATTTATCATTTAACAATTTTGTTTCAGTTTATATATTTTTAGGTGTGAGACATTTTGTAATAGAAGTATAAAAACCAGCCTCTGTCTGATCCTTTTGGCGCAGAGGTTTATTTCATCAAAATTTTTAAATATTTTTACAGTGGCAAAATACCCAACAAACTAAGAAATCATGAATATGCCACAAATAACTAAATTATAAACAAAATCACCTCTTGTTTAAAAATACCATCAATATAGTTTGGTTTAACAAAATTAACGATATTGTTAGTTAACCATTTTTTTTTTGTTGAATTTACCCATACTATTTCTTTGAGTGTATGCAACTTTTCATAAAAATTGATAGTCTTTAAATTATAACAACTTGAAAATTGGAATTTTAGCTTAAAAAAGGTATTCCAAAACAATATTCGTCAAATAACTCGAAAAGTATTACATTGAGCGAAAACATGCTAGAGACAAATAAGAAAGCTACTAAATTGGGGATGGAATTTGTTTTTTTCTAATTTCTGTAATTAGGATGGTTTAGGAGATCTGGAAATTTAAAAGTGGCGTCCGAACGTCTATAAGACGAAGTATTTAGTTTAAATGTTAAATATCTCAGAAACTATGGCACTTACGTCAAAAGGGGTAAGAATAAAAATGAAAGACTATTAATTAGGCTTTCAAATGGTTTCTTTCTATTTTATAGCACAAAAAACAAAGGACTTATGACAGAAACAATGTACTTTTTCAATTTTTGTTTATGCAAAATGACGTCACGAATCGGCGAAGCGCTTTGTACTGAAACCTAATCTTTAACATCGAATATCTAAGGATTGAATATACTTATGAAGCTGAAATTTTAACAGCTTATCTAGATGATCGAATTCTATTGAAAAATAAGGGAAAAGAATTATCGGTAACAAGCCCATTCCATGAGAGCTAGGGTAGTATATTTGTCTTTTCTGAAGCCAAATTGGCTATCGCTGAGTAAATCATTTTCCTCAAAGTAAGTACACAGTTGTAATTTTAGGAGATACTCATAAATCTTTGAAATAACAGGTATTTGTGTAATGGGTCGATAGTTGTTGGGATCATTTTTGTCTTCTCCTTTTAAAACTAGTACTACTTTTAGGCGTTTAAAACAAGAAGGATAGATACCTTCTCGTATGCTATAATTTATTAATTTTGTCAGTGGAACAATGATTAAGTCTTTGACCGATTTAATGAAGATAATATCCATCCCATATATATCTTTAGAGTTCTTGTTTTTTAGATTGTTCAAGGTATCTCGCACTTCAATAAATGTAACTTCTCTGAAACTAAACTGTAGGTTTGTTTGATTTACAGCTAGTTTATTTAAATAATAATCAGGATTTTTATTGCTATTTGGTAATGATGATATAATGCTCTCAACTACATTTACAAAACGAGCGTTTAACTCGTTTGGATTCAGGTTTGTTTCTATGTCACTAGTTGGAGTATTACCCCCATGAGTTTATCACCTCCCATGCAGATTTTATCATATTATCTGAGTTTTGTATGTGTTTGGTATATGCCATTTTTTTAAATTTTTTATTTCAAATAGTGTGTTAATAAGTTATAATAAGTGCATTGGATTACGGTCATACCTTTTTATTTAATTATTATTTAAACAATTAGAAACATAGCTATTGTTATTCCTGCTTAATTCATGAATTGTTTCCCTAATTTGAGATTTGGTACGATGATTTGCTTCCACTAGAGTCATCGTTTCCTAAAGTTTCGTCAAAATAGTTGCATTATTGTTTAAGTTATCATCAACTGTTTAAAAATGGCTGCCCTTTATTGTTTTTATTTATTGAAACTTAACAAATCGACCAACAAGGTTCGGATAAATCTAGTGTTCTGCGGAATTTTATTATGAATAATTTCTTTATTAATTGCGATTCGAGCTATACAACCAGAGATCCTTAAGAAAAACTGCGCAAAAACACAATTTTCAACATTATTTTGTTTAAACAAATGACTTGCGGGGCAAAGATTTATTCCAAAAGTTCTTGGTGCACCCCTTGTAATATTTCCGGCAAGTTCCAGGAAAAGAAACCACTGCGCAAGGAATCACTGTGTTCAGATTTTCCATCCAAGTCTCACAACGAGAAAAATCTGTTTATGGAACTTTAATAATAAAATATTTGAAATCGTCTACCCTAAAAACCCATAAAATGATTTGCCACATCGATAGTGGGAGTGGGGGCACGAGATGGTAGTGGAGACGGATGAAGTAAAAAAATGCCTTTTTCAGGGCCGTAGCCAAGTGGGGGTATGAGGGTGCGTTATCCCCCCCCCCCCCCGTTGGACAAAAGTTGGAGATTTGAGACATAAGTTGGCAAGAGAAGGAATATTTTTTTAGATTTTTTCTTACCCGCCCACCAATTTTTATTTTGGTGGAAAATTTTTTTTTAGATTTTCTCCCCCACGCTGATGTATTTTTTGGAGGAATTATTATTATTTATTAATTTACAGAGTTGGTTTCTTAAGTTTATGAAGTTCGCAAATTTGAAAAATAACTCCCCAAGAAGTTGGCTCGCTACGGCTCTGGCCTTTGGTTCTAGTACACACACAAAATCACAATTTTATTTTTTTCACCCCCTTCAATAACGGGTGTAGCTAATGCCAAAAAAAGTTGAGACCTTAGCTTCTCTTATACATACTAAATACAAATTTTTTGGACTCTTACTTGCTTGACTTACATACTTACCCACATTTACCCCAATTTACTCCCCAATCCTTCAGCGGAATAAGATCAAACTATAATCTAGTTCCAGATCTCGTTAAAATACATACGTGTATCTAATTTCAAGTCAATATCTTAAGCGCTTCCAGAGTAATCGTGCGCACAAAGAAAGTTACAGACTGACCGACAGACAGAACTTTTTTGCTCAAACTTAAAATCTCGCCGTTTCATGACATTCTAAGCCCATTTGGATAATAAAACTTTTCAATTTTTTTTTCTGCGTTAGGACTATAATTCCATTATTGTATGTGAAAGTAATTGCTACTGTAAAACAATTCCTTATTATGTGATTTAGACTCTTTACTCCACTATTAGTGTTAAAGCAATTTGATATAAATTAATTTCTAACCGGTCATGGTCGGTCGTACAACGTGTAATTTTAACCCATTAGAAACGTAAATATGATCACATCATGTTACATTTTCGTAGTTGACCGGACTTGACTCATTTCCTAACCGCTAAATGAGAGCCTCATCAATTCATAAACGTTACGTATTACGAGCCGACCCAGATTTTTAGCGCGGGATATTACATTAAAAAATAAAAGTCGGATAAAAAGTAAAGTTCAAAGTTGAACTCTTCATTTAGAACATACCTTGGAACAATTTGCCTTGTGTAGATATTACGAAGCAATCCACCGAATTATATTAGTCGCAAGAATAATGGACGAGGACAGTAATTTATTATTCTTAGCATAATGTCTGTATTTATTGTAACTTTCGACAAACAGTTTATTTTAGAAAACACCATTATGTACTTAGTAAATTAAACAACAAAATATTCCCTATAAAATGTGTAATTTTGTTCTATTTGGTTCTGTTTATACCACATCAAATATTATTGTGTACAGTATGGAAACAGGTTATAAAGCCTGTCCGCTTATAGAAACACGGTAGAATAGTTGAATATCATCCGAAACTCTACCCTTCCTTGTCTTTATTGAAATATTGTTTGTAACCTAATCTCTAACGTAAATTTTAATCTTTATGGTCAAGTTACGACCGACGTGAGGCATTTTCTCGGAAGTCGGTATAGCAGGTATAGTGCACTTAATTCAATTAGTGCCTAAGAGGGCAATTTTAGTCTTTTTCCATTGTTAAAATAGTAAACATGCTTCCTGGTGAATTTTTAAATCCGCAATCACAGCAGTTAGTTTTAAATTTTTTTTAATATTTTCAAAAGGAAAATGAAAATGGTGGGCCTTTATTATCAATAAAAGCTGTTCGAAGGCGAGTGGGTGAGGCTTTAAAACTCGATGAAGAGACTGTAAGAAAAATAGATAAAAATGACAAAGAAAATGTGGAACCTCAAGCTTCGGTTAAACGAAATCGTAAAAAGTCCAAAACAGAGTTACACGATGCTGTGAAATATGAAATAAAAAATGTTATCTGAAAATTTTGAAACGTGGCTGACAGAGAGACTTTTGCCGGAGTTACAAAATCTAAGCATTATTGTTTTAGATAATGCTAAGTACCACTGCTAAGTACCATTGAAGAAAAACAACCAACCCGATCTTGGACTATATTTGCTCTATCATATTTTTTACTTGAAACCAAAACAATTTAATACTGTAATTTATTTATTTAACTTAAATTGCTATAAATTTACAATAGATGTATTATATAAGCTTATAATTCATTTTCTTTAAATAAATCTAATTAAATATATCAAGTAAAATATATTTTTTTTCATCTCCATAATTAAATCCACCTCTGGTAGATTAGACTGCTTTAAATAACCGAATTCGCACATAGTAAAAGATCCTACGCCTCCTTATTCATAATACTAACACTGACTTGTGATTGCGGAATGCGGAAGATTATTAGCGAAGTTGGGCTTGGGAGAAACTAACGTCAGCGATTCGAGCGCCTCATCTTATGAAGAATTAGATTTTAAAGCAGTATATTGCTGGAACTACTGATCGGAACGACCTCAAATTTTCAATGTAACATTTATTTGATGGTTAGTTCGCACAATTATAATAAAGAGTGCAATATGAAATTTGACTGAATGACCCCATCTTAGGTTAGGTAATATTTAATAATGAAGAGAGGGTCATATATAATACTACTATCCATCATTTTTTTAAATTTTACACAGCTTCAAAATTAAATTAACAAATAGAAACCTTTTACCAAATGTAAACCTAAAGTATTTATGGTCAAAAAAATAATAATAATAATAATTCAACTCCAACCAGATAGGGCTGATAAGACCAAAAAATCACACATTTAACGTGACTAGATAAACAAAACAAATAATTCTTTAAAAAAATATAAAAAATCTATCCGAATTTAGGTAGGAGTGTAATGAAATTTCTGTCGAAATACCCTTACAGCTCCATTTAATATTTTATTTCATTAGTATATTTAGTATTTTTGTCACTATTTTTGCATCAATGATGTTTTACGTTACAAAGTGATATGTTCTAGTGTGTGGACCCCTCTATCTACGTTTGTGTCGGACAGACAATCAGCATTCTGTGAGTAATTTTGGTTACTTGAGGGTAGAATTTAGAATTGTAATCTTCATCTTTGGCCCGACGTTGTAGAGAACGAATGTGTTTTAGATCCTAGCTGGTTTTTGATAACATGGTGAGATGTGGACTTGTGCATTTATTGATTTTTATTTCTTTAATCCTTTCAGTTTTCAATTATTTTATGTAGATATTTTAACTGAATGCATAGTTTGAGCTTGTGAGTGGACGTAGTTTTAAGAATAATTTTATTAAAGTGTGTTTTGTTTATAAGTTATACATATGTTTACCGGTTTTCGTATCTATACTATTTATGTCGGGGTTTATTAACAATTACCGGTCCATTTGGCATTATCTTCATGTACCTTTCATTATTTAATGGAGTTTAAATAATTGTTTATCTTTTCATCTATAGTGAAGGTTTAAACAACTATAGATTGGTCCGCACACGGTGTGCTTGAAGCAACGATAGGTACGAAAAAAATTGCACCAAAAACGAGTAGCGTGGTTTAATAAGTAAGTATGAGTAGTTTCTAAATCCGTTTTAATTGAACTGCTATTCGTTCATATAGTCGAAATATCGCAAAATCAAATTTTACACAGAAAAACGTGATAAAACTATATATGTATACAGGGCCGTAGCCCCCCCCCTCTCTCAAAGTGGTCGCGCTTTAGGAGAGAGGAGACTATTTTGGCGCCCCCTATTCAACTTATTTATCTATACCGTATAAGCCAAAATTTGAAAAACAAACTAAAGCTAGGCATTATTAATGGATTGCATTTTTGTTCAATTCAAATGCTGTACACAAAACGGACAAAGAGAGCAATGTAATATAAATATTTATTTTTCTACGACTATTGAATAATTCATTTATTATACAGTGTGTCCACGGATTGTGTTTGAGATAGGTGTAAAATACCAAAAAAAAAATTAGTACGGCTTTCATTTTCTGCAGTCTCGGTCTGCTTGACGTAAAATATATTTTTAAGAAATTTCAGTTAAAATGGGATCCAACTCGCGGAGTTAATCTAAGAAGAAAATAAAAGAAAAGATTAAAGATTATCGATTAAGCTAAAAGTCTTTTTTTAAGTTTTGTCTCCTGCTTAAAAAATAAAGAAGTTATGACCGATACAACGTGCGAATTCGCATTTTCCCTAAAAATCTCAAATTTACCTTAAAGTGTAACTTCCTGTTGAGTAGTCGTAGAAAAAGTATAGTATTCTACTTACGTGTAATAGCTATTACTCACTCGGATGAATTACGACACTCGCCAACGGCTCGTGCCGTAAACATCATCCTCTTGAATAATAGCTATCATTAGACGCTCGTTGAATAATAATATACTATTATACGCCGCATTAGAGAAGCAAAGTCCTTGTTTCTAGGCCGATATAGCGCCCTTGCTGCCTAATGTCTGGCGCGGGCACATTGTATTGAATTGGGAGCGGGCCGGGTTATTTACTAGTTTGGCCCTCTCAGCGATTAATGAATGATCAAAGATAGTTACTTGTTTTAATCGGAATTAATAAGAAGAAAGAAAGAATGGGAATAAATATGAATATGTGAATATAGTTATTCGTATTTTTGCGCGTGCCGGCGCCCCCTTTCAGATTTTAATGGAGGGGGTGGCTCCCCGCCCGCTCCGGCCCTGCACATAGTACTTTCCTTTTCATTTTTAAGGAAATGTTTTTCATTCTTAAGAGTTATAGTTTATTATTATAATTCAAAGAAGAAATAACATTCGAATCTATCTTCAGTTCCTTGAAAGAAGCGTGTTATGGTTGGCAACGCGTTGATTGAGGTAGTGTTCCGTATTTGATTCCAACTGGATCTTGGATCTTCCAGTCAATAACAGATAAAACAGTTACATGTATCTCCATTAGCTCTTGTTCAGGCAAGTAAAACTATTTATGCGTGCGCGCGACAGGTAAACAAAACTGAAAATCAAAAACACGGCGGCTTATTCTTACATTTTGGTAAAGTTTTCTTTTTCCGAGTATACATGCGCGCCGCACAAGTGGTCCTTCATTGCATGTATGTATGTAACTGACAAAAACTATACAATAATTTTTTATAGGTAAGTAATTTTATTGTTTATTGTTACACGTGCGTGCAGAATTGTCAAACCATAATGTATCAATTCACGATCTACGAACAAGCAGCAGTACTATAATTCCATGCATATGTATAGAAATGCATATAATACTCACGAAATCTGCAAAATAAAGAAAACGCTTGCTTGTTCGTAGATCGTGTATTGATATATTATAAACTTTACGTTTTTGATGGAAGCACTAAATTGTAAGTTATAAAATGATTTTAATTAGTGACTTTAAAGCCTCTTAAATCACAGTGAACTTCAAAACATATTTAATTGATTAATTAATATCTGCTAGTCATCAATCAAAACAAATGCCTGCGTTAATAATATAAAAAAATTATTTCTCTTTTGTTTACGTGTTTTTGTTTCCGCAGCATTTCGTGAAACATTAATTAAATTATGCTGATTTAAATATCTTTAAAAATAACAGAAAGTGAAATAATAAAATTTGCTTGTTTTAATCAAAATACAATACGAATACGAAGGTTATTATATATATTTTTTAAATGTTTCCCACCTATCCTCTTGACCTCGAGTTTGGGAGTATTGACCCTCTCAATGGTGTCTGTCTAGGCGGTATAAGAAAAAAATTGGAACGGAAAAATTAAGGGGAGGGAGAGATTCTCCTATGGCACACCTTCATAATCTGAAGAAGTCATCCCAATCACGACCCCATTGCTCTTCCTTTCCGTTCCAGTTCCCCGCAGAATATTTTTTCTATATCATCTAGCGACCGCTCAGAAAGAAGTGGTAGGTTGTACGATAATTCGTATCAGTCGGTATTCCCCTCTCCAGGTAGAATTTTTTGGTAAAAAAATTTTTCATTTTTCCTCCACAGTCTGGATTTCGGGGGCCTGTTCCTCCTAAAACCTGCTTCACGAAGATCAGCGCAATTAAAATACAACAAATAGGGACATGATTTCTTTTGTCTACACACCGATCTGGAAGCGATCCGTGCCACGGCGATCCTGGTTTCGTTCATGCAGTCGATGAAGTAAGAAAGGCTCTCAGGAATAAAAATGGATGTATATTTAAGAACCACGATGTGTCTTCCAGGCTAGGATATGGCATGCTATTTTCGATACAAGATGGTTTCATTCATGTATCTTATCAGGTAGGGTTTTATGCGGTCGCCGCACAAACTTCTCTTCGCCTCTGTTCAAATAATTTCGGTTGGTAACGCGTAGTGTACTCTCCTCCGAAATTACAATCCGACAGATGTTTTGTTGTTTACATGTTAACAGTATTCAGGTTAGAAATAATTTTTTTTTTACAGTTTATGCAATAAGTGATGGGTTTTAAATGCCCCCCCCCCCATGCACTAGCTCTGCGAAATTGATTTGCGAATCTAAAAAAAAAATTTTATGTCTTTAATATTCCACAAGAAAGAAAATGAAAATATTGCCCGCATCTGAGAATGAAAAAATAATTGTTATCAAAATGATAATAAACTTTTCTATAATGTAATAAAAAAATTGATGAAATATGTTTATTGAGGCGAAGACAGTTTTAAATAAAGTTTACTCACAATAATTTCACAAGAATGACAATTATTATTAAAATTTGACCACGGAACGGTATAAAAAACTATGATTTAACGATACTGAACTTAATAGTACTTGGAGCTCCTCGTGTCCAATGATTTTTTGCGATATAGCATAGCAGCCAAATTTTCCTTCACAGAATCACCTCAAAGTTTGTTTCTAGGCCTTTCGACTGTAGCGAGCTGGTATCGGTAATATATTCCGTATCTCTTGAAGGAACCGATTCTGGACTACGTTCATAATAAAACTTACTGTTCACTCAAATTCACTGAGCTCATTTTCCTGTTAAGAAATATGTGGAATACTCTGTTCCATATTTAATTTGTGTGTGTTGTCTCTTCTCTATCCATATTTGTCTCTTCTTTTCTGACAATTCGTATATTTTCTTATTTGGTACATATATGGATGGGCTTCTAAAAATTATCATTATTATTTTATTCATAATTTAACATAAATACGTTTTATTATCGAAAGAAAATATTTATTCCTACACCTTGTGCCACATAGCTACCATAGTTAACAACACAAAAACAAGGCATATTATTATTACTTATTTAATTATATTTAACAAATACCACAAATTTTTATAATTAGTCTAAATATCGTTTGTTTACATAAAAACACAGGTCAACAAATAGGTTATTTTACTTCCACAGTTGGTTACCTGCCAAACCGACAACTCGCTCGGCCATCTAGTAACTTTTAGTTCTCTGCCAACTGTCCATTTCCCCTCAAGGGAAGAAGGTGCGCGTGCACATTCTTTACAGGTCCTAGTCGCGATGGGATCGGTCAATAGTTGTTTATTCGAGAATTTACAGCATTTGAAGTTATGGTGGAGGTGCCAGTTATTCTATAATTCTGGATACCGCTGAGCTATCAGAACGTCTTTACCAATTTGTTCCCAAACACAACATAATTCAATACAATATCTTTATAACTGTAGTTAATAATAATAATAATAATAGGCTTTATTTCTCCATTGCAAAAATTATATACAAATAAAAATATACAGTAAAGTCAATGTAGAAAAAGTCACAAGAAAAATTAACAGTTAACAGAAAAAACAATAAAATAAAATATATGAACAAATATATTAAATTACAAAAATTCATTTATCGTGTAGCAATTTTTGTCTAGTAATATATTTATTTAATTTATATTTGAAAATATGTATGCTACATCTTCATCTAATGAAATATAAAACTTGGTAAAAAAAACTTTTCTGGTACATAGCAGTTTTATGAGAATCAGGCAGTAAAAAATTCCTTGCTCTAGTGTCATGTAAATGACACTTGATTTGAAAAAGATTGATTTGCGTTTATGAACATATGAGCACACCTCAAGAATGTATAGACCAGTAATTATCAAAATTTTTAAATTTTTAAAGACATCACGGCAACTCTCCCTGTGATTTAAATTTAATAAAATACGAATAGCATATTTCTGTAATAAAAATACCTTAGTCACATTACAACTATTGCCCCAGTTTACAATTCTGTACCTAAGATATGAATGAAAATTAGTATAATAGAGTACTTTAAGAATTTCCTGGCTACAATGTTTATACGGGTGAATTTCAAGAAGTGGGCCAAAATAACTTGATAGTTCAAGCAAAAACAACAATAACCTGTTATATCATCTTATACATTTTCTAAGTCTATAAAGTCCCTACTTTTGATATTAGACCCACGCAAAGCACTTTTTGAGTAGCACTTGCTAATGTCTCATATTGTTTGTTAGAAAACCTAAGTTTAATGTCATTTCGGCGACTATTTTTATTTCATCATTATTTATTTCTTTGTCTTAATAATGGTTACTTATCCCTTGTTTAATACAAGTCAGTATTAGTAATAATTAAAATTAAGATACCTTGAGTTACCTACTCCAATGTTACTACTACCGTTTTTATTTTACGCCTTTTGTTTTGTACTTTGTACATCCTCACGAACAAGTATTTCAAATACTTCAGTGAGTATTTCAGTATATTTACAATTGTGTATTATTACATTACTTAAGATTAATAGGAAATCAGATTGATTTATTAGTATTTGCACTTAAGTATTTATTTTTTTTAGTAAATAGTTTATTGATCTATTTGTATTTGCATCTGTATTTGTATTATGTATTTATATTTTCTTTTTTCGTAAATATACTATTATTATTATTATGCAGGTTAACACATAAAATGAGTGTTATCAGAAGTCTTTGGGAATATGTAAACTAGAATATATAATTTAAATGGATAAATTCAATATAAATTTGAAAATGTGTTTTTTTTTATCGAATATTTTAGAAATACAAGATTTTCCAAGTTGAAAATTCTCACTCATAAACAGAATATGTTTTTTAAGAACTGATGTTCATATTTTTCATGTGAGAAAAACTAACCAAATTTGAATTAATACCTCTTTAGCTTTTTATGGACACTAAGGAAATTAAACAGATGCAAAAGAAGGAGTGTCACCGAAATTACAATTGCATCACCGAAATTACTTTTTGTCCAATGTTGCGGTAAGTTTTCACCATAAGCTGATGGTAAAAAGAAAAAAGTGGCAAGTTTTCAGGTTTAGTGATAAGACATAAGCTTTTCATGGAACAAAGTTAAATATTTATTTATATAAATGCATAGAAAAGAATATAATTTCAAGAAAACTAGAATAATTAGTTTATTCTAGTTTTCTAGAATAAACTAATACAGTTGAAAATAAAATAAGAATACTCTGGAGAAAAAAACAAAGAAAAACGTTTAATCAATATTACTCATTAATTGCTCAATTTTTTTAATATCATGCACTGTAAAACATCTAGAACTGACTTGTTTTGGGGGTTCAATAATGCAGAGTATTCCATCTGCTTTCAACCTTTGGATGTCAGCTTTTCGGGGCCATGAGAAATAATTGCCATTGTGAGTCATGAACGAAATGATAAGTTCTTTAGTTGTTTCAACTATAGTCTCTACCTTTCCAGGGTACCACAATTGTTCATATAATGCAATAATCCAAGCGCCTTGTATTAAGGGTAATTCCGAGGATGATTCTTCAACTGAGAAACTTTGATTCGACATTTGTAAGTCTTTGGCTGACGTAGTCTGATCTGTTTCTGGCAATACTGACTCTTGGTCCGATGAGTCTTGAACTGATGGCGAAAGAATACTGCAGAATTGAATGCGAGCGTGTTTCTTCGGAGAGAAGTGTTTGCAAATGTCTCCTGGCGGACATTTAAAACAAGAGAGAGTACGGGTAAAAATATCAGTGGCACATTTCTTACTCCAAGTAATCTGATGATATGACATAATATTTGTGATTGGAGGAATATTTTTAATAGATGGTATTGCTTCTTTCATTTTATTAATATTTTCGCTTTCCAAAAGAAATACTGAAATACTGTTGTCTTTAAAAAGTTGAACGAAATTTGCTGCAGATACGATGTCGTGAACATGACTTACATGTTTGTCAGCTTGTCTTTTGATAGATCCTCCAATTCCATCCATCGGCCCCTTCCCATGTCCACATTCGTTAAAATTCCATGTTAAAACTTGCGACATCCATTTGGGAACATTCTCTAACATATAGAAAATGTTTGCGCGGTTTCTATATTGAGAGGTCGGCCCGTCAGAAAAAAATGGATTATTTTTATATATTTTTTTAATTTTTCTTGAATTTCGATGAATATAGGTTCTAAATGGGCCCACACGCCATGGGCTCCATGCTCAGGGTTTTCGGAAACAGTTGCGAACGAAAAGTGCCCCGCGTTTTCTTCTTCACTCTGACGTTGAAAATACACAAGACCGGTGTGAATAGACAGTTGTCTGTTAGAGGCACCGAAGTGCATGGATTGTACTTCTTCACCTAATTTGCATGTATAATTCTCTGAAAAGTCTACCATTAACATAATTTCATCATTTCTCGTTTTCTTTTTGTCTCGATCGCCTTTTGTTGATGAAACATATTGTATACATGCTGCTTCATCCTGGGGAGTAAATCATTAACGTCATTGACAAGCTGTGTAATTAAACTACTCTTCGTATTTTTTTTCGTAAATTTTACGCGTTTTACTTTTCCCTGATTAATCGATCTTCAGTAATATTTTCCCATATTTGGTAAGTAACTTCCGAATCTTCAAACTTCTTTTCAACTACAACATAATTTTCTCTGCAAATGTCGCACTTGTTGGTCATACAATTTAAACTGTAAATATCGCAACATATTTTCTTAAATAAATCATTTACATTTGTAAAGGTAATTAAACTCTGTGCCTTTAAAGTTTTTAGCTTAAACACACAATTAGAATGGATGACATATAAGCAAGTTTCTCGGTCAGTTGATGATGGGTAAAAACCCAGAATGACTTTGCGCGTCAAAAAGAAGTATACGAGACATTGATACCAGTCTCTTTCAAGAACCGTTGGTGTGAATCCTTAATATTCATAAGAAGCAGTCGTTTCTGCTTCTGAATTTTATTTTTAGTGATAAAGTCCTTTTTTCCAGGACACAGCTTATTAAATCATTTTCAAAGAACTCTTGAATATTTCTTATCATTTCATCAGTGAACACAAAGTTTGTGTTTTGGCGTCCGTATTTATCAAGAGTCTTTACGTTGTTCATCTTTTTATTCTGTTTATATGATATTATATTGGATAATTCTCCTTGCATTCTATATTTTTTTAATATGTCGCTACTAAGACATTTATTAAAGATTTGCCGTTCTGGTAACTTATTAGATTCTTCGATGGTTTCTTTTGATCGTTTGAGTTGAGTATGTAAAGCTTCACCAAACAGTATTTTTTTTTAATTTCTGTTGTCACTGGTTGATGCTTTAGTAGTTGTTTAACTTTGGTTCTTGGCGATGGGGAACAATTCTGGTTACCACATTGCAACCGCCTTACTTTATTTCGCTCGCGATGTAAATTAAGCCCAGCAGCCGCTAATTTTTTCTTTAAATGACCGATTTCTTCATCTTGTTTGTTGATTCTTCTGTATGCTTCTCGCTGGTTTCTTCTTATCATTTTCCGTCCTCTACTTCCACTTGTGGAGGAAGTACTTGGAATAGACGTTTCATGGTCACTCTGTGGAGGTGTGTTACAAACAGCACTTTTAAGTTGTTTTTGTCTGTTTCTATAATCTGCGATGTTTTTTCTCCATCTTTTCCTTTGGATTCTTTTTTCCCTTTCATACATGTCTGCAATTCATTTGATCTTTTTCTCTTCCTTCTTCTTTCTATATAATTCCCGATCCTTGCGTCGTCTTTCTTCACGCTTCTCCTCACTTAGATTCGCTAACCATTTTCGGTGCCGGTTGTTTGCTTTTTCTCGATACCCAGTCGACTCTTTGGTAAGAACTTTTACGCTTCTCTTTAGCGTTTTTGTTTTTTTCTTGTGTTTGATAAATTGTACTCCACTTGGATCAGGCCGATTTTGTCGTAAATAGTCATGAGCATTTGTTTCAAGCACAGCAGTGACAGTTTCTTTAGTGCCTTGATTCTCACAATCTTTTGGGCCATTTTTCGCTGCCTTCATTCTGTCATAATTTTCTTTTGCTCTTGTTCTTGCACAAAGTTTTCTTTCTTCTTCTCTCAATAGTCTTTTCTTTTCTTTTCTCTCTAAAGCCACTTCCTTATCTTCTTTCAATTTTGCAGCTAATTTCTGCACATTTAGGTGATATGGATTCATTTTGGAGAAAGCTGCTCTGAAAGGACAATTAAAAACAAATTAATTGAAAAATACAACAATTTAGGAAAAAATATCACCAGAATTTATTATATAAGAAATAATAGCATAAGAAAGATGAAACTTTATTTTTTAATGCTTAGAAATATGTAATAATCGTAAAAAAGGTAATTTCGGCGACTGTCTGTAATTGCGGTGACATCTTGTAAATTCGTCGACGTCGCCGAAATTACCGTCGCCGTACACATTTTGAATTAAAATATTTCCCGCCAATTTCTACGTTCAGTAAGAAGAATCGAGATTGAGGTTAGCTCAAACAAACAAACAAAATATCACATGAAAAATATAATATTGAAATTCTCGCAATAAATTATCATCTTAGTCGAGTTGCCGAACATACACCGAATAAGTGTGACATGCAAATTATTAATAAGTAAGCCTATTTTCTTTCTAAAAGATAAAAAAACGAAAAACTTACCTTATGGGGCAGAGATCACCACTACATGTGGAAACCACTTAACAACAACAAACACCACTAGCACTCCTGCCGAGTAATCGTGAAAGTAAACGTGAGCTGTCGCCGAGATTACTGCCAAAGTAAATTCACGTTCACGTTTCTCATTTTCTCGCATTTAGTTCAATACTTTCCAAAAATGCTCGTTTTATATCACAGTTAAGGGCTTGCAGATGATAAATTAATGAATACAATATGCTATAACATAACATAACTTTTTTCACTAATTATGAAGTTGAAAAAAGTAACTGATTTCATGTCGCCGAAATTACATTTTGACTATTCAAAAATATAAAAATATATGTTAATTGACTCCATTTGCTTTCTGATTTTTTTTTAAAAAAGGAAATATGCCTTTGCCAATAAAAAAAAATTGTCGGATATGCCTGTGCTCAGCATATCGAAAATAGAGATTGATTTCACGTTTTGGCCCATTTCTTGAAATTCACCCATACATAAATTTTAAAGCATAATAACTTGTTCTTAGCTTTATACATAATTGTTCGATATGTTGAGTCCATTGTAAGTGTTTATCAAAAGTAACACCTAAGAGTACATTATCAACACAAGTTTTTATTTCCCAATCAAGTACCATTAAAAAGTGTCTTTGCTTTATTTAGAATTAAGTTATTATTTTGAGACCAATATATGAATTCTTGATAAACTCTTTTAGTGGTTTCTTTTGCTTCAATTTAGTTGTTGCCGGTAACTAGAATGTTGGTATCATCAGCATAACAGATCACATGAACATTTGGTATTTTTTGTAGATGACTAGCCAAATCGTTAGCAAAAATTATATATAAAAGTGGTCCCAAAATTGACCCCTGTGGAACTCCGTGTTTAATATCACAAATATTACTTTCAACTCCACCGGCCATTTTTACAATTTGTGCCCTGTTGTTTAAATCGGAGGAAAATATTTGTAAAGCACTAAAGCAGTTCCTGGAATACGTATCGTGCTAGTTTGGCCTTAAGCAGCTGATGGTCTACCAAATCAAAAGCTCATGAGAAATCTACGAAAAGACCCACAACTGTCTTGTTGTGCTTTTGTTTGTAATGTTTCGCAGGAGACAGTAATATTATGATGTAAAATATCTGATAATTGCTTCTTGAGATGAAGTTCTAAATTTTTAGAGAAACTGCATAGTAGACTAATATCTCTATAATTTTTATAGTCATTTGGATTAATCATTGTAAAATGAATCCAACGTGATACTATAACATTTAATTCGGAAATGGTTACCCAAATGGCATAAAATACAATAATATAAAAATTATTCTATTCGCTCGTCGTCTTTTCACACAGTGCCAAATTAAGCTCTGACTGAAATTACGTAATCTCCTTACGGGTTTATCAACATCTTATTTTTATCACGAAGCTCGAGTGTTAATAAATCGCAGATGTGCCTTTCTCATCTTCTCTCATCTGCTCTGAAATATTTCCCACAACGGCAATTTGAAGCATAATTATTTTCAACCCGCAACCGAAATTATCAATTATTTAAGTTTACCGCCCCTGCTAATATTACCGTCCTGGCCTACATTCAACCTCTGAATTGCCGCCGGTGTTACGGCGAATTCAAAGTAACCATTTCAATAGAAGTTAATTGACTTTACACAAACTAGGTAACTATTCTACATGCAGTTACCGAGTACACATCATTATGTCACGGAATATGGCTGGCGTATGTCCCTCCGGTGAAGGATACAAACTCCGCTTGCCATTAAATGCACATGTATTAAATTTAAATAAGGGAGGAAGGAGAACGGCGACTGAGAAAATAAATTATCTTGACTTGGTTGCTAGAATTTTAGAGCCTCGAAAGAATATATTTTAATTGTTTCCGTGCTTGCAATACTAATTATAATAAGTGAGTTTGCCATTTTTATTCCAATTTCCTGCACGAAATATGTATTTGTATTTTTAACAGCGATGCCAAAAAGAGGGTATGCGTTTCACGTGTCTGTGTGTATGTATCAATTTCACTCCTGTCAAATTATGCCAATTAAGACCAGTCAAAAACAATTTGCTGACAAGTAGAATTGAAAATTTTGAAGAAAAAACGCGACCTTGCAATAATCTTGAAAATAAAGAAACCGCATCGATACCGGTTGAAACATTAGAGAACTACGTAATTCTAATAGCACACGATATCCGCCGGACGTTCGTTTCATGTCCATTTAATGTACTGATGTCCATGGACATAAATTCGACGTCCACCGGACGTCTATCATCGGATTTACTTTGAAATTGTACGGAATGGACGTCCTCTGAATGTCTATTTTACGTATGGGAAGTATGTACATTTTAGGTTTATACAGGGACAGGAGATGAACGTCTATTTCGTGTCCGTTGATTTAAATATTATATTTTTGTAATAAATGATATCTTCATACCTCTTTCTCTTTAACACATTTCCGAGATATGTATACATACCAGCGAATACTATACTGAACGTCTATCATATGTGCCGCAACGAACGTCCTCTGGATGACCAGTTTAAATACGGCAAGTACACACATTTTAGGTCCCTATAGGGACAGCAGCAGGATGTTTATTTAAAATTCGCTGATGTAAATATTCTATTAATGTTGTAGAGGACGATATTATTCCTTTACCGTTTTTTCTCCAGCACGTTTCCCAGCCTCCCCCCCACTGCTATTTAATTTTGAGATCTGGGAAAAACAATTTTTTTAAACGGACTGCCCCCTCCCCAAAAAAAAGCTGTCTCCTACACTGAATTAATGTAATGTGATATTACATTGTTCAACAACTACTCGTACTTCTCAGGTGACACTGGGTGACAGTTCGATCACAATATCACAGTTTTTTCGTTAAAAATTAAATAAGCTCTTAACTATTATAAATAAATATGAATGCTAGTAACAGAAAAAAATCAGGTTTGGGAACACAAATAAAAAATAGAGAAAAAGAGAACCTGAACAATTTTCGCATATTTTAAATAAGGCTAGAAATTCAATTTCACATAATAAAGACTTATTATTACTAATAATGTCATTAAATACATTTCCCCACACATTACTATACTACTTTTAGCCTCCAAAATAACGGACACAGGATAACCCACTGGGTAAGTCAGTAGAACTGTTATAGAAATAACGCAGGCATGCAGGTAATTGATAAAAAAGTAAGTAAAGTAAAATAAATTTAATAAACATTATAATTTGCAGCCAACCTGTTAGAATATTAGTTATGTTAATGTAAATAAAATTTACGGATGCTAACAAAGAAATTCATCGGACCTCAACCTCCGCTGAGGATCTCCTCTGGATATCCATAGGACAGTTTTTATCCATTACTTCATTTTTATCAAGTAAAGTACTTTACATGTCGAAGTTGTACTTTTTCGAAAAGGGCCCTGAATAATATATCTATATAAATAAAGTAAGATGTCCATATATCGTACTTTATGGACATCCGTATGATATCCCTCAGGGATGTACAAATATTGTTCAAAGTTGTGACATTTGGACGAACCTCGCTTGTGAAAGAAAAACGAACGTCTATCGGATGTCCTGTATGTCTGTCAAGGACATGCTTGAGATATCCATAGGACAATGTTGTGCTATTAGGGGAGTAATTAATTCTTTATTGATGTTCAGCTTTCTGAATGTCCACCGAGATGAATCCTTGCTAAAAACCTTCTGGACAAAATACTCTTTCAAACAAATAAAACCGAATCAAACTCGATGTATGGTAATTTGATGATTAGAAATTTGGATGACAAAATCAGAGAGCAAAGTTCGAGAAAAAAATTACGTCGTCCACATTTCGTCTCATCAAATCACACTGCAAACCCTCAAATTCTTATAAAAAGCGAAAAACTATTCAGCTAAATCGAACCTCTTCTGGTTGTATTACATATTCTTATGGGTGTTTTTGTAATAAAAGTTATCATCTTCAGCTTTTATATGGTTCGGATATCCCAGGTAGAGCACTAATATTGGACTAATATTTGTTTAATATTCTAAATACGTTGAACCAGTAATAAATGTGAACATTTCACTTTATCGAATCAAAGATATTGGTTAAACTTTATTGAGAAAATATTGAAAAACTTTGTCATATAATATGTTATTTAAATATAAATCAATATTTGAAATTATTTATTGACCCAAAATTCAATGTTCAATTTGTCCTAATCCCCAAAAGTGGTAAAACAATATCAACTTATATTGTTAAATCTACATAGACATATTTTGATAAATATACGTATACTCTCCAGCTTGAGTATTCTTATTGTCAAACCTAACTCCTAATTTAATTTATTAATAGACTATTGTAAAAAATATAAACAATTCATAACAAAATGCAATGATGTCTCATATAATTCACAATTAATCGGTTGTAGATAAAGTCAACATTGAACTGTGAATGCCATGCATCATCTGTCCGAGGTATTTAAACGAGAAAGTTAACAATGATTGGGAAGTTTCTACGCGGGCACCACGGATGTGTCTAGATGGGCACCAAAGTGTGGCACACGAGGGTGTCTATGCACCAGCCGCTGCTCGTTGAAAGCTTCCCAACCACGCTGCGAAGTTTCATTGGAAAGTATGTATGTATTTTTTCAAATAATGCAATTCCGAAAAATTAGATTTATGCATTCAGTTTGCTATAAATGTCAATTGAAAAATCATACTTGTCAACTTTTATGTCAAAATGCCTTTGAAATTAACAATCCCAGATTTTTTTTTGTAAATTCTTTAGACATAAATGTTGATAAGTATGTTGTGTCAATTAATGTAGGTATAATGATTGACATTTATAACAATCTGGATGTCCTAAGCCTACAAACAATATAATTTTTCGGACTTATTTAAAAAAAAAGAACATTTTCCAATGAAACTTCGTATTTGAACTTATTTAATTTTTCTGATAAACTTTTCCAAATATATTTTTCCTCTACCTCAATCGCTAATGTTACTTTTGCAAAATTCCCATTTTAAAAAAATCATAGTTGGCCCTGATTTAAAGATTCAGTAACAGTTCTACCTTCCAAAGGTATACCAAAGGTCTACCTTCCAAAGATATGTTCTGTTCTGTTCCCTTTAGTATGTTCTGTAGAAAAAAATTAAATCCAATTACAAATAGCTAAGTTATGGGGTGGCTTAATACGAAGTGGGACACACTGTACAATATGTATTATTATGTAAAAAAAATATAATAAATTTTTGCCGAAAATAATTTCACGAGCATCATACATTATATAATATAATTGAATCTTTCATTAATTTTCAGCCTGATAAAATGAATTTTTCAAAAAATTAAAATTTCCTGACATTCTAAGTTCATTTGCGGGAAAACTGAGAGTTCTATAAAAAAAATTGTATAAAATTTTTCTTGGAAAACAATTTAAGACGTACATTTTTCATAATAACCTTCATTTTAATATATAACCATATTGAAGTACCTTGACCACTGCCTCCCCCCCCCCCCACAGCGAGTACAGCCATCACGACCCAGAAAATGGTAAAGCTTTATTCGGGACATCAAAATGAATATCTCCCTAAATTTATAAAAATCTCCCAGTTATTTCCGCTAACTTTCCTTATATGACTGGCCTACTAGATGTAAAAACCGCCGCTCAAGGAATCACTACTTCCGCATCCAGATTTTCTATCTAAGCTTCTCACAATGAAAAAAATTTTGTATGTGGAAATAATTGTTTATGGAACTGTAATAATATAATATTTGAAATCGTCTACCCCAAAAACCCATAAACGGTATCTCAATCGCTAATATTACTTTTGCAAAATTTTCATTTTAAAAAAATCATAGTTGGCCGTTATTTAAAGATTGAGTAACGGTTCTACCTCCCAAAGGTTGTATGTGCTGTAAAAGAAAATTAAAATTACCAATAGTCAAGTTATGGGGCTTGATCCGAAGTGGGACACACTGTATACTTACAGGATATTCCCTGATTAAAGTTGCAGTAGGAGAAACGGACACAAACTTTCGGATATCTTTTGCGCAATTGGGGGATCATCTCTGCTTATCTGAAATGTAATTTTGTGCGTAATTTTTTTTTTTTTTTAATCGCGTAGACCATGGAAATTGAACAACAACTTTTTTCTGTAAAACATACAGCAATATATCAGTAAAGAAAGTTATTCAGATTAAAAAGTTATACTTCTATGTAAAATTTCGAGAAGATCCGCCTACTTTGATGATTTTAATACCTTTGCCCTCAGTCTGCATTTTACGCAAAAAAAACGAATGATTCTTTAAGTTCGGTTAGCATGTTCTTTAGTTTCTTAATTTTCTAATCTGTTACCACCTTTCATACTGCTTTCATCAATTTAGTTAACGATCACGACTGCTAAGGTAAATGATAGATTCTCTCAGCCTCTCATCAATAAACTTCGGCATCCCGAATATGTCATCTTGAGGGTGAATTATCTCACCAGTAATAACATAATTAACACATCATGCATGGACCGCTAGCCATCTGCGATATCTGCGAAATTCCAATTACTTAGCGTTGCAACTACCGGCCGGTGATGAATTCCGAGCCGTACGTTCCTCAGCGGGCTTTGGACGTCCTCGAGACGACCAACCCCGGGGGTTCTTGTACTCCCTCGGGCATAGTTCTGCCGCAGAGCACGTGGGGGTTGGAACACTTTATTTTAGTGCACACTAACTCGCATGATGGTGGCCCGAATCGCAATGTTTTCTTGAGACTGCTAGGTGCACGTATATTATTGACCTGTTTGTTGAAGTTTGTTTTCGGCTTTTGAAGTTTTCCTTCCTTCACGTTTTAACTTGATTGATTTTCTATTGTTTTGATAAAGTTTGCGAGCTCTAGAGAATATTACTGTTATTATATTATCTATTATTGATGGGTTATGCACGTATAGGGATTCACGTATTCTTTGAGAAATCCGTCGAAGTTGAAATATTTAATCTAATTTATTTATTTCTTATTTATTATTCAAGTAGATAACAGGTAAAAACTCAAATAGTACAATATAAATGAATAATCAGTGCAAGTTAACAAATTATACAGGGCGAACCATTAGTAATAGGCCATAGTTCAAGAGTAGATTTTTTAGACCAAAATATGAGGATATAACTAAGCATGCTTTGTAAATTGTTGCTGCGGAAAAAGATACAGGGTGTCAAACTTGCATTTTTTTTCTTTTTTTTTGCAATATCTCAACTACCTCTTGACCGATCTTCTCCCAATTTTTAAGCTAAAAAACAATAATTTATGGATTACATCACGCTAGTCCGTGGAGGGCGCCTCTTGAACTATACTGGAAAATCTCACGCATTAGTCATTTAACTTTTTATTGAATTATATTTTTATCTGTGTCAATATGGCGTCTTCATTCAACAACAGAAAAATGGCGATTTTAATTGCAGTAACTTAGAGGTTGCAAAAACCAAAATTGTTTCCCTACAAGTTACATTTCCCATAAAGTAGCAGATGCCACCAACGTTATAGTTGTTGCTACTTTAAAAGTGGTGACGGGAACTACAAGAATTTCACTGTGTAGTTATATTTACCTAGATGTAGCAAATGGGACCAATGACGGTATAAGATCTTGGTAACTATTGCTATCAACTTATTTTCATGTTGGTACAATTGGCAGATCCGAGATAGGTAATTTTTTTTTTTAATTGGCAACACGGAGTGTCACTGTGTGTGATGTGGACAAGGACACGAATGTTGATTAAAAATAACAATTATTATATTTTTACCAAGTACTTTTTATTATCTGATATTAATTAAGTTTGTGCAAATAAAATATTTGTTTTTTTACTGAAAACGATGTACAATGTATGTCTTGTAAATATATTTATTAACGTATGGTGTGTAATAATGGAAAAAATACATGAGTTTTCATATTTTAGTGATCAGTTTACATTTAATTTCATTCAAAAAATAGTAAGTAAGTATTTATTTGAATAGGAAAATCCTAATATACAAATTCGCTTTTCTAATGTAATTACAAAGAATCATAATTTATACAAAAATAAATAATATACGCACTTACACACTCAGACTAATACATATACAAATAAATTAAAAAATAACGAGGAAAAAATACCTATATAAAACAAGTGGAGTTAATCAATCGACTTTATGTAGCTTACAATTCTACGTTTGAATACAGGTAGAGAGATAGATTCCTTTTATCCTCTGGCAACTTGTTATATTGATCGAGGCCTTTATATAACATAATTTTCCTAGTTTGACTTAGATTTTGCCTTGGTATATAAAATTTGTTGTTATTTCTTGTGTGGTGTTGATGTATTTGGTTTGCATAAAATATAAACTTATTTAAATAGTTGGGTGTTAAGTTATTTAAAATTTTGAAAATAAATACCATAGCCTTTTACAGACAGCCACTGAAGAGAAGAAAGCATATGTTGGATTGAGGTAAATCGGCTGCATTTCAAAATCACTCTCATTCCTCTATTCTGTAGTTTTTGAAGGGAAGTTATTTTATTTAAATCGAAGGAATATAATAGACTGGCACAGTAATCGAAATGAGGTTGGATAATGATGTTGTAAACTGTTATTTTTGTCCTCACTGATAACTTTTGAGATATTCTAGAAAAGAAATATAGTTTTTTTGCTATTTTTTTTTATATATATTCAGTTCAATTTATTGTACACAAACAATGTCTTATGCCGTGAATACCGAAATTGTCCATTCCCCATCGACACAATATTTATTAAATTTGGAGTTTTTAATCGGCAAATTCATTTAATATGCTCAGTGGATTACTAACTGAACTATGGATCAATCTGTGTTTTAAAGACAAGTTGTAACTTTCGTGCAGTACACATTATCACTAATATCACTGCAGACTGTAATAGTTTTCGATTACTTTTCTCCTTGTGTTGATGGGAACACTTTTGCACTTGTTGCCAAAGATGATGGTTTTGCTGTGGCGAAATAATCTTTCATGTTTGCATCATATTCTGAAGAATTACTATTTTTACTACTGTTTAACTGTTTCTTCAGTTTTCTATAAAACGTGGATGTGTGCCGATAAACTTTATTTCGCTTTTACTGAGCATTTCAGATGGCGCCATTTTATTCAATGCCAATAATTATATAAATTGTCTTAAAAGTTAATATTACTTAATAGTAGTATGTAAATTTTAAGTCATTTTCAATTAGTGGGGAGTAGTAAAATTAACTTCAAAGCCCCTATCTTCGTAGAAATAACGTAATTTTTACTCGAGATGTCACTAATAAGTTAGACAGCACTTCTTTGGTAAAGCTGTGCAGTCGGCATTACTACCAATTTTCACTTAGCAGTCGAGGATGCTTCAAAGTAATGCCGAGTAGTATCCGCGACGTTGCAGATTCTCCAGCAGTTACTTGAAAGTGTTATAACTATACAATGCCTAAATTCAGTAGAATCTACATAATTGTCACTACAAATGCATACCACAAAGTGAATATTACCCTGACGTCGCAAAATTAGTAACATTTATGTCATTCCTACTATATTAAAGTTCCGATGCTTCAGATGCCAGTTCCCATCACTTTGAATGCTGCTTGGGATCATTTACGTACAATTTCATTAGTTTGACATTGACTAAGACGTCATCAGAGCACACTTTTCAATAAATGCAATTTGTCCTTTTCATATTGAGTTTGTTTTCAAAGAATTCTTGAAATCTTTGCGGCAATTTTCTCGAAAACGGTTGTAACTTTTTAATGTAGAAATGACTCCTGCATGAGATTTTCTAGTCAAAAGTACCACAACGTTTCGTAAAAAAAAGAGCAAAAATATCCATCATCAGGTATAACTCATGAGGCGCCCTCCATGAGCTAGCGTGATGTGATAAATTATTGTTTCTTAGCTTAAAAAATGTTTCCTTATCAAATTGAAAGAAGATCGGTCAAGAGGTCGTTGAGATATTGCAAAAAAAATAGAAAAAAACCGCAAATTTGACACCCTGTATCTTTTTCCACAGCAACAATTTATTAAAGCATGTTGGGTTATATACTCATATTTTAATTCAAAGAATCTACCCTTCAACTATGGCGTAATATTAATGATCCACCGTGTATGTATGTAATGTAATGCTTTATCCCTAAAAGAAAAAAACGTTAAAAATGTTGAATTTCAGTATTGAGAGAAAGGCATAGAACAAGAAGCAGTGATATTAATCAGGTAAAAGGCCTAAAAAAATTAAATGCACTTGAATAAATATAAAATAACATTTTTGGAAAAATTAAAAAATATACAGTGTGTTCCGTTTAAAAAAATCACCTTTATTTTTACATAACGTGACCTATGCAGGCTCTTGCCTTCTTATTGGTTCTTTAAGAAATATAGAAAGAGCCTTACAACTTTCGCATTTAATTGATTTTGAGAACTCTAAAAATAAAGAAGGTATCGAGGTCAGTATATAATGAAAAATGTTTTAATTCAGGACTTCATATCTTCGGTTTATCTGGCATTACAGAATTCTTTTCGTTATATGATGCAATTTAGGGCACATTTCTGATTTTTTCTTTCTTAATATCTTTAAGTTTGGCTTACGTAAAACCCACTGTCTAAGGAATCAATACTTCCACACCCAGATTTTCTATCCAAGCCCCCCACTACCATCCCCACCCCATTGTTAAAGAGGGGGTTGTTGATGCCAAAAAAATGCTGAGGCCATTGAATCTTGTACAGGGTGGACCAAATTAGATAGGATATGAGGTTTTCTCTAAAACTATGTCAGATAGACAAAAACCAAAATAGGTGTCCTGAGCTCGATTTTCGAGAAACAAACAATAGTGCAAACAAACAAAAATGCATAGATATCAATGTAAGACAATTCGAACATTTATTGTAGTTTAGTTTTTCATATTTTTTGTAAGATTATTTTATTTCATAAGAAGTGCTGTTGCTGTTAATAGTTTTCCATGGCCTCTTCACAAGTTTATTAAATTTTTCGAAAATTAACCACTTTTTCTAGAGATAACTGTGACATATGATATATCGTTAGATAGCTAATTTAATTTGTGATCGAATAGTGAAATAATTTACATTTAAAAAAACACAAATTATGTCTATATCTCGAAAACTGAGGCATGCATAATTTTCTTCTTATCAGCAACGGATTTTACTCAAGAGAGTGTCTTAAGAATGTGTTACTCGATTTTCGATTCGACACTTGTTAATTGAGATATGGAAGTCATCCAAAAATGCCAATTTTTCAATTGATAGAATAGTTTTCAACGAATAAAATGTATTTTTTTAAAATTGTTATTTCCTTATTTTGCAACTAAACTCCGTATTTAAGGTTTTCTTCAAAATTGAAAAAACTTTGTTAAATAAAATTTTCAATAAAAATGTAAAAAAAGGTAGTTTTCTTAAATTTGATTTAATATGTTCTAATTTTTGGAACACCCCATATAATTCGACCTCAAACACAGCTGTTCGCTAAAAATTAGTAAGCGAGTCGGCCGATTAATACCAGGTTGCCGCATGTTTAGTCCAAGCTTTTGATAGCCAACCTATTTTTGTTTTCATTTTCTACAAACCGATGAACCGTCATGAAAAACGATGACGATAGTTTTTCAAAAAAAAAAAAACTTTTTATTAAGGGATGCCTAGCGTGCAGGACAAGATGGCGGCTGGCAACCTTACAATTTTCCACTTCGCTCAATATTATCTACGAAATGGCATGCTATTTTTTATGAAAAAATGTGACGGTAGTTCATTAAAATTATTGTTCATTATTTTATTTAATTGTTATTATTAGTGCCAGGTTTTTGCTAGTCAACTCGGCCATTTCATCAAAGGTACGATACTAGCAGCTTGTAGACAAATTTTCATGATGAACAAAGATGAGGGTAGCTATCACGCGGCCGGATCTCGGACTATATAGTATTATTGGTATGTATTGTTCTGGGACACCCTGTATCTAAAGCACAAATATTTTTTGAACAATTTAATTATTATACAAACGTAAAGGCTGCACAAAACTTTTTGATTACCGATCTCTCCGTTACCACCTATTTGAATTTTATCATTTTTCACCTTACATGCACTGATTTTGAGACTTTCGAGTTGCTTGTTCTATAATTAACAAAAACTCAAGCAATAGTTGCAAAAATATGTAAATTGGATCAAAGGAACGTGATTCGGTGTCACTATATTTAAAATAAAAGCTTTATGTTGAGCAACTTCTACTACAATTAGACCAAGGTACATAAAACTTTTAAGTGCCGTAAAAAAGAAAATGTTATTTATTTAAGTATTATATTTTTCAGAGAAAAAATGAATAAACCCTACGTTGAATCCTGCATTACTTGGCGGGCTTAAACAAACCATGCATTAACTTTTGGCAATCTCACTTCCACACATATTACCATAAAACTTTCAAACACATTTTTATGACAACAGTAAAAGTATTTTATGCAATTTTTCTCAAACAAGCCAATAAAAAATCCCGAAATTTCTGGACCCTAATGTACTTAGAACGAAGTTCGAAGTAGTCAAAACTTAAAATGTCATTACAGGGAATAGGCTGAGGTGCCCCTCGCCGTTTTAGTCTGGTTGCTTCGCAGTTTAAAACATGCTGAATTAAAATGAACATTCAACCACTTATTTAAAATTTTGTACTAAAAACATATTGACTCATCACTTTAAGACTTAACAAATAAGGAATTTCTTTATAATTTTTTTAATTTTTAGCAATTTGCAGTGAAATAATTTTAAAAAGTTTTCGTGGCATAATTAGAAAAAAATGCTAATTTTAAAAAAAAAACTAGCAGTTCTAAAAAAGTATATTTATATTCCTATTTGGTAAGGAGGCATAAAATTGTATTCTAAACAACTTTTTCTAGTGGAATTTATTCATATCTTGAAATATAAAAATAGTTTGATAGTGATGATTTTTACAAATTTGCTCATAAAACACCATTCAACTCAATGTTAATATCCTTAGTTTTTCACCTTGCAGTGCGAAATTTCCATTTACCAATCCAAACTTTCTGTTCATTACACCTCTTGTTACATCTATCCTGGGATACACTGAATACTGTAGTATGACTGACCCTTCCTTATCTGTATCTATTTTAATTTTGAGATTTTTTATTTCAAATTCTAAAATTTTTAGCTAGACTTTTACAACTTAGTCAAACACATGCTACTTCAGACAAAAATTAAACGCAAAGGTCTCATAACTCATACAGAAACTAGTAAAACACAAACTTCAATGGCTCAAAAACACGGCAACTAAAATTAAATCTACCAAGCAGGTAAGTCGATTATTACATATGTGGACACAAATTACAAAGCTACATGAACATTATATAGGGGCGAATCAAACATATCCGCTCCGGAAAGATACAGTGTCCTCCAAAAAGTCTGCACCAAGAAGTGTAGCATTTTTTCCCAAAATATTTATTTGGTCAGAAAAGTACTGCTGAAAGTTAAAGTTAAAAGTGGATTTTAATCAATTACTTTTAAAGTATTAAATCTAGAGAATTATTAATAACATAAATATATTAAAAAATATAATTCAACAATTATGCGTAAAAAAGTGGATAATTTTATCTCTAAAACAGAACAAGCAACTTAAATACTTTTTTTTTCTTCGAGAAGAGGAAACCCACACGGGCTGCCCATCCCACTGGAATGGATCCGAGTGTCATCCTCTAACTGACTAGAACCCCTCCTCCTAAGGCTCTTCTGTAAAGAATATTCCGAGTGCACTGCCTCCTGGGCTTTTTGTGCTCAAATTTAATACCTTCGCATTATAAGCAACTTATTAAAACAACATTTTTTTACATCTTCAAAATAAAGGAAGTTTACTCTTGATCCATATTCAAAGAAATTAATTTTCTGACCTAAGCGCCACAAAGTTGTGCAGCTATTTTTTGAGAACATAACTAACTTTTGTCAAAAACAAAATTTTTCAGAAAGTCTATTACAACAGTTTCCCATTTTGTGTAGACTTTTTAGCGAACATAAGGTAAAAATGTCTTTGCAGTAATCTGTTATAAATTTAGAAAAATGAAAACGATACGTTGTACATTACCATTCGTATCACTTATTCAATTTTTCATGGAACACTCTGCGCTTAACTAAACAGCCTTAACTTCAATTTCAAACCTCTCAAATTAAAAATAAGAATTAAATAGGTATATTGACATTCACTTTAATTCAATAGTAACTAATAATTTTTGCATCTTCCAGTGACAATACTGGCAGTGCCTCTAACTAACTCGATTTTCATTTCATCTTCTCATATTTCTGTTTTGTTCAGCGGATCAAAGGCATACAATACGTCTTTAGGCAGGATATTGGTCAAATGTATTAGTTCTTTCTTTGTCTTTACTCGTCATGCTATTGAGTGAAGCGTGCAGGAGTAACTTTTTGTAGTAAAAACTTGTCAGTGGCTATGGGCCGTTTTGGTACTTTGTTGTAGAAACTGCTACTTATTACAACATATTTTAAATTCATGAATTTGCGTATTTTAAAATTTTATCAACCAGATTCATTAAATATTTATTAAATACTATAATATTAACGATAAGGTTTATGTATTTAATTAATTTATTTGTGAAATATTTTTCTCAAATCCTACATGTGCTTTTAAATGTCATTTATAATTTTTTTCTTGTGTTATGTTGTCCAAAGCCAAACTTATGTAAATTGAATAGTTTAATATCAAAAATGAAATGAATTAATAAGCTATCACTTTATACTCTTCGAGAGGAATCGTGTTAGAATTTGAGAATGTTAAGTAATTGCTTAATCTATCTTAGCCTTTATGATATGATACAAATACGCATCACTCCACAGATTACATATATTAACTTAGTTGATACACGTGAGACTTGCACGAAACAAGAAAACGAAGTGATAGCCGACCAGTGAGGTGTGTGGGAGGGGATAAAATGAAAAAACTAATTTTAAACATAATGACTCAACCGCTCAAGAGATGGAAACTACCTGTGTTATGCAATTATTGAAGGAGGAGACTGTGGAATGCAATATATTTTATATATTAAATATACAGTTTATTCACGGATGGAGACCGGAAGAGGAAAACTTTTTAGTCAAATTAAAAGTCTACTTCACTTCGGTTATCGGATCTTTGCCAGCTCTACAGGGTTAGGCAAAAAATCTGATTTGATTATGGACAATTTCCAAATATTTTGAAAATATTCTCGAGATGATTTTGAAATGACGTTTTATATATTATATTATTATTACGTCATTTAAGAATCTTTACGAAAATATTTGGAAATTATTCATAATCAAGTCTTTTGGCTAACCCTGTAGAGCTGGCAAGGATCTCTTAACCGAAAATAGTTTTTCTGGCGAAGCAGACTTTTTTTATCAAGAATTACCTTTCTTTGTAAAGTCAAGAATTAAAAACTGTTTCCTCTTCCGGGCTTTATCCGTGGATACACGGTATAATATAAATTTTGTATACATGGTGTCCAGTTAGTGCTCCCTCGGAAGATTGCGCAAAAACGGCTAACTTTATAAAAAAAATTTCTTCAAAAAACTACTACAACTATTTTGCCAATCGGTTGCAGCGTTGCCAAATTATGATTTTTTTCTGTTTTTTTTTGCAATTTACAAATATTTTTTTGACTGCCAAATCTCCGCGATTTATTAATTGTTTTTTCTAAAAATGTAGGATGTTATTTGACAATGATGTATTTACTGAAACATATTAACATTCCACAGTATTTGTTTACATTTCTTGATATTTAAGTATTATTTTTCTCAATTTTTGTAAATGGAATGTCTACAATTTTTTTTACATGAATGAATAAAGCATGCAATTCCCCACATTTTAGTATCATATACTTTATTTTTATTTCAAACGGTTTTTGAGATGTAATTATTTAAAATAATTTTAGCGCAAATTGAGGTGCTCTTTATTTTAACGTTAAAATCTAATATGGCTTTGGTATTTTATTTTGCGTTTGTTTTTCACTTTATGACATTTCTGTGGGGTCTTTAAGGTTATCGTGATAAGTTGAATTAATATTGTTAAGTAATATTTAAAAATATGAATTATAATTATTGTCAACAAGATTTGATATGTATGGTGTATGTTATTGGTGAATTGAAATTGGAAAATGAGCTGGGTATAACTTTAGCAGTAATCGAAAATCCCACGGCAAGTGTTCGTAGAGTAAATCTAGTGTTTCCTTTTGTCTTAGTAAAAATAAGTGTCACCTTTATCGAGTACAGCTGCATCAAGAGCTTTTGGATGTGGATGTAAATCGTAGATTAAATTTTCGCCGGTGGGCTCAAAACCAAATTGGAGAAAATGAAGAATTTTTCAAATGTGTGTTGTTCTCGGATGAGTCAACGTTTCATCGCAATGGATTTGTGAATAGGCACAATTTCCATTATTATGACAGAGAAAACACTCATATTGTACAGAAAAATCATTACCAGCACAACTGAAGTTTAAATATTTGGGGAGGAATTGTACATAATTATGTCTTCTTGGATTTTATGCAAAATACCTTTCCACAAATGATCAAGTATATTCCTGATTATATTACAAATAATATGTGTAACTTGGCAGTGCACCGCCACATTTTAGTAGAAATGTTCGTCAGACCATTAGTAACCAGTTTCCTGAAATATGGATAAGAAGAGGAGGTCGGATATTTCAGTGGCGCAGCCAAAAAATTCATCTGGGGGGGGGGGGGGGGCAATAGAACCGGCCTCCCCAGAGGATGAGGAAAATTTTTCAGAAAATGGTTGAAAACGGATGTGTATGTAGATTCCTCTATTAGATAATATTGGCATTAATTACAACATATTTATTTCAAGGGATAATTTAGATACTGCTTTGTACTGCTTCTTTATTTTTTGGCTCATGGAAGACGGCTTGGGGGGGGGGCATGGCTCCCCCCCTGGCTGCGCCCATGGGATATTTTAATAAACTGTTAAATTCTATCTAATTTATTATTTTATTAAATTATGTTAGGTCCCATTGTATGGCCACCTAGGTCACCTGTCCTGACTTCAGTGGATTTTTTCCTTTGGGTATTTGTGAAGTAACACGGTTATAAAGTAGAACCAACGACTCGAAAAGATATAATGGAATGGATTTGTCAGTGTCTCAATCGTATAAATGTTGATATGATTATTTATCAAGAGTTGCTTGGATCAAACTGGCGGACATAATGAGCAATTGTTAGGATAGTTTCAATACTGTGAAAAAAATATTTCTCAAAATTTTTAAAAGAAACCGTATGATATCAAAATGTGATAAATTATATGGATTATTCATCCATAAAAAAAATTATATGCATTCCATTTAAAAAAATTGAAAATAACGTAAAATTTAATCCCAAAGCCATACTAGATTTTAATGCTAAAATAATTTTCACAAAAATTATTTGAAATAGTCATATCTCAAAAACCATTTGAAATAAAAATAAAGTACATATTAGAACTGTATGCTGTATTCAGCCATGTAAAATAATAATTATTTCAAAAATATTCTTCAGTAAATACGTCATTATCCAATTACATCCTACATTTTTAGAAAAAACAATTAATAAATCGCGAAGATATGGCTGTCAAAAAATGTTTGTAAATTGCCAGATAAAAAAACAGGAAAAAAAAACATGATTCGGCAACGCCGCATCCAATTAACAAAATATTTTAGGGTGTAATACAGAACCCTTTTAGGCTTAACTGACGCCAAAAAATATAGGGTGTTCCGTCTAAAAAAAATAATACTTTCTTGTGTAACTCGTAACCTTATATAATTTAAAATAATTTTAAGTTGTTGTGGAGATGATACATTGAAAGTTTTGTTCAGCAAGCTGTTTATAAACTTAGCCGTTTTTGCAAAATCTTCCGAGGGAACACTAACTGGACACCCTGTATATAAAACAGGTTCAATTCTTGGACTGATCTTTCGGATAACTAGAATTTGTATAGTTAACTGATATGTACACATTATTTTCATTGTATTTTTTTTTCAAGTATTGCCATGGAAATTTTCATTTGTTGAGTGATAAAATTCTGAAGTTAATTTATTTATTTATTTATTTATTTATTTCAATAATTTATCCAACGGGTAAAACCCAGTTAGAGGATAAATAACAACACAATTACAAGATTAAAAAACAAAATAACAAATGAATATAATAAAAACACCAAAGTGAAAAGTAGGTTATCAGAAAAAACAATCAATATAAAACGTTCAGGACAAATAAATGTGTAGATAACAATTCATACAACATAAAAATATACATAATACAACGTTAGCATATAATATACATAGAGAAACAAGCAAGATAAGAAGGGAGAAATAAATGTTAAACACTTGCGTAAGTTCGTTTTATGTCAGAAATATTGCAGTTGAAAATATCCAATCTTTGCTCAATGTTACTGTAGTTTAAACAGATTTGATGCAACGGAGATGAGCTTAAGATGTTAGTTCGAGGTGCAGGTGTGACAAGTATGTTATTTGTTCTAGCGGACAATCTAGGAACTCGATATTTAATATGTGAGGTAATAGAGGGACAGTTGATTTCATTGTTGATAATTTTATATAAGAAAATTATAGTACACATTACCCGTCTTCTAAGTAGACTACACATATCAAATCTGTCCAAAAATAACCCCTAGTTGGATAGTGACCATCCAGAATAAATGCTGCCGATTTGAAGAAACGTCTCTGTACTTTCTCAAGTGAAGTGATATAGATATTATAACTAGGACTCCAAACAATAGAGGCGTATTCCAGCTTGGATCTAACAAATGTTATAAATAATAGACGAAGAGTAGACAAATTTTTAAAGTCTTTACTATTTCGAAGAATAAAACCTAGGGATCTATAAGCTCCAGCAACGCATTCCTCAATATGTTTGGAGAAAGTAAGTTTTGAGTCAAAGACAACTCCTAAGTCCTTCACGAACTCAGGTCTATCTAAGACGCAATTATCCAAATTGTAATTAAAAATAATCGGGTCAGACTTGTGCGAAAAGGACATCACGTTACATTTGGCAGCGTTTAAAGGGAGTTGGTTATGAACACACCAGGCGTTAAGCGAGTCTAGACTATTCTGGAGCCTTAAACAGTCGTCTTCGGATTTAATGCAAATATATAATTTGAGGTCGTCAGCGTAAAGTAAATAGCATACGTCAAGGTTGTCAGTAATATCATTAATGAAGAGTACAAAAAATAGAGGGCCAAGTATGGAACCTTGCGGAACTCCTGACGTTTGTTTAAATAATACAGATTGGAAGCCACGATATTGAACAAACTGAGTTCGAAAAGTTAAGTAAGAAATAAACAAATGAATAAGCGAATCACTGAACCCAAAGGTTTGCAGTTTGTTTAACAATATACCGTGGTCCAATCTGTCAAATGCTTTAGAAAAGTCAGTGTAGATGACATCAACCTGACCTTTCTGATCTAAAGCTTCAGCAATATACTGTGTTTTGCACACAAGGTTCGATACAGTGGACCTCCCTTGCATGAATCCGTGCTGCTCTACTATAACTGAGTTCTTAGTATGGAAAGAAATAAAATCATATATTAGAATTTCAAATATTTTTGCGAAGTTGCATAAAATAGTAATGGGACGATGGTTCTCAATGTCGTGCTTATTGCCCTTTTTAAATACCGGGCAAATTCTCGACTCTTTCCATTTGTCAGGAAAAGTCGCCGTTTTCAATATTAAATTAAAAATAATGCAGAGCGGTTTGCTAAGGACAGCAGCACAATCTCTTATAATAAACGCTGGAATTTGGTCAGGTCCAGTAGTCATATTAGCCTTGATTTTCCTGATTGCATTGATCACATCATTCTCAGTAAATTCTCTGATATGAAGGATATTATTATTATATATAATGTAAATTCTCAGCCGGTGAAAATTCACTGGAATTAATAAAAGCATCAGAAAAAAAGTCAGCAAGAGAATTGACAATATCCTGGGGGGTTTGAAGAGTAGAATTCTTATAGAACATAGTATTGGGAATACTTGTAGAGTTTTGTTTGGAGCTGACAAAACTCCAAAACTTATTCGGGTTAGTTTTTATTGAGCTTTCTGCCTCTTCAAGAATTGAATTAGTTACTCAAAAAAGGAATTAAAAAATGCTCTGGAAGTATTTTGATCAGATTAATTAGAATATTATTAACTTTGTAAGAAAACTCCATTGTTGAAACTAAATTACATCTTATTATTCTTAATTTTTTGTTATAAAGTTAAATGTTCTCTTTGTTGTCTCTCGGTAATCCAAATATCAAAGCTGTGGTAAAATAAACCAACAGTCTCTGATTCACATAAAGACCGTTCATACCGCAGCTCTACCGTCGAAAATCTCAGTAAGAGCCCAGACTATTCTGGCTTAGCATGGTTGGCACGATCGCGCGCGTGGACTTTTCCTATATCCCTTTTGAATTCCCAAACCTTCATAGGCACCGCAGTCGCTCCTCTTTTACGAGAAGCGAATTTTAGCAACCGCAGCAAACTATTTCTCTTCAACACATAACTATATTAAATTAATCTCGTTCTCCTCATACTGCCAATTTACATGATCTTTACAATTCTATTAGGTTGCTAGGTAACGAAATGAAGGAAGGGACCTATTGACACTTGAGGCATTTAGAATAAAAGAAATTAGGTTTAAGCTGTTATTTTATTTACGATTAAGGGACCCACAACTATACAGAGTATTTTTTAAATGCATTATATATTTGAATCTGTGTGTCCACATGTGAAGACCAATGTCACTTTTAAGTTAACAAAAAATGTTTAACTCACCTTTACCCTCCAATCTCGACGCCCATAACGTAAGTTTTTAAATTTTATTACAGCGTTGTCAAGCCTGCAGAAAAATATATAAATAAAAGTGAAAATGAATTCACGTGCATTTGATATTTTATTTAGATAAAGTAAATTATATTCAATTAAAAATCACCATAGCCTCTTAAATGTTACACAACTGACAAAAAGATTTCTTCATCAGCAACACGCATATTAGAGCTTGACGGCAATAAACACTCATACATATTGCATTTGGCACCGGCGCAGCACGATGCGCTTCAAGGCCAGAGTTAGATTCAGAAAGATCACCACATCAAGGTCGTACTCGATAATACTTTGCAACATTAAAAATGTATTTTTTCCTTTATTTTTTGACATTCTAATAAATAAAAATATTTTTGCGTATATCAGGAGGATGTAAATCTTCTTAGATCTCATATATGGATGTATTTCAAAAACACCCTGGTAAACAATGTAAATATATATCCGAAATGTTACGATTTTCAAAGGAAATTTTAGGATGGTTTTTTGTACAATTAAACGTATGAGAAAAATTAATTCAATTATAGAGTTGTCTTTGTTCCACACTGTTCCACTTCTTCTTCTTCTTCTTTTTCTTCTTCTTCTTCTTCTCCTCCTTCTTCTTCTTCTTCTTCTTCTTCTTCTTCTTCTTGACAACGTCTTACTTATAAAAATTATTCTATTTCATCTCCGCCTGCTGTATACCACGTTTGGATCCATCTGCTGTGCAAATGCATATGCATTTCCATTTATCAACATCACTCTAAATTCATTAAAACTTCATGGATAGCAAATAAGAGGCAAACATTTGCTTTTTCACGACGGCTTCGACTTGGCAAAGAATTACATGTCCAGATCTAAAGATCGTTTCACCTTCCTTAATGGATCTGCTTCTGCGTCCAATGTAAGTAAAAATATCACACAATTCTAATTCTACCTTCGGCATATTTGAAAACAGTTCAGAGAAGTAATAGTCCAAGATCCCAGAGCCCTGCAGACCTACGTCATTTTAGCAAAGCTCATATTTTGACAACTAATAGTGTAATATCTAGTTAAGAACGTATGCGTATTTGCTAGCTTGAAAGCGGGGCGCTTTTGCAGGAAACAGGTACAAAAGGTACATACACATTTTTCGGTCCTACGTTAAAGTATGATAGCTGATTTATTTTTCAAGTGAGAGGCTAACAACATGGTGTAAGCATCAACCTCCGAATCTCATTTCACCATCCTTTATCCTTCACCACCTTTTACCTCTATTCCCTTTATTCGCCTCATTTTTGTTATTTTGTTAGTTTTTGTTCTTTTGTCTATTTTTGTCCTCTTCTAAATCCTCTCTCGACCAATAACCTCTTGAAAATCCAAACTTTTTAAATCACAGCTTCCTCTCCACCC
This sequence comes from Rutpela maculata, assembly GCA_936432065.2. NCBI lineage: Eukaryota > Metazoa > Arthropoda > Insecta > Coleoptera > Cerambycidae > Rutpela > Rutpela maculata. Next base: position 165,952,013 of record OW386288.2, read on the forward strand.
TACCTTTCCGAAGGCAGGTAGACCATCGGACGAAGGTTGTCATTAGCTCGAACGGGTTTGTTCGTTGAGTTTTTCCCGTGTCAGTAACCATAGTTTCTTTTAAAACAGTTCGCGTGTGCTGGTGCGCGCGCCCTAACTAAAGTTTTTAATCCTAGCTTTAAGTAGTTATAAGTGTTTTTAAACTAGTCTTAGTTATTAGTACGCATTGTTAGGCTTAAGTTTTCCCCATTCATTAAACAGGAGGCCTAACGACGGCGTTGCGCGACGTGGTGGTGTGGTCGGCTCTGAATCGGGGCTCGGTCTAGGCGCATTTCTGTACTCCTAATACTTAATAAACTTGTATTGAATTGAAAAAAAAATTGAATCTCAAGGTGCGAGGTTCAATCCCTGAGCATCCTCAGCTTCTTTTTTTTTTTCAACAAATATTAACTTAAGGAGGCGATTACCAAGAAAGAGACAACCGATAGGGAAATATTTATTATTTTTGCCATAACTTTTTTCTTAGTACGTATATTTGAAAAAAAAAACTGAGAACGCTCAGGGATCGAACCTCGGACCTTAAGATTCGGAAATTGACGCTTACATGATGTCGTTAGCGTGTCACTTGAAAAATAAATCAGCTATCACACTTTAACGTAGGTGTTAAAATTTGTATGTACCTTTTGTACCTGTTTTCTGCAAAAGCGCCCCGCTTTCAAGCTAGCAAATATGCATACGTTCTTAACTTGATAGTACACTATTCGTTGTTAAAATATTAGCTTTGCTAAAATAACGTAGGTCTGGCAGCTCTGGGATCTCACACTATAAGGAAATTAATAAAATAACAGAGGAGACGTTATGACAGCTACAATATTTTCCTCACCATTTCCGATATTTTGAAATTCATTGCTGCCAATGCTGCCATCTGTTGGCCGTGATTTCCCCCTATATCCACTACGTAATCCTCGTCTTCAAATAACATAGCTTCTGCGTATACGCTGATATGCAAGTCGCTAGAAGGTGGAACGAGATTGCTGTATTTCCCCAGATTGGGTTTCACCCATCCAAGTACTAAAAACTATGAACGTTGTTTCAATATATGTATCGAAATACAAGAAAGAAGAAGAAGCAGCGGAACCTGGCCGGGAGCCAGCCAAACAACCACGGCGCGCAACGCTGTAGTGAATGTAGGGCGGGGCAGGTCCGTTTCGGCTAAAACAACAATTAAGGGAAAAAGTTAACTCCTGTCTAAGGTAAAAGACTTAAAATTAACAATTTGGTTTGGGAATAATATATAGAAATACTTAAAAATAATTAAAAATTACACTATAAATTACCGTAGCACACGCGCTCTGAAGAAATCTTGGTTGTTGGCTCGAGAAAAACTAAACGAAAAAAAAACCGTTGGAGAACTGCCGCGCCCTGGTGGTCTCCCTGCCTCCAGGAAAGTGTGGTCGGAACGAAAAATGAAGATTTAAAATATTTTAATTTTTGGAATGTTTGGTCTAGAGGGAATTAAGAGACAAACACTCAAAAATTGAACAAAAGAGAGAGAATAGAAAGGATTGAAGATGTAAAGTTAAGGAAATATAAAGTTTAGGATAGTAGTAAGTTATGGTAGAGAAAAATGTGGCTAAGGGAGTTGCCGGAAAATAGGCATCGCCTGGTATGGTATCGAAAAGTATGGCATTATGCTGTCTGATTCGGGTTATGGACTACCGCCCAGTTTGAACTCATAGAATATTAGTGAGATTCCTTGGACATCGCTAGTGGTGTTATGTCGAGACAACGAGCGTATAGGTCTCTGAGGGATGTGTACCTGCCGGAATCGGGGGTGAGGCCCATTTTATGTCCTAAAATTTTCAGTTTATTTATTGTCGTGGCTGGTAAGTTGCACCACACCGGTGCGGCATATGTGATTGCAGGCCTGATCAACATCTTGTACAATATCTTGTTGTTATTTCTGTCAAGTCCACTACCCCTTTTCCAGGAACGCGTATATTCAAAATGCCCCAAGGTATCGAGTTAAATATATATGCATAGACGTTTTTGAGACAACTGCGATTCGAATATGCTATCCACTAGGTCGATAAAAAACTGCCTAACAGTCAATCACGAAATTTCGATCCATTTAGGGGATCTTGGTTGGCCTTGAAAATAAAAAAAATTACAAATTTTTAAAAATGATAAAATAGAGCTCACTGAGTACCATGTCCCCAACAAAAAATTTAAAATCGGGCAACGCGTCCACAATAAAAAGGTGTTGCTGCATTAAATAATATACGCTATTTTTCATGAGTAAAATGGCACGAAATAAAAGTTCTGGCAGGATTAGTTTGTATATCTATTTATGAAATGACACATCTTTTGCTTTTGAAGCCATAAAATGAGACGGTACGTATTTAATTTTTCAGTACTTAATTATAAACTAAAAAGCTGTAAAATATTCAAAATTTAAATTAAAAAAAAAGGTAAATTGAAGGTTGAACTTTTCGATGGCATTATTTTATTTAAATTTCATATTGTCTCAGAAAATATTTCAAGTTGGATGACTCAGAAAGCAGTGGTTTTTCTCATACAGTTCGTAGAACTGGTTTTGAATAAGAGCAATAATACGATATTTTTCTTATGAAAATATTTTTTAAAGTAAAATAATGAGGGGCAGTTCGCAAGCGAATGTTCATAGGGGCTTCAAGGTGTTAGAAAAGGGGAGAGGGTTAAAAATAGCCCATTTTTGCGGACCTATTTGTTGAACGCCCCCTTATTACTTAGTTTTTGTTCGTCTAAAGAAAAGTTAGCTTCTGTTTTTCTGCTTGCGGACCTATTTGTTGAACGCCCCCATATTACTTAGTTTTTGTTCGTCTAAAGAAAAGTTAGCTTCTGTTTTTCTGCTTGTCAGAGTTTTTCAATTTCCAGTTTCTCTCACTTTATTTGGAATATTAATTAAAAAGTTTCACTTAAAAATTAAATGTAGGTTATTTCACACATAACTGCACAAGAGTTAAGCTTGAAAATTAATTGAATGTAAACTGTGCATTACACATGTGTTTGAAGGTTATATATTTGGACAACTTGTACTTTTTGAATTAACAGCTTTTCCAAAAATAAGTACAATATCACAGCACTCGATAACCTTAGGACCATCAGTGGCCATACTTAGAGGATAAGCAAGGCATCCTATGGACGTCCTAAACTGGGTTACTCCAGATTTAGGACCTCCTGTGGATATTGTGACGTGCTTACACCCTTTTTGTAAACACCCTGTATCGTGGGTTCGGAAATTATAACAACCAGGGTAACACTAAACACTAATTTATTAACTTACTTAATTACAACAATAACTACTTGGCTAATAATACACTGTGTACTACAATTCAGTTATTAAGTCACTTTATCACTGTGTTCACTCTCTGACCATTTCAACTGACAATTAGTACTGCACTAACTTCTTCCCTCTGGTTTACTCCATGCCTTATATACCTACAGATGACAGATCTCGAAGTTTCTGTGATGATGTCACATTCTCCAGATGATTCCAGAACAGATATGTCATCACTCTAGACCTTCTAGTATGTTCTTTCTTTGGTAGGTGCAAATCTCTATATTTAGGCAGACAGCCGATCAATTAATCGAATTCTGTGTTGCCTACATTACAATATTTTTGAGACTAACTAGGGATTTTCCATGGATGTCTTCAATGGGATAGCCAATGCTTGTCTATAGGAAGGAAAAGGGACCAGTTTGGGTTAAAATCTGGACAACCCATAGACATCCACAATGGGATAGCCCATGGTTCTCCATAGGACGAGAAAGGGAATCAATTGAGGTTAAAATCTAGACAACCTACAGACATTCACACATAGCTGCGTCCGTTTATCCATAGTATCTCTTCCTAAAATGCTGTAGACCAAAATTTTAAATTCTGGGTACACTCTCTTTCACCGATATATATTACCATCCTATTTACATATTTTTATGCCACATAAAGAGTTAACATTTGTGCTGATAATATAAATTTCGTATTTTATTTACTGTACGCTTTTATCTTTCATCTTCATATAGGTTATCCACTGGATATCTATATTCTGACTGATATTAGGACCATATTTTATAAGTAATGTCATCCACTAATAACTTTCATTCTGTCACAATGAAAATATAATGTCAATATAAATTAAATAAAAAAAAAAATTTTTGTACCTTGGGTGAATTATGAATTATCATGTATTTGGGACCTATATTAGCAAAACAAGTTTTGGTTAACCCTGTATAGGTTTTATATACGACATCAACAACCCTAAAGGCTATCCAATAGATATTTGTATAGGTTATCCAGTAGATACCCCTATTTTGGCTGTTATTAGGACCAAAGGATGACCATTGAACTTCCTATCGACATCTCTAATGAACAATTCATTAATCGAATTCACGGGATCATTTTAGGATATCCCGGGTCATCCTGTGCTGTGTGGGATACATCTATAGAAACAAAATACTTTTTGTTAATCACATTTAAAAAGTCACATATTAGATGTGGGAAACACAATTATCAAGCTAAATACGTATTTGCATTAAAGTAGTTTGTTAATGCAAAAGCTTAGGAAAGAATTTTTTTTAAGATATTTATTTAATCATCGATGATAATGAAGAATTATTAATGTTTAATATTATATTATTTAAACTACTGTTTTATTGCAATATAAAAATCTAAAAAAATTACATATTTTCTTATTTTTAATGAATTCGTGAAAATATTTTCCAAAACCACATTATTTAATTAAAACATTTATTTACGAAAAATGCGGTTTGGAATTATTATGAAAATTTTTAGCTCAAATAGCAATCCTATTAAATTCGTCCATTTCTAATCACGTGTGCTGAAACAACCAATCAGAACAGAATTACACTGAAAAGATCCGTAAGGGATCTTTTCACTTATGTCATCCAGTTTGACAGTAATGACAGTTCAATAATTTAAAGTTTATTTTTTGACAATGTCGATTTAGAACTGCAAATAATGATTTAATGAATATAATAATGGAGGAAAACACCAAATAATACATAATACATAATCTATATTTAATTTTACAAATTGCTCTTTTAATAATAATGTTTTTAATAAATAGTTTTGAACAAATAAATAAAATAGATTGCAAAAAATGTTCTATGCGAATACCCCTCGAACGTTGATAAATAGCTCATAATTTTATCACAACTTCCTCAAGCACGTTGCTTTTAGGTAATATCCCTCCGCCTACGGCGTCAGGATATTACCAAGCAAGTGCTTTCGGAAACTGTGATCAAATTATTTCGTATTATCAACGTCCTTGGGATATTATAGCTGATTATTTCACTCATTAACGCTATAACCAATGAGAGCCCGTTTTTTCAAAACATTGCACCAATCAAACGTCATTATTAGTGGTAATTCAAGCTAGATCGGCTTTTGACAGGACCAACATGCAAAATTTATCGCTCTAATTTTTTAGGTCGCTACAGCGGCAAATATGCGAAAATTTTTTGACGTTTTTTGTCGAGCTTTTAAGTTTTATCTATAAATATCTTCTCTAGCTTATTACTAAGTAATTGTTAACGTACTTACCTTGTAAATTGTAATATTGTATTATGTAGTAGCAAACAAAACACACCTCAATTCCAAAGCGAATCTTGTCTGAAATATATAGGCTGTAACTTTTGCCTATCTGTAACTATGTCAGTTTACCTAGTGTTCAATCAGGTAACAATTACACACAAAGATTGTACTTAATATAGCTCATAATACAGGAACAAGTCAAGCACAGCTTTCAATAGCTCAATAACGTAGTTATAAAGGTAAGCAAATCGTTTATTATAAATGTCAAGTACACATTCGCTCTGGAACAAACTAAAAATGTATAGTACTTACATATGGTAATCTACCAAAAAGTAACACGTTGAATCAAAGCTGTGCATCAAACATTATAATTTGTTGTATTTAAAATTCTCTTTGCTTAACAAAGCAAACCTCAACATAATTCATAAATTTCGTAAGTTAAAAGTAAGGATTAAATACGTAAATATGAGTCGATGAACATTTATTTATTATGGAATATAACTTGTAGCGCTAGATGGCGCTCTCTATGTCAATCTCGGAACCATGGGTGTACATTTTATTTGGGCGAGACATCGGTACTAAAGTAGTGCTCTCTCTATCGTTCCTCGTCGTATTGCACCTCGGAAACGCCTGAAAGGTGTTAAACCAGTCTATATATTATAATATCTAAGGTTTCAACTCGTTTTATTTACTAGTTGCCATGGAAACGTCACTAGATTATTTTAAAATATAGCGAATCTCAGTTGTTTCTACTGCGTTTGTTTCAGATTTGCTGTTTTGACAATATGAGTCGGATTGGAAATATTTCTGTATATCAAATTAGTGATGAAATTGAAAATAAAGGTCAGTAAACTCCAAAAAGTGACAAGAAAACGTCTGAAGGCAGTTAATGAGAAAACATAATATTGAAGATGTACTTAATGAATTATTTATTCGTGAAATATTCTCCTCAAATACCACTCGTGCTTTAAATTTTATCTAAAAATTTTTTCTCAAGCTAAGCCTCTGCCAATTTGCACTCTTTATATTACCAAGCAACACGCTTTCGAAAAAATTTTCGATAAAATTTTAAGCACTAGTGATATTACATACGAAAATTTTTAGCTCAAATATCAATCCTATTAAATTCGCATATTTCTGATCACGTGTGCTGAAACAACCAATCACAACAAAATTACACTGCAAAGATCCCTTAGGGATCTTTTCACTTATGTCATCCAGTTTGACAAATAGTTTGACAGTTCAATAATTTAAAATTTATTTTTTGACAATGTCGATTTGGAACTGCAAATAACGATTTAATGAATATAATAATAGAGGAAAACACATCAAATAATGCATAATACATAATGTAAATTTAATTTTACAAATTGCTCTTTTAATAATTGTATTTTTAATAAATAGTTTTGAACAAACAAGTAAAATAAATTGCAAAAAATTTTCTATGCGAATACCCCTCCAACGTTGATAAATAGCTCATAATGTTATCACAACTTCCTCAAGCACGTTGGTCTTAGGTAATATCCCTCCGCCTACGGCGTCGGGATATTACCAAGCAAATGCTTTCGGAAACTGTGATAAAATTATTTCGTATTATCAGCGTCCTTGGGATATTATAGCTGACAATTTTCATGTCGACACCAGTACTGTACTCTTTCAGTTTTTTTTTTAAACTTTAGTTACATACCCTAAATACTAGGTGAAAACCAAAAAATTATTTGGTTAGCTCATTAGTTTAGATTATATTGAATTTTATTCTTTGGAAGATGTACTAGGGTATGAAACAAAATTCTACTTTGATAAAAGTGGTTACTTTCGATGAAGCTGACCATTGCATTAGTGCGAAATTATCGTACAAAAGTAACATACAAATCAGCACCGAATAAGAAAGCTGCATTTTAAATTCCCAACAACTGTCTTATTCCCTGGAGAAATAAGGGAGTATAGAGGATCCGTTTGATAAACTACCTCAACAGTCACTTAAATCTAGTTGTTTATTAAAAGGTACCTGACTATTAGCAACGACCATTCTACCCACCTTCCTTATAACCGTAAGAAGTTGGAAAGTAAATTACTCTGGCTGGGATGTACAATGATTATGTTTCTCATTAATTAATTAATTAAATTAGAATACCAGACGGGAAATAAATATCTTTTGGAGTTGGTGAAGCAGGTATAATTTCATTTCACAAACAATGCTTAGGTAAATTAGAATTATGATAAAGCAACTTCAGGGTTAATTCGAAACCTGCAACAACAAAGTTTTAGTTAAATTGTTGTCTGTAGGGAAATAAATCCCGTAATAATTAGTGTCTTAGAAGTTGAACCGCAAACCCACGTAAGAAAATTAAGTTGTTAATACTTAGATACACGTAAGGATATTTGCAGGATCACCAACTTTATAGTTCTCCAGGCGAGATAGTTAAACGTTATGTATATATTATTGTATCAAAGAGAATATATGGTTTATATAATCTATTCGGTTTTTGATGCAGGAGGTAAGATTACAAGGCAAAATACTTTCTGTAATTTGTAACATAAGTAAAAATTTTACATTAATAATATCATGTGATCTTGTCACTGACTATATTATCAGGCTATTGACTATGTGATTTAGTAAGGAATAATTGCGTTAATGGGTTTTTATTGTTTCATTCGTTTGTTGACCACCTACATATGATAAAATCGCAAAAACTAATTTTGAGAAAGGAATGAAAGTGGTGGTTTTTTAATTTTTTTAAATATAATTCAAGAACTAAGCGGAATTCAAAAGAATTACAAGAGTATTTTTTTGTAAAAAATTTAATTTCCCATTGAAATACTTTGAAAACCCCATTTTATACTAAATAAAAATGTAAGCGTAAACGAATCTGCAAAAAATGCGAACAATCGCGAATTTTTTTTACATTTTTGCTAATAACTTTTTCTGAACAGAGATAGACATAAGAAACTAGAGATTTCAACCGTTAAAATGAGCCGTGAAAAAAAGGTTCTACGATGAAAATTGGCTAAGATATTGCCGTTTCACTTTTGCTTATATCAACGCTACTTATCAATGAAAAACTTTATTTTTATTGGGTATAAGGTTATCGAGTGATAATGGACATGTTTTATTTTAATTTGTAAAATTTAATAATTGTTGCAAACAAAAAAACCGCTGCCCAAGGAATCACTACTTCCACATCCAGATTCTTTATCCAAGTCACTCACAACGAAAAAACTTTGTATCTGAAAATAATTGTTTATGGAACTTTAATAATATAATATTTGAAATCCTCTACCTCAAAAACCCATAAAACGATACCCCACATCGGTTGTGGGGTGGAGGTGGTGATAGGGGGGTGGTAGTGGGGGGTGGATGAAGTAAAAAAATATTTTGAGGTTTCTGGTTCCTGTACATACACTAAATCACAATTTTTTTTTCATCCCCTTTAATAAGGAGGTGGGGGTGGTAATGGGGGTGGCTAATGCCAAAAATTTTTTTGAGACCTTAGCTTCTCTTGTATATACTATATACCAATTTCATGGACTCTTACCTGCTTAATTTACCCATTTACCCCAAATTTACCCCAATTTACCCCCCAACCCTTCGACGGAACAAGATGAAAATATAATCTAGTTCTAGAACTCGTTAAAGTACACATGTGTACCAAATTTCAAGTCAATATCTTAAACGGTTCCAGAGTAAACGTGCGCACAAAAGAAAGTTACAGACAGACCGACAGACAGACCGACAGACAGACAGACAAAAATTTTTTTTCGCTCAAACTTAAAATCTCGACGTTTCATGACATTTTAAGCCTATTTGGACAATAAAAATTTTTTAAAATTTTTTTGTCGTTACTATACTTCCACTGGACGTGGAAGTAAAAGGAATAATACATGAATTTGTTCAGTTTTTTGTATATAAAAGTTAAGCTGATGTGTCTCTTCAAAAGAAAATTGTAATTATCGATTTGAAAATCAATTTCTCATCGATGTCTACATCGACGTCCTCTTCAGATATGTCTGGCCCATTTGCGCTTTCGCAGTTGACTCCTGTGCATTCTTTGCAAAAAATCGAGCATTTAATACCCAACTTCCTGCAACCACAGTTTCCACGACAGCCTTTGAAACATCTACAAGCTATCCGCTCGAGCAAAGTGTATTGTACAAGAGGCTGTGTTGTGGGAAACGAAATAGAACGTATAAATAGAAAAACTTCTATAACACAAACTGTTCAAAGTCGAAAAAATCTCATTAACTGAAAAAAAATTGTCAAAAGTTATGTGTTATTTATTTATTTTTCTTTGTAACAAGAAATTAATTTTATACCTTAAAAAACATGTTTATTTTTGTCCTACAACTTTGAAATTACGTTACATTGTGCTCAACAAAAATAAAAATTGTTAATTGATAATAATTGTAAAGAAAAGGGTACATAAGCAAAAGCTTCAAAAAAGCGACAAAAAATAGCCAATTCTGAACGTCAATATCTCAATCAATTTCATCATAGAACCTTTTTTCGTAGCTTATTCTAATGGTTGGAATCTCTACTTGCTTTTCTCTGAAGCAATTTCTATACCTATTTCTGCTCAGAGAAAGTTATAAGCGAAAATAAAAAAATCTCGATTTTTCACAGATTTGTTGATGCCTACATTTAGTATAAAAAATAGTTTTTCGAAGTTGCAAACGCTAGTTCAATGGAAAATTCAATTTTCTACAAAAGTACTCCTGCAATTTTTTTGAATTCCGCTTAATTTTTTAGTTACATTGAAAAAAAACCACCCCTTTCACCCCGTTCTCAAAAATGCACCCCTAAATCATTGATTTTATCATATTTAGGTGACCAACAAACGGATGAAACTATAAAAACCATTTAACGCGATTGTTCCTTACTTCCTTTTTTTTGTACATAGTCAATAGCTTATAAGAATTATTTTAAAAACAAAAACTGTGTATTGACGTATTTAGAGACTTAACCTCTTTTTGTTAATTGTAGTGTGAGCGCCTATGTTATCCTGTGTGCTCCTTGATAATACAAGTTTGTGGTATTTTTTATTTTGTTTTACATATGCACATGACAATAGAAAAACGATTGTTGGCGATCCAGAAATCGATGCTGACTTCCTATCAATTTCTAAACTAACAAATTCAAATATTGCATTTTAAATTGTATACAGTGTGTCCCACTTTTTACGGTAACACCTTCGTAGCTCAGTTATTACTCATCCAATTTCAACCAAATTTAAATCCGTATCAAAGACCTTTACTATATCTTCTTTAAGTAGAACAAAACTTATTTCAGACATTGGTGTACAGTTTAATTAAGAAAAAAGAACCGATTTTTAGAAAAGACATATTAGGCATTTTTTTCACTGGAAAACTAATATAATATCATTGATCAGCATGCTTTAAAACCCTATATCTAAAATCTGAGAATATTTTGATTGATGGTTTTCGAATTACGGCCCCCTTAAAATTACGTTTTTCGAATATTAAATAATCAACTTGGAAACGATTTTTTCTTTCGAAAAAAAAACATTCTTCATTTTCTATTTAAATTATTCTTTTTACCACACAATTTCATTGATACTTTGGAATTTTGTAGACCAAAAATTTTCGGCAATCTATTCATACTTTAAGGATTGCCAAATTTGAAAGTATCGATGATGGTGGGTGGTAAGAAAAATGATATTAAATAGAAAACAAAATAACCTTTTTTCGAACAATTCGTTTCCAAGTTATTAATTATTTAAATGGTCACTGAAGTGATAACATCCTATATCTATGACTAAAAAAATAAGAAAAGAAAACCACGGAAAAGATATTTTGAAGATAAGAGAGAAAAATCATAAGAAAAGAAAGTATTTGGATTGATGGTCGAAAGTATGATATAAATAGGAAAAAGAATAACTTAAAAAACACATAATGAACAAATTTAAAACTAAGAGTAAATAGAAATAAAAATTGGTACAATACAGCTCTCAAAATTCAAAATTATTATCTTAGTATATATAATCTACATCTACCTGATCGGCAACGTTTTCACAGTTGTTCTCATATATACACATTTCTGTGCACTATAAACTATTCGTAGGATATTTATAAGAAGGCCTACATGTTTTTTAGGTGCACGAACATTGAATAAATTCCAGATTATTTGGAGTATAGTAATACGTATATCACTAGAACATTATTGTCACTTTCCCAGCCTTAATTCGAACTATATGGATATGGTCTGTATCTCAGCTTCAGTCCATACGTTGTAAATGGGTCCTAATAAACAAAGCTGGTATATCAGCATTATTCACATACACGTTTTATACGTGTATTTAGAGTATATTCATTTTCAACATGCACGGGGATACGCTTGATAGCCACAGCTAGGCGTTCCGCCTATATCTATCTGCATTGCTATTGGATATTTGAGAACAACAGCGCGATAGGCAACAATTATTAACGGTTGTGAATTCAGTTGAACGTTTATGAACAAAAAGGAAGTTTGTAAACCCATAAGTAAATAACTACCGAATCGTCAATTGAAAAGGATATTGAATTAGCTGGCGTTGAGATTAAAATTTGTGATTATTCAGTAAAACTCTTATCAATATATAGATCACCACAGGCTAACTTTAAAATGTTTTTGTCAACATTAGACGATGTACTAAATAAAATTATTAATAATAATGATGTTATAGTATGTGGGGATTTAAATATCGATTACCTCTCAAATTCGACAGAGAAAACTGAGCTATGGGATTTGCTACACACCTACAATGTAAATATGATGCTAAATGAACCTACAAGAATATCTTATAATTCTGCCACTTGCATTGATTACATTTGTACAAATTTTTGTGATACATATTATAAATCAACTTGTCAAGTTATAGAAAATGGTATATCAGATCATACATGTCAAATACTGCAATATGAATTTTTTATGCCATCAGATAATAACATAGCCTATAAATATACCAGACTCTATAATGAAGAAAATTATAAACAATTTTTTTATAACCTAGGCAATGAGTCGTGGAATGATATATACAGCGCAGTAACGTCGGAAGAGGGATTTACTAACTTTATTAATACATTAATTTATTATCATGATATCTGTTTCCCCTGTATCAAAATAAAAAATAAAATAAACATAAAAAATGGATGGGTAACCCGAGGTATTAAGATATCATCACAAAAATTGAAATTATTACTAAATATACCAGACTCTATAATGAAGAAAATTATAAACAATTTTTTTATAACCTAGGCAATGAGTCGTGGAATGATATATACAGCGCAGTAACGTCGGAAGAGGGATTTACTAACTTTATTAATACATTAATTTATTATCATGATATCTGTTTCCCCTGTATCAAAATAAAAAATAAAATAAACATAAAAAATGGATGGGTAACCCGAGGTATTAAGATATCATCACAAAAATTGAAATTATTACATCAAATAAAGACGCAAACAAATGATCCAAGTGATAATACTTTTTATAATAAATATAAAAATATTTACAAAAAAGTAATAGTTGCTGCTAAAAAAATGTACAACGATTCAATTTATTCTAAAGCTAACAATAAATCTAAAGCTGTTTGGTCAATAATAAACAACAACTTGAATAACAAAAAGCCTAAAAATAAAATTAATGAAATAGAAATTAATAATAATTTGGTAACTGATCCCTTTCTTATAGCACAACACTTAAATAAGTATTTTATAGATCTGCCAGCTAAACTAAATGATAACCTAGATGAAAATATTACTAAGATCAAATTTGATGTAAAATCAAATTTTCCCACTCTTTTTTTGGACCCAGCTTCTGAATCAGAAATATATAATATTATAATGAAATTAAAGAACAGCGATTCCTCCGGCCTTGATAATTTGAGCACTAATTTGATAAAACAGTCAGTGAACTACTTAGTAGTTCCACTTACATTTTTAATAAATCACTTTCGGAAGGAACGTTTCCATCTGTTCTAAAGTCAGCAAGAGTTTTTCCTTTATATAAAAAAGGAGATAATACATTATCTGAAAATTATAGACCTGTTGCTCTACTGTCAACTATTTCTAAAATATTAGAAAGAGTTATGTTCAACCGTATTGTCGAATTTGCAACACAACATAATATTATTTCTGATTCACAGCATGGTTTCAGAAAGAATCGTTCCACTGAAACCGCAATAATGACATTTTTAAATAGTTTGTATGAAAATTTAGATCAAAATAAAAAATGTATAGGCCTATTCATGGATTTAAGCAAAGCTTTTGATCTAGTAAATCACAAAATACTAATTGAAAAATTGAACAAATACGGTTTAAGAGGCAAAGTAAATGAATGGGTGATGTCCTACCTCACAAATAGATCTCAAGTAGTAGAAGTTAATGGAATTAAATCTGAAAAACTGAATATTAAGTTTGGAGTACCCCAAGGATCAGTTCTTGGGCCTTTATTATTTTTACTTTATATTAATGACTTGCCTGGTTTCTTTGACGATTTTTTAATAATGTTTGCGGATGATAATTCTTACTTGTGTTGCAGAAAAACTTTTGAAGCAGCTATATATAATGTACAAACTTCTTTAACAAAATTTGCCGACCACTTTAAATCAAATAGGCTATTTTTAAACATATCCAAAACTGTTTTTATTATATTCTCTCCTAGGCGTAATGTACATGATAAAAGTCACTTAATAAAAATAGCTGGTAAATCCATAGAACAAGTACACTCTACTAAATTTCTAGGAATTTATATAGATAATGCATTAAGTTGGGGTGAACATATTGCCTTTACAGCAAAAAAACTTTCTTACGGCTGTTATGCGTTATATAGATTATCAAAAATATCAAACAGATCAACTGTCATGGCATATTATTATGCTAATTTTATTTCAAGGGCAACATATGGAATTCTTTTTTGGGGCACTTCATGCCACTTTGAAAGATTATTTAAATTGCAGAAAAAAGCTGTACGTAACATTGTGGGAGTATCTAAATATACGTCCTGTAGAAATCTGTTTAAAGACCTGAACATTTTGACATTGCCAAGCATTTATATTCTAGAGATACTCTTATATGTTAAAAATAATTTAAATAAGTTTTTACCAAACAATTACAATCATGATTATGGTACCAGGGAATGTAACAAGTTAAGCACACCATTACATAAATTATCAAAATATGAAGAAAGCCCAAAATATATTGGAATAAAATTGTACAATAAAATCCCAAATTTCTTAAAAAATATTGAAAATATAAATACATTTAAAAATGAAACAAAAAAATATTTAATAAATAAATGTTTTTATTCAGTGGATGAATATTTGGAAAATCAATAGCTCGCTTCAGTATTTTACCTAAACTATATATATTTGTCATTTTATATGTGTTTAAAGAAATGTGTGTTTTTTATATTTATATGTCTGTTTTTTCCTAGTTTTAAGAATTAATAGTAGCACTGGATTGTAAGGTGCTTAACTCCTCTGTGACTAATCCTATACCAATGTGGTCTTTTGGATAATAAAGATTATTATTATTATTATTATTATTATTATTACCTACTCGTCGACCAGAAGTAGTTGTTTTTTACAACTGTATGCCGTTCAACCTGATAAAAACCTTTTATTTTTTGTTCCGGTTTTAATAAAGAAAACAGATTTATTGCAGTTGAAAGAACGCGCGTATTCAATTTTTGATTAAATAAAAAATTATTGCCGATTGATAGTCTTTTATCTATTTTTAGTGACTGGTAAAACTTGATGGTATGTATGATATTGCCAGGATACAATAGAGAAGTTTTAAAAGTAATTGTAATATCTAGATAACTTTTTTTAAAAATCTTGTAAGACTTCGAAAATCTACACTTTTAATTACCATTACAACTTTCTACTAATAAATGTAATTCTTTTTTATAGGCGACAGAAACTTTTATTTATGTTTTTTTTTGTCGGAAGTTTATGTATTTCGGATAAAGAAAAAAAATATTTCACATTATCAAAAGTTAAATTTAGTACGTAATAGTTAAATAAATGATGAAGTATGGAGATTTTTTAAAAGTACAAAATCGGCAATATAAAAAAAACCGTAGCCTTCTTCATATAGGTATGTTTGATCATGTAGATGCCAAATGACCTCCTCTACCTCCCTGTTCAGGGTCGGCATCGCCTTACCAAACACCCTGTATTATAATTTGTACGTAAAACCTGTCTCTGGAAATTATCGCTACCCCTCGATCTGCGGTCATAACACATTACTAAATAAATTGAATGATTATGTGATCATAATCATGATATCAAACAATAAGATAACTCCACTTTAAAAACACCCTATAGAGGCATCTTAAAAGAAAAGTAATTGAAGAAGCCTCCAGAATACCCCTTAACGATGATGTAACAATTAGTGACAAAATGTCTTGGGAATTTTAAATTACTTGCTAATATTCTCTGACTAATTAGTCGCCCACGTTGTTCGTGTATTGCTCATTACTCTTAAAATTTTCTCGTGAAACTGTGCTATGGCTTGTCATTTGTAGGCAAATGTTCATTTTTGTTACCTCAAGAAGAGAATGACAGTTATCGCTACATCTAAACGCTCTATTCTAAAAGCCAGTAAGGCTTTGCATACTAATATGTGAGAGCGTTCTCAATTTGCATATAAATTTACATATTCGTTTCGTCACAAAAAAAATTACAGAAAGCATCGTATTTGGGTAGATCTTAAATTTACCTACGAGGCGTGTATACTCAAATTCAAATGCGTAGAAACTAAACAAATTTTTGTTGTTGAACATCCATTTTTATTTGTACACTGGCATTTGACATGTGAGTGATTTAAATATGATATGAAAAATATGGCGTTTATATTAGGTACCCTTTCAAAAATACTGCGATAATTGGATTATATATTTTTTTTTAAATGCTTTTAAGATTATAAAATATCTTTCGGTATGTAATTAAAAATTTAATAGAATGAGAAAGAAAATTGAGAATGCAGAATAAATTGCTTTATCTACTCTTATTAGGTTATACCGGGTGTCCAAAAATTTTGGAAATGGTCAAATATCTCAAGAAATACACATTGGATCCAAAAAATAAGGAACACATCCTTAATAATTTTGAAAGGGTTATCTAATGATACCAAACGCGACCCCCACCCCCACCCCTTTGAGTGGGGTGGGGGGCAACTTTAAAATCTTAAATGGGTACCCCCATTTTTTACTGAAGAATCAGATTCTACGGCAAAAACTACGTCAAGTTTGTCTGAAACTTTTTTTCGATTCGTGACAGATGGCGCTGTAATCGCAAAAATATTTCTTTTCGTAATTTCTAAAAAATTCTACAGTAGAATGAAAAATAATAAAGTACGAGTTCATTTTCTTGAAAAAATCATTCAATGGTGTTAAATTGAATACCTTCCTTCCCCCTCCACCACCACCATGAGGGGGGGAAGTTTTGCATTTTCCGCCGCGTAATATTAATCTACAAAGCTGAATTTTTGTCTACAAGCAGTTTATGCACTATTTCGATTAAAAATCACATTCTGCCTCCGCTTAAAGGTGGTTAAATCTTTGAAGACAACAAATATAAAAGAGTGAACAAAAATTAAATTTTACAGTTAATTTTATTAATAAACAAACTGAGTAATTTAAAAAAAATTTTCTCAAATTAATATTTATTGTTATAATCGTATATAAAGTATAGTATTCAACTTGCGGTAATGGTAATAACTCATTTGATGAATTACAGTAAACTTTCATCTGCGTGAGTTATTACCTACGTTACCACTCGTTGAATAATATACTATTATGCTGAATAGAGAAAAGCTGCTGTGAAATTACTAGCTCTGCGATCTATCAACAAATTAGCACAAAAATTGTTAAATAATGTCTATGGTTTGTTCCTGCAAAGTGGATGAAAAACTCAAATAAACAATGGAAAGATAGCAGGGGCATCTTAAGGGCTGGGCAACCCGGGCGACTGCCTGGGGCGTCGGCTCAGAGTGGCGCCAAAATGAAGGCAAGAATTGTTTAATTTTTTTGTACCCTTTTTATTAGTTTTCTTTGGAAGATAATATCAAATAATATCAGTACCTGTCAGGTAAAATGATAATAACGCAGAACAGTCGAATAACATTAAAACCGCCGAAATAATTAAAAAATGTAACAGAAACATTTTTGTTTAGCTATGAGATAACTCACACCTGTTATTGACTGACACGGAGTCTATCATTAAAAACTTTGCATAAAAAAAGGCCGGCAACATGCACTTTCATTCAGAAAAAATTCAGAATACTCAGAAAATTGTTATACCAACATTAGCTGTTTGTATTTCATATCTTACGTAATTTACTGTTTATAAATAAATAAAATAAATGGCAATTTGTTTTGTTATGAAATATTAAAACATTAAAGTGGAACCTTCCTCTAAGTAAACTTGGGTTGGTGGTCCTCTTATTATAATAGCTTTCAGATAATGTAGACAACAAATTTTATATTACAAATTAATTACACAGGTCTACAAATAAAGGTCTAGTCCTAAAGTTATAGTAGTATAACTCTTCTGAAGTATTTCGAAGCACTGAAGCCAATTTTGGACAAAAAATGTTCTATCGTGTCAGTTTTCCTGTACCATCCCTTTTATCCCCGAAAAAGGATAAAAAAAAAAGATCTCGTTCTAAGGTTTTCATCCAACTTTTCTAAGTATTTTGACACGCTGAGCCAATTTTGGACACATTTTTTTTTCTGTCGGGTTAATTTACATTTAAAAGCATATATAGTATATTGTGTCACAAGGGCAGAAAATGAGCATTAGTAGCCCGCGGATATTAGCTGTCCGAGCGAGCGAAGCGAGGGCAGCTGATAGCTAAGGACTGCTAATGCGTTTTCTGCATGTGTGACACACAACTGTTTTTCACCTAGTATTAAATAAAACCAAAAAAAATGAACAATATAACAAAAATCTTTAATTTTATAAATACAAAAAGAATTTAATAATAAAACCGCTGCCCAAGGAATCACTACTTCCACATCCAGATTTTCTAGCCAAGTCACTCACAACGAAAAAATTTTGTATGTGGAAATAATTGTTTATGGAATAATATAATATTTGAAATCCAAAACCCATAAAACGATACCCCACATCGGAAGTGGGGGGGGGGGTGATAGGGGGTGGTAGTGGGGGTGGATAAAGTAAAAAAATATTTTGAGGTTTCTGGTTCTTGTACACACACTAAATCACAATTTTTTTTCATCCCCTTTAATAATGGAGTGGGGGGTGGTAATGGGGGTGGCTAATGCCAATTTTTTTTTGAGACCTTAGCTTCTCTTGTATATACTAAATACCAATTTTATGAACTATTACCTGCTTGATTTACCTATTTACCCCAAATTTACCCCAATTTACCCCCCAACCCTTCGACGGAACAAGATGAAAATATAATCTAGTTCTAGACCTCGTTAAAGTACATATGTGTACCAAATTTCAAGTCAATATCTCAAACGGTTCCAGAGTAAACGTAAACGACAGACAGAAAATTTTTTTTCGCTCAAACTTAAAATCTCGACGTTTCATGACATTCTAAGCCTATTGGAACAATAAAAATTTTAAAAAAAATTTTTGTTGTTACTATACTTCCACTGGATGTGGAAGTAAAATTTAGTAGTAACAATTTGCGAATTTATTAGAGTAATTAATGTTAATTATCATTTGAGCACAATTATTGATAGTAATACCAGATTATACTTTTTTTGTTTGTATTAATTCCAAATTTTGGTTTAAAGTGACATTTAATGAAAAATTATGTGAAACATCAAAGTATGCAAATGACAATCAAAGGTGTCTAGATTGTGAAAAACTACAAAATCGTGTTGTTACGAGTTTAGTGGCCCAAGGGACGATAAACATTACTTTCGGTCATATTTTTAGGGTTAATATGATTCATTTTCACATATGGTAGGCGAAAAAATATATTACTAATCTAATTACTTTTCTGTTTTCAATATTTTTAATATATTGTGATTAAACCTGAATGTAGTTTTTACTTTATAGTTATTAAGGTACCAAGGGCGTTATAAGGATAATAACGCACCGAGGTCGGCAGTGTACAATCCCGAGGGCCACTGGCCCGAGGGAATGTACGTCGACCGAGGGCGTCATTATCCTATAACACCCGTGGTGCCTTCAACGTTTAATGTCCTGCAAGTCTGTTATTTAATTCGAATTTATTTTTTTTTTGACATTTACGATTTATTAAATTGACATCTATTATGTTCAGAACGATTTGATTTAAAAGAGAGTAAAAATCAAAATTGTTTGTAAACGCCGCCTTTGCATAGCAAGTATAGCAACGCATTTTGTTTGTCAATAACGCTATCATAATTTGCTTGTTTTGGGTTGTATTATAATTTTATAATGCCCTAGGGCGTTATAGATATTCATAACGCCCTAGGGCGTTATTTTTCATTTAATGTATCTCAAAATAGGGTGATTATTATAAAATAACAGACTTGTAGGACATTAAAATAATTTAATTTATTAATTTGTGAAATTTTCAAATGCTACTTGAAGGTCGTTTTTTAACATCTTGCCTTTAAAAACCCCCCATATTGACACACACTGATGTTAAATAAACGGCCAGAGTTTATTATGCTTTCAAAGATCACTTTGACATTAAAAATGTTGTTGTCTTTCAATTCCGCTAAGAAACATGGTTTCTATCATTTTAAGTAGCACATCTCGCAGTTTATGAGAGCATGGGGGTGAATTTAAAATGTGTTATTTTCCTTGTTCTCTTACTGTGTTATATATACGCTGTTGCCATTGCTGCCAAATATATTATTAACATTAACGGCCAGTCACGTTTTCGGCTTTAAACTTTGACGATTTTAAATTAGATTTTAAAACATATAAATATTTACTTTTCTGTTTTTAGTATTGTTAAGATATTCTGAGTAATATTTAATTTTGATTTAATAATAATTTAATTTATTAACTGGTTGAACTTTCAAATACCACTTGTGCTTCAATTTTTTGGAAGGATATTTTCTCACGTTTAACTCAACTTAGTGGTTTGTTAATTTGACTCTAAGAAATTTTGACGGTTAAATATGTGATAAAATTATATGTAGCATGGTTTCGTGATGCTATCTACGTTTAAATTAAACCCATTTAAATATTTTTCCACTACGGTAGCCCTCAGCTTAATACTGACTAATGACCGCGAGTATAGGTTCTTCAGTGCGTGACACTAAAAGACTGATTTTAAGTATCAAGATCTGCAGCTGCTGATGAGATTAAATAAATATATCAGAGTTTTATTATCAACTGGAAGTTAGTGCCATTTGAGCTTCATTCTTACGATGTAAGTCGACCACTTCCCTTACAGCAACGTCGTTCTTTTCGGAGGGCGTTGCCAGCGCGTTACTTAACTGGAAGAAGAAATCTCCGAAGAGAGACCAGACCGGAATCGCTTTCGCATTACTTTAGTCTGATCCGTGCCGTCCTTGTTGTGACGCCATTTGCCATCCTCACCAATTCCCTGCATCCCCCGTCCACCTGCTGTGATTAGGGGTTCAGAAGCGAGGTCTCGATGCTTTCTGCGTGTGTTGTAACGTTTATTGCTCCTCTCGTTTTCTTTTGTCGTAGCACCGTCTCTACGAATTGTGATACTGCTTCCCAGCAATGCTTGCTATGCAGCATATTATCCACGATGTGCCAGTTGAGCAACCACCGTCACTTCCAACGAGGTTCTTTTCCAAATCCATCTGTTGCATACGAAGAACGTGTGGTGTGCATGGTCTTCGGGTTCCGTCTCACAGTAGACGCATCCTTGGTTTTCCGTTTTTCCCATTTTATATAGATAGAATCCATGTCCGGTCTGAGGAACTGCGTTAAGTGGTAGTTCACCTCGCCGTGTCAGTGGCATAACCATGTAGTTTTCCGCCCTATTAATCTGGTTGTCCACCTTCCTCTGAATTCGGCATCCCAGCGTCGTTGCCACTCGTCCATAATGCGAGATCTTTCTTCTCTCTTCACCCTGTTGCTGTCTATTTCCACCTTCCTGGAGAAGATTCTCTTGTGCTTAATAGCAATGTAACTACTGGACTGGAATAGTACAGGTGTAGGAGCAAGACTGATAGGATAAATGGACGTACATTGTATTCAACTTAATTTTGGGTAGAACTCTGACTGATATGAATTTTCTACTCTGCCATTAAAATAGCCTGCATAATGTTTTTACATTTTATACTCATCTTGTAACTTACAAAGAAATTTAGTTTTCCCTCTACTTTGAAAACGAAAATTTAATAGTTTATAATAACCGTGTTTATACCAAATATAGTATCAACCTATAAATCTCTTAAGTTAGATCCAAAGGGCCAAAAACATCCCCTATATAAAGTTGAAAATAGGGAAAAATTATGCTATTGAGTTATAGAGCTTCCATGAACAGAAATATAGTATAAGTCTATTGGATGAATGCATGAACGAAGGTGTTGACTGGGGCTTACACACAGTAATTGAGACACACCCTCAAGGAAGAAAACTACCCCAATATTATACAAAACTGCGTAAAATCTCCAATAGCTGGCGAAAAAGCTTGAACCCTCTAAGCTTTATTAATAGGTATGAACCATAAATCTGTTACGACCTAGTACACGAAAACAATCCATTAGAGGGTAAGAAACTACCCCTCATCTTGAATTATGAACTTGAGTCAGGGAAAAAGTAGTGAATGTAACAGATTTCCCGTTTTGATTGTAGTAGGTATGAATGTGGGACGCTAACTAGAATTTTTATAACTATTTTATGACACACCCACGATGGGGTAAGAGAAGGGGGAAAACGAGGGTGTGTCTCAATTACTTTGCGTAAGTCCTAGTCAACACCTTCGTTCATGCATTCAGCCAATAGACTTATACTATATTTCTGTTCATGGAAGCTCCATAACTTAATAGCATCGTTTTTCCCTACTTTCATCCTTATGTAGGGGATGTTTTGTTTCTAAATTAATCAATGGATATACGGATTCGTCGATTAGATTAGATTAGATATTAATTCTGCTTCGAAGAATGTTAAGAATATCTTGATTGCTCTGCCATAGCTGATGAGTATTTATTTTTTGCTGGGCTGTGTAGTTTTTGATAGAATCACGCATATTACAACTTCAATCCCTCATATCTCAAAAACCAAACATATGCTCATCTTGAAATTTTGCATTCAGGATGTTCTCATTATTAACAATAATTTAGCACTTAGTTTGAAACAAAATTCGAGGGCTAGAAAATGGGCTATTTTTTGCCTATTTTTGGGGTCACTCTTTCCCGTATTAAATGTACAAAAGAATCTCTATTGTCGTGGATGATCTTACCACCTTGCATCTGCATATCATGCATAGGTATTTAGAGACACTTCCTCGAGTATGTTTAATCTCAAATACATCGAACAGTTAGAGGAAACGATTGACAATGAAAGATTCAAAGTTTTCTTTAAAAGATGTATTTAACAATTTTGTATCTGAGGGTTTAAAGGATTGGTATTGGCGGTAAAAATATTTATTGAAATTTTGAATCTCTTGTGGCTAGCTTTAAAAATCTCCGCGGACAATCATATCATTCGTTAGGACTGATTTCAGAATTTGATTTTTCTTGGCAAAAATTAATTTTCAACGTATATCCTGAATTAACAGATAAGGCAGATTTTAGTATGGTTAAAAAAGTTTGGATTTGGACGCACTTACTGAAATTTCATATCAGATTTTATTGCAGTTTGGAAAAAATATGTTTTATTGAATGTTGTAGATTTATAACATTAATTTCTGCAGCTCTGATTCCAAATGTTTTAGATTTAGTTTTATATTTATAAGCGATTAACGTCATGTGCATACCAGGTCCAAACTGGTATTCGTACCTTCTTTTATAGTATCATGATCCAGAACCATTGGTCACTGGCCATATCTCCGTACGTAATAACCATAGCGACTAAGTGAAATATGAAATTTTGCAAATCACCAGGACCTCTATTCTGTAATTATGGGGTGAGTGAGCATTCATCATGCGAAGCGAGAGCTCCCATCACACGCATCTCCTCGGCATCAGGAAGATCACGTAATACCTAGAATTTATTTATTGACCAAAAATTCCGTAAGGAATACTCTCGTTATTGGTAACATATATTTAAAAATTATGACTATAATAAAATAAAAGAGAAATTGTAATATTTGCTAAGAATTATATTATTGTTAACTCATTGACGATGAGCAACTCCGCAATGTCTGTTCTGGGTCACAGATTTAACAACAATAATTTTTGGCCGACGCAAACTGTCGTAAAAGTACGGTTAGGATCGCCGTTCCCCCGGGGAGCTGACGGATTCCCTCACTATTTACCAGTAGAAGTAAGTTCACGCATTTTTCGCACGAGGTGAACACTCCCTTATTTACAGAATAGACTTTTATTAATTTTCAAGTGAACTCCGCCCACTTCTCACGGGAATGTGCTTTCACGCTTTTACAGAATAGAGGTTCAGTAGAAGTAAGTTAGCGCATTTTTCGTACGAGGTGATCACTCCCGTAGTTACAGAATAGCGTTTTATTCATTTTCAAGTGAACTCCGCCCACTTCTCACGGGAATGTGCTTTCACGATTTTACAGAATAGATAGAGGTCTATTCTGTAATTATGGGGAGAGTGAGCATTCATTGTGCGAAGCGAGAGCTCCCATCACACGCATCTCACCCGACCGTCCTAGATTATATTCCGTAAGTGCAGTGAATAGGTGGTGAATGTGAAGTGATTCAGCGAGAATAGCCGAATTTACAACCAATTAGGTTGGGGCAAAAGCATCAGCTGTTCAGTGTTCCGTTGTTATTTTATTGGGTCCACCTTTGGAGAGACTTAGTGATAGTATTTACTTTATGCTCGATGGTGATTCCTGAACGTCGTATGGGGGCTTGCTTGGAAGGATTATATCACGGACAAGTTCTTTGCTGACCCTCCTTATAAATGCTCGGTTGGTTAATGGTCAAAAGGGTTAATCTTATGAAGTACAACTTGCCGTTCTTCTTCCAAATCCTCCTCGGCATCGGGAAGATCTCATAATACCTAGAATTTATTTATTGACAAAAATTCCTCGTTATTGGTAACATATATTTAAAAAAATATGATATAATAAAATAAAAGAGAAATTGTAATATTTGGTAAGAATTATATTATTGTTAACTCATTGACGATGAGCAACTCCGCAATGTCTATTCTGAGTCACAGATTTAACAACAATAATTTTTGGCCGATGCAAACTGTCGTAAAAGTACGGTTAGGATCCGTTCCCCCGGGGAGCTGGCGGATTCCCTCACGATTTACCAGTAGAAGTGAGTTCACGCATTTTTCACACGAGGTGATCACTGCCTTAGCACAGAAAAGAGAACTACCAGAAACGACATTTGGACTTCCCGCCAAAATCCGTCAGTTCATTTATTGTTTTAGGTTAAAACAATAAAGTGCCGTAAATGACAGTCTGTGACATATAATACCGAAATAAATTCTTAAAAGGTTTTAGTGTTATTGTGCTGGGTTAATAGTAATTTTTAATAGCGATATGAGTAAATGAGGTGGAATCGTTTGCGCTATTAAGGAATGTGCAAGTAGTACGACAGGAAAAGACATTAGTTTATTTAGGTTTCCTAAGGATTCCCTCCCAAAGGTATCTTATTATTGATGTAAATTATAAGATATTTCCAAGTAATTGTGAACCTTTCTTCTTTTAAGATCCGTATTGTGGTTGGAAGCATGCGATCGTGGGGATTTGGCAAGTAAAAGTTCAGCCGAACTTGATACGATTTTAAGTTGTGCGCACGACAAATATGTATCAAAATAGATTGCTACTAACAGCACTACCTACTATTTTTCCTCAATTTGGTAGTTTAAACAGAACGACCTCCCAGTAAGAAATTACGGATTTTCTCAGGCGAGATATTGTATTGATTTTAATACATTTTGTGAATTTATATTAAGAATGCTATTGTTCGTAGAGACAATTTTATCCAGTTTACTTTAATAGTTTTAATACCTATTATAAACATAATTCTTATTCGAATAACGTAATTGTATTCAGCCTGTGTAAAGTTTGTTTATAAACATTCTGTTTAAATTTACCGCCAAAATTACCAACAACAAAATGGTGAAGGTCACAAAAAAACATCAAAGGCGGTGCTAAGAGTGCTGCTTCTGGTAGTTCCTTATTCTGTGGCCTTAGTTACAGAATAGACTTTTTTCTTCGAGCGTATTAAAATGTTTAAATTATGTCACCAAAAACAGAAGTAGAAGTAGGACATTGTTTTACTAGTAACACAATGTTAGTACCGAACGCCAGCGTAGTGGACATTGTTTTACTAGTAACATAATGTTAGTTCCGAAAGCGCCGCCGTAGTGGGTATTGTTTTACTAGTAACATAATGTTAATACCGAAAGCCACCGGTGGCGCGCTATCCACTAGCCACTTGTCATATTGTGTCAACATGTAAGACTGTAGTTTGAATATTTGTACATTTATGATAAATAAATGAATTTTTGCATTTTAATACGCTTGAAGAAAAAATAGTATATATTACACGGAGTAGAACGCCTTTTTTTGTGTTTCGCCCTGTTTGCGGCTTCGGCTTCGCCTCAGCCGCAAATCCTGGGCTCAACACAAAAAAAGAGTGCGTTCTACTCCTAGTAATATAATATACTATTATTCATTTTCAAGTGAACTCCGCCCACTTCTCACGGGAATGTGCTTTCATGCTTTTACAGAATAGAGATGAGATGAGATTGAGCACTTAATTTTGATTCTACGTAGGCGAATCAATGTGACGTGACAGATTTTCTTTCTTGTTTGTATTTTTTGTCTAAAAAGTTATCAATTTCACCTCCACTGTAGGCCATGTGCCATATATGCAAAATCGTTAGAACATAGCAGGCCCTATAACTTCGAAGGGTGTTTCTTTTAACAGCGGTTTATATTTAAGTTATCTTTAATATTATATCAATGAATTACATATATAATAAAAAATATATAAGCTATATATAACTCCAATTACAATATGTATAAATTGTTCATTAAGGAATGAACCTCCACTAGTAGGCTCTTTGGATAAAAATAAATTTATATACCTTAGTACCATTTAGCATTTACTAAAAGGTTATGACTTAATTTTTTAATAACTGTTTACAAAATTTTGAATTTTTATTTTCTTAAGATGCTAAAATTATTGAAGTAAATGAAATTTTATGTTTTTATACACTTTCAAACACGAACATAATGTTCTGGTCATGTCAAATAATTTTAATTCAAAAAGTGAAAAATCACTACGAGACTGGTTCTTTAATCACTCATTACGTCAATTTCCTCGCTTGTTGCTCATTAGTAACTATTCAAAATTAAATGAACGTGAACCAAATAAAATATCTTCCCAAATCTTAACACTCACCGCGCATTGCGCCCTTTAGCACAAAATAAAACTCATTTCACTTTTCAGTAATTTTATTGTAACATGTAAAATAGTTTTAATACATTATAAGCTTTCTAGCAAATGAGTTAACAATACATATCTAATATTGCTTACTAAACAATTTATAATATTTTACAAAGTGGTAAAATAAATATATATACAAGAATATTACACAAACTGGACTACAATAGAGGCACGATATTTATTAGGATATTAATATTATACAGTTAACTACCTACGTGATATATGTACAGGCCTGCCCAAAAAAATAACATTTACCTAGCTAAATATTTATGTAAGAATAAACAAATATCATTATTGCACTTTACATAAAATTCTATCAAAGTAACTTTAATATATTTTTATTTAATACAAATATATTTTATAATATCAGATGTTTCAAACGCAGAAGATGATATGATGATAGTGATTGTGGTAATTTCAACAGACTATTGAACATATTCAAAATATTTCTGCATTTTTAAATAGGACAATATGCAAGAATAAGCATTATTTGTGGATACATTTATCAGATAGACACACAACATCAATGATTTTACTAGTAAATAGTATTAAAATATAATATAAAACTAAAAGTTTACACTACTCGTAATTTTATTCTATTTACTTTTTTAATAAATTTTTGTTAAATATTTTGAAGTTTGTAATTTTTCTCGAATGGTCCAATGCCTGTAGAACAGTATTCGTAATTATTGTTTATAATTTATTTGTGATGAAAAATAGTGCTTATATTGTATTTTAGGATCGAAATAACCATATAATATATTATTAAAAGTAGACAAAATTTATGCTCTTTTGATTTATATTTTTCATCTTCAAATTAATTTTTACACATTTTTGAAAGGGTGAAAAAACCCAGGTTTAATTAAAAATATTTTTTACGCTTTTGTAGATTTTGTGGATGGCAATGTCTTTATAATATTTAGAAAAACTAGCAAAACTTTGTGGGATACACATACAATTCATTTAAATAACATTAATATAATAACACCCTACAGGTTATACAGCCTTCTCTACTCGTAAGGCCTGAAGTAACCATTGCTGAAGAGGGATACACATCTCGAGAGAAGATATATACACCCAGTACCCGAGTATAGAAGGATGGGGGTAGAAAAAATAATTTTTCTACTCCCATACATCAATTCGTTTATTTGTACTTTAATAAGATTCATTAAGATACAAATTTTTAGCCAATAGAAATGCTACTGACAGCAATATTCTGTCAATATCAACTATTGGCTTGACCATCTAACAGATCTAAAATTTATCAATTTTTACAAGTCATACTTACTCTTTACCTAGCAAATTTTCAAACTTTGTACTTCTTGCAATTAAAATCAGTGAACATGGGTGGTAGTGAAAGTGCACATAATATTTCCTAAGTTTAGTTGTCATAACATTTCCTAAATGGTCATCTATAATATAATTAATAAATTTCAGAAATAAAGTGTTTATTTTCTATTTTATTACGACTAGTCGTAGAAAAAATGGTGTCATGTAACTCACATTTAATGGCAACGAAGGCATCTTACCGCTCATGTCATAATTATCATGCTCGTGTCATAATCATCATTAAATGGTCTTTGCATAATATACTAATTTGAGATTGGATAGGGTTTTTATTGTGACAAGCAATGTGTCTTCTTTTTTATTTTTCAACTGCAGCCATGTTTTTAAACAGTGTCTACAGATTAATCTAAAATCTAATGCTTGAGAGACAGGAAATTTGGGTAGTTCTAAAATCAATAAATATTTTCATAGGTAAAACAAATTATAATATATGACGTTTAGTAATTATATAAATAACTAAAAAAAATTTTCATCAATATTCTAATGTTTTTTTAAATTTTGTTGGCGTCTTGACATAACATGATATATAATAATATAAAATGAAGGCATAAATCACTATAATATAAAAGCGAACATATATCATTTAAAATCATATCACGTCTGAAATCAGTTCTTCTAGGAAAGTATTTAAGTAGAAAAATGTTCAAAAATATATATCCTTCTATTTTCATTCTAAAGCAAATAAATTTGCCACTCATGATGCCATCGTAAGTAGCTAGCATAATGTATTTATAATACATATATTAAACAATAAATCTTTGTCGGACTCATTTGCTCAAAGACTAATGCAGATATATTTTGTCTATAGTCATAGTACTGTTGAAACTTTTAAACTCATTACTAAATACAAAGAGGTTATTTTCAAACCCAGGGAAGACAAGATGGTCCTTTGCACTGACTAGCATAGATGAACGGCAAAGAATACCTTTTATGGCGTCACTTTGGACGAGGTGGAGGTTGCGGTGGTTGTGATATCGAAATTTGCCTCGGAGGAATAGTCCTACTTGGCACAGGAGGTGGTTTAATAGTAGACGATGGTGATGTTGTGGATAACTGAGCAGGGACTGTTTTTATACCAGGTGGTGGAGCGGGAGGCGCAACACCAGGAGGCAGGGCAGGCGGGGGATATCTAGGCGGTCCTCCCACTGGAGTCACCGAGCCGGGTTCTGGACTCGAAGGGGGAGGGATACTAGAAGGGTGTGGAGCAGGGAGTGTAGACTGTTCTTGGGGGGATGGGGTAGATTTTGCGCAAGTTGCTGATGGCAGTTGTGATATATTTAATGGTTTCTTCTGCTGTGTTGTTTTATCTACACCTGCGGCTACATAGGAGAAAACGCAAAGCACCGAGTAGCAAATTTGGTCGGCCTGAAAAGATTATCATACATTAAGCAACTGAAAACATTAACTTGGTTATTAACACAGAATACTGTTATGATAAAATATTATAATATATCTCTTAAATAAAATGTGACACCAAATATATATTTTATTTAAATCTCGATAACGAGAGGTATAGAAATCTGGTTTAACATTTAAAAAATTTTAACTTCGAGTTAATACATTTTATTATATATCTATCTTACATTATTTATTTAGTTTTGTTCTTGTCATAATTTTGGATAATGTTTTAAAAATGGTGGCTACTCTATATACTATATATATAGTTTATAATAAATAAAATTAACTTTTTTAAAAAATCTTACCAGACCTAGATATGCCAAAGGAATTTTAAAACAAACCTATTACATTCTAAAATAATGATGCCGCGGATTTATAGCATTATTGGTATTATCTCGATGCACATTTTAACTTTGTAATTTTTTTCTCCTAGATGAAAAGTATAATTTCCCTAATTTCAACATCTACTCCTTAACTAATAAATATAAAATTAAATGTCACTATAATATAATGAAGACAAATAAACAAAAAGTCTTACTTCAAATCATAATGTCATGCATTGGGATACAACTCATGAATTTTCTGTGCCATGCAAATCGAGAAAATCCGGTGGAAATTATGTAACATCTGGTTAGCCTATAACATTTAACACAAAAAACATGCAAAAATAAAGAAATTAAAATTGGGAGTAAAAGGGTAACAAAAAAATATGGTAAGCATAAAACTATAAAACTAGTGATAAAATTGTTACAAAAATATGATACGTTTATCTATTCTGTCAATACACTCTTTAAAAATTAAACTTTTCTAAACCAAATAAACACTAATAGACAGTTCTGAATACAAAGTTTGATCAAACAACTCCTGAAATATATATAGACTCAGAGAAAAACTGTTACCTCGACATGTTATGAGAAACGATTTTTTTTTAGTAAAATACGTAAATAATGTATTGAAACCAATATGTTTACTATATCTCTATTGTATATATCTATTTGAAAGCGTCAGTGGAAATTTAAAATGTATAACTTATTTTTGCTATCGTCTTCCGTTCTATTTATTTAATATAATATTGAGAAATAAGTCAATAGAATAGATGTATCTACCTTAGTAAGTACTACTAGAAAACTATATAATATTAACGACTTACCATGGGCGATTTGTATTTCCTCTGAATAACTTGCCTCGTCTTTGGATCTAAAATGAAAATAGTATGTTTTAAAGAAACTTGTGATTTAAGAAGAGTTTGCAATTTTACTTGCAAACCTACGTTGCTGCGTGTGGTGTAAGCGATATAAGTCATTAAATTCGAAGATAATAATATACTTACTGAACTCCTCTATAACAAAAATGTTGCCTTTCTGTGTAAAGCATTTCCTAATGTGAATAATCCTCACGAAAAACTGAAAAACAGATATACATAAATTGCATAATCCTAAACCACATAACGAACATAGTGAAATATCAAACAATTACCAAAATCTCATAAATAAAAGTGAGCTGTGGTTTGCTTTTTGTCCAAATATTACCCTTCCCTTCTAAGTTTCTACTATCCAAAAATTAATTTAGATAGCAAAGAAAAAATATATTGCAATACAAATATATTTAACCTAAAGAATTTTATGGAAATTAGATTAATAAATTTTAGAAATACATATTTTAAAGATTCATTTATTATTTAAATTTTTATTTATCTTTTGTTTGCAGTGGGAAATATTTCTTATAAGATTTCGTAAACAGCAGAAAAAGTAATCTAGGAAATATCAAAGAAGAAAATCTATCTAATAAAATATTAATTCCTGGTCTTTGCATTCTTTTAAAATTAATATTTTCATTTATAAATTCCTTTTTTTTTTTAATTTTTCATAGATTACTTTTTCTACTGTTTGTGAAATTTTATAAAAACTATTCTGTATTAAAATCATAAACAAACAAAATATAATTTACTTTAGAACATTTTCTTTAGGATATTCAACGGAGTCAAAAGAAAATTGTAGTGCATCATATTTCGCTCAAAAAAAATATGACGCAAACAATTTCTATGGGGAAATCATGAGATATAAACAGCTCTCATCATTTCAATAAAATTTAATTTAATTTCAAATTTTTATTTATCTTGGTCTATTAATATTTGACTACAACGTCTTTGTTGAGTAATTAATGTACCTACTTCTAAATGTAACAATTTTTTAATCCGCCGTAACTAACAAATTATTTAATTGTTTTAAAGTGATATATTATAATTTCGACAAAAAGCAACAAGGACTTATTCGAAACATGAGATTTTAGTAAAGGTAGGAAAGCTAAAAGCAGAAGTTTCATGCGCCATAGCCATCATGCCAGAGCCCTAGGCAACTTTAGAGATGGTTTGATAATGTAAAATGGACCTACTTTGTAAAAAAAACTAATAAACGTGTATGTGAGGTGTTTTGGTGTATCGGAAAGGTGTTAAAATAACTAGTGCAAAAAATGTGTTTTAGTTGCCATGCGGTTTATACCCCGCAAAGTAAGCAGCTACTTTGACTACAAGTATATGCGCAACACTAAACTGGGACTTGAGTACGTAATAATTAATTTATAGTTGGAATTTTACTGTAAAGTTATATATAAGGGAAGGAAAAGGTTAAAATGCGTCTACATAGAAAGAGAGCTACAACGTTTATATAACACGTTTGTTTAAATGTCTGTTAAAAAGTTAGTATAAACGTTGTTCTAGTGATTAAGCATTTCCTAAAAACAAATGCTAGCTATTTGCTGGACAAAATTTAGTGAGAACTAATATAGCGACAAAGACTTAAGTGTTTCATCTAGTACATATTACGCAAAATTATCACTTATCACATAAATGTGTAATTTAAAGATATGCCCAAACTGACAGGGCCAATTGTGAACGCATTTTTGGGATGCATTAGCTGAAATCTACAGGAAAAGCGTCTAACTAAACAGAGACTATTTACTAAAACTAACGACCAAAAATTAATTATAGACCAATTTTGTAGATACCTCAAAATCCTGCAAGCAGCAGCGTTTCGACGTGGACATATGAAGAAAAAATAATAACAAACAATTAGTATAGTACTGACAAAGAGGACCATCTCAAAAGTTCCTATTAAGCGTTTACGGGGAGCTGTCTCGAATGTCTCTAAAAATTGCTTGGTCTCTATCAAGCTAGTGTGAATCAAGATAGCTCCTCTATTATATGTATTTATTTTTATGTGACAAACATGACCACTCAGTTTGAACATCGATAACAAAGAGAAAAAGTAGATAAAAATATTGAAAAAACATCCAGCATTCAACAAAGTATAATCAAAATATTCAGTCCAGCTAAAGATTTTGCACATCGAGCAGCATGCATTTAGAAAAATGTAATACGGGGTCATCCATATACGTTTAATTGGAAAAAGAGAATAATAGAGAACAAATTTAACCATTGTAGATACAAAATTAAAATGCGTATTAGTAGAGAATACGAAAAAGTCATCTAGAAACGTGTTCCATAGAATATTGAAAATAAAAATGTACTGAATACATTATTACACAGTATATAGCATACATATATAAAATTCATCGCCCCCCTTAAATTCATCTGGTGATATTGGTGCCCAAACAACCTCGGGGGTGGATAGACTGTCTTATCTTTCTAGCAGTTTTTAAATTTTTTATGTATTATCTATAAGAACAAATATGTGGCTATTTATGTGCAACAGAAATATATTATTTATAGTGCAAGAAGTTCAAAAAATTTGATAACGGTTAAGGTTAACCTTTACTATATAGATTCGATTACTTTTTTCAGTTTTAGTTATCAAAATTTTGCGTCTATAGGCCTGTTACGACTATCTCAACTTTTGCCTTTTCCCATTACACATTTTGGCGTTTAATCCGTATTGGTGGATGAAGACTCTATTTTAAATCAAGAACACTACAAATAACAATTTTCTACATGCCAGTACGCAGTCATACGTGAGTATATAGAGCTTCGCGGGCAGCAATTACGAGCGGTAAGGCATCTTAGAGTGTGAAGGTAAACGGTAGAAGTTG
This sequence comes from Rutpela maculata, assembly GCA_936432065.2. NCBI lineage: Eukaryota > Metazoa > Arthropoda > Insecta > Coleoptera > Cerambycidae > Rutpela > Rutpela maculata. The sequence goes on from OW386288.2 coordinate 165,985,876, forward strand.
AGGTAGTTGTAACTGATGTTGAAGTAAAATTTTGACAACAACCAACTATGTTCTTCATAACTCATTTATTTATTATCTAAATTTAGAATTGAGAAAAGGAATCGAACCTAGATAGCATGAGCTAGATCTTTTACTCTTGTTGGAATTTTTAAAATTTTCGTTTGTCTGCCTATAACGACCAGTGAAATGAATTTACGAAAATAAAATAAATATTTGCAACAAGAGAGCTGCATTGGTTTTGAAAAATATTTTACACTTTAAGCAATACATTTATTTTGCATATAAATAGCCATAAGTTTATTATAGATTAAGATTCATTAAAAATTTAAAAACTGACAGAAAGATGAAACAAATATCTAATATTCCGGTTTTTCAGTTTTTTCTGAGTTTGGACACCTATATCGCCAGACAAATTTAGGGGATATATGTACTATGTAATAGCCTAATCGGTTCATTTTTACTTTTCAATGTTCCACAGAGGTTAACATAGATATTTTCTTAAACTCTTCTATATAAGGATACGTATTTTAATGTATACAACTTTCTAGTGACATTTGTTAATAAAAGCCTACAAACAAACTGTGATAACTTATTTATGTGTAGAGGTACTTTACTGAATTTCTACCAATAGATGTTATACAGATATTATCAATATGTTCCCCTTATTCAAAATTGATAATTATATTTTTTTGGGTCCAGAAGACACCGAAAAGTACTAGATTTTTCGACAGTTGTTTGTAAAAATATGCATTATGTTATCACATTATTTAAAATGACCTACTTGATTGAGTTAAGTATTTTTGCTTGAATTGGTCAATTCTCTAAAATATATATACTGAAATTTGAATATGTATATGGATTCACCCAATATCATTATGATACAATGATTACAAAAATCATAAAATGAACCAAAAATATTAATATAAAATAAATTACTACCTTAGAGGACAAAAATCGATGACACGAGCCTGTAGATTATTCGACAAACCTACGTTCTATTAATTGAAGAGAATATTGAGAAAAAAATGAAATGCAGAACAAGTATGGCAACCGAGCGAGTGGCGAGAGCAAATAGGAAAGTTTGAGTGGTCCTTGCAAAACAAATGCACAACAGCGCACCCAACGACATGGAACAATCATATTAAAATGTATCCATTAAAGATCAAAATATCTGAGAACGGTTTCCACATAGGTACTAAAACTACTTTGGCTACTTTGATCTTTAATCTTTCATATCTTAGTGAATTAGTATTATTGAAATCAGTTGGTGTACATTGGGATTAGTCTAACCAACTTCTTATTACGTTTAAATTAGGCAATCAACTCCATTTATTACAAAAACAGCTATCACTTATGCAAGAAAGTCAGATTGTAGAGAAATATATCATTTCTATTTAATTTGATTCAAAAAATTCAAAATTCAAATTCAAATTCAAAAACATTTATTAATAATTATACGACATGATGTACATTCGGTTTAAATAGATTTTACATAGAATTGCGCCTAATCCCAAAAAGGATTGTGTGCGCACATATTAATAATTTATAAAACACCATGTTTATGTTAGTGACAGCTATACATACAATAATTATAAGTTTTTATTATATTATATAATCATTATACAAGGAGGTACATATTGCGTGAACACATTAGGTGAATGATGAAAGAACACAAATTAATATAAACCAAGACAACATTATGTATTAAGAATAATATTTGGGTTATTTATAATATAATTTTTTAATACTTTTCTGAGTCTGGATATTTTGTTAATACTTTTTATATAACCTGGTATGTTATTGTAATAAATAGGCCCAAGGTAATCTATAAAGTTTTGTTGCTTAGTTCAGTTATATTTTGGAATCATTATATTTTTATTTATAATAGACCTAGTATTATGTAAATGTGTAGGTAAACTAAATTTGGATATTTTTTTTTTTTGATAAAAATAGAGCATTCTAAAATATATAACTGTTTTAAATTTAGACAATTACATTCCCTGAACAACTCATCACTTGAAAAAGTGGGGTCTTTTTTTAGTATTATCTTCAAAATTGTTTTCTGTATGACTTTGACCTGATTTAGAGCATTTTCATACGCACCACCCCATATTATTAAGCCATACCGTATGATAGATTCAACGAGAGAATTGTATACATTTAATATAGTTTTTTTAGATAAAATATCTCTGAGTTGGTAAAATTTATATATCAACTTTCTAATTTTATTTGTTACGTAGCTTGAGTGTTCCAACCACCTCAAGTTTTTATCTATCATTAAACCCAAATACTTTATTGTACTAGTGGATTGAATTTTTTCATTACTCTCTTGAATAGTTATGTCGCTAAAATCAGGTAAATTTGAATTGTAAGTAGAAAATGCAATAAACTTAGTTTTTGATATATTAAGCGATAATTGGTTTAAGTCGAGCCACGATCTAACTTTTTTCATATCTTGCGCAACACAATTTTTCACATCATTCACAATCATCACCTTTACAAGTAATTGTTGTGTCATCTGCATATGAAATAAGTTGGCCTGATATATTTAATTTACATAAACTGTTTATAAATATTAAAAACAAAATTGGCGCCAAAACGGTGCCCTGAGGAACTCCTATGGTTATTAATTTTTCCTCACTTATTTTGTCCCCTATTTTTACAAATTGTTTTCTGTTCTCCAGGTAACTAACGAATACCTTCAACACTGTGCCCCTAATACCGATGTTTTCCAATTTTTGTAGTAATTTTTTATGGCACACAGTGTCGAAAGCCTTCGCCAAGTCCAAGAAGGCAGATACACATTTTTTATTTTCTTGTAAGTTGTTGTTAATTGTATTGACTAGTTTGTAAATTGCGTCCGTTGTACTGCAAGAGCTCCTAAAACCAAATTGATTTTTAGAAATAATGTTATTCTTATCTAGAAATTCCTCAAGGAGATTTTTTAATGCTTTTTCAAATATTTTGGCCAAATTATTAATTACAGATATAGGTCTATAGTTCGTTTTTTCCGTTCTACATCCATTTTTGTAAATAGGCGTTACAATAGATACCTTGAAGTGATGAGGAACACATCCAGTTGTAAAAATGGTATTAATGATATATACTAAAGGTTTTATTAAAAAGCTATGACAGTGTTTTATTAATTTGGCCGATATTTGATCCATGCCGGTGGCGCTCTCATTACGTAAACTATTTATTTATGTTATCACATCATTTTCTTCAACCGGTCTTAAATATAAACTATTGAGTGGGGGTGGAGTCTTAAAATTATCAATTTGGACATCTTTTGGAGTAGGAATTGAATTGGTAATCTCCTTACCGATATTACAGAAAAAAGTATTAAATTCGTTTGCTTTTTGCTCATTGCAGGTAATTATATTGCCATGTTTGTCTACTATATTGATATTATTTGTACATTTAATTTTTTCTGTGTTTGTAGCGTCTCTTATTATTTTCCAAGTCTGTTTTATATTTCCTTTACATGTATTAAGCTGATTTGTATAATAATTGTTTTTTGTTATTTTAATAAGTCTTGTTAGTTTGTTTCTATAAATTTTATATTCATTAAGTAATTGTATATTATCACTATTACATAAAATGCGTTTTTTCATCTTATCCCTAGTTTTGATAGATTGTATAATCCCACTGGTAATCCATGGTTTAATTTTTCTTTTGAAAATCTTAGACGAATGAAAAGTGGCAGTGTTAACATGTTTTTTTATTGTGTTTACAAAATTATTGGTACATGTATTGCTATCGTTATGGTTATAAACGTTTTCCCAATTTTCGAAGCTTAGCAGTTGAAATACTTTATCATAATCTGTTTTTATTACATTATTATGAGCATTACATGATTTTACGGATTGAATGGGAAGATTTAGATAAATTGGATAGTGATCAGTAATATCACTTTCTATTATGAAAGATTTAAATAGAATATCAGTTTTATTTACGTCAGACTTAAGAAAAAAATGATCTAAACAGCTTTTTGTTTCATTGGTTACTCTAGTAGGTTTATTAATTAGTGGTATATAGCCATATTTTGCCATTATGTTTAAATACATATTATTGTGAATTGTGTTTATTTAAAATATTTATGTTTATATCACCTGTAAATATTTCGGTATTATTATTATTATTATTATTTATTTTCATATAATTATCCAACTCATTTAGAAACACGTCAATATTTGAAGATGGAGACTGATATACACTACTAATTCCTATAGACGTATTTTCAAGAAAAATTGAAGTTTTAATGATATTCAAATCCATTAATTTATTTATTTTAACGGTGTGAGGTAAATTATTTTTAATGTAAGTTATAACTCCATCATTTTGGTTCAAATGTGACTCATTATGATAAATTACATAACCGGGAATGTGGTAGTTGTCCAGGGAAGTTATTCTCCATGTTTCAGATAAAACAATTACATCAAAGTTTACATACCTGTTATTTATTAATATTAGTAATTCATCAAAATGTTTTTGTATGCTTCTTATATTCAGATGGATTAATAAAAAAAATCTTGATATTACGACTGGATAAAAATTGCACAGAAATTGTTTTGACACCCTGTGTCCAGATATCACAACAAAGAACCAGCCCTGCGTATGTATGTATGTACGTATGGACTATTTCTTATTAGCACGATAACTGTTATGATTTAAAATTTAAAAATTTGTCCATACAAGATGATTGCTACAGTCTTGCAATTTTTGTATTTTATTCACCTAGCTTATATTAACGTCCTGGCGGAATTTAACAATGTTCAACTAAAACACACAACAACCAAGCATTCTCTGCGACATGCCATCTACAGCAGTTCAGATTTAAACTAAGAAGAATATACAACAGCTATCCGTTCTGGTATACTCAACTACGATCTAGCTCATTGCACTACCATTTCGTTAATTCATGTCTTATGGGAAATTTGTTTCATTATATCATTTAAAGCAAAATGTTTCTCAGTCTTTTATTGTGCTCATGAAATTACACCCATGAAAAAGAAAGGAAACTATAGTATATATAATCTCTCAATAAATTAAGTACGCAGATTTCAAAAATTGCAGGCTATTAATTTTACCGCATTATAATAATTGAAAGTAAGATATACCGAGACATGCTGAAGGAGGCACGAGCACTATTTCCATCTATATCTGCCAAATAGGTGACTCACTTAGACAATTTTTTTCGTCAAGTATATGTAATTACCTGTGCAACTGCAAAGTTTGAACCAGCCAGGTATTTCGATGTCATTGAAAATTATTTTCTCTCTACCATATGCAAAACTGATAACACAGCCACACAAGCGGACCAAATTATATGAATATAGTGTATTTTTCGACGCTGAATCCGAATCTGCGGTCAAAAAAAAAACCTATCGTGTCAATTTTGTTTTTTAGTCAAAAACATCCCTTAAACTGGTGTAAAATCATAGAAATAATGTAATAACTTAATGAAGTGTGTAGATGTTTTGTAGTCGAGAGTAGAGAATATAAATTCGAGCCACAGTGAGCTATTTCGATAAATTAAACCGAAATTCGCCCTTATGGGGGAGTGAAAACTACCGCTAAAACTCAAAAGACGCAGGTGAGTGTAAATAACATGTACAAAGGACAAATTTTTGTATCTCTTAGTGCAAAATATTTGACTCGGGTGCGACAACCAGCCATTACTCTCAAAGGGTAGAGACTTAATCCTATGGAGGGTTAAAACTACCCCAAAAATACACCATATCCACATAATTTGGTCTGCTGCACAGAACTTTCTTTTTGTGTGGCTGTGTAATTTAAGAGATCGTCTAGTTCTGTAAATTAGTTTCACCGGCAGTAATTACACACCATTTCAAACAGTGAAAGACATACATACGTTCCAGTAATGCAAATCAGGGACTCTCATAATACCTAATCAAATAGAACTTCAACTAAGATTGTTAAAATTTCTCTACCACTCCAAAGTGATTAGCCCATGCTCAGACTTTTGAAATATCCTTCTTAATTCATGTTAAGTGATGAACGGGCCTTCCATGAAATTTAGAATTATTATTATTATTGTATGACTTGATTTTAAACTTATAAGTTTTGGTCATGTGATCGTATTGATATTTCTCCAATGTACACCAACAATCTAAGACCGTACTATACAAATAATCTAAATAATCTATCAATAACCGATTTGGTTCATCACTACTATATACCTTGCTGTTGGCGAAGAGCAATCCCACCCCTTCCATGCAAACCTGTAACAAACCACCCTCTCCTGTGCTCATATCCTGAACTGGAAACTCTCCGCCTAGTTCAGGAGCAGTTCCTGCCACTCCACCTCTCTCCATGGCTTCCTTTATACAATAATAGAGTTGCTTGCACTGAAATATCACATCATATAGTAATTTTCATAGATTTCAGCACAGCACAGCTACGCGGATTGTGGGCTTGAAAATATATGAATATACCATGGCGCTAGAGGTATGCGATTTTACCTCGAGCCATGAAAAAGACAAGAAAAATTCATTAACGTATATCCTAGAATCACCCTTGGGAAGTGCTACCCCTTAAATGGTTTGGTGAAAATTCACCTCATGATTAATATCTTCAGAACGCTTCATCACAATAAAATAAAATTTGATATTTGTAACTAGGAAAGTCATGGTATCACTCAAAAGTAACGTATAACGTGAATTAATAATGTGACGTGTTTCCACCCTTAGGAAACTACCCCTGGCAAATTCCGTGGGTTCCAAAAATTATAACAAGAGATGTCCACTAACACACTTTATTAAATATTTACTGGATACTTCACAATACTATTGTTAATTTAAATACACTTTACTGACTAAAAATCACAATGTTTATCACTTTGTTTCTCTTTGAACTCTTAACCTCACTTTCTATACTTTCTGAACTTCTGAACTACTCGCTGAGAATGCGGTCGGTCTTTTATACCTAAAAATGACAGATCTCGATTTTTCTGTGATGACGCCACCATTCTCTAGATAATTCCAGATGTCACCAGAACTAACTTCTGGTAGATTTCTCGAGTAGGTGCAAATACTACTACTTTTTAGTAACCAACATAACCTTAAATTTTAAGGGGTTGCAACATATTACACTGCCCCCTCCTTAAGCCTGAACGTCCCGGTCAGGCAATTCAGCCTCTTTCACATACTTCGCCAGTCTATCCAAGTGTACGATCTTCATCTTGGACTTTTTGTTTCGTTGAATACGATAGACGACATCATTAATTCGGGTAATAACAGTATACGGTCCATCCCAAGGAGGTTGAAATTTCGGGGATCTCCATTCCTTCCGCTGTGGGTTGTACAGCCAAACCAGATCCCCCACCTTGAATCCCCCTGTACTGGCATTCTGATCATAACAAGCCTTCAAGCGGTTACTAGTTCTGTTCATCTGCTCTCGATCATTCTTTGGCTGTTCTCGACTTCCATTTCTGTAGTTGCTCATGGAAAATGGTTCCCCACGGGCAGCACAATTCTTACACTTGCGACACCAGGCCTCCACATCCTGGCGACTATTAACCCAATAGAATTGTTCCCGTGCTCTACTCAATGTCTTGTTTATGCCGAAGTGTCTGCTGGACGTTTTATTGTGCGCTTTCTGGAGTACTTCTGGTACACGACACCTGGGAATCACTAGACGCATGGCAACCTGCTTCCCATCTGGGCTTTCCCATGCTCTCCTTAAAAGCCCGTCTACGACTGTAAGTGAATCCCATTGTGACCATAAAGCCTTCAGCCCCACTTCTGTGTCGGAAACATCCTTCCATGCTGGACGCGTTCCCTCTTCTTTTGCTCGCAACATGGGTCCGATTTCTACATCACGCAATTGCTCTTGCCTCAGAGTTTTCTTTGACCAACTGTCTGGAAGATCGACCTTGACAGTGTTGACTTTAACCATGTTCGGCAATTTTCTCACCTGAGGGTAGCGCTTGCAATCTTCCTTGTCTGGTTTTCTGGATAATGCAGGAGTTTTGACTGCCTGCGTTGTCAACAGCTTGGTTTTCTCGCATTGGTTGTTCACTTTTGACAGAATAAATTGTTTGTTCCCAATCCTTAAAACTCGCTTTCCTACGTCAACAATAAATCCATACTGTTCCATAATGTCCAGTCCCAAAATGAAATCATCCGTGATGTCAGCCACGATGACCCTGTGGTCGAACCTTAATTGTCCAATCTGCAAACCCAGGTCTACTTCTCCATGAACCGTAGCCCTGTCCCCCGTAGCTGTCCGGACGATCACTTCTTCATTTTGCCTCTTAGTAATCTTTATGCCCGATATAAATCCTGGCCGTGCTATTGATGACGTAGTACCTGTGTCGATGGTAAACGAACATTTTCTTCCGTTCACATATCCATGCAACAACAGACTGCTTGCAATTCTTCGAAGCTGGGAAATCTTTATTTCTCTGGGGTCACTGCATTCCCTAGCCAGAACAACCCCCTTGGTACTGTTTTCCTGCTTCTCTTCAAGATTCACAGCATTTACTCGACTCTCCGAATTCTGCTGTCGACAGTCTCGCTTCATGTGTCCTACCTTGCCGCAGTTGTAACATTTAATACCTCCACTCGGCTTTCCTTTATTTTGTTGTTTTCTCTGCTCCCTAAGATCATCCACTTTGTTCAATAATTTGGTAAATATTTTCTGCATCTCCGTCAACATAGGGTTCTGGTTCATTTCTGGTTGCGATTCTTCGAGAGTCACAGCTCGCACTCTCGACCTTGGAGTATCTCTGTAGGCGGCTTCTACTTCAAGTGCACGCACCAAAGCTTCGCTACTACTTTGGTGTCTTGTCAGCCTCAAAACTCGCCTGACCTCTTCGTCCCTTTTACCATCTAAAAAGGCCCCCACGGCTAATTGTTCCTGGAATTCTTTAGGTGCACTTGGATACGCCAGGTGCGCCAGTCTCTCTATCGCAGCTTCAAATTCTTGTAAACTTTCCCCAGCTTTTTGCATCCGGGATTTCAGCTGAGCCTGGTATAATTGGGCAAGGTGTTGATCGCCATACCTCAAGTCCAATGCAGCTTCCAAGACTTTGAAGTCCCTTTGTTTCTCCACTGGGATAGTCTGAAGTAATTCTGAGGCCTGGCCCCTTAACGCCAGAACTAATGCCATAGCCTTTTCCTCGTTATCCCAGTTATTCGCCGATGCTGCTGCCTCGAATTGTCTCTTGTACGTCGTCCATGAGCTTTGGCCGTCAAAGGAGGGAGGTTTTAATCGAGGACCCGATGATGTTACTAGCTGGCCTCCTTTCTCTCTTAATTGTAGTTTAAGTCGCTCCACTTCTCCTTCGAACTCGCTCATTTTTCCTCTGATGTCACTCACTTCCTCTTTTACATGACTGACTTCCGTCTTGACTTCAGAAACTTCAGACTTTACGCTACCCATGTCATCTTTGATTTCTTTCTTTAGTTCCTCAGTAGTGGAAATGATAGCGTCCTATTGTATTTTCATTTGTTCATTCAGAATTTTCCTTAATTCTTCCTGGCGTTTTTCTTGTTCTTCTTTCTCCTCTTGCTGTCGTATCTTCAGGTCTTCCATAATTTCTCTCAATTCGGCTTTTTCTTCTTGGCGTCTTGTTTCTTCATCCTCTTTTTCTTTCTGATGTCTTGTTTCTTCATCCTCTTTTTCTTTCTGACGTCTTGTTTCTTCATCCTCTTTTTCTTTCTGACGTCTTATTTCCCGATCTTCCATCATTTTCTTTAATTCGTTCCTTTCTTCTTGACGTAGTTTTACTTGTTCTTCTTTTTCTTCCTGACGTCGCTTTTCTTGTTCGACTTTTTCTTCTTGACGCCGTTTTTCCTCCTCCTGGCGCTGCTGTGCCATCATTTTTTGGAATTGTTCGAATAAGTCCTGTATTTGTTTATCGGATGCCATACTTCTTGTTGTTACGGGCATACGATGAAATTAAAATAAAATAAATTTAACTGTCACGTCAATATCGGTAATGGAACTTCCTAGACAAATCTCGAAATAGCACGATAAAGTCTTATCCAGAGTCTTTTGTCACTATCCAGTTCAGAGAATTTAATAATCTCCACTAATGTCCAAATAGAAAAGTTCTAGAAATTTTCACGCACTAAATGAGTCTTTTTCAGTGTCTCTATCACTTCTCAGTTCAAAGGATTTAATTATCACACTAATGTCCTAATAAAATGTTCTACAATGTCTCAAAAATGCACTTAACACTATTTTCCTGTTCGAAAATAACCCTCGAACAATGTCCAGTAAATGAGTCCTCTGTGCTAACTCGAACACTCCAGCACAACTTCAGAGCTCCTCTTGTCATAAAATTCCGCTTCTGACACCAATTTGTGACGTGTTTCCACCCTTAGGAAACTACCCCTGGCAAATTCCGTGGGTTCCAAAAATTATAACAAGAGATGTCCACTAACACACTTTATTAAATATTTACTGGATACTTCACAATACTATTGTTAATTTAAATACACTTTACTGACTAAAAATCACAATGTTTATCACTTTGTTTCTCTTTGAACTCTTAACCTCACTTTCTATACTTTCTGAACTTCTGAACTACTCGCTGAGAATGCGGTCGGTCTTTTATACCTAAAAATGACAGATCTCGATTTTTCTGTGATGACGCCACCATTCTCTAGATAATTCCAGATGTCACCAGAACTAACTTCTGGTAGGTTTCTCGAGTAGGTGCAAATACTACTACTTTTTAGTAACCAACATAACCTTAAATTTTAAGGGGTTGCAACATATTACAATAATAATAATAATAATTTTGTTAGTCATTCAAAAAATACACCGTAGTGTTTTGACGGAGAATGTAAATAGCAGACAAAACATAGAAATGTAAATAATAAACGAAACATAAAAAATATATGAAATACTACGGTCAACAATATAAAACAAGTCAAACATCAGGAAAAACAAGCAATAACCTAAAATTATACATATTTAAAACCTGATATATTATATTGTAGTAAGCATTGGCTAAAAGATGCGTTGTAAATTTTACTTTAAATTTTTTGTTTGGTAAAAATTTTAAACTATTTGGTAGAGAACTGAACAAAGCAATATCAAAGTTATTTATTTTTGTAGACTCTAATCTCTGATGTGGTGTCTGTATATCGTTACTATTTCGAGTGTTAGTCATGATTTATGCCATTCCTGGCATATTCATCCAAATGTTCCCTTATGTGTACTAAATTACAGGAAACAATTTCTGATGACAACGTTAATATGTTAAGTTTTATAAACCATGATTTACAACATTCATGCTGACTCAAACCCGCCAAAGCTTTAATCGCTCCTTTTAGTGAAAATCATTTGTATATGGTTTGATGTGCCCCAGTTCAACAAGCCATATATCATTATGCTATGAAACAAAGCATGGTATGTAATAAGCGCTACATCTATATTAATTCTGGTTTTTATTTATCTGATGACATACTTTTTTAGAGTGTGAAGTTGACAACTCATTTATACAAGGGTGCCAACTTAATTAACTATCTAATGTAAGTCCTAGGAATTTTACAGTTTGAGGGTTGTTTATCTTGGTGAAAAAAAGTAATGCAATTGGGATACAAAATACATATTTGGCAACCATGTTCAACATAACAAATGTGTAAATACAGAAAATTAAAACACACATTAAGACACTTTTGAAAAATTTAAAAATCTAAAAACAATGCTACAAGTTATTAAAATGAGATGACGTCCACTAACGAAAATTTTGAGCTGCTAATGCGGGAAAGGGGGCTAAATCAATAACTTTGGGCTAATAGTTCCGGAAGGACTGGTTGCCAGGTCTATGAATATATAACTTGAAATAGTTATATAATTGTTGTTTTTTTAAGTTTATGACTGGGAAGAAATAGTCGAAAGAGAAAAATTACAAACATAAACAAAGGAGGTATAGGGAAGAAAGTAAAAATATGAAACTTTCGTTGGCAAAATGTTAATTCGTAGACACAAAAGGTTTTGACTAGAAAAACTGATGGAAGATGGGTATCGCCTGATGTGACAGGATCTGTTTTATTCGGAATGGAACATTATGACAACTGTTTCAAGATATTCTGTTTATTGACGGCATATCCTCAACTTAAATGCGTAAAATAATTGCCAGATGTATGATGTAGTTGTATTGTAAACGTTATCATCTTGGGCATTCTAAAGGAAGGGTGGTTAGAATTAATTTTAGTGCACCTTTTCTGGCTTTTGATTCTATACGATACTGAAGACATTCTGTAACTCTATGATTGAAATGTATATAAAAAAATATTCTTCTTGTATAGAACAAGTTGTTTTCGTGAATAAAAACCTAAGCAAACTTTGTGTGAGAAACATAAATAGTTATTATTTGATTTTTTTTCGCTTTGGTGAACAACATTCTTTTGAGTATTTTGTTTCCCCTATTTAGAGTTGATAAATCAGTGGACAACATAATAATGAAATTCCAAAATTGGGTAATATTTGTAAATTTCTTCAGTAGTGATAAAAGGGGCGAATATTGGCAATGAGGTTTTCAAGAAATAAATTTGAGATTTTTCCTCGAATGCATCAGGTCCCCACTACTATCCAGCTTGACTAAAATCAATCAAAATTCAATCCTAACTTAGTACGTCATTGCAAGTGTTCCTAGCGTCAGGAATTCTTCAAATAGCTATTCTCAGCAAATATTAGGATTAAAGGACTGATATTCGTTAAAAGTACTCTCTATTGTGAGAACTTCAATATATTCAAGGACATTATTATTCCACTGAGTAAATATGTTAAAACAACTTTGTTGGAAAACAAAATAGTTCCTGGAGACTGATCATCTGAACCTGTTGCTGTAAGTACTGTGACAGAAATGAAGCTAAATTCCAAAACCAGCAAGACCTCAACTTTTTGTAAACTATATGGAAGATAGAGCCGTTGCTTGTGGAACACTTTGCACACACTGTTAAATTTACCGTCTTACTCTTTCTTTAAGGCATCCATAGTGATGATATTTACAATACCATGTCATACGATAACTCTTACTTAATTGTGAATCCAAAGTTTATTTTGTCATGATAAATCATTCTGAAATTATTAATCAATTGAATTTTAATAACGGCATTTACGGAGTCGTAACTCTCCAAGGGTAATTTTAGAACATATGTTCACTTTTTGCCCCAAAATCTCGCCAGGAATCGGCACGCAAAACTTATAACAATAATTCTATAAAACCTTATATATTATTTAAAAAATACAAATGTCCCACAAATTATTCAAATTGACTACTTTGCCGTAACCATTGTTACACAGTAAATGAAATTTTCCTGTAAAACTAATACAATGAAATCAAATGTATATTTTACCTTTTTCGTGTAGTATTTATGCAACTGCGTCTGCTGTCCATTTCTCCGCCAAAGGCACAACACTTTGTTTTTTGGGCTATAAGTCATATTTACTAGTCTTTCGAACCACCATCTTTCCACAATTACGCCAGAGACGGACCTAAGGACTAGTCCATCGTCCCTGACCTCCATAAATCTACAATAAGTCATTATGCTTGGTTACAGTATGTCATAGAAAATGTGCTTATTGAAATTAACTTTTGGTTGTCATAAGGAAAGTTACCGGAGAAGTTTGAAAATTTAGGGAGATGTTTATTTTGACGTTCTGAACAACGCCATAGATTTTCCGGGTCGAGATGGCGATACCCGTATTAGGGGAAGTGGGAAATATGTTCCAAAGCTGTTTTTTGACTGTAGAGATATGAGGATTAAATCGTAACATCAAAAAGAACAAGAACAAATTTTAAAACTTTCAGATTATGTCGGCTAACTTATAATATGTCTAACTTTACTGAATATGTAAGCAGACTGTAGATTGTAGATTGATATTGCACTTCAGGACTGCTTGACTGATTCTTATGCACCAGTTTTGGTCAAACGTCTATAGTTAAAATTTAACTCTGTTATATTCTATTACTTCCTCGAAGAAAGGCTCTTAATTAAGGGACTTATGTTAACAACAAAGGTACGACCAATACCATTTTCTCGGAGGGACGTCTTCTTTTGAATGTGTTAGCCGTATATTAACAAAATTTAACGATTATTATATAGAATACCACAAACCTTAAATCTCCTGTGCAGTCAACTCCTTGATGGACAGTAAAACTTTGTCGATGTAAAAGTCGAGATCCCAAGGGCTTAAGGTCTATATCATTGCCATTCTGAAAAATACATACATTAAGAAAAACCGATATTTTATGCCACTTTTGCAAGATAATGCCTCTTTCACAGGATGCACACATGGTATATTTTTAGAGAAGAATGATTTTTGTCTTTATTCTTCTCTTATTCAATTCTGCTAAATTTATCCATGTAAATACGTTAATTTCTCAATTTTTGCCCACTCTATACACTCGAATTAAAAATATGGAAAATGAAAACCAAGAGAAAGTAAAAATAAATATTTTCGTTCGTATAACATCTTTTCTAAAGTGAATTTATGGGGCTTTTAAACCCTTTTTAGAACATAATCGACTAAAAAATTTCTTTCAATTATAACATTTTCCTGGCGTACCCATTTATTTTAAGTATTTATTATACGTACCAATTGGTGAATCTGATCTAGTAGTAGATTGACCTCTTGACTATATACTAAGCCAATATGGCTTTTTCCAAGTAACCTTCGTATTTTCCTTTTGACTTCTTCTTTATTACAATTGAGCATCACCAAGCTCGCAGTCAAATTATACAATTGGGTTGCGAGTAATTTATCCTCTTCGTGTTCTAGCCTTTTCCTTTCAGTATCGCTTAAACCTTTGTAGCGCTCCATCATTTCTCTTGGTCCCTGAAGTCAAATAAGGAAGAAATGAATACATACATTATATAATTTGTTCCATAATAATCAAGTTCCTGTATTAATTTCTTTAGTTTTTGGGTCTGGTCTTTTTTCCTCTAACATTTGTTTATAACGCGGGTCTTAATTGAGAAGCAAAATGACATATTGGCTTAAATCAATTCATGTTTACCCAGGGAACCTATTGGTGAAATTTAGCCATGCTTCTATGAACATCCTGTATAATTAGGATATAATTAAAGGTTCCAATGCCTGCGGTTAATTGTGCATGTCAGAAGTGTATTCAAATGAACTAATTTTGGCGGTATGTGATCATATGTTTTATAAAATGCGGTTTGCAAGAGTCAGTTGGTGCAATTCCAAATAATAGACGAATAACCTTTTTTGAGAAACTAAATCGATTAAAAGTGAAACTGCATGCAGATAATAACATAAGTGGAAATAAATTGGGAAGTATATATATTAAGAAAGTGTTTATTATCAAATATATTTTTAATTGCAGTAAGGCATAATAGCCATACTCATAATTATTACTCTTACAACTCATATCACAATCTATGAAAGCACCTAAAAACTTAGTAAAATGAGAACTAAATTATTTTGTTATCTATGAAAACATGAGAGGAAGTGGTATCATTTTTTCAAATACAAAATTGCATTGCAACAGTTTTTTCAGCATTTACTGTTAATGCATCGTTATAACATCAGTTAGTAAAACCAACAGCAGATAAGATATTCAGACGACCTTGAAGCTCCTCAGCACTATCCGCAAATGCTGTAAGTGTAATATCATCCGCATAAAACATAATGAAATCAGTGTTAACATAGGATGTAAGATAGTTGATGAAAATAAGAAAGATTAGGAAACGAAACATTGAGCCCCGAGAACTCAAGTCTATATCTTGAGAAAAAGATATTGTTATATAATTTTATATGAATTTTTATATGCTGAATATATGAAATGAAGTTGCCTAGAAAAACTAACAGCCCATAGCGCAGCGTACAATTTATCCGTAATGAAACAAGATCTAAAGAGTCAAAGGTTTTGTATAGGTCGAGGAATAGTGCTTCTACATATTTACACTTATGGAGACTTTTATATAATATTATGTAGGTACCTACTTATACCTAGATACATAATGTGTAATGGTTTGTTTGTTGCTGAGATAGTCACAGTCTAAGGCACTTCAGTTGCAAACATCCCATAAGTTCCAGACTCACTAGTCGTTCTATTCTCGGCTGTTTCGGATACGATCGGTTCAGTTGGAATATCATAATCTCAGTTTGACAGTGTCCGCCATTAACGTTAATAAATGATTTTCGTGTTTTCCGATCAAAAAGTGGTGAAGAAGTCATACTTACACAGTTTAGTGACAATATATTTAGTGCAAAATAGTGAAGTGCTGTGCCGTTTGCAGAAAGCAGTTTAGAAAAGAAGAAAATCGATCGTTTCATAAGTAAGTAGGTATAAACTTCATAGTCGTATCATGATGGGATTCAGTTTACAGTTGTAATAAGTTAAATAGCGATTACATTTTACTATCCATTCAATGCATATTTCCCCCTAGAGGTTATGAAAATTTAACCAGCAATTATTACATAAAATAGGTATATTAAGAATAGATTAACGCTTCGAAGGACCTTGTTTATTATATTAGTAGCATACAAATTATTTCAACACAGATAAATACTTCAAAACTCTTGATTAAAACTAATAAACTATCAAAGTCAAAAAACATCTCAAGCAATGCAAAATAAACAGGGTCCTTCGAAGCGTTAATCTATTCTTAACATTGGTCTACATCGAACCGGATGGCGAACTTTGCATTTGATGAAAATAGAAGTCAGCCTGTGGAGTGATATAGTGTGTACGAGTCCAAGCTACAGAGAGTGTTAAAGAAATCATTACCACTAGCATTGAGCATTGCATTCAATTTAGAGGCGAATTTTTATATACACTTAAATCTTAACACAGATAACACGCAAAATGAGTATAGAGTCTAAAAACAAATTAGTAAATAAAAGAACGTCGGCAAGAGAGAGTATCATTCGAATACATGATTTCGTTAGAGATTTTGACGCAGCAGTCAATGAAATTGAAGAGTTACAAATTCGAGAAACAATACGTAATGGACTTTGGTAAAAGTACAACACAATTCAGACACAATTAGAAGAATTTAATGAAGAGGAGCACAGACCAGACAGAAAATATTGCGAAACGGTGTTTTATAGAACAGAGGCCCAGTTAAAGAAAATGCTATGTCAACTAAGGGAGGAGAAAGATCCAGAGTCAGCACCATCATGAATAAAGTTAGCTCAGATCAAAATATCAACATTTTCAGGGAGTTATCAAGAGTGGCATAGTTACCATGATATATTCGTATCATTAATTCATAAAAATACAAAAATGAGTCAAGTTGAAAAGTTTTACTAATTAAAACAAAATTTAGATGGTGACGCTTTAAAAATAATAGATTCAATCGCCTCAACATCGGAAAACTATGAAGTGGCATGGGGTTTACTAAACGAACGATTCAATAACAAAGAGGTCATTGTGAATTCGCACCTGTCCTCCATATTTGAGCTGCCAATAGTGATTAAAGATTCATGCATTGGTTTGAGAAAGTTAATTACTGAAGTTAAACATTTAAGATCATTAGAAGCACTTGGCTTACCAGTAAAATCATGAAATGCCATGATAATGTTTCTTTTAAAATCAAAAATGGATGCTTCTTGTATACGAGAATGGGAGCTGAGCAGAGTTTCCAGAGATCAAAGAGAAATACCAACAAACAATTGACATTTTTTGAAAGAAGATGTGTTTCGTTAGAAGCCTCTGGCGTGCAAGGGAAAACAAAACCTAAAGTAACGCACTTTGTTTCAGAACAACCCAAAGAAATGTATGACTGTTTATTATGCAAAGCCAAGCATAACTTGTGGCATTGTTCTAAATTTATCAATCAAAACCAAAATGAGAGAATTGCAACCATTAAAGAACTAAGGGCTTGTTTTAATTGCCTTAGAAGAAATCATTCTGCAAATGATTGCAAATCAAGTTCGTGCAGAAAATGCGGTAAGAATCACCACACATTGATTCATTTTGAAAAAATAATTAAGAGAAATTCAACCCAAGACAGTCAAGACACGCAACAACAATCATCTCCACAACAAGTTCAGTCCTATAACAGTCAAGCATATTATAATTTGAGTCAACCAACTGAAATTTTATTAGCCACCGCCATCATTCAAGTACAAGACTCATCACAACGTTGGCATTTTTGCAGAACATTACTTGATAGTGCAAGTCAAACTAATTTTGTGTCCGCATCGTTTAGGCTAAGGGTTACGCATTAAACCTCACACCAAAAACATTCCTATTAGTGGAATAGGACAATGCCAAACACAAGTCGAAAATCACATGAAGGAGCCTATAGAAAAAACCCTAGAATTCTTAGTCTTAGATGTTATCACTAAATAATTGCCAACAAAATTTATTAACCGCAAAAACTGGGATATTTCTAATAACATAACCTTGGCTGATTCACAGTTCAACATTCCAAGTCATGTGGATATGCTACTAGAAGCTGAAATATTTTTAGAAATTTTAAAGAAGCAACAAATTAAGGTTGGACGTGAATTACCACTGCTTCAAAATACTGAGTTTGGTTGGATTGTGTCAGAACGAGAAAATACTGAAGTAACTGACACAACCTCATCTTGCTTTCGCTCAACAGAGTTACTTGATATACAAATGAGAAGATTTTGAGAGATAGAAGAGGTCCAGCATGAGAAGGTCCTCTCACAAGAGGAGCTTGAGTGTGAGAGACATTTCAAAAATAATACAATAAGAGATTCAACTGGACGCTTCGTAGTCAACTGCCTTTCAAAGCTAGTGAGGAAAGTTTAGGCGATTCATACACACTGCATTGATGCGTTTTCAACATCGTGGATTTAAAGATTCAATATTCTGAATTTTTGCAATAATATTTTCTTCTGGGTCACATGCAAGAAGTAGTTTCTAATGACGTCAAAAGGGGTTATTACACGCCGCATCATGCTGTAATAAAAACCTCAAACCTAACAACAAAAATTAGAGTTGTGTTTGATGCTTCAGCTTCTACGAGTACAAATGCATCTCTCAACGACATTTTAATGGTAGGTCCAACCATCCAGTATCTGCATTCAATATTACTGAGCTTTCGATTACATAAATATGTATTAACAGCAGCCATAGAGAAGATGTAACGACAGATATGGGTAAATGATCAAGATACGCATTTTCAAAAAAATTTATGGAGACCTTCGCCAAATGAAGAGATCAAATCTTATGAGCTCAAAACTGTTACGTATGGAACTTCTTCTGCTCCGTACCTAGCCATTCAATCTCTTTATGAGTTAGCAGAGGATGAGGCAGATAAATATCCGTTAGCGAGTACTCTAGTTAAGAGACTTTTATGTAGACGACTTATTAACAGGATGTGAGTCTCTAGATATGGCGACGAAATTAAGAGATAAGCTTATTTCCTTATCGAATTCTGGAGGGTTTAAATTACGAAAATGGTTGTCAAATGAGATAGAATTATTATCTGGATTGCCAGACATCGCAAATGATCCTTTATTATGTCTAGACATGGCGCAAACCATAAAAGCTCTTGGTCTTCAGTGGAACGCAGAAAGGTATATAATTCTGTATAATACAAAGTTGGAAAATAAGATAGTAACCAAAAGAATTTTGTTGTCACAAATAGCAAAGCTTTTTGACCCACTAGGATTATTAGGACCCATTGTCTCCAGGGCAAAAATATTTATGCAAGAGTTATGCAAGCAAAGATTGACTGGGATGATTTAGTTTCCGAACCAATCGCTAGTAATTGGAAAACATTTCATGAACAATTAAATTTTTGAGAAATTTATCAATACCAAGGAGAATTCTTATTGATGATACAATTTAAATGCAACTACATGGTTTCTGTGACTCTTCTGAAAAATGTTACGAAGCCTCAATATATATTCGAAGTACTGACAATCAAGGCAAACATCTAATGCAGTTGATTTCATTAAAATCTCGAGTAACGCCATTAAAAAGGATAAGCCTACCCAGGCTGGAGTTGTGCGCCGCAGTTTTATTAGCCAACCTGTACGATAAAACAACAAAGGCTTTAAAGATTAAATATTCTAATACTTTTTTATGGTCAGATTCAACGATTACATTATATTGGATTAATACAAATCCTTGTAACCTTAAAACCTATATAGCGAACTGAGTGTCCGAGATACAAGGTTTGACTAAACATGGAATTTGGAGACATATCAGTTCAAATGACAATCCATCTGATATCATCTCCAGAGGATGTAATACTGAGCAATTATTCGAGTATTAGAGGCAGTCAAATGGTGGAATGGTCCATCGTGGATGACTTTAGACTACAATTTATGGCCCAGTAGTGAGTACGTAACTGATTATCCTGAAAATATGTACGAGTTCAAGTCAGCTACTGTTACATATCATGCCAGAATTGAAATATTTTCACTCTTTCATACGTTTTCGTCACTTACCAGGCTTATAAGAGTAACAGCCTACTGTTTTAGATTTATCAATAACTTGAAAAAGTCACCGAGTCCCAGAGGAACAGGTCCTATTACTATAAACGAAATTAATGCGTCTGAAAACTTTTTAATAAAAAAATGCCAACAAGAAGCATTTTCAGTTGATATGGCTTGTCTAAATAAAAATATTAAATTAGAACCTAAAGGAACATTGAATTCATTAAACCCGTTCATAGAGAACAAAAACATAATTCCAGTTGGTGGATGAAAAGAGAGAGCAGATATTTCATTTTAGCACAAACATCCAATCATTTTGCAAAATAAACAAGGTCCTTCGAAGCGTTAATCTATTCTTAACAGGGTACAATATTGTCGTTATTTTAATAAATACATATTTATTTTCTTGGATGAACTTAAATTTGAAATATATCAAGCATTATCTTAGTGTACTATTGCATGCCTACATCACGTTGTATAAAGAGCCGGTAATGCAGGAATTGCAATAATTCATTTTAATGAAAATATTTACCCTACTACACATACCTGCCACTGTTGCTTATGGAATGTTATGTATATTTATCCTTTTTAATGGACATATAATGTGACTATGTTAGAAGCAAACAAGGTATATGAAAAAGAGATAGCTGTTATGTGTCTTATGAATAAGTTCTTTGATCGGAGGTAGGTAGTCAATAAAATCATAGATAACACTTTCTGTTGATTTCTTTCACGACTACTTTACTTAAGACAGTTGGAACTGTAATACCTCTATAATTATCAATTCCCTTTAAATATCGGGGCTATTACACCAGTTTTCAAATAGCCTGAAAAAGTTTTCTTCTCAACGGACCATTTTTATAAATTTAAATTAAAAAAACACAGTACTGCAACCGCAGGGAAATGCAACGCAAAAATAATAGTTTCTATGTGCTGTACTTGCCTGGTCCATTCCAATCATGTCTCTTTCTTGAGAAACAGCATCCAAGAATGCGTCTTCCCAAAACTGCATCTGGTCCCAAAGAGTGGACCGTTCCTTTCCTATCATCCCTTCAAAGAGATAAGTTCGTATGGCGTCTGGACTCGGCGATGTTGTCGTATTTACAATATGTCCTCCATGGTACCTAAACCCAGTGCTAAGTGAGGACTTACTGGACCAAACGCTTGAGGTACGTTGTTTCGGAAGCTTTGGAAACTGAAAAGAAAATCAACTTTCAACAACAATTTGATAATTAATAGTAATTGTTATACTGATGTATTTAGTGGGCTCAGCAGAAATAGAAATTAGTTACAACATATCTAAATTAGAAATGTCGACTAGGCTCATGCATAGATTCTCTGTGAAATATTTTGATACGAGATATTGAAGATTTTAGTAAGTGGCAAATGAAATAGCTCTTATACCATACATAGAAGTTTTCTTAATACTAAATATGAGGCACCAACGGCTGTAGAGTATAAAAAGAATATTTTAAAGACACTGAAATAAATTATATACAAGTTGTTCTGTGTGAAAGAAACTATAAAACTTGCAAAAAAGCTGAAATTATTGGTAAAAAATCAAGTTACTTTAAGAAAAAGCAACGTCCCTGATTTCCACAGAAAATCACTTAAATGTTAGTTTGTTAATTAGACAAAGAAATGTTAGGTTTACCTCCGTGTATATTTTCCGGTAAAAGTAAATAGATTCCGTCTTTGACATTTGTGTCAAATAAATGCCTAATATCATCCTCTATCACATTTTTTTCCCTTAACAATGCCGACTGAGTTCCCTATGTGAACTCTTTGGATTTTTCAATTTGGTGGCATTTAAAACTGTTAATGTATAAGGCTCCAGCACAAAATGTGAAAGAATTTAGAAATCGGAAGCATGAGACGCGTGATAGAATCAGAGATATTCCTGGTATTTTCGAGTGGGTCTGCCGGTCTATCCCATGGTGCATAAAGACATGAAATAAGGTGGATTCGCTTTGAACAGTTGTTCTTAGTCTATTATTGTTAATATTACTATTTGATTATTTGTTATCTGTGCTTTAAGAAAACATTAATAGGGAACATTTCTAAAGCGCTCTAGCTTCCTTAGGAAGTACTTATTGGCTCCAATATCAGCATTGGTCATAGAATTACCTCATGAAGTGTATTAAATATGCTTCAAACACTCTATATGTATAGACAAAAAGAAAATTGCACTAATAAATTAATCTAACATACTTATTCACGATATTACTACTTACCGAAAGTACTACTGATGTTAATTATCTAGTTCTGAAAAACCTGATATGTATGCATACAATTATTACAACATATGGACACTGAATAGAACTAATACCACGCAATTAGAAGTAAAAACAAATCAACATCTAAAAATAATATTCTGTGCTTATGGCACAGGTCAAGAAATAAGTAAATGAGTTCGCGCGTCTAAAATGATATTATGGGGCATACGATGTTTTGCTGGCACCACCTTTTTCTTAGGCTTGGCTAAGTGTTGATCGCATAGCTAGTCAGCTTTCCGCCTCATACCCTCAGCACAGAAGACAGGAACTACACAGAAGCGAAAGTAAGCCTTTCTGGCGGGACCAAATTTATTCATAGTCGCCATGACGATAACGTATATATTTGTCAAAAGCCATATAATAATTCTTGACGTTGTGCGATTGACACTTTTACACGTTGGTTGGTTATTTTCGTGGCTTTCTCTTCCAATTTTCGACAATTTTTTATTCTAAGTTTATTTGTTTATTTGATTTTTGTTTATAATGGGTTCTAAAGGGTATAGGGGTTGTGCTTATCGTCCATGCCCTTCAAAGGCGGGTGAAATAATAAGGTTCTTTCTATTTCCCAAAGATCCTGAAAGGTATGTACAAATTTATATTACTGAAACAACTAGAAAGTAATGTTAGATATACTAAACAATTAGCAGTTGAAAAAAAGTAATATGAAAGGAAATATTTTCTTATCAGTTGTAGCTACTAACTCTGGGTGAACTCGAAATACGATTTAAAAATAACATTTTCATAAAAAGGATGGGGTTCCTTGGCATAATATTAAAGCTAAATATTATAAAGGAACATAACTATTTAGCGTGAATTTTTTATTTTCAGGGCGGAAACTTGGTTGAAGGCATGTTTAAGACATGATCTACTTGAAATAGGCGTGAAAATATATTCTTCATCAAATCTAGTGTTTAATTTTAAGCCACATAGTATATGTCTCTTTCATTGTATATCTATACATTATACTACTTTCCATGATAGTATTTTCTTATTCTGGCAGCAGTATGAAAAAAAATGCATTGGCTTCAAAGCGCATTATTATGATTGATGATGCCTGAAATACGGGATATAAATATAAATGTGTACTTCTTTTTCTGAATATTCTGCAATACACCATGACTTGGGCCCCCAACTTCATTAATACCATATATATGTATTCTTATTCATGTACCTATCTACTAAATATAAAACAAGACAGTTTTCCCAGTGTACAGTGTATTGAACCAAAATATTGATATATTTTTTGTGTACATCATTTCTCTGAGTGTAGTAAGACATATTACTGTCACTTCAAGGTCACAGAAATCAGACACCCGATATCAAAGGTACCGCGGCAACTTTTCGTTTCTGTATAGTTCCTGTCTTCTGTGCCCTCAGTAAAAGTTAAATGAAAATCTAATTTTGGATACGAAATACTTTTAGAAAGCACTGCTAATATCCTAACTTTGTAGTAGTAGGCCACACAACACGTAATAATTGCTGAATGATCTGTTACATTTTTGTATTAGTACATTTTATGCCCTGTAAATCAAAACATTCAAACGTTTTGTACAAAAGTTCAGATCTGTTATAAAACAACAATATGATTTATTTTTAAAGAGAACAGAAAAATTAGATCCATCGCGTGATACCATTCATCACTAAGTTCCTTGTTTAGAATCTGAGCGAACATAGAATACATTGTGTGTATTTATATTAATGGAATTACTGGAGTTGAAGATGAAGAACGATATCGTCGTTTTACAACATTTTTTTTTGGTCCTAAAATCTGCAGTCTGCCTCTTTTTCTTGTACGCTTATTAATAATCAAAAATTGTCTAAATAAATAATTGTTGCAAAATTGAAAATTACGGCAATTTTTGACAGAAAAATCAATATTTAGTTTTTTAGTTAATATATAACAGTGCTTAGGCATTCAGTTGTGTTGCCCATTAATTCGCTTTAAAAAGTTTTCTGCAAAACTGTCAAAACTGTTTTAATTGCAATTTTTTTCTAGCATAAATTGTTTATTATTGATTATTTATAACGAAAACAATGATTGTACAGGCTGAACAGGTAGATTTTGCAGTTTTTTGTATAAAAAATATGTTGGGAAAGGTTTAATTCGTGTAGGCCGGGTGTCGAGGATTTGCTGTTTTTAGATCTTCATCGACTCTACTAAATCAATTGTTGCAAAAAAAACGTTGAAAAACTAATTTTGATATACAATTCACATTTTATCTCTTATACATATAATTAGCTGATGCCCGCCACTTCGTTAGCGTGGAAGACTACGTCCGCTTAGAATTAAGAACATTGACATAGTAACTTATGCCTATAAAAAAGTACTACATACTCACTGAGTACTAGGAAGTACACTATAGGGAACCCACTGCGCATCCATTGTACTCGAGGAAAACCACTGAGCATCCATAGTACTCAGGGAAATTCACTGCGCATTCTTTGTACTCGGGGAAACACACTGCGCGTCGCAGTTTGATAATATTCTGTTTTTATGTTAGAGGGAGTTAAACGAAAAAATAATTATTTTAATCAACAATAGAGCACATGGGTGGGTATATGCCTAATTTCATGCTTAAAAACCTCCCCCTCCCCGTTCACCCGTTCGGAGGTCTCCTTTTGAAAAGCGTCGAATACGCGTCTCCTTATTTCCTCAGAAGAGTCTATTGCTCGAATAATCACGTTAAACCTCTACCACTCCCGTTTTCACCGTTTCAAAAAGTGAAAATCGAAATTTTGCCTTACTCGTCTCTAACAGATTCCAATAAAGAGTATTTCTGCAAAATTGCATGCTTCTAGGTCTAACTGTTTCCGAAAAGGTTAAAAACCTCCCCTTCCCCGTTCATCCGCTCGGGGGTCTCTTTTTGAAAACCGTCGAATACGTGTCTCCTTATTTCCTCAGAAGAGTCCATCGCTCGAATAATCACGTTTTTGACTTACGCGATTTCAAGAATACGGGTGTGCTTTAAACCATCTACCACCCCCGTTTTCACCTCTTCAGAAAGTGAAAATCGAAATTTCATCTTACACGTATCCAATAGATTTCAACAAAAAATATTTCTGCCAAATTTCATGCAACTAGATCTAACCATTTCCGAAAAAGCCTAAACTTTCAACCCTCTCTTTCACCCTCTTGGGTGTCGAATTGAGCTGTGTGTTAATGAAACAGTCAGTCAGGGTATTCCTTTATAAATATAGATTAAGTTTAGTTACCATCTTAACTAATCTTAAAATTCAAATGCTAAACTAACATTTAGTATCTTAAATCACTTACCTGAAGAGTTTCTACTTCTGTGTCCGAAACAGTCGACCGGAAAGAGGACTGAGCGCCACCTCTGTTAAGATTACAGGCAGGCCCAGTAGTTATCGAGCCACCAGAAGGAGATACAGTACCCCCAGAACCATGCATAGTGCCCTCAGCCTGTCACACATAACATTGGATATCAAGCACACATAGGAGTTTTTCCATTTAAGAAGAACATTTAGGTGAATAAATAATTTACTGAATGAGAATAAATTGCAAGCACATTCAAATAGTATTTTAGTTCAAACCGAAAATATCATTTCCAATGGAACAACTTGTAACTGAACATATATTTCATCATGCTACAGATATTTGTTAAACTTACATCCGAATCAAAAGATGCGAGTTTACTGAAGAGCATATTCTTCTTCTGTGTAAGCATATCTTTGAACATATCAGTAGTCGAAGGTTCCCTGTCAAACTCGTCGCCTTGAGGCAATCGAACTTCCGGGGGTTCTTAAAAATGCAATTTATCAAAAAAATGTATATCCTGTGTGACGGGATAAGTTACCTGCTTGTGACGACTTCCTTGAAGAATCCCATTCTGATGATTGTATAGAGTACCTCGGGCTTTGCGGCGATCTCGGACTTGAACTCTGAGAAAATAAAAATATATATTATAAGTACTGTGATTTTTTTTTATTTAGTCCGTATATTTTGAATAAATGACAGAATCGTAATTACTCCCATAATTATATTTTTTAAGTATGTCCCGCCTAAAGTGCAGCGAAGGTTTCTTCAAAAGTAAGTATTTGTATAGCTTTACTAGTATAATATTTATTCGAAATCATCTATACATTTCCTTAAATATATAAGGAATAAAAACCAGACCGCAACCAACAGCTATTCTCCCGATTAACGCCCCGCCGAGCACTGAATTACGAATTACTAGCCTGGCCGCGTTAAGTGCAATAACTATGTATTGTCACAAAACGCTAAAGTTTCGATCGATCGATCATCATTCACACTTTTTTATTTAATATGAAATTATCTACTTTTTGTATATTGGTACCTTAATCTGCTCACGCTAATATACTACTTAGGACTTTAAAACACTCATCATTGGAGAACCAATCAAAACAACTATTCTTCTTGCTAGAAAAGTAGTTGATCCTCACAAGCCTAGCACCGGGAAATCAGAAAAAGAGGTGTTCTTTCCTGTTTATGGGTAATGGGGAAGATGTCTTGGTTGATATTGAATATTAAAATAGTAATTTAAGTAATTTCAAATCAAAATTAAATTTAATTAATCTTCCTATCAATAGGTGTTCCTAGATATAGGATTTAAATATTTAAATTGCCCCATCTTTTTTCGATGCAAAGCATAGTTGTTGGTTGGTTTTTGTAGACCAGATACATAGATAGGTTTTAAACGATATAGTAGATATATAGTTACATCGACTCGCTGTATAGAATCTAACTCGAAATAGTATTTTGGAAATTAATAATTCATAGTTGTATTACTAGATATAAACTCATATTATCCTTTTATCCTTTCCCATAGCTCCCTTATATCTAATAATTGTGAAGTGCATCACTGCATAGGATTTTGGGTAAGTTAATTTCCAATTTACCAATTATAGAGATTACAGTCCAAATTTACATTTTTATAGTAGAAATAACAAACATGTCTTTTACCTTTTTCTGGTTTACCAGGGACTATTATGTACTTACATGAGTTAAATCTGCACCATATTCATTCAAATCTTTGGTCCAGTAGTGGGTATGAGCAATCTCACACAACTGAAATGCCGACGCCATGCCACCTAGTCCGTAGTTACTGTAAGTTACTTCCAAACCGTGAACTATGGCCTGCACTACTTTGAGCATTCCTTTCCAAATAGCCTTTGATATACACTAAGACGAAAAAAAAGTTTAAGAATTTTCTCAGATTAAGCTTAATGCAAATGTTTTAATAAACAAAAAAAAACTAAATGTACTTACAACATCGTCAATATGATCATCTGGAGCAATTTTCTTATCTAAAGTTTTATTTAATTTACTGAGCACAAAGTTTCTATAAGACTCGTCCTCCATCAGTTTTTTTAGTCTATTCATCTTGAGCCAGCCTACGCCCTCTCCTTCCAATACACTAGTTACAACCTAAAAACAATATTAATGTATCCATTTTTCTTCAGAAATTAATAACCATAAGTAAAGGTTAAAAATATTTACAAAATTAGGTGAAAAACCATATTTACTCGAATCCATATACCTACTACGAGGAAAACTATCGAATGTGAAACTTATACAGTATTTTCACACTTACGTCTTTCAAGAACGCTTGATTTTCACTGTTGGTAGCACTCTTATCCACGGACTGTTTCCTTTGCAGATCATCCTGCCTTCTGGGAACATGCTTGATCAGGGGACTCTTCTCTGCCAATCCCTTAGGGCCCCTATTAAAAGGTCCGAACATGCCACTCTTCGCCGCGTCCTTAGGTTTTGGCTTCTGAACCTGAGGATGATGTTCCACCGCCTTTTGGACATCTTTCTTGCTACCGAAAAGGTCGGAGAATATGTTAGTCGTACTAGTGGCAAGACCATTGATATCAGAACTGATATTCGAAAAGAAATCTCGGCTTGCGCCAGTCAACACATTTGAGGTGGCTACTACTGAAGTATTACTTGAGGAATCTCTTCGAGTGTCCTGCTGCTTCGTAAATGAGTCCGCCTGAAGTAAAATGAAGTGTTAAGACAATGTCTTATGTTATGACACCTTTTTATCTTACCCTTAGCAAACCTTTTTTCGTAACAGCTTCTTTGGCACTTTTGGTTAAATCACCTAATGTCGATTTTCCAACGTACGTCAAATCATCTAAGGTGTTCTTACTCATAGCTGTGGCTGTCTTACTAGCTTCTATAGCACTTTTTCCTGCTTCTTGTACACTTTTGGATGCTTCCTCGGCTGCTTTCTTAGCTTGAACTGTTAGCTAAAAACGTATTTAGGTTGAATATAAGGTTTGAAGCAGAAGTCAGAAAGAAAAAGCCATTTGTTGTTAAAACTGACCTTATCAAATGGAGCAAATATGTTGCTTTCTTCTGCTTCTGTAATTTTTTCTTTGGCTTGTGTCTTAAACTGTAAACAATGTTAAGAGTGATAACTGTGATGTAATGTTATGTTTATGTAAAGCAAGTTAAGAAGTTACTAAATAATTAATAATTACTGAATAATACACTTGATGGTAGAGTCCATTAGTAGACCAGTCAGCAAGGAATCCTGAGAGGCCAATAAGAAATGAGGGAAAGCCGAGACAATTTTTTTTTAAGTTCTAAAAACTGTCCTTAACATGTTAATTTTGCACCCTGGCCACCATCTTAGAATAATAGCTCTTAAAATAAGTTTTATGTAGATATTTCATTTAAGAAACATTTTAGAACAAATTATGTTACTCTAGGAAGAAGTCTGTAGGTACAAAACGTGTCTGTACAATTTTCTTCTAAGACGCCAGAGGTGGTAGTAATTTCCTATTTGTCCCTACACCATTTTGTAACATGCTAAAAAGAAGGAATATTTTTTTGCATGACTACTCTAGGTACTTATTTCCTATGGCAGTACTTAAAACAAGCGGTTTTCAAAAGTAGCAGTACTATTTCAATACTTCACATGAAAAAAATTAATATAGAAAGCTTTCTTTTTACCACTATTTCATTCCTGTGGGAAACAAAACTATTTTCTCATGTTCTTATCTTTTGTCTTCTACAGATAAAGATTCCTCTAGGTGCATATCGACAAGATCAGCACAATATTTTGTCTTCTAGAACATTGCCAGAATATGAAAAAGCCAGTTCATTGCAGTGTCACAGATATATAAACACTTTAATCCAGCTTTTTTAAAGCATCACATAAGAAAAGTGCCAATGCTACAAAATGGCGAGGGTAAAAAAATGAAAAATTACTAGCTCCTCCGGGATATGAACAGTGATTTCCCAGAAGAGAATTGCGTATAAACTTTTCTGTAGAGAATTTTGCGTAGAGTAAAATTTGTAAATTATAGAGAATATTTTCGAGATAAGATATCTACAAAGAACTGATTTTGACCCAATTTTTCTAATATGATGGCCAAATCAGAGATGGTAAAGAGGTGTAAAATTAACATCTTGTTAAGAACATACCAAATATTTTGCTTACTGAATCTTCTTGCTAACTAGTCTATAGTCTGTTTAATTTCATTACTCGATCCTTTAGCAACCTCTTAAATAATGTGTAAGCGTTACAATATCTGTGTACCTTATCCATTTGAGCTAGGATTCCGTCCTGACTACTCTGTCTAGTGGTTTCCCTAACGAGCTCCTTTGCTTGGGATGTGAACTGCTCAAATAAGGATCCCTGAGAACTCTGCCTCGTCACCCCGCTACCAGCGGATAGTGGCTGGTTAGGACTACCGTTTCCAGAAGATCCAAAACTAGAAGTTCTTGCCAATACATTCCCAACACTAGGCTGTTTTTGCAAACAAGGTGTAATTGGAGGAATCTGTAACGAAAACATTGAATTAAACCGTTTATGTTCATTATAAGGAATCTATTCACGCTAAGATCTGTATCGATACGTATGTATCAAATGTCAATATACATGTGTATGAAGTATCAAGTATCACATATACACAGTGAAACGGCATCACGAACCATCAGTTTAATTCAAAACGCGCAACAGAAATGTTACCTCCCCTACCCGTAATTATGACAGTTGCAACAGTAGGTACTATAAACACCTTTGATGAAAAAAAGCATTGAATAAGAATACGAACTAAGCAATGGTTACGTGAGAGATATACGTACACCGTTGTATATTTACTTAAGGAAACTGTATCATCAGAAGATGTTCCACTTTCAATTACGTTACAACTTTTACAAGCACAAGGTGATACAAATCTCAATGTGAATGGGGCCTTTTTAAAATTATTTGGCTTACCGGAGTAATCGATCTCCTGGTTTTTCTTGGTGTAAGCGGTCTGTCAGCCTCACTAGTAGGTGAAGTTTGCCTCACATTATTCGCACTAACCACAGTCTTCGGTGTAGTAGTAGAATTTGAATCCGATTCGTTCTCGTAGCTACCAGTCTCATCTTTATCAGTCTTGCCGCCTGAACTAGCCTGCTCACTTTTTAACTTATTACCAAAGTCCAACTCTGAATCCCTGTTAAACGACGGCGAACTTAGATCCGAGTCGCTACTCGACGAGGACTGAGGTGAATCGGATCTAACTACAGGCACTTCACCATCGGGGTATCTCAACTCTGATGGAGGTTTGTATACAGTTGCAACGTCGACGCTTGAAGAGAAAGACATGTTCTGCGCGGAAGCCTTTCTCTGTTCATGGTACGAGGTGTAGCCAGGTGATAAGTCTGAAGAGACCATCTCGGACACAAAGTCGCTTAGTGACGAGTAACTTGAGCTAGTGCTTTCAGCTTCTTCCGAGTCCGACCCACTCTCATCGGTTGGTTGATTTTCAGCGGTTTGTATACTTCTTAAAGCACCTGCAGAATAACAATGATAATAATATTTATTTACGTAAATACAATTAGAAATATTGTCAAGAGCAAGAAAATGATAGTATTTTTAAAATAAATTATAAAGAAAATTCAATGTTAGTTTGATAATAGTATTTTAAACAACAAGTTTCGAAAACGAATCTTTTCACACGAGTGAGACAGTTTGGTGGAACGAGCCCAAGGCGAGTTCCACAAGTCGAATGAGTGTAAAAAGATGTTTTCCAAAGTGTTGTTTACAATATTTTCTTTGCGACTGCAAGGAAAGCAAGCAATTTCATAAGTAAACAGATCAACCATTTTAAATAAACTTCTTTAAAGTGATGTGGTTTGAAGACTTCAAAAAAACTGATGTTTAGTTGTTAAATAAGTCGGTTGCTATGTACCTGAATAGGCTAGCCTACTTCAAGAAATACATTTAAAATGTGTCAGTTCTGTTTTTGACAGAAGTGTGTGAAAAACATGGTTTAATCCCCACCTGATTATGCAAACTTGGTTAGCGAAACACGCGCCCAGTGTATAATGGAAAATTTTGTCATATACTGCATAAATATCTAGGACTTACCGTTCAGAGAGCTGCCATCGTCCCAGACTACAAATTTTATCGGTTCCAACGTGTGTAAGTACCATTTCGATTTATCACCAATTAAGGCAGGATCAAGTACTCCCGTGTGAACTCTTTGAAACGCAACGTTGTTGGGTGTTAGAGACCATTCAGCTAGGAATTCGACTGCTTGTGTCCTGGCGAATCTGTTGAGAAATTGAGATGCCCTTGGACGGGATCTTAAGAAGCTGTTTATTTGAAATGCGACTACTGGTCGGGGATACAATCGCAACGTTCTTGTGTGTTCGGAGAAATTTGCCAAGAGGTTTTGGGAGTTGAAAAACCGCACCTGAAAATATATACATTATCTCCGTGATTTTCAATTTTCTCAAATATTAAGGTATATTTCTCGTTTATTAATAAATCCTGAAATTAACCAGAAAAATCATTCGAATTGGGCAATTAGTTTGGAAGATATGGCAAATTTAATAATTTGTCTATTCGCCATTTTCAAATAGCCGCCATATTGACACCTTCAACTTTGGAGACAAATACGTAATCTTTTAGTGATTACCAAGACCTAAATCCTTCCAAATATTATTTTGACCGAAAAGTTATATCAAAATATTGATGGACTAATCACTTTCTATTATCAGTAAGACCCGAAATTTTATTGTCTTTTTACTTACCATAGCCACCCTCGTAGCAACGTCAACAGAATCAACGTCATTTCCGTAAATAAAAGGGTTGAAACCAACGGAAGGAGTCAAAGGCCTTGGTTGTGGAACATACGAGGATGGAGGTGTTAAAGATAATCTTTGTTGCGTATTAGTATTTACTGGAGATAATACTGGAGATACTTCTTCTGGAGATTTGCTTTTCGATATACTGCAACAGAAATAGTTATTAAATTATTCAGAATAATAGGTATATAACTAAATGAATCCAAACATATTCTGAAACGATCAAAGATCCAGATTGTAGCCAGATTATAGTTAGATTTGAGTGAATTTTCGTGTCATCTACACAAAAAAAATGAAAATAAGTTATATGTTTTAAAGAAAATAACAGTGGCCTCTAAGCGTAACCCTGGGACACTCTCGAACCCGGTGGCGAAAATATGTGATAAATGTTTTTCGGTAAGAATCATTTCAAGAAAACCTTAACATATGATGTCCACATCCAAGTACAATTTGTATGCCAAGTATAAATATATGGGTTTTTTTTGAACGGCGTATTTGGGGATCAAAGCTACAACTTTTTCCCAGATCTACGCAAAATTGTATCAGCTTTCTTTGTTAGGATTATTTTTAACGTAAAATGCAATGGACATGAACCATTGCTTGGGCACTCTCGTTCATTTTTCAAAAAATGATTTTGAGTTCCCGCAAAAGTCAATGATGGCTGGAGCACAATATATATTTATAATTCACTGGAAACAATCCCATAAACTGTGTTATTTCATAACGTAATATTTTCATGATTATTATTGTTATTTAGTATTACCTCAATGTATTTGGTGAAGGTATGCTTTCTCTTCTAGATGGCTGTAGCTGCTGTGTCAGATTGCTAGGGATTGACAAATTTCCAATGGCCTGTGAATGAAAATTCCTACTGTAATTGTTTTTATAAAATTAACGGAAACGTGAAGCCATGCAAAAACGTTAGACTCTAAAAAATATATAGGCAGTGAATTTACAACATAACACAAGTGCATGCTGTGGCAAACGCTGATTATTATATAAGAAGATAATTCAGTTAAATGCCACTTGCTCAGAAGCTAGTAAAATTATCATTGAAATGCGTTGAAACTTTAATTAAAAAAATATGACAAGAAATCACTGCAGTGGCGGCTGGTGAAATTTCAATATTTTTTTTCTCGTCTGTGGCGCATGGGACCCATACGAAACTTGGGAAATAACATCTAGAGAAGCACTTCTCTAATGACCCCTAAAAAATTTTGAAAAAGCAGTTTGCGAAAAAATTTTTGAAAATTCGCTAGCCTCCCCTGGGTCTAGGGACCCCTGTTTACTTTTATTTTTTTTTTGTCATATGCATTTGACTTTTCATAAAAATGCATCGACAGATTTTGGAGTTTGTGAAAATATTTTCATTACTAACTGAGATACAACGAATTGAAATATTGTAATTTGTTAAATTGTAAATTACAAAATTTCAGTTCATTGTATTTCAGTTAGTAATGAAAATATTTTCACAAACTCTAAAATCTGTCGATGCATTTTTATGAAAAGTCAAATGCATATGACAAAAAAAAATAAAAGTAAACAGGGGTCCCTAGACCCAGGGGAGGCTAGCAAATTTTCAAAAATTTTTTCGCAAACTGCTTTTTCAAAATTTTTTAGGGGTCATTAGAGAAGTGCTTCTCTAGATGTTATTTCCCAAATTTCGTATGGGTCCCATGCGCCACAGACGAGAAAAAAAATATTGAAATTTCACCAGCCGCCGCTGAATCACTGTAAGGGAAGTGAAGCCTGACTAAAGAAACAGTGTGAAATTTATTGTTTCTGTTTTCATATTTCCTAATATTAAAGGAGAGTGCTTACACAGGAAGAAAATAATATTCCACTACTATTGGAGGAAGGTAAATTTCTGGAATATGACTTATACTGAACTAACAACTATTTTGACCAAGGAAGGCGTACGATAGGTACACTTATTGCAGAGCAACGAATAAATTTATCGTTTCGTTAGTTTTCTATGCATTTACTGGCTAAAAAATTCAGTACATTAAAATTTTGTTAATAACTAGTGACTAGTAGGTGTTTCCGCAAACAATTGCAACCAAGTATGAGATAAAAAAACGAGGAAATGTTTCTACTGCCGTTTTTAAATCGTATAGTAATTAAAAAATTTATCATGTGGAGTCAAATAACTAAAGATATGTCAAGATGAATATATATTTTTCTTGAACAGTATTACTACAGTGTAAGCCATAAAGTTTGCTTCGAATACCGGATTTTCATTTGTGTGTGCTTTGGTTGTTCGATTCGAAAAATTAAAATGTTCACCGTTTCTACGCATAACTTCTGAACTATATATTTCTAAATATTATTTTGCTACTAGAAATTAACTGAAAATAATAATTTCAATTTAAGAAATGTATTAACAGTTCACTTTGAGAATCTTTAGACCCCACTTCCTTGACCAAATAAATATTTTGGAAACAAATGCTGCATTTCTTGATGTAAAGTTATTTTCGGGTGTTAAATGGATAGAAAAAATGACAAATATTTAGATTTGCTTCATGAAACTGATCTTTGCCTTCAATTTGCAGGACAATTTCTCACGCAAAATGGGCAATAAGTTTGTTAATA
The DNA here is from genome assembly GCA_936432065.2 of Rutpela maculata. NCBI lineage: Eukaryota > Metazoa > Arthropoda > Insecta > Coleoptera > Cerambycidae > Rutpela > Rutpela maculata. The sequence goes on from OW386288.2 coordinate 166,021,198, forward strand.
AGTGTTTTTCAATATGTTCTGTGGCTTGGAGACTACTTCAAAATGAGATATCTTAGTTTTATTACTCAATAGTCAAAGTTTTATTACTCAACAGTCAAAGATGTTAGCAGACTTTTCAGATTATTGTTAATTGACTGTATTTATTGACTAGCTTATACGCAGTAATGTTTGTGTTAACTAGCAGACAACTCAAAACATGCAATTCGTGAATTAAAAACCATTTGATGTCAGCTAGTTACATATCAGTGATAACAGCAAGATAAGTTTATTTAACAAAATTAAAATAGCTTAGCATGATAGCGTATACAATCCATTCAGAATCTATGTTTAAACGTTTCGTCTTTTGCAGTAATATCACAATCAGTCACAATAATGAAACTATTAATCCAGTAAAAATAGACAAAGAAAAGTCCAAACCTCGTAAAAATTCGCATAGAGCTAGAAATTGGTACGAACCTTAAAAACATGCAAATGCAAAAGTTCCCATCGATTCCACTTGTGCTAAAAATTTTATTCAAAGTCAAAGGTCAAAGAAATCGGCTTTTCGCCAATATCTCTTAAACGGCAAAAACCGTACAAAGTTTGTAGATTATGCGATTTTCTACAATATTTTGCATAATATGCACTCTTTTCCACACCACCTTCGAGGTAGAGTGCTTGACACATTTTTTTACGTGGTTTCCCCTTAAGGCATAATCCGCGATTTGTTCTCTTCAAACAAGGACAGATTTCTATTGATTAAGAAAAATGGTACGCCGGATAATTATCAGACCGAAACTGACTATTATTGATTTTTTAAAAAATTTGTTAAATAATCTTCAAATTCTACTTCAACAGTTATATGTTCTTCTTCTCTTTCTTCTTCTTCCTTTTGTTCCTGGATTTATTAGGCCGCCCTTTCTACTCGCTAATACACAAACATGTTATTTCCTAGGTTTTCGCAGGTGTTAAATACAATGTTGTTGTACTTCCGGGTGTTTTTCCGCGTAGTTGATAGTCTCCTGCAGGAGCCACGGTTATCTAAATGACGTTTTGGCAGAATCCCATCTGCCATCTTCAGGTTCTCGCTGAAAGCTGTCTACTGCTACTTCTCGGTGCTCTGTTCGAGCAACGAAAAGCAGCAGTAGACAGTTGGAAAAAATGGAAAAAATCTTTTTGATGAGAGGAGGTGGAAAACGAGACAAAATTTTGATGAGCGAGGGGGGGGGGCGGAAAAAACTTTGATGGACAAAACGGAATTTTTTTTATGAAATCTTTGCCTGTCCAGTCCGGGCCTGTTATTGTATGAAAAGGAAGTGTGCTAGCAGCACTAGTGATATCGACTAGGAGGGGGATTTAGAGAAAATAAATCTGCCCCTAGAGTTTTGAAGGTATATAATATAAATACCGAGCAAGAGCGGAAACGGTGGGAGAATTTCATCGTTTAATTCCAAAACTAAACCCACGATAATTTCATATATATTTTCAATGAGCAATTCGTTGTCCATTACACTGTATTCGCACGCACTGTTTATAAAACTAGGAACACATATAATAAAAAATAAGAAAAATCTGATAAAAGTGATCTAAACAAAATATTAAATCATGAGAAATATGTGTTACAAAAATTAGCACCCAGTATAATAAAACATCTTGGAAAAGTAGGTACACATATAATAAAAAAAACGTATTTTTACCTATTAATTCATTTTGCCAATCGCGTCCACAGTCGGTCTCTATAAAATGATCCGAACAAATCCTACTTAGATTTTTTTGTACAATAGATGTTATTACAGTCATATACTGCACACCTTGTTCCCAGCATTTATCTTCATCACAATATGTAAATCTAATACAATAATTATTAAGCTTCTTTTACCTTCTATAATATATTCAAAATTAACATAGAACACTAATAATAATAATTGTCTTTTAAATCCTATATAAAGGTCCAAAATAGTGCAGGCAATAGTATGTCCCTGTTTCTGCACAAAATTTCCCTAATCAAGAATATTTTTATAACTTAAAGAAACGTATAAAACACACAAGAAGATGTACATATGAGATTTACCAAGAAAAACCAGTAAATAAGTTGGCAAAACTTACTAATCACACCACCAAACACAGTGAGACAATGACGTCAGAAGCGTAAACAACAGATTTAGGTCTTGCCGTGACGTCACAGCTTTGCCTGCAAGTGGCGAACGTTGCAGCATAGGGAACTGGCTGTCCTCCCTCTGTTTACGGTTCTTGGTGTGTTTCTATCTTGCCATATTTTGTCAATTGGCAAGTCATCTGTATTCGTCTCCGAATCTAATATTGACAATTGTTAGAGTATTATCCACAAGAGCTCCAACATATACCATTCTCTTTATTACCTCACAGTCGCCTAACTTATCCGGGTCTACAATCATTATTTTCGTTTTGCTGTAGTTTCAATTTCAACCATAATCAGAGTTTATTGTCTGAAGCTTGTTTAGCAGGTGTATGAGCTGATTCTCGCTTGCTGCGCCTAAGGTGGTATCATCTGGAAACCTCAAGTTACTCCATCCTGCCTGTACTGGAACACACGTCACATTACGTGTTCACTGTAGATGATTTCTTGACAGAGCACAGCCCTGTCTGACACCTTTGTCAACTTATTATCAATTTATTATCAAAACTTAAATACTTCGAACTAAAACGCTCGGGATATAATCAGATAAACATTGTCAATTTACACTCTTTACATTACAAGGCGTTCTCGAAAAAAATTTACCGACAAAATTTAAAAGTACTTGGTGATATTACATTCAAAAAATCAGGCATTTCATTATACATATGCGACGTAGATGAATACTTAAAATTTTAATTTGAAAACTAACATACAGCGGTACCTATACTAGTCAACTATGGATTATTTTATTTAACTAGGCCAGAATATTGGCATACCAAAGGTAAATAGTGTACAAATCGACATTTGACGTCCGAAAAAACTTATTGATACAAAAGAGCAAACTTTGTATACAATTTTTATTTTGGTATATTAAAAGCGGAGTCTAGTCTGTTGACTCCCGAGATCAATACTGCACAAACCTGGGACAAACCTCCACAACACAATAATTTGAAAATTTTTATAATGGCAGACATACCACTCTCCCCTTAAATTATACTCCTGAGTAAATGAGATAAAAACTTACACCATAAACATATTTTAAAAGAAGCTCATTTTGTATAGAAAATGACATGATTTTATTACATACCCTTCTATTGTTCTAAACTAAACACACTTTTATCATTTCAAACCTTAATTAATTATTTTCTGAATGAAATTACTTTTTCGACAAATATTTACCTTATAGCTTACGTTAAAGCCATCTGAGAACTCGAGATAAAAATTTGATGGATGAGTGTCAACCCTACAATTAACTGGCGATGAAATGTATAAAATCCAGCATCACAAGACATAGCTTAGTGCCAGATGTTGCCGAATAGTATTTTTTACTACTAAATTGGTGATTCTTTACCTATAATACATATTATGCAGCTGTATGTCATTTGTGTTTACACTTGTAACGATTGATTGTAACGTTGGTGCAGTGATAATTGTCTTATAAGTACGTATTTAAGACATTGAAAGCTACGTTCAATTTGTTTCTGTATGAGCTATATTTCAACATGTACATGTAATTTTTTCCTGAAGGATCTTCTCTCTGATTAAATGGTACAAAAGAGTTACATTAAACGAATGTGTTTATTTAAAAATGAGTAAATTTTAATAAAACCAATTAGTCAAACACACCAATAATAAGCTATTATTGAAAGAAATTGCGAATTCGAAGAGATAAACTACTCGCATATGTCTGATCCTCTTAGTTATATGATGAAGCGACCCCGAATTAGAGTTTACTCGACTGTATAATTAAAGGTCGTCGATAGTTGACTAGCAATTAAGGCTGCAAGAAATTTTATTTAAAAAAAAATATGATTTAACCTTTTATATGCGACTAACAAATAATATGAACATTAAATGGGTGATTTTTGATATACAGGGTGTAATCAATTTCATGTCATTAAAAAAACTGGTAATGGGGACCGACTAGACAAACAAGAAACCTTTATGACTTTTCCCCCTAGGGGCAGTTTGAAAAAACTGACCTGGCTCAACAATTTGAATATTAGGGTAGGAAACATTTGAAACCACTGCCTTTCTGGGTCAATGACGTGTAGTAGTTCCCAATTATACAACTTTTAAATTGTCATAAAAAAGTGCAAAGATTACCGACCGACTCGTTCCGCCGGTCGGCGCGGCGCCGGCGCTGCGCGGCGCGGCGATTCAAAGCAAAGGAAGGCGGCATTTTTTATGAGTGCCTCAAATAAAAATGTAAATAATTCGTTATCTCTTTTTGCAGAACTGCAAAAGCAAATGGTGGGCGTAGAAGTTAAATACAGCATTTCTTAACATGTGTTAATTTAGAACAAAATATTGGAGCTTTTATTGTTGTTTATAATTTATCAGATTTAAATGTGGTTTATTAACATTTGTAACCTAAATGAGTGTTCTGGGTTAAAAGCTTAAAAAATGAATAATTATTGCATGACATTGGGAAATAAAGAGTTAGACGTATGAGATACACGACAACAGAAAACAATTATGTGTATTTTAAGTTAGGAAAAAATCTGATTTATTTAACGAATTGCCGATCAGGTATCGAAAACTAAAATATTTGGTAAATTTAGAACTTACCAATAACATTGTTGATTTACATAATTGTTCGAAATGGCTTCCGTCTGCATCAATACACTTTTCGGCATATACGCACCCCGTTCAACACATTTGGTAAATTAGGATCATTTTTTATGGTTTCTATGCACATTAAAATACCACACTTAACTATTATTAACTAACGTTGTCAATAAAGAAAATAAAAATAAAAACTTGGTCCAAAATCCACAACAAACACGAAAAGAACGAACAAGTAGAGTCTGTACGTAATCAAGAACTTAACAAGCTGAGCGGTAAGTCAATAAAATAAATCTTAACTGTAAATAGTGGTCCAAAATTCAAAAGACAAAGTAACATACAAAACAAGGAACGGCTTCCACGTGTGTACTTAACGAAATGTTCACAGAAACTAAAATACCGCACCACTAAAGACCTTACCTTACCTAATTTTAAAAAGCCATAAAAAAAAGTGTGACTATCAACTCGTGTCCTCGTCGACGCGCGGCCTCTAACAAAGGAACGCGGCAGAGCCGTATTAGCGTATTTGATGGTTAGAGGCGCCGACATACACGAACATAAAAGCCTATCCCAACATTCCAGCAGTTCTCAAACAATTTTATTGAAAATTTTCGAAATTTTTGTTTATTTTTTTTTCTAAAACTATGGGTTTTGACCCCATGTTATATAAGGTTTTTTTGTTCGTTTAATCGTTCCCCGCCACCAGTTTTTTTTTAATGACATGAAACTGATTACACCTTGTATAATGCCGTCAATTAATCCCACAGGGAATGATGATGAGGGAATTCTGGTCATTATACCCCCTTGTGTAACGATCAAAAAATTATGCATGAATCAGTCTATCTGTGCACATAAAAAATGCCATAGAGACCGGTAACTATGAAAAAAATTAAACAGATGCCGTAAACAGTCAAAGTAAAAACGGGTTTTGGGGAATTGTGTTTGATTGTGTTAATTTTGTGACTGAAAGAATGGAAAGTGATTCAAAAGATACTATCCCCTGTACTCCACCAAAGCAGAGCAAAGAGCAGAAGCAACAGCATATAATTTACTACCACAGAAATCAAAAAGTTTTTATGATAAAGCGTACCAAAGTGTCAAGGACTGACGCATTCAGAAAAAATGAACTAGCTTTCTGAAAATGTATTATTAGACTATTTTGCTGAGTTAGCTGACAGATACAAATCTTCTTCATTATGATCATTTTATTCCATGCTAAAAGCGGTTTTGAAAATAAAACACGACATAGATTTGGAAAAGTATGAAAAACTTTTTTCTGGAAAGAAAATCTGCAAGATATGAAGCGAAAAAGGCCAAAACTTTGACACCAGAAGAAATTAATAAATTTATAAAAGAAGATAGATACAGTTTATCTTTTACATAAGATAGGATTGCCAGATACTAAATGTCTCAAAACTAACATATTACTTCATAAGGTCGTATTAATCGTCGAAATTATAGGTGCATGTCGCTCTAATGAGCTCTACGAATAATCCGGTTAAGTTAGCACCAAAAATAAATTCCCAAGACGCTGAAAATTTACATGAACGTTAGAGATACCATTATAATGAAGTTGTAAAAAGTCCCCATTGATCCCGTGTGTGCAAAAAATTTTATGCGAGGTCAAAGTTCGCAAAAATGGGTTTTTTGGATTTTTTAACGAAACGGTTAGTTTTATGATAAAAATAGCTTAGACAAAAATTGTAGATCTTTCAATTCTCTACAAAAATGATACTTATACTTTTTTTTCTAAAATTCACCTTTTTTGAGAAAAACTTGTTAAAACGTCTAACCGTGAAAAATCCTCCTGTAAATCGTTGGTAAACAGTAGGATCCATAAACTCATTTAATTTTAGCATGTCTTGCAGATATAAGTGCGCAGACTTAGCGTAAGGGAAATGTCCTGATGCGTGGAAATAAGGAAGCATTTCTTTAACAGTGTTCAAGTGAGCTTGTCAATCTCCCATACGTTCGGCTCTTATAAACTCTTTTGCAATTGACACCATGTGAAAATATTGTATCCATAGTTTAGCCGTAGGTTCCCGTTCTTCATATTCTCTCAGCTTTTGGTTAAACTGATGAAGCAATTCTTCACATGTTTCATCGTCATTTTTAATATCATTATAAGAAATAGTGTCATTTAATACGTTTTCAATAGTGATGATAAGATCTACATCTATGTTGTCATCAAGAACAAGTTCTTTAGATATTATGATTGCTAAAGTAAGTTGAAGTAATGTATGAGCTCGGACAGCTCTCGCGTAAGCATGGCCATTGAGCATTTTTTCTAATGAGTTTGGAGCATAAATCAAAGAAAGTACTTCCTTCATGCCGCTTCCTTGCATGATGTAACCAATTGCTCCAAATAACGACATGAGCATATGAAATCCTCCTAACCTGATTATTATCTTCGATAATTCGGACCCTTCAGGTGCAGCTGATACAATTTCTCTAGCTTTTGCATACAGAGGTTGATCAAAAGTAACAACGCATACATCGTGATGGTAACGTTTTGCATTCTCCAAGGCACAAAGTAAAGTCGTGTATATAGTACTGTAGTTGCTAGCAGGCTGATGAATAAAAGGTAAAAACGAAATTTTAGATTTTGAAAAATTTATACCATTTTTCGTTAAGTGTTCAATGTAACCATTCCAACCAGGTAACGATAAATTTTTCCATTTGCCATAGAACTACGCCACGTCGACTTTTTTGAGGAAAGATACTGTTGTTTCATTTTCATAATCAAAATCAACAACTTTGATTTTACTGTAACCTACTACTCCATTATTTTGATAAACCTGTATTGGAACATGAGCTTTTGCGGCGAAATGAAGTCTGACTTATACAGGCAGATAGTAGATGTACGCTTTTTTTGCACAGAATAGTACATAGGCAGCGTAGTCATGCATACTATGGAGAATATAACTTTAGAATGGCTTTTTCTCAAAAAAGGTGAATTTTAGAAAAAAAAGTGTAAGGACCATTTTTGTAGAGAATTGAAAGATCTACAATTTTTGTCTAAGCTATTTTCATCATAAAACTAACCGTTTCGCTAAAAAATTTTTGGCACACACGGTATCAATGGGGACGTGAAAGATCTAAGTACAACATTATTAATAACTGTACCTAAATCGAAAACCAAAGTGGTAAGAAATTTTGTCATTACTGGTCAATTTTATGGGATTGCAAAAAAGTACAAGAATCTTCAGCCGTCGCGCGTGACAATAAGCTCATTTTTTTTACATTACCAAAGAGGTAAATTCAACGAATTGGAGAAAACAAGTTTACTGTACTTGGAAAACAAATAGCAACTTATTTGAATTTGCCAAATCCTGAACTTTACACTGGTCATTGTTTTCGGAGATCTTCGGCTACACTATACGTGGATGGAGGTGGCGATATTACGGTGTTAATAATAATAATTCATTTTCCATAATGACAACATTACAATTGCATAGGAATAGTCAAAGAAAAAAAATCGAAAAATCGAAAGGAAATTGCTGGGGTTGAAACGTCACGAAGGCTGGAAGTCCTTACTCGTAGCCGAAGGATACATCGACCAATCTGTTAAAAATAAAATGATAACAGCCGAAACTATTTCAAAGCAAGTGAACAATGCTACGGTTTCTACTTCTGCAGCGGCTAGAGTGGTTAATGCTGATAGTATTACTACCGTTGAAAATAGTGCTAATCCTACTATAACACAAAATATGCCCTCACTAGTTCAGTTTATTAACTGTATTAACATTAACTTACATTTTGATGAAATGAAATAAATAATTTAAAAACATTTTTTTATGAGTTTATGTAATATGTATGTATCATTATATTTTGTATACAGGTTAGTCGTATATAAAGTATAGTATACAACTTACTATAATGGCTATTATTACCTCGGATGGTAATACTCGCTCGCTGCACTTGCTAAAGTTGTAATCTCCATCCTCAATAATAATAGCCTCCATTATAGCATCGTTGTATAATATACTATCATTTGTCTGTTTCCCCAATAATAGTAGAATAATGTATATTACACTGTCTTATTATATTTAAAAAACACGTGTGGTAGATTCTGAATGGAATGAATATCTACTCAATTAGTAAGTGTTGTGCCTATGTCTCTAAAACTGAAAATCGCAGTGCCAGTGCCCAAAAACTCGATTGAAGTAAAAATGCAATGGCATGTCAAAAAGTGCAAAAATTTTTAAATATTTACTCCTGTGCCGACTTGATCCATTAGTTGCATTGCCTTATTTGTGAAAGCAGAAGACGAAGAGATTAAAGAAGGTGGTGATGAGAAATTTGTTATTTTTCAGTGCATATTTTTAAACTTACCTGTTTTAAATGATTCTTCAGAATGGTTCCTTCTGGTTCTGGCAGGGGCGGTATTTCGTAGGGAGATATTAACTTATTTGAGTCCAAATCAACCAGCCAAACATCATCAGGTAATCTACAAGGGAGGAAAATATAAATTCCCTTGGGTTATGCAGTTTACCGATTTATAGTTCGAGGGCCCACGACAAAATTATGCCCTGTCCTCATAGACCATCACGATGAAAAAATTATTTGTGAAATGTAACCACATAAAAAAATAAGAAATCGCTGGTTTCCTTAAGCAATTCCTTCCGGAAGGATATTTAATTGGTCGACTAATTATGGGATTAAATTGGGTATTTTACTGTCCTTATACAGTGTGTCTCATAAGTAATGGTACATAGAGCAATTCCTTACATGATATTATAATTTAACCAAACTTACCTTAGTCCAAAAGTTGATACTAACAGAGATACAGGGTGTCAAAATTAAATTTTTTGTTTTGGTTTTTTTTTTAAATAATTTCTTTAAAAATTGAAATATTTTAACAAAATTTGATGATTGGGGATTTTTTGAGGCGAGAGATTCAAATCTATTCACACTTTTGCTGTTAGCTGTTGAGGGCGCCACCTACGGTAGTTTGCGTGTCGTTTGTAGGTCACATATTTTTGGCGATTTTTTAAAATTATTTTAAAATAAAAATTCTAAACCGTTTTCGAGATATTTGGTTTTAAAGTATTCAATGCAACCTATTTATAAAATATCATATTATTGTTTGATTTACAGAATAATTGACAGCGAAGCGAACAGTATAAAATTAAATTCTCTCTTTTCAGATTCTTTAAATTTATTACACTCCAACACTAGCAAAAAAGTACGGAGAACAATGACTTTCAAATAAATAAACTTAAAATTTGAAAAACAGTTTTAATTTAAATACAAATTAAATTTAAAAAACAAATAAATAATAATAATTAATAAAAAAAAAGAGATCTGGGTTCAGTAACCAATGACTTCCATTTACTTTAATATATCTGACGATGCGTTTATTAAACGACCGCCTTATTTTAAATAATGAGTGTTCGTTTTGAAACGATTCGATTGCATTTCTAATTCTCTGCAATAATTCTTCTCAGTTATTTAGTGCATCTTGATCCAGAAGAGGTTTCATGTACCCCCATACGCAACAATCCAACGGACTAAAATCGGGATTCCGCGCAGGCCAAGGCATATTGCTCCCCCCACGACCTATCCAGCGACCAGGAAAATTTGTATTTAGGTAGTTTCTGGTCGGTATAAAAAAGTGCGGTGAAGCTCCATATTGCATAAAAAGCATATTTTGTCTCAAATATAGTGGTACATCATCGAAGAACTCGCCTAGCTGGGTTTGTAGAAAATTTGAGTATAATGCACCGTTTAAATCGGGGGTAACTCATACGGTCCAAAAAAATAATTATCTAAAATTCCACACCAAATGTTTATTTTAAATTCATGTTGAAAGTGGCGTTCGGCTAGTAGCGGATTTTCTGTCCCACGTATGTTTGTTTCTAAAGTTAAATACACCTATACGTGTAAAGGTGCATAAACATCACTTTGCTTAAAAACATTGCATCTCTGTTTTGATGGAGACGACAGAAACGAACAAACTGTAACCTGGCTGGAAGATCAACCTCCAGCAGATTTTGAACAAGCGTAAAATGGTACAGATAATGGCTTTTCAGATTTCGGATCGGATTTTTTTTTTTAATCTTTGTTTTTTAATTGCCTATCAATCTGTCAAGCCAGATTTTCGATTTTTGTCTCTAATTTTTCAAATAAAAATGAATGAAAATTCAAACGTTGAAAAAGCAATGACAAAAATCGAAAATCTGGCTGGACTGATTTGAAAAAAGTCACTTTGTTGCCACTGTGCGCCGGCAGGAAGTATCTAGGGAGACCAGGAATGTTGTATTTTTTATATGATTCTATTTCACATGTAATTTTTTATCATGATGTTGATAAGGATACAATTTTTTTATGGGCTTTCCACCTAACTAATATTGACATTGGAGCAAAATAATTATTTTTTTATACTTACTTAAAATTCTTCTTGTACATTAAGAAACTAGCAGGAAGACCGATAACGAATGGCGTTGGGGCAAGAAGAAGCTAAAAACATTTTATAATATAGCAAGAATCCATTAACCTTAACCTAATTTTTTTAATTGTTAATAGCTTTTTAGGAAATATTTTGTTCAATTTTCTTTAATCAGAACATAATGCTCAGAATTTATTTGACGTAGGAAGATTGTTTAAAAATAATCACAAAATAATAGTCATAAAAACCTGAAATTATCAGAATTCGAAAAAGCGTCAATAAAAATAGTTGATGAACATCTCTTGGATCAAATAATATATTTTGTACAAGGAAAGTAAGCTTTTCTGCATTCATTTTGTATACATGTTGATGAGTGTTAAGCTTTGATGAATGGGTACGGTAAAAATTAAATTGAATATTAAAAAAAAAAAATACTTTAAAAAGGGACAAAAAAATTCAGCAAAAATTCGCTGCCTGTAGACATACTTCAGTAGATAACTATGTACATAATCTACACAGCTACAAATACGTAATATCGAAAGAAAATAATATTTTTGAATACAAATACTATCTTTAAAAGCTCTGTTTGATAAAAAAATTAGAAAAGTACATAAATAGGTACATACATACAAAATGTTCATGAATTTTTATATTTTGGGAACACTTTTACACCCAAGGGTAGGTGGTTTCGTCCTCCCCTGGGGTAGATACCAATATATGGTATGCATAACTGAAGCTTCCAGAAATAATATTATCTAAGTTATTTAAATACTTCCAACTTATAAGAAAAGTACCTGTATTTAAAACAAATTTGTTTTGTTAATTTTTTCCTGGTTCCATTCGCCCCCACTCAACAAAATCCCAGATACGTTAGTGCTTACACCCAAAAGTAATAAATGTTTTCACATATCAAGAATTTCACTAAGAATTACAAAATTGGCTCTTGTGTAATACCTTTTGAATGCCATATTTGGTTTCAAGAAATTTAAAATGACGAATTTAATATGACGCCTAGAATGATAATAGCACAGTTACGAGAAATTGTCCTTTAGAAAAATTGTAATATAATAAATTCTGTTTTAAGTTTTTTAAGTTATAACAACTTTAGCTTGAGAAAACAGGTATCTTATAACGTGTTTCGTCGAATAACTGGAAAAGTATTACATTTAGCGAAAAAATTCTAAAAACCAAAATAAGCGTTTCCAAACCGTGGACAAATTTGATTTTTTTTAAACTTTTTCGTTTCGTTTGGGACATGGATATAAAATATTTGATCTTGTAAATATTCAGATGCCATTTTTAAACTTCCAAAACTGGAAAACTATCAATTTTACAGAAATGAAAAGAATATCAGATTTGTATATAGTTTTTAGGCATTCTTTTTGTCTCTAGCATTTTTTCCTGCTACATGTGATACTTTTCCAGATATTCAACTATAACCTTTTTGAAATACCTGAGTCTTAAGCTAAAATTGAAAATTTCAAGTCGTCGTAATTTAAAAACTATCTGTTTATGGGAAAAATTATGTACAAAAATTTTGTCTTAAAATCTCATTGCCTTTTAGATCCAATGTTTTTTTTTTAACGTCACCCCACGAAAAATGGTGGAATTCACCTCCTATAAAACCACAAGCCCCCGCATAATATAGAAACGTCCCATTAATGCATTTACTGTTAAACTGTAAATGTAAAAAAAAACGAAATTTATTCCACGTCAATCTCCTAAATTAAAATCTTTAGTTACTGAACCCTTATCATTTTAGGCGCCACATTGAAACCGTCGTATTAAATTTCTTAAAGCCAAACAATGGTATTCAAAAGCTTTTGTAATTGATGTTAATTTTTATTCTTTTTGTGATTGTTTTGATCCTAGCCGCCCTAAATGAATTTTCAATATAGTCACATTGCTTTCGGAACTTCTATTCTTAATGAAAATGTTGAACCCCGAAACGCCTCTTATTTTTGCGTGTAAGAGTGTTTCGGTTGATATGGAATGCCCAGTTTACATTTTACCCATTCAGAAGTCTCTCACCTGTTCTGCACAGCTCATGCACGTCGGCAATAAAGGAATCACAGGAAACATATATTCTAGGGGGTAAATCATCGTTACAAAAGCCATCACAGACATGGACAACGCATTGTAGTCTCTCGATTGAAAAACTACTTTATTTTCAAGTAATATTATAGTTAATACTTTCAGGCAAGTTTCCACTCCTGAAAAAAAAGGATACTAAAATACTCTTTAACCTAATTTATAGACGAATATTATAAAACGTTTTAATTTCAAGACTATAGGAATATCTCTTGCTCTCTCAACTAGAGAGGAGTAAGTTGAATTACGTAGTTAAAAGTATATTATTTTATTTTACCCTCTTTGCCCCAGCTACCCCACCTATAAAATTCTAAATCAAATCCTTTACCTTGTGGTACATCATTTTGAATAATATAAAGAGTTTTTAGCACAAAAAACAAATGTAAGAGATAAGTGTTTAACACTGATAAATTAGTATTATTGCCACTTTGGATGCTTTCCGAAACTACTAAAGATTTGTGCAAAATATATTCACTTATTTGCTAGGCAGTGATATAAGCCATTTTAAAACCCTTACCGCACTGTTTAGAATATATCATGGGTAATATACCTAATCGTAGTCAAAAGTAAATTCAAACTTTTTGCGTCATACTTAAAATGAAAATATAAATGCTTACCTAATAATTCTAAAGGCAAATGAAGTGGAAAATCGACAAGACTAAATCTGGTGTGACTAGGTAAGGCAAAAACTAATGGATCGTATACGCTCGGGGACAGGACTTCAACTTCGACCCTAAAAATGTAGTAAGTATTAATTCAGTTAAAAGGTAGATGGTTCATAACTTTTAATATAAAATAACGTAAAATATTAAAAGCTATAATATACTATCACAATTACTTTGTTTTCCCCGGAATGGGAACGGGAGATGAGAGCAGCTTTAAAATCCACGTTTCAATTTCTTTGACGTCATGTAGTACGATAGATGAGGTAGTATCACTCGCGTGACCAGTCAGAACGCTCCAGACATTGTCCCTAAAAAAATATTTATCAGTAGATCAAGTCCAAAATTTAACTCTGTTCTAAATAGCTATAGTTTAAATTTTCACTTTCAAATTTATATAATGCTGAAGAAGTAGGGAATTTAGTAGAAAAGAACACATACCTAGACAGCTGCTTTGAACCTCCGACTCTTCTAGGATTAGATGACTCATTACAAGCATCTATTAGCTTCTTAAGGATGAAGAGGCATTCTCGAAACATGGTGAAGAACGGATGATGTGAAAGTATACACAGTGAAGTGAGCGAAAGGTTTCTTATCCTCTGAAAATGTAATAAAATGTGAAAACATTGAAAAAGAACTTTATGTTATCTTAACTGAAATGTTTCTTGCATGGTTCAATGTATTTCAGGACTTTTCAGCAAAGAATCCAAATAAAGTATTTAAAGTTGCCATACCCACAGAAACCTTGCAGTAAGAGAGTCCACAACAAATATTTCATAGTATTAGAGACTCTGATTTTATTATGAGTTTATCTGTAGAAGATGCTGTGAAGTGCATGATAAGTGTATCCCTCGGGGTTGAGGGCCGTAGCTATTGTACAGTTGAACAATGAATTAAGAGAAAATTCATGTCACTCGATATTTTGGTAACATTATGGGTGAATCTAAGAAAACTCCAAGCATTCATAAATGCAGAGTGAATTGGTTAATTACGTTATTTTTTGCAAAATTATGAGTTTTCCATACAAATAAGTCCAGGTGTGAAAAATACCGAAGGAAGGAATCCGGAATGTTATCAGTGGGTGATATTTATTAAGTACGGCCCTGTGAATGTGAATATCAAGGTGACAGAAATTTGACACCCTACAGGAGGGAGTTAAAGGCAGCAAAATTGCTAATTTTGGCAAATGTGGTCTGGGTAAATTAAGTGCCTTGAATGAATTTATCCATAAAATTTTACTTGAAATTGCTCGCAAAAGATGAAAAATAATTAAGACTGTTTTCAGACATCCTCCATAGGTGATAATTTGCAAGTATAAATAGAAAAAAGAGATCTGGCATCTTTTTATAAGAACCAGTGTTTAACTAATATATTAATAATAATAATAGTAATAATTTGCCTTTATTGAGTCTTATAAATATTACAATACAATAATTTTTTATAATATTGTCTTTGTAGTACAGTAACTAGAGGTTTTAACTTCGGAATAATGTCATATTGAACGGATTTCGTTCATTTTTGGCAGTCTAATAGTAAATGCTTCACAGAAGAGTTTCTATATTGTGCGGAGGCTTGCTAATTTATAGGGGATGGATGCCACCTCCTCTCAGGGGGTGGCACTTAAAAAATATATATATTTATTGGAGCTGAAATAGAATCAAATTTTAAGAAGAAAAGGTTCTATGCAATTTTTCACATAAATTGATAGTTTTTAAGTTATAACGACTTAAAAATTGCGATTTTAGCTTAAAAAAAAGGTATTTCCAAACGGCTTTCGTCAAGTATCTCGAAAAGTATTACTTTATCGAAAAAATGTTACAGACCAATTACAGAAAGTACAAACTGGGAATTAATTATATTGTTTGTTCATTGATGTAGGATTAATAATTTCGGAGATATTCAAGTTTATATTTGGTATCCTAAGGGTTTCGAAAGTACCTTTAAAGTTTAAAATGCGTTTTATTCTAAAGCAAGTGCTTGAAATGAGCAAAAAAGCATATAGGTAATGCTAAATCTTAACGGAAAACTGTATTTGAGATATTTGTTTTAAATTAATGGCTAATAAGAGTAACAAAATGGCGACCTTTTTATATAAAAAAATATAAATACGCACATTTTTCCGTCATAACTTCTTTATTTCTTATACTACAGGAACGAGTAAAAATAATTTGAAAGCGCAATTAATTGTTTTTAATTTCATTTCTTAGCATGCGTGACGTAGGTGTCACCATTTTTGAGATATTTAACATTTAAACTGAATTTTTCGTCTTATAAACGTTCGAACACCATTTGTAAACTTTCATATCTCCGAAACTATTAAATCTATGCAAATAAATAAACAAGCGAAATTTATTATCAGTTTATGAGCTTTATTTTTGGTCTCTGCCCATTTTTCAATAAAACTAATATTTATTGAGATATTTGGAAAAGGAAAAAAATTACGTTTTATCGAAAATACCTTTATAGTTTAAACTGTATTTTTTTCTAAAGCAAGTGCTGTATACAAACCAAAAAATTTGAGCATCTAGTCATGATAGATATTAATAAGAAACAGTGTTTGAAATTCCTTTTTTTATTATTACTGGCTAATTACAGTAACAAAATGGTGACGTTGTTATAAAAAAAATGTGTAGACGCACATTGCTTCGGTCATAACTTCTTTGTTTTTTATGCCACAGAAACAAATAAAAAAATAGTTGAAAGCTTAATTAGTAACCTATTATTCTACCTATTAGCATCCTTGGCACAGTTTCTGAGATATTTAACTCTCACTCTAAATAATTATCTTATGAACACTTGGATGCCAAATGTAAACTTAAATATCTCCTAAATTATTAATCATACATCAGTAAACAAAAAATATAATCAATTCCCAGTTTGTACTTTCTGTAATTGATCTGTAACATTGTTTCGACAAAGTAATACTCTTCGAGATATTTGACGAAAGCCTTTTGGAAATATCTGTTTTTTAAGCTAAAATCGCAATTTTGAAGTCGTTATAACTTAAAAACTATCAATTTATGTGAAAAATTGCATAGAACCTTTTCTTCTTAAAATTTGATTCTACTTGAGCTCCAATAAATTTACACATTTTTTAAGTGCCAACCCCTGAGAGGGGGCACTTAAAAAATGTGTATATTTATTGGAGCTGAAGTAGAATCAAATTTTAAGAAGAAAAGGTTCTATGCAATTTTTCACATAAATTGATAGTTTTTAAGTTATAACGACTTCAAAATTAGCAAGCCTCCGCACAATATAGAAACTTTTCTGTAAAGCATTTACTATTATACTGCCAAAAATAAACGAAATCCGTTCAATGTGACGTTATTCCGAAGTTTTGCATATTTTTTACCTCTAGGTACTGTACTAGAAAGCGATCTATTCAGTTTTCTTAATCATAACGTGGTCAAAAACCGGCCATGCAAACTCCAATGTCCACGCCATATGAATCAGCGGTTACGCCAGGGACCTGGAATTTGGTAACTTTTTGTTATAAAAAAAGTATTGTAACTAGAAAATGACTGGTTTAATCAAAGGTATGTTTTTCGACAAGAGGGCAACAAGCTAAAAATTCACATTTTTACCCCAAAAATGTCGTTTTTTTCTTTGAAAAAAGAGCAACAGTGAAAGTTCAAAATTAACCAATGAACAAATTTTGTTTTAAAACAATCTTGTGATCAGGGAAACCGCTTAGATCATTTTCCATGACCACTAAGATTAAGACAAAGACAACCCATCACTGAAAACATTGGTTCATATAAAAATATTGTCATAATTTTTTTAACATTGAGGCTTGCAAATTATCACTTGGTGGGGGTAGAGAGAGCTTAACATCCCGTTCTAAGTATGTCTCAAAGCAATTCTGATTATTTTTCATCATTTTTGTGAAACTTTACCGATAAACCCAGTTAAAACACTTAATTTATCTAGCTGACGGCCAAAATTAGTAATTTTGCCTTTAACCTCCTCCTGTGGAGTTTTCAAAGAACCAAAATGTTTGCCTCCTTAATATTCATGTTCACAGAACCTACTTAATAAATCCCACTGGAAAAGTTGCAGAGCCCTTTTTTAGCGTGAAAAATGACCACTTTGCAAAAAACTGAATGGTATATTCTGCATTTCTGCCACTGAGTTCCCTATATCATCTATTCTATATTTCTAATCTACATTTCTGCCACTGGGTTCTTGGGGCTTTATTTCATCGAAATCGGCCTGCTCTAAGCCAAGTTTTGTGAAAATCGATTTAGTAGAACCAGAGATACAGTCTCTACAATAACCTATCTGCAAGGCATAAACGTTCATGATTAAACTTCAGTAATATTCTAGAAAATTCGAGAGTATTCTGGAAGATTCCAGAAATTTCAAGAGCATTCTGGAACATTCCAGAAAATTTGTAAGCTTTCTGAAATATTCCAGAATTTCCTGTAATATTCCAGAAAATTCAAGAGCATTCTGGAACATTTCAAACAAATCGAGAGTTCAGAATGTTTTGTAATATTCCAGAGCTGTAGAGCGGAAAGAAATTATACTCTCTAGTTAACAGTATCGATTTATCTGGAAAATTTTTTGATAGGCTTTTAGAGACAGCTGCATAAAATGACACTAGGTTATTGAAAACTAAAAAAAGAAAAAAAATTCTTGACGAAAATCAAAAAAAAAAAATTATAGACTTCATTAGTCTGGTGTCATTCTATCAGCTTTTCTCTAAAAGCCTACCAAAAGTTTTTTTCAGTCGGTTCAGGGATGTGGGAGAAACTGTCGAATTACGAAATCATTTTGCTGAAAGCAGGGCCGGATTATCCATAAGGCTAAATAGGCTATAGCCTAGGGGCGCCGAAGCACGAGGGGGCACTTCGGCAATTCAAAACTAACTAATTTTATCTCCCGACGGATGACATTTACTGTTTACCATTGACCTTTGGAAAATAAAATGTATTGTAGCGTCGTATAATGCATAAAGGCTGGAGAAAAAAATTACCAAAAAATCGAGTTGTGATAATGAGCGTAAAAAATTGTTTGTTTAAGGAAAGACAAGCATAAAAAGCTTTTGTACCCGCCCCGCCGTCTTATCTGGGCAAAAATTAATAAATTTGTATAAGCCTATGTATACCCATTCTATGGAACTATTTTGGTTACATTTTATAATTATATTCGTATTAAGAATTATAAATACCAATATACCTAACTATTCATTTACTTATATTCAGAGATGGCAATGGGTTTTTTCCCTCGTCGGGAATTGTCACAAAAATGAGTTTTTTCCTGGGAGAGTTAAAATGAAAAAAACCCGTTTTTTCCCATTTTTTAATTTACCGCCAATTTTAACCTAACTTTTAGACCAAAAGTTAGGTTAGGTTAAAAATTTTCCCAAACATGATTTTTTTCCTGGGAGGGTTAAAATAAAAAAATATTGTTTTCTTCCCAATTTTTAATTTGCCGCCAGTTTCAACCTAACTTTTAGACTAAAATTTGGGTTAGGTTAGAAATTTTCCCAAAAATGGGTTTTTTCCGTTTTTCTCATTTTTGAATTTGCCGCCAATTTCAAACTAACTTTTAGTCTAAAAGTTAAGTTAGAACTAAATCGAAGAAAAATAGCATTAAAACCCTTATGTTATGAATACAATCAAATATACCTAACATGTTTGGTATCAAAATGATGGTCTTTTAATGACCAATTCATTTTGAGAAAAATAATATTTTTCCCGAGAAAAATCGATTTATTTTTCCGGGTAAAAACCCAAAAAATAAAAACCCGGTTTTTATCCATCTCTGCTTATATTTAATTTTCAGAGATATCAGGATCTGAGAGAGAAGTAAATAATATGAAATAGAAAATAGTCCTGTTCATACGTTTAAAGTAATTATCCATATCTAAAGTTTTTATTGCCGTAATTCTTCCGGGTATAACCTGAGGCCTTCCTTATATCTACGTCGGTACTTTTTTATAAAAAATTATTTATTTGTTATTTGATTATTTTCTTTTGATAAAATTGTCGACTTTGTTACCTCTATATTGTATAGTTCAGAAAAGAGATGTTTACCTAAACCCGCGGATAGTACAAAAAAACACCCGACCTGCGCTGCACTTTATATACTACAGACGATCCAACCAACCAACCAACCAACCGATCTTCTCGATACACTTTAAATATTGCCATGCTAACTCGTAAAAGTGAGTTGGCCTGCTGGACACAATCTTTGTCGGTATACGCTTTGAAGACACTGGAATTCCAGTAGACCAGCTCACTTTTACGAGTTGCATGTCACGGCACTTTTCAAAGTGTACCGAGAAGGTTGGTTGGTTGGGTGGTTGGAACGTCTGTACACCTCTTTATACCTTCCGCGCCGATCTCGATTCGTCCAAAAGCGCGAAAGCAAAATACGCTGCAATTTGGCCGGCATGCGCCAGCTCAACTTTTTGTGCCAGTTAAGGAAATGTATACGTCTCTTATATGTTCCTTTCCAATATATCAACATTTTACAGGATTACTTATAGGAAAATAGGAACGGAAAGTGATATTATATCTTTCTGCTCCTATAGTAATGCCGCTGCCTTTATTGTAGCTGCTGGCCACCAGGGCCTCATTATCCATAAGGCTAACTAGGCTATAGACTAAGGGCGACAATGCGTGAAGTGAGGGGGGTCGCGAGTTCTTTGCGCTCTCTGCTTATTAAAAAATATATATATTTTGTCCTCCCCCGCTAACCAATTTTCCTTTCTGAGAAAAATTTTTTTTTTCATTTCCTTCTCCCTGATCATGGTTGGTTAAATTTTTTTTAGATTTCTATCCCTTCCCGCCCGCTCATCGGTTTTGAAACTGGGACAAACATTTTTTTTCATATATCTCCGCCCCCCGCTCGTCAATTTTGAATCTGGACAAAAAAAATTTTTTTTCAGATTACACCTCCCCGCCCATTAATGTTTTTCCATTATGAATAAGAGGGCGCAAATACATGATTAGCCTAGGGGCGCGCCAATCCTGAATCCGGCCCTGGCTGAAAGTGCTGAAGAAAATTTCAAAATTCCAGGCAAACGTAGTCGCGAGCACAGCTAGTCTTAAATAAATGTATTGTACCTACGTAATCTAATGTACTTGAATAGTATTTGATAATTTCTTCTATTTACTATCATAAAAGCATAACGAATGTTTAGTTAACAATTTCATATGTGGTACCCAACCACTAAAATATAATCTATAACATTTTTTGTTAACATGGTAATCACTCAAATTGAACACATTCTATTGAATGAAAGAATTGGAGACTGGTGTCGAATTTTAAAGAAAATCTTTCCAGCATCTAACCCAACAGGTTTACTTTACACAGGAACTTTCACCTGTTTCCCCCCTTAACAACTCATGCCTACGTCTCAGCCTATCTGGCATATCGTTACTATAAATCATTATAACAAATATCTGGAAATTAATTTTGAAAAGATTTAGCCTGACACATTTACGTTTGGTTGGTTTTCTAACTGAAAAATATGTACAAGTCGCAGAAAGTGGATCGTTAAATGAACTCTAGGAAGATACAACTGCTGCCTGAGAAACGCCGGGTTTTCGCTATAAATTAGGCTGCGATGAAAATTACCTGTCGACGGCGACTTGCCCTCGGCGAAGGAGAGTGGCTGCCTCCACTTTCGGAATCGTTGGCGGGAATCACACCTAGTCGGGGAAGGTTGACAGCGGTCGATTCGGAGTCTCTCCTGCTGGGGCAATCCTTTTCTGAATCGCTGGGTCCGATGTTGCTACTTCTATAATCACTAAAAAATTTAGTTATGAAATTTGTCTATATGTTAAAGTTTTTTAAGATTTAGGAAGAATAATAATGAGTGATCTAGATTTAATAATGCCTCTTCGAATAAATTGACTAATTTTGTTTATTTTTATGAATTTTATTTAAGAAATAATAGTTGAATTAAGAGAACACCTTACTCTATTAATTTCTATTATATTTTTTAATAAACCACTGATCAACAATATATTTAAAAATAAAAATGACCGTTCCAGGTTATTTTGTCTCAGTTTGTATAAGTCAGATTTTCTGTTTTCCAAAGGACTCAGCTATAAGAAAAGAATGGATGTGAAAATGTCACGGAAAGATGAGTTTTCAGTTACTAACAATTAACGAGTTTGCAGTAAATATTTCATAGATTTCAGCCATAAGATTTCGGTAATGAAATAAAGATCGTCTTGTTGGAAACTTGACCCAAATAATTATTAGTTATTAAAGGTATGTTGAATAAGCTTTTTAGTTACAGATACTTCTTACTTCATTGTACTGTTTTTAGTAATACCGTTTCCACTTACAGCAATGACTCAAACTTCCAGACAATAATCCTAGATGGGAATTGCAAAACAGAATAGTGATTTAATCTTTAATGTATTTTTAACAACATTAATAATAACTAAAAAAATTGTTTTTGGTATACAAAAATATTTACAGAGTATTAATTTCAATTTCTTCTTCCTTTATAAATCTCGATAACAATAATCGACTTCCCAAAAAATTTAAAAGTACTGTTACCGCAGTTTTTCCATTATCGGATATATGAATTTCATCCAAGATCTTCTATAACACACTAACAGGACTTTATTTTAGTCATTAGCTTGATTAAATACTATTCATTCAAAGATCTCGGGTAACACACACCTACAAATTTTAACTTTTATTTTGTATCGTTAACCAAAACCATTTATTTGCATTGTTTTGGTCCCAGCTACGTCTAACATAGTGATAAAAAAAATTTGTTGGCTCTAAAAATTGTAATAACTGACCTAACTCACATATTATGGTATAGTTTTAATTAAAAAAAAGCAATTACATCATGCGAAAAAATATTTGCCATTTTGTTATATATTTCAAATACATGTTATATACTATATATTTAATTAGAATATAATATAATATATAATCAGAAAATTAATTATTCTTCTTGCGCTTCTTAGCCTGTCTCTTATAAGTTACTCCTGGAGCATCTCTTATACATATCCAACAGTAGCCTGCCAACATCGCAGAAGTTCATTTGCCCTGATATCTTTTTTCCATATTTTGAATATCCTGGTGGAATCTCTCTCCATGCTCATCACTTGCTGCACCACAGTTTTCTGGGAAGTAATCTAAGTGTGAATGTAGAAAGTGGACTTTTAATGACATATTGCATCCTAATTTCTGGTAGCAAGAAAGAAGATTCCCAACAAGGTCTCTATAGTTTTCTGCTCTTTTGTTACCAGGAAAGTGTGTTGCTACCATTTTAAAGGAATTCAAGCAGCTTTTTCATTACCTTCTAGAATGTTGTCAATTCAGCATCTTTGAAAAGGTTCTTGATTTGAGGACCCACAAAAATTCCCTCTTTAATTTTCGCATTACTAAGTCTGGGAAATTTTTGTTTTAAATAACTGAAAGCACGTCCTTCTTTATCTATAGCTTTTATCAAGTTTTTCATAAGCCTCAGTTTTATGTGGAGTGGTGGCACCTTTTGTGAATCAACTAATGGAATATTAGCAACATTTTTTTCTCCTGGTTCAAAACCCAGTCTTGGCGGCCAATTTTTTCTTTTGTAATGTTATAATCGCGCTTGATTGTCCCACTCACAAAGAAAACAGCAATATTTGGTATACCCTTGCTGCATATCAAGTAAGATAGCTATCACTTTTAAGTCTGCACAAATCTGCCATTTATACTTGTTATATTCTATAGTTTGTAGCAATACATTCATGTGGACAGCATGGGCGATTGGAATTGATGGCAATTTATTTCCATTGTGGAGTAACACAGGTTTTAGACTAAGTTTTGAGGAGTCGATAAAAAGTCTCCAGTCACTAGGATTATGGGGAATGTGTAAAGCACTTGTTAAACCGTCAATGCCCCTGCAGGCAACCAAGTCATTTTCCATTTTGAAAAAAGGTATAAGATCTTTTTCATGACTTCGATACATGGAAACTTTAACATTTTCTTGTAGTAAATTCCATTGTTGTAATCGAGATGCCAAAAGCTCCGCTTTTGCCTTGGACAGATCAAGGTCTCTTATAAGATCACTTAATTCGCGTTGATTAATTTTGTGTGGTTCACCACCGGACACTTCGGCACAGAAATCGGGATCTTGTGATGTTGATGGCTGGACTAAGTCGTCATCTACATTATCATCCAATTCTTCGTCAGAATCAAGGCTGTATTCTTGAGGTGGATTAGGAATAGGTAGTTCATCACTATGGAGAACCGGGCGAATGGCAGATGGTAAATTGGGGTATTGTATTACCATCCTTTTTTTCTTGTTAATATTCTGTCTAATAGGAGGTATCACGCAAAAATAACAATCGGTAACATGATCTGTAGGTTCTCGCCAGATCATGGGCACAGCAAAAGCCATTGAACGTCCTCTTCCACTTAGCCAACTGCAAAGATTGTTCGCACAATTACTGCAACATATATGAGGTGCCCATTTTTTGTCTTCATCTCCAATTGTACAACCAAAATACAACTGGTACGCCTTCTTAATTTTGCGAGTAAAATTACGTTTTTGATGCGCAAAAGTCACTTCACCACAAATATAACAAAAGTTGTTAAGTGTATTTACACAATCTCGTGGCATATTTTCAAAATAGCACTATATACTTTCGAAAATGAACGCTTGTCATGCACAAGGTACAAATACGACTACCTAAGAATGAATATTGGTTTTAGTGACAAATGAAGAGGTAGGTAGTTAGTATGTCTATTTTTCGTAGAATTCTAATTCTACCTGTCATTTGTGATAGGACCGCCCATAAACTAAGGTTTATAAGGAGTCTACACACGATCCAGCGGCAGGGAGCCAGGCCTTGTCGGCATGCTTGAGTCATTCGTAAAAGTGAACTAGTCCGCTGGAATTCCAATTATCTTCAAAGCGTACCGACAATGTCGGGTCCCAGCAGCTGGATCGTTACACTTTATTACCTGTATTGGGAAAACCAGAACCAACTTGAACTTTTGCTTTTTATATTGTTATTTAGCACGACGAAGTTACTAAGAATTTGCTATTTTTACTTCCAATACATATAGGCTGTAGAATAGTGATAATACAGAGAGTATTAACACACAGTTACTAGACTACTAGGAAAAACACAAGCAGACTCACCTAGAAAAAGCTGAATCAGAGCTCTTCTCCATACTCTTCCTCCAAGAGTCCCTCCTCAGCGTCGTGTTTACTCTCCCTTTGGCAATTCCTAAGTTAGCAGACGACTTCTCGATCGGTCGGTAAAAATTAACACAAATTCCGAAACGAGTTTTGCCGGAGTCCTTGTCAGTTAGGGTAAAGACGAAAGAAGAAGCCTCTCGCAACGCCGTTCTTCTCGGCCCAACGGAGGAGCAACCTTCAGGTTGACAGAAATAGACCATGTCTAAGGGCATGGGAAAATCTTTGTGGTCTTGGATAGGGTAACGCCGAAGAAGTTCAGGGGCCTAAAAATGCATTACATATAACTTTTTTCTCCAATAATTATACATATATAATTGTCCAAAAGTTTTACAGCACCCTGTAGTTGATTGTAGTTTTTCTACAAGGCAACTAAAGAAATTACATAAGAAGTGGAGTAAGATAATTAACTGCATCATTTAACACTATTTTATTTACACCAAAATTGTAGTGAAGGGTTACTTAGCAAGAGTTTCTAAATATCACGTTGATGATTTTGTACTATGCGCCCCATTTATGGTATAAATGAATGTACCATGTACCCTTACATATGCTATTTTCAGATCTTTTCTAGAAAGTATTACATAATGAATTGCAATAAGATTTTTATTTCTAAAAAACCCTCAGTCGCTAATATTTTGAGAAAAATCTCAATATTGTTTCCTGCATTGCTTTCGTGAGCATTTGCCCATATAAGTTGTTTCTGAAAGGTAACTTTTGATGTTCAGATTTTTAGTAGCAACAAATTATGAAGCAAAGGGTACATTTTAAATTTTATGCAAAGATATCTATGAAACGTTTAGTTTTACAGAAGAAAATATCTAAAAAATACATAAAATTAAGGAGAACAATAAACTTTGGCTTTACATCGGCAGCGCAAGTTTCGTGCACCACTATTTTTTGGAAATGCCAAAAACGTGTACAATCACGGAAATTTTGTTTATTTGTGCGATAGAAGTATTTTTTATTTGTTTATGACAGATTTAAGAAAACAGGCAGAAACCTTTTTCTTACATGTATCAAATTCACCTACTAGAGTTTTAAATTTTGAATATGTAATTTGTGCTCAGTGGCCCCGAAAACTTCTAATTACTATGATTAACCACTTCTATTTTTTTTCAATCAATTGTAAGTAATTTTTCATTTTCATATTGTCATATTTGCCAAGGAGGAAGTAAAAAGAATCAAATATGTTTGATGGTTTCCTTACTATATTTGTTTACAAGTGTGCAGTAGGCATCTCTCAATGTTATTCAAACGTCAACTAAAATCTACTAATTTATGGTGGTGTGCAGAAAGAATCAAATCAGAAGTAGCTTATTTTTTTTTCTATTTCGACCATAGTAGTTTAGAAAACCTCTGGCACAGTGTCCATACACTATTATATTATTAATTTAATTATGTTTCATCCTGGCATTTCATCAAATAAATACGGTCGCTGTTTAGATTAACAGAAAATATTTGTAACGATGAGTTTCCAAAAAAGCCACCTAGTTCTCGGACTATAATAGCAAAAATTAAAGGGTAAATTTTTAACTACTTTACATTTAAAACAAATCGTAAAAGCTTTCAGGTGAGTGGATAAACTATGGGAGTTCTGTACTGAAATTCCATGTGTCTTCTTATGGAGTTTAATTTCAGTTTTCAAAGTCATTGCAAAAGGGCCAACCAACTTCACACCAGTCGTTCATTCATTATTGTTTAATAGTGATAGCCATTCGCGTCAATGATCTTTACCTTTGAATTACCGTATTTGATGAGTGTTTCATAGTATTTCATGGATTTTCATGAACATACAGGACTGTTAAATACAGTGACAATAAAAGTGCATAGATTTATCTTTACCAAGGTTTATGAAATACTATGAAACACCCTCAAATACGGTAGTTCAAAGGACATGAAAGTGAATTTTCTCTCTCAACCAACTAGTGCAAAATTGGTTGGCTCTTCTGTGACCAAAACCGCCACCACATTTTAGTTTAGAACTTCCACAGCTTATCTACTCAGGTGAACGCATTGACTAAGGAATTGTTCAGAAATAATGCACTTTGCAGATCTAATTCTCTATTATAATCAATTTTATGTACCTGACTCCAGTCACCTCATCTTGTAGTGCTACTTAAAATTTCATGCAGAAAGTTCCTAACTCGTAAAAAGGACTGCAGTGGAAAAGTCTTACTTTGCACAGTTGTTGATAACATTTAGGAGTAATAACGACAATAATAATCCAGTAATTGTATTACTCTTCACTGAAAGCTCCTAAAGTCAAATAAAATGTAACTTGTGTGGACCAATGATCATTTCACTGTACGAACTAAGATTGTAGTGGACGAGTTAGAATAGCAGAAGTTCAGAAACAAATTAAAATGTTTTTGTTGACAAACTTAAAAACTACTTTTTAAACTACAATGTGAATGTACTTTCTTTGTCTAAATATAATGTAATATGTAACAAAATAAATACATAAAATTAATTTGCCAGTAACTTAATCATGCATAAATGCAAGGGTTTGTCAATTTTCGACTGAGAATCGCCGAGTTTGGTTGAAACAGAAACTATGTATCTCTCTTATCAGTGTGTATTCTGTAGTCTGTCTCATAACAGTGGATAGACATACACGGCTAGTTGATCTGCAGTATTTCATGAGTAACGCATACCAAATCGTACTTGCATTCATATAACATAAACTTTCGAACATATTTCGATACCATTTCCTGAAGAAATCGGTCCCCATTATCCTGGAAAATAAACTTACTTGAATGTGAGGACTAGTATTCTGCCTTGAAGGATTATTGCTATGGCGCGCCCCGACTATAGTGAGATAGTCTATAAGTCGGGGACACAGAAATTGTTTCTCGGCGTCTAGAGACATTTTTCCAGTTTATTGGGTCACCTATCCATCAAAGGGGCTTGAGTGATGTAGCACATTCTGGGTCAGTGCGGATGAGAAGCCGGATTATCCTGGAAGGCAATAAAGTTTTATTATTTATGGCTTTTTGAAAATAAAAATAAATGAACGATATTAAAAATATGACAAGCACATCTGAGGAGTGTGGTGTTATTAAGGTCGCCTTATTCGAGAAAGAATCAGAGTTGTGATAGGGAAAAGTTTATTATGCTCAACAGCCAAAGCGAGAAATCAGGATAACTAGGAAAAACCATACAGCATTTTTTTTTCGTGAATGCCTTTTTAATAACTTCTGAATGCCTCACATTTGATTTCTGAAAACTCCCAAAATTATCACCTTAAAAGAAATGATCTGGGTAGTTTTTTTCCTTGCTCTGCCTATCTAGTTGAATCCGATACTATAACCCAACATTAATTTGTGATAAACATCGTAGAAAACAAATTTCTCTACAAGATTTCGTTTCATAATTCGTTAGTAGGTATAGCGTCAGTTCAAACCACCTCCACCACTTCACCTTCAAGCCAACAGATCTGTACTTTTATTGATGCAGTTAGTTACAGGCCTGTAGTTTTACTGGCATAGGTTTGTAATTCTACTAGTATAGTTTTTACAGGTTTGTACAATGACTGGCTAGTATGATACCAGTGCCATTGAAAAACTATACCAGTAAAAGTACAGGACTATGAAAAATGTCTCTGTGTCTGAATATGTATGTGTATGTGTATGTATGTAGACCATTTCTTGAAAACACGATAACTTTAGAATGTTAGAATTAGAAATTTTATTTCTTTGATACATGTGTAAAATAGCACGGTCTTGAACTTACTAATATCGTGCTATATCAGTCGTAGGTGGCGATGGCTAGAGACATATAAACTTATATATATAATTTTGAAGCAAAATTTTACTAAGGTTTTTAATTAAACAAAAATACGAATTCGTACAAAATAACGAAACTGCAATATACATTGTGTCTCTAAAATACTAACGAACTTTACTAGGTAATATATCAATTTTGCTTTAAAGTATTATTAGAATATTTTTAATTACTATTACGCAACGAGTAAAAGTTGTAGTGGGGCATTTCCGAATTCGAATGCCTATTTGAATAACAAGAATATAAAATTATTAGCTGTGTACTTAATCTCAGTCACACCACATAAATTTAAATTATGTATTATTACAGCAAAATATTAAGTAAATAGGTATTCACAATCTGCTGTGCCCGACTGCAACTTCTACTTATTTCAAAATTGCAGGGGGAGTTAAACATACACAAGGAAGTAATTGTTAGTTAGTTTATTATTTTCACTGTTATATAACTGAAGGTTTATTAATTGTATCAGATTAAAAAAAAAATTTTAATAACTGGGAATTGCTTTTAATATAAATATTATGTGTATTATTCCTTTTTATGTTCTTATTTCGTAGGTCTTGTTTATTACTTGTGAAAAATAAATGGAGCACACACAAATATACAATTAGTTATTGATTAATTTTTATTATTTTGAATATTTAAATTTGAGATATTTATTTATATATTTCTCCAGATTTTAGTTTATTTATTTAAATTCATAGAATATGTTGTGCTAAAATGTGATAATTGGATATATACATTATATTACATAAAAATGTTATATATATTGCTCAGAATGATACTCTTATTTTACCTGTAAATAACTTAAATGAACATTTTGTTAAATAACAATATACAAATTTTTTTCATATCTAATGTGCCAGTTTGCCAGTCCTGCCAGTCCTGCCAGTCCTGCCAGTCCTGCCAGTCCTTTTTAAAGTCACCATTAACAGAAACAGAAGTCGTAACTTTTATTAATAAAGTTGCTACGATGAAGCATCAAATAATTTGATTAAAATGTAAATTCGTTCTATGTAGTCCATTGACTGATGTTCTAAATTTATCCTTTCAAAGTGAGATTTTTCCTAGTCGTTTTAAATTAGCTGTTGTCCTGACCTTTTATAAGAAGAGAGATGCTAATGACTACGCAAACTATATGGAGCCGTAAATTACCAAGCCTTTCTTAATGTAAAAAGACAATTAACAGTACATTTTAAAGCAAAAAAATATATTACAGCAAATTCAACATAGCTTTACTAAAAATAAAAGTGTTGAAATGGTTCGGTGTACTTTTCAAGAAAAACATATTGAAGCCTTAGATAATACACTTTTTACTCCAGGTCTGTTTATGAATTTTCCATCCATTTGATTCTGTGGACCAAGAGTTATAATCAGAAAAGTTAAATAAACATATTTCAGCTTATGAAGCGCAAATGGTTAAAATTAACAATGTTGATTTTATAGAAATTACGCTAATCTTCATACTCCGTTGGTTTAAATCTGCTGATTTTGCAAAGAACTGAAATTATTGAAAATTCATCACCCTTTTAATAGATATATTTAGGTAGAATAATGCATATTTAACGGGTCTCTCTCTCTTTTTCTTTTTCTCTCCCTGGCTTAGATTTGATCATTATACATGTTTTTAAAAGAAATTGAAAAAACTTCTCATAGTTAAACTTGGTGTAACGATTTTTTTCATAATTTATGTAATATTCCTTTTTGCCGCTTAACTTTCTCATGTGTATTATATTATAATATTATATTCAACAAATGTTTAACTTTTTCTGTACTTCTTGTGTAGTGGTTCACAATATTTTTTTTACTGAAATAAGAAAATCAAATATTTTTTAAACAGAAAGGAAACGTTATATGGTCACAAAGGCTATAGTGAGTCGAATAAGATGTGTGAATTTGCCCCCGTACGGATTGTGCTCATTTTTTTTCTTGGATTATTATCAATATCACTTACAATTTTGCCAAATCTCAGCCTTTAATATTAAACCGTTTTCGAGTAAAAAAGAAATCAATAATGTTTGAAAATAGTTTTTATCTATTGAACGGCATAGCCAATTCAAATAAAATTTTAACCAATTATAGATACTATAAGATTATAAGATCATAACTATGGAATAAATTGGATTAGAATCTGTCAGCAGGAACATTGAAAAAAAAATCATCAATTTTTCTGAATTTTTTTTAACCCCTATTAAGTTTGAGCACAACTACCAAATTTTTTGTGTAGAATTTTGGAATGGTTTTTTACCACACATAATTTTTCCAAAGTGATCAAATGGGCACTTGGTATCTGAAAAAAACAAAATGTTAATATTTATTTTTTTAAATTATGATACGCTGATGTTATAATTGTTATGTATATTTTTTTGTAACATCTTGGGATAGTATTCTATAATCTCCAATTTTTTTAAATCGGTATTATCAGTGGAAGGTCCTTAAAAAAACTTTAAAAAAATAAAATGTAATTTTTAATTTTTTTAATTGTGATACGCTGAAGCTAAAATTATCATATTTTTGTGTAGCATATTGGGAAAGTATTCTATAATCACTAATTTTTTGAAATCAGCATCATCAGAAGAAATTATTATTCGCCAAAATTCAACAATTTTAAAAAAATCTGAAACGACAAAAGTCAAGTCCTTTAATATTTAGAAACCCTTAATTTTTTTTTTAATTAAACATCTTAACATTAACAAAATATATGTTACCATTTAATACTACTTTAGAATTTCACAAATATAAGACAGCATGTGTATGTATATGCGCGAAAATTTACTTTTCCACTATAGTTGCTGTAACATTGCTATGGTAGGTACCGTCTGATGTAATTAAAGTCCATCAGCAAAACTATCATTTTAGTGCTTTAGAAAAATCGTTTTCTTCTAGTAGATATACGTATTATTTGAAATTCAGTATTGCCGTTTGACTAAAACTGTTTACTCAGTTATTATTTTCCAATACTCCACAATACAGTTGATAGTGCACAGTTTGCACGTCCAAAGACTTTTAAAATGCTGGAATTGTTGAACTTTACCATTGTTAGTCGGGTCAGTTCGAGTTTGTCAGCAAGATTTTATGCTCTTAAAACGCATATTTCATGATATTCAGATATTTCATGGTTAACGGATCATACCAACCAGACACCACCCAACTAATAACTAACCGGAAAGACCTGCGGTGTTGCCAGACTGCCACCATTTTCTCTACATTTTACGATCGCTCAACGTTATTGCGTTTGACCTCTTCAAAATTTCCCGCTTTAAAAGACCTTTGTCTCTAATGGACTTTATTGGTGGTAACCAAATATCTCTAGAAAGGGTACTTTTTTCGTACTAAAGTACGTTTAATTCACATGATCGAGTAGTCAGAAAAATAGTCATTATTGGGCTGACGATAACCCTCATGGATGCGGAGGTAATGTATAGGATAAGATTATTGGTGGTCGAGTAATATTCTTCAACAATAATCTTAATAGACTAGTATATCTTACTTCGTATATCTTCAAAAACGTCTTCTTCCACGTCGGTGGCTTTATTTCCAAATCAGTTAAGTCCAAACTTACCCGACTAAAGGATCTGGCATTAACAAGACAGAGCTCCACTGCACTAGGCTGCGGCTGTTCGTCAGTAATTAGATGAAATTTTACCAAATAGGTGGATTAGAAGAAGAACAGGTTCAATTGAGTAGCCGGCAAGATCTCCGGACTTGACTCCACTGGACTTATTTTTATAAAGTTATTTCAAGAGTAAGGCTTATTTAACAAAACCGAACATTTACCTTTACAGAAATTCTGTATACCTATCTATGTTATAGAATTTATTCCAGTTGAATTTTCCACATTATATACTACAACCCGCATATAAGAAAATTATGTGAGATTTTTTATCTTCGTTCATCGTTAATAATTGTATATACAACTTATCATCTTAAGAAGCGGATATCTACACGAAAATGGAAAATTGAAATAATTTGAAAGTCTGATATGAATTTATAGACAGCGCTGCCCGAAGACAGTAATTACAGGCGTAGTATTCAAAAAGAATATTTTGTTTTTGTTACCAAATCGATAAATTAACATGCGAACAACGTAAAAACCGGGAAACATTACTTTATTACGTATATTATTTTATATTGTGGCTTTTAGACCACGCATAAAGCAATTATCATATTAAATAATCTATCAGATAAATAAGGGAGATATAAAAATAATAATACTATTGGGTACCATTCAATGACAATAAATTCTAGAGCAAAGGGGAGTATTAATTACTTCCACGTCCTTGTAGTGGAGTGGAAGTGTAGGAACGTTAAAGAAAAATACATATTTTTTTGTTCAAAAAGGCTTAGAATGTCATGAAAAGTTGAGAGTTTAAGTTTGAGCGAAAATAAAAATTCTGTCTGTCGGTCTATCATTCTGTCTGTAACTATTTTTGTGCACATGATTACCCCGGAACGGTTTATGACATTAACTTGAAATTTGGTATACTTATAAGTATTATAACGAGATCTGGAACTAGATTATGTTTTGATCTCAATCCATTGAAAGGCCATTATTGAAAGGTTAGGGGGTAAATAGTGGTAAACGGGGGTGAGTAGGTAAAGCAAGTAAAAGTCCATAAAACTGAGATTTATGTATGCACGAGAAACCACCTCCACTATCGTCTATCGCCACCGTCAGGGCCGGTTTTAAGCAGTTTTTATGCTCCTTTATTTCGGTATATATGATTAGTCGCGTCAAGATCGATATTTTCTGAGACATTTTCTGATGAAGGATTAATCGGCCTAATTTTTTTGCAAATTGTTTATTGAAGTCTAAGGAACATTGGTAAAAAGAAAAAACAGGCCTCTGGGACTTTTTTCACTTTGTTATTAATAAACAAACAATTTTAAGCACTAAACAAATTAATTTTTTTTTTATCTATTTATTTAACGTCGGCCTATTTCCGCTACCAGGGCATATCACCGACGCCAGGAGACGAGTTACCCCCAACCTGGAAATTTTGCCGAACCTCTTCTCGTAAGAAGACTAGGGATCTTTTACTTGCCTAACATTTAATAAACAAGGGACTGCTTGCTTTACATTCCCTCCGAAGGATGGTATATCCACTACGTAATACTCGTCTCGAAATTACATAGCTTCCGCGTATACACTGATATACAAGCCGCTAGAAGGTGGGACGAGATCGCTGTGTTTCTCAAGATGAGTGGGTCACCCATCCAAGTACTAACCGCGCTGCACGTTGCTTTACTTGGAGTATCGATGATACAGATGCATCTACGCTCGCCCCTACAAATTAATTAAACTTGTTAATTTGCTATCTCGGAAACTATTTGAAAAAGCCGACTGAAAACGTATACTGGTGGGAATTTTGAGGTCGCTGATTACAAGTTTGAAAACTGGAAAATTTAAGATGGCTGACCCAAAATGGCGGCTATGAAGTATAAAAATGAGATTTTCTGACATTCATCTTCAGTTAGTTACATTTTTGAGGAAAATTACAAGAATAAAACAGTGTTTAGAATGTCATTTTGCACCTAAATATATAATTTATGAGTTACTCTCCTTTACCCCAAGTTTATTTAAGTAAAGTAACCATTTTTTAAAATATTCGGGTAAATCACTCAAAATCTTTTTAGTGAAAATATTTTAAATATATGTAATTTAATTACCCGTTACTGAATTAATTTTTCTGTTAATTAGTTCAAAGGACGTACTTTTAAATACGCCCCCCCCCCCCCCATACGCCCCTCTATATCCGGCCCTGGCCACCATTACCACCCCTACACCATTGTTAAAGGGACTAAAAAAATAAAATTGTGATTTAGTGTGTTCTATGAAAAAATCAACTTTTTTTTCGTTGTAAGAGACTTGGCTGGCAAATGTGGAAGTAGTGATTCCTTGGACAATGATTTTTTTAAAATGTTTTTATATTCTCGAAAATTTTATTGTCTGCCTCTGTTTATTAATGACCAAGGGCCTGCAGGAGAGGTTGAAACCTTATGTCTCACTGGAATATTTTTCACCAAAGTCACTGAACACAAAGTTGATGAGCGTTTCGCCAGGCAAGTAAGCATCAACTGGAAATAATGATAATAATAACAACATCACAAGTAATACAACACCCTATAACCGTGAAGGTCTGAAATTGAGACAATGGACACACACACACATGCCCAGTATCCGCGATCACTTGGATTAATTTTTCCAAAAGAGTACTACGGCTACCACCACCGGAAATCGAACCTGTGACCTTAGCATGAGAGTCAAGTTTCCTTGACATTCAACCACGAAGACATAAATAATGAAATAAATATTTTCCATATTATCTCTTTAATGTCGGCGAAATGTGCAAAATTTCATACAGCGATGGGCTCACAATTTTATTTTTGGATGATACCGGTTGACGTATATGAGAGCATGGATCATTAATGAACTTGAAGATGCCGGCAAGCTATCTATCTATTACCAACATTCCAAACACTATTTTTCTCCACGGCGCCGTTTGTTAATTAATGATTCTTTAGGGCTACCACTGTATATGTTTTGCATTAAAATCATACAGGCTAATCCCTGACATTTGTGTTAATCACATGCCTATTACACAGCCCCACAAAAAAAATTCAGACCAGCGAACCAGACCCATGTATCCCCATGTATTTTCGGTCGCTGAATCTTACACCCCCACCGTACAGCTAGAGCCAACAAACAATACCTGGAATGGGGTAAAAAGAAGATTAAGCTACGAGAATTGTTGATACATCTTAATCAATCGAATTATACAAATTAACGTTAAACGGCAGTGTACATACAATAGATATGAAACACGGGGAGGGGCGAAAACTACCCTCCGTATATAAAAAAATCGATCCAAAACAGCAATGACTGCTGAAAAAGCTCGAAATGTCTAAGGTTTGTTAAAGTGATAAGAAACTGCATCAGATCCGACGCAATCTTCATGAACTGCCCCTATAAGGTTAAGAACAACCACCCTTAAGTTTAAAGTTTAAAGGACACAAGAAAAACGAGAAAAAACGTAAAATCCAACAGGATTGGATGCTTCTTCACCTTCATGGATGCTATGATTGGCTAAAATTACGTAGTGCTCTAAAATAGAACTAGAAACTTACGTACCATCAACGTCCTACAGTGTCAGAGGGTGTGAAAACTACCCCCACTCAAGATTCAATTTGAAAAAAAGCTGCAGTGACCCACGAAAAAACTCGAAACTACGGAGGTTTGTAAAGGTGAGAAGAGTATGTAGTAGTTTTGGCTCAATTTTTGAAAACTACCCCAATAGTGCTGCCAAAAACCACTCCTTATTTAAATGACACAGAAAAAAACATCGATCTAAAAGTATTTCCATTTTTATGGATCCTATGATTGGTTAAAATTGCGTATTACTCAGAGTTACACTTAGAAAGTCACGAACCAATGTTGTTATTCAATTCCACCCCTAGGGGGTGAAAACTATCCCCTGTGTAAGAAACAACTATAAGAAGTTGCAATGACTTCTGAAAAAACTCGAAATGTCTGCGTTTTGTGGGGGGTGAGAAGAAATTAGACTAAGTTCGACGTTATGCTTGAAACCTCCCCCCCCCCCCACAAAACATAAACGGCAATCGATTCATTCTTTCTTTTTATAATATCTTTTTACTTTAGTTTCGAATGATCATCTTACAGACTATAGTTTATGTTTTTCACTCGTTTCTCTTATAAGAGACCAACAGTAGTCTGCCGTCATGTGTTTGTCCCACCTTCCTTGATAGCGGTGACATCTCGTAACCCCGTGGGGGTGGTTCTCAAGCACAGCGTCGAACGTAGTCTAGTTTCTTCTTACTACCACACAACGCAAGTGTTTCGAATTTTTATAGAAGTCACTAACTTTTTATAGTTAAATCTTACGTAGGGGGTAGTTTTCACACCCTGAGGTTGACACTGTAGGACGTTGATGGTGCCTAAGTTTTTAGTTCTATTTTAAAGTACTACGCAATTTCAGCCAATGATAGCATCCATTAAAATAGAAATCCTGTTGGATTTTACGTTTTTTCTTGTGTCCAGGAGTGGTTGTTCTCAACCCTATAGGGGCAGTTTATGAAGATTACATCGGACCTGATGCAGTTCTTATCACTTTAACGAAACTTAGACATTTCGAGCTTTTTCAGCAGTCATTGCTGTTTCGGATCAATTTTTTTATATATGGGGGGTAGTTTTCATCCCTCCCTGGGGGTGTGTTTCATATCTCTTGTATGTACGCTGCTGTTTAACCTTAATTTGTATAATTCGATTGATTAAGATGCAACAACTATTCTCGTAGTTTAATCTTCTTTTTACCTGATTCCAGGGGTATTTTTTGGCAGTAGCTAATGATTTTGGAGGGTCTACGATTTTTTTTTGACCTCGGATTCGGATTCATCGACCGAAAATACTGGTTCACTGGTCTGAATTTTTTTTTTGTGGGCTGTTATTATTGCCGTCCGTCACATTTTTTCATTGATTATTTTTTCAGGATATTCACCCTGAATATTAATTAGCACGTCCTTAAGAAATACAACTTCCATATTTACACCTACGGTCGTAATTATATTTGCAGAATTAGGAAGTTTCCATTTTTCTCATTTTCTCGTAATAAATAGTCGTAAAAATCTAAAAAATATCTGTAAATTTTTTTTTAAATTATCTCTATAAATAAAAAAGTTATGGTCCTTCCAAGTTTAAAATGCCGCGATCATCTGGGCTGATCTCGATTACGTCACAATACATGATTCCGCCAACAGCGAGCGGGCGCGGGCACCTTTATACTTGCTGGCAGGCACCGGCAGTTTATAGCCAGCTTGCATTTGAGAGCCGAAAAAATTGCTAAAACATGCAATTTTGGCACTTTCATATTTTTCGAAAAACACCATTGGGACAGCCGTATGATGTCGCGACGTAAAGAGGAAGTCTTCCAGATAAACCTGATCGTAAATTGCACGGCGAAAGTCGAAAATTCGGCTCGGCACGAACGAATCTAAAGTGACATTTGGTGACATTTCAGAAAATCGAGCACTTACACTAAATAAAGGGAACATACAGCGCGCCGCCGGCATGGCAAGTCAGCGCGTTGTGTATTGTGACGTCACGGTGGACTTCAGCCGATGCGAAGTATTCAAATAAGAAATTGAATAAGTTCGTGAGTTTTTCAGATATTGACATAACTTTTTTTTTGTTTGACTAGTTATCTGAAGGACTACTAAATGAAGTTAAATGTACATGATATTTCTAAAATAGGAAACTGCCTAATTGTACCATTACAGATTTGGTTTCAAATTTAATTGTATATCGATTTCATAAGTCTGATCCTGTCCAGTATAAACACAAAAATTAATTGAAATACTTACAGTATCTAAAAAAATATGCATTCACTTTCGAAGGGAAGAGGAAGTTCAACATATAAAAACTAACCAAAAAACATCTCGCGTAAACATTTCGTTATATTTCTAACCTGTTATCTTATACAATATTTTTCAGCGACTAATTTGAACCGTTAAACGGAACAATAAATGTGTGGCACTGATAAACAATTGCTTATCGGTGACTTCATGTGGGTTATTAACATATTTAGTGTTTATGCTTTTCATTCTAAAATAGTTTTATGTAGCAGGTGATTGAAGAACTTTACACTCTATATCTGCTCTAGATCGATACAAAATTATAATACACGTAGGTGAAGTAAAATAAAAATGAATTTGTATTTCGCTTTGACTTCTCAGTTTCTTTCAATTAAAGTTCGCATCATTTCATTTTTTCAGAATTTTAAGAGACATGAAATCTAAAGATGTTTATTTTACATATACTACCTGACAAGGGGGATATTATTTAATGTGTTACTAACTATTTTAAAACCAATCATTTGAAGCGAAATAACCCAACGTATGCTACCAACTAATTTACAAATTTTTGGCAGTCGCATTTAAAGTTTTACGCCTAGAAAGAAAAAAAATACAGATCGATTAAAATCTTATCATTTCATTTGCTTAATAACCTTTAGGACTCATGTACGCATTAAGCATATGCAGTATGTCGTGTGTCACGTGCCCCAATAATTAACGAATAAAGAATATAAATTACATGGTGCAAATTTTTGGAAAAATCAGTATTTTCAGTCTCACTTCTTTTATTTGGTTTCCAACTACTTTTCTGATGAAAGAAGTTGCAAGCCGTTTTTCCAATAAGTCCTAACTTGATCAAGCATTGAAAAACGCGTTTCTGTGTTCTTTTCAAATGAATCGAACAGAATACTTTCATTCTCATGTATCCTTACTGAATTGTCATATATAAAATGCATAAGTTACTTTAATACTAAAAAATATATATTTTCGTTCGAATCTTAAAGATTGATCAAGAAAAAGTTAAACTGAAATACCTGCTGAGAATTCACCAAAGTATATACCTGTATGTGTATAAAAACATTTGATTTCATTACATAATCTTACAGTTTAAGCAAAAATATTAATGAAATGATGCACAATCACAAAGTTTAAGCGTTTATAAATATTATTAAGAAAAAAATATAATGCTATCGAATCTGAACTCTTCATTTTATCGATTATATTTCCTATGTTTGTATTTACAAACGAAAAACAGGCCTTGCACGTTAGAGAAACCATTTTTAATATATCTCAATGATAAATTCGAATATCTAACTCAGATTTAATATAGTTATGTAACTTATAAGGAGCAGGGACGGCGCCAGACTGGCCAGGCCGGGGGGCACAATTTTTTTTAGGTTTGTAGTTGGACACAAAAATTTATATATTGTGTAGTAGGACAGGAAATAGGAATTATAATTGTAATAAAGCA
This sequence comes from Rutpela maculata, assembly GCA_936432065.2. Lineage (NCBI taxonomy): Eukaryota > Metazoa > Arthropoda > Insecta > Coleoptera > Cerambycidae > Rutpela > Rutpela maculata. The sequence continues at coordinate 166,060,840 of OW386288.2, forward strand.
AAAATATAATATTTTCGTTAATTTAAATTAGCGCCCCCCCCCTTGGCGCCGTCCCTGTTAAGGAGCGTTGCTGTGATTGTTATTATAATTTCCAAATACCAGCAGGAGGGTAGCTATGGAGTTGTTAACATTGTCGTAGTAAAAGTAGATGTTATTGATTTGATATACGTCTTTTTCTCTGTATGAAGAAAATCTCTGTGCAAAGTAATTTAATATATTCCTCAAGGACAAATTCATAGTAGAATGATATATGTTCTATGTCATAATATTCTACATGGTTTTTCACAGCTGATATAGTATGGTCATTTCGTGAACATACATAAACAATCTTGCTTCATATGGATAAGTTTATTTATTCATAATACAAAAATTACAAAGTTCCCAAATTAGCCCGTGAAGTTGAGATGCAGCACAAAGAGTCGTACCGCAACCACAAACTTCATTTAAATATGTAAAAATTATAACCAAATAAGAATCGCTATTTTGAATTTTTAACTTTTGACATCGGACTCGGTATCAGCTACTTCTAAAATACCAAACTGTCAATTTTAGTTCAATTACGGCGGAATTTGATTTTTTTTATCACAATATTACATTTTTCTTATAGCGGGCGCCTCCGGCATATTCTCGAAATTTCGATTAAAAAAGTTTTATTTTCCATATTTTGCTCGATTTACACAACGCGTAGCTTGACAAAATTATTATGAGACCTCCACACTTATGTTTTGGACTAATAAAACTGATTGTAGTTTTTCTTCTCAAATAATGGCCGTCCATCTTGGTTCCGAGGAGAAAATGTTGATGCGTCCTCATCGAAAATGAATCTCTCTGGTGTAAGGACCAACCGTGCTAAATGGCACCCTGTGGAGTTGAGCTGCAGTAAAAAAAGTCATACCGCACCCACTATAAAGCATGAATCAACTTGCACAAAATATTCAGTCAGCAAGTGATCTGTTTTCTAGTGATGCAATATGATGATTATGCCTTTGCAAAGTACTACTGCTCTGGAAATCTCCGGTTGTCTTAAAATTTTCAATTTAACTATCTCTCGAATCGATTTTATACAGACTCTAAAGAGGTTTATAATAGTATATTATTCAACGAGCGGTAATGTAGGTAATAACTCACGCAGCCGAAAGTTTACAGCACGAGCCGTAGGCGAGTGCTGTAATTCATCAAGTGAGTTATTACCATTACCGCAAGTTGAATACTATACTTTATCTACAATTATAACTAAATTGAGAAAATGTTTAAATTACTCAGTTTGTTTATTAATAAAATTAACTGTAAAATTTAATTTTTGTTCACCCTTTAATATTTGTTGTCTTCAAAGATTTAGCCACCTTTAAGCGGAGGTAGAATGTGATTTTTAATCGAAATAGTGCATAAACTGCTTGTAGACAAAAAATCAGCTTTGCAGATTAATATTACGCGGCGGAAAATGCAAAACTTCTCCACGAACTGCAATAGCCCGGAACGCATATTCGGTCAAAAGTCTTGTTTTTATGTTAGAGAAAAAATTCAAAAAGCGTCGGAAAGCTCAATCAACTCTCTTTACATAAGCTGTCTATTTCGAAAAAAACGATAAGTATCGAGATATTCGTGGAAATGTAAGAAATTACGTTTTCCTATAGAAACCTTTGTTTTGAAGGGCCAAGATTAACGGAGCGTCAAAGTAGTACATGATATTAAGTGAACATCGATTTCAGTTAATTACCTATTAATTACGGTGACAAAATGGAGAAACTTTACCGAAAAAAAAAAAAAGTCCCAAATCCCGCCCCCTCTAATTCCTTCATTTTTGTCGGAATTCAAAAAATAAAAAAATGAGTTTTAGCAAATTTAATTCCATTTAACTTAACTAGAGCAGTCTTTTGGTGTAGGAGCCAAGATTAAAAAGTTGCCAACTGTAGAAGCTCAAAATTTGCTATTCTTTGCCGTACATGGCCAACATTTCAGTAGTTATCCCCGAAACAAAAAAAAAAAATCAAAATTCTGATGGTAGCGAAAGATTCGTAATGGAAAATAATTGTTTGACCTTGTTTTTTATTTCGAGCTAACTCCCACCGTTTCGGAGATATCTGCGAAAAATAACAAAAAACAGCTTACATTTCGGAGTCGAAAAAATTGCAAAAACATGCAATCTTGACACGTTCATATTTTTCGAAAAACACCATTGGGACGGCCGTATGTTGTCGCGACGTAAAGAGGAAGTCTTCCAGATAAACCTGATCGTAAATTGCACGGCGAAATTCAAAAATTCGGCTCGGCACGAACGAATCAAAAGTAGAATTTTGTGACATTTCAGAAAATCTTTATAGATATTAACGCGAATAATCTGTCACTACCTCCCTGGCTTCACCTTCGTGTGTTGCGCGTTACGTCAATTGGACAGGCTAGGCATGAAGATAAAGGTGAGTACCTAGTGAGTTATAATAACTCACGCATTATAACTCGCGCTGTTTGTTTATGGATACTATTAATTGATCAAAAGCAGTTCATTAATTAGTATATAACCTAATAAGAGTAGATAATAGTTATTAAGGTACCAAGGGTGTTATAAGGATAATAACGCACCGAGGTCGGCAGTGTACAATTCCGAGGGCCTCTGGCCCGAGGGAATGTACGTCGACCGAGGGCGTCATTATCCTATAACACCCGTGGTGCCTTCAACGTTTAATGTCCTGCAAGTCTGTTATTTAATTCCATTTTTTTTTTTGACATTTACGATTTATTAATTTGACATCTATTATGTTCAGAACGATTTGATTTAAAAGAGAGTAAAAATCAAAATTGTTTGTAAACGCCGCCGTTGCATAGCAACGCATTTTGTTTGTCAATAACGCTATCATAATTTGCTTGTTTTGGGTTGTATTATAATTTTATAATGCCCTAGGGCGTTATAAATATTGATAACGCCCTAGGGCGTTATTTTTCATTTAATGTATCTCAAAATAGGGTGGTTTTTGTAAAATAACAGACTTGTAGGACATCAAATAAATATTGTAGGTTCCAGATTTATTAATGCAAAATTTAACTTGGTGTACACGAGTGAAAAATAAAGTGTTTTATTGCAATAACGGATTTAAATTTTTACATATTCTGACGATGAAACCCAGCATGAAACCCAGTTTTTGTCGCAATTATTTGTTATTTTCCACAAGTTTGTAAAATTCGCTTTCAGCAAGTGATTTATTAAATATCAATTCTTTTTACAAAATAGAAAGGAATTCCATTTGGATCATCCAAATGAACTAAAACTAGATTTAGTGTAACAATCATTGTAGAGTTTTAAAATGCAATCTGTAAACTGATGAAATGTAGATGAATCGAACTATACGCTGCGAAATCTAGACAGTATTAGCAAAGAATATTCATTGTATTTTTCACGCAAATTTTATTAGCTCCCTACTGTTCGCCTTGTTTACTATATGAGTATCATATGTAATGAGCGAAAAGACTGATAATTATTCCCACACACTTTACTGCACTCTTTTCATAACGATGGAGCTAATGAATTTAATTACTTTTTGCACTCTATTTCACAATAAATAAAGGAATTATAAAACTAATTACGGCTGGCCATTACAGTTACACCAACCCTGTGGGAAAGATAAAGAGTGTGCTAATAAATAAATCAATACGTTCTATCAGTAGACCTCAAGCCATTGGGAGAGCTATTCTAGGGAGGAAATTATGAATATATAGGTCCATCTAGTAATACACGTATGTGATCTTTTTTGGTTGTCTAGATATTATTCGAGTACAGCGCTCAAATGCATTGGTATAATATTTAGATTGCAACAAACACTTGAATACTAAACTCGAATATTATCACAGACGCATATTTCGCCAACAATGTTGGCATCATCTATGGTGGTTAAAACTGATCAATTATATAATGCCGGTTTGATAAGTTAAACATTTTATAAAATTTTTAATAATGGAATAGACAATTAGTTATTTTTTTACGTATTTGCTTTCATCGTGATTAGAAAATATTATTTAGGTATTATGCAAATCACAACTTATACACTTTTTTTATTTAATATGAAATGACCTACTTTCTATATATTGGTGCCTCAGTCTGATCACGCTAATATACTAGTTAGGTAAACACTTTAAAACACTCATTATTGGAGAATCAGTCGAAGCAACTACTCTTCTAGCTAATACTGACGAAGTATTGAATCACGTGATAGGATTCCTGACATTTTAAAGCAAGAAAATGTATTGAAAATACTTAAATCGTTTATTGAAATTAAGTTATTCACAGCAATTTTGAACCTTTCATTCTGTTTCAGCTCTAGAAAAGTTGTTTTTTCAAACTCTTAGTTCTCATTAGCAAAGTATAGAAACATACATTCATTATTTACAAGCCTATTCTTGATTTATTTTTAAAATAAAAAAGTGTGAACGACTGAATTTAAATAAATGCTTTGAGGTGATGTGAGGTGAGGTACGGTACCGACTTCTTCCCTAGCCATACTTTCCTATACCACAACCTACCATTTCCCCACCTTTGATCTTTCCTCAACTCAACTCTTTCTTTATGTTCTATTTTTGTTCTCGTTTTTGTTCCTTTTGTCACCTTTTTTTTATCAAAAATTCTCTTTTGGCCGATAGCATTTTAAACCCTATCCTTTTTCCACCACATTTTCCTGGCGTCAAGGACCAGGTGGGCAGGGCAGTTCTCGTACGGGTTTTTTCAATTAGCTTTTCACTTGAGCCAGCAGCCCAAATTTATTCAGTCCTACAACCAGTGATTAGTTTCTAAGTTTTATATAAATTAGTTTTCAAAAAAGAACAATGCAAGAAGCATTTCATGTAACAATTGGGAAAATAACATTTTTAGGTTATTTCGATCCCGCGGAATACGAATCTGTCCGTTACCAAAGCGATATTTGGACCGGAAGTCCGGTATCCAAGATGGCGACCAAAACTCTGTTGCCCTATATCTCCCTTGTACGTTGGCTAAAATAATGATCTAAACGTCTGCTTCGGAGTTTTCTCGGATGCCAAACACATTGTAATGCTCAAAATTTACTTACCTTAAGTTTGGAGTGCATGGGTTCCAAGATGGCGCCCAAGATGGCCGCCGAAACTTTGTTGCTCGGAAGTAAGCAAGGAAGCAATAAAGATAAGAAAACGATCAGTTCAAGTTCAAACATTGTTTTCTTTCAAGATTGCAAAGAAGATAAAACAATCATTCAAGTGTTTTTAGCTTATGGCAAGGTCGCGAGGAAGATAAGAAATCAACCATTTAAAGAGCGTCGAGAGCGGTGGCACAACTTGATGCAAGTCAGTCTATTCTTCTTGCACGTGCACATTGTACTCAGGCACTGAGATGAACAATTACTAGCTAGAATATCCGTACAGGCCTTGGGGTCATAAGGATGGAAATAAAGAGTTTTCGGTATTAATGCTTGGGAAACATGAAGCCTTGAGTGACCCGGCGAAGCTGGCAGCTGCCCTCTAAGCAGCAGCGCAACATGGACAAGAGTTCGAAAATCATCATCGAGCACTTGCCTCGGGATCGGAACATCTTAATCGATGTCTCCTAAAGCAACATCCGCAGTCACCTTGGCCAAAAACTTCCGGGGTATAAGGAGAGTTTGCCTTCCTTTGATGTCCTTGTTTAAGAGCTAGAAGAAAAGGCACGAGTCCTTAATGCTGTTCTGCAATTTCTCTTTAAAAATTGACAAGCGCGATTCAAATGACTTCAGTATCTCAACGTCGATTGTTCTCGCCAGGTGAACGAATCTTTCCCGAACATCTGAGAGTGACAAAACGTTACCCAATGAGGCTGAGACTTCGAGCTCTTTGCAAATTTGGATCATAGGTAAATTATTTTTGCCACACTCCTTCATTTGCATCTGTACCTTTATCTGGCTCCTCTCAGGCTTTACTAAACACAGACTGTGGTATTTCACCTCAGATGCGATCAAGCACGGCATATAATTGATGCGAATGAACAGTTAGCGCCAAATTTGAAATTCTTATACTCGTCTATTATTCCCCCACTTCCACTATTACACGCACCTCGCCTACCTTCAGTAACAGAATTTTGTTACCAAATTGTATTTCGGAAGGTGTAAAATATTACTTAAAAACACGTAACACACACACAGTAGTATACATTCAACCACTAAAAACTATATATCTGACCGATTTTACACTCCAAATATAACAAAACGCACGGAGTGCACGTAAACACAACAAAGCTTCGGCGGCCATCTTGGGCGCCATCTTGGAACCCATGCATTCCAAACTTAAGGTAAGTAAATTTTGAGCATTGCAATGTGTTTGGCATCCGAGAAAACCCCTAAGCAGACGTTTAGATCATTATTTTAAGCCACGGACAAGGGAGATATAGGACAGAGTTTTGGTCGCCATCTTGGATACCGGACTTCCGGTCCAAATTTCGCTTTGGCAATAGGCAGATTCGTATTCAGCGGGGTTGAAATACCCTAAAAACGTTGTTTCCCTAATTGTTACGTGAAATGGTTCTTGCACTTTATAGAGATAGATTTCCTACTTATGGGCCTAGTCTAATAGTAACGGCAAAAAAAAATTGGAAATTTTTATTGTTCAAAGGCTTAGAATGTCATGAAACGTCGAGATTTTAAGTTTGAGCGAAAAAAAATTTCTGTCTGTCGGTCTGTAACTTTTCTTGTGCGCACGATTACTCTGGAACTGTTTAAGATGTTGACTTGAAATTGGGTTAACGTGATCTGGAACTAGATTATATTTTCGTCTTATTCCGTTGATGGATTGGGGAGTAAATTGGGGTAAATGGGGGTAAATGGGGGTAAATAGATAAATCAAGCAGGTTCTTACCTATGGACTCTTGTCCAAAAAATTAGTATTTAGTGTATACAAGAGAAGCTAAACGGTCTCAAAAAAAAAATTGGCATTAGCCACCGCCATTACCACCCCCATTATTAAAAGGGGTGAAAAAAAATGTGATTTAGTGTGTGTACAAGAACCAAAAACCTCAAAACATTTTTTCTTCATCCACTTCCACTACCACTCCCCTTCACCACCCCCACTCCACTACCGATGTGGGAACATTTTATGGGTTTTTGAGGATAGGTGATTTCAAATATTATATTATTAAAGTTCCTTAAACAATTTTTTCCACAAACAAAATTTTTCGTTGTGAGAGAATTGGATGGAAAATCTGGATGTGGAAGTAGTGATTCCTTGGTCAGTGGTTTTTAAATCCGCCACAGGCGGATAGGACTTTTAAATTATTTTATCAGTTATCGGCCAGGTTTCGGGAGAGGGGAATTCTTGTAAAATTCAAATTTAAATAAATATTTCTTTCTTGCTTGCTTGTGGCGAGACCTCGATCGGTGAAGTTAAGGCACGCCGGGCGAATCCGTCACTTAGATGGGTGACCGTATCTCATCTCGTTGTCTTGGTTAAGTGGTGGAGTAGCATTAGATAAACTTCACCAGGACGTTAAAATAAATAAGGCAATTACAATTTTTAAAAAAATTAAATATTTTCAATTCATTTTTTTGATTTAAAATGCTAGGAATCCTATCAAGTAAATCAATACTTCGTCAGTATTAGCTAGAAGAGTAGTTGTTTTGATTGGTTCTCCAACGATGAGTATTTTAACGTACTTACCCTACTAGTAGGTTAGGCAAGAGATACTAGAAAGAATGTCTCGCAAGGGAGGCTTCTTATAGTATGTTGGCATGACTTTATCATCAGTACATAGAAAGAATCGTTATTTTATTGTTTTTCATACTGAATGTTAGATGTAGTAAGTGTATGAAAGAAGTTGACAAGTCGGTTCGTAAGGGAACTTCTTGTTAATATTCTAGCTCTAGGCTAGATTTAGATCAATTGTATATGAAATAATATTTCTTTTTGTCGAGCTTATTTGCTGTTATAATTATTTTGGAAATGATTATAGTTTTTGTGTTATTTGAAAATTGTTAGCTATTTTGATTACCAATGTTTAATATGGTATTAATTAAACTAAATTCTTTAATACAATAAACGAATATAAAAAAATTACTTTACTTTATGAGTGCCTACTCTAAACACTAGTTGAAAAAAAATATTTTTGGTTAACTAATTAATTCAGATTTTGAAGAATTTTATTCTTTGGAAAATGTACTACTAACAACTAACAACATAATACAAAATAGCAGTCCATTAAATAATATATATTACCCCAACTGGCGTCGGAAGCCACACTAGAGAGAGACTGAAAGGTTTTCCATGTTGATTGTAATGTTTGTTTGAGCTAATCATTTCTAGGAATCACCGCCCCTAGCTTAGAAAGGTTTATAACATAAATAGTAGTAATGTGTTTTGGCATTATATTTATCAGATAAGCATCAATAAAATAATACGATCACGTTGTTTCGTTACATATAAAAAGGAGGTTTTCCACCCACTGCTAATGGACTAGTTTCTGTCTCAGACATGTTTTTCATCAAATTTTAAAAGGGTACACGAACAACATATTTTAAGGATTTAGTTAAAATACAAAAAACCGCTGCCCAAGGAATCACTACTTCCACATCCAGATTTTCTATCCAAGTTACACACAACGATAAAATTTTATATGTGGAAATAATTGTTTATGGAACTTTAATAATATATTATTGGAAATCCTCTACCCCAAAAACCCATAAAACGATACCCCACATCGGTGCCCCCACATCGGGGTGGGGGTGGTGTTATGGGGTGGTAGTGGGGGTGGATAAAGTAAAAAAATATTTTGAGGTTTCTGGTTCTTGTACACACACTAAATCACAATTTTTTTTCATCCCCTTTAATAATGGGGTGGGGGTGGTAATGGGGGTGGCTAATGCCAAAGTTTTTTTTTAATTTCTTAGCTTCTCTTGTGTATACTAAATGACAATTTTATGAACTCTTACCTGCTTGATTTACCTATTTACCCCAAATTTACCCCAATTTACCCCCCAACCCTTCGACGGAACAAGATGAAAATATAAGCTAGTTCTAGATCTCATTAAAGTACATATGTGTACCAAATTTCAAGTCAATATCTCAAACGGTTCCAGAGTAAACGTGCGCACAAAAAAAGTTACAGACCGACAGACAGACAGAAATTTTTCTTTCGTTCAAACTTAAAATCTCGACGTTTCATGACATTCTAAGCCTATTTTTAAAAATTTTTTTGTCGTTACTATACTTCCACTGGATGTGGAAGTAATTATGCACTAAGGGCCCTTTTATCAATGTAGAGTTAAATTTGTACGTCAGCTAGCCCTGGGCTAACTTTAACCATGGGGAAAAGTGGGTGTCAAACTCGCATTCGTTTATTTTGAATAATGTAGGTTGGTAACGCTTTCTACAGAGTTGCCAGCTCTAGGTTGATTGTGATTGGCCGAAAATGAGTAATTTTTTGTTTGTTAGTTTTTTAAGTTTTTGTTACTAAGTTAAAAGCATTTGTTTGCTTTTGCCATATATTGCATTATATAGTATCCATTCTTAGAGAGTAATATTTTAACCTTGTCATGTTTATATATTTTTGAAATGTGTGTTTAGGTTTATCAAAATAAGAATATATTTATTGTAAATAAAAATATTCATAACGTAGATACGCGTAGCAAGGAAGATTTTCGAATACCATATGCAGGACTAAATATAACATGCAATTCCCCAAATTACATGGGTCCAAAGATGTTTCATTATTTGCCCACAAAATGTAAAATAGCTAGATTATTATTATTAATAGAATAAGGCCTACTTGTGTTAGTTAAAATGGGATTTTAATTTTGAATTGATGAAATAATTAGAGACTATTAATACTGTCTTCTCTTATTCTTCCTCTTCTTCACCACAACGTCTTGTGACAGGCCCTTTGTCCATGCATTATTCTAGTTGATCTTCATTTGCTGTATAACACGTCTAGCAGCATTACGCCTCCAGTCGTGGCTGCATGTTAGGGCACAGCCTCAGCAAGGCTCCACCCCATCAAATCCTGGGTGACATTAGTCCAGTGTTTTGAATATTTAATGCTTTCAGTGAAGGGAAATTACTATATTGCTAAAGTAATCCCTTGGTCCTACTGCATAATTATCGAAATGATGCTGAAAGCCCACCCTTCACTTTAAAGCTGTAGGTGGACCCTTAACTTAAATGATGAAGAAGTGTCTTTGTGACACACTTGCTAAGCAAGTTTTGAATTCCAAATTGAAATGAGATTCAATTACTGTAATAAAAATATATCACAAAGTGGGAGTGAAATAGAAGAATCTTAATATTACTTTTGCGGTTATCTTTCATTTAAATATATAATTTTGTATTTACACGTATTTATATCAAACATTTGGAGTAATCCAACAAGAGTTAGCGCGCTAATGATTCATTATTCAGCCTTCAGTGTATTTAATGTCAAAAGCGAACCTGAAAAGAGTGAACGAACTCAGTTAATGATAATATTAAATTGAGTATGAAAGCAAAATCCGATAAAAAACATCGTGCATTAAAAAGAAAGTGCTTTAATCAATCAGGCATACAACATTTAAATTAGTTCTCCGTTGTTAATGATGGGATATACATTGGCGGCACAAATTTATTATGTTCATTTACTCTCTGAAAGAAATTAGTACCCACATATCAATAAACTATAAAATTTGTATTGCTAATTTGCACTTCTTCAACACTAATAGCTACTCTGAGAAATAGTAATAAAACTGTAAGATTTTAAACAGATATATTTTCAACATTTTGAAACCATTTATGAAAAATCAGTAGTCATTTATACAAAACTTCCTCCTCTATTTGGCATCTTTTATTTTTCTGTTGGACCACCCTGTATATCTACTGTGTAATGTTTTTTAACTAAATGTATATCAGACTGCAGGTTTCGGGGTCTTCGTCCACTTAGACTTTGTTGAGTATTTGACGTTTCGATCTCTTGTCGCGGTCTTCTTATGAAGCCAAGTGAGCTCTGCTGGACTGAGCTCCTCTTTCTAGAGATTATCAGGAGGCGAGTAACGCTAATAGCCTTCGGGGATGACCTGGCGGTAGTCGTAGAACATGTAGTACCTGAGGACGATTTCTGGTTATAGCCGGCATACTACCAACAGACTTGCTAGCTGCGGAGCGGAAAGAGGTCTACAACGGAGCTATTAAGGAAGAGGCTAGAAGAAATCTTATGACTAAGTGGAAGGAACGCTGGAGGACAACAGAGAAGGGGGCATGGACTAGACGCCTAATCACTGACCTAGATTCATAGATAGGCAGGCCCCATGACGACTTAGGGTGTAGGGTATTACACTACACAATCCCTATCATGTCATGGATGCTTCCGCGAGTATCTGTGCGTCAGAGAGAGGGCAGAGGATGATTAATGCTTGTACTGCGGGGAGAGGGGTAATGCAGAGCACACGATCTTCCATTGTTTCAAGGTAGGCACCAGTAAGTGCAACGAGGAGTTAAATAGAACCCTAATCGTTGAAAATCTGATACCACAAATGCTGGAAAGGGAAGAGAAGTGGAACATAATAAAGGGGATGTTCTACAATATACTTCACGTAAAAGAAACTGAATAGCATGAGCTCAGGAACTTGAACCTCTAATCAAGGCAAGTTGTATATAAGTGACCTAACAAGGAGGATATACACGATGAACAATAGGACAACCCTGTTCTGAAGTGATGCGATAACGGTTCCAGGATTGATGGTGTAGAGTCAAGAGGAGGAGGGAAATCTCACACTAACTCACCGCACACCATCAGGTGAGGTGAGGTGTCTTTGAAAGATTTCCCCTCCTCGCAAAAGAAAGGAGGCGTGTTGCGGATCATTGCTGAATGTTTATTTATTTCAATGGCTTTTGTGTATCTTCCTGGCCAATAATTCTTAGTGTTGGCTAATTTCTTTCGAATTTTATTAAATGGCCCGATTCTTCTGAGTGTTCGGCAACTGCTGATTTTGTAGAATATCCCTTCTTCATATGGCTAATGTGTTCCCTGAGTCTGGTGTTTATATGTCGTTTGGTCTCTCCGATGTTAACTTGTCCGAAGGAACATGGAGTGCTATATACTCCTGGTGTTTCTAGTTCTTCTGGACATTGGTATTCGGGAAAATGTGTCCCACCTTCTGAGATGTTCGGCGAAACAAAAGGTGGCACAACATTTTCCCAAATACCAAGGACGAGAAGAACTAGAAACACCAGAAGTATATAGCATTCCATGTTTCTGCGGACAAGTTTACATCGGAGAGACCAAACGACATATAAAGACCGGACTCAACAAATTAGCCATACAAAGAAGGGAAATTCTACAAAATCAGCAGTGTTAAAAAATTGAATGAAAAATCCGAGTTAGTTTTCTCTTCAATTATGTATACGCAAAATCTGATATTTTGCGCGGTATCTCAGAAACATATAAATTTTACTTTAACCTTTCATTAAATTATGAGTTAGAAAATATCTCTCCCTTACATCCATAAGAGTTAGCGCGTTAGCTTTAATTTGAAAGGCGCAAGTAAGCGCTATCCCTTCTATAAAACTGCATTAATAAAGTTATGAAAACTTGACCACTGCTACCTAACTATCCTTATAGTACGGCCTCAGAGAGTGCACTAACTTTTACAGGGAGTGCAAAAGGGCGCATGCTGTTCCTCACAATTTAAGACTATTTTTGCATTTCTTTGTTAATGTGACCAAGAAAAAGTCGAGGGGCAAAGCGCAAAGATAATCTGGTGTATACCTAGAAGGTAATCCAAGGAAATCTTAAGGAATTTGAAGAAATCTGAAGGAATAGTTGCCCCCCAATTTTCAATAGTTAATAACTCGGAGGCGAATAGGGTGTTAGCTAATTTTTGTGGGGCACATAACGTGCGCGATGTTTTCAGAAAAAAGAAACTTAAAGAAAGCAAGTGAGGGAACAACTTAACTTAAACTTCTGTTTATTGTTAACAGAATATAACTCTAACCGTATATTATGCAACGACCATTTAATGATAGCCATTAAGACACGAGCATGAGAATTATGACATAAGCCGTAGGCGAATATCATAATGAATGCGATTGTCTTAATTGCCATTAAATGTGAGTTGCATACTCTATTTTTTCTACGACCAGTCATAATGAAATAGAATATTAACACTATTTGCGAAATTGCTAGGCAAATATGACATGACAAATGACTTGTCAAAATTGATAAATTTTAGATCTGTCAGATGTTCAAGGCAATAGTTGACATTAACAGAATATTGCTGTTTGTCGCGTTTTTATTGGTTATAAACTTGTATATTAATGGGAAATCTGTATCTTAACGAATCTCATTAAAGTACAGGTAGGGAATGTCTAATAAACGATTTAAAGCATGGGTGTAGAAAAAATTTAATATGACATTATGACAACTTATATTACAGACCATATGACTATGACCATACATGTTTTCCGATTCTAATTAAATATAAATATGCGATATATTTCTCTAGATAACGAGTTGAATGAGATTAGCAATTTAGTCGCGGAATTTGGTACCAATAAAATGAGGTTACAGCCCACACTGTAACAGCATTAATATAGTAGTAGTTCTGAGTTCTGATCGATTTATTTCTAGAGTGGCCAATTTATATCCTATAAACTGGCGAACGAGATTAGATTGTTGGATCACTTAAAGTCTAAACTCTACGTTATCGACTAGAAACATTAAAAGCTTTAAAAAGTAATGTACAAAGCGGATATTACTGCATTACCTAACCCAATGTAACATAAGGTTAAGAATCGGCATGCGGAAATTTCGAGACAGATTATAGATTTTTTTACGAAGTCAAGGATGTTACTTTACATTTTCAGTGTTATTCATAATTAATTTTTAAGTGATCTTACTGGTAAAACAATTGACTAATTTACTTCCACATTCACGTAAAGGGGTGGAAGTATAGTAACAGTAAAAAAAAAACGATTTTCAAATAGGCTTAGAATGTTACGAAACGAGAAAAAGCTTGAGAGAAGAAAATTCTATCTCTGGCTCTGTCTGTATGTAATTTTTTTTGTGTGCACGATTACTCAGAACGGTTTATGGTATTAATTTGAAATTTCGTACACCTAAATATTATAACAAGATCTGGAGCTAGATTATATTTTGATCTTATTCTGTTGAAGGGTTGGAGGGTAAATGGGGGTAAATAAGTAAACCAAGCATGAGACGAGAAGCCAGTCTCAGAAATATTTTGGCATCAGCTGTCACCTCTATGACCACCCCGCCCCTTTATTAAAGGTAAAAAATAAAACTGTGATATGTGTATACAAGAACCAAAGGTCTTTTTTCGCATAAGCCCACTACCGATGTGACATACCGTTTTATGGGTTGGGGTAGACGATTTTAAATATTATGTAATTTAAATTTTATGAACAATTATTTGCACACACTGTAAAAAATGTATGTAAAATTACATTTATGGATGTAAAAATACTTTGAAAGTTAGTTCAATTTTCTATGAAATTATACATAATTTATTTATTTTTACCAGGACTATCAGGGGCAAAGTTAAACATATTTATGGTTTATTACATAAAGTAAATTAAAACTACACACATTCATGTATCTTTACTTCAATTCAACAAATGGACCATCGATTATCCATTTGTTGCAAAATCATTAATATGTTTTGAAAGTAACGGTAAAAATAAATAAATTATGTATAATTTCATAGAAAACTGAACTAATTTTACCAACTTTCAAAGTATTTTTACATCCATTTTTTACAGTGGCATAGTGGAGTAGAAATATGGGATCAATATATTTTTTTAAATTTTATTTATGATGATTTACGCGTGGAAATCTCTTTGGGTTAGATGCTTTTTTAATAAAATAAATATGCTTGAATGAAAATCAACTTCATATTGACGTTTACCGCAACAATATTGCAGACAATTTGCTGTCACAAAATTCTGAGTCAGAATGCGATTTCCTATAGAATTCTATACATAAAAAAATAATAATAATAATAAAATGTATAGAACATTTTTTTGTAGGAAATCGCATTTTACCTATTTACCAAGTTTACCTATGTTCGTTTATCCTTCAAAACGTATTTCACATATTTGCATTCAAAATAAAAAAGAAAAACGAAGAAACATATATGCATATATTGCTGAAGCCGCTTTCCCGGACAAACCAATAGGATAATCGGAAAAATGTATAAAGAGTTTTTTGTAGGAAATCGCATTCTAAACAAGTTCACTTATGTTCCTTTAGCCTTTATAACGAAAAAACGTATATATCTAATTTGACTGGACTATAAGGGCCACTGGAGGCAGAGCAGTGCACAGCTGCATTGGAAGTCCTTTTAGACCTACCACCACTACGTATTTTTATCCAAGAGATTTGTTGTGGTGCACAGGATAATGCAAGGCACAACGCCCACAAGGCAACAACACGTAACACGAAACAGAGCACCAAGAGTTGTACTTAGATCTGAAGGCAGATCCCATTTTAGGAATACCATGGATACTACAGTCCCACAGTATAACTTCAACAAACATTGTCAAGTCAAAATACCTGACAGAGAGGACTGATGGTCTTTCAATATCGGCGCAAATTGTCTGGTATACGGACGGTTTCAAGACAGAATAAGTAGTCGGAGCTGGAATTTGTGGGATAAGATCGAAAGCAAATATCCCAATAAGTTTAGAGTACACGCCACCGTTTTTCAAGTTGAAGTGGCCGCTTTGCAGTGGTGTGCAAAGGAAATAATGAGGCAAGGAACTATTAACCAGTCGAATGTCATTTTTTTCCGATAGCCAAGGAGCGGTAAAGGCATCGATTCCATGCATGTCAATTCAAGACTAGTATGGGATTGCATAAATGCCCTTATGGACTTTGGAAGTCAGAATAAAGTGACCGTGATACCCACATCAGGACACACAGAGGAAATGAAGAGGCTGGTGAACATGCCCGGAAAGGCGCGTCTAAGGCCCTAGTAAGGCCCGAGCTCTTTTGCTGTGTAACTAAGCCATGCATACGATCATCCATTAATAAATGGGTACAAAATAAATCTCTGGAATGGTGGAAAATTTCTCACGACAGAGAGTGGCAAATTAGTTCATTAAAGAACTATCGATGAAATTCAAGATATATCAAGATATATTACACCAAAATACAAAGTCTTGCAACCGAACACTGTAGGCGTAATAGACATATGAGTCTAATTGGCCTGGCAGAGGATGTGCAGATTTTGTCAAGAGGAAGAGGAAACCTCAGTATATGAGCCATGCCATTGGAAAGGCCCGAGACTGAGATTCCAACTATTTGACGAGGAAAATCAAGGGCCGACAGTTATACTAAGGAGCCATAATAAAGGCTGTGGAGTCAGATACAAAAGGCAAAGCTGAATAAAGAGCTCTAAGTAAAACTAGAACAGGAGCACTACAATACACTGTCGATAGGTGGTCAAGGCCAATAGGCCAGCTCTTCTTTTCTAATCTGAACATGAGGATCTCAATTAAGATAGATAAAAAAACTGGTGGTGGGGAACAACTAGACAAACAAAAAAACCTTATAACATGAGGTCTAAAGTCGATAGTTTTGGATAAAAAAAGTAAAAAAAATTTCTAAAATTTTTAGTAATATTGTTTGAGAGCTGCGAGAATATTGGGGTAGGCTTTATTATCGTCGCGTATGTCGGCGCCTTTGATCATCAAACACGCTAATGCGGTCCCATCAAAGTGCCGCGCTTCTTTGTTTGAGACCGCGCTGTGGCGAGGACACAAGTCGGTAATCTTTGCACTTTTTTATGACTTTTTAAACGTAAGAAACTTCTATGATTCGGAACTATACGTCCATTGACCCAGAAAAGCAGTGGTTCTCAAATGTATTACATTAACATTCAAATTTTTTATCTAGGTCAATTTTTTTCAAAGTGCCCCTAGAAGAAAAAGTCATATAGGTTTTTTCCCTGATTTCAAATACATAAGAGTTGATAGACCTATCTATTTCTTGACATATCTGACATATCTTGACATATGTGACATTAAAAGTTTTGATATATTTTAAGAATAGAAATAAAATCCTGAAATGAACACAGCCTTGGCTATGGATTTGGGGGGTGTCTACTAGGGTGGTCCTTAAATTAGAATAAAATTTTTTCTTCTTAATTCTCTTTGGGGCACCCTGCCATTTTGATCTACTCTATTAAAAAGAATTACTGTAATATTTTGGTATTTTTTTACTAAGTTTTAGGGGTCGCTACCGCCCCGTAAAGTTTCAAAATAAAAAAAAAACTAGTTGGGAATTAATAACTAAATTCAGTTACAAAAGAAATTGTTTTCATTAAACATGTAATTAATATGTACAACTGTACAGCAATTACAATGTTATATATAGAAAATAATATAAATGTAAAAGTTGTTAATAAAATACAGTTGAGTTGGGATCAAAGTACTGTCCTATTTTATAAATTTAATTGATGATTAACGTCATTTTGATGTTAATTTGATTTATTTTGAAAAAAATTTTGCAAAAATTCTCGATTATCTTGAATATTCAAGACTTGGTAGCGATCCCTCAAACATTATTTAAAAATCTGAAATTTTTACGGAAGTCTTTTTTTATATCATAGAACAAAATGAGGGGGTGCCCCGGATAAATTTTAAAAGTTAGTTTTTAAGGACCACCCTAGTGTCTACTATCTGTGGTGTGTTTATGTTTTTTGTTTATTTTATAACTATTTTATAATTGTAATTCACTTTGTCCATTAAATAGTAATAAAAAATGCATCCAAGGTGTTGGATCAGGGCTGTTTGGTGGTTATGAAATTGGTCTACCGGATTTTTTATTTATTTTATTATTATTCTTTTATATTATTATTTTTTTGTGCATATTTGAAATCAGGGAAAAAATATATAAAAGAATATGTAAAAACATACAATGTTTTCCATTTAAAAAACAACCGTCATTGTTATATCACGTGACCTATTCAAGCAATTATTTTTTCCTTAATTGCATTTAAAATACATAATATACAACCCTACAACTTTTATATGAAACTTTTTTTTGTATCTCCAATAATAACAGAAATAAAGGGGAAGTCAATATACAGTGTGTCCCCGGATTGAGTTTGCGATAGGTGCGATAGGTGTAATATACCAAGAAAAAAATTAGTACGGCTTTCATTTTCTGCAGTCTCGGTCTACTTGACGTAAAATGGATTTTTACCAAATTTCAGTTAAAATGTAATCTAACTCGCGGAGTTAATCTAAGAAGAAAATTGAAGAAAATAAATCATTGTAGGTAAACTGGTCTTTTTGTTAATTTTACGAAAAAATTCTATTGGATAAAATATTTGGAACTGAAAGTTAGAGTCATATGCCAACTTGCATTGCATTTGAACAAAAAAAAAAATACTACTTAAAATAAATAGCTTTTTATTTTTTAACACAATGAACAATGTCAACGAATTCAACTGAAAACCTATTCAAATAACCACCACCTAAATTACTACATAATTACACCCTTCTTCTAATTCTTTGTAACTTCTTCTAATTTCTTCAAGAGGTATTGTTGTTATTATTATATTTTTTTTTTTGTTCAAATGCAATGAAAGTTGGCATATGGCTCTAACTTTGAATGCAAAATATTTTATCCAAATAGAATTTTTCCGTAAAATTAACAAACCAGTTTACATTCAAATTTATTTTCTTTTATTTTCTTCTTAATTTAACTCTGCGAGATAACCCAATTTTAACTGAAATTCGGTAAAAATCCATTTTATGTCAAGCAGGGCCGAGACTGCAGAAAATGAAAGCCGTACTAATTTTTTTTTTTTTTTGGTATTTAAAACACCTATCGCAAACTCAATCCGAGGACACACTGTATAATGAATAATCTTGCACACATTCGAAACATATAAAAAAATCACTGCCCAAAAAATCACTATACTTCCACATCCAGATTTTCCATCCAAGTCTCTCACAACGAAAAAATTTGGTATGTGGAAATAATTGTTTATGGAACTTTAATAATATAATATTTGAAATCCTCTACCCCAAAAACCCATAAAACGATACCCCACATCGGTAGTGGGGTATGGGTGGCGATAGGGGGTAGTAGGGGGTGGATGAAGTAAAAAAATATTTTGAGATTTTTAGTTCTTGTACACAGTACACACACTAAATCATAATATTTTCTCATCCCCTTTAATAATGGGGTGGGGGTGGTAATGGGGGTGGCTAATGCCAAAAAATTTTTTGAGACCTTAGCTTCTCTTGTATATACTAAATATCAAATTTATGGACTCCTACCTGCATAATTTACCTATTTACCCCAATTTACCCCAGGGTTCGAAGATATATATCCAGTGATATATATCATGATATATATCACGATATATATCATGATATTTATAGTGAAATAAATATCACTTTTTTGATATACATCAAATTTCTGCAAAAACGCTTAAAATTGTGAGAATATGACAACACTGCTTTGATTATGTCAACTACTGCTGCTATTAGCAAAGAAGGGACTTCCCGCCTGCAAACCAATACCTAACCTACATTATTTTATATGCTGGTATAAAGTGTCTGTTCTACAATGAGCTGAGAATTGCCTGTTTTAATCGATTAAATATAGATATAACAATATATTAACTATTAAGCAACATGCCGAGAGACAAACATCCTGTGTGGAATAATTTTCCTTCAAAATTAAGACTAAAAATTATGGAAAATGTCAATTTTGAACAAGTTCTTGTTATCGAAATAAGCTGAAATTTGACGTATAAATACATGTAGTTTTGAAAAGACAATAGTATATTATGGTATCGTTGAACATTACTGGTCTGATGACTAAATAGTACAAAAATAAATTTATATAAAAAGAAAAATTTTAAAAGCTTTTATTTAAAAAATGTACTAAAAAGCAAAAAAACCCGGTCATTCTATAGAACACCCCCTTCCCTATTGGAAAACCAAAGGTACACACCAGTACGAGTCGTTTTTGCTAGTTGAAATGTTGGGCTTATTTTGGAAAACTACCCCCTACAATAAGGGTAGTTTTGAAAAAAATATATTGTCCTTGCCCTAAATAAAATTATTTAGGGCAAGGACAATATACTACTTCTGGCATTTCGCATTTTTTTTTTCAAAACTACCCCTATTGCAGGGGGTAGTTTTCCAAAATAAGCACAACATTTCAACTAGCAGAAACGACTCATACTGGTGTGTAGTATGTGTCAGTACCTTTGGTTTTCCTATAGTGTAAAAGATAGAAGATAGAATGACCGTACATTTAAATAAGTTTTTTTTAAATATTTTCTTTATAATTTTATTATAAATATTAAAATATCCGATATATATATCAATTATTGATATATATCCGATATATATATCGTAAATATCGGATATTTTGATATTTATAATAAATATCACGATATTTTCGAACCCTGATTTACCCCCCAACCCTTCGACGGAACAAGATGAAAATCTAATCTAGTTCCAGATCTCGTTAAAATACATACGTGTACCAAATTTCAAGTCAATATTTTAAACGGTTTCAGAGTAAACGTGCCCACAAAAAAAGTTACAGACAGACAGACAAACAGAAATTTCTTTTCACTCAAACTTAAAACTTTTACGTTTCATGACATTCTAAGCCTATTTGAACAATAAAAATTTTTTAATTTTTTTTGTCGTTCTATACTTCCACTGGACGTGGAAGTAATAGCCCATCACTCATGTAATTTTCTGAGAGACAAATTACGGTAACAACCTGTAGAACATGCTTGCACTTATCATATTTAAAAAAAAATGCATCAAATCGACAAATTTCGCAAAAAAGTAAAATATACACGTTCATTAATATGAAATACCAAAAGGCATTTATGAAATTACCCCACTTGAAAATAGTACAGCGTACACCTATGAGTGCACGGCCAACTTGGATCAATAACGTAGGAAAGGCAATTTCACATAGTATGTGTTCCAATTTCGAATATTTATCGCAATACAATCATTAGTTATTTTCAGATAAAAAGCCATTACATATATGTCAAGTACATCATCCTTATCAGTACGTCAGACTGTTAATTTAAATTCCCAACCGCTAAAATGGACGAACGTCCGATTTTCCAGGCAATTACAAGAGTTATTCTATTGTGTACCAAAAGAATATCTTGCATCCCGAAATATAGTGAAAAGAGAAATATGTGGGTTTTGAGCACTTACCCGTGTGTGTTCTGGAATAATACTGGTTTTCCATATCACTTTTCCGAGTTTTCCACGCCCGCTTACATGATTTCCACCGGACTCTGCGAGTGAAACAATCCAGGCGGGTTGCGCATGCACATTTAAAGCTGCGTGTTACGACGGAACTCCAGCTCCGCTAGCAATTTTAATTAATCAAGTGACAGGACCCCACTTGGAAATATTTTGATGCAATATAAATATCTGTGTCCTAATGTTGAAAGCTTGTAGGAATGTTTTCCCAAGTTGGTTGGTATAGATAATGTGGGTCCTGAAAGCTTTATTGACGGTGTGTCCCCGTTATAGTGCGGAAGCTTGGAAACCCATGATGACGAGTACTTTCTATGCGTTAATTAATTATATCGAACTTAAATTACGACGAAGTAGACTTGTGGCATATGTTAGAAAATTCAGTTGGCTACACTCAAAGAGTGTATGGGTAAATTCAACAAAAAAAAATGATTAACTAACAATATCGTTAATTTTATTAAACCAAACTATATTGATGGTATTTTTAAACAAGAGGTGATTGTTATTTTAATTAATAAAAAGTTGTCGTACAACAAAACAAACATTACAAACTTAAAAAATAGATGAATAAGACTATTATTTTTTTCGTCTGACTATTATTTTGTTGAATTCTGTCAAATTAAACTAGATAATAGTATATTTTATTTTTAACTCTTATCGAATTGTAATTCTAACCCAGTATTAGTTCGCTGTATTATTGTACTTGGTAGACAAACCAATATTATTGTCGTCTTCTAGAAGTTCTAAAAGAGTTACTATAAAATTTGCTTGCTTACCACGTAGTCTATTACAGAAATTATTCCCAGATGACGCCACATACAAATCACTGACAATAATCAATCATGCATTATCTTATACTCTTATGAACTTATAGACAATTAATAACATGATTGCATTGTTCAAATTCTCTCAGGGATCATCGATATATTTGGATGGATCTTATAAACGATCTCTAATCTTTGGTTTGGGTGGTCTGATGTCTCAATATTGAGATTTTGGCTAACCAAAAAAAACTTCATCATACAATAAAGTGTAGATCAACCTAAAAATTAGTTGGTGAACAAAAAACAAAGTCGTTGTACTATTTAATTGTAGACCAAATTGAAAATGGTTAGTGAACATAAAAAAATGTCATTGTATTATTTAATTTGTTACAAGAAGATATGATTATTAAACTACTATTTGTTTACGAAAACAAATAAAGTTGTATGACTATTCTTTTCTGATTGATTTAACTATGAAACTAGATAGGCGCGATTTCATATGCTCTTTTTGGATGAATTTACCTATAATTTTCTTTGAGTGTATATAAAAAACAAAGAAATTCTGTGATCGTTACCAGTGCATTTCTTAACTAATGAAGTAGGCGACACAAATGTCACCCACCACGCACTTGTAAAAGATAGTCGCCCAGTGATTGAAATTTTGATGCACTAGGCGGCAAAGGTTTTGGTCAATTTATTGCGTTATATCTTTCTTCGAAACAGAAATTGATATCTCTTTTGCCTTCCGTAGAACCAAACACCAAACAATAACAAATAATAAATAATGATCTCATTTAAATTATGGTTTTATTGTCTAATACCCCTGCTTCTAACACAAAGGCAACATAACATAGCAGTCACTGGTGTTCAGTGATGAAGTGATTGGACACTACGCTTCGGATAATCTTTTTGTGCCTTCTAGTGTTACTGACAATACAAACAGGGTATTTCATTTGTTAAAAATACTGTCCCTGGAATCATGTTCTCAAAATTGGTGCAAACCTTACTCCCCAGAACGGGCCGTTTTCTGTCATGCTATTTTAAAGAGTCAAAAGCAAAGTTGCTTACCAAGGGATGTCATCAACACCCGCTTGTACTTTGCCCTTAATAATGCAGGAACCACTCATTTTGAAAGGAAGGAAGGCCGATATAGTGTTTCGGATACTAAACTATATATAGAAATAGGGAATTTATAAAAAAGTTTTTTGCCACTGATATGTAATAAAAAATTGTAATAGTCAAGTTAATCCATTGTACTTCCACGTCCAGTAACGACAAAACAAATTTTAAAAATTTTTGTTGTTCAAATAGGCTTAAAATGTCATGAAACGTCGAGATTTTAAGTTTGAGCGAAAAAAAATTCTGTCTGTCTGTCGGTCTGTCTGTAACTTTTTTTATGCGCACGTTTACTCTGGAACCGTTTAAGATATTGACTTGAAATTTGGTATACATATGTACTTTAACGAGATCTAGAACTAGATTATATTTTCATCTTGTTCCATCGAAGGGGGTGTAAATTGGGGTAAATTTGGGGTAAGTGGGTAAATCAAGCAGGTAAGAGTCCATGAAATTGGTATTTAGTATATACAGTGTGTTTCACTTCTCATGAAGTCACCCCTGTATCTTTTTTATTTGTGGCCGAATTCATTTCAAATTTTTATCGGCCATAGAACTCCATAAGACGACTTTATTCAACACACAAATGCCGCCTAGATCTAAAACGCCGGCCCACTGCGATAAAAAGAAAATAACAATTTTCGAGAAATCCTACTAGGCTTAGAGATAGACAAAAATTTTGTTAATAAAAGTTGTTCGGAATCACTTTATATGCCTCCCTGTAAAATTTTATGAAAATCGGAATATTTTCAAAAAAAAAATTTTTGTTTCACTTCTCGTATCTTCTTTATTTGTGACCGAATTCATTTCAATTTTTTATCAGCCATCATTTCAAGTTTTTATACAACTCCATAAGATCACTTTACTCAACACATAAATGCCACCTATATCTAAAACGCCGGCCTACTGCGATAAAAAGAAAATCGCTATTTTCGAGAAATCATAGTGGGCTTAGAGAGAAAATTTTGTTACTGAAAGTTGTTTAGAACCACTAGATATGCCCCCCCTGTAAATTTTTGTGAAAATCGGAATATTTTAAAAAAAAAATTTTTCTTTCACTTCTCGTGAAGACACCCTTGTATCTTTTTTATTTGTAGTCGAATTCATTCTTCAAATTCAAATTCTCATCAGTTATAGAACTCCATGAAACGATTCTATCTAACACATAAAGAGAACTTTTTACAGCAAATGAAAGTCATACACTATTATTGAAATTATTTATTATTTAATTACACGTGTATGCAAAATTTCAGCTCGATTGGACAACGGGAGGTGGGTAAATTTGATTCATTCATACATCATACATACATACAGATTTCCAAGTATTATAAAACCATTGAAAAAAAGAAAACAATATTACATTTAAGTTGATGTGCAATAGTGTAATAATAAAAAGTGTCCCGTTTAGCGTTTTATTAAATGCTGATTTTGGTTCACAACTTTCATTTGTTGGAAAAAGTTCTCTTTAGGGGTTAGATAAAATCGCCCTGTGGAGTTGTATGGCTGATGAAAATTTGAAATGAATTCGGCCACAAATAAAAAAGATACAGGAGTGTCTTCACGAGAAGTGGAACAACATTTTTTTTTTTTTAATATTCCGATTTTCACAAAATTTTACAGGGGGCATATCAAGTGATTCCGAACAACTTTTATTAACAAAATTTTTGTCTATCTCTAAGCCTACTATGATTTCTCGAAAATAGCGATATTCTTTTTATCGCAGTAGGCCGGCGTTTTAGATCTAGGCGGCATTTGTGTGTTGAATAAAGTCGTCTTATGGAGTTGTATGGCTGATAAAAATTTGAAATGAATTCGGTCACAAATAAAAAAGATACAGGGGTGTCTTCACGAGAAGTGAAACAAACTTTTTTTTTTAATATTCCGATTTTCAAAAATTTTACAGGGGGGCACATCAAGTGATTCCGAACAAATTTTATTAACAAAATTTTTGTCTATCTCTAAGCCTACTATGATTTCTCGAAAAGAGCGATATTCGTTTTATCGCAGTAGACCGGCGTTTTAGATCTAGGCGGCATTTGTGTGTTGAATAAAGTCGTCTTATGGAGTTGTATGGCTGATAAAAATTTGAAATGAATTCGGTCACAAATAAAAAAGATACAGGGGTGTCTTCACGAGAAGTGAAACAAAAAAATTTTTTTTTTTTTTAATATTCCGATTTTCACAAAATTTTACAGGAGGGCATATCAAGTGATTCCGAACAACTTTTATTAACAAAATTATTGCCTATCTCTAAGCCTACTATGATTTCTCGAAAATTGCTATTTTCTTTTTATCGCAGTAGGCCGGCGTTTTAGATCTAGGCGGCATTTGTATGTTGAATAAAGTCGTCTTATGGAGTTGTATGGCTGATAAAAATTTGAAATGAATTCGGCCACAAATAAAAAAGATACAGGGGTGTCTTCATGAGAAGTGAAACACACTGTACAAGAGAAGCTAAGGTCTCAAGAAAATTTTTGGCACTAGCCACCCCCATTACCACCGCCACCTCCTTATTAAAGGGGATGAAAAAAAATTGTGATTTAGTGTATATACAGAAACCAGAAACATCAAAATATTTTTTATTTCATCCACCCCCCACCATCACCCCCTATCACTACCCCCACGCCACTACCGATGTGGGATATCGAGGATTTCAAATATTATATTATTAAAGTTCCATAAACAATTATTTTCACATACCAAGTTTTTTCGTTGTGAGTGACTTGGATAGAGAATCTAATTTAGCTAACTAGACATTAATAAACAACAAAGTAGTTTAGATATTGTTTAATTTTTAGGAAAAATGGTCCTATTTTGTGCCAGTTATATCTTCCGATATGACCCCTGCTGACTTTTGGCTTTGAGGTCATTTAACAAATAATGTATATAGAGAATCTCCTGTCATGATTGGAAATACAACAAATGCTTTAAGGAGAAGGTGTCAAAACTGCATAGATGTCAATGGAAGACAATTCGAATATTTATTGTAGTTTAGGATTCCTGTTTTTGGCAAAATTATTTTATATTATAAGAAGTGTTCTTGTAATAGTTTTTAATGGCCTCCTCACAAATGTATTAAATTTTTCGAAAATTAACCACTTTTTCTAGAGTTAAATATGACATATGATATATCATTCGGTAGCTAATTTAAGTTGTGATCGAACAATGAAATAATTTACAGAGTGTTCTATTTAAAAAAACACAAGTTATGTCTATATCTCGAAAACTGAGTCATGCATAATTTTCTTCTTATCAGCAACGGATTGTAAGTACTCAAAAAAAGTGACTTAATAATGTGTTACTCGATTTTCGATTCGACACTTGGTAATTGAGATATATGTAGAGGTCATCCAAAATGCTAATTTTTCAAAAGCGCTCTGTAGCCAGGGGTGTCGCTAGGCTTATTTTTTTTGGGGGGGGGGGTAATAATTCCCAACTCTCATTGCAGGAATTTTCTCAACTCCTCAAAAAAAATTTCTCCAAAATGAAAATTGATGAGCGGGGGGGGTGAAATTTTTTTCGAATTCTCCCAATTTGAGGCTTGAATTCCCAACTCAACCACGATATTGGGGGGGGTACGCCCCCCCCCCTTAGCGACACCCCTGTCTGTAGCTCAGACACCTATATTGTTTTTTGTCTATCTGCCATAGTTTTAGAGAAAACCCCAAATCCCATCTAATTTTTCCACTCTGTACTCTGTTCACCGAGCTCTGAGAGCATATGTAAACAAATATATATCAAAATATGTTGTCAAATGCAACCAAATATCAAATGCATCCAATGAGGAGGTATTACGGCATGGCCATGTGATAATGCACATATACCGGGTGTCAACGGAATCATTAGACAAGCCATGTTTTCCAGAGTTTCAAGATATAAGTCCTAAATTTCTCAGGGGTAATATATACCAAAAACGGCAATTTTTTCATAATTTGGAACTTTTCCATCATTTCCGGTTTCCCCGGAAGATGACCTCAACTTTAAGACTTTAAATGGAACACCCTGCATATTTTCAAATGCTTTGATTCCGGAGATGATTTTAAGTACAACTGCGTAGTTTTTAAAAAAAATTTGAGACTACTTTTTAGGGCTATTTTTATTTTTGCATCTAGAGTTAATTTCTGTCGCTTCACCAACGATAAAAGCTGCAGGGTTGTTATCAATTCCTCTCCTGATTTGTAGGGAACTTGCCCAAAAAATAAAATTGAATTAAAACACTCAAAATCGTAAACTAACATCATTAAAAACCCCATAGACAACAAAACTCCTTTTTTTATTTTTTGAATTCCGACAAAAATTAAGGAATTAGAGTGGGCGGGATTTGGGACTTTTTTTTTTTCGGTAAAATTTCTCCATTTTGTCACCGTAATTAATCGGTAATTAACTGAAATCGATCTCATTTACGATGTTCACTTAATATCATGTCCTATTTTGATGCTCCGTTAATCTCGGCCCTTCGAAACAAAGGCTTCTGTGAAAAAATATTTTTTTAAGATTTACATACACTCTATAGGGAAACGTGTAATTTCCTACATTTCCTCGAATATCTCGATAATTATCGGTTTTTTCGAAAAATTTGTAGACAGCTTATGTAAAGAGAATTAATTGAGCTTTCCGACACTTTTTTTATTTTTTCTCTAACATAAAAAACAAAAGACTTATAACCTAATATGCGGACATTTCAAAGCTAACCGCCGCCCGGTCTATTAATTAGGGTGAATGACTAAAGTGCGCCATCTGTTAATACCACGCGAGACTAGTTTTCACCTGGTGACGTCACAGTGCTTTTCGAGAGGAGTGGCGAGGATTTCAACTTTAATTATTTATTGCAAAGTAAGTACTGCGATTTAAGAGCTGATATTCGGTGTGGCGTGTTTTTATGCATAAATACACAGTTTAATGAAATTAAAAAAAAATGAGCAAGTTCCCCATTGGAAAATATTGAAAACATGGATGATGTCTGTTCGGATACCTTTGGGCACACAAATCTGCGGCGTTTCTGGAATTTTGGTGGCATTCTCCAAAAATTAATAAAACGCCCACTTTTTCATCTCTTGTATGCATGTTAAACAATAATAACAATAATTAACAAACAACAAATTTAAAGATAAAGAGCAAACTTATTAAGATAACAATACGCACGTATTATTATTTGTCAAACTTCTTTTTGTTTCCACAGCACGCTTCTTTTATTTGCAGCGTTGTTTTGTTGACAAAATGAATGTTTTGAATCTAGTTTTATTCAATTTCCACGACATTCTTACTTGATAAGCGTATTTTCTTGATATTTTAATTATTATCCACCAAAGAACTTGTTTATTTGGGTTAATATCAAACCGATTTTCGATTTGAAGGTATCAAGGACGTGAAAATTACTATCTAACTACTGTCAATAATTTAAGTTAATAATATGTAATACATAATAAGTTTAGATTGAAAATTACCACACATAATGAAGAAATATTTATGTTTTGTGGAATGTACAGTTCCTAGTTCTTAAAAGAAACTTAAATACATCTTTTAGAATAGCAGACGAGCAGACAACTCATTTAAATATTTCCTTTTCGCTGTAGTTTGATAGTCTTGAGATGTACTTATCAGTTTCAAAAATATTTCCCTTGCAATGTATTTATTTTTAATCGACTTCAAAAAGCTTCTTCCATAAATGTAGAAAATGTATAAAGATAATCTGTGTTTGAAAAATGTTTAGACTTTCCAATTAAATGTCATAAGTTGCCTAACTACTAAGAAAGAAAATATATTTTCGTTCAAATATCAAAAGTTCATAAATAAGTTCTAGGTTAAATTCTCCAAAGATACTTACGTGCGTGTGGATAGAAGGTACCTATTCTATTTCATATCACTACATAACTGTGTTCAATGTTTAAGTCAAAATATTAACGCATCGATGCACAATCACATAATTTAAGAGTTTTTAAATATTCTTGGAAGTACGTACGGCAAAATGTAACGCTATCATAAAACTGCAAAACTAAATATGGGGAACGAAACAAAAGACGATCGGCAATATTTAATTGTTGTGAGCTCTCTTAGCTCATGGATATCTTTGTTGTTATTCTGTTCTATTAGATTTTAGACGAATATTTGAAAGCTATTTTTATGATTTTCCTTCATACTTTTGTATAATCTTGTGAATATATAATTTTAGTGTTCGTTGTTTATTAGGCTTATTGGTAGGTATTAGATTCTACCATCTATAGTAAGTCAACAAATTTTCTAAATTGTTTAGTGCAAATATATTATTGGTAAAAGCAATGATAAACCGTAATGGACTAAGAGCCCACCGGTCACTAATTGTGTGTCATAGATTTATTTCCAAAATGTGTGAATTGTTGTTAATTTGGGGTAGTAGAGCACAGAAATGTCCATGCCAGCCCTTCTTTTTGATACAGGGGCGTATATCAGGCCCCCAAATGTGCAAGAAATATGACTTGTAAAAGTAAAACAAGAAGAAACAAATAAGTCATAGGTTTACGCATGGGGTTGGAGGGATTTCTTAATTTACCCCCAAAAATCATAAATCCAGACTCCCATTGCTTTTGTTTTTTCTAGGACTGTTAAATAATTCATTTATTATAGATACGTTTTTGAGCAAGTATTGGGGCTTATTACTCAGAGCCGTAGCTTCTCAGTACTCAATGGGCTAGAACCAATCACAAGGATTTATTTTCATTACTCAATAGTTGTGGAGCAATCACAAAAGACAATTTAAAGTTCAAGAATATCACGTATGCCATGACTCAATTCAATCTATCATGCAAATATCAATATATGTCATGAACATCAAGATTTCCTTAAATTTTAAAATTACTCTCAAATTTTTTTTATCGATTTGCACAAGCTTATTGTGAACTAATGATTTCAAGCGATATATAGATGTAGAAAAATTATAGTATTCTACTTGCGTATAATAGCTATTACTCACTCGTTGAATAATATACTATTACTGGCCATGTGTCGTATAGATGTGTAGCTGTTCTTGCTAAACAAAGATTGTTATTATTATTTGTGTTAGACATATATACATAATTATCGTTTTTATTTTGTAGATATTGATAAAGAAATAAGGAGTTGATTTTTATTATTTTGACGAAACTCTAATTTGAATACTTTATCTTCCATAAACACTTAATATTTTTAAAGTTATGGCGAAGGAGCCAGTAACAACTATTTTTTCTTTTTTTTTTTTGTAATCTGAAAATGTGATAGTCCAGTCTAATCTTTTTTTTTAAACTACTTATTTAACGTCGGCCTATGTCCGCTACCAGGGCCTATCACCGACGCACAGTGGGGCAAATAGCTCATTTTTTGGACAAGCGATAATTCCCAAGCCTGGAATTAATGAAATTTAAAATTTTTTTTTAAACTCTTCGTTATAAAATTGCCTTTAATTCTATCGAGCCCGAATTTTGAAATTTCAAAATTAAAGGACTTAAATTTTGAAAGCAAATTAAAATTTTATCAAAAGATTGTTTGAAATTATAAAAAATTGTTACTTGGGGGGTTTTTTGGGTTTCTAATCTCATTTCTGATCCCCGAATTTTGCGATTCAAAAAACAAAGATAGCGGATCCAATATGGCGGCCATAATATATTTTTAAATGAAATGTATTACACAAACTGTTAACAATTGTTACTTAGGACTTTTAAGGGTTTCTGATAGAGAATCTGAAATTTAAATTACGTAATATCGTAATCCAAAATGGCGAATGCAATATGGAGGCCATAATATTTTTTTAATTGACATGTAAATGCGCAAATTGTTAAAAATTGTTACTTGGCGGTTTTAAAGATTGCTGATCATGAATCTGAAGTCCAAATTACGTAATATCGAAATCCAAGATGTCGGATCCAATATGGCGGCCATAATATTTTTTTAAATGAGATGTACATGCGCAAATTGATAAAAATTGTTACTTAGAGCTTTTAAGGGTTTCTGACCATGAATATGAAGTCTAAATCATGTAATATCGTAATCCAAGATGGCGGATCCAATATGGAGGCCATAATATATTTTTTAAATGAAATGTAGATACACAAATTATTAAAAATTAGGTTTAAAGATGTCAACATTTTTTATTGGTTATCTCATTTTTTTATAAGATGGCATATTCGAATCTGCCATCTTAGAATTCGAAATTACGAATGCGTAGTCAGCAATCGCAAAAACCTGCAAGTAACAATTTTTAACTATTTTCGCATGTACATCATAATTTTTAAAAAATTTATGGCAGCCATATTGAATTTAATTTTCTGGTTTGCAAAATATCGAAATTTTAATATCCGAAACGAGATTAGTAAACTGCGAAGCCCCCGAAAAACAAATTTTAACAGTTTCCTTCTTGATTTGTCATTCTTTTTTAACTTACGGACACCATATTGCATCCGTCATCTTGGATTTCGATATTACGTAATTTGGACTTCAGATTCATGATCAGCAATCTCTAAAACTCCTAAGTAACAATTTTTAACAATTTGCACATTTACATGTCAATTGAAAATATATTGTGGCCGCCATATTGGATTCGCCATTTTGGATTACGATATTACGTATTTTAGATTTCAGATTCTCGATCAGAAACCCTTAAAAGTCCTAAGTAACAATTTTTAACAGTTTGTGCACGTACATTTCATTTAAAAAATATTATGGCCGCCATATTGGATCCTCTATCTTGGTTTTTTGAATCGCAAAATTCGGGGATCAGAAATGAGAATAGAAACCAAAAAAACCCCCCAAGTAACAATTTTTTATAATTTTAAACAATCTTTTGATAAAATTTTAATTTACTTTCAAAATTTAAGTCCTTTAATTTTGAAATTTCAAAATTCGGGCTCGACAGAATTAAAGGCAATTTTATAACGAAGAATTTAAAAAAAAAAAATTTTAAATTTCATTAATTCCAGGCTTGGGAATTATCGCTTGTCCAAAAAATGAGCTATTTGCCCCACTGTGCGACGCGACGCCAGGAGACGAGCTACCCCCAACCTGGAAATTTTGCCGAACCTCTTCCCTTAAGAAGAGTAGGGATCTTTTACTTGCCTAACATTTAATAGACAAGGGACCGCCTGCTTTACATCCCCTCCGAAGGATGGTATATCCACTACGTAATCCTCATCTGAAATTACATACTTTCCGCGTATACACTGATATACAAGCCGCTAGAAGGTGGGACGAGATTGCTGTGTTTCCCTAGACGGGTCACCTATCTAAGTACTAACCCCGCTGCACGTTGCTCCACTTGGGGTATCGAGATACTTACACAGTGAAGACGCATCTACGCTCATCCCCCCAGTCTAATCTAAATACATATTTAAATTAAACATAATAGCGGGGCAGCTTAACGTCGAATTTTGCGTTAACGTGGACACAGCGGACAAAAGCACCAAATTTTTTCCAGGTACTAGTTAGGTACGTAGCTTTCAATTTTTGATAGGAACCAACTCCTCCGTCGGCCATCTT
The DNA here is from genome assembly GCA_936432065.2 of Rutpela maculata. Lineage (NCBI taxonomy): Eukaryota > Metazoa > Arthropoda > Insecta > Coleoptera > Cerambycidae > Rutpela > Rutpela maculata. The sequence continues at coordinate 166,093,425 of OW386288.2, forward strand.
GGATTTTATAGCGGCCATTTTGAAATGTAGGTATATTATCAATATCTCGGCTTCTAAATCACTTAGGACCACAAACTTGGTGTCTAAGTATACATATTTGGGGTCAAGGAATACAACTACACAATTTTTAAATGTCTCACACTATATATTTATTCACTAAATTATATATCAATTTAAAACTCTTCACCGATGAACTCTTGTGTCCGGTGTGTCCACAATTTCTAATATGTTTTTTTATTTTGCTTCAGATTGAATTGTAATACAAGACGGATTGGAATAAGTGCATGATCTGTCAGAAAACAACTTCAGAAAATCTAAAATGTCCACTCAATGCATATGGAATCGAAGACAAGACAACTCCATACCGGTCTTTCTTGAACAATATCAATGAGTTTAGTCATTGCCAATGAAACTACATTTTGGAAGCGACATGAGTGCAGATGAACTTGTCCAAAACCATGGTGCATGGCACAAATCTTGTTACGTCAAGTTCAGCAATTTGAAGTTGGATAGAGCTAAAAAGCTGGGAAATACTTCGGGAGGCAGCACAACTGTGGATAAACTATCCCGGCGTGTGACGTGTTTGTTATGTCGTGGAAGCGATGGACTCCTTCATGAATTTCGAACATTAACAGCTGATACAAGCATACGAAAATGGCAACAGAACTGCAAGAAACCCAGTTGTTGGCAGGACTTGGTTCCTATCAAAAATTGAAAGCTAACTAATACCTGGAAAAAATTTGGTGCTTTTGTTCTCTGTGTCCACATCTTCATGATAAGCTGCCCTACTATAATATTCTGCATCGACTCTTGCAGCGCTGAGCTAAAAATTGCCCAAACGGCTTGGGATAAGTAACTAATAGGTAGGGTTAGAACAGTTGAAATTCGGCACGTGTTATTTTCACTCTATTATTTTAAAAAATATATTTACATCGCTATTCATTTAGTATTAAATAAAAATAGTTTAAGTTGTGAAAATTCCGTTTTTCTCAAATGTTTCGAGAAATACTGATCGGTCAAAAAAAAAATTCTTTTTCGAAAAAGAGGACATTTGTCAAAAGAAAAATCTCATGGATATTTTTGTAAGACGAATAGTTTTTTAATAAAATATAATTTAAGAAAGTACAAAATAAAATTACATTAGTAAATAATTTTTTTTTCAAATAATAAAAATAATTATTTGTATTATTTATCATGATTAGATAATATTACTTAGGTATTAAGCAAATCACAACTTACACACTTTTTTATTTGTTATGAAACTAGTTACTTTCTGCATATTGTTGCCCTTCTGAGCACGCTAATATACTATTTGAAAAAACTTGTAAAACTTTTCTAAAGTTGAAATAGAATATAAGGTTCAATAATAATTGTTGTGAATGACTGAATTTCAACAAATAATTTAAATATTTTCAATGTATTTTTTTGCCTTAAAATGCTAGGAATCCTATCATGTAATTCAATACTTCGTCAGTATTAGCTAGAGGAATAGTTGTTTTGATTGGTTTTCTAATGATGAGTGTTTTAAAGTGTTTTCCTAAGTAGTATATCAGCGTGACCAAATTAAGGTACCAATATACAGAAAGTAGATAATTTAGTATTAAATAAAAAGAGTGAATTTAAATAAATGATTTAAGTATTTTCAATATATTTTTTGTTTAAATTCAATTCAAAAAGTAATGTGCTCTGTTCCTTTATATTTTGTTATTTTAAAAACTTATTTAACATAAGTTTTGGGCCACCTTGTACTACTATCATAACAAAAACTGGTACACTAGGTATTTAGATAGTTCTGAATAAAAATCAGTTCCAATATTCTAAAAAAATCTCTAATAGCAATATTTCGCCCTTAAACAATAGTCGTAGTTGGCCGTGGCTTTGAGTTCCGGAATGAGTAGAACATGTTTCTAATGACTTTTTGCGAGATCTACATAATTAAAAAAAACATAAAAATCGGTTCATAAATAAAAATTTTACGGGGGGTGGCTAGTCCTTAGGTGGGACACACTGTATATAGTAATGTTTTGTCGTTTGCTTGTAGAACAGATTTTGCTTGGACATTACTATTGGGTAAGTCATTAACGAAAATGAGAAAGAGAGTTGGTCCCAGAACGGAGCCTAGAGTTACTCCAAATTTAATATTTATAAATCCAAAATTTATACTTCGGTAATTCACAAATTGATATGATTATGATGATGATGATTAGGACCAAGGAGGAGCTAAAGAACAGAAAAAAATTTAATAGGTGATAAATGCCTTGAAGTGTAACATAATAGAATACAATGGACAACGCTAGTAATACCCAGAAAAAAATCAAAACTGTTTCATTTATATCTGCTCACATCGAACTACCTTTCTGCAAAAAAAAACATTCTTATTCTCAGTTCAACAAGGTCGAGTTCATGAGGTAGGTAACAATTTAATAAAATATTACCCTTAATATTGTCCAATTGTTAGTTGTGGCATTTTCTTAATTTTTCTGTTTTTTATTGGGATGTTCTGCCACATGTATTTTCTTCTAAACAATGTCCGTGAAATCTACAAAATAATACAATTTTATCCAGTATGTCACTTAGTCCAGTCAACGGGGAGTTTCACCTCTAATTTGAGTACTAATGAATGGATTTTTTGTGCAATGGGTTTGTAATGACGTTAATAAAAAAGTTGAAAAAAGATTAGAGTAGGAAGGGGTAGAAAACATCCCTTTTATCACGGGTTCCGTAACTTGTAGAATTAGGTCAAAAATGAAAAAAACAATATATTTAACTTTTTTGGCCCAAAATAAGATGTTTTTACTCTTGTGAACTTGTTTAAAAAATGCATATTTTTCGAGATATGACCACTCTAAAGTTCCTAAAAGTGGGGGAGGGGAAATGTAAAAGGTGAAAAAAAAATCTTAAAAAATTCAGGTAAATGTATCATCGAAATATAAGACTTTTTTTATTTACAACTATTCTGTAAAGTGCGTTTTCACCGAGTTCTTCCGGAAAAGCATGAAAAACTTTTTTCACATTAAAAAATACATGAAAATTCGAAAAATGAGCGTGATTTATATACCGAATTGCATAGGCCAAACTTCACTAAGCAATACAACTTTTCAAAATAGGAAAAAAAGTCCCTATAAATATGGGTCGGGAAGTGCTTAGTTTCCGAGATACGGGGTGTTCAGGTAATTCTCCTGAAAATGTTATTTTATGAATATTTTCGAAACGTCTAAAGATAAACAAATGATAATTTACACAGGAATTTAACTTTTCATGCTTTTTAAGACAAAATGACAACTATGTACGAAAATCATTCAGGAGCGGGTGAAACTTGGGGGGGGGGGGGGCTAGGTATAATTTGGCCCCAACTTTATTGAGTGACACGTTTACATTAATTTATGAGCAGAACTTGAAAATTTGAAGTTTTCTACGCAAAAAAAGTTTCTTGTGTTTTTTCTCTAAAATTATCAGTTTTTGAATAAATCTTATCTGAACTTTATTGATTAGTAACCATTATTACCAGCATTCCTGGTATGCAGGAGTGTGTCATGATTGTAATGTTTGTAACAAATGAAAAATAATCTAGCATGCAATGCCAGAATGACAATAATGATGTTGTTGTTTTTTGTGTTTTCTGTAATTCATTGTACTGTAGTTTTATTATTTCCTTTTGGAAAAAGTGTTCTATTGAAAAGTAAAAAATGGTCATGTTTAGTAATGTGGAATACGCGGATATTCATTTTATTTATGGATATTGTAATGGAAACGCAAATGCCGCGGCATATCGCGAATATCGCAGAAGATTTCCTAATAGAAGGAAACCATCTAAAGATGTTTTTATTCGAACCCACCTAGAATTTAGTAATGTTGGACTTAAAAGAGGTCCAAGAAATGAAGAACAACGAAATGGGCGATTTAAAAACATTTTCTTGGCCAAATTTAACAATAATAATAAATTAAGTATCAGAAGAGCGGTCCAACAGCTGCTTGCGCAAGCTGTGCATGTTTCCAAAAACAAAGTTTTTCGGATTCTGAAAAAAAGACCACAAAAAAGCTTTTCGAATGCAGCCAGTCCAAAGCCTTCAACCAGGTGATCCCGAAAGGCGTATCAATTTTTGTAATTGGTTTATAAATGCCATGGAACAAGATCCCGATTTCGGAAGTAAAATTATTTGGACTGATGAAGCTACCTTTAACCGTAATGGATCGGTTAATTTTAATAATTTAAGAATCTGGGCTCATCGAAATCCTCATATAATCCGCCCTAGGACATTTCAACAGGAGTTTAGCGTTATAAACGGGACTTTTTGTGGACCACATCCACATCCTTCTACCCTGTGTAAATGGACCATTATTTAATGATTTTTTAAATAACCATTTTTTTCAATATCTCGAGAATATTCCTCTTAATTTAAGAAATGAATGCTGGTTTCAAATGGACGGAGCTCCTGCACATTTTGCTGTTGAGAACCGTTTGTGGGTAAACAATAATTATCCTGAATGGTGGATCGGTCTAGGTGCAAGAGCCTGGCCACCCCGTTCACCGGATTTAACTCCAGTTGATTTTTTTGTCTGGGGCTATTTAAAGGACAAAGTAAACACAAGAGAAGAGTTAATAGAAAGAATTCTCGAAGAATGTGAAAATTTGCAGGCTAATCCTGATTTCATTCGTAAAGCTACACACTCTGTACGGCGCAGATGTCAGAAATGTGTTGATGCTGGCGGAATGCACTTTGAACAACTCTAGTAATTTGTAATTTACCTTACTTTAATCTAATTCATTGTTGTCTAATAAAAAATAATGTAATCAAATTTTGTTTTACTGTCATTGTTTTTTCGGTTCTGCTAAAATATTCATAAAGAACTATTCCCGAATAAAGTTCAGATAAGATTTACTCAAAAACTGATAATTTTAGAGAAAAAACACAAGAGACTTTTTTTTTGTGTAGAAAACTTCAAATTTTTAAGTTCTGCTCATAAATTAATGTAAAAGTGTCACATAATAAAGTTGGGGCTAAATTATACCAACCCCCCCCCCCCCTCCCGTTTCACCCGCTTTCGTCATTTTGTCTTAAAAAGCATAAAAAGTTAAATTCCTGTGTAAATTATCATTTGTTTATCTTTAGACGTTTCGAAAATATTCATAAAAAAACATTTTCAGGAGAATTACTTGAACACCCTGTATCTCGGAAACTAAGCACTTCCCGACCCATGTAAATAGAAACTTTTTTTCTTATTTTGAAAAGTTGTATTGCTTAGTGAAGTTTGGCCTATGCAATTCGGGACACCCCGTCTATTATTATAAAAAAATATGAAACCTATATAGTTATACCATTTTTAAAGGTACAATATAATTTTTAAATTGAAAATTTTTTGATAGTTCTAACAACCAATTAAATTTCGTTATTTCTTGTCATGTGACACAAATCACCCATCATTTTAACATTACACTGATAACACCATCCAAGGAAATTTTCAATCACTATGACAATAAAATTATTTAACTTTGACAACTTCGTAATAACAGCCAAATAAATTTCAAAATGTCACGTTTTGGCAATGCCAATCTCAATCTATAAACGCGCTAATCAAAGAAAAATGTTTTGTTGTGTTGTCACTTTTTGATTTTATTTTTTCAAAAAATTTTCTGACCGAATATCCCTCTGACATTGACAATTAATAGTAATAATAATAATAATGTTTATTCATCTCGTATAACAGTTACAAATACATAACATTTAAAGTTGATATTCTTAAATTTACCAAGAAAAAATACTCTAAGAAATGTATATAGAAAACGATAAATAAACAGAAGTAGACCCACAAAGGAAACCCTGCGCGTGGGTAGCATTCTATATTTACTTATAGTTTATCAGTAGACGGTATATTGTATGCAAATGTATGATTTTACAGAAATTGAGAATGAGTGAAAGGTATAAAAATTGCCTCATAATTTTATGACAATCTCAAGCACGTTGCTTGGTAATAGTCCTCCGCCTTCGGCGTTGGGCTATTACCAAGCAACGTGCTTTCGATTGTCATAAAATTATCTCGTACATTATCAATGTCCTAGGAATATTATAGCGGAAAATTTTAAAGAAGTTTTAGAAAAATGTGGATCATTATTTATCGTGAAAAACTGCCTGTAACTCGGAAAATTAGCAAGTTACAAAAAAATTCCAAGAAACAACAAATGTGTAGTAGACCTCATTGTATACGTCTGAATTTTTTCAAATTTTTAAATTGCGTATTTTTAAAGCGATATAATTTCAAAGAAACGGATAGTTTTTCAGGTTTTTCCGGAAAAACTCGGTGAAAACGCATCTTACAGAAAAGTTGCAAATAAAAAAAAGTCTTGTATATCGATGATACACTCACCAGAATTTTTTCAGATTTTTTTTCAATTTTTCCCCTCCTCTACTTTTAGGAATTTTAGGGTGGCCATATCTCAAAAAATGTGCATTTTTTGAAAAAATTCACAAGAGTAAAAACATCTTATTTTGGGCCAAAAAAGGTAAATATATTATTTTATTTTTCCTTTCATTTTTGACCTAATTCCACAAGTAACGGAATTCGTGATTTAACGTCATTACAAACACATTGCACAAGGTTTCATCACAATCCATTCATTAGCACTCAAATTAGAGATTTTGGTCATTTTAGCGCTCCGTTGAGTGGTCTAACTGGAAAATAACCTCTGCGCTCTTCGTAAAAGTCACAGGCTGGAGGTTATTTTCCAATAAAATACTGGATGATTAATAATTGTACTATTTTGTAGATTTCACGGAGATTGTTTTGAAGAAAATACATGTGGCAGAGCATCCCAATAAGAAACAGAAAAATATTACCCTTCACCTAAATGTTTTGAATCAGCTCCTGCTGTTATAAATTGTTTGGGTATGTTGCATAAGAATGACGTAAAATTTGTGTAACCGGCGCGACGTTTGTTCATGAAACTGGCATCTGCAACCTACGCATTATTCCCGCTGAAGAGACAGTGATATCTTGTATAAAATGCGCTAGCGTAGGCAGAAACAGCGTATTATAGAGGAGTAAGGTATAAATCTCCACTAATGGAATAATACGGCTCCAATATTTCTGTCGCTCAAATAAATCCTGTATAATTGAACAGTACTCGGTTAAAGAAATCGTCAGATTTTATTAATTGATTTTATTACAGTAAAATGTTGAAGCAAAATCCTTGTCAAAATTATGTAACGTACTTTAACAAATATTAAGTTACAAAATATTCGAAATATGCTTAAAGGAACATTTTAGGTACTAAGTACTTTATAAATTAAAAAAGTCCATGGGTCCTGATGTATAGACATCTACTTGATTTCATTAGATTTCATTTGATTTAATTTTATTTTATGCTAACAAGCATTTCACCAAGTTGGCATCATAATAGAATTAAAAACATCTAATATTAACAATATTTACAAGACTGCCAAAAATATTCTAGAAAACGCTCAACAATTATGTAAAAACATTAGTAGATCAGCGAAGAATATTTTTTACTCTAGTTAATCTTTGTAAAACTGAACGAATTTTATATTATACTTTTCAGGGGTTCATGTAATTACTTCCATATCCAGTGGAACCGAGAGTGGAACTATAGTAACGACAAAAAAATTTTTTAAATTTTATTGTTCAAATAGGCTAGAATCATGAATCATGAAACGTCAATATTTTAAGTTCGAGTAAAACAGAATTCTGTCTGTATGTATTTTAATGAGATCTGGAACTACATTATATTTTCATCTTATTTCGTTGAAGGGTTGGAGGATGAATTGGGGCATATGGGAGTTTCTGGGGTCGCTGATTCCGAACCCTGAAGTCCGTTAACCTGTATCACATCAAGTTTAAAGTCATTTGAAGGTCAAATTGGGAGTTAGTGTGGTATTTTATCAAGCAAATATAAATTTGAAAGCGATAACCTATATCTCCCCAAGAACGCTGTTAGCAAGTGATGGCATATTCAGGATTAGGGTAAAACTGACTTAGTATTATTGTTAGTAGACGTTAAAAAAAATGTTTTCTGATTTTTTCATCCAAAAATAATTTGGGGCAAAAACCTCCCAAATCGACCCTCCTCCTTTGGGCAGTAATTAGGGAATGGCTCAAGGAATAATAGTTATATAGTGCCGATGTTTGCTTTTACCCTGGGGGGTGCATCCCCTTCTCGGGGGTGGAAATTATTATGTTCAAAGTCAGTGGCGGCTCGTGATATTTTCTGCAGAGGAGGCTTGATATTTTGAAAGACAATTAACTTGCAATATGATTACAATTTGTACATTTCCCCACCACCCTCGAGGTAGTACAACGGCGCGTTACATTTTTTTGTCGTGGGTTGTTCGCCAGGATACCGATTCACGACTTGAGAGAATAAAAGAATAAAAAGAAAAGGAAATAGAAAATATAATGAGACGAAAAAATCATTCTCATGAAATTTCCGTTCCTACGCCTCGAGTATCGGTATCCAAAGGAGCCCTACTATCCCACTTATAATTAAGTTATAACTTTTAATAAAAATCAAAATAGTTTTGGAAAAAAAATTAAAGTATTTTCCTACAAACAAAAATTGTATTCATTATCACTGCCAGAGTGTAAAATTATAACTTTTAATAAAAATTAAAATAGCTTTGAGAAAGAAGTTATATAAAAAAATATAACCGCGGAAGAATTAAAAAATATAACGCAAATAAATATTTTTTCTAAAATAACAACTATATTAATCTTTGGTGTAAAGCCTAAATATTTTTATAAATGAGTGGTAACCTGCGATTTTCGGAACTAGCAAAATGGTTGATTACTTCATCATAAAATGAATCGTGTTTCTTCAATTCTGACAAAAAGTGTTTTTCTATTGAAATAAGCGATACATTTGAGAGGCGGTCTTGACTTATTTTGTTTCTAGTAAATGTTTTTATGCGTTTAAGTGCTGAAAATGATCGTTCTACAGAAGCTGAGGTTACTGGAATTGTTGACACTAATGATAAAAGTTTGTACAGTTCGGGTAGACAGCTTTTTAAATTATTATTATATATATAAGTAAGCATTTCTTGAGATGATTTTGGATTTGCTAAAAGTTGCTGGTCAGAATACAACACGCATAGTTCATTTTTTAACGAAATACGGTCAAAAAAAGGATAATGGTCCATTAATTTCTCCATTAGACTGGTAGGGAATGATTTAGAAAACGCTGTAAAATTATTAGGATTTACTAAATCGTAACATTGCAAAGTATTTAAATCAGAAAATCTAATTTCAATTTGGACTATAATGGTGTCTAAAATTTCTATAAAAATTTGTTTGTAATATATATCTGCCCTGTCAAAGTTATATGTTGTCTTTCTTTTTTTAAATTGTGGCCCTGGCTCATCATCTACGTTTTCAGTATTTTCTAAAAAAATATTGTATAAAGTATTGAAATGTATTTCGTTATTGCGAAATTCTTTTAATTTAGATATAAGTGACTTAAGTCTATTTTTAGAATATGTTATATCAGTTAGTTTATTCTGTAAAATTTGGAAAACAACATCAGTTTGCTCAAAAATCATGTTAAAAGCTTTTAGAAAAAATATGAAATTTTTATCCAACAATAACGATTTTAATCCGTAAGCTGCTCTTAAAGTCTGAGCGTCATTTAAAAAATCTTCACTTTCCGAAATAAAATTAAAAACGTCAATAAGTTCTTTCCTGTATTTGTCAACAGTGAAAACAACTCTAGATGAAAAATTCCAACGAGTGGGAGCGTTTGTCGGAATTCTATGTTTCATATTAATTGTATTTAAAACATCAGTTCTTTTGGTAGATTTTGAAAAAAATGACGAAAAACCAGTAATATTTGAAAAAAATATTCTAACTTCTTTAATTCCGTTACATGCTTTACTCAGAACTAAATTTAATTGATGTGCATAACAGTGAATGAAGTAAGCTTGAGGAGCAATATCTTTTATTTTTGTTTGGAGTCCATTAAGATGCCCTGACATAACTGCAGCGCCGTCATAGGTTTGTGCTATTAATTTATTTTTCAAATCAAATTTACCAAATTCGTCGATTAATAATTTAAATAAACTCTCCGCGTTTCTTCCACTACTCACATCAAGAAAACCAACAAACCTTTCAATAACTTCGCCGTGCATTACATATCTAAAAATTACGGAAAGTTGAGATTTACAGGTAATGTCCGTCGTTTCGTCAATTTGCCACGAGAAAAATTCGCAATTATATAGTTCTTCATAAATTTTGCCTTTAATAATCGAGCTAACACTCTCAATTAGATCATTTTGAATTGATTTAGATGTTCCGGAAAAAATAGTGGCGTTATTCAAAAAGTTCTCTAATTTTGGATCATACATTTTTAAAAAATCTATTAGCTCTTTGAAATTTCCTTTATTGCACGAATCGCGTTTTTCGTCATGCCCTCGGAAAGAATTTTCTTGCGAAGATAAATATATAACGGCATCAATTAATCTCTTTAATATTTCCCTATTTTCACGGACCTTTTCATTAAAATTTTCTATTTCTCTCTTATGTGCAGATTCCAAATAATTTACAATATTTTGTTTACCAAATATTTCGAATTTAACGCAAGATGAAATGTGCTCCTGGGATTTTTCGTGCTTTTGTAAACCTCGCGACAAATTTTTCAAATTATTAAACCCGGTCCTGCCCCAAATTGAGGATTGATCATTAGTGAATAATAAACATCTCCAACAATATAATTTGTTTCTAACTGTTGATGCCGTTAACCACTCGATTTTTTTATAATTGTTATCACAAAACCCTCTGTTTTGTTTTCCACTTTTAAAAACTAACGAAGGCATTGCTGGTGTAGGCCTAGCAATTCTTTTAATTCTTACCTTTTCGTCGTAAGTAAGAGTAGAAAATCCATTTAATAACAAATAATCCACCACGTCTGGACAACAAGAGATGTTGTTGGGAATATTTTCACCTAGAGCACTCATTTCTAGCCCGCCTATCAAATGTTTTATGTATTTTAATGTCAAGTTGATCTTAACCGGCTAAACGACAAATTACCACTGACAGTTCGTTTTCCTGTGAATCACCTGAACCAAATAAAATCGAGTACAACAAATATCAAAGGGACCGCTGCGAGTGAAAGTACTTGTCTTCTCTATACTGTGCCTGAACTCCTGAACTGCACATGCGCTATAAAGAACTGAGGACTGAGGCTAGCGGCCTAGCTTGTCTTATTTGAAGTGTTGCTAGACAACGCAAAAGTAATGCAAGGTCATTTATGTTAAAACTAAATGCCTTGAAGTTGGAAGCTATTTCGTATAAGCCTCAAGCGAAGCGCTCTGTTCATTCAATGAAAGACCGGGTCGCCCGGGAAATATGCATAAAAAGACAATCCGGACTGTGACGTTATAGGTATGTTTGTGGAAAGGAAATGCAGAACTTTTTTATACACTGAAAATTAATTAATGAACTATAAACAATAAACAATATTGAAAATTGAGATATACCTAAGTAGAAATTTCTACAAGTAAAAGATATTAATTTGGAAGATTGCACGATATGTTGCTTCTTCCAAAGGGAGGCTCAGCCTCCCCTGCCTCCCCTGACGAGCCGCCACTGTTCAAAGTAATTTCAGAAATCGATAGAGGAATGAATTCTAAGCAATAAATGTTTTATGAAATTTTTTCGATGAGTCAATACTTTTGATTGAAAATGTTGATTTTTTATCTAAAAAATGCATATTTTAGAACGATTTTTCACTAATAACTCGAAAACTTTACGTTTTATCAATGATAATTTCCTTAATTTGTAAGCTATTCAATTGCTCCAAAAATCATTTTACAGGGAAATTTTAGAGCTACACGGCATGTAAAGTTGAACTTCCTTGAACCTTTCGTTTTTGAGATTTTTGAGTTTAAAGGACTCGGGGAAGGTGGTCATCGCACTCAAATGCAAACTTTTAACGGTGATATCTCAATTAATTTTTATCCTAGAGAAATGAAATAAAACAAAATTTTCAGTAAAAAAAAACTAAATTATTGGACTCTAGCATTTTTTTCGTATCTTCTTTAGTTTTTGAATTATTGTGAAAAAATTAAAATTTTTTAAGAAATTTCAAAAATCATTTCAAATTTGAATCAAACATTTTTTCAAATATAGGCATCTCAAACCAGTCAAACTTCTAGAACATATTGTTAGTACTTAAATAAAGTAAATTGTAAATGAATTACGTTCAATTTCAGTTCTTGCGGTGAAACCACTGGTTTCATTGCTGTTTTTTTCTCCGAAAAAAAGAGACAACCATTTTACTTTCATCATAACTCCGTTAAATTTTATGCTAACGACTTTTACGAAAGTTCATTTTAAAGGCCTTTTCAAGTACTTTTAAAAATGTGTTATATATTTTCCTCCAAACATTTTCCGTTTTTCCGTTATTTAACGTTGAAAGGATCGAATTCAGTTTTCGGCGAACAAAAAGTCATCTTCAACGAGCCATAACTCGGTTCGTATTACATCTACAGAAGTAAAAAAAATCAATCGATTTGTTATTTTATAGGCTTCATTTTTGGTTACAATAATTTTTTTTTGGTAAAACATAAAGTTTTCGAGTTATTAGTGAAAAATCGTTTATTTAAAACATGCATTTTTTAGATGAAAAATCAACATTTTCAATCACGAATAACTCAAAAAATATTGGCTCATCGAAAAAATTTCATAGAACATTTATTGCTTAGAATTCATTCCTCTATCGATTTCTACAGTTACTTTGAACATAATAATTTCTACCCCCGAGAAGGGGTGGCATCCACCCCCAGGGTAAAAGCACACATCGGCACTATATAACTTTTGTTCCTTGAGCCATTCCCTAAGTACTGTCCAAACTTCACGTCAATCGGTTTTATCCGAAAGAATTGTGAGCGAAAAACCTTTAAACACTGGACTAAATTAACTTTTTCATGAATATCGGAAAAAAATAAAAAATAGATTTTTCCTTTAAAAGTTGTTATTATTGTTTAAACAATATAAATAATTGTCAACCCCGACTGTGAGAAACATTTTTTAACTTAAATTTTCAATAAAAGCAACTCAATGTTTTATAAATATCTCGAAAAAAAAATTTTAAATATATTTTTTTGTAAATATTATTATTGTTTAAACAACATAAATAATTATTTGCGCCACTTGGGATGTGTCTGATTTTGAATAATATTAAAAAACACACATTTAAAAAAAAATGATCAAAATCGAAGCTGTTGCTGAGAATTAGGAGGTTTTGACGATTTTTAGGCTTCATTGACTTGACTAATTCACATGGAGCCAGTGGCGGATCTATAGGGGTTCCGAGAGTTCCCTGGAACCCGGGCCTGCGAGCTTTAGGTGGCCCGCCAGAGATTTTGGCAAATTTTTTTTCAAATTTCTCCCCCTCGCTCATAAATTATTAAGCTCAGGGGCCCGTTGTCTTTGGAAGGGCCCATAGCGGAGGCCCGCCAGAGATTTTGGCAAATTTTTTTTCAAATTTCTCCCCTCCCGCTCATCAATTTTTAAGCACGGGGACCCGTTGGCTTTGGAAGGCCCGTAGCGAGGGCCCGCCAGAGATTTTGGCGTTTTCAAGTTTCTCCCCCCTCCCCCGCTCATCAATTATTAGGCGCGGGGCCCGTTAGTGAATTTAGTACTGGGGCCCATGATTTGATGCGGGGGGCCTGGACCCGCGGAAAACCATTCGAACCCAGGCCCATAACAGCAACGCTCCGTCACTGCATGGTGCCCAATATAGAGAAAATTTTACGATAGTTTCCTTCACTATGTAGAAGTTAAATAAATAAAAGAAGCTGCTAATAAGATTGAAATTCTTTTTTTATTTCAAAACTGGCTGCGGTTTTCATCTACAGATTTAAGGTTCCACTTGATGTAAAAAAATCCCGACGTAATGGGGCAAAATAAGTTTCAGTTTCGATTTCAAATTATTGGTGTCCTGTCAGCTGCATTCGGTGCAAGTATTGCTCCTGTATAAAGTCAATTCCGTAACTGAAAATTCTAATGAAGGTGAAGACTTGTTTTTTGGGTACGCATGAACTATAAACAACAAGTTTTGAAATTAGATATTTTTGCACCGATTTCAAATTGATATTAGGTAATAAGGCATAGTTCCTTGCTACTTTCCTCTAATCGGTAGACAGATATGTATTTGTAAAACTGAGTGAAATGTTATTTTTTACTTTTTAGAGATATTTTTTGAAGATTTATTGAAGGCGGTTCGATTTAAAAAAAATATATTTTTCAACCTTTCTAGTAGCTTCTTTTATTTATTTAACTTCTACATAGTGAAGGAAACTATTGTGAAATTCTTTTTATGTTGGGCACCATGTTAATGTTACTACAAAAATAATACCCTGTTTGTGAATTAATTGATAATACCGGCAACTCCGCCAAATCTTTGAATATTCTCGTAATATGAAATAAAAAAAATTGTTGTCAATTTTTAAAAAAACCCTGACGTGATTGGGCAAATAAGTTTCAGATTCGGTTTCAGCGACACCAAAAACATATGCTACACTGGGTCTGGTCTGACGAAACTCGCAAAAATATTTTGTGGTCCTGTGTAATAATTAGGTTTTAACATTTTAAAAATTTCTTGCTTGCTCAATCCAAATCCTGGGGGCGCCTACAAAACGGCTATTGCCTTCAACTCTTAATTCGCGAATTTGCCCTTATTTCGGAAATGGGATTGTTACCGATAATTATTTTTTTCGTTATTTTTTTATGGCATTCAATAGAATTCGATCATCTAGATAAGCGGTTAAAATTTCATATCCAATCATTAGATATTCAATGTTAAAGATTGAGTTTCAGTACAAAGCGCTTCACCGACTCGTGACGTCATTCTGCATAAACACTACTCATTTTAAACCAGCAGGAAGATAAAAGAGATATAATTCAATAATCAAACGAGGTTTCCATAGAGAAAGACAATGACATGCGCCACACGCTTATAGGCCATGTGCATCATGTTACTAACATAACCTCAATTGTTATGTTTTTTAGGTTCATTCTCATTTTTAATGTTTGTATACTCATTTTTAGCTTGGAGCCAAACTGGCTCCAAGCAAATATTTAAAAATTCACTCAAATAATTTTTCAATATTGTTGATTGATAAAAATATAGACTGCTAATTATAAGTTAGATTCCTAACTTGCAAAAAGTGTCTTATTTTATTGTGACAAACTATTTAAAACTTCATACACATTACGTTGAACTTGATTTTGGTTGAAAGTACAGGAACAAGGCAGACATTTTAATAATAGCTACGTAATACTTGTAAATCTTAAGAAACATATATTTTTGAGGTTAGCTGTGGCGACACGTGCAATGCCAAGGGTGGTAGACTTTAAGGTGGCCTAATAACTCACAATCCCCACCAAAAAATGGCACTAGCCAATGAACAGCTGGTGTGAGATCACACCAGATGCAGAGCCTTATTCAAAATATTGTAAGAATTTGTGTAATGTTAATTAAGCAAAGAACTCGTAGCTGGAATGGGCTCTCAATAACCCGCTTTCGAGGTCGGTGGTAATTATCCTCGCATGTTGAGTCACTGTTCTGCATGCTGGTAATGAGAATAAGTTGTAGAAAGTAACACTACAGATCATAGTAACGTCAGACCATATTTCGGGCCAGTACGGACGGTTCTTCTAGAGTGAGATAACTGCGCCGCTACTATGCGTTCGAAGAACAAAGATAGTCTGACCTTTCACCCCCGCACTGACTTCTTCGCCAAAGAGCTGTATATTAAGCAGGGTGTATTAAATACACCCTGATATTAAGGAACCTCATAGTCTACCAATCTTGGTGCAATGCTGCATGTAGTGTTGCATATATTCTTTCAATGTTTTAATTTAGCTACTTAATGTCAGATGTCACTGGACTCTTGTTTCACTAAACAAAAAACAAAAGGCCGGGAATGTATGCAACACTGTATGCACGTATGCTCAGAACCTGTAAAATTATCTATCTATGCGTAAATAATGAGAGAACTTATTGGTCCTGCCATCTATTACATTATATACAAAGTAAGACTTATGAAGCCACTGTGCACGGTCATTAAATTTACTAACCGTTGCCACTGTGAGGGTTGTCGTCGCATCACCTATTTAATACACCCTGGCCAAGATGCTGTAAATAATGAGTACAGTTAACATAATTGTAATTAATGGCACCCCAGCGCATTTTTCAAATTTTCGAAAAATTACTATTGATTTTTGTAAAATGTTCTAAAAATTATAAAATAAAATTTCACCCTGTCACTATTCCTTCACGCTCCGCCATTTTAAAAAATAAAATAAGTAAGTAATTCTTTTTTGTATTCCTTGAGCTAAAGTGCTAATACCTCTGCTGCTCACCAGAGTGCAGGAGGTTCTCACGTGCGTTATTTCATTGCTGTAATATGTGTTGCATAAAATTAAAAATACCCAATAAATTTAAAAAATGCTTTGACTTTTGACAGAGATGTCAAAATGAAACAATTTGTTTATGTTTTTATTTACTAATTAATATTTTTAAAATGAATAACTTAAATGTACCATATGCAGACTGTTGTCGTACTTGTTTAAGACTTGAACCTAGTGGAACCCCTCTCAATGCCTTGGATAGTGATAATATAAAAATATGTGATAAATTGTTAGCCTGTGTTTCTGATATTGTAAGCCTTTGTTATTTTTTAAAGATTTTGACTCAATTTTATAAAAATAAATATAAAGTAAAAGTACATTTTGTGCTGATGACTTAAAAATATGTTTGCAGGTATGGCTAAGAGAAGGGCTCTCCAATATTCTTTGTTCTAACTGTTTATGTACCCTACGAATAGCATATGATTTTCGATTGCTTTGCCTACATTCCGAAAATAATATTCAGCAATATTTCGACCAAGAAAAAACACTAAACTATCAAACAATGAATGACTTTGTATCCAATACAACTAATATACAAACTACACATAATACAGATAAATCCGTTAGCCAGCAACATACTTCGGACTGTTTAAATTTGAAACAATTTTTGGAGGATACAGACTTGTTGAAAACATCAAGTCAGGAGAATTCCAGAAGCTGTACACCTGATTTAATTGTAACTGCAGGGTTCACCAAAGCTGATAAGGTTAAGTTATTTTAATATTGGGGGTTTCTCCAATGTATGTATGTATATTTTATCAATTTTAGTCCCCAAAAAAGGTTTTTGTTGCCACGAGATCAATAAAAACTCAAACCCAGCCTCTACCACAGTATCCAACTCTCACTCCAGCAGCAGCCCGCTTGGAGGCACAACAAAATAAAACGACTATAATTATTGAGGACCCATATAAATTTTCTTGTGATCAGTGTGGTAAAAAATATGCAAAAAATGCCAACTTGAAAATACACATGAGAACTCACACTGGAGAAAAACCATTTGAATGTAAATACTGTGAAAAAAGGTTACTAAAAATGTTCAAATCCAGGCACTATAAGCTATTTCAAGCTAGAGTGAGTTAAATCCTGTCTTAATTCTGTTCTTTTTTAGATTCTATCACTCGTCTCATCTACGAGAGCATATTCGACGGCATACTGGCGAGAAACCGTTTCAGTGTAGTGTATGTTTTAAACGGTTTACAATAACTGCAGAACTGACTGTTCATATGAGGATACATACAGGCGAGAAACCCTATGCTTGTGATAGATGTGACAAACGATACATCAAAGCCAGTGATTTACAAGTGCACATGCGTTCTCATACAGGTAAGGTAGAAATTAGAGGTAGTTTTTCTGATTTAAGAATTTAATGAGATAGAAAATAAAAAGATAACTAGATATAAAAATTACATCTACTCTTCACAATTTTTTAAAATAAATTAATTTTTTTAGGTATAATTGCTATATTTTGTAGTTTGAATTGTATCCCAATGATGCTTTCTTGATTGTCGAAACTTGTCAGTATACTATGTGGTATTTTTATGTTTATAGAATTTTTTAAAGGTACAAAACACTTCAAGTGCATTTTTTTTTGTAAAATGCTTCATAATTTTTATATTTACCAATTAGTACACGCAAATTAGATTAAAAAACAGTGAATAGAAGAAATAATTTATAAAGTAATAATATTTGAGATGCGTACTCTAGAAAGGGTTAGCAACAGATACCCAAAAAGTCCCCCCCCCCCGTTTAGGGGATCGAACGTCTCTTTTTTTGCAAAAAACCACCCCTAACCAGGACTCAAAGGTGATTTTTCACTTTTATCGTGTAAACCCTTCACCGGAAGAGAAAAAAGTATAGGAAATAAAAAATTTGTTGTTACATTCTGCATAAAAAATATTCTATTAACCTTGTAGCTTATCTCGCTAACAGCCTCCGAACAGAGGAGAGCACAGGTAAAAATCGATCCTATTCGAAGTTTCACATTGAATATCTTAAAACCGGTTACTTTAACGAGAAAAACGCTCAGGAATGAATTTATAGAGCGGAATTCCCTCTGTAAGATGCATGTATGGCAGGTTTTAGCGTAAGTGATTTTTATTTATTTTCCCCTTTTTTTCACACAGATGCGTTTATAATTATTCGTAAAATATGTATATCACCAACGTAGATATAAGGACGGCTTCAGGCTATACCCGGAAGGATTACGGCACATGAATAATTTACCTTATACGTATATATAGTATACTTAAAATTATATTGCATTTTCTGTATCATTTTATTTACTTCCCTCTCAGATCCTGATACTCTGAAAATTAAATATAAGTAAATAAACAGTCAGGTATTTATAATTTTTGGAGTCATGTTTCAACTTTAAGCTTGCATCAATCCCTCACCCTCTCTTCGACGTGAGAAAAAACAAGAATTCGTCTCTGTATGATATTTTTAATGCTGTACGAGAGAAGCCAATAGATTTTTCTGATTGCCAGTCATTGTTGATGGCGGCAATTTGATTCATCGAGTAGTATGGTCAAAGCAGGGTACCTTTGATGACGTTTATACAGCCTATATTCGCTTTATTCGTAATCATTACGGCAAAAAAAGTGACTGTAGTGTTTGACAGGTATGCTGACAATGTCTGCAGTACGAAGAGCATCGAAAGACAGCAGC
Organism: Rutpela maculata; assembly: GCA_936432065.2. Taxonomy (NCBI): domain Eukaryota; kingdom Metazoa; phylum Arthropoda; class Insecta; order Coleoptera; family Cerambycidae; genus Rutpela; species Rutpela maculata. Next base: position 166,112,511 of record OW386288.2, read on the forward strand.
GACTTTTGAAGCACATTTCTCTATTGATTATATCACTCGCGCACCTGAAGATAAAGATATTTGTTTTTTAAGAGAGGCTCAGGGAAAAATAGAAAATAAGCCGTACAGTTCTCGTGACTTGCAGTCCTCGGAAGTTTTAAGAAGGCTGTAAGGAGACAGTTTTGTTTGTCTACGCGTTCAGATGCGATACCACTTCACCTTTTTTTTTGGTAAAGGAAAAGTGCAAACATTGGAATATATCAATAAAAGAAAAGATCTTGAAGAGGTTGTCTATTCACCATCGTAGCTCAACGAAACATGAAATTACAAGTGCTGGAGAGCAATTCGCGCTTGCATTATACAAAGCCCCTATATCTTCAGGTGCGCGAGCGATATAATGAATGCTAGAAGATCAATATCTTGTCCGACGATTACAACTGTATCATTTTCATGAGATTCATTTCACTATGAGTATGTCAGCGTTGTCTACAGCAGTAATTGTTTTTATTCCCTCGTTTTTAAATCTCTCCACCAATGGCGAAATAAACCGGTCCTTAGTTGTGAGATTGTTTATCATTTTATTTTGCGTTTCAGTCATTGACGTGTCCTCACTGAAAATAGTAGTAGTACAAAGCTTTATTGGAAATTCCAATTGGCTAACGACCTAAGTCTTCCAGCCTGTGTACATTATATTATATTTACAATACTTATTAATTTAAAAAAATATAACACATCTTATGTTTATAAGGTAACTAGTAATGATATATAATATTATTATGAGTGTATTTTATACTATTGTTGATTACGTAATAACACAAGGGATTCGTAGATTGTTTGGGTAGGGAATACTCTTTTGGGTGGGATGTGGGGATTTGTTGGGTAAATTAAAGGATTTATTAATTCGATGTTAGATAAATTGCTGGAGAATTTTTTTGAGAGTCTTTGGAATCTGGAGAGTATAGGTTCAATTTTGGTTTTTTGGCAAAGAAGGTTATTAGAGGGATTGTGCAATGGATTGTTGGGGTGCCTAATTTTCGTGATCTTCCTCAGACTACTTCTTTCCCCTACTTCGATGTTATTTAAGGCTGGCTTTCGACAATTTCCAAATAGAATGAAACCATATTCCGGTATGGGTCGGCAAATCATTTTGTATATGTTACATGCCGTTGACGTATTTATACCTTCATTTCTATATGTAAGGGATCTAAAGTGTTTAGTTCTTGATACAACACTTTGTTTACACCATTTTGTGTTAGACTTAAAATTTAGCTTGCTGTCAATATTGATACCTACGTACTTGCAAGATTGAGAAGGTCGGAGTGTCTGTTGAAGAAGATTAATTGATGGAGAATTATCTGTAATTCTATGGTTAAATATAATCAGATGAGATTTATTTGGATTTGGAATAGTGTGCCATTTCTTCATCCAGAATATTGTATTATCTGAGAGTTGTTGAAGTTTTTCAATGGTTTCTCTCAAAGATTTCCCATGGGAGACCAGGCAATTATCATCAGCAAATTGTAGCATATATGCATTATGGTCAACATTCCGTGGATGTTCCAGATTGTAATTATATATGTCATAGCAGAAAATATTGTAGAGTAGTGGAGAAAGGGGAGAACCCTGTGGTAAACCTTGTTTAGGAGTAAATGGAGTGGACAATTTGTTTTTAACTTGGACTTGAAGAGATCGGTTTGAGAGATAGTGTTTTAAAATCCATATGATATAGTCTGGGCACCAAATTTGATGTAATTTATACAGAATTCCGTGGTGCCAAACACTATCGAAGGCTTTGTTTATATCAAGAAAGATGGCAGCCGACTTGTTTCCTAGTTTATTGTTGGTTTGGACATTATTGGTTTATACTATTAGGGGGTGTATTGTGGATGATCCATGTCTGAAGCCAAACTGATAGTTGGGTATGTAATTACCAACAGATGCTTCTATTCTTTTTTTAATGATCTTTTCAAAGTTTTTCCCAATTACTGGTAACAAGGTAATGGGTCGGTAGTTGGCTACATTAGAGTGATCAAGATTTTTCTTTGGTATTGTAATCACGTTACCCTTTTTCCATTCTGGAGGAAAAAATGAGTTCAGTAAGCAGTAGTTGTATATTCGCATTATTTCTTCGTGTATATCTGCGTCTAGTTTTTTTAATATACCGTATGATATATTGTCATATCCGGGTGTAGTGTTCTTTTTTGTTACGGTTGCAGCATAGTACTCATCTGCATCTATCGGAGGAATATCTTCAAAATGCCTTTCTTCGAAATATAAGTTGTACCAATCATCGACTTCATTCTGGTGATTTGCGTCAAAGTTGATATTTTCACTAAATTGGTACGATTTTTTAAAATGATTTGCAAATGTGTCTGCAATTTCCTGATCTGCTATTAATGTTTTATTATTTTCTATTAGAAACTGACTATTATTATGTTTACGATATTTTGATAGTTTTTTTATTTGGTTCCAGTACTTTTTCCTTTTGACACATTTATTTCATGACACACTTCTAAGTATTGGGAAGATCTGTATTGTAGTATCAGTTTGTGGATGTCTTTGTTAAGGTCATTAAATTTTCTCTTTAGAACTGGTTCATTATTGTTTTTGATTTCACGGTATAGTTGTTTCTTAATCTTGATTAATTTAATTATGAATGGCGGTAGTCTATGTGAGAAGTATTTTTTTGTGAATTTTGGTGTGTTTTCACTGACAGTTTGATTAAGTTTCTCCAGAAAGAATGTAATGTATTGAGGGGATCACTGAAAATAATTTCTGGTGAAATGCTCTTCAAATGTCGCTGCTGTATTTCGATGCTCTTCATACTGCAGACATTGTCAGCATACCTGTCAAATACTACAGTCACTTTTTTGCCGTAATGATTACGAATAAAGCGAACATAGGCTGTATAAACGGCGTCAAAGGTACCCCGCTTTGACCATACTATTCGATGAATCAATTTGCCGCTATAAACAATGAACTGGCAGTCAGAAAAATATTATTGGCCTCTCTCATACAGCATTGAAAATATCATACAGAGACGAATTCTTGGTTTTTCTCATTAACCCTTTCGCATTGAAGAGAGGTGAGGAATTGAAGCAAGCTCAAAGTTGAAACATGACTCCAAAAATTATAAATATCTGAATGTTTATTTACTTATATTTAATTTTCAGAGTATCAGGATCTGAGAGGGAAGTAAATAAAATGATACAGAAAATGCAATATAATTTTAAGTATACTATATGTACGCTTAAGGTAATTATTCATGTGCCATAATCCTTCCGAATATAGCCTGAGCCGTCCTTATATCTACGTCGGTACTATACATATTTTACGAATAATTATAAACGCATCTGTGTGAAAAAAATGGGAAAATAATTACAAAAAAGTCGTAAGTTAAACTCCTACAATATCTACATGGGAAAAAAGGGAATTTAATTTTACATAATTTAATGACCTAAACAAGTTTTCATGGTTTGAAGTTGACAAAATATAACGTAAAAAACTAAACACTTGGTATTTCATTATTCTTTTTAACTGTAGAGTGTAGCTCACCTTATGATCTTTCTGCTTGACAAAAAGCAAATGAGGATCTTTTACTTAAAATAAGTTATAAAGGTTATTGCAAATCGTTACATCTGTCAAATTTTTTTAAATTGTCAAATATCTCTGAAACGGCTGGATTTAGAGATAGAGTGTGTGTTACATGTTTTTGACTCAGAATTATTCACTCTTTTTGAAAACTGGGAAATATATAGGGTGTTCCTTTTAAAATAAGCAAGTTGGTATCAACTTCCGATATAAGTGGAAGTGCCAAATGCTAGTAATTATCTTCTTTAGATTGGCCATACTGGCATTAGTAATAATAATAATAATAATAAATGAATCTATTGAACTGAATTTTATTCGACAGGCTATTAATCGAGGTCCTTCTGCCTGGCATTAGTAATTTCCAAAATTTTCAAAATTATCTAGTACATACTTATCCCTATATCGAACGATGCAGTTTCTGGTGGGACACCCTGTATACATGTGGCACAGTATGCACCTCCAGTGCTCCTATGCTGTGATGTATCCTGTAACTGTGTAAATTCCTTGTTTGAATAAATTATTATTTTTTTTTTTTAGGTGAAAAACCTTTCGCATGCAGCTATTGTGAAAAAAAATTCACGTCTGGTTATATTCTCAATTCCCACTTAAAGACGCACACGGGGGACAGACCATGGCAGTGCAACTATTGCTCCAAATCTTTCACGCAGTCATCCCACCTAACAGTTCATGTGAAAAAACACACCGGCGAAAAATTCACCTGCAAGTTATGCAGCCAGGAGTTTACGCATTCCTCACAATTGACCGTTCACATGAGGGAGCACACCGGAAAGCAACCATATAAATGTTCCGTTTGTGATAAAGTATGCAACTATGCATCCGAGCTGCAAACTCACATGATAAAGCATACTGGGGAGAAGTTTCAGTGTCTGACGTGCAATAAGAAGTTCACGACTGCGACTTACCTTACCGAACATACACGGACGCATACCGGGGAAAATTTGTTTAGTTGTACAGTGTGCGATAGGACTTTTACGAGATCGACATATTTGGAGAAACACATGAGGACGCATACAGGTTGATAGAAATATTTTAGCCCTGTCAAATTATGAGTTATCTTTTCAGGTGAGAAACCCTTCATGTGTGTGATTTGTGACAAACGTTTCATTCAAACGGCCTCTTTAAATGCCCATATAAGGAAACACACAGGTGAAAAACCGTATACGTGTAACATATGCAATAGAGCTTTTGCCACATCAGCGTATTTGTCAGGACATTTGCGGAAACATAAGAAATACATCAACCTGTAATCCCTAGATTAAGATTTGAGTGCATACAAGATATAGTTATGGTCGAAATTTGGGAGCTTAGACTAGGTTCAATTCTAAGACAAAAGGACACGCAAAAGTAGTAGCTCCATTTTTATTTGTTTCGTGCACTACATGAAATTTAAAAAAAAAATCAGAATTTAATTCATGGACTGAATTAAAACAATCTCAATCAACAAATGTTCAATTGGTGATAATTTCAAAATGGCTATAATATATGTCTATAAGCTTGTATTCGAATGCTGCTACATACAGTATTCTTTGCTGCGGTGGTGCTTTATCCAATTGAACCACATGTCTCTTCGTATCATCATTGGAACATCCTCAAAATGGTTTAGACTAAATAAGGTGCCAACTCTGGAATATTATGATATAATGAAAATTTATTTTATAACCGGGAAAGGTTACAAAAACTTGTGGTGCTTTACACCCATGCACTATGTGGGTGGCTCGGCTGCTGCAGGGAGATGGTCGGGCTTCTTATATTGGCAGTAACGCTAACCTTGGCAGTGTTGGGCACCACTTCATTTATAAGGGAAAACAAAGAAAGACCCGAAATTTCTCTCAAATACGTTTATTACAATCAGAAGTATGGCCTTTGATTACATGTCGAACGCTTTCTATTACGAATAAGTACTCTCTACATAATCTCAATAAATACACTTGTACTGTAAATATAGACTCCGCCGATAGGCGTATAATATATCACGTATATTGTTTTACATCAATTATTAACAAATTAATACTTGGCTCCCTCGACAGAGGAACGCGCGTTCGACTATCTATCTCTTGACTCCCTCCTTTTTTTCTTCCTACCGCACTGGTCAGTGCCGTGCACTTAATTTCCTAACCTCATAGAGGACAGGCTCAAACCACGTTACAATTTCAATGTTGATTGAAATAAATTTTTATTTAGTCTATGAATTAAATTCTACTCTTCAAAATTTCATGTACACTCGCTTTCAAAACATTCGTGTACACATTCAAAATTAAGTAGCAATGATTTTGCAAAATTTTAGATGTGTGAACGGATCATTTTGAGATTAGGTTAAAGATGACATTGACATTTAACTAAAATTTAATTAAAACGAACATAAAAATAAATACAAGTATATTAAAAAAGGTTTTAATATTTTGTCATGGCCCCATTAGCCTCTAGCACACCGCATCCAATCTCCTGGGCATAGGTTCTATAAGGTTTCGCCAATAATTTTGGTCTTTGCTCAACTCTTCCCATGCATTTTGAATAACTTTCCACAATTCTTCAGCATTTGCAGGTCTAAAGTTCCTTTTATAAATTTTCTTGACAATTAAACCTCAAACATTTTCTATGGGGTTCATATCAGAACTACAGGACGGCCATGGTAATATTTCAATATTGTTATTTTGATACCACTGTGTTATTATTCGAGCTGTTGAAATATGAAATCATTAGGATATAATTGTTCCACAGAAGGAAGCATAATATTTTGCAAGATGTCAAGGTAAGCTACTACATTAAACCGACCATCAATGAGCCAGTTTACCCCTGGACTGAGAATACTTATCCAAGCCCAAATGTTGACAGAGAATCGTTCAGACTTGTTTCGTGGTGAAACATATTGTTCAGAAAATCTTGAATTTACCGGTCGATACACCTGTAAATGACCATCATTGCACAATTTAAATACTTTTTCTTCAGAAAATATTACAGTGTTCCAAAAATGTATAGGTCGGTATATATAATTCAGGCACAATATTATCCGGGACTGCTGATTTTCTTCTGTTAGTATATTTTTCTTTGCCCTTGCGAAATTTATAATTTCTGATTTTTTTACACGATGGCACACTGTCACCCACGATCCTGGAAAGTGGGTCTCAAAAACCGCTTGTCTGGCCATATTGAAAGGGTCTTCCCGAACACAGCCTTCTAGACACGGTCCCTTTTTGTTCCCACCTCTTCTTTACTTGTAGAACAGTGCTTTTATCTAGTCCATAATGGACCACCCCTCTTCTAATTTAGAAAGCATCAAAACTTTGTCTTGCTCTGTCAGTCGAGGCATTTTGACTTTTCAACAGTTCAAATGTCAGAGTTGATTAATTACAATCCTGATTTAATACAGCGAAAAATAGGTGTACGCGAGAGTTTTAAAAGCAAGTGTACCTGCAACTACTTAGAAACTTTTGTGTTTTTTATCTTAGAACTGAACATAGTTTATGCTCCCAAAAGGAGGAGTATTAATAAGGACGATTTTCCGCTTCCTCAGAAAATAGACCAAAACGCATGGAATAAGTTTTTTAGTAACAATATTCTGTTAATTTCAGCCTAAACGGATGCAGCCCCGCCCCCATACCCCCTATACTCCCACCAAAATACACAAACAGAAATACCCCTACAGACTGGGTCGCTACAGTGTACATACTGTATACACAGATATGATTTACCAAACTCACCAACTGGCACAATAAAATCTCATCCCACCTAAGCCCCCTTTTATAAATAAGCACATACAGTAGGGAGTTTTATTTGAAATCTGATCTTGACATATTGGTAGAAATCTAGGACACGCTTGATACATGCGAAGAATTCTCACCAATAGTACATTTTCTATAAAAATTCATCTGAGAAATAAAAAAAAATGTCAAAGCAAAAAGTTATGGGCATTTTAATCAGGAGTCCCCCCCCATTTCGTACGCCCCTGATCGTTGCCCTCCGTTTTCATCAGCACCAAATGATTTCTCATGATAAAATTACCACACGTACGAGATTTCATCCCTCTAGTAGTAGTTTTTAAAATAATAAAAGAAAAAACATATTTTTATACCATCTTCGGAAGGGCCATTAGGGAGCATTCCTGGACCATATAAACCAAGGGCGGATCTGGACCTTGAGCTTGGGGGGGGGGGTAACACTGAACCCAAAATTTTTAAGTGAGCGGGGGGGGGGGGGGAATCCAACAAAAAAAATCCCCAAATTAACAAAAATCACCATTTTAAAACAAAAGTTGATGATTTACAGAATCTTGGGGGGGGGGGGGGGGGTAATTACCCCGTTACCCCCCCCCCATAAATCCGCGCCTGATATAAACTTTTCTTCATATTTTTGGGTGTAGGACCACCTACCGAAATACTCGAACGTTATTTCCAAACACCCTGTGCACTTACACAGTTACATACTTAATACCATACCATTGTCCTATGGATATCTACAGGACATCCATTGGACGTTTGTTTTTGGTTCAAAGTACATGCAACGGGCAGCCGAGGGACGTACAAATGCCACAACTTTGATCAATATTTATACATTCCAATTATTTAAAAAAAAAACAAGGAATGAGTAGGGATCGAACCGCCGATCTCATGATTTGTAAGTCAACGCATTAACTCACTTGGCCACTAACCTAGCTTATTAGTACTGTATAGTTGGAAGTAGGTTTTAGACTAATATAGCTATTTATTTCAAAATGTAGAAAGTATTTGAATGTTTAATAAATGTTTAGTATCAAATAATATCATTAATAATTTACAAAAAAGGTTAAAATTAAATTATTAATGATAAATTACAAATTACTATGAAAAATAAACTGCAAATTTTCAAAAATAACCATCAAATATAAACAAAAACATTGTAAAATTGAAAAACCGGTTTTGTTAACCTTTTTTTTTTATATATATATATATATATATATATATATTTCGGAAATATGTTGGAGAGAAAGTGGATATTATCATTTATTACAAAAATATAATATTTAAATCAACAGACACGAAATGGACGTCCATCTCCTGTCCCTATATGGACATAAAATGTACATACTTCCCATACATAAAATGGACATTCAGAGGACGTCCATTCCGTACAATTGATAAATTGATAAATGTCCGGTAGACGTCCATGGGCGTCAGTATATTAAATAGACATAAAACGAACGTCCAGCGGACATCATGTACTATTAGGGTAGGTACAGGTCTATGGAGTATAAGTGGTATGGGGGTTTCCGTTTAGGCTGGAATCAACTGAGTATTATTTCTACAGACCCAAGAAACCTATTCCATGTGTTTTGGTCCATTTTTTGAGGACGCAGAAAACCGCCTTTATTTGAACATGACGATATGGAACACCTTGTATAGTACCTAGCAGTATACTTCCCGACATTTTTTTTATAATATATACAAGGTGTTAGAAGTCTGTAGTCATTATTTTAAAACAGGTGATATATTAGACCAAAAAGAATAAAAAATATGCATACATTTTTCATCTCATATCATTACCAAGTAAATAAATAGAAATTTTTGTAAGTATAAATCGTGTGTTCATACTGCAAAAAAGGCTAATCTAGTTTTTATTTGATGCCACACTAAAGGATTATTGTAACCTTATTTCAAAAATAATAAAATTTCAACTATATTCACAGCTTATACAGTGTGACCCATTTCAAGTGGACACACCTTCATAGCTCAGTTAGTTATCCAATTTCAACCAAATTTGGATCCATATCAAAGGCCTTTACTATATCCTTTTCGAGTAAAACAAAACTTATTTCAGTCATTGGCGTGCCTTTTTATTAAGAAAAAAGGGTCGATTTTTTGAGAAAAACTAATGCAACATTATTGATCAGAATGCTCCCTATATCCAAAATGTATCAACCTTTTGATTTATGGTTTTCGAATTGCGGCCCCCTAAAATTACACTTTTCAAATATTAAATAATGAATAGAAATGATGAGTTACTTTTTTTTATAAAACAACTCGTTTCCAAGTTAACAATTATTTAATATTCGAAAAATGTAATTTTATAGGGCCGCAGTTTGAAAACCATAAATCAAAATTGCGTTCAATTTTGGCTACAGGGGTTCTAAAGCATGCTGATGAAAAATATTGCATTTGTTTTTCAATAAAAAAATTACCCTTTTTTTCTTAACAAAAATGCACGCTCAAAAAGGACATAGTAAATGTCTTTGACGATCCAAAGGTTGAAATTGGATGACCAATAACTGGGTCACACTGTATATAAAGTAAATATCAGCATCAATAAAGTACTTATACTTATACTTATATCATTAAATTTATGAAGAATAATTTGAACATGTTCGAAACAAATTCATACAATATTACAATTATACAAACGGTTTTTGTTCAGATGAGGACCTGAACCACGAGCCACAGCGATATTGAAATATTAGTATAACATGTTTCTATTTGCTTCTTCGGACGGCATTTTCATTCAACATTTTTTTGTTCGTTTGGGTCCAATATAGTGCATGTTAAAATCGTGATCATCATATTACTAATGCCTCGTTTAACGTGTGTATTATTAGTGAATTTAATCGTTTTATCACTAATTGTAAGTTAATACTTTAATATTTTATATGCATATACATTAATAATAATAAAATAAAGTCTATTTGTATAAATAATGTGTATTACTCCACAATTAAATCTTTTTTCCACAGTCAAAATTTTGATTTTACAGGAGAGCAATTTGAAGATTTTTTGAAGTGGGGTTTTCATTAGTCGCCTCCTATAAAACCCTTTCGTAGAGACTATGACCAATTTTGTTTTTTTTACAGTGTGACTCACTTAAGATAAAGACACCCTTATAACTTTTTTATTTCTTTTCTGATTTGAATCAAATTTTACTCAAATACAGAACAAATTAGGATCTACTTATGACCAGAAAAACATTCGCCTCCTGCAAATGCACAGCCACATGCGGTACCAAATTATGCGGAAAAAAATCAAAAAATTATATTAGTCATATTTTTATCGGAAAATTCCGGTAATGAAACTTGTTCAAAATTGTCCAAAAACCATCCTGTCCAAAATTTAATCAAGATAAAAAAAATATATTGAAATTTTGATTGAAATGTCGAGGTCCAAAAATATCATTTTAATGGATTTTGTTAGAAATTAAACCCAAGTTGCTAGGTGGTTGTCAAGCAATTTGCAGTTTTTTTTAAATAACTATTTTTAAAATTTAAATTTTTCAATTTTTTAATTTTGATTAAATTTTGGACACAAGGTTTTTGGACAAGTTTCGTTAACAAAGTTTTCTGATAAAAAATGCCTAATATGATTTCTTCATTTTTCCGCCAATTTTTTTTGGGAGGCGAGCGTAGAGGCGTCTTCACTGTGCATGTATTTCGATACTCCAGTAAAGCAACGTTCAGCGTTCAACTTGGATGGGTGAGATCCATCTTGGGAAACACAGCAATCTCGTCCCAGCTTCTAGTGGCTTGTAATTTCAAGACGAAGATTACGTAGTGGATATACCATACTTCGGAGGGGATGCAAAGCCGGTTCCATGTCTATTAAATGTTGGCAAGTAAAAGATCCCTACTCTTCGAAACAGAAGAGATTCGGCAAAATTTTTAGGTTAGGGGTAGCTCGTTTCCTGGCATCAGTGATAGGCCCTGGTAGCAGAAATAGTTCAACGTTAAATAGATTTTTTAAAAAATTCTTTTTAATGGCGTTCGGTCAAGGAGCATACTGCCAGCCGCAATTTGTTAAAGTTTTTAATGGTTGTAAGTTGTATAACCTTTTACCTAAAGGCATTAAATGTCTCCCAACACAAAAATGCAGTGAAATTATTTCTTTTAGAAATAAACTGCTACACTTTGCAAGAATTTGTTAGTCCTATTTCATGTATTTGTATTTGTTAATATTTAATTGTATTGCAGTGCTCTCTTTCTCTTTCATTTATGATTGTATTGACTTGCTTTTTTTTAATTATGTTTTCTTACGTTTGCTTTTTACCTTTTATATTTAAGATATTGACGAAATTTCTTAAACCTAAGTACATTCTGTATCTACCGTTTTCTGAAATTAATAAATATTATTATTAAAGCTGGTACTCGTACCAAGCATGTCCTATTTCATAGTATCAATAAGTTAAACAAGAAAATTAATTATTGGCTATATATGCAGATGAAACTGCGTCTGGCATTATTTGTAACTTCCTTCATAAGGTTCGTTATATTCACTAAAAGAAAGGTAAAAATTTATATTTTCATTTTCAGTTATAATTGATCCTGAGAATTGCTAAGGGCTTTTCCAAATAAGCAGAAGTTTTTATGAAGAATGACTTTACCAAAAAACAAAAATTTACAAGTAGGCTATAGACTAGGTGCGCGCTAGGGCATAAGGGGCATCGCAAGTTCTTTGCACCCTCTGCTCATAAAAAAAAATAATTCCTCCCCTCGCAAATCAATTTTCGTTTTCAAGAAAAAGTTTTTTTTCCCATTTTCTCCCCCTTGCTCATCAATTTTGAAATTTTGTAACCTTGCCTATGAAATAAAAAGACAACTTACGTACGTCCTACTTTTCTTCAAGAGTATCTTTTATTCATAAATTCGACTGAGAAATCTTATTTCAATTCCAGAATAGGAGTGCCAGTATTCACAGAAGCACTGATGAGCTTACGTACCTAACGATTGATAGGTAGCTTTGGTAGGCCACCGATAGTAGAAAGGTAATTAAAAAGTGTCTTTATGGTGATAGCATCCTATTTATGGGAAAAACTATACCTTAGGAGAGAAGAATAGTGATAAATTGTGTCAAGCAACACGTGTCATTGATAAGTCTGTAAAAATTATATTGAGTTATGCCAATAGGATCTGTTGCACACACTAATCATCAGAGATGGATACAGGAAACTTTCCAATAAACAGCACAATGCAATCCTTTTCGATATCCGACATCTCCTACCATACCAGGCGTTGCGTATTTTCCGGCAACCTCTCTAGCCATACTTTCCTATATGACAACTTCTTATTTCCCCACCTTTAATCTTTACTAAAACCTATAACCAACCTTCTCTATCCCCTTTATTATGTTCTATTTGTTTTAACCTTTTTGTTCTTTTGTCCTTTTTTGTTTCTAAATTCCATCTTGACCTATAAATTCTTAAAAACCAAAATATTTCGTACCATATCTTTTTAAAGTCCCACGGCATTTTTCTGGCGGCCGGAAGACCACCAGGGTGGAATTGCTTCAAACGAGTTTTTTCGTTGAGTTTTGTTTTCCCGTGTCAACCAAAATTAAATAAGTGCTTTGCCTAGCGAGTGATAATTTTTTATAGTTTTCTTTTAATTAGCTTTAGGTCTGTGTAGACAGTTTTTAATTTTATTTTAGTTTTTAAGTCTGCCTGTGACACAAGAATACTAACTCATAAGACATCCGCCGTTAAGCCAAACCGGACCTGCCTCGCCCAGCCCTGCAATCACCACGGCACTGAGCGCCGTGATTGTCTGGCTGGCTCCGGGACAGATTCTGGAGAGGCGCATAAATGTATATAAAACCTTTAATAAATTGTTATTGTTGTTGTTGTTGTTCTAATAAACGTTTCCAGAAAATTTTCGGGAGTTTCCGAAACGAGGTTTTGATAAAAAATGAGAGATGGGTAAAGGAAACTTTCCATTTGAAAGTTCCCGGAACAAAATTTTGATAAAAATGAAAGTTTTCAGTAAAATATTTGAATGTTCCGAAAGTTCCCAAAGTAAACTTCTTGGAATTTTGGAAACTTTCAAATATTCAAATGTTTTGAACTTTCATTTTTATCAAAAAGTTCCCTTTATCCATCTCTGCTAATCATGTGTATTTATTACTATCCTTCTTTTTTTAGTTAAGGTATTCTAAATATGAATAAATGTTATATGACACGATCATAAAGATTTTACACACTGCCGATACTTGTAAAATATCTCCTGCTTGTACTACAGAAGAAAATACTCCTAAGAATACCGAATAAGTTTCTCCTAGATATTGCTTAACTTATTTATCTAAAAAGATTACTCAGGTTTCTTTTATCCTAAATGTAAAAACAAAAACAGAAGGAAAATTCCCGAACCGCTCAAGATTAAATGTAGTCTCAGTTGCAAATTTTTCGTCGTTAAAAAAAATTATTTGTCAGGTTCTAAGATAAACACTATTAAGTCATTCATAGATTTCTGGGTGTTTAAAATATTTATTTTTTCAGAACAATCTTTAGACAGCATATCAATCATTTCTTAAAAACAAAAAATATGTAGCAATAACATATAGTAAACCACAGATTTAACAGGCACTCAAAAAATGTCGGCATCTTTGACTTTGCGATGCGACGTGTTTGATGGCGCCGACATTTTTTGAGTCTCTGTTAAATCTGCGGTTTACTATAACACAATTGGTTTGATTACACCATTCAGTTTTGATTTGTGAAATCAAGTGTAATAGAATTTTACATTAGCAACATTATTTCCATTCATAACATGTTTGAAAAATAATATAATTTATAGATTACTTATTTGTTTAATGTTTGCCTTCTTTCTCTACTGGTTCATTATCATTCTGTTTCCTCTTCGACAACATGCCTGGTCGATATATGGCAATTGTTGGCCTGTCTTTATTTCTTATTCGTCTCTGTGACTGGGATTCGCTTTCTTTACTTTTACTTTCCTTTTCTACTGGTTTTACTTTGGGGAGAGACTCGGCTGTCTCATCTGTGCTTTTTTTATTTTCCACAGATGTAGACTGTTCTTCCTCGACCTTTGTCTCCTTGGCCTTTGCCTGGTGTTCTAATTTTTTTTGCTCTGCCTTTTGTACCTCCATTTTACGTTCTTCTCTTCTTTCGCTATATTTCTTTACTTTTTTTGGATATGCCTTTGTATCAGATTCTTTTTTATAATCATCATATTTTGACCTGTAATCTTTTTCTTTAAAATCATCTGATCTCTTGTTGTAGTCACGATTTTCGGGAAACTCCTTTCTTGGGTATCTCGGTTTTATATCTTTTCGTCTATCATCATATTTCCTTTCTTTGTTCTTGTAGTATGAAGATGATGCTTTGTCAAAACTTTTATCAGGTTTTTCAGACTTATCCTCAACTTTGCTTTCAGTATTAACCTCACCTTCTCCTTTTTCATCCTTTGAGCTGCTAGACTTGTTGGACTGTGATTTGACTGCAACATTTTTCACAGGTGATTTTTCATCGTTAGGTCTTCTACGTTCATCATATCTTTCTTTTTTTCGATCAAACTCCCGTCTCTTTCGTTCCTCACGTCTAACCTCTCTAACTCTCATACGTTGGGCTCTTTTATTTTTAATATACTCGAGCAAAGGTGTTGTGACATCATTCTTATTCTCGCTTGTTAACTGCAAAGTGTACTCTGGTTTTTCGTCATGTTCCTGAGGTTTGTTTAAGGATTCTAGGAACTCTAAATAAATCGGATCAGTATCAATTGTACCACATTTTGGATCCATTCTTGTTTTTCCACGTTTTTTTGGTATCTTTTGAAAGGAAGAAAATTCAACAACAGCTGGATACTCATGACCTTTACTGTCCAAAAACACATAATTATCAAAACGCTCTTTGAAATTGTAAATGTCATCTGGGTTTATAAAATTTATATAAACACGAGAAAAGGCGTATTCGCCTAAGCTTGAGTCTCCCTTTACTGTATAAATATAATTATAATCAGGAATTGGAGACACTTGGTTTAAGAACGTTTCCTGATCCATTGTTGGTGGTAATCGGCGTATTATTACTTTTGTCAAAGGTTTCTCTTTTTTCTCAGATTTCTTTTCATTTTCTGTCAACGCCATTTCAAGAACAATTGTTAACCACACTAACCACGCAGAGTTATTTAAAAAGTATGTGACAGTAACTAGTAACTGATTGAAAAAAATTATTTATAATCAATAACAATAACCTAACTTTCTGACAGTGATTGTCGTGATGTGTGGGAGGTCGTGGTGGTCGTGAATCGTGATTATAGCTTTGTTCAAAAATCCTCCACTCTACACCAGTGCAACTGCATCTCTCTTTAACTTATGTATAGTCTCACTCTATCTCCTTCTATGATCTGAACTAGTGCAGCTAGTGTAGGGTTTTTGAACACACCTTATGATTGAGGCACAGAAGAAATAACAATCAGAACACAACCTCATTGGCGGGAAAAGTTCGCACATCTGCATCGCGCACTGTCAATCTCTGACGGAATTGTAAAAAATTGGGTCAGGACCGGATCACAGATTTCTTCTGTGAGCGGATCTTCTGCAACAGCTGGCGTGTGGCCTAATGCCGCCTCGTGATACAATTTGTATCATGATGCCGCCTAACGAGCTATACAGTAGGCGGCGAATAATTCGTGAATCAGAAAACGAGGAAACGTCTGAAGACGTTGCGAAGAAGAAGAGACCTGAAGATGCCAAAAATGTTTAAAAAATTTAGGCCTTTTCGTCATAAGCGCGCATGTGCTGCCGCTATGTTTGTGTGCGGGAACTATGAAATGTTCGGACACTTGGTTGTCAAAATGGCTGGACCGGTATCATTTTTTCACATTAATTTAGACGAAAGTGTGATTGACGGTGCAAAATTAGTACACAAAATTGTGGAAGAACACACTTGTGCTCAATTAAGCCGCTAGCTCAAGTATCCTGGCCGTAAAATGACTAGACTGGAAGCAAGAATAAAGAACTGGTTGCAAGGTTAGAATTCAACTATTAACTTATCAATTTATATACAAAGTGCATTAAAAGAAAACAAATGTGTTTAGTCTACAATATGCTTAATAACATTCTTCATGCAGTATTTGATAATGCAGTAAAAATATTTTCTGTTTTTTTACGAAAATGTAGGGTCAAAAATGCAATTGAAAAGGAGGTTTTTTGTCGATCCTTCTGTGGATAAAGCTGGCTCCTTTTTTCAAATAGGTAAACTATACGATATGGCACTACCTATTTTCAAAAAATTGGTAACAGATTCATCATTATTTGTTTAATAAACACAACTAAAGGAAACAATACCAAAAAACCTTTCCTACATAGCCAAACCAGTAAGTGAAAATTTATACTTCGATATGCTACGATGAGGTTCAGAGACATATTTTGGTGAAATGGTCATGGACAGGATGGGATGCTAGCAGATCACACAGATAAGTACAGGGCCGGCCTTAGTTCCTCAAGCGCTCTCGTGCGAAATTTTGAAAGGTGCGCTTTCTGGTAAAAAATCAGAGAAAAAAAAATTTGTTTCTCATCTCAAAATTGATGAGCGAGGAGGGGGGTTATAAAATCCAAAACAAAATTTGTTCGTCCTCATCTCAAAATTGATGCGCAAAAAAATGGGACAAGTCTTATAACGTATTTTTGCTAAAATCTAGTTGTGTTCATCTAACTTTAATTTTTATGACATTGTCAGTTATTTGTCAAAATTCATTCAAATAGAGACAGATTTACATTAGAAAAAAATAGTTGTCCTATTTTTTTTTGATCACGACAGTACAATCCAAAACAAAATTTTTTTCGTCATAAATTTTACTCGAAAAAAAAAGCTTATATTAAGCTCTTGGCGCCCGCTAGGGTACGGCGCCCTCGTGCGGGGCACGGTCGTAAATATAAATAATGTATTTGTTTAATAAATTATTTCTAAGGAAATATCTGACTGCAACAGTATTTCATTCCTATTTCAGAATTTGTGGCTTCGTGATTGTATTACCTGTGATAGGTATTTAATATTATAAGAACCAACTTTATTTTATACTCAGCTCCTACCGTTTGTTTCATTTGGTTATTATTTCTTAATTTTGTACATTGACTCTCTTTAATAGGAAATAAATTCAGCGCAAAAAATGACACAATTTAAGACATATTGAAAAACTAACAAAAATATTCTTTGTCTTCATCTAAGGTCTCACCGGTTTTCTGACTTTATTCTCACAGAAAAATCTCTACCAGGCCGTTCTTAAAAGGGGTAAAAATATATTGAGTACTGTCCTGAATTCCCGAAGCGACAATATGGCGAATGTTTACTAGAAAAGATCAAAGAATTTTTGCCAACTTTCTATTCTGAGATTGTTTCTTCTTCTGTGCTTCAATGGTGCTAACTTTCGTCGACCATAGATTAAAGAATATTATATGTTATAGATAGGCAACTCTCAAGGATTTTTTGAACAGCAAAACTTACGTCGAGAGTGGCGCTGTATTCCCGCCTTTTTTATATAGGCGGGATTGTCATAGGCGGGAATTTTAAATGGTTTTCAAACAAATTGCTTAGGCCATCATTAGACTACAAAAGTTCTTTAACAAAGATTTTTATAAAAGATATTTTATGAGATGAAATATCT
This sequence comes from Rutpela maculata, assembly GCA_936432065.2. Lineage (NCBI taxonomy): Eukaryota > Metazoa > Arthropoda > Insecta > Coleoptera > Cerambycidae > Rutpela > Rutpela maculata. The sequence continues at coordinate 166,130,446 of OW386288.2, forward strand.
ATCAAATTACTCATAAAATATCTTTTAATAAAAGATCTTTGTCAAAGAACTTTTATAGTCTAACAGTGGCCTTAAAATTAAATAAGTCATTTCAAAACTAGAAATTGATCATTTATTAATTTAACGGAAAATCATTACAATAAATACAATATTTAAAAATACATTTAAAAAGTAACTAACGTAAGTAAGTAATAGCGGGTTTATACGTGCATGGATTTAGTGGCGCCAGTAGATATTGGCACGCCAGTAAAAAAATATTGCGCGTATAAACAGTTACTGGCGAGCATGCATCAATGCATGCAAGGTAAAAGCTTGCTCGCCAGTAACTGTTTATATGTGTAATATTTTTTTACTAGCGTGCCAATATCTACTGGCGCCACTAAATCCATGCACGTATAAACCCGCTATAATATACATTTTCACGTCCTTTACTAACATTAAGTGGTGTGAATCAGTCTTTTTGGAATTTAGATTTTTCATTATCATATAGGTTACAAAAAACTGACATTGATTGTGAAACGTCATAAGTAATGTATTTGAATAATGTTAATCCAGAAGAAAAACATACGTATTTTTGTTTTTTTTACTTTTTTACACCATTCGATGGGAATGATTTCGATTTATAATAAATGTAAAAACTGATGTTGAAAAATTCACAGCAACTGCACATAGCTGCGATTGTATTTATTATGTAACCTAAAATTTTGTACATGTCCTTCATTACAAGACTGAAAAACTTTTTCATCGGTAAACACAACATTGGTCCAAAACTCCAACGGGCGATAGACACAATTTAAACAAAACATAATGCGGGCTTGCTTGTTCTCCTGTTAATATGGTCTTCTCGGCACTTGTACAGTTTTTTACTTTCGATTTTCCTATCCTTCGGCTAGCTGCTAACCTCGACACTAGAAAATGTGTCATGAACACAGCGTCTCCTGCTGTTTGAAACGGATTTTGCCTCAAACAGACTAAGGAGTGCTTCATCTTGAACGAGATTTGAACTTCTCAATAGGCCTGAACCGTCTTTTCTCTTTACGCTACCTTCCTCTTCCCACTTTTCTTCACACTCATAACAGTACTTTTATTCAATTGATAATGGTTAGCAACTGCTCTTTAATTTTAAAGAGAATTAAAATTTTTTCATGTTCAGTTAATTTTGGCATTGCGAAAATATGACACCGACAAATAAATAATGATTTAATAAGGCGAAAAATAGGTGTACGGGATTTCATTGCACAGAAGTGTACAACCCGTCAGTCTTTCGTTTTTAGTCAATTTCTTGGGAGTCACGTTCTTTGCAAATCAATAATACCTATGCATGTTGGAATTTTTCGAAGTCGCAACACGATGTGAACACAAACAACACTTATAACCCATTACAGTTTTTAATATTTAACAGAACAGCGTCCTTTCTAATCATTTTCATTGGAAACTCACATTATTTACAAATAAGCAAATGGACTCCTGCTCTATGGATTTAATGATTATTAGTTTAATGTCCAAAACACAAAGCACAGACATGTAAAAGTAAACAATAATAGCGCGACAAAGGCATATTTTTGCGATCTCGCGTCTTATCCCAATGCTTTAAGCGCCTTGAAGCGCTACGTCATCATAGATTTCTCCGCAAAAATGAATGTCTTTTTAGCTTTTTTTAACAGTTTAGTTCTAACCATCTCCAACGTTCTTATGTCATATCCCCACAATTTTCCGCTTACACAGTTTCTAGCGCCCTAGTGAGATCGCGCGATACCACTTTAAGCGTGACGTCACAGCTTATTCGCTCGGATGGCTCCGCTTATCGCGGTTTGTAGCGTCTTATGCGCAAAAACATGCCTCCGATTTGCGCAGCCGCCGTGTGACAAGTACAAGTAGCGACAGATCGACGGAAGTTCAAACTAAACACGCTGTTTTGAAATATAGTGGGAGTGCGCAGGGCCTGTCGTCGACTGTCATGAGGTCATATCTATGGTTAGTTTAAAGCAAAAGTTCAAAGTAAAGTGTGAAATTAAACAATGAGGAAACCTTTTCATACCTAAAATTCACTTATGTACTTACTTATCCATAAACTACTGGATTTATATGTAAAGTTATGGAGTCCAGTGAAAATAGTCAAACATCAAGAACCTGGCTAGGAAGCAGTATTTCTGATATTTGCAAAGGAAGGGGCCCTTGGAGTTTTAGTGTTAATCCCGTTGCTCCCTCAAAATATCATGCTGTACTCTATAATGTACCAGTTACGCTAAAAAGTCCTCCAGAACCTCACCGTAATTATCAGCCGCAACACTGGGATGAAGATCATGTTCGAATGCCTTATTCAGAGAAAAACTTATTTCCCGTTGTAGAGGTTCTTATTATACAGTTCCACGTTTACTACTTTCATTAAAAGAATTCTTGTTTTAGAATGGAAAAGATGAGATCAAGTTACGCTGGAATATTATAAAGGATAGTCTTTCAAAACGTATTAAAGACAGTAGAGGGCTTGAAGCAGCAATAATAACATATAATGGTACTCTGCCCAGGTTTATAGCCCTCCATTATTTCTTTGAAGAAGTAAGGTTATGTATTAATTAGTTCGTTACATAAACGAGCTTAAATTAACAGTTGTGCTATAAGGGGTGAGATGGATTTCAACAATTTAATGGATGAATGAGATATACAAAAGTATTCCTTTCGTTCACATTTACATTTAGATATAATTTATTCTGAATGTCATTTTCAATAGAGAATTTACAGTTTTAATATTTGATACAGGGTCACACACTTGAGGAAGATGTGATGATGTGAACGCTGCTCTCTCTCTCAACTATAACGAAATATAAAAGATTAGTTTTACACTAATGAGCTGTTCTTAAATGAAGCTAAATCAAATTGTGCAATAATTAAACCTAATCGTCGTTTAAAGTACCAGAATTGGTGATAGTTTGCAAACTGCTGTTTCTTATTGTGCATATCCGATTTCACGCAGTTTTAAAATAGGCTTCAGTTTAAAATTTTGTTTGTAAGAACATTATTTTCTACTTATGCAACCAGTATAGAGTGGTAGTATCGACACAGAATAAGGAACTACCAGAAGCGGCACTCTCAGCACCGCCTTTGATGTTTTTTTTGTGACCTTCGCCATTTTGTTGGTGATTTTGGTGGGAATTTTAAACAGCATGTTAATAAACAAACTTTACAAAGGCCGAATACAATTATGTTATTCGAAGAATTCTATTTATAATGGGTATTAAAACTATTTAAAGTAAACTGGATAAAATTGTCTCTACGAACAATTGTATTCTTAATAAAGTCACAAAATGTATTGAAATCAATACAATATCTCGCCTGAGAAAATCTGTAATTTCTTACTGCGAGGTTTTTCTGGGGAAATATTAATTTTTTTCTTTTTAAACTACCAAATTGTAGGTAAAATAGTAGGTAGTGCTGTTGGTAGCAATCTATTTTGATACATATTTGTCATGCGCACTACTTGCCAAATCCCCATGATCGCATGCTTCCAACCACAATACGGACCTTAAAAGAAGAAATTTACAATATTTCAAACTCTTATTACTCAAAACAGTGATAAGTGCACTTAGAACCTTGTGAATCCAATGTAGCGAAATACATAAAAAACAAGCTAAAAACTTACTCTTCTCCAATTTACTGAGCTTTTTATATAATTGTTACACATTCTGTAGGATACTCTTCACAGTTAATGTTAGTTTTTGGACATCCTAAATTGTTGTGAAAAAAATTATATGAAAAAAAAAAATATATCCAACCTGTGTGGGATTCGAACATACGATCTTTGGATTGCAACAACAACAAAACGAATTTGGTGTTCAACGGTACAAGAATGCGCCTCGCCGATCCCGGCCCGGAGCCAGCCCGACAATCACGGTGTGCAGCGTCGTGGTAAATGTGGGGCTGGGCGGGATGGGTCCGGTTCGGCTTAATGGTAATTAGATTGTTGTTGAAACTCCTGTCTGCCGCAGGCAAACTTAAGAACTAATTAAAAATTAAAAACATGGATTGCAAGGCAAAACTTTAGACACAGCACCATCACATATTGCTGGTATATATCTTTCGACAATCATACGTATTTCATCTCATTAGTTATAGTTTTATGAAATATATATTAGTAAAATTCATAAACAAAAAAAAATATTATGGAGATAACATTTCGCAAGATTTCTATTTAAGTACAAGCAACAAAAATTAAGAGAATATGTTTTTTTTAAATTAAACTTTAAATTAATAACTTTTTTATTTACTAATCGATTTTCTTCAAAAACAATAGGGTTGATTATTAAAATTTCTGGTTGGTTCGCGTACTTTCAACAAAAATCTATTTCCATGTAATGTTTATGAAGTTTTAAAATAAAACGCTTTTTGCAGGTTAGAAATCTAACCTATAATTAACAGTCGATTTTTATTAATCAACAATACTGAAAAATTATTTGCATGAATTTTTAAATATGGGGATACAAACATTAAAAATGAGAATAAACTTAAAAAACCTGAAATTTAAGGTTACGTTAGTAATATGATGCACATTCTGTTGAAATAACATAGAGCAGTACACTGATAATTTAGCGTATGTTTAATGCGAAAAAAATGCCTTCTAAAACTGTAAGTTTGATGCAAAAGTGCAGGTTCCCAGTAATATACTTCTGGATAATTCATATGAAAACTGAACTTTACCACCTACACATTTTTTTTCTTTTTAGGTTTTGGGAGAGGAAGAGAGAAATAATTTTTTTACTAATATATTACCAAAGATCACAGAATTAGCTCTACGACTTCCAGAAATAGTACCTGGAAGTTTCCCATTATTAAAGAAAAATCACAATAGGTCTGTGAGTTTATCACAATTACAAATAGCCTGTCTCTTAGCAAATGCCTTCCTCTGTACGTTTCCTTGGAAGAAGGATGTGGCAGCCTTATATCCAGGAGTCAACTTTGTAAGGTATATTTACAAAAATAATTACAAGAGATCATTCAACAAATACGTTTGCAAAAATGGACTATTTTTTATAGAATTTTCTCTGTCCTATGATCTACAGTCTGTGTAAAAGGAGTAGACAGCACTGGCGTTCTAATTTACGAGCATCGTAAATTCCATAATTTGGCTTTTATACCTATGCTGGTCATTTTTACTTTTTGTATATAATCAATAAACAATAATATCATAATATACCAAAATACCCTGCAGGACAACACTGTATTGTGCTCATCGTGCCGAAGGTCTTTTTACAACCTGTTAAGTATTTATTTTCCAGCCGTTCAACAAAGTATTAGATATCAAAGTGATAACTTTGTACACTTGTCTTATTTGGTTGAATGTAGAGTTCAAGATAGGAAGAATTTGTTTGCAAACTGCCCCCCGTCAATTTTAAAGGTTTAGTTGATTAGTTTGGCACAAGAGAACAAACTAAACAATATTTTTTGTCAGCATTCACTTTATATGCCCCCCTCTCCCCTCCCCAAGCGAACCTATTTGTTGAATGGCCCCAAATATACATATTTATAATAAATGTAAATGGTTTTAGGTTATTTAGTGCCCATACGAGACCCAAACGACAGAGTTCGGTATCTGAAAAATTAAAATGTATATTGCATTACTTCAGCAGAGTTACAAACAAGAGTAGGTACAAATATATAATTATTACTATTATCTTTATTGTGAAAAGACCTTTGTAATGTTAAAAACATTCAGGTTATATAAAATATTTTTTCAAGGTCCTGTGGGCGTTGTCACATTCGAAAGGAAATTTATACCCAGAGGAAGTATGCCAAGGTGGGATGCGTCTGATACTAATTTGGGAAATACTAAAATTCATATTGATAGTTCTGGAACCATAGAAGATGGCGGGTTAGGTTTTCTACAAGTAGATTTTGCAAATAAGTAAGTATAACTATAAAAAACGTTACCTAGAACAATTACTCGTTATTATACTCGTTTTTTGGTATGCAGGGCAGTCCATAAGAAGAAATCGTGTGGCGCACGATAGTACCAAGAGTTTTTTAATTTGAAAAATTTTTTTAAACATCGGTAAATGAAAAATTTGAACTATTGTCTGTACCTTGTTCAGATATCTTCATAGTGTTTCATGGAGTATTTCTTAGTTTAAGTACCGACCATTCTGAATAAGAACAATTGAAGTTTTACACAAAACTTGAGGATATCTTGACTGATAAACTTTAAAGTGAACGTAACAAATGATCTAGAACTTATATAGGAATTACAGTTTTTTTTTTCAACATTTTAATAAAAGCGTGACTTTTTTCCAAACGATGCTCTTAATTACATTACAACTAATAATTTGACTTATTTATTTTCAAAAACTGGCGTAGCATTGCATATTTTGTTAACTATGTCAGTTTCTGTTTCCACAGCTCAACAATTATATGAAATATTGCAGTAATTTAATTTTCGTATATCATATTAAAATTCAGGACATTAATGGGAGGCCTACCAATGTGTATGTTTGTTTGTTACTAGAAATGTAGGAGGTGGAGTATTGGGATATGGCTGTGTACAAGAAGAGATAAGATTTGTAATCTGTCCAGAGTTACTGATAAGTAGACTATTTGTAGAACAATTGGGCGACCATGAAGCTGTAGTGGTTACAGGTAAATTACTCTATAATGGCACCCACTCTAGAAATTTAATGTAAATTTCTTTTAATTTGTTGCTTGAAGAAAATTAATGATCAATATGGATTCTGCAAGCTTCTCTAAAATTTATTTCGTTTCACTGTGTTTGTAGAATCCAGACTTGTACATCGTGATAACGTGAAAAATTATTATTCATTAATCGAACAAGGACACGCATTTTCTCGGTCATAACTTTCTTATTTTTTATGCTAGAGAAAAATAAAAAATGTGTCGGAGAGCTCAATCAATTCACTTTAATAATAATAATATTTCAGTCAATTACCAATTAATTACGGTGACAAAAATGGCGAAATTTTACCGAAAATAAGAGTCTCCATTTCAGCTCCTTCGAGTTCCCTCATTCTTGCCGTATGACTAAACATAAAAAAAAGAGTTATTGCAAATTTAATTCAAATTAAATTCGTTAGAGTAGTTTCTTGGCCTAGTAGTCAAAGTTAAGGAGTAAATATCTCCAAAACGAAAAAAAATAAATCAAAATTCTTATGGAACCAAAAGATTCATAATGAAATAAACTCGTTTTACGGTATTTTTTATTTCGAGCTAGTCTTACCATTCCAGAGATATCGGCAAAAAATAGTAAAAAAGAACTTACTCCACATCGTACATTGCATGGCGAAATTCGACCTTCAGAAGTGAATAAAAAAGGGCAGTTTTTGACGTTTGCCGATTATTGACGGCAATCACGGCAACGTTTGTTTTTAGGAAATCATATCAGAAAACGTCACAGTTACTGCTGCCAAATAGCTGCCGTTTTGAAATATCCAAATTCTTCATCGAAGAAATTATTTTTTTTTCTCTCTGTATTAAAGTTCAAAAAATCGTACATTTTACATTTTTATAATTCTTTTTTATGCTTTTTCGATTTTCATTATAAAATAAAAAAATTCATGCAACTTCCCCATTGCCAATGTGGGGAAAATCGGTACATATGTTCTCATTTATTTTATCTCATAACCTAAAAATGTACATGTTTTTCAAAGTAATTTTACCTATTTAAATATTATTGCAATAAGACTTCGCTCCGGATACTGTGTTTGGAATCACTGTTGTCAAGTTATCGACTATAGCAAACAGATACCAAACAGATTTCGATTGTTCTTTATTTTGATTTGTGTAGAACATTTGACATTATCGACCATAATTCACTTTTTGAAAACTCTGTATTCGAAGTGTTGCCAATAACTGAGTCCCCTACAGGGACGGCGCCAAGGGGGGGCCTGCAGAACGAACTGTGCCCCCCCCAAGTGCCCCCCTGGATTGCCAGATTTTTTAAATTAATGAAAATATATTTTTGCTTTTTTACAATGATAATTCCTATTTCCTGTCCTACTATACAATATATAAATTTTTGTGCCCCCCTACAAACCTAAAAAAAATAGTGCCCCCCGGAATGGCCAGTCTAGCGCCGTCCCTGGTCCCTTACTAACTAAAAGATATCTCAGATTGTAACAGATAACTTGAAGACATGTAAAGGTTACAACAGATGTACCCCAAGGCTGCGTTCTAGCCCATCTGTAGACACAATTATTCTTTATGCTGATAACAAATCTGCTTGGAAAGCATTTGTTTTTTTTTAATAAATATCTTAACTCACTTACAAAGAGCAAACCGCCGCCCAACAATTTGTGCACCAGATTTCCCCTTTTGCAAAGATTTACCTGATTTCCCTTAGATTTTCTTCTGATTTCCCCAAGATTTCCTGTAACGTGTACATCAGATTTCACCTGCGGTCTGCCCCTCGCTCACTTATGATTTAATATTCTGTAGAAATTCAGCTCACTTGTGTAAATTATTTATATTGCAAAAGAGATAATTAAATAACGTGTAGAAGTAAGTCCTTGTGTATCTTGTAAACAGGTATTCCAAAATATAGGGGTACTGACGTTGCTATGTAGAAATAAAGAAAAATTATGCACTGTCTGTCAAACATAATATGATACATCACTATTATAGCCGTACTAATGACTTTTTTGTGAACATTTATGATTGTGTGATGCTGTTTTAGGGGCAGAACGTTACAGCAAGTATTCTGGATATGGTGACACTTTCAAATGGGATGGAAATATTCAAGATGAAACTCCATTTGATGATTATGGTAGAAGAAGAACTACAATCTCTATAATTGATGCCACGCATTTCAATAAACCATCAGACCAGTTCTTTCCATCTGCTATTCTACGAGAACTGAATAAGGTAATAAGAAATTTCTAAAGTTTAGCTAATGCTACTCCACCACTTAACTAGGACAGCGAGATGAGATACGGTCACCCATCCAAGTGCCGAACTCAACCGGCCTGTCTTAACTCTGCCGATCGATGTCTTGCCATTGAATCCGGTACCTTACTTCACCTCTTTATCTTTTCTAGGCATATGTTGGATTCAGCTCAAGGGAAAAGGATAACCTTGCTCCAGTTGCTACAGGGAATTGGGGTTGTGGGGCTTTTCGAGGCAGTTCTGAATTAAAATCTCTCATACAATTAATGGCTTGCAGCATGGCTGGCCGTGATTTGGTCTATTTTTCTTTTGGAGATGAAGAGTTGCGAGACCAATTTTACAACATGCAGCTATTTTTAGCCAATAATCGAATAACAATCAGTAAGTATTATAATATAAAATGTCCGAGTGGCAATACCTTTATAACTCAAAATTAAGAATTTTTACATAAATGATAAATATTTAAATACATACATCGAAATAATCTAGGAATATTCATCATTGATGAATTGCTGTGGCCAGCTCAATCCCCGGATTTAAATTCAATTGAGCATGCTTGGGACATGCTCCAATGACGAGTTTTAAGGGGTGCGTGTGGATCACTTTGAAAATTGACTGTTTACAGCTCTCCAATACTGAGATGTAAGGTTGTTATATACAATCGAAGGGATACACTACCTATTGAAATGTTTCTTAATTAGAATTTTTTGTATAAATTTTTTTTCTCTGAATAAAATTCATCAAGAGAAACTGTTTTTCATTTATTTCGAACAAAAATTGATAGTTGAACATAGGATATCCTAGATTATTTCCATATGTGTAGTTGTTTATTTTGGAATCGGTTTACACATTTTTGTTTTCTCTTTTTAGCTCAATTATGGAGGTTTTTATGTGGATTCTCCACTTTGGGTCTGACGAAGGATAAACTGTATTCCTACATTCAGCAAAAGTTTTTCGATAGCAAAAACCAACCAACAATAAGAAAATTCTTTGGAGTTAATCCCAAGAAAAAAGAAAACGAAACGCCCTCCACATCCTCAAGTAAGAATATGAAAACGAATGAAAGTGACAGAAAATCTTATGATGAAAAAAATAAGAAAAATCATAAAGAGCAGGAAAGCCCTGAAACGATGGATATTCTTGATTTGTTTAATGATGATGATGTAATACCACCTACACCTCCTGAAGAACTTATTTACACAAATAAAGTCACGAAGACAAAGTTTAAGCTATCCCATGAAGATGTTACTAAGAAATTACCTAAAACAGATATAACAGAATTGATTGACATTTTAGATGGCAATGCAAACAAACCTAAAGAAACGAATAAGGAAGAGAGCTTCCTATCAGAGATAGATAAATTGAGAAAGAAAAGTAAAAATCATAGCTTGGAGGAAAAAAGATCTTCTAAGGTAGAACAAAATGAAACAATGGATCTAGAAGAATATGTAAATGATGAGTCGGCATCAATTTTAAGTAATCCTACTGAAGAAAGTAAAAGTTCGAAGAGGAAAATAACTGATTATTTTCAGATGAAACCATCTAAATCAAGTTAGCACATATTTTAGATTTTTTGTAATTTTGTTGTAACATATTTTTATTGATTTATAATAATTATAAAATAGAGAAATATATATTTTATTTTCCCATTATAGTCCAGTCGGCAAGTAAATATGAGGGGAGTTACTTGGACACATTTCCGAAGTTAATGAAATTTTGGGGATGGTGTGGGGTGTGTAATCTAAGTTTTCGACCTCGAGTAGCTTGTGGAAACTTGGAGGGGGGCAAAATCCTCAAAATGTTCGGACTTTTTTCGGTTTTTCACTTATATCCTCTAAACCATGCGTTTTTCGAGAAAGTCATTCAATAAAATTTGTAGAGCATTAAATTTCCTTCAATTTTCATTGGTAAAAAATATTTTTTGACCCAATACTTACCTAGATACAGCAGTTCAAAGATGGAACAAATTTCTCAAAACGTAAAAAAAACGAGTAAAATTCAAGTTTTTGCTTCATAATTTTTATTTTTCAACATATATCTATGTATACTATAGTAAATATCTTTATTCGTAATTACCGGCTGGTATATACATACTATGTATATTCCTGACCCCCCCCCCCCCCAATCCACTGATCCCTCCTCTTCCTATTTATAATTATTTTCTTCGTTGTTTCAGAGTTGATATGGTGTCTCCCGCAACGCATCTGTGTTTCATTTGCGAGGAAAGTTTAACAGAACATGAAATAACTGTTATTAAGAAGAGAGGGATTGCTTATTACTTCCAGTATTCAACGCAACAAGCCTCAAAATCGACAGTTACTTGAAAGATTGGAGGAAATAACAGTTCACACGGCTTGCCAGAAAAAGTACAACAACGAAAAGTTGATTTTGGCCTCTGTACGTCATGAACAGGATTCCCCTACAACTGCCCCCAAACCAAACCGCTCGAGGAGGCTATCATTTGATTTCAACAACAGATGCTTCCTATGCGAGGAAGAAGTTACTGAAGAATACAGACAAAAACAGGCCAGGTTAAATGTTGAAAGATGCAATCCTATGGTAAAAGTGACGCTCCCACACGATTTTGATTAATGCAAAAGAGCGATGCGATGAATGGGGGCAGAAAATTGAAGAACGTTTAACCATGTTGGATAGTTTCAAAACAGATCTAGTTGCAGTTAACGCTGAATACCACCACAAGTGTATTAGAAATTTTTACAAAATGCCTGCACATGTACAAAAAAGGCCTGGACGTTCTAGTAATTCCAACTATGATCAAGGTATGGAAATTATATTCAAGTTTCTTGAGGAGAGCCTTTTTTGGACACATGCAGGCATTTTGTAAAAAATTTTAATACACTTGTGGTGGTATTCAGCGTTCTGCAACTAGATCTGTTTTGAAACTATCCAACGTGGTTGAACGTTCTTCAATTTTCCGCCCATTCATCACCTCGCTCTTTTGCATTAACCAAAATCGTGTTTACTACATCTGGGAGCGTCACTTTTACCATAGGATTGCATCTTTCAACATTTAACCTGGCCTGTTTTTGTCTGTATTCTTCAGTAACTTCTTTCTCACATAGGAAGCATCTGTTGTTGAAATCAAATGATGGCCTCCCTGAGCGAGTTGGTTTGGTTGCAGTTGTAGTTGTAGGGGTATCTTGTTCACGACGTATAGAGGCCAAAATCAACTTTTCGTTGTTTTACTTTTTCTGGCAAGCCGTGTGAACTGTTATTTCCTCCAATCCTTCAAGTAACTGTCGATTTTGAGGCTTGTTGCGTATAATACTGGAAGTAATAATCTTCTTAACAACAATTACTTCATGTTCTGTAAAACTTTCCTCACAAATGAAATACAGATGCGCTGCGGGAGACGCCATATCAACTCTGAAACAACGAAGAAAATAATTATAAATAGGAAAGAAGAGGGGGGATTAGTGGGCGGGGGGGGTCAGGAATATACATAGTATGTATAGTATACATAGATATATGTTGAAAAACAAAAGTTATGAATCAAAATCCTGAATTTTACTCGTTTCCTTTTACATTTTGAGAAATTTGTTCCATTTTTGAACTGCTGTATCTCGATAAGTATCAGGTCAAAAAATATTTTTTACCAATGAAAATTGAAGGAAATTTAATGCTCTACAACTTTTGTTGAATGACTTTCTCGAAAAACGCATGGTTTAGAGGATATAAGCGAAAAACCGAAAAAAGTCCGAACATTTCGAGGTTTTTTGCCCCCCTCGAGGTCGAAAATTTAGATTACACACCCCACACCATCCCCAAATAATGTCCCAAAATTTTATTAACATCGGAATTGTGTCTAGGCAGAAAGTACCTGCCGACTGGACTATTAGTGCTCCTGACAAGACCGAGACTCATTGGCCAAGACCAAGAGTAGACCGAGACTACGCCCCAAGAGTCTAATTCAATCTTGGTCTCGGTAGATATTTTTTAAATAGTTGTCAATCGTACTATTTCCTAGCAATGGAATTGTGTAAATAAAAAAATGTGCCGAAATAAGAGAAACACAGGTACTGTTCTTCAATTTGCAGAAAAAATACTGAATTTTCTAGGCTAATTCCGTGGTTTACTAAAAATTGGTGGGTGTTGGAGCTAACTGGACACCGGATTCGTGTTCAGCGCATCGAAATATCCAATAGAGTCCCAGAAGCAGACCACTTTTTTTTCTGTGCCTTTGTTATTATTCGAATTCATTAAGTATTGTCACTGACGATAAAGAATAATATTAACTTATTGTTTTTAGTGTGATTACCTGGTATATTATATTTTTATTTTTTATTATAAGTATATGGCAGAACTATCAACTGCATTGCAAATATTATTTTCCTCGTTAATTATTTTTCAATAAGAATATAGCAGGTTTGTGCCCGGTCACATTTTTTTCATTTATTATATTTGTAAGGTGTCCTCCCTGAATATCACAATTCTTCGTTGGCAATAGCGTCAACTACCTACCAAATATAATTTTTCCCAACAAATAATTTTGTAGATATAGCGCTAACAGAGAGACATAGAATTGAAATATCCTAAATTTTGAAATCTCCATATTCTAAAATGTGAAAATCCGAAAAAAAATTGAGACCTTTGCTTCTAGTATATACATTAAATCCCAGATAGCTCAAGGAGAAGGGCGTACTAAAAACGTCCAGGGGACATTTGCATAGGACATTCGAGATGTCTTAGGGACGTCCGCTTTAAGACATAAGGCATACAGAAGATGCCTTTGGGACGTCCATTATTACAAATCAGTGTGTCCCTTGGATGTCTTATTCTAGTCCATTCTAGACCCAGGAAAGACCTTCAAGTTTCAAAAAGACCTTCATGGGATATATATCGGTTTTTTTATAAAAAACCCACTAAAACTTTTTCCCAATTATTTTAACGAAAAACAAACCGGAGTGAGGGGATTGAACCGCCGACCTTTTGATTTGTAAATCAACTCCTTGAGTCTCTCGGCCACGGTTTTCTTATTATGTACTTAAAGACTGTATAGTTGGAAGTAGCAAGTCAGCAACCCGGCTGTAGTTTATTATGTTATCATTAATCTTTTATTTTCATCTAATTTTATTAAAGGAACTCCTGCAACTACCTGCACAAATAAGCTGCCGGATCTTGGACTAATGTTTAATTAAGGTTTCATATTTAAAACTGAACTCGGTCATTTTTATTCGTGGAAATTCTTAATTCACGCAAAGAATCCGTTTGGATATAAACTGTATTATTTTCCAAATCCAGAGAATATGAATATGACAGGGGGCCTAATACGGACGTACTAAAGACGTACATTCTTTGACTTCCCAAGGACGTACCGCTATGGACATCCATATTAGGTCTAAGACGTTCAGACCATAGGATCAAACCTGGACGTCGTGTGCTATGCGGGGTTTCTGAACTCCTACTAGCTTGCTTTACTTATTTATCCCCATCTATCCCCACTTCAACGGAATAAGCTCAAAATATAATCTAGTTCCAGATCTCTGTATAACATTGTGTATCAAATTTTGAATAATTATTTTATTTTATTTTGTTAACTCCTTTATTTAAAAGGGTGTGGCACATGTCGAAAAAAATTGAGACCTTGGCTTCTAGTATATACACCAAATCACAAGTTTCTGGACTCTGGACTAGCCTGCTTTACTTATTTTCCCCTTTTTACCTCCCAACCCTTCAACGGAATCAGCCCAAAATGTAATCCAGTTTCAGATGTCATTACAATACATATATCCACCAAATTTCAAGTAATATCTCAATTTTATTTTGTTACCCCTTTAATAATGGAGTAGGAGAGGAGAGGTGGTGGGAGTGGGAGATATCGTAAAATAAATTGAGACCTTAGCTTTTAGTATATACATCAAATCCCAAGGACTGGACTGTCCCTAGCTTGCTTTAGTGATTTTCCTCTATTTACCTACCAACCCTTCAACGGAATAGGTTCAAAATATAATTCTTGACCTGCCAGTTGCCCACTATATGCTTGTTACTTCTTAAGAGGAGACAACAACAATCACAAAGTTTCATCAGTAAAGCTGAAGTGGGGCGAAGGGTAGGCAGTGTGGCTATTATAGGGCATCTGCACGTGACGTCACAGTTAACCTCAAAAATATGTGTTTCTTATGGTTTAAGAGTATTACGCAGCTGTTATTAAAATTTCTGCCTGGTTCCCGTATTTTCAGCTAAAATCTAGTTCAGTGTAATGTTTATGAAGTCCTAAATACTTTGTACTAATAAAATAGGACTCTTTTTGTAGGTTGGAAATTTAACCTGTATGGATCACAATAGTCGTGACGTCATGCATGAGGCGGTTAATTTGAATTGCATTCCATGCAGTCTTTGAAGCATGCCTTCTGTACATGTGTTTTAAGGGTCAAAATAAATTACTTAAAAATGTATCTAAGGATTGGTACGTTATTTTTTATATTTAGCTATTGAAACCTAACTACTGATATAAAAATAGAGCTGGATTATAGGTTTTTTACATGTGGTAATCAATTTTCTCTACCGAAAATTTAAAAAAATATATTTTCTGGATGGCTATTTCTGCGCATGCGTTCTACAAGTGTCTGGAAAATTATTCGGAACGTAGTTCTTTGATTATTTCTTTGTATTCTAACCTCAAAGCCTGTTTTATTTATTTTCATTTGAAATTGAATTGCTTTCCATTATTTTACACTATTATCACAGATTTTCAACCTATAACTTCGTGTTTAAATATTTTTAAGTAAGTATTTTCACTTAGAAACGCAAATAAATAAAGAAATTACATATTGTATCATTTATTCACAACTTATTTCTATTAAATCTATAAATGATTAAAATAGTTTAAAATTGAACTGTCTAGTAAATACGACGTATTCCACGAACATGCTTCATCTGTTAGGGTACAAACATGCCAAAGATGCTACCCAGCTAGAAGTTCATGCCGCAGTTTCAGAAGATGTATCGAAGCCATTAACGTGTAAAACAAACCTATACATTTAAATGTGACCACACATACTGTGGATGCTAGCAGAGTGAACTGCTCTTAGCACAAATTGATAGCTTCGATGCATCGACTGAAACTGCGGCCTGAACTTCTATATCTGTGTAGCATCTTCGGCATGTTCGTACCCTTACAGAAATATTATAGTGTGCAAGAGAGCCAGAGCAGCTATATGTGATGTCATAACCATAATCCCCTTGGACAAGTACATTCTGCATCCGTTATATTTTTATCGTTATTCAAAAATATCTGAAAACAATTAATTACGTTAAAAGTCAAATATGATAATGTTTAAAAAAAAATGCACACACCTCTACTTCATAGATTCTATCTCTCATGCTAGCATGAACTTGTCCCTTAACAATCGGTACTTCGGGATCATAAATCATTCCTTTCACGTGGCTCGCTTCAACAGAACTTTCTGCCTTGACCATGAGTCTTCTTTTATCTTTAAAAAATTGAGCAATCGCAGAAAAATGCAATACGTGTTACTTACGATGCCGTTGAAATATATTATTATTGACTCCAGTACAAATTTGGAATGCAAACGCTTTAAATACTGTAAAATCCTTGAAAATTATAAAAGAAATAATCCACTATACATAACCTTAAATTTCATCTAGTCCAGGTAAACAAATAAAAAGATGCAGATATATTCGACATACGTAAACACGCGTGCGCAATAAAAAATTGTTTCTGAAAAAATTTCAAGAGGACTTTAAAAATTACAGTTTTATTACAAGAAGGCGCAGCCTTTAAAGTTAAAACATTTGTATGATAACTCAATAGTTAAATATTCACAGATTTTCTGAAATTTCAAATTCAATTTTGACCAGTGTCTTATGTACAATGGTAATAAGGTCGATGTTAGAAATAGGATGGAATAGTTAGAGTGGGAGTGAAACGTCACACTATTTCGGTCCATTAGCAGTCTATTCTTATTAATCGACAATATTGAAAAATTATTTACATGGATTTTTAAATATTTGCTTGGAGCCAGTACGGCACCAAGCTAAAAATGCGTATACAAACGTTAAAAATGAAAATAAACTTGAAAAACTTAAAATTTAAGGTTATGTTGGTTACATGATGCAAATGCTGCTGTAGGTGGCACCATCTATTAGAAAGCACTGTACTAAAAGTCTTGACTGGGAAAAAGCAGTTTTTAGCCAAACGGCTGGCGTTATTAAACTGCAAAAAGATATTCTTGTAAGCAAATGAATACTACACTTTCATTGAAGAAAGTTTTTAGCTAAAATTTGTTTTTTACGAAGATTTCTCTCCACACTTTGTAATAAACAAATTTTAGCTAAAAACTTTCTTCAATTGAACTTTTTTTCAGTTTAATAACACCAGCCGTTTGGCCAAAAACTGCTTTTTCCCAGTCAAGACATTTAGTACAGTGCTTTAGCTTTACTGATGAAACTTTGTGATTGGTGTTGTCTCCTCTTAATAGATGAATACTTCTATTTACTGCAATATCTGTACGCTCAGACGAATCCTCTTGTGACGTATAAAACAATCGCTTGTACCGCACTTTGCCCTTGTTGACGACCATTTACTCAAGAGTGAAACCTGTGAAATAGCCCATCTAGTAATGTTTAAATATCTTGCCCTCACCCTCGAGATCAAATAATTTTGCAGTTAGTTCAATTATACATCTGTTGACAACCGTATTTACATGGTTATGACCAGCTTAGAAATGGTAAGTTAATCGAAATGCTCTGTTATCTCGATAGGGGAATTAGGATTTTAATGAAGAAGACGAGTTCTGTCAAGTCAACTCTGCGCTGATGGATATCGTGATTTTTCAATATTGGTCTGTGAATTGTTGCTGTGACTTTATATTAGTGATTTTATTTAAAATGTGAAGTGATCGCGGCTTCCATACATATAAATAGGCGCGAAGTACAGTGGAATAAAACTTGATGAAACAATCAAGTTGAACCTGGCACACTATCCCAAAGAGTGCTCATTGCTTTTCTATCACTCCGGGATTTTTTTACGAGCTTTTATTTTATTTAGGTACAAGTTTTAGTTGAATAATTTTTACTTTTATGAACTAACATCTATAAAAGTAATCTTCATACTTCTTGTTTTAAAAAGTTAAAAACTAGTAATAAAAATAATTATAAAAGAAATTATATCTCTTCATTCAGTCTTTATAGTTTGAAAATACTTGGTATGATTGAAGATTATGATAAATAATAAAAACAATTATAGATTAATTAGTTATATTATATTATTACCTATAAAAATATTTTTTATTTTGGTTAATCATGTGTACGGAATAGAGAGCAATCAGTTTTGTACAGAATTAATTACAAAAAAAACGTAGACAGAAAAGTAGTATAGAATAAAACTATACATATGGGGTTCAAAGGATAATCCCAACAAACACCGAAGATCGGCCCATCACTGGGCCAGAAGTTTCATTTCTGGCCCAGTGATGGCCCGCTGAAGGGCCAACCTTCAGTGTTTGTAGGGATGTAAATCATTTTTTATGTTGCAATTATTCGAGCATTCCTTCGTTAAGCTAAAACACGAAGAGATCACTTTTATGCAGTTTACAAATGAAAATTTACTTTTAGATAAATTAATTCTTCTTCCGGTTTTTGCCAAATATAACCAGATACTTAGGCATGCAGTTCTCCCTTTTATTAAAATAAAAGTGCTTTAAGAATAAACATGAATAATCGGTTTAGCACATCAATGGACAGCTAACTAATAGTATAGCGTTAAGCTTTTTTTTTTTTAGATTACTCTGAAGGAGCTGGCGATTGGCCTTTTCCACTGCGACCTATAAGGTCTATTGTAGTACTTCCTTTTTGTGCCTTAAAACTCCTTATCCAAACATGGTCTTCCTCCTAGACTTCGAGTCTGCTGATAAGGACCCCCAGGTACGGTTATCAGCCTCTGTCTTTCTCTCGCCGAGCCGTCTCAGTCCAGTCAGGCTTTTACAGCTCAGCATATGGACTGAGATCTCCAACGAGAACTTGGGTAACCAATCCAAGCGCAGGACGTGACTGACGTTGCTTAACTTAAAGCTTAAAACGTCTTTCGTTTGTTATTTACTTCTACTAAATGACAGATGTGCCTGAGTATTGTGACTGTATAAATTGGTAGCGACTATTCAATTCGATGTAAAATATTCTCATGCATGTATCTACTCCCTCACCCTTCATCTTCCCGGTAGCAAAGGCACGTGAAAATGACATGAAAAAATGGTCAGGAGTGATGAGAAATGATGAGTTAGATGACGTAAATGAAACGTGAAAATGACTTCCTAATGTCTCAGACGAATGACGTCTTTTTCACGTTATATTTGGTAATCCCCCCACAGGTTTTTAGTAATAGGAACATATAAAACTACATACTAGTTAGTAATCTACTTGATAAAAATAAAATAATTAATGCATAAATAAGTTTTGTCCTAATGAATTTGTTTGTTGGCCATCCGTAATTTTATTTACATTAACATATCTAATATTGTTTACCATCACTCCAACTTTTTCTCACAAGGGTTGCCTGCAAATTATAATGTTTATTAAGTTATTAAATTCATTTTTACTTACCTTTACCAATTGCGGTCCGTAGGGTTCGAACCTACATGTCTCCCGTTGTCCGTATTACAGTACTGACGCTTCAACCAACTGAGCTAGCTTGGCGACCGCTATTTCGGATACTAAAAGCAGTATTTATGATGGTGAATGAAGTCTTTATTACGTGAAATTGAATTTCTTGCCTTATTTAAAATATATGAAAATCTTTCAGGTTCTCGCTTCGAGTTACTAGTATTTTTATTTATTTATAATTATTAAGAAGAACTTATTTAATTCAATTAAACTGTCACCAGTGTCACCTGAGAAGTACGAGTAGTTGTTGAACAATGTAATTATTACATTAATTAGTATTAGTGGCGGTTCGTTAAAAAAAATATATTTTCCCCAGATCTCGAATTTGATGAGCGGTGGAGGGGAAGTCAGGAGTCAACTATTTTAAGAATTAAAGTTTTAAGTTGAGGTACTTATACAAACCTGGGAAGTGTGTTGGAGAAAAAACAGTAAAGGTGTAATATCGTCATCTACAACATAAATAGAATATTTAATGGTCTAACACAGACCTAAAATTGAAAAAAAAACCAATAAGCAATTATTACCTTAAAAAAAAACAACTAAAATTTTTTTCGCAATAAAAAAACGGAATGAGCAGGGGCCGAACCGCCGACCTCATGACTTGAAGACGACGCCTTAAGCACTCGGCCACCAACCTTTCTGAGGCTACTTACCTAAAGACTTTATAGTTGGAACACGCAACGGATAGATTTTGCTTTTTAATGCATTTTAATCTAATTTTATTATTAAAAGAATAGATAGAAATATAATTTAAACAAATAAACTGCCGAATCTTTGCAAACTCTTTCGAATATAAATTATTTTGGATAATGTTAAAAAACATTATATCCTCGAATAAAAACGCCAATACTTATCCCTCACAACACGTTTTATTTTTTTTTAAACTTTACACTCTGCTTACAATAACAAAATGCCATTAGCGAGTTTTAAAGTTTGTAATCCGATAAAATATAAATAAATTTAACATCGAAAAAAGACGACAATATGACGTGATGTGTAGCACGTCATTTTAATATCATTTATAAGACATCATTCTGTCGTCGATTTTTAGTGCCCTGACGTCTTTTTGACCAGAATCACCAGATTTTGACGTCATTATAACGTACCCTTGCTACCTGGGCTAGTTCATATATACATCGGTGCTTCCATATCCCTAACTACACAAGTTATCTTTGGCAGACGATTTACCAAGGGTCTAAGATATACCTACTAATCAATTTTGAATGAATGCCAAAACGAGATAATTTTGAAACGAAACCAGAAGCATACCTACAAAGCAACTGTAACGTACTCATTCATATAAATAGTATCTTTTATTTTAGTTCTTTAAAAGTCACTTATTCTTTGCTGCACTGCATCGCTCATATTTGGCTCTTTTTTTATACGTCCTGTCATGATTTATTTTCCTTGTCTTACACTAGGAAACTAATAGTCCACAGTACAGCATCCTATTTTTTTAATGATTAGTAACAGGATGAATTTTCGTGAGTAGCTTCGTTTTGACGAGACGCCCAACTTTTCTCTCTGCGAAAATTGTCGGTAGTGGTAGCTAATAACTGCGCTTGGGTGTATATATGTCGATTGGGTGATTGTTCAAATTTTATTAGTAAGTTAGTTTTTTAGTTAAATCTTGAGATAATTTGGTAAAAAACACGAAAAAACGTTTGTCCTACAAAATTGATGGTTTAACTGAAGTGTCCCCCACCCCCAACATGTCCAAATAACGAGGTCACAAAAATGATTAGTAACCAGCTGATTTTTTTTTTACTATTGCTTAATAAATGTATTTAAAATTAAATGGCCACATTGTCCTACAAACTGAATGGTATATTTTTCCAGTCCTACGCTCGGAACTTGTCAGTTCCATGGTAACACTTTTCCTATTAGTAACAACCTAATTTTCATTTTTTTCTCTTAGGAATAAAGTGTGGAATACGATTTTACTAATGTCATACAAAAAAGTGGTATATATTGATAAAAAATTAAAAACACTTATTTTGAAATTTCATTTGATAGGTAAAGTTTATATTATTTTTTAAATATTTTAATTGAGTTAATGAAAATAAGTTGTACAAAATTAATAATGGAGGTGTTCCGAAATCGAATATTTTAATAATTTAATATATTTTAATAATTTATTTATAGTCTGTTAAAAAATATTAAATTACACCTAGAAGTGCGTAAATCCTAAAATGCTTGTTAAAGGCCGGCCTGTTTCATCTTTTGAATGATAATTTTCTTTAAACACGTAAAAAAAACATACAAAAAGCAGATCATTACAAATTTTCTGCGGTTTGTTAATTTTTGTTTTAATTTTATTATAGAGTTAGATAACATAAACAATGAAAATGATAGTTGCCAAGAAGATACAGACGAGGAGGATGATGTTTGTAGTGACGAAGATGAAGGGTCGACGGATGAATCTGATGAAGATTAATTCAGTTTTTTTATATGCGTAAATATATATATATTTTATTATTTTTTGTGCAATAAAGAAAGATTTATTCAAATATGAAAACTGCATATTTCTTTTTTTTTTGGTTATTCAATAAAAGATTTTTTTTTTATATAATTCGATATAATTTTTTTTTTTTTAGTAATTTCCCCAATTTTTTCATAAACTTTTCATATAAATTATGTTATTTTCGAATTAAACAAACACTTAAACATTAAAAATAATATTAGATTAGAATTATAAATAAATTTTTCGGTCTTGTAGTCGAACACTTAATAAAACATAAAAAAAAAATTAAAATATTCGCAACGAATGTAAATATGCAAATTAGGGTTTAAAATCAAGGGAAATGTTGTTTTTTGATAATCTGAATGTATGTGCTAAATTTGGTAGATATCAGAATTCCGCTTAAGTAATAAAAGTATATTAATTTACAGGGTTGGCATGTTTAAAACATCGCACTGTGTTTTAAACATCTCATTGTGTATTAAATATGTTTTAAACATTTGTGCGATGTTTTAAATAAATGTATTATTTTGGAGTTTGTGGAAAAGCAGGAAAAGTGCCGATGATGGTCCATTCCAATAAATAATAATTCCGATATAGTGGTCACGTGCACTAAACTGAGCATTTTATTTGTAGAGTGCTGTAAAATCCGTTTAAGAGCACCATCTGACATCAAGTAGTAGTAACAGACATAGTGTGCTTGGCACCATTTAATTTTAGTTGAATATAGTTTTAAACGTTTTAAACCTGTTTTAAACATACCATTTAAAACTTAAAAAAAACCTGTTTTAAACAAAAAATGAAAAAAACTGTTTTTTTTTCCATTAATTTACTAAAACCGCAATTATAAAATAATTCGTTATTTAAAATAATTTTTGTCGGACTAGCGATACATACTTACCAATTTTTTTTGTAGGACACTATTTTATTTAAGCAGAGAATACACTAACCTATCATGTGTTATCTTTGTCCTACAGTTACTGATGATGAAAGTGTTACCGTGGAACTGACAATTTCCGAGAGTAGGACTGGAAAAAAATACCATTTAATTTGTAGGACAATGTGGCCATTTAATTTTAAAAACATTTATTAAGCAATAGTAAAAAATCAGCTGGTTACTAATCATTTTTGTGACCTCGTTATTTGGAGATGTTGGGGGAGGGGGACGCTTCGTCAAACCATCGATTTTTTCGAAACGTTTTTTCGTGTTTTTTATCAAATTATTTCTAGACTTAACTAAAAAACTAACTGTTACTAATAAAATTTGAACAATCACCCAATCGACATATGTACACCCAAGCGCAGTTATTAGCTACCACTACCGAGAATTTTCGCATCACAGATAAAAATAATGTTTTGAATCAAGAATTCATTGTTTCATATATACGCAAATAAATAAATTCTTCATATAAAACAAATACTTTTATTTCAAGAATAACTTGCTTACGACAAGCATTTTATTTCTTGCCACAAAATTATTTGTTTTATATGAAGAATTTAATTTTTTTGTGTATATTTGAAACAATAAATTCTTGGTTTAAAACATCATTTTTATCTGTACAGAGAGAAAAGTTGGGCGTCTCGTCAAAACGAAGCTACTCACGAAAATTCAGCCTGTTACTAATCACTAAAAAAAAAAAGTGCACTGTACTGAGGACTATTCGTACCTGATCCTTCCAATTTATAAGTACCTAAAAATTTTGTGGTTTCAGAAAAATTAATACTTATATTATTAATATCTGTTTGACAAGGATATCCAGTTTTATTCCTACTATGTTTAAATAGGATACTTACATTTTGTTTTCTCATTATTTAATATCAATACATACAACATGTTGTTACCGCCAAACAAGGGGCATTGTTTGAATATTTGTTGTTATTTTATTATAGAAAATGTCATCGAAAGTCAATAAAAAGACTAGTCCGTTGTGGGCATTTTTCACCTTAATTGATGAACATTTTGCAAGCTGCAACAAGTGCAAAAAAAAAATTTCGTACAAGACCAGCACCTCAAACCTGAAAAAACATTTGGAAAATAAACACTCATTCATGAAAATTCCCGCTCTCGCAAGTTCAAGAACCTATGGACGCTTTAAGGTAAGTTTCTTTCTTGTCTAATGTGCGTTGTTTGATATTCATTGTTATTTTGTTTACAGAAAATATCACCCAAAGTAACAAATAAAACAGAAAATAATCCATTGTGGACGTTTTTCACCGCAGTTGATGACCATATTGCTAATTGCAATATGTGCAACCAAAAATTGTCATTTAAAACCAGTACTTCGAACCTGATAAAACATTTGAAAAGGAAACACCCAACTGCGAAAATTCCTACTGTAAGTACGAGAATCAATAAACGCTCTAATGTAAGTTTCTTGTCTAATTTGCATCATTTGAATATTTATTGTTATTTTTTACAGAAAGTGCCTCCCAAACTATCAAATAAACCGAAAACTAGTCCATTGTGGGCGTTTTTCACTGAAGTTGATACGCATTTTGCTAACTGCAATATATGTAAACAAGAATTTTCGTACAAAACCAGCACCACGAACCTGAAAAAACATTTGCAAAATAAACACCCAAAAGTGGACATTCACGACCCCTCAAGTGCAAGGCTTTATGAAAGCTCTAGTGTAAGTTTTTTCTTGTCTAATTTTCTTTTTTTCTCATGTGTAGTTTTTTATAACAGGCTCAAGATACCGACACTGAAATGGAAAGCAAAAATGAAGAACATCAGCCATCTATTAGATCTTGTCGACTGTCTACTAATAGTCAGCCTCAGACCCCACGTACCATTAAGATGGAACAACAACAATTGGTACAAACATTTGACACTTCACTACCCAGTAAAGTTTCTGGAAAATCTAACGATACAATTGATGGCAAACTGCTTCATTTATTCATTCAAGATTTCCAACCCTTCTCAATGGTACAAGACCTAGGATTTCAAGAATTTGTATCTGCTTTAAACCCAGCTTACCAATTGCCCAGCAAGCATATAATCTCAAAAACATTAATACCAGCCGTATATGAGCAATGCCGGGCTAAAACCAAAGCCTTACTAGATACAGGAAAATCTTTTTGCGTAACCACGGATTCGTGGACTTCCATCAATGAGGTCAGTTATAATGCAATTACAGCACACTTTTTAGATGACAATTTTAAACTTATCTCTTTGTTACTTGAGTGCTCCGCAACAGACGCGTGCCATACATGGAACAGTTTGGCTTCTGAACTGCAAAGAGTGACGACAGAGTGGGGTATAAAAAATAAAACTATTTCAGCAGTTTCAGATGACGCGAATATTGTACATGCAACGGAGAGTATAGCAGGCCTGAAACATATGGGATGTGTTGCACAAACAATCAATTTGACTGTTGAAGATGGGTTAAACAATGAGAATATAGAAACTACTATTAATAAAGTTGAAGAAATTGCGATGCATTTTAGAAAAGATAATACGGCACATGATGAATTAATGAAATGTCAAGAAAACCTAGGACGAACTCTTCCGTTGAAGCTGATATTAGAAGTATCCACGAGTTGGAATTCAACATTCTACATGCTTCAAAGATTCATCGAGTTAGAAGAAGCTGTTAAAAGCACTCTGGATGTTATAGAACAAGAATTGCCGATTCTTACAGCGGAAGAATGGAATACAATAAAAGAATTATGTCAAGTTTTGAGACCGTTTGAAGATGCTACAAAAACAATAAGTGGAGAAAAATATTGTTCTGCTTCTCTTGTTATCCCTATTTGCAACGGCATAAAGAAAACTCTCCTTAAATTGGCAAAAAAGCAATTTTCTGAACCTATTAAACAAGTGTTGGAAGTTCTTCAGTCAAACGTTGAAGAACGTCTCGGCAACGTGGAGAATAGTGATATATTGTCCGTAAGCACATTTCTAGACCCAAAATTTAAACAAATGGCTTTTTCTAATGATAGTACTGCCAACACAGTTAAGCAGAAAATAATAAATATGCTATCCGAAAAAATCACTATTAAATCTCAGGAACAACAGATGCAAGTAGAAACATCGAATATAGAAATAGAATTTGAAGTTGGAGTTGACGAAGAAGATACGTCTATTTGGTCTGATTTTGATAGAAGCGTTGCTAATCAACCAAAAGGAATTACTTCACGTGCAATTATCGAGATGCAGCTTTACATGGAAGAAGATATTATACCACGACATAGCGATACATTTATTTGGTGGCAACAACATAAGCAACTGTTACCTCACTTATCAGAAGTAGCACAAGATAGACTATGTGCCTTGGCTTCGCCCATTCCATGTGACCGTCTCTTTCCTGAGGCAGGTCAACTTCTAACAGAACGAAGGAATAGACTGAAAGACGGTACACCGGAAATGTTGCTGTTTTTAAATGCAAACCAGGCTTATTTTTCCTAAAATCTTTGTGTAGATATATCGACTGTGTTTATCTTATATTCGCTATTTTTACTCAAATTAAAAATTTTATATCTGTATTTGCTTTCTTATTGAATGCCTTCTGTAAGGAGTTTTTTTTATTCGTATTTCAAGCCGAGCAACAAATTTGTGTTTTGTTTTGCAATGATATTGCGGATAGTGTCGTTTTGTAATAAAAATTTTCCATGGCATTAATTTGTGTTATATTATAAATACAACACAATTATTATAGATTATTGATTTAAATATCTACAAAAATATTTTTCATAAATATATATTTATATATTCATTTTCTACATAATTGTCCCAATCAATTAAAAGAAAAAGTTATTTAATTTTTCAAACATTTATATGAAAATTGTTATTTATGAATACATGACCACAGAAGACAAGGACTATACAGAAACGAAACCTTGCCACGGTACCTTTGATATCGGGTGTCTGATTTCTGTGACCTCGAAGTGACAGTAATATGCCTTACTACACTCAGCAAAATGATGTACACAAAAATATATCAATATTTCGGTCCAATACACTACACTGAGAAAACTGTCTTGTTTTATATTTAAAGATAGGTACATGAATAGGAATAAGTATATATGGTATTAATGCTAATTTGTTATCCTTTAATGTGCCTAAAACTAACATTATTACATTTAAGTGCAACCTAAATGAGGTATACTTGGAAGACCAAATTGTTAAAAATCGAACTGAAAGTAGATTTCTGGGCTTGCATGTTGATAACAAATTAAAATTCGAAAACCATGTCTCAATAAATTAGCTACGAATTGTTATGCAATTAGAGTGGTGTCAAATGAATTAAAATTAGACTCAGCCAGAAATGCATATTTTGCACTTATAGATTCTCATTTGCGTTATGGCATTTGTTTCTGGGGTTGTTGTTCACAATATTTATTTAATAAAATATTTGTTCTGCAAAAAGCGCTATAAAATATATGAGTAAGGCTAATGTAAGAAACCGGTGTAAACCGCTGTTTTTGAAACATGGAATTATGACACTTGCATGTATTTTTATTTTTGAGACTGCATGCCTCATGCATAAAAAATTTAGACATGAGATAAACGCTAACCCAGTTCACTACACACGTCGTACTCATAACATCCTTCTCCTCATTCCATCATCAGCTCAGACAAAGAATTCTATCTTATATAACAGCAAAAAAATATTCAATCATCTTCCTATAAATTTGAGGAGAATTATAAACGAAATTAAATTTAGAAAAGAAGTAAAGAAATTGTTACTTAATAAAGCTTACTATTCAGTCGATGAATACTTTCAGGACACATTTGATTGACTTTATTTGATTTTACTGCTTGTTTCTTTAGACTAAGTCCCTGTTTTATACAAAAATAAACGTTTGTTTTGTGTCATTGTGTTTGTATTTTATACTAAGATGTTTTTATACATAGAATAGAACATAGATTAAGGACTGGCTTTGTCAATAAAAATCTTTGTATTTTTTTAGACAATAAAGCGTATTTGATTTGATTTTGATTTAATGAAGTTGGGGGGTGTATTGCAGAATGTTCAAAAAAAGAAGTACACATTTATATTTATATCCCGTATTTCAGGCATCATTAATCATAATAATGCGCTTTTAAGCCAATGCATTTTTTTTTATACTGCTGCCAGAAAATACTATCATGGAAAGTAGTACAATGTATAGATATACAAAAGAGACATATATTATGTAGCTTAAAACTAAACACAAGATTTGATGAAGAATATATTTTCAATATTGTTGAATAGAATATTACAAATCAAATAATACAGTGAAAAAAATGTTTACGTAAAATAACAATATAAGTGAATAAGGCATGTGCACGTGACGTCACAGCTAACCTAAAAAATATATATTTCTTAAGATTTATGAGTATTTCGTAGTTGTTATTAAAATTTCAGCTTGGTTTCCATACTTTCTCCTAATAAAATAGGACTCTTTTTGTAGGTTGGAAATCTAACCTGTAATTAGCAGTCTATTTTTATTGACCAACATTATTGAAAAATTATTAGCCTGAATTTTTAAATATTTGCTTGGAGCCAGTATTGCTCCAAGCTGAAATGAGTATACAAACATTAAAAATGAGAATAAACCTGAAAAACTTAAAATTTGAGGTTATGTTAGTTATATGATGTACATGCCTTATTATTGATTTTCTTTAATTGATACAATGAAAAGTTCTTTAGTGGTACGAGTTGAGAGCCATTACTTAATTACCTTATTCATGGTCACAATACAATTCTGTTCATTAGAAACTGATGAACATATTCTGTAGCTTATTGCATTTCTGATAAGAAAATATTTCCTTTCATATTACTTCTTTTCAACTGCTAATTGTTTAGTATATCTAACATTACTTTCTAGTTGTTTCAGTAATATAAATTTCAGGATATTTGGGAAATAGAAAGAAGCTTATTGTTTCACCTTCGAAGAGCATGGACAATAAGCACAACTCTACCCTTTAGAACCCATTATAAACAAAAATCAAATAAATAATTAAATTTAGAATAAAAAATTGTCGAAAATTGGAAGAAAAGGCCTCGAAAATAACCAACCACCGTGTAAGAGTTTCAAAGACTGTCAATCGCACGTCAGACTTATATGGCTTTTGACAAATATATACCTTATCGTCATGGCGACTATGAACAAATTTGGTCCCGCCAGAAAGGCTTGCTTTCGCTTCTGTATAGTTCCTGTCTTCTGTGACATGAAATATATTACATAGGTATGAATACATGAGATTCTAAAACAAACTAAAACATAAATATTTATAATAAATTTTACTTATTTCAATAAAACCGAGAATAAAACAGAACTGGAACTGATATATGCTACATATATATTACCAAAGGAAAGAAAAATAAAATAATTGTGTATATAGATTCCAATATTTCGAGTAATTTAAATTGTTGATGTTGAAACTTAAATTTTGAATGTCTTCCTTATTAACTCGCCACGTTCATTTTCAGTTTTTCTTTCTCATGTTATAAAGTCGTACTTTTAAATAATACTAAGTTATTAATTTTGAAACATGATTTTCCGAGGAGGTAAGTAATCACTTGAAATTATGTGTTCAACATATGCAATATTGCACACATATTGCATACATATTGTACAGCATTACACACATATTGCACACCATTGTGATTACACCCTCGTGATTTTCATTGTAAGTACGCGCCTAACAATCAAATTCATGGAAAATTTTAATATATAAATGGAATGTAATTAAAGGTATTAAAAAAAACATTTTCTACATAATTTAAATTAAAACCAGAAACAAGAGTAGTTAAAACTTTTTCGTCATAAGTATACTCTAATTCCATTGTTTTGTCGATCGTAAGTGACGCTTTATATACCAAATACTTATTGCATTTGCAACGGGTCATTATTTTTCATAACGTCCCTAGGGAAGCAAAGTAAATTTAGAAAAAATTTTCTGTTTTGTATAACATTAAATGTTTTAACTTTTTTGGAAGTAGGTGAATCCAGACAAGCGTTACTTGCAATATCTTCTTTTTTATCACACTATTCACATTATTTTCAAAACTGTTTAGAGCTATTATAATATGATTTAATTTACCTTGACAGTAGTCATTTGAATAGAAGCCGTGTCCTAAATTTATTTTATTGACGGTTTCCACGGATATTCCAAGTATTGCTATCTTTACTATTAGTAAATATGAAATCTTATACGAATAATTATAGTTTTCCCACTAGTTTTTCTAATTTAATGATTTATGGGTATGACGAAAAATATAATATGCACTGTGGGTCATACAGTGCGATTTTTTGATCTAGAATACTTGCAACCCTTGAACCTACGGGCCTCGGATTGCAAACTATATTCTCGACCAAAAAAAGGGCACTTACGACCCTCGGTGCGTACTTAAATAACTATTCTGTTTTCAATGTACAGAACGAACCACTCCTGAAATGTTCACAAGCGGCATTACTGGTAACGGCTACTTTACCTGAATCTGCTATCTGAATTCTTAAGGCTTTTATTTCGATACCCATAACATTCCTTTGACAAGCTAAAACGAAAAAAGGAACAATGTCTTTCATGATTGTGATATAATCCAGAACGCCAGTACCATCGAGGACAAGATTTACAATAAAATTGTCACTTTAAAATCTACTATGGGAGGCTTCCTTTCTGGAAATAAATTACTTTTGGCTTCTCCTTTCTGATTTTTACAAAATGTAACCAAATATCTCGAGGATTATTTTTTCCCTTTTGTTACAATAAAAGCTTTAAAATTATTAAACAAAAATGACAAAATAATTTCCGGTCTTTGAGCTAGGTTAGGTTATATTTTCAGTTTTCAGCATTTCAGCCAACCCCAGAGCAAAGATAGAAGGGAACCTCCCATATGGCCACAATATATTTCTGTAGAAGGTTGTCCAGCGCCATCTGGCGAGTCGTGTGCAGCATTAAATCCCTCCACTATCACACAGCGGGATGCGCAGCAGAACTTTCAGCGGGAAATTTAAATTCCGATTTTCCGAGTCAGATGCGTAATTAAATCCCCTACTGCCCACTACCACCATTACCGGGAAATTTAAACTCTTGGGGCATCGCACTCGTGCCACTGCATTTCTTAAAAATTAAGGAAAAAGGAAGCAATAAACGTGGAAAAAGCCACTTTATTTTAAGAAATTGACCATTTGTATGTATTGCACCCTTAACAAAACAAATATTACGAGTAATAAGAATAAGTGAACGTAAATAGTATTGTAAATAATTTATAAAACAAATTGTTTAAAAAATATGCTACAATTAAATGACACTGTATAATAACTTACAACTAGAGATTTGTATAAAATTGATAAAATGATATAATAGTTCAGGAATATATATATTTTCTTACTGAGCCACAAATATAGATCACATATTTCTATCATCAAAGATACTTCAGGCGAATTAAACTTTTGCTGCGAAAAAAATTTTTTTATTGTGTTTATTTGGACTTCTTGAACAACACTTGGTAGTTACCCCAAGATACACCTGGAGGAGTTCGTGAAAACCGCGTCGGAAGGTCGCGGAAACTGCGAATTCGCGATTAACTCAGTTTTTATGACCCAAACACCTATTATAAATGTTGTACATCTGTAAATTTCTCTACCTTAAATGTCCTATACATATTTTTCGTACGCCTAACCATTTTGGAGATATGACGCGAACTAAGTGAGAAATGCATTTAGTTCCGCCAAACCTCTTTCGCACCACATCGTACCATCAACGTATAAACCGAAGCAGCATTTTTTATGGTTGCACAATAATTGACCATTTCTGGTTATTATGTGGCAATTCATAACAACATGAACCTATGGTACGCCTGCATATAATTTATTATGGGCCACAAAAGGTTAGCCTATGCCATAAGAAAGCCATTGATCACTACAATGGCCCATTTAAGGGCCGCAATTTTTGTGTTTGCTGGGATATAATATAAAACACACCTTCATTATTCATGTCTTTTATGAGCCTCATTCTTGTGTTGCGTCCTTTTGGTCACACATGTCCTGGCATTTGAGGCTAGCAGTGGTTTCGGGTATCCCTAATAAATCATAAGATGCTAGCAACTGGTTGCCATTTAATATATTAATTTTTTTCTTAATTAAAATATTGTACACTCCTATTTTGAAATTACCCCACGAAGTTCTCAACAATGTAATAGTAACTTGCAAGCATTTACCTACTGCTAAACGTGAAATTTAATAAAAATGTCAGAGCAATGCTTGGAACTTGCAAAAATATAAACTCCGTCATTAACTGCTAACAACTTTGCTACATGATAAAGAACTTCTTAGGGCAGCAAGCTGGTATTTAGCTGCAAATTTTAGCATATTTTCATAACAATTTTATACCAAGCTGGCATCTGGGATATTAGCCATATTGTAGGTTTCTCGAGGCAGAACGCACCTTAATAAAGCCATGCTCTTTGTTCGTATAATTTCTTCTTCAACAATTAGTAACCATTTTATTTTGCTTTAGTGGAAATTTTACTTTTACCAAACTCTTTCTTATTAACATAGGCAATCCAAATCACGTGACATCCAACATGGCGTGTGTGGGCGTCGAGGGTAAACATACATTTTCATTTGTTAAACGTTTGTGTTTTTCTGTTGGCTTGGCTGCGTTTCCGAAATTTAGTAAAAATAAACCCGTGTTTGTCAATTGTTTGCCCACAACGCCATATTTTGACAGGTCGTTGGATACCCTAATAACCATAATTATTCTTTTACATCAACTTTGACATATGACTACCATTGTCATTTTTATTACGCAGACGCGATGCCACATTGTAGTATTACACCAATGTTCTCTCTTCTCCTCTGTTCTCTTAATATCTTCAGATGCCAATAGCAAGGTCAATAGTATAGACGACAATCTCTGATGCCGATGCATGTAAATATGAAGTTACTGCCCACGACTCGGTAGATGGCACGTGTACGCGAAGATTCCACTCTATTCTATCCTTTTTGATTTTTATCAACTACTGTCACAGAGTGCTACTGTCAAGTGTCAGTTATTCCTATTTGTCATCATTAGAAATAAACACGAGGCACGTGCTATAAATTTTGTTAAAAGTTTATTATTTTTAATACAAAATGCTCTACTTGGAAGACTACTTAGAAAGTAAGTACGATTTATTACTATTTATATTAAACACATGGCTATTTCATAAAAAACTTGTATCTTTAGTGATCGAACATTTACCCCAAGAATTAAGGGATAGATTTACTGATATGAGAGAAATGGATTTGTCTATACACAGTAAGTTGGTTTATTCTAGTATCGTTATTCGTTAATGTTAACACATTTCTGAAAACGCAACCTTACAGATAATATGGATGAACTTGAAAAACAAGTAAAAATATTTTTTAACGATTGCAAGAGATATCCTACAGATAATCTACCACAAAATGTTGATGCAGAGTTTCAGGCGATACGAAAGGAGTATTACAAAACTTTAGAAGATGCTGATGAAAAGGTAATATAGCCTATACTTAACCTAGCAATATATATCAATGAAAGATACTCTTAGGTTCATTTAGCGAGTCAGATGTATGACTTAGTGGATAAGTATTTAAGAAGATTGGATTCTGAATTGCACAAATTTAAATGCGAATTGGAAGCCGACAATAAAGGAATAACTGAAGTATTAGAAAAACGTTCGCTTGAACTTGACACACCAAATACAATTCCAAATATATCATTGCAACAAAAAGAGAATCGTTATGAGAGGTAGTACTTATAATATACCTACTATGCTATAACTCTAATTTAGTGTGAGTTCTAGTAATTTTAGATATACCAGACCGAGAGGGGAAAAGCGACGAGAGAGTAGTGTTTCACTTCCTCCACAATTACCAGAGAAACGACAAGCTGTAGCTGCAGTTGTTCCTCCGCCTTTAGTGGAAACAAGACACACAACTACTGCCCAAGTGGCGCCTCCAGTTACGTCTACAATTAGTTATAATTTGGGGCACACATTAGGAGCAGGACCAGCTATTGCTGCTGCTGCATCACAGGCTATAGCAGCCACACAGCAGGTGATTTTATTTTTAATTATTTAAATATTTCCAGAAATTTCTGTAAAAGTATTCATTCTCACATATTTTAAGTTAGCAATTGATATTGAAGAGAGCTTTTTTAAGTTAAAATTATTTAACGCCAACCTATTTCCGCGAGTAGGGCCAGTCATCGATGCCAAGAGATAAGCTGATAAGCTACCTTGAAATTTTGCCGAATCTCTTCCCGTAAGAAAAATAGGAGTTTTTTTACTGGCCTAATATACAGTGTATTTCAGTTAACATTCCCACAGCCAATATTCGGAAACTAAGAAATCTATTTTTATTCTGTAAACAATGGATTTCTATGGTTAATGCCTTCTTCATGATGTACAATTTACTATTATAATATTATCACCAGAGATGGCGCTGCAGTTTAAAAATATTATTCGATCAAGGAAGGACTGAAACATATGCCATTCAATTAAGAATTGAATTTTAAAGAAAATTGTTCTTATTCCAAAAAGTCACATCTGCAGTAGTTTTTGAGTTATTTTAATTTTATTGTCTAATTTCTTAGTGTTGTTTTTTTTTTAATTGCTGTAACTTTTTTAATCTTGATATTCGGATGTAGTTTCTTAATAATTTTTTTGCCTACTAAGTATAAGAGAATTATTTACTGAAGGGAATTTTTGTTTTTAATAGCACTTCCGATTTTACCGGAAATTACTTTAAATTGAGAAACTTAAATGGAAAAACAACAAACAAGGTAATTTTATTTTTGAACAGTACATCAGTACAATATTTCGGGACACGATGAAATATCAAATATATTATTAAAACGTATTGCGACATATATCATTAAACCTTTAACCTATCTGATAAATCTGTCTCTTGAGCAGGGAATGTATCCATCGGATTTAAAATTGTCAAAAGTTATTCCGTTGTTTAAAAAAGGCAACCCAAACTTGTTTGAGAATTATAGGGGCATTAGCCTTTCTCCTAGTATGTCAAAAGTTTTTGAGTCTGCAGTAAACTCTCAGCTAATAAGTTTTTTAATGATTCATAATAAGCTTTCTCCCAGTCAACATGGTTTTACAAAAGAAAAAAGCATAGACACTGCTTTAAGTGATTTTGTAAATGGTATTGTAACGTCCATGGACAAAGGACAAATAGCTCTGGGACTCTTTATAGATTTTTCAAGGGCTTTTGACTGTGTAGATCACTCTATATTATTGACTAAACTTGAGAAATATGGAGTCAAAAGTGTTGCTCATGATTGGTTTGCATCATATCTTGCAAATAGAAATCAGCAGGTCTGTATTGAGGATGTTGTATCTGACTCGCAAACTGTCAGCGTTGGAGTACCTCAAGGGTCTATATTGGGGCCCACGCTTTTCATTATTTATATCAATGATATGCTGAATTTTATTCAACATCCATCATGTTTGACAGTTTCGTATGCTGATGATACGAACATTTTAATAAAATCTAATACCCTAGCTGATGCTGAAGACTGTGCAAAAACTATATATGATAAAGTAATTTTGTGGACTAAAAATAATAAACTGTGTATTAACCAAAGTAAAACAACCTGTATTCTCTTTAGAGCATTGCAGTCTAATATTGTCTTCAACACTAATATTCTTTTATCTCCTACTACAAGCGTGAAGTATGCCAATGAATCAAAAATGCTTGGTTTGAAAATTGACTGTAGCCTTAAATGGTCTAATCACATTCATGATATGTGTGGAAAACTGTCAAAGATCTGTTATGCATTGGCGATAACATCTAAACAATGTAGCCTATCAATAGTAAGACAGTTGTATTTTGCTTCTTTTCATTCTTGCATAAAGTACGGTATAGTACATTGGAGTTCCTCATCCGAGGCAAATAGAGTTTTTTTACTGCAAAAAAGGGCAATACGTATAATAGCCAATCTGGGATATAATACTTCCTGCAGGGAAGCCTTTAAAAGCTTAAACATTCTTACCTTGAACTCTATTTACATTTATGAGTTGTCATGTTTTGTTTACAAAAACAGAATCAAATTTAACGAGATTAGAACTGATCATCCATATAGCACCAGGAAAAAAGATCTCCTTTTACCAAAAGAACACAGAACGGCTTTATACCAAAAAAGTCTTTTTTTCATGGGTTGTAAATTTTTTAACTGTTTGCCTGAGCATATTAAATCTATGACAACATTTTTTAAGTTTAAAAAGGCTTTAAAATCACTTTTGTTGGACATAAACAGCTATAATGTTGACGAATTTTTACAAAATGTGTGACTACTTTTCTCTAGTTTTTTTTATTATTTGTGAATTATACCCTACAATATTTTCAATTGCTCACTGTTCACATGTTTTTTGTGTGTATATGTTTTTACAATGTTATTTGTGATATTTATCTTTGTATTTCTACCGACAATATTTCTTAACTGCGCTTTGTACAGTTTCTGAAATTAATAAATATTATTATTATTATTATTATTATTATTTAAAACAAAATAATAAATTATTTTAAATAAATTCATTATGCACATGTGCATCTTTCTCTTTGTACGCCACTGACGCTTTATATAAACAAATAACATATACGAATAATATACCAATCGATAGAAAAAAATAATAGTCTTTATTTTTTATATCTTGTAGAATTTTGATTTATTGGGCTGTTTTAGAGGTATAGCCAAACATGTGTCATTGTTGGAAAGCTCCTCACCCTTTTTTTTGCTGTGGGACCTTAAAAAAAAGAAAAGCAAAAAGCAAATGGGGGGTTTTATGCAAAATTTTATACTCTATCGAATGGCGCCAAGATCATTCCTCTAGCTCCTACCGTTTTTGAGAAAAAATTATATATAGGCAGATACAGGCAGCCCCTTTGAGGGGGGGCAGTGGGAGCAGGCGTGATTTCTCGAGGTGGGTCTGTACTTATTTTGACTAGTTCTATTCATGGTTAAAAGAATTTGCTATTACTCAAAAGTAGAAATATCAAAACACCTAATTCACTAAGAAATAACTCGTTTTTTGATTATAATGACCTTTTGAGTAGGACATTTTTTGACGGCTTTGAGATTTTGAAACGTCAGTATATCATCATTAATTTTATATCAAATTCAGCTTGTAACAACGAAACCCCCACAGAACTTATTTTTATGCGTATATCTGGGCACCGAGCACTCTACTATAAGTGTATTTCATAGTTCAGTTTTCGTGATGTTATCATTTCCCGGTGCTGTATTTTTACCTTTGTGGAGTATTTCAAAATAGGTTTCTTCGTCTATTACTTTTGTGTTTGGTTCTGGTTTCTTGGAGAATCATACCAATTGTTGACATCTTCATATTGTGCGTCATCAAATTGAGGGTTGTTGTTTTCCATATAGGTTTCTCTAAAATGGTCTGCAAAAAAATTGCACTTTTTCTTGGTCAGAATTATACGTTCTATTATCTTTCTCTAGGACAGGTAGTCTTTGGTGTGGTTTATATTAAGTCAGTCAGTCATTTGTTGCCTGTAGTTTTTCCCTTGATGTTCGTTTATTTCATTACATGTTTTCATCCAATTGTTTTCTTTATATTGCCTTATAGGTTTTTGAATGTCCTTGTTGTAGTTATTGATATGCCTTTTATAATCCTCACTTGGACGATTTAAATAGTCTCTGTACATTTTCCTTTTGTTTTTTATCATTCTAATGATATATGGTGGCAGTTTGTACATGTAGTATCTCACTCGTTCTTTGGGTGTATTCTCCATGATTGTTGTCATCAGTTTTTTATTAAATTGTTTGATTACTTCCTTGTTCATTGGTACAAGCTGTACTTCTTCGATGTATTTTGTCATTATATTGTTTACCTCTTCTATGTTACATTTGTTGTAGTTAATTCTTTTTTCCTCTTGGTCCTCAATTTTCCTGTTTAAATTTATGGATATTTCTATTGCTGAATGATCGGAGCCAATGTCTGAATGTGTTTTGATTTTTTCTATGTTGTTTTTAAGATTATTTGTATAGAGTATTAGGTCTGGAGTTGTGTCTGGATTGTTTGCATTGTGGAAAGTAGGAGGCGCATTTGCTTCTGTAAAATTTGAATTTTCTAGGAAATTATTAAGCTGTTTTTGTTTGTTCCTGTTGACTTTGAAATCGTCTATAATGACACTCCACAGTACATTTTTAAGGAAATTACAATTTCCTTCATAAAGAACAGAAAACTCAGCAAGAAAGGTTAAGCGATGATCATAGTCCGTAGGCAGCAAAGGATGTAATAAGTGTGGTTTATATGGAAAGTACTTATTTTCTTTTAAGATTCTTTAGCATGACGATAGTGATACATTGATGATTGGGGGATCATTGTTAACGGTTTGTAAAACTTAAGCTGTATTGTCCTGGGTTCTTGCTGTTGGTATTCTTTCACGTTTCAACTTTTTAAAACTACCATATTGTAATAAGTTGTTACACAAATTGGAAAAAGTCTTGCGATCGGGTTGTGGTCTGTTTGGAAATTGTAATCGATACATACGTTTAGCTGCTTTTGCATTTTTATTGCATTTTCCATAAATTAATAACATATTAACTTTGTCAACATTGGTGTGGGCCATATTTTGGACAAATTTTACTAATGTATTCTTAAAATGACACACTCAAACGAATATTAAACTTCTGACAGTTCATAAATAAACAATTGCAAATGAATCAATTATTTTAGTTTAAATTTCTCAGTTTAAAGTAATTTCCGGTAAAATTGGAAGTGCTATTAAAAAAAAAATCCTACCAGTAAATAATTTTCTTATAGCAGGCAAAAAAATTACTAAGAACCTACATCCGAATATCAAGATTTAAAAAGCTACAGCAATTAAAAAAAATAAATAACACTCAAAAATTAGACAATAAAATTAAAAATAACTCAAAAACTACTGCAGATCTGACTTTCTGGAATAAGAACAATTTTGTTTAAAATTTAATGCTTAATCGAATGGCATATGTTTCAAACCTTCCTCGATTGAAAAATATTTTTAAACTGCAGCGCCATCTCTGGTGATAATGTTATAATAGTAAATTGTACTTCCTGAAGAAGGCATTAACCATAGAAATTTATTATTATTTACAGAATAAAAATATATTTCTTAGTTTCCGAAATATCGGCTGTGGGAATGTTAATTGAACCACACTGTATATTAACCCATTCACTGCGCACTACTGTTTCAAAGCTGCCCATCATATTAAGCATTTTTTACCGCTTGCGTACTCGTCAAGAGCAGTGTGAACCATTCTATGTAACGAAAAAGTACCCATCGTTTCGCATGTTCAGCATGTTTTTTTTATGGTTTTTATCATTGTGTAATATCTCAAAATATCATGCAAGCGAGTAAACCATTCTGTCTAACAGAAAAGTACCCATCGTTTTGCATGATTAGCAATTTTTTTTTTAATGGTTTTTTATCATTGTGTAATATCTCAAAATATCATGCGAGCGAGTTTGTTCGGGTAGAGTAGCCTGATCCTATTTTTATTAAGAATGCGAATATACTCGTTTAGAGCAGTTAACTGGTTGGCGCATATATACGTCAAGAGCAGTGAAAGGGTTAAACAAGGGACCGATGACTTTACCTTCCCTCCAAAGGATAGTATATCCACTATGCAATACTCGCCTAATAATATTGCATAGCTTCTTCATATACTCTGATATATAAGCCAATAGAAGGTGGGGCGAGGTCGCTGTATTTCTCTCTAGTTCACTTTTCCAAGTACTAAATACGACTGACGTTATTCAACTTTTCAAGTCGAGGTACGAGTATAGTCGAGGCGAACCTGCGTTTGAACCCATATTTTGAGAATTATATCAACACGTATCTACCTAGGTTATTGAAATTTGTTTCTAATCTTTCAGATGCAGCAGGGTCGTAGAACAGCTAGTTTGAAAGCTTCATATGAAGCAATCAATACTGGCGGACATGGACATGAATTTAGCATTGGTCGGGAACTGGCTGGAGCTGCTCAAACTGCTATTCAAGCTATACAGCAAGATCATGCTAACAACAAAAACAAGAAAAAGTAAGTATTGTGATAAAAAGGTATGAAACTGCTTCGATATCAATTGTTCTTTATACCGCATTTCCAAGACTGCCAATATTGTCAACTAGTGGTACACGAAAAATAATAAATGGTACATAGTGGTCCTTTTTAAATACAGCTGTAATGTATCATTTTATGACATTGTTGACAGCTGCATATTATACAACACAATAAAAAGAATCATTAAAATTGAGGATCACTTTATTTAAGCAGGAACTACTTTCTTTAAATAGAATTATGTTATTTGTATTTTTCGTCAATCTGGTACTAATGCAACGATCTACATACAGTGTATCCCAGAATGGGGT
The DNA here is from genome assembly GCA_936432065.2 of Rutpela maculata. Lineage (NCBI taxonomy): Eukaryota > Metazoa > Arthropoda > Insecta > Coleoptera > Cerambycidae > Rutpela > Rutpela maculata. Next base: position 166,170,779 of record OW386288.2, read on the forward strand.
TAGGTTAGATTAGGTTGATATGTGAGTGGGCTACTATACAGACCCTCCACTGGCACCATCTGGTCTATTGTGGCTAACTTCTAATTATATTTCACCCAGTAGGTTCAGCTTTTTAATAAAGGTGGTGAGAGATTGTCCAGGTCCTCTGGCAGCAGTTGCCCTTACCAAAAAGTGAGAACCTGGTCACAGAAGAAGAAACAATTAGAATACAATCTCTCATTGGCGGGAAAAGTTCGCGCATCTACATCGCGCTCTGTCAATCTCGGACGGAATTGTAAAAAATTGTGCCAGGCCCGGATCACGGATTTCTTCTGTAACCGGATCATCTGCGATAAATGGCGTGATCTCGCCTCGTGATACAGTTTGTATCATGATGCCGCCTAACTAGGTAAAAAATATTGAAAATCTAAAACAAATATTATTTGTCTTCATCTAATGTTTCACAGGTTTTCTGACTCTCTACGGGACCATTCTCAAAAGGAGTAAGAAATATTGAGTACCGTCCTGAACTCTCCCAATAAAAGTATGGCGGAAATTTACAACACGAGATCAAAGGATTTTTGCCGACTTTACATTCTGATTGTTTCTTCTTCTGTGACCTGGTTCTTTCTGCAGCATTACAGGTACAGAGTTTAAAACTCTGAAGCGTCATCTTCATTTAATTGTTTTTTTGGTTTTTTTGATATTTTTTACATCCCCAGTGGAATCAAATTTATAAATTAATTCACGTACTGCTTTGTGAGTACCATAAACATCAGGATTGCTTAAAGTCGATTTCATATTTTCTAATTTTTAGAATACCGTATATAATTTATCTTAAATTTGACAGCCTAACGGCCGTATTCACCGTTTAAGGTTTAAGCAGTGCTTAGTAAAGCTAGGCTGAAATACAAAGCAGCGCTTAAATTGTGCACCGCAGTGAAGTAAACGAAGCTTTGTTAAGCCTACAAACAATTTGGCAACGCCTGAAAAAGTGCTATTCCTCTGTCAATTAGTCAAAAATTTCTAACCTAGAAAAGCCTAAGTTTTGTTTTCTGTGTCTAAAAAAAAAGTTATTACCTAGTTATTAGTTTTAAAAAATGTTATGAAAATAGGAAAAAGGAGCTGAGGAAAACATTAGCCGAAGAAAGAAAAGAAACCATTGTCACTGATGGGGGACCTTTCTCCAAAAAATTAGAAAGGATGAAAGTGATGACATTCATAGATCAATTTTGAATGAAAATACTCTGGTGGGACGCCACAAATTTTGAAACCTAATAAAAATACCTACAAATCGTTTTCAAATTCCAGGGCATCTTCTATCAATTCTAGAATGGATGCCACTGTACGTTTTGTTAATCTAAATCTTCAAAAAAAACTTAAATCGTCCATGTCTTCAATAAAACCTCCTTGGAGAACCAAAATCCATTATGTCTAATACGTCAATATCGTCCTCTAAAAGAATTTTATCCTCTATTTCTATGTTATTATTATTTAAAGACGATAATGGGCACAAAAGAAGTAACTTTGACAGCAAAACGGCAAAATCAAATGAAACGCCAAAAAAGTTAGGTTATAATTGTGAAAAGCTAGGTTTAACAATTTTAAGCGGTCAAAATTGAGAGCTTAACTTTAGGCGAGCTTAAATAATATTTTAACTTCGGTGCATATGACAAACATAAGTTAAGCACGCTTGAATCGTAAGCTTAGCTTTTCTATGTACGGTGAATAAGGCCGTTAGACAAGCAAAACTTTTTATAAAGAATTACTTTTTCTCGGCAAATCAAAAATAAGAAAATTTACAAGAGATACACTATATAAATTCCAGTTGAGGTAGCTCTATCCAATGTCCAAAATATATATATATATATATAATGAATATTACTAGAAAATAAGCGGTTACATTGGATTATTCTTTTTCTACACGTGTCCTGTAACAGAAGAGGGAAAGAAATTCCGTTAATACACTTTATTCTGATATATGTCTTAATACTAATCACTTTTTTTGAATTACCTCGATAATTTTGAGCTGCAAAAGATTTGAACAGATATTAGGAACATATGAAGTTCCTTAAAAATTAGTTGCTGATCCAACACACAGAATCGTACCAGATGTTAAACTTGAGGATAAGTAGTTCAATAAGAAAGGCTTGAATTCAAACAATATATGTATATATTGACAAAATTCAATTTGTGTAAAGTAAAATAATGCACAGCCTAACTAAATATGCATAAAACAGATCAGATCTGCATACCACGCATGGCAAGTAGGGACTCATCCCCGAGGACGTTCAATCTTAACTGCAATGGTTAGAGTGATGGTATCAATTGATTAAAAATTTGTAAAAATTTTAGTTATAATTGAAAATTCGCCATTGGACGTGATAAATGAGGAATGAATAAAGTGTATTTCCTAAGTACTTTTGTCATCGGGCAGTTAAGTTCAAAAAAAATTTGATGACAGATGTACAGGTGCTATCAATTAAGCATAAAAAATATGGGACACTGAAAAGTAGTTAATATAGTAGAAGCATTCATCAATAAAACCTTGTCCCTTATCGCTTCAAAAATCAAAATCTGCTGATACTGAATTTTGTAAAAGAGAACAGTGCTGCTGTGTAGAAAAGTACCACTTTTATAAATGCAGAAATTTAGTACCTACATTTTCGTCTAATACGAAAAAATTATTCAACAGAACTACAACCAAAAAAGGCCAATTGGTAAATATCTTATCATTTTATTATTTTTTTTAGAAAGTGGAGTAATAACAGTTCTAGTAGTTCATCAGCTTCAACTACTGTACAACCAGTAATGTCCACTGCAGTTGTACCACCTACTCCAGAATTGCCGCCGGTGGAGCTTGCTACGCAAAGTGAGGAAGTTACAGATGGAGAATGGACTTATGATCCTAACGAACCCAGATACTGTCTTTGTAATCAAGTATCTTACGGAGATATGGTCGCTTGTGATAACGAGGATGTAAGTATGACACATAGGGCAGGTTTATTGTATGACTCAAATTTTAGTTTATTCTCATTTTTAATTTTTTACTCGTCATTTTAGGATTCATCTTTAAAAAAAATCCTGGTAAACTGATTCCTTCAACACTTTTTTTTTTGATATTATAAAGAATGTGTCAAAAATCCATTGTGATATTGTGTTTGCAAAAAGAGTTATTAAAGGTCAAAGGTCGCGAAAATGAGTTTTTCTTGAATATCGTGATCTGTTGGTTTTGCGCTAATTGTAGCTGTTATGAAAATCTGCACAAAAGAGATCCTATACAAAATTTACATAGGACCAATTTTTGAATTGTTTTTGAGATAGTGGGTTCTGAAATTTTTGAGCAATACACATACTCCACTATGAGTAATATATACGTAGAATATGAGTCATCTATGTATAGAAAATTCATATTATACATAAACTATAGCTATTTTTTATACAAGTTGCGAAATAGTGGTGATTTAGGCATGCGACGTGAAGATTGTCAAACCAGGCCATGGGCCGAGTTTGATAACACGTCATGTACCTAAAACCACCATTTTGCAACATGTATAGAACAAAATTTTTCGTAAAATCGTCATAAAATAAATCTTCATAAAATATTTATTAGTGAAAGAAAAAAAAATTATTTTATTCATTTCCTGAAATCAACATAAATTTATTAAAATTACTATAGATTGTAGATTGTATTTTTACATGCTATAACTGATTGCAACACTATATGTGCATTGTTTAAAACAGGCAAAATTATTACAAAAAACACCGGATTTGCATAAAGCAACGGAGATATTTAAGCAAGAAAATTGCCCACGAGACACTCTAATCAATGGGGCTCGTGCACCGTTTGACAGCTTGGAGGTCATACAACCTCGTTAACCTCAATCATTTTTCTTCTTCTAGTGCTGTCTCCTTAAAGGGCTCGTGCATCACATGACAGCCAACATTTCTGGAGGGAGGAGAACGAGACACAAAATGTCATAATCACAAGAAAACTATGAACTGCACATGGAGAAATCGGAAAATTTGAGGTTGTGTCTGCTTCCCCTCCCTCCAAAAATGTCGGCTGTCAAACGGTCCACGAGCCCTTTAAGGGGACAGCACTAGAAGAAGAAGAATGATTAAGGTTAACGAGGTCGTGTGACCTCCAAGAATGTCGGCTGTCTAACGGTGCACGAGCTCCATACTTTACTAATTGATGGCACGCAAAAGTTAAAAAAAATACAGCTGGGAATTTTGTATTTATTAATTATCGCTAACCTCTGTTAAGGGGACAGCACTAGAAGAAGAAGAATGATTGAGGTTAAGTGTTGTGTGACCTCCAAGCTGTCAAACGGTACACGAGCCCTATTGTGGAATACAATTTTTTCTGGCTATGTACGGTGCTTCAGAAACAGAAACTTCACTTGATAACTATAGATATTTGAGCTTTGCAAAATGTACAAAACTTAACAAGCCTGTACACTGTACAGTTATCATTTCTACCCACAGCAGCAGCTGCACAACATTTATTTAAAGTTTATTATCAAGTTCAAACATGACTGGGAGATCCTAAAAAGTATGGTTAGACTACCAATAAAAATGTATTGGAGCCAATTCCTTCTCTGCTTCCTCCTGTACCAGATGAACTCCTCAATTCTATTTCAATTGTACAAAAGGTTGCTGTTCGAATTGTGGATGCAGAAAATGGGATTACCATGTTCTATAATTTGTGACTTGTCATGGCCATTCATGTTTAAATACAGCAGAATCATCTGAAGTAAATGATGATGAAATCGCTATGCTATCCGCAGAGATGATTGTAGATGATAATGGTAATGAAAATAATGACGATGAAGAAGAAGAATAAGAAGTATATGAAGAAGTAGAAGAAAGTGAAGAAGAATCATCATAATTATTAATTTTAATCAAAACATGTTAGTATTCTAGCAACAAACATTACTATAAACGATACCTAAAATGATGAAGTGATGAAAAATCATCATAATTATATGACACATGGATTATGCCTACGAATGAATTGCAACTCCTAAGCTTTCCCGACGTCATATCTTGAAAACTACTGGTCCTAGGTCAATTTTGTATAGAACCTTTTTTGGGCAGATTTTCATAACAAATAATAATAATAATAATAATAACTTTATTTCCTTTTGACCTGCTGCGATACAAGTTTTGGACGAGTCAATTATAAATAACAGCTAAGAAAAAATACATAGTACATACATAGTCAAATATAACTAAAATACAATTAAAAACATTATTACACATACTTAGTCAAATTTAAGTTTAATAAATAACAAACAAACAAATATTAAACAAACAATAAATACATTAATATTTTATCAGCAGAGCGGTTGCTATATTAAAATCCGAATTTACTGCAGCAAAAGTTCTTTTCACGCTCAATTCTCTGGACGCGGAACGGTATTGACGGACACACAATAAAAATTTTTGTGGAATAGGCTATATTTCGTCGATTCCATTTAACGATTAACTTCTTAATTAACTGATTAAATTCGTCCGTCTCTTTCTGGACGAATTTTTGCTACTCTCACTTTTTATTCACGATACTCCCTTTGTCGTATCGTTATATTTTGCAATTTTGTTGAAATGTCCAAAAATGTCACTTTTCATTCGTTCATGCCGAGCCGAATTTTCGATTTTCCCTTTGAAATTTACGATGCGGATCAACTAGAACTCTTCCTCTTTCCATCGCGACATCGTGCTGTTGTCCCGCTGGTGTATTTCGAAAAATATGAACATTTTAAGATTGCACTTTTTTCGGCTCCAAAACGCTACTTTTTTTTCGTCGTTTATATCTCGGAAACGGCTGCAGCTAGCTCAAAAATAAATTTTCACTAGGGTTCAGATAATTTCTTAAGGAATCGCCCAGTTCCATCAGAATTGTCCTAAATACTTTCGTTTCGGAGAAATCGACCCATGTGTGGCAATGCACAACTCAAAATGGTACATTTTTCGCTTAAAACCTCCATAACTCCTAAACGGTGGCTCCTAGGCCAAAAACTTCGCCCTACGAATTTGTACAGAATTAAATTATCTGAAAGTCTTTTTTTTTTAATCGATCAAAGTGGAGGCTTTTTAAAAATTTTTTTCATCCCGGCCATGCCTACGTCATAGCTAAATATCGATTTTCTGAAACGTTCAATCAGATTCGTCCACTGGCGAGGCGATAAAAAGTCATATACCGGGCGATTTGTCTAAATTGACATTTGTTTCGTGTTTTTGCGCGATGCAGATTGAAACCAAGGACAATTGTATAAACTGTCGATCTGCATAAGCTCAATTTTACTTGCCCAATGGTAAAGCTACCATTCAACAGATGACACTAACCGGCAAATTTCGATCGATAATAATGTCATTTGTTTTACCATATAAGTAAAGTGTGATGTACAGAGTGATATTTCTTAAAGTGGTAGAGCCTCCAAGTGATTTCGCTGATAATTCGGGAACGGTTGTCGATATCGAATTGAAATTTGAAACGTTGGTGAAAATGTTATAGACGGACGGAATACAAATGAATTAAAAATACACCTACGCCTACGTGACTTTACAAAGAAAAAAAATTCTTACAACAAAGGAACAAGTAGAGACATCGACTTCATATTTGAGATGTAGGTGGAACTATTGAAGAAAAACAAAATTCGAATGAATCAAAAATACACCTACGTCACAAAAAATAAAAATTCTTATAACGCACGAACGAGCAAAGATACTAACTTCATATTTGAAATGTAGGTGACACTATTGAAAAAAGACGAAATTCGAGTGAATCAAAAATACATCTACGTCACAAAAATGAAAAGTTCTTACAACAGACGAACGGATACAGATATCGACTTGATATTTTCGGAGAAATGTCACTTTTCAGAAAAATGTCAAAAATTTGAAAAAACATCAAATTGTCGGAGAAATGTTTTACAGAAAAATATCACTTTTTAGAAAAATGTCACTTTTCAGAACAATGTCAAGTTTTCGGAAAAATGTCAAATTTTCGGAGAATAGTCGCTTTTCAGAAAAATGTCAAAAATTCGGAAAAATGTCAAAGGACCCCGCACAAACCTTATGGGTTTGAGTTCCCGGTGGATTCGTCTGAATTTTTGATATGTTGTACTTGACTTTGGCAAATCCCAAAAACCAGAGGACACTAGCAACATGTGCACAGCTACCTAATGTACGAGCACCCGCCTTACGTGTACAGTAATACCCTTGAATAGGTTGCATATCATCTATATTCATTCCATCGTCTCTTTCTTGGTCATTGTTAGGAATATACGCAATAAGAGAATATATCAGATTCGTTCTAACTTGACAGTGATAGAGAGTGAAGACCTATTAGATTTTGCTCAAACAGTTCAGTGAAAAACTTAATAAAATGTCCTCAGAAAGTGAGGGAAGTTACAGTGAGATGGAGATGATGATGGAAATTGGAAAAAAGTAAAATATAAAAGAAAAGCTCGAGATAGATTGGAAAGTGTAACAAAGAAAAACAAAAATCCGTCCACACCCACAAATGCTGAAATAAATGCTATCATTGGAACATCAACAAAAAACCCAACCTCATATAAAAACTTATCATCTGAAATAAATACAAGTTCATCAAGCATTCCTAAAAACACAACACAAAACAACAACAAAAAACCATCAACAAACAATTATTCGCAGCAAATGAAAAACATAATGAATCAACAATACAAAAACATGTATTACCTAACAACCACGAGAGAATTTACCAGAACACAAATTGCAGATTTTTGGAGCGCAAGACACCCCCAATCTAAAGACATTATTCTAAAAACAAGCAAAGGATTCTTACTCAAAACAAATTTAGAAAAAGGTGTTGCATCAAATTATCTCAATTCATTAAAGCAATCTCAGGTACTACAAAGCTTCCAAGAAACAAATACAAACCTCCAACCATCCAACAAAACACATAATGCCACCTTTGCCTGTGTAATTGCAACCATAGAACAAGACATTGAGGACGTCAAAATCAGAGAACACCTTGAAGCAAATAATTACGTGCTAAGATACTGCAAGCGTATAACTTCTAGAGCCACAGGAAAATTAACGCAGCTGATAAGAATAATAACAGGAGACTTTACATCGTTTCAAAAACTCCTCAATGAAGGGGTATTCTACAAAAACCGATACTATCCAGTCCATCCAAGCACACCCCCAGAACCAACACCAACTCCCTGCGCAAAATGTTCCCTCTTTACACACGTAACTGAACAATGTAACACACCACTAACATGCAGAAAATATCAAGGAAAACACCATACGAACACTTGCACATCACCTCTACCAGAAAAATGTATGGCATGCAACTCAGAGGAACACCAAGCATGGTCCCCCAAGTGTCCAAAAAGACCAGTTAAGCCCATAGAAGGAATTCCAAATACACGAATAAAATCCATGAACAAAAAATCCAGCGAAATTGACAATAAAATCACAAAGAACAACAAGATACATACACCGATGACACTACACGATCACATTATAGAAACTTACACCAACAAACTCAATAAACCTAAATACACCAACAGACAAGAATTAATTATACAATTAAAAAAAAGATTTATTAATCTATATAACATAGACTCAACAGTCGTATTCAGTGGAAACCATATGTACATATTAATGTTCGATCTAGACAAACCAAACACAACGTCACAAACGGCACCAACAGAAGGTCTAGTAATTCATTATAATGGGGAGTATTCCAACATCAATAGTTTTTCCCCAAAAAAGCATCTTGTTAACCACTACATACAAAATAACAATGTCGATTGTCTTATGTGTGTCGAAACAAAAAACAAGGAATACATTAATCCATATCAAGACTGGAACATAATTCAACAAAAAGGAAATATATTTAACACCAATATTAGAGGTGCTTAGCACAGTCGAAAAAGAATCTCCAAATGGGCAAAGAAAACCCTCCAAGGATTAATAATTCTAAAAATAGCTGCCTGCATTTTACAATTCCGTACATCAAATCTAAGCTCCACATATTTTTAGTTTATATTGACAACGGATCAATAATTGAAGAAACCATTTTCACTAAGGCCTCCTTATATGAATACTGCATTATTATTGGAGATTTTGACCCAAACACCACCAGGAAGAAAAATCAGCTTAAAAACTTCTTAAACAGCTCCAATTTTATAAGGATTCATACACCTCCCACGTTTCTCATGCCAAATAATCCAAGTTCAACCCCCGATGTAGTTATGTGTACAAAAAATATTCAAAATAATATCACCGAAGTGGAATTAATCTCGGACCTTGGTAGTGACCATTTAGCCATACAATTTAAATTTAATCTACAAGCAAACCCAATTATTCTACCGCCTGATACTTACCTAGATGTAATGTCGAAATCGTTAATGAACAAATGATACAATTTATAGAAAGCAGACAAGAGGCAATCACTCCATTATATATCACTATGTTCAATGAAACACTTAAAAATTTAATAATAGAAAACACACCAACAAAAGTAAAAACATTCTTTAACTACAAACTACCGCCGTTCATTTTAAACCTTATAAAACAGAAAAGAAGATTATACCGTCAAATCAATCAAAACGAAGATCATGACACAAAATCCAAATATAACGAACTTACGAAACAAATCCATGTATTAATACAACAATACAAACAGGACAAATGGATAAATGCATGCAAGAACATTAATGACTCCAAAGGAAAAACATATTGGAATGAAATTAAGAAACTATCCAAATATAAATCTAGCAAATCCACAATCCCTGAAATTTCGTACAATAACAACAGCTACTCCACCGACCAAGAAAAGGCCAATGCTCTTGGCGACTACTTTGAGGACACCACTAAATTTACCATGGATGATAACTTCGATGAGGAAAATTTAAACCTAGTGAACGACTGGTATGAAAACTTTTTCAACACAGACCCTCCAACAGACGAAGATATAAATATAACAGAAGAAGAATACTACAACGTACTGAACTCAGGCAAAAATACAGCCCCTGGCCATGATCATATTAGTAGAAATATATTAAGAAAACTTGAACAGAATATACATCTAGAATTAATTAACATATACAACTACTGTATAAAAAATCATTACTTTCCAATAGAATGGAAAACTGGAGTAATAATTACAGTGCCAAATCCTAATCAAGATCATTCTCATCCACAAAGCTATAGACCAATAACTTTATTACCAGTAATCGGCAAAAACTTGGAGAAAATCATAAAAACAAGACTACATAATGAACTAGATGAACAGATCCCCAAGAATCAATTTGGGTTCCGAGAAAAATCATCTACGATTCACCCCCTCATCATTATGACGTCAAATATACAAACCAACAGCATAATCGGAAACAAATCGGCAGCAATATACATAGACTTAACTAAAGCATTCGACTCCGTCTGGCACAAAGGCTTGCTATTTAAGCTACATCACTCACATTGCCCCAACTATATTCTTTGGTTTCTTAAAGATTTCTTAGAGGGAAGGAAAACAAAAATCAAAATAAATGCATCCTTTTCCAGACCATACGAAAACGAACAAGGCGTTCCACAAGGATCTCCACTATCGCCAATGTTATTTAATATTTACTGTTATGACATACCGAACAACCACCAACAAACACACAATGCAGAGTCTTACCTACTTCAGTTTGCGGATGACATAGCCTGGATAGCCCATGGAAAAACTATTGAAAAAACAATGAACATCCTGCAATTTTCAACAACTGAAACCATCCAGTGGTGTGACAAGTGGAGATTAAAAAAAAAAAAAAAAAAAAAAAAAAAAAAAAAAAAAAAAAAAAAAATTAAAAATAAATCCTAAGAAATCACAACTAATGATATTTAATCATAACATCTCAAATACTTCTCCAACTATACAAATATGTAACCATAGATTGACACCAGCAGCAACAGTTAAGTACCTTGGAATTAAGATCGACCAAAAATTAAACTTCAACAGCCATACCAAGGAAATGAAAAAAAAGATGATAACTAGAGCAAAACACTTTAGATGTCTAACTTATAAGAATCAAGGTATCAACACCTCCACAGCAAGTAAAATTTACAAAATGATATGTCGACCTATCATGGAATATGGATTCATCCTATTTAACACCTGCAGAAGACCAGCCTTGAACAATATAGAAGTGGCAGAGAGAAACAGTCTACGTAAAATAACAAAATTTCGTCATCCAAATAATCCTCTCTACAACATATCCAATAATTTATTATATGAAAAAACTAGTATCCAACCTATACTAACTCGCTTCAAAGACCTCACCAAAAGATATACACAATCCCAAAACCTCCTTACCCTAATTCAACCCTTCATAATTCAAGTGCAAGAAGACACTACCAGAAGAAGAAGATATCCCGAAAAAACACTTTTTGAGGCAATTACAGAGAACAGCAATGATGAATAAATAGAGTAATGATATACCTAATTATTAAGAAGTTTTTTTTTTTTTGTACTTGTTAAATTCACTGAGGAAATGTTATTTTAAAAATTAATTAGATGTAAAAAAAAGTATTGTAAGACAGGCTGAAAGACTTCGGTCGCTGGCCTTTTGGAACATTTGATCCAATAAATATTATTCTCTCTCTCTCTATCAGATTCGGACTCAGATGTCCCAGAAACATGTATATGAATTTTTTCATATTTTTTATGGTCTCTTCTGAATTTGATCTTCAAATGCCCTCGACCCGGAGGTGATGGAGTTTAACGGACCCCGGATTTGGATTCAGCGACCCCAAAAATATGTGTATGATTTTTTTCAGATTTTTGACTGTCTCTTCTGAATTTGACCTTCAAATGCCCTCGACCCTGACGTGATGGGGTTTAGTGGACCCCGGATTTGGATTCAGCGACATCAAAAATACGTACATGAATTTTTTCAGATTTTTTGACGGTATTTCCTCATTTTGTCCTTCAAATGCCCTTGACCCTGACGTGATGGAGCTTAACGGACCCCGGATTTTGATTCAGCGACCCTAAAAACATAATGAGAACATGTCTGACCTCCAGGTCAGAGCACTTTTTTTCATCTTGAGGTTCATGCAAATATCCCATTTTTTTAGACCTTGTGTCCTAGATATCTCGAAAACTGTTCATTTACGGACTTTGGGCCTATGGACACTTTTGATCAGGAGGGGTGTCAAGTACAACATATCAAAAATTCAGACGAATCCACCGGGAACTCAAACCCATAAGGTTTGTGCGGGGTCCTTTTCAGAAAAACACCAAATTTTCAAAAATTGTCCAATTTTCAGAAAGATGACAAATTTTTATGAAACTTTTGAAAAGAGACGGAAAAATGTTAAATAAATATCAAACTTTCAGAAAAATTGTCAAATTTTAACACGTTCACTGCGTTATTGAAAAATCAATGTTAAATTTCTATGCGCTATCGGTCCCGGGAGACCGATACCAAGTTTTCGTCCTATGCGGTTACGGTCCCCGGAGACCAATATCTTAAAACCTACAAAAATTGAATTTTTGGCAAAAAAGCTGCACTAACAAATCGCTTGACCAACAGAAATCTATTCTAAACTTTGTAAATTATGTATCGCAACGTCAGTACTGGTCTCCTAAGACCATAACCGCATATAACCAATACATGATTTTTGGCTCAAATGAAAGACGTTTTTCTTGGATTTAAATTAAAACAGCCTTTATTTCTTACATATAAAAAACAAAAATAGTGTTTATGGCTGTTCTGTATACATAACATAACGAAAATAAAAGTTCATTGAAGTAGTCTAAGCACATCCTTGGTTGGTTTGGGCAGTCCGCACAAAAACTTTGTGAAGGGAAAACATCACCTCATCACGTGAAGGCATATCAAAATTAGAATCAGAATAACTTTCTTCACTTTCCGAAATATACTCATTTTCAGAGACCGTGGATCCACCAGGTGATGAATTTTCCGAAGGCACATAATTCTTGTCGAGTAATGAGTCGTCACTACTAAAATCACTAAAGTCGTCGTTTTCTTCTGACTCCTGCAGGATTACCTCTTCCTGTTCCTTTTGCACACTAATATTTTGTTCTGCAACTTGTGCCGCAATAACTTCTCCTTCTATATTATCAGTAAATTCCATGTCATTTTCACCTTCATTGTTGCCATTTATAGCCAATAATACTAATTTTTTAGAGCGCGCCCACATTTCGACTAATTCTAACTAGATCTAGTTATGTACTGAACACACAAACAGTTCTCGACAGATCAAATGTCTTTAAAAATAATATCGGTCTTAGGGGACCAATACCGCACTACAGTAATAAATATTACTCCAGTGCGGTTACGGTCTCCGGAGACCGATAGAACAATAATAGTTCCATGGTACTGAAAATGCAACCAGCATCACATAGCTGTCTGAAAGGTTAAAATCCGCCGGTTCGTTTAGAAGTTATCGCTTCCGCACCAGCGGTAGGTTTACATAAAAGTATTACGCATCAGGAGAATGTGCACCATCGGTCCCCGGGGACCGGTATGCATTGAACGTATTAAAAAAATGTCAAATTTTTGGAAAAATGTCAAATCTTCAGAAAATGTAACATTTTTAAAAAATGTCAAATTTTTAAAAACGTCAAATTTTCTAAAAAAATTGAATATTCAGAAATATACAAAATTTTCACAAGTCATTCAAAAAAATGAAAAATTTTCAAAAATCTAAGATTTTAAAAAATGTAAAATTTTTTAAAAATGTCAAATTTCTAAAAATGTCTGATTTAAAAAAGAAATTCTAAAATTGTGAAATTTTAAAAAACTTCAAATTTTTAAAAAATGTAGTTATTAAAAAATGTTAAATTTTCGGAAAAATGTCAAATATTCAAGAAATTTCAAATATGCGAAAAAAAGTCAAATTTTCATAACTCTTAAATTGATTGAAACATTAAATTGAGCGCGAAGCGCTCATTTGAGTGCAAAGTACTCAAGCCCTCCGCTGGGAGCTAGAATGGGCTTTAGCCCATTCTAGTAATAATAAATAAAATTAGCGTAAAACTAATAGATGATGAGATATTCTAGAAAAACTAATTTTTGCAACCTTTGACCTTGAATAACTTTTTTTGTGTACACAATTTCACAATGGACTTTGACACAATATTTATAATACCAAAATAAACAAATTTTGAAAGAATCACTTCACCAGAATTTTTTTGAAGATTGGGCAGTGACTGGATTATTAAATAAGTTTTCAATGTTCTTGACTAATAAAAATGGACTGCAAAAAGCGTCTTATTAGGACAAAGCATTTAATTTCATACACATCACATTGAGCAAGATTTTAGTTAAAAATTCGGAAACAAAGCAGAAATTTTATAATAGTATTTTATGTTATTTTTTGTTTTACAGTGTCCTTCGGAATGGTTTCATTATCCTTGTGTTGGTATAACGGCTCCACCAAAGGGAAAATGGTATTGTCCCCAATGTACTGCATCGATGAAACGTAGAGGAGGTAGAAAAAACTAGTATAAAGGAGAATAAACGGTGATATTTTCACTACCAACTTTTATATTTGGTATAATAGAGATTTATGTAGACAATATTTTTTACTAAATTACTGTTTATATTTATGTAGGTAAATGAAATTTATTACGCTTATTTTTAAAGTATTCCTTATTGTAGTGTTGGTAGTTTATTGCAGTGAAAGTAATGATAAATATATCATTTGTATGTGTATGCAAGTTATTTCCTAAATGTTATTTACAAAGTTTAGTCCCATTTACCCCATACCACTATATTCAAAGATATATGCGAGAAGGCCATTGCATAGTATATATTTAATAACCCAGATTCATTGAGAGCAGGCGCGAGGCCAGGGGGGAGGCCATGGGGCTCGGGCCCCCCCAAGCCGTCTTCCATGAACCAAAAAATAAAGAAGCATAATCACTATTAGTACAAATAGTCCCTTCAAATTAGGAAATATTTAAGAATATTTTCCCACAGTTATGAGACCTGTAAAAAGTTAGGTATTTGTGTTCTCTAAACATGATTTTTACCCCCCGCAGTTCTAAAAAAGGGTGGTATTTGAGAAATATATACATATATATGAATTTTAGCGTTTTTTCGTCTTTTTCTCTATATTGAGGAAAAACTGCATTTTGGTGAAAAATATCAAGAGAGGAAAGTAGTAGAGCATAAAATTTCCTATAAGCGTTCTGTTTTCTTTTTTTCGAATTCCGCTAAGTCCGCTAGAGGGCGCGAAAGAAATAAATATACATATACTTTTGCGCCTTTTTTTAGATTTTGAGCCAAAATTATGCATTTTTATGAAAAATTATACGAGATCAAAGTTGTAGAACATTATATCTACTAGTTATTAGCATAAATTTAATTCTATCTAAATTAAGAGAAAGATTATTTTCATTAGACCACAGTTTAATTCTTTCTAGATCTGAATTTAAATTTTCGACAATTTCATTCACATTATCACTTACAGCTAATTTTTCAATGTCGAGTTAACTCTTGTAAAGGAGTTAACTCTGGGTTAAGCGAAAAATTGCGTATTTCAAATGCGAGTTAACTTGAAACCTTCAGTTAAATCGGGATTAAGATAACTCTTGGATGAAGTATGAGTTAACTAAAAATATCGGTTCAAAACTAACCTAAAATTATTTTATGGTGTAAATATGTGGTATTTTTAAAACGCAAGATGGATTTTAATTTTGATGTGAACGCTTATAGCAGTGACGATGAAGCTAATAGAAGACCCAAAGTAATCAGATATAGGCCAAATCACTTTGAAGAATGTGATCGACACGATTTTCTTGCGCGCCTTTTTGTTTGTATCCTAGAACTGTTGAAAATTTATTAGAAGTTTAAGATATTATTTCGTATCCTAGAAACAGGTATTAGTTAATTATTATCTTGTTTTATAAATATTAACATATTATTTTGGAAATATTTTCCTTTGGATTTTTTTTTATATTCTTATACCTATTTTTCAGATACTTCTTGTTTCTGAATACAGTACAGTTAGTATTAATTTGGTTTTCAATTTTTTTCCATGTATTTTCTTTTTCCTTCCAACTTATTACATTCGTTTTTTTACACTCGATAACGTTTTTCTTTTCTTGCTCTAAAGCCACCATTATCTGGTCTTCATGGGTGAAATTGGGAGAACGTTTCTTATCCATAGCATAAATGATATTAATATTAAAACCACAAAATGATTGCGGACTATTTTAACTATTTGAAATAAAATACCAATATATTAAAAAGTTAGGTTAATTTAACATTTAATACCACAGAACTATAAAAGAGATCAAGAATATTCGGGCAAAATCCCGAAAATGTAAATAAAATTCATACTTTTCATACCAACATAATAGAATATTACACACAGCTTGAGTTAACTAACTGGAATGAAAAGTTAATATGAAAAACAGTTGTAACGTTAACTTGAACTTATCCTCGAGTTAACTTGTGAGTTAGGGTTATCTAACTCAAACTTTAACTCGACATTGAAAAACTGGCTGTTAGAAAGTAAAATAATGCATCATCTGCAAACAATTGGATAGCACAATGAGAAGGAATATTGACAATATCATTAATATATAACGTAAACAAAATTGGGCCCAAGACGTAACCCTGTGGAACACCGTATATCACTTCTCCTTTACAAGATACACTATTGTCAAACTTAACTACTTGATATCTTTCCCCTAAATAGGAACGAAACTATTGGAGGCTATTCCTTGAATACCAATTACTTCCAGTTTTTCTAACAGCAAATCCATGTCTATTGTTTCAAATGCTCTTTTATAGTCTAAGAACCGTGCAGGTTCTTTCACTTAAAGCTTCTTTCCACTTGACCATAACTATTTGTAGAGCAGTTTCACAAGAATTTAGAAAGGAAAATTAAACACAATATTCTATATAAAAATATTTAATTATGAATAATACATAGGTACTAGAAAAATTATATTATAACTTTTGTGCAGTATATATTAAAATCAAGTGAGTTGGATAACAAAGTAACAAAACTTAAAATTAAAGGGTATTCAACTTATCCTAAATAATACTAAATACAGAATAATAGTTTACAATTTAAATTAAAATAACAACGAAACCAATTTCGAAATTTGGCGTTCATTTAAATAACTCGACATATAAACAAAAACTGAAAATATAATACATAGATGGCCGAAAGACCTTGATCGATGGCTCTTTGAAGACTTGTTCCAATAGAGACTATTGGCACTATTATTAACATATAGAAGTGATACCTCATGCCATCAATTTATAATCACCTAACGAAAACCTGACATAAGTGATTTGTGTAATAAAGAAGTGTGAAAAGGTAATGTGAGATCAATTATTGCCAATAATATAATAAACATATCGTACTGTATACAATAAAAAAATTAACTCGGCTATAGCACTCATGGTACCTTTCAAGTTTGACGTTTCTGTCAGAAGCCAGTGGGAAACAAAAACGTCAATGTACAATATAAATAACAATCAATATTGTGTATGCTTCGTCTTTGAACGAGAACGTCGAACATGGTCAGTATCAGTTTTACATCTCTTTTGAAATGAAGCATTTTCATATATTAAATTACCAGTTTTTGCTGTTAACGAAGGATAAAATTGAAGTATAGGATTATGGTACTATACTTTCTGCTCTTTAAATGGTTAGACCCATTTTTGAGGAAATGTCGTTTTCTCAACTATTCCAAACGTTCCCACTACTAAAAGTCGAGCTTTTAACGTCACCAATTGGTTTCATGTAATGATAAATGGAATGATAATGAAAACACTGGAATGACTTTCGTTTCGTTGTGTAACCCATGGACGGATGTAGTAATGGTAAGTCTATTCCTTTGCACTAAAAGTGTAGCACTGAGCTGCACTGGTGTAAAATTGTCTCTCTTTAACTTATGATATCCGCATTGATGTCATCTCTGTCACTCAAAATTAGTGTCACACTTCTGCAAAGGAATGGACCTAGTATGTCTTATTTAACTAATAGTACGATATGTGTAGAAACTTCCCAGGAAATACAGATACCTGAGCACAGTATTAGACAAACAATTTAGAATACTCAAGAAATATTAACCTTTATATGTTTCCAATTGACCATATTTTTCTGAACTATTATAATTTTTGTCATGTACGTTACTTTCTTGAAAATAAAAAAATATTCAGTTTGATGTCTTTTGTCTAATAGTGTTATTGTGCATATAGGTGTCACGTGACATGTTGCCACCTGATCTCAGGCATGTGTATTTCCTGGGCCGTATCCTAGAACCTATCTTTCCCGGTTAACATGTCGTTATCACTCAACATCTGAAGGTCTTGAAACTGTAGAAACTTTTCTTGGTCACGGATATGAGCATAATTGGCAGAGAGGCACATAAGATAGTGGACCTGAAAGACAAATGAAGTAATAGGGTCGTTTCCTTCAACAAAATTTACAAAATATTGTTATATGATCATAAAGTATATTAAATATACATTGTATAATCATATTAAAAAAAGTTCTCTAATCATATGCAAGAACAAATTGGTTTTGAAAATAAAAAGGCGGTAAATGATAATGTATCTAATGATCATTCAATTCTAGAGAATCTACATGTTTTCATTTATCATGTTGGTGTTAGTGCTCTGTTGATTTGTTGTTTACGTTTACAGTGTGTGTTTAATATTTGTTTATAATGGAACCTAATTTTATGAAACATACTTCAGAGAATTTACCCATAGTGGATTTTTATATGGTACACGAGTTTTATGAGGACAATTTAAACTATTTATGTGCCGAATCCCGAAATGTTAAAAATCTGAGGTTAGTATTTCTTTAAAATACAATGACTCACATCGATACTAACACTAACAGATAGATATAATATTCTTTAATCTATTAGTCCAATCAACGGAGCGCTAAAATGACCAAAATCTCTAATTTGAGTGCTAATGATCAGAATATGGACAGAATTAGAAAAAATTTTAATGCATTTGCCCGTCATTAAAATGTTTGTAAAGAATTATTGTTTTTATGTAATTTTTGAACATTCTGTAGTATACTCTTTGCCGTGTTTTGAAAATAGCTTAATTTTTTAGAAGTAAGTTTTTTTTTTCTCTGTGATGCAAACTTGGTGGCGAAGTGTTTGTCAGTTTACTATGTAGTATACAATGATGAATATTTTGCTATAAGCCACTATATTTTAAGTTAGAAATACGCTACATCAATTTTCAATTTTGCAATCACCTGATAATGCCAGCTGTGTTGGCGAAATATTTCACAGTATACAGTATACTTTACATTTTACTTATTTCTAAGAACTTTTTTAGGCTTAGTATCACATTAAAGGTTGCAACCTTTTGGATGTATTTTCTTTAATAAAATGTCATAACTTTTATGGTTACCTTCCTCCGGCTAACACTAATTTACTATTCAAGCTTCAATACCATCGAACTTTCTGTTCAAAAGTTATCGTGCTTACAAAAACATAACGGACACAGACGGACAGACAGACAACGACCAGACACACATTTTAATAGTTGTGCAGAATTCAAAGATAAATACAATTATATGAATTTCTTTTCTCTTCCAGCAATATTTACGTTTTTGTTTCTATAATAAGAAAACAATTACATTCATGTTCACTTTTGTAATATTTTTTAAACCGAGAACGAGAGCGAGAAGCAGGACACAATTCTCGGTCTCGATTGCCCCGCCTTCATTCTCTTGCTTTCGGTTACTATCACTACCTCTCGTTCTCGTTCTTGGTGCGAAATCGAGAGCGAGAACAAGAAAACTTTCGTTTCTCGCGAAACACTAGTGATTATATCACAGTTCGTGAAACATCGTCCATCACTAGTAAGCATGATACATAATGTCAAAATTTATGTAACAGCAGTGTGAATTATATAGAGCCTATCGGTTTTTAAATATCTGAGTCTAAACATTCAGAGGCTATGGTAAATTTGTGGATTCACGATATCCCAGACTTGATTTTATAGTACACCATTGTATTGCAATAACTGTGACAGAGCAGTTTCTTGCTCATGTAAAACTAATATTACTAAATACATTTCCTCAGAAGACCATAAAAGGAGTGAGTGGCTGTAGTGATAGTGACAGGCAATATCATTTTAGTTTGATGGTGAAGTGGTCGAAACTAGATAATCCATTTTTGGGAAAGTGTATTAGTGGCAAGTATAGCAGATGCCATTGGCGTTGACACTAAGAAAAAATATTTTTCAAGAGTGTGACAATATTAAACAGAATTAGTTTAGTGTTACATCCCCTCCAGTCTTCTTCGAGTCAGTATTTATAATAAATTGACTTTATCAACATTGGATACTATGGAATTCACTAAAAAAATTACAAGGAAAGGTATACTGTATAATATATGCATGAAAATCTTTACGCACTGACATCACCTACAGCCAAAGGTCATAAATACCTACATTCCAGCTCTACTCATTACTCATGGATTACGACCAATCACAAGAATTTGTATTATTTTTAACATTTTTTTGTGGAGCAATCAAAAGATAATTTGAATGTACAAAAAAATGGCGTATGCCATAAACCGACGCCATATTCAATTTAATATGTCATGCAAGTGTATATTTGTCTGAATCTTAAAAGTACTATCAGAATTATTACTAATTTGCACAAAGTTGTGTAGAAGTTATTTTAAGTGTTGATGAAATTCCTATAGAGTAGTCACATCTACTTGCATGTAATAGCTATTACATGTTCTTCAATGGCATTATCACATTCTCTACCACATACTTGCATATTATTGTATCATCATTCTGAGTGCACGTACCCTATCCTGTAATTGGGTGTAAGGCCTGTTGGAGTTGTATGAAAGGAGGGGGTACACTTTCTATAGAAAAACGGCCCAATTATGAGCAAAAGCTAGAAGCAATTTAATTTTGCGATATTTCGTGAATATTACTTTCTAATACAATAATAACATAATAAAAAAGTGCTACTATCCATCGCCATATATAAAAATCATAAAATATGATTAAAAAATGTGCGAGTTTCGCTAATTTCTCAATATATTTTTATGATTTTTATATACGGTGAAGGATAGTAGCACTTTTTCATTATGTTATTGTATTAGAAAGTAAAATTCACAAAATATCTCAAAACTAAATTGCTTCTAGCTTTTGCTCATAAATGGGCCGTTTTTCTATAGAAAGTGTACCCCCTCCTTTGTCTTCATGGGATCTATCTATAAAATAGAATTAAGGGGAGATGAAAGTACCGGGCCTAAACATAATAAAGCAAACATCTAAACCTTTAAGATTTCTGTGAAAGTCATTCAATCATTTTTCCAAAGCCTAACGATTTTTGGTTCCGAATATCACGACTGCCGTTTAACAACCGATAATAATTGTTCTTTACATTTACGTCACTAGAATTAATATCTTACTTAAGAAAAGTTCATAAGTACTCACCAAACTTAGTATCACTAGCACTGAGGCTACCGTGGCCAATATGAACATTATTTCAACTTTTTCAACGTAGTCTTTACAAAATGCTTTTACATTGCTCTCGCCAGAAACTTTCATATGTTCTTGTCTTGTACCAGCCGGAAACATAAAATCTGGAAATTAAATATGCAGATTAGACAGACTTACCACTTTTAGGACCCTATTTATCAACCACCCAGCAAACACTAGCATGTATAATATACATAAAATATATTGTTCCAATGGTTTAAAAATGGTATATATAATGGAATAATTATATGTTTATGATATACCACATTATGATTTTGCGGTTTTAATATATCTATATTTTGGAAATATCCTTAACCTTTTTACTACAAGTTTTAATCGTCGGTATAAAATACATCTTTCATCAACTATAATAGTCCAATAAGCATTAGAATGTGTAAAATGTGCAGAGATGGGTAAAGGAAACTTTCTATATGAAATTAGTATAATAACTAGAGTAAAAATTATACTCTTCGCCGGTTTGTTGAACATTCTATAGAATATGCTTCACAGTTTTTTTGTAAATAATGTTAGTTTTGGACATTCTAAATTTTGCGATACCAACTTTGTTGGTGAAATACTCTTTAGTATAAATAAAAGGGGGCGAGCGTAGAGGCGACTTCAATGTGAATATCAGTCGATATTCCGTTGAAGCAACGTCAAGCGCGGTTAGTACTTGGATGGGCTCCCATCTTGGGAAATACAGCATTCTCGTCCCACCTTCTAGAGGCTTGTATATCAGTGTATACTTGGAAGTTATGTAATTTCAGACGAGGATTACGTAGTGGATATACCATCCTTCGGAGGGGATGTAAAGCAGGCGGTCCCTTGTCTATTAAATGTTAGGCAAGTAAAAGATCCCTACTCTTCTTAAGGGAAGAGGTTCGGCAAAATTTACAGGTTGGGGGTAGCTCGTCTCCTGGCGTCGGTGATAGACCCTGGTAGCGGAAATAGGCCGACGTTAAAACAGTTAAAAAAAATATATATATAAATAAAAGTTAAAAAACAAACATCCAACCTGTCTGGGATTCAAACACAACCCTTGGATTGCTTGTTTGTTTTGCTTTATGTATTGCAGAGCAAAACTTTAGCTACTGGACCATTATACAACTATTAAAATTTAATGCCTGTAAATCAATGAACAAAAAGTCATGAGACTTTAGAAAAATATATATTGGAAACTAAAACAACTAATAAACAATGGCATTCAAGACGGTTTGGATTATTATATCAAAAGCCAGTGAACGAATCAAACAGCTTATAAACATATTTGTGAAATATTTATAAAATGTAATATTAAAATTTTACAACCGAATTTTATGCGTTGATATAGATTCGTAGAAAAACGTTTAAAAACGTGATCTTCTACCATCTATTCCACCTGTGGAGTTAAAATTTCCTTGCATTTAGTAAGTTGGAAACAACAGTTATTTTAACGTTGCAAATATTTAAAAGTTTTTTTCTTGAAATAAAACATTTGAATCGCCGTATTGAATACACATAATAAAAAACGTTAAACTTTTTCGTTTCACAAACATTACTTTTAGCGAGTCATTAAAACTCCTTACATTATAAACATGTTTTATACGTTATTACATATTATTGAAAAAAACGTACTTTCTAAAACGTGTTATTCCAGTATTTTCTTCTACTACTGGTTAAAAATGCGTGCGGTAATAACGTATTTTAAATATCTTATTTAAACGTTAAAATTTTCAACCAAATGTAACGTTGAAAATTTCAAGGCAAAACATTTCATCAACACCTACGATGTTTTAAAAACGTTTATTAAATGTACTTGTGCCCATTGGGTAGTTAATTTTGTGCTAAAAGCCATATTGATTTTTATATCACTACTGTTTTTCATAACTATGTGATTTTTGTGAACTGTTAGTAATTACGTCAATAGATATATCTACTTACAAAACTGTGTTAAGTCGATGTCGTCCTGCAAAGAGGCAACTCTGGGATTTTCACACATCTTCCAAAATATTGTGAAAACAAAAGTAACCATAACCAAGAAGCAAAACATCAGAAGCCAGGCTATTTGCAAAATATATGTGATGCACATAAACTACAAAACAATAAAAAAAATGCGTTAATTGTTTATTCGCACTACTAAAGAAATATCACATATTTTTAAAAACCCTTGGTATAACATAACTTGTTCTAAAACAAGTACTGTCAACTTTTGCAACAAAAATTAACTTGACTATTTATTGGAGAATTTGTTTCAATACATAACAAACACCCTTGATAACACCCAACCTCGTGAAAGTTATCAGATTTAGAAGAAATCAATATTGACAATGGGTTGACCAGATAGAAGCCCTGATTTTAGTCTCGTTGAAAATGTGGGATGCACTTTGAAAAGTAAGAAAAGTTAAACCACAAATACTACAATAACTCTGGGGCAAACTGATTTGATCGTTTCCGAAATAAACATTATGTGACGTGCACTTAATAAAATTTAAATAAAATAGGCTGATCTACTTGCACTCTTAGAAAAGACTTTGCCTACAGAAATTCTTTTAAATAAGGAAATACAAGCTGCAAATCACATTATTATACTAACCGTGGCACAACTGAGGCGTCCGCTGACTCTTGATCCCCATCCCCTGTACACTTTGTGTCTAGTTGCCCCAGTGGCTAAAAATCCTACTGTTAAAATCATTAGTCCTAAGGCACCCATACAAGCTCCAATCAGAACGAAAGTCATTTTAACTGCATCTACCCTGAAAATAAAAAACAATTAAAATTGTCACTATTAACCTATATATTATAATTACCAGAATAGCTGCATACTGAATACTTCACTAAACATTAGAACAGCCAACGTTGCACCTCTGAACATGGTGCCGCAAAATATAACGACACCTAAGGCACACATAATTGTAGCGATGAGGGTAGCATATGGTATGCGAGTAAGGCATCTTTCACAGCAACCTAAAAAAATTGTATAGAAAATGGGTCATGACAAAAAAAAGCTTTAAGTAAATTGTGTACCTCTGTCATCTAATGATTCTAAAATTGTTTGAACAGAATAAATGCTCTCCTTAGATCTTGAAAGTTCATTGTCTAAATTAGTTTCTAATGGCCGTAAAGGTATTCTATTATATTTTTCAGACATACTGAATTAACTAATATGGAGTTACAGGTGTACCCCTCTATGACTAATAATAATAAGTTTACTAGGTATTTATTACAAATTTTGATAAGCCACACCTCAAGATAAGATAACGAATTGATTAGGTACAAAATTTAGTTTCAATGACTTACCCATCTTGATTGAGGTATTTCAGTCTTGTATAATTGGTTTAATTAAACGTTACTCATCTTCAAGATACTATTTAACGAATTTATACATTTAATTTATTGTAAACGTAAACAGTGAACACTGTCACTTTCTATTTGCTTCGTTAAGTCAACTAGGGATATTTAATTTTTCCTTTGTGTTTGTTTATCTAATTTCTGTGATAAAGTTGTTTGAAAGCTTGAAGCTAAGCTAATAAATGTTCATTGTCTTTTCCTTTTGTCTTATTATCAGAACAGGAAAGAGCAAAGGGAAAGAGTATATTGTATTGTATATCTTTCATAATCTAGGTAGGTATAAGGAAGGTCTTATCATTGACATACTACAAAAGGTAGCTAGATGGGTCTTATTAGAAGTGAGAAGTGTTTTATTTCTGTGATCTGTGACCTGAGATCTGAGTCAAACTTAAGAAATCTAACAGTTGGGCCAGGGCCGGACTAAGGATAGGCGCTTCCCTGAGCTAATCAAGTATTTCTATTCATAATGGCAAAAAAGGGGGATTTAAAATTGACGAACAGGAGGGTAGAAATATGACAAAAAAAATTTTTGTCCCGGTTTTAAAATTGATGAACGGAGGAGAAATAAGAAAAAAAATTTTTTTCGTCCAAAAGTTTCAAAATTGATGAGCGGGGGCAATCAAAAAAATATTTTTTTTTCTCGAAAACAAAAATTGATTAGCAAGGGGGAGGGACAAAATAATTTTTTTTTAATAAACTGAAAGTGCAAAGAGCTCGCGACGCCCTTCACGCATTGTCGCCGTTAGGCTATAGGCTAGTTAGCCTTATGGATAATCCGGCCTTGAGTTGGACGTTCTATTTAATCTTGATATAGTTGACTACAGACTTGTTTATGCGTGTAAAAAATGTCGGCGTCTTTGATCTTTACCGCACCGCCAAAGACACCGAGTCTTAAACCAAACGACTCTAAACGAATCAAGATTTAACACAACAGAAGGGATAACTCAACAATCTTAAACAAAAGTTTGGTTAACTTGTTAAGTTGTAGAGGATCATGGTTTCAAATTCATGTCTAGAGCTGGGCAAATACTTTGAAAAAGTATTTAAATATTGAATACTAAATACTTTCAGAAAATTGAAAGTATTTAAATATTAAGTATTTTCAAAAGATAAAAGTATTTAAATAATAAATAACAAAAGTAATTAAATAGTTTAAAGTTAGTATTTAAATACTTTCTGAATATTTAAATACTTTGATAACCCTGAAATATTTTGAAGCATAGTTAAGTGTAAAAATAGCCTTTATGGCTAAACTTCGCCAGATCGTATTTTCTATTTTTGTAGAAATCAATAAAGACTTAATATTATCATTATCATTATTATTATTATTATATTAAATACTATTTGACTATTTGAGGTGTCGAAATTTTAGGTTTCATGACTTTCATTAACTTCTACAACACTATTTTAATACCTCTATACTTAATCAGTTCTAGTTGGGTATTAGACTTTTACTTATCCGTAGAGCTAGACCTTTGCGTCTTCTGCAAGTACCCAAATAAAGCACACAGACTATGGCACTAGTTCAACTGTTCTCTGTCACAATCACAAAACATATACATGCAGAGTGAGAGGGAAACATGTGTTTATTTTCGGTTTATTAGAAATATTTAAAAAATCATAAATGGTATAATCCTTAAAATAGTTTCAAGTACTCCCCATTGCTCTAATAGCGGAGCGAATCTGATTTCGAAATGAAACCAACTTTTTTAATTTTTTTTTAACAATTCGGTTACACGAGTTCTCTTTTATCATGTTATCAACTTAGTTCAGCTTAATCACACGGGGTGGTGGAGGAATTCGCATTTAAAATTCGCAAAAACAAAGTAAAATTAAAAATTGATGATCTCGCGGAAGCGCATAATCTTGTAAAATTTTTTTCAATTCGGACGGTAACTTTTCGTGAAAAATTTTTTTGAAAATACTCGTTTTTTTGTCCTAACACTAATTCACAAAAAAGTAGTTCCTTAATTTTTTACGAAAAAAAGAAGTTAGGAGGATGAATTTTTTTTGAGATAGGTGAAATAGATAAGAATTGATGGAGCCGGAGGTTGTGGAAATCTAACAGCAATTGCAGTACCTGGCCAACAATCACTCATTTGCAGTTTTCTCGAAAACTGCTGATTCTAGAAAAAAAAGTGTCAAATAAAAAAGTTACGTCCATTTTTTATCTTCGTTACTTCTCGATACTTATCCGTAGAGCTAGACCTTTGCGTCTTCTGCAAGTACCCAAATAAAGCACACAGACTATGGCACTAGTTCAACTGTTCTCTGTCACAATCACAAAACATATACATGCAGAGTGAGAGGGAAACATGTGTTTATTTTCGGTTTATTAGAAATATTTAAAAAATCATAAATGGTATAATCCTTAAAATAGTTTCAAGTACTCCCCATTGCTCTAATAGCGGAGCGAATCTGATTTCGAAATGAAACCAACTTTTTTAATTTTTTTTTAACAATTCGGTTACACGAGTTCTCTTTTATCATGTTATCAACTTAGTTCAGCTTAATCACACGGGGTGGTGGAGGAATTCGCATTTAAAATTCGCAAAAACAAAGTAAAATTAAAAATTGATGATCTCGCGGAAGCGCATAATCTTGTAAAATTTTTTTCAATTCGGACGGTAACTTTTCGTGAAAAATTTTTTTGAAAATACTCGTTTTTTTGTCCTAACACTAATTCACAAAAAAGTAGTTCCTTAATTTTTTACGAAAAAAAGAAGTTAGGAGGATGAATTTTTTTTGAGATAGGTGAAATAGATAAGAATTGATGGAGCCGGAGGTTGTGGAAATCTAACAGCAATTGCAGTACCTGGCCAACAATCACTCATTTGCAGTTTTCTCGAAAACTGCTGATTCTAGAAAAAAAAGTGTCAAATAAAAAAGTTACGTCCATTTTTTATCTTCGTTACTTCTCGATACACTTAGTATCTATTTCGAAATATAAAAAATTTTCCAGCATGTTACATTTGAGAATGCTAATTTTCGACATAGCCTTAGAAAAAAAATAATGCTTTCTACACTTATTAAAATTTGACCTACATATTAACACATTATGTTAACAAATATATAGTGATAACACGATAAAAATTTGAGAGTAATCCATTATGCCGTTTTTGAGTTAGAGCGAGTTAAGCGGAAACATAATTGTTTTATATATCCAATACACACCTAAAACTAACTTAACTCTCTATTTCCACAAACGAATTATGCCGCCTCACTCCCTTCCTATTGCTTGCATTCCGACAATTTTTATTTAAATTAAATATAAAACAAAATCTCGCTTACCTGTAAAAAAATTTCTCTTCTGAGCCCTTGCCTTCGTACTCAAAAACGCATTTAAAAAAAAAAATGCAAAAGGTTTTTTCCCTCCCACAAGTTTGTTTACTTGAAAAAAAAATAAAAAAACTAATTCAGTCAAATATTAGACGTAATAACGAACAAATTCCATTTTGGTTTT
This sequence comes from Rutpela maculata, assembly GCA_936432065.2. Taxonomy (NCBI): domain Eukaryota; kingdom Metazoa; phylum Arthropoda; class Insecta; order Coleoptera; family Cerambycidae; genus Rutpela; species Rutpela maculata. Next base: position 166,199,066 of record OW386288.2, read on the forward strand.
TGAAAATCGCACGACAGGGAAAAAAGTTCGAGGAGGTTGAAAAATTTTCCTTTCCCTACCTCCCTCCCCTCCCCTAATTGGCCTACCACCTCAATCCTCCGGCTCCATCAATTCTTATCTATTTCACCTACCTCAAAAAAATCTCATCCTCCTAACTTCTTTTTTTCGTAAAAAAATTAAAGAATTACTTTTTTGTGTATTAGTGTTAGGGCAAAAAAAGAGTATTTTCAAAAAAAAAATTCACGAAAAGTTACCGTCCGATTTGGAAAAAAATCAAGATTATGCGCTTCCGCGAGATCTTCAATTTTTAATTTTACTTTTTTTTCGTCAGGTCAATAATAACAAAGTTATCGTGGAAAAACGTGTTTTTCCGAATTTTAAATGCGAATTCCTCCGACACCCCGTGTGATTAAGCTGAACTAAGTTGATAACATGATAAAAGAGAACGCGTGTAACCGAATTGACAAAACTCCTCTTTTTCTCGCCAGATCCGCTCCTGTATAAGGAATACAACCATATACAGTTTTTATTATAATCTTTGTATATGTATAGTTAAATGTCATACTTTAATAAAGAAATTAGGAACTATTTTCATCGACAAACTACGATATTCAAGTACAACAGAAATTTACAATAAAAAAAAAATGGTTGTATTCGTTAGAATAATAGCAATTATTTAAAACAGTTTTAAAGATTATAGTATATTTGGTTATTTAATTATTTATAATAAACCGAAAATAAACGCATATTTCCCTCTCACTCTGCAAAAGCCTAACCTTAACAGTTAACACTTACTGTCTATGTCTGAAGACTGAATGATGAAATGTGTTTATTAACTATACATAGTAGTATAGTATAGTACATGTCTTGTTCTTGACGAGTATCTGCCTGTCTCCCTGGTGTATTTGATTATATTTGTTGTATTTATTTAAATACCGTTGAGATTCAAATACTTCTGAAAGTATTTAAATACTGTCAGAAAAGGATTTAAATACTTTTTTAGAAGTATTTAAATACTTCTCAGTTATTTAAATAGTTTAAGTATTTATAAATACTTTAGGATCATTTTCACAAATACTAAGTAGTAAATATAAAGTATTTGCAAGTATAAATATAAATACTTGTTGCAAGAAGTATTTAAATACTTAGTATTTAAATACTTTCTAGTATTTAAATACTTACGAGGTATTTGTAAGTACATATTTGCCCAGCTCTGTTCATGTCACCTTAAAATGGCTATAACTTTGCGAGGAAACATCGTAGATGACCATTCGAAAGCTTATTTTAGAGAGGTAGATGGTAGATGGTACTAAATGATGAAAATTTTGTTGAGTTCTATACATAACTTCAAAGTTGCTAAAAAAGACAATTTTTTAAGTACTTAACCTCAAATATTTCAAAATCCTGACATGGAGGTAGAACTGACTAGTGATGGGTAAAAGCAGTTATTTTTTAATAACAGTTTTAACTGCTACTGTTATTTTGAAATAACAGTTTAAAATAACTGTTTAAAAATAACAGATCGGCATGCGCATACCGCAGCTCGCAGTTTGCAAATGTTATTTCGGAGACGTTATTTTTTACATCATGCTGCTGCCGCAGCTGCTTATCTGTTATTTTCTCACCTGTTATTTTCGAACAGAAATAACAGTCTGTAATGCTATTTACAAATAACAGTTATGAAATAACAGGTTGTTAATTAGCAACTCATCTCTAGAACTGACGTGACGGCACAGAAGACTCATATAGGTCTTCTGTGGTGACGGGCCAATTCTGAGGCCACTTCGGATTCAGCGTGAAAAATTACTTCGGAAATGACCCTCAGCTCAGTGGCGGTCTGGCTAGGTCGGCAAATGCCGACTAGAGTCGCGTCTAATGAGGGGCCATTTTGGGACGAAAAATTTGAAAATTTTTTTTCGGATTTCGCCCCCCGCTCATAAAAAAAAATGTTGGGACGACGTGTTTGACGTTTATATACATGCGAAGCAAAAATATTCAAATCGCTGACGAACTGAGTTTGAATGTTTATTGTAAAATGCCGACTAAGCCCTAGACACCCAGACCGCCAGTGCCTCAGCTGCCCGACAACATTCATTCCTTTATTCGCAGACCTGTGTAATTGATGAGCGGGAAAATTTGTCAAAATCTCTGGTAGGCTCTCGCTACGGGCCCCTCGGAAGCCAACGGGACCCCGTGCTTATTAATTGATGAGCGGAGGGAGAAATTTGAAAAAAAAACATTTGCCAAATCTCTGGCAGGCCCGTGTATGTAATTGTATTATAGTACAAATAATATATATTTATTTGCTATGTTTGCCTGGGCAAGAAAAAAATAGTGATGAATGATATTTCACGAACTGTAATTTAATCACTTTTATTAACTGGTAATGACTGTTACTAACGTTTCTAGAAAGCTGAGACACGACTTTCCGCACATTTATATTTTTCATTCACTTAAATAGGGATATTGTTTAGCTTTGAGCCATTTTATTTATACCTATATGTATTTAAAACGCAGTTAGCTTACATATTATTACATCCATAATTCCATAAATAAATATCAGAAAGTATAAAGTCACTTTATACTCGCTGATAAATATCCATTCATTTTAATTGATTTCGTCATGCATGGAAGTCCTGATCACGTCACGCCGTAAAATCACTGATACTAAAAAATCACAATAACTATTCACGGTGTGATTGAAAAATCATGATATCGCCCATCACTATAAGAAAACGATGAACCCTGTCCAATATTTAATTCAGGCTACCTAACTTCTCATCTTTGCTTTTTGTCAAATTATAGAGGGTGTTCATTAAAGGTCATACCCAACCGTAGGTTCCTTGAGTAAAAATAAGTCGTTTTGGCTAAACATTACCTTAGTACCGTTGCTTGTCCTTAAAAAGTCATTGAGACGTCAAAGGCAATTTTTTTTATTTTAACCATCATTCTAAATTATTTTACTGTCAGATTTAGCCCTATACCTACAAGATTAAAATAATTTAAATTTCATATAAATTGAAATGCATGTTTCTCGAAAACGGTGCATTTTACAGATATACTTTTTTACATAGAATTGATTACTGCATTAAAAAATACATTAATTTATTAAAAAAAAAAAAAAAAAATGACCAAAACAAAAATTAGACGTTCCCAGCACCCTCCACGTTTTTCGTCTAAATTATTAACACAGCTGCTCTTAGCATTCAAAAAAACCCCTACATACCAAACTTGGATCAAGTTGCGTAAATAGTACGTCCCATAACTTAAAAAAGTTATGGGAAAGGGAGCAACATAAGGTATGTTTAGCTAAAAAGACTTATTTTTACTGAAGAAACTTTCTTGTTGAGATATGGCCCATTCTTTAATGCACAACCTGTATATAGTTGATGCTTCTGTCAGGGCAGAAAACCTAATATCCTTTTGTGAAAAATAATATGCAGGATGATCACTCAAAAAAAAAAAAAAATTAGAGAAGAAAGTTTTGCATAAGTACTTCTATGGACTTTTTAAAGTTTCGATTTGGCATTTCAAAGGTTGGACCTCGCCACATACAAGATGAAGTAACTATAAAAATCCAGGTTATATAAATTTATCTAATGTTTACAAGTGGGTTGATAGTAACAAAATGCATTTGGTTTATCAATTTTTCTAAATATTTCCACCCAAAATGCAATAATTGCTTGTAGTTTTTAATATCACGCTAATCTATCTGCTTATCTAATCATGTAATTTTTTTTTTCATATTGTGTGTATTATACAGATTGGTAAATCCATACATTCCTTTGGAGACATGATATAACATGACCTAAGGAGCAAAGGACATAGTAGGGTAAGCATGTAAAATCTGCCCCCAAACAAAATTTTGTTTGGTATCAACTATTTGAAGGGGCTTACCCTAAATATGATTTTCCCAAAATTTCAAGCCTGCAGCCGCCATATTGGAGTAGTGGTGGGGGGATTTTTGATTTTCGTTTTTTAAAATTTTCTCGCATACCGTTGTGCGAAAAAATTGTTGTTACTTACATGTTGGACTATTTACCCAATTTTTTTCATAATTTTTAAATTAAAATTTCGCAAAAAAAATTTGCAAATTTTTGCATACAATTTTTTGGCACTTTAAGAAAGAAGGCCACTCTGAATCTTTCATCGTAAATTACTCATTTATCAAGGCCTATTCTCAAATTATTTTCATATTTTTAAAAAATGTGGAAGATAGTTAAAAAAACGAAAAACTGCATTACCGAGCATTCTCTTAGACGCGTCTCACTATCATTTGGACGCATGTCTTGTTAACAAATATACAGGATGTTTTATTAATAATTGGACATACACTAACTGGAGAATCCTTAGTCCAAATTATGAAGATTTAACCTGAAACACTTACATAAAATGTGCCTCCTTACTGAGATACAGGGTGTCAAAGTTTTTTTTTTTTGCAATATCTCAACTACCTCTTTACCGATCTTCTCCCAATTTGGTATGGAAACATTTTTTAAACTAAGAAACAATAATTTATGTATTACATCACGCTAGCCACGTGGAGGGCGCCTCATGAGCTATACCCGATGATGAATATTTTTTTCTTTTTTTTTTTACGAAACGTAGTGGCACTTTTGACTAGAAAATCTCATGCAGGAGGCATTTCTACGTAAAAAAAGGTACACTATGATCTATTAGGACTATGAAGGTTACGTTGAACATTTGTATCTTGTTAGATCGCTATAGAAATAAAGAAGTTTTTAATATAATTAGTAAGCATGTTCCGTTGGCTATTTTTTGAAAAAACTGATAAGTAATTTTCGTAGCTGGTTTTTTTTTAGTTTTTATTTGAAATTTTCACGTGGTCGAAATGTTTCCCGATAATTTTCATTCCAAACCGATGACCATAGTGTTGGACAAGTGGACAAGTGGACAAGTAAACCAGTAAAAAAGTTAAAAAAATGCCAAGTAGTTTTTATGAAAATTAACTTTTAAGACATTAAGATCTACTTTTTTGAGAAACAAAAATTGAAATATCTCAAAAACTATTGAGTTTTGCATTATGCATACTGGGGTTAAATTTACTCCTTAGGTCGTGTTCTATCTAAAGTAATGTATCGAATTACCAATAACCCTGTATATAAAGGATCATTTAAATGAAACAACTAAAATAAATAAAATTTTATAAGTTTTATTTAAAAAAATGTATATACAGTCTATTGACAATGTCAATTATATAAAAAATAAATAGATACAGCTAGAACATTTATGCTTCAAAAACTTTGGTCTTAAAATAATTTATACATGTACATAAATACAATCTTCAAGTAATATAACACAAAAAAAAATACAGGCAAGAATAAAACGTTATATTGCTTGAAGGTTTACATAATATTAACTATTAAAATAAAAATAAAAAACTAAAGACTAGATAACAAACCAATATAATATAACCAAAAATGTAACTCCAGAACTTGATTTTTAATCGTGATTAGCTATGCCGAAACTGGGAAATTTTAAAGAATTTTGATAGAGGTTTATAAGATCACAGAATTATTATGTTTAAGACACCACAAAAGTAAAAAACAGTTAAATACACTTTTGTGACATCAACGTCGTCGTTTGGATATATAAATAAAAGCATTTGAGATCATATATTTTAATCTTGATATAATCAAGAAAATATAAAAACTATCCTAGAACTTCACAATACTTACTGGTAAACGAGAGATCATTGATAATATAAAAATCATATTTGATATTTATGAAATAATTTTTGGTTATGCGATTTTTCAACTATAAAACATTCAACTCAATCAATAAAATTAATTCTAAAAAATTAATAACACAAACAGTTTTGCAGTTTGCAAAAATCAACGATATATAAGAGAAGGAAATCTAGCTTGCCAAGTAGAAAATAGACACACAACTGTTGGCAATTTGTAGGTTTTGGTTACTACGTTGCAGAATAATCTTCGCCGAGACTATGGTACTGGTGGTCTAAATGTCCCCGGTGTGCCAGATTTACTGTACATACAGATCAAACTGGCAACAATTTAAAAATATATATTTTCAACCTCGGTCGGCGTTTCGGGTTGTCCATATTGCGGGCTTTCGTACCCTGCTACCACTTTGTTTTCTTGTTTTTCTGGTGTCATTGGTGCTATTTTTGCCACGGCACTGTCAATGATGCCTACCAAAAGTTCGATTGTCCTGAGGTTGACGTTTAGCATATTGCAAATGTCTTGAATTGCGACATCAGTCGAAGACAATTTCAATCCTCTAACAGCTGAACTAATGCAAGCTGCTGCGATCACTGAAGGGGGTGTTTGGATTAAACTGGGCTCTGTAACAAAATAAAAAGAAATTTAGTAAGGTCTGGAAATAATTCTTATGGTATTTTATATAGGTGTTATCCACAAAATTGTAGATTTATCACAGTAATATTAAAAAATTTGTGTAATAGAACTTGCTGTTTTGATGCAATAAGACCGAAAGCTGTTCCTGGAGTAGGCATGAATCTACATGCTCTCTAATTGGCTAGTTACTATAATAACAATAACCGATGAAGCCTATTATGGGCTGATCAATGTACAATTTGAATTCTATTTGCACTTCAATTATTATTTGATCGGCACATTTCTAAAACCGCAAATATCGCTCGTAGACAAAAATGTTCATATCATTGTGTTAGTGAACGAATTTTGAACAACTTTCAAAATGTCCATCTGTCACGTTTCTTGTAAGCACGATAACTCAAGAAAGAAAAATCCGATTGTATTGAAATTTGGACAGTAAGTTAGTGTTAGCTAGAGAAAGAACTCTATTGTTTTGAAGAAAATCAATCAGTAAATTAGAAAGTTATTAATCATTTAATGTAAAAAAAAATATTTTCTTAATTTTTATCGCTTGTACTTAAATAGAAATGTTATCCCTATAATATTTTTTTTTTGTTTATGCATTTTACTAATATATATTTTATATCTAATGCGTTGAAATATGATTCTCAAAACATACATAGTACAGACATTCAACTTTTGCAGTAATGTGCGATAGTCCAATGGCTAAAGTTTTGCTTTGAATCCTGGGTTCGAATCCCAGACAGGTTGGATGTTTTTTTTTTCAAATATTTTTTTCACAACAAAGTTGATATCACAAAATTTAGGATGTTCAAAAACTAACATTATTTACAAGAAAACTGGGAAGAGTACCAACGTTTTTAGCTTGTTTATAATCTTTTCGATGAATGTCGAATACGACCTTGAACTTTTTACAATATCGTCTAATAGGAAATGTGCATAGTAATTAAATTTTGAAAATAACACTCACAAACGTAAGCCAATATCATTCACAAAAAAAAAAATGTTTTTCAATTCTTTATATCAAGTATAAGCTATTAAAGTCTGCATCATTTAAACTATTCCTAGGTGCCGCCACTGACTGTAAGATCAAAGAGTACGCTGACAGATGGTTCCACAGCCGCAGACACTCAGACTATAAGAACGTCTTGCGTTTACAAATTTTGTGTTAATTTATCAATTATCAAGGCTCCATAAGTGAACTATCCTTTCAAAATGACCGATGAAGGTTTCGAAAAGGACAAGAAAATTTACCCACTGTGGATATGTTTATGGTGGTATCTTTTTTAAAAAACATGGAAACTTTTTCTTTTGGTGAAGTTCGCAGTGCTGAAGTTATCAAGTAGGTATATGAGCTTATTTTATTATTGTTTTCAAATTTAAATAAATCCGAGGACAAATCAGATGATTAAATAACACAAAAAAATATTGTTTTTAGCCTACCAGCATAGTAATGAGCGCCTTCAAAAATGAAAAAATATTAGTTTTAAGTACAAACTAAAAACGATGAGAGAAGTAGAGGTATGTTTATTTTGACCAACACCCAGGCAGCAAGGTGCCGTCATTATGACGTCGTTTTTTCGGCATTAATTACGTCAATTTCACCTTCAGCATGACGTGAAAAAGACGGCACAATGTCACAGCCCAATGACGTCATACATATGACGCCAATATGACGTATTGGTAATCAGTGAATTTTGCGGTAAGGGATGCAAACCTCTCATTATACTATTTTTCCACAATTATTAATAAAGTTTTTGACGAAAAAAAACCCGGAATGTGCAGGGATCGAACCGCGGACCTTTTGACTCGCAACCTAACAACAACAACAACAAGCATTTATTAATGTTTCACAAGGTACAATAATGCGCCATTCCGGAGTCCGGCCCGGAGCCAACCAGACAACCACGGCGAACATCGCCGAGGTGGGTGTGAGACTGGGCGGGGAGGGTCCGGTTTGGTGGTGACGAAAATTATTTGCTGAGTTAAGACTCCTGCCTAATGGAAAAAGGCTTAAATTTAACGGTATCGTATAACGTAGTACACAAGGGTACTTAAAAATAATTAAAATTAAAACTGTAAAAAACTATCGATTTCGCGCACACGCGAACACTTAAAAATTTTTGCTGGCACGAGAAAACAAAACTCAACGAAAAAACCCGTTTGAGACAATTCCACCCTGGTAGTCTTCCTGACGCCAGGAAAGTGTCGTGGATAGTTAAAAGTGTGTAATGTTATGTGAAATTCTGGTTTGTTAAGAATTTATTGGTCGAGTAGAAATGACTCTCCTGCATGAGGTTGTCTAGTCAAAAGTGCCACTACGTTTCGTAAAAAAAAGGGAGAAAATATATTCATCATATCATCAGGTATAGCTGGAGGCGCCCTCCACGTGCTAGCGTGATGTAATACATAAATTATTGTTTCTTAGCTTAAAAATGTTTCCTTACCAAATTGGGAGATGATCGGTCAAGAGGTAGTTGAGTAGTTGAGATATTGCAAAAAAAAAAGAATAAAAAAAAGTACAATTTTGACATCTGTATTTTTTTCCAAATCAACAATTTACTAAAGCATATGTTTGGTTATATCCTCATATTTTGGTCCAAAGAATCTACCCTTGACCTATGGCATATTATTAATGGTCCACCCTGTATATCCAGCTGCTTGTAGATAGAATGTGACTTGGATCAAGCAAAATGGAATGCAATGTTTTATTCAAAATATTCAAAAATAAAAGTACACGAATAAATATTTTATTTGACATTTTAAGACGTACCTATTAGGACACATAGGCTCTATACAGTTTTTATCATAATAATAACAATAGTAATAATTTTATTCATGGTACAGAAATGTACAGATTATGGCAAGTCAGTTTTGTAGTATAATATAAAATACACAATTAAATAGATAATTACTACAATATAAAATTAATGTAATGTAATTAGTGAAATTGTATAGAATAACATAAAACAAGTAGGTAGTAAGCAAAGAACATAAATAACACTAATTATTATAGACAAACAATTTTGGGATTTGGACTCTAATTTTACATATTCAAATACTCATTTGAACTACAACAATATGTATTTCTAAGTACCTTTCATTATTGGGGGCTTCTTGAAACGTAAAATACAAAAATGTTAACAGACGCCACCACCGCACAATTTTCAACCTCGACTTTAATCCATTTGATTTTTACTTTAGTGAGATTTAATATTCGGGCCAAGTTATGGGCAAAAACATTAATTTATTAATGAATTAATTTTTTTAACTTAAAATAAATTATTATTTAAGAAAATGTATTGGAGTAAATGATGGTCATTTTGTATACCGAAGTAATTTGTATTATTAGAACCATTTAATTTCTTTTGTTTTTTATTTCTTTTAATGAAATATAAAGTTATTTAAGTTGATATATGATTTTGTTGTTTTTATTTAATTCGCATGGACTTGAATTTGAAACAAAAAAAGGCTAAAATTTCGAATAGCAAAAACACTCGTGGTTGATAGACTTCGTTTATGTCCACAAACCGCCACTATACCTACTGAAATACCTAAAATTAAAAACTCATTCCTCTTTTTCTTTTGAAAACAATAGCTAGCAACATTTTACTGGACCCTCCTCTAGTTTAAAATAAACGTATTACCACAGTAGAGAAAAGACCAGTAGTTTCACTCGCAGCGGTCCCTTTGATATCTGTTGTACTCGATTTTATTTTTTTTTAATCCACTGCGCATCTACTGTTTGTATCCCACGCGCATTTCGTCATATACTGGCGTCTGTTCAGAAATGTAAACGTAAATATCCACCCCACCCTACATCATCACTGTCGTCGTGCCGTCCACTGCGCATCGAATAGTTTAAGCCCACGCGCATCGCATGCGCACTGAAAATCTTATCCAACTGTTCCGTCTGAGTAGGACTACTGGTCTTTTCTCTACTGTGGTATTACATTCTTCACCATTTAAAAACTACATTTAATGAAAATAAACCTGACGGACACCGTTAAACAATGATTTAAAGAAGCCATCTATATCTACGACGCCATTTTGACACTCAGATTGTTTACCAAACATGTTTGTGCATAAGTAGGTACTTATAAGTAACTACTGCACTGACCATTTTTATGTTTTCTTATTTATTTAACTTACTTCCTCCAAATGATCAAGTTCGGTCTTCTTCCCAGCAACATCGGCAACGCTGGAACGCCTATCAGTCCGAAGACCTCACTTAAATCTTAAATCATTCAGTTGGTACTTTTTTATTTAAATTTTGCATTGAAAGGCAGATATTTTGCTAAAGACAGCTTAACCGCGAGGCGCCAATTGAAATCAATTTAGTTTTTTCATTCAATGAGCCAAGGAAACAAAAGAACATTATCGTCAAAAACACAACAATGCGGAAATAGTCGCGAAGTAATTTATAATATCTCCACCAACCATTATTATTCATTTGTTTTAATCGCGTAGGAAGAGGATATAACACATAAAGCGTGATTAAAAATATTACGGTATGCTTTTGTTGCGAATAATTGAAAGTTTACCTGTACAATAAATAATATATAATCTAGGTGTGCATTTGTGCAAATAACAACTGCATTATGCGATAGAAAATAGACACCAAGTTGATAAAACCGTGTGAAATTTTATGTAGCTACCTGCGAAACCTTTTTCACAATTGTAAGTAAAAATATAGGTGTACCTAGGTTACAATAAGTAGATTGAATGGATTCAAAGGAAACAAGTTAAAGGTAAACTATATCTATATACCACTTTTTGTGGTAGTTTGGTTCGGTCAATGAATACGGTAGGAAAAATAGAAACCGGATTTCAATGGAAGTATACTAGTGCATGAAGTTTTCTACCAATTTTTATTGCCGGCTATTTTTTGTAGGATCCAAAATGGTCGAATGAAATTTTCACTGATTTATCTAAGATTATAATACTTTCCTTCAGTAATAATTGAGTCAAATTAGGAGTAAAAAATTCGCAATGTGAACTGTCTGGTCAGGGCAGTTTCTCATTTTAACGTGTTCAGGGAACCAACTTAAGTTCACAATTCAGTTTTGCAGTTTCTACGAGGTCGTCCTATGGAAAACAACAAAAAGAAGGAAAATGTTCGTTATGAGCTGTACAATAAAAGTACATAAATTATAATTCATTCCAACTGTTATTATTATTTTAAAAAAATGAATATTGCAAAATTATGCGTTTCTAAACGAATCACTGTTTTTTAAAAAATAATAGATAATATTCAATGAAATTTTGGATAAAGTACAAAATCACCACTTAAAATTTCAAATCAAAATGATTATTAAAACGGCTCACATATTGTTGCTAAAATTTTGCACCCTTGTGAAATCCTGTCATCAAAACTAAGAACTGTGTACGATAACTAAAATTGTAGCTTTTTATAAGTAATTTAAGATCAAGGAGAGAGAATCTTTTTTTCAAAATTTAAACCCTTTTTATTGCAGTTGTTTATAATTTTCGAAATTGTAGTTATAAACAAATTCAAATAACTCTGTTTTTTTTTTAATTAAAAAACTGTAAAGGAGTAATGAAAGTAGATTAAAACTTAAAAAAAAAATGTAATGCTCTACTTGCATTTGGAACCGAAATACGTTAGTTTTACTTCCACATCCAGTGGAAGTATAGTAACGACAAAAAAATTTTTAAAAATTTTTATTGTTCAAATAGGCTTAAAATGTCATAAAACGTCGAGATTATAAGTTTGAGCGCAAAAAAAATTTCTGTCTGTCTGTCGGTCTGTCTGTCTGTCGGTCTGTCTGTCGGTCTGTCTGTCGGTCTGTCTGTCTGTCTGTCTGTAACTTTTTTTTGTGCGCACGTTTACTCTGGAACCGTTTAAGATATTGACTTGAAATTTGGTACACTTATGTACTTTAACGAGATCTGGAACTAGATTATATTTTCATGTTGTTCCGACGAAGGGTTGGGGGGTAAATTGGGGTAAATTTGGGGTAAATTGGTAAATCAAGCAGGTAAGAGTCGATAAAATTGGTATTTAGTATATACAAGAGAAGCTAGGGTCTCAAAAAAATTTTTGGCATTAGCCACCCCCATTACCACCCCCACCCCCTTATTAAAGGGGGTGAAAAAAAATTGTGATTTAGTGTATGTACAAGAACCAGAAACCTCAAAATATTTTTTTTACTTCATCCACCCCCACTACCACCCCCCCCACCCCACTACCGATGTGGGGTATCGTTTTATGGGTTTTTGGGGTAGAGGATTTCAAATATTATAGTATTAAAGTTCCATAAACAATTATTTCCACATGCAAACTTTTTTCGTTGTGAGTGACTTCGATAGAGAATCTGGATGTGGAAGTAGTGATTCCTTGGGCAGCGGTTTTTACGTTTATTTTATACGTATGTATTTGGGATTTTGTTAGAGATCCGAAAATCACCAAGTATGTCTAAATCTTATATTATGTTAAGGCGACTAGTACATTTTATTCAGGATGCGGACGTCTCGGGTTCAAATCCTGCTCGCGAAATAAATTTTTTTATTGTACAGTAGTTTTACAAAGCTGTCTGTATACATGAACATAAGGGTAGTTGTTCAAGTTAGGTTGGTTTATCAGTTTCGTGACAAAAATTAAAAAATGTTATAAAAAATTGAAAATGTGCATTGTGTTCTCAAAGCTACTTAGTTCGATGTTATTTTAACAATTGTAGCTTTTAGCCCTGTCAATGAACGTTCAATAAGGGGGTCTAGAGATCACAATTTTTGACTTGAGAGCTCTGTTACGGTTCAGTAATGAATCTTTTGATTGTATTCTAACTTTATTATAAATTTATTATAAATTGAATAAAAATTTTAATAACCATCGTAAAAAAGAATGTCTTTGTGTCTGTAAGTGTGTGTGCGCGTGTATATGTATTAGTGAGTGTATACCGTTTCTTGTAAACACGATAACTTCTGTTAGATTTAAAATATTTAATTACAATTTGGAACATATGTAAAACAGCATATTACAATGCCATTACTGGGCCATATCTGTAATACATGGTGATAACCAGAGGCCTACACTCTCATACGTAAAATAGATTTTACTTTAATTTCAGAGCAAAATATTACTTGATTAAGCATACAAAAATAAGACGTATAAGAATTATAAACCGCAATATACCGGGTGTATGTTAGGAAAACCAACTTTATTTAAATTAGATGATATATCAATGTTATCCTAAAATATGGAGCATGGTATTTTTAATAAGATTATTATGAAGTGAGAGTTTGTAGGCCTCTGTTATCACCATGTATTACAGATATGGCCCAATTTCAATAGGGATTATTGTAATATGCCGTTTTACATATATGTCCCAAATTGTAATTAAATATTGTAAGTCTAACAGAAGTATCGTGTTTACAAGAAAGGGTATACATGCATACATACATATACACGCGCGCGCGCACACACACACACACACACTTACAGATGCAAAGACATTTTTTATTCGATATTTGAGTTCAGTTTGCTGTGAAACGGATATCTGTACAAGAAATTTTTTTCTACGATGGTTATTAAAATTTTTATTCGATTTATCTTAAGGTTAGAAAACAGTCAAAGATATAAAATTCATTACTGAACCATAACAGATACGAAAAAAATTAATAGAAACATTATTGTAGAAAATTTAGTCAGCTTTAATTTTGCATACAGCCACTTTTTGAATAGGGCTAACTGTTTTCGAAATATGAGCGAAAAACTAAAAACCCACCCGCACCTCCTACGTTCGGAGACTTTTGGTATGTTTATCCCCTAAATAGTCCAAACACAGCCTCAAGTAAAAAATTGTGATCTCGGTATTTCCCTCTAGAAACCATTCATTGACAGGACTATTTGCACTATCTTCAAATAGCAGAAACAAAATAATAAAAATTGGAGAATAACCAGCATTTTTAAGAAGAAATATCGATTTGTTTATTTATGTGACTTAAGCGTAAAAACTAACGTATTACCAACTAACTAACTAACTAACAATTAGAGCATTAATTTTGGTTTGAAATAGGTACAACATACTTCAGTTTAATGACATTTGACTGAAACCACTTTTTACATAGGTTGTCGTCCTCTTTCTGCTCGAAACTGAAAATTGGTTGAGGAGGAGAATGGAAAACATTTGAATATAGTGGTTTTAATAAATTTTCCTTGACTTTTTTTATAAATTTATAAATTCCCTGACTTTTTCCTGATTTCCCTGACCAAAATCAAATTCCCTAACTTTTCCAGGTTTTCCCTGTTTTCCAGAAAGTATACACCCTAGGTAAAACGACTTTTCAATGTTCCATTTTTCGAGCATAGTTAAAGTATAGTTGTCTTCGGATCTACTAGGCACTCAAAAATGTCCGCACCGCCAAAAACACCGACATTTTTTACATGCATAACAAGTGTGTAGTCAACTATACAAAGAGCTTAATACTTTTTTCTATTACTCATAGTTTTGAGCATGGTGTAAGGAAATATTTCCTTACATCGTGGTTTTGAGATTACCTTCTTTATAGACTACCGTTGTGATGTCATCGGAGCTTGAAATGGGTGCATTTTATAAACCGACATTGTAATATTAAGATTTTATTTTCAATTTGCACAGTTTCTAACTCAGAACAAACTATTTCATTTTTTTGTTGAACACAGATTCTACTAAAATATTGACTTGCAACCGGAATCTTGTGAATATATTTCTAGCTTTTTTATAAAAATAGAAACTAAAATTGACTATAGCTCGCTTGGTCGACATGTTACCGGTAATACCAACTGGCGCTGTTTATTGAAATTAATTGAACGTCTTCTAGAAACCGTAAACCGATATGTCGTAAGGTAATGCAGCAGAGCGTAAACACCAACATGAAACAAAACTCGTGTCCCTCATGGTCGTGTGCTTTGAAAACAATTAGGGCAAGAGTTTTCTTACCGACACTTCCGAAAATCGCCAATGATCAACACTGCTCACAAAAAATGTTATATAACACATTTAATCTTGAACAGGTTTAAGCGATCTATTCATATCTCGTGCGTACCGCACCTTCTTATTAAATTCCATCTATTAGAAGATCGATCATTTTTATTCCCTTTTTAATTTGAGGTTATTAGTCTTAATAAGGAACGGACAGGTGTTGCATAACATAACATAGAATGTACGTTGCCCCACTTCGTTGAGGAAGAAATTACAATTATAAAAACTATGACCAACTGACGCGGCTTAGAGGGTGAATTTTGTTATAGTTAATAACGGCGCAGGTGAATAACACATTTAAATATTTATTTAATCAGCTCCTATGGGACATGTGGCTGGCATATTTACAGAATATTGATTCAACATTTTTACACAGATATAATCTCCGATTAAAGAACTTATATCTAGATACATAACAGGCTATCTTTTCACTATATACCTTGTTTGCTCCTAACATAGTCACATTATATGTCCATTAAAATGGATAGATGAACATCACATCCCATAGGCAACAGTGGCGTTGTGTGTGTAGAAAATGTGTAGAATGGTAAATATTTTCATTAAAATGAATTATTGCAATTCTGCATTACCGGCTCTTTATATAACGTGATGTAGGCATACGACATTACAGTAAGATAAAACAGTAAGATAAATATGTATTGAAAGGATATTAAAATTTAATTGCTATTTACTTTATAACTGTAAACTGAACTTCATCATGTTACGACTATGGAACGATCGATTTTCTTCTTTTCTAAACTGCTTTCTGCAAACGGCACAGCACTACACTATTTATTTGCACAAAATATTTTGTCACTAAACTGTGTAAATATGAATAGAGAATATTATTTAGGTATTAAGCAAATCACAACTTAAAATAAAATTACTTGTTCACCAGTTTTTGGTCGGAGAACACGAAAAACATTTATTGACATTAATGGCCGAACTGTCAATTGAGATTATGATAATCGAACTGAAGCCGATCGTGCACGAGCGGCCGCGAATACGCCGATGGGCCAATCAGCAACTTATGGGAAGAAGTGCCTTAGAATGGGAGTCTTTCAGCGACAAATAAATCAATGCCATTATGTATCTAGATATAAGTTCTTTAATCGGAGGATATAATATATTAAAATTACTAAATACTTTTTAATCGAAAAACATTTAGTCGGATTTTGGACACTATTTACAGTTATAACTCCATTTTACACGATACATTAAATTCGGTTGTTGGTTAATTTCTAAAAATTGTAAAATATAGTACTGGATGTGTTAAGTTCGTTACACAGGGTGTCCAGAAATAATATTGGAACATTTTGGTAGGGGATTCTACACCCAAAAATATGAAGACAAGTTCATATGAACGGGGGGGGGGGTGTCTGGAAATGCTTCCTAACGGAGCTACGCCTCTCCGAAGATGGTATAAAAATATGGTTTTTCTTAATTATTTTAAAAACTACTACTACTAGAGAGATGGAATCTCGTAGATGTGGTAATTTTATCATGAGAAATCGTTTGGTGCTGATGAAAACGGGGGGTAATGACCAGGGGCGTACGAAATGGGGCGGTTCCTGATTAATAAAATGGCCATAATTGTTTTGCTTTGACATTTTTTTATTTTTGACTTTAAATATGATTTTTCAGACGAATTTTTAAAGGAAATGTACTCTTGGTGAAAAGTTCGATCTAAAAAGGGCGACTGATCAATTGCACCTTCAAAAAATTAAAGTTGGCTTGTTTCAACCAGATAGAAATGTCACTAAATGTACATACATAAACGAAGTGAACTCAATTCTTATCACATTCATTTCGATGCAGCTTCTCGCACGCTTTTTCATAGATCTCCTTACATTTCTAAAAATACCAGGTTTATTTCTTATGAGTTCGCATCCATCTACCACCCTCTGCTCCAATTCTTGAATATTTTGAACAGGGATTGCATAGACCAAAGACTTTAAATAGCCCCATACGAAGTAGCCAAGGGGTTTTAAATCTGGAGAACGAGGAGGCCAAGCTACAGGGCCACCTTGTCCCATCCATCATTCATGACTTATCATGAGCGATTAATAGGGCCACCTCGTTCTCCGGATTTAAATCCCCTTGACTACTTCGTATGGGGCTATATAAAATCTTTGGTTTATGCAGTCCCTGTTCGAAATGTTGCTTAAGCATTTAAATGTGCCCTAACGTTCAAACTAAAACGTGCCGGTGTCCCATCGTGCATAAAATACATGTCATACATAATACATAAAATAGTAATTGATGGAAAATCTATTTTGATGACCCGATTAAAAAATTTGATGTGGATTTTCGTCAGCCCACGCATGAGAACTGTAGAAATTAATTATTCCATCCCTAGTGAAACCAGGCTTCATTGGTGAAAAGTATTCTAGTTCTAATAGGGTCTTTTTTTACAATTAATTATTTTTTATTTATTTGCTTTTATCATGATTAGAGAATATTATTTAGGTATTATGCAAATCACAACTTACACACTTTTGATTTATTATGAAAATACCTACTTTCTGTATATTGTTGCCCTAATCTGGGCACGCTAATATACTAGTTAGGTAAATACTTTAAACACTCATTATTGGAGAACCAATCAAAACAACTACTCTTCTAGCTAATACTGACGAAGTATTGAATTACATGATAGGATTCTTAGCATTTTAAAGAAAAAAATATTGAAAATATTTAAATGATTTATTTACATTTAGTCATTCACACTTTTTTATTTAATATGAAAGTATCTACTTTCTGTATATTGGTACCTTAATCTGATCACGCTAATATACTACTTAGGAAAACACTTTAAAACACTCATTATTAGAAAAACAATCAAAACAACTACTCTTCTAGCTAATACTGACGAAGTATTGAATTACATGATAGGATTAGCTAGAAGAGTAGTTGTTTTGATTGTTTTTCTAATAATGAGTGTTTTAAAGTGTCTGACATATAAACTGACGAAGATATTGTCAAGGTTGGAAGAAAAACAGTTTTTTTTTCATTTTGAATAAAAAAAACAGTTTTGTTTTGTTTTAAACAGTTTTTTTGAAATGTTTAAAACATGTTTAAAACAGGTGGCACTGTAGCTTGGCCTCCTCGTTCTCCAGATTTAAAACCTCTTGGCTACTTCGTATGGGGCTATTTAAAGTCTTTGGTCTATGTAGTATCCCTGTTCAAAATATTCAAGAATTGGAGCAGATGGGTGCGAACTCATAAGAAATAAACCTGGTATTTTTAGAAATGTAAGGAGATCTATGAAAAAGCGCGCGAGAAGCTGCATCGAAATGAATGTGATAAGAATTGAGTTAACTTTGTTTATGTATGTACATTTAGTGACATTTCTATCTGGTTGAAACAAGCCAACTTTAATTTTTTGAAGGTGCAATTGATCAGTCGCCCTTTTTACATCGAACTTTTCACCAAGAGTACATTTTCTTTAAAAATTCGTGTGAGAAATCATATGTAAAATCAAAAATAAAAAAAATGTCAAAACAAAAAAATATGGGCATTTTAATCTGGTCGTTGCCCTCCCGTTTTCATCAGCACGAAACGATCTATCATGATAAAATTACCACATGTACGGGATTTCATCCCTCTAATAATAGTAGTTTTTAAAATAATAAAAAAAAATCATATTTTTATACCATCTTCGGAGGGGTGTATCTCCGTTAGGAAGCATTTCCGGACCCCCATTCATATGAATTTTATTCATATTTTTGTGTGTAGAACCACCTACCAAAATATTCGAACGTTATTTCCGGACACCCTGTATATTTCATTTAGTAGAAAAATTCTAAGTGAAAACGGTACTGACGTCATAATGGTAGTTAGCTATAAATTTACATATAGAACAGAGAAGAGGAACAAGTTAACAACAAAGAGCCTTCAAAAGTGGACGTTTAGCTAATAGCAGAGTGTTGGAATGAAATGTAGAGGTATAATACACACCTTTGATAAAAATTTACAAACACAAAATTACTGAACAGTATACTGACGACCGTTTCGTCAATCAAGATGGCATCATCAGGAGATGACTAAAATGATAAATAAGTATAGCAAATATACCTAAAAATTAACTTATTTTCAAAGGCTGCGAAGAGTAGGTATACTACAGAACATTCGACGATTATATACCTATAAATTGAACTAGTGGAAGCATTATACTCTTCGCCGATTTACTGAGCTTTTTATATAAAATTGTTACACATTCTATAGGATACTCTTCGCAGTTTTTTTTTTGTAAATAATGTTAGTTTTTGGACATTCTAAATTTTGTGATACCAACTATGTTGTGAAAAAAAAATATATGAAAAAAAAAAAAACAACCACCCTCTCAGGGATTCGAACACACGACCTTTAGATTGCAAGACAATCAATCAATCAATAACAATTTATTATAAATTCAAATTACAAAAATGCGCCTAGTCGGAACCCGGTCCGGAGCCAACCACATAACCACGGCGTGCAACGTCGTGATGAATGCATGGTAGAACGATAAGTATGTATGTTATGTCAGCACTCCTGTCCTCGGCACAGTGGCGATTTTATTGAAAACAGGCGTCAAAAATAGGTAACTAGCCAATTTTCGATAAAAATTTACGAAACTTTGTAGAGTTAAGTATTTGGATATGCTAAATTCAGTTTTGCTGCAGAAATTTTTTTTTCAATATGGCGGCTTCAGAATTTGGGTCAGAAGAAGCAAAAAAAGATGAAAAATTTAATAAAATAATCCAGCCACAAATAAAAGTTCTGATCCTGGAACTTGACCTGAGTAGTCAAATGTATTTTTCGACGCTGAATTCGAATCCGACCTCAGAAAGGCCCAAACACCCTCAAAATTTTGAGCTGGAGCGAAAAAACACCCTTAGAATAGAGTAAAATCGCCCCTAATATATGGTGACAAAAAATACATGCAAAAAGTACTTCTAATGTACAATCCTAGGATTTTTGAGGTTGGTGATTTCAAATTTCATTTTTAGGTCGAAAATCGAGTAAAAAGGTGTGTAAGAATGAAAATTTGACAAAATACGTAATTTTAATTCTAAACTTATATTTCTAGGGGTAGAATCCTTTGCCATATACCAAAAATCTATATTTAAATACAATACGTTTGCGCCTGTTAACTACGTCTTGCATGTATTTATTGTTACCACAAATCAGGGATGATTTACCCTATTTTAGGGTTGTTTATTCGCAAAAGGCTCAAAATTTTGAGGGGCTTTTCTGAGATCAGATTCGAACTTGAACTCAACAAGTTCAAAACCCCTAAGAATATAATTTCAGAATACAAATTACGTATTTTATTCAACTTTTTATTTCTACACCCCTTTCAATCACTAATTTACTCTATTTTCAACCTAAGAATAAATTCTAGGCTTTTGGCATGCTGAAATTTGAAATCAGCAACCTCAAAAACCCCTAGAAATATACTTTTGGAATGAAAATTACGTATTTTATCAAATTTTCATTTTCCACCTTTCAACCCTCATTTTACTCGATTTTCACCCTAAGAATACATTTTTGGCTTCTGGCATGTTGAAATTTGAAATCATCAACCTCAAACACCCCTAGAAATAAAAGCACCGCTGTGCGCCGTCTGCAGACTTAAAAGCTAAATTAGGAATTAAAAATGTGTCCATAAGGACCTAAAACTATAGAATAGAAAAAACACTGTAAAACTATCACTCGCTGGATAAGAGCCCTTTTTTAATTTTGGTTTTTGACACGGGAAAACAGAACTCAACGAAAAAACCCGTTCGGAGCAATTCCACCCTGGTGGCCTTCCTGCCGCCAGGAAAATGTCGTGGAAGCTTAATAGATGTGGTACGAAATATTGCGATTTTTGCGTCAAGATGGAATTTAGAAACAAAAAAGGACAAAGGACAAAAAAGGATAAAAACAAATAGAACGTATAAAGGGAATAGAGAAAGTTAATTATAGGTTTTAGTATGGATTAAAGGTAGGGAAATAAGTTGTATAGGAAAGTGTGGGCGGAAGATAGGCAACGCCTGGTATGGTAGGGGGTGTCGGATAACGAAAAGAATTGCATTATGCTGTCTGATTCGGGTTATGTTGCGGGTTAGCGGACTATCGCCCAGTTTGATTTCGTCAAATATTTGAGACATTTCTTGGGCGTAGTCCGCTAGTGGGGTTATGACGTGGCAACGATCACATAAATCTCTGAGGGAGGTGTATCTATCCGAACCAGAGATGAGGCGCATAAATTTATGTTCGAGAACTCGAAGTTTTCTCATTGTCGTGGCAAAGCTTTAGCCATTGGACCATCACACATTAGTACAAAAATTGTCTGTAATGTATATCATTCGAGAATTATATTTCAACGGATTAGATAAATTATTATGAAATATGTATATTAGTAAAATGTATAAACAAAAAAAAATTATAGAGAATAAAATTTCGCAAGATTTTAACGGACGGACATTTTGAAAGTTGTTCAGAATTCGTTCACTAACATAATGATATGAAATTTTTTTCTCTACAAGCGATATTTCCTGTTTTAGAAATGTGCCGATCAAATGCAATAATATATTCTTCGTTTTTGCGAAGAGTATAATAATCAGATGTTTACATCTAGTTATTCTTTAATTTATGTGGACGGCCAGCCACAAAATCAATACCCTCCGGTCCACCACGTCTTTATACCTACGTTTATTCAAATTTATATTTTCGCCAGTAGCCCACATACCCTCAAAACTACCTACCCTGTTAACACCTATTTTACAAAACGCCGAAGAATTGAGTCTTACAAGTCGCGTAGTTTTAATGGAAAGTTCATGTCAAAGGTAATTTCAGGTATAGCAGTAATTACCGATAGGGCAGGTGGCAGACATAAGGCAGGTAGGTAGCACTACGCAGTACTACGTCCGCCGATGCACCTTGCATCGGCTCGCGAGATACACCAGACGATTAAGCGACATTAAATCTCCTACTCGCCCAACAGCTGCCGTCGTGTACTGCCTGCAACCTTCCTGGTGGACCAAAACATTCGAGGTTTTGTTTTGATTTCGAGAAAATTATGTCGGACGACCCTGGAGTTGTTGGCATCTTAATGTATAGTACGCAGGTACTGATATATCAGAGCAATTTTTAATACACACACTTAGGTTAGTCCTGGGAGGCTTAAAATCGAATGGACTAGGAAATGTTTGGTAAATCTGGTTTCTCTGTGTATTCTTATATATGTATATAAGGTTCCAACTGTATCTTACAAGATTTTTTTGGATTCATTTTGCACTTTATTAGAGAGTCTTATATTTTATAATTCGGGATAAAAATAATAGTAATAATAATAATTATATCGCTGGATTGAGTTTAAGAGAGTTTCTTTTTAAAAATGTCCCTTGATTTAAAACTAGAACTAACAGGAGAGAAGATAATAGAGCAAAACTTATTTTCATCGTCATTATTCCAACATGGCGGCAAAGATATTTTTGTGGAAAGCATTAATTAATAATTGGGGCAACCCTCCCCCTTACATTACACAAACAAATTTAGAGAGATTAAGAGATCGGCGCACATTGAGACTTTTCGTAGTTCCAAAAACGCCTAGAGCCAGAGCCTATCAAAGTTGACCAATACAAATATATATTTTTTAAATATTCCATAGAAAATTTCTAAACGATCCCTCACGAGCTTTTTGAAGAAAGCGTACTCTGCATTAATAGAAGTTGGTTTACATTTTGATTACTGATGTAATAAATTGCTTTTTTGCTTAAACCTCAGTGAAATCAATATTATAATAAAAAATCAAAATTAAAAAAAATGTTTAGTGCAAATTTTACATGTCATTGAACTTTATTTTGATTTCTTATTGCTTATAATATTGATTTCACTGAGGTTTAAGAACAAAAGCAATTTCTTATATCGAAAATCAAAATGTAAACCAACTTCTATTAATGCAAAAACTCGTGTGGGATCATTTAGAAATTTTCTAATAGAAAATTTAAAACAAAAAATTATTTGTATTGGTCAACTTTGTTCGGCTCTAGGCGTTTTTGGGACTACTAACTATGAAAAGCCCCAAATGTGCGGCGGTTTGATCCATAAACACTCCGGATTTTTTTCGTTAAAAACTTTTTTAATAAATATGGAAAAATATAAATATTGTTACCTGTAATAATGGGCGATTACAGGCGGGTGCTACGCCCCCAACATGGGGACCCGCAGGGCACCCAAGTGGTCCCCTTCTTGGGCCCCAAGAAGGGGACCACTTGGGTGCCCTGCGGGTCCCCCATGTTGGGGGCGTAGCACCCGCCTGTAATCGCCCATTATTACAGGTAACAATATTTATATGTTTCAGTGGGGCCAACATAACCTCACTCTGCGTCAACCCATTTCTCTCTCTCCTACAGCCGATGTGACGTCCCTAGCGTCATCTATAGTGACCAATCCTCAAACTCTGAATAGTTTTAAGCATCTAATTTATAATGTAATTTAATCTTGTAACAATATTTATATTTTTGCGCAATTATTAATAAAGTTTTTAACCAAAAAAATCCGAAGTGTGTAGGGATCGAACCGCCGATCTCTTGATTTGTAAACCATGATCTCTCACTTTGATCCTTTCGCAGCGTTGTAAAACCCTTCAGAATTAGAAAAATTAAAAAAGTACAAATCAAAATTATTCGTTATGAAATCCCCTATAAAAAACGTGATAGGTTTTTTTTTTGTTAAAATTGAAAAAAAAAGTTTTAGCGCTTAAAAGAAAATTTTGTGACAAATCTCTATCTTCTAAGGATTATAACTTTTTAATAATTCAGTTTCCGACAAAAAGTTTCTCTAGTAAAAGTATAGAGAATTCGATTCTAAACAAAAAACATCTATTCCCCCCCCCTGTCCTACATAAAATGCAAAGTTAAATGTAACATTTCAATAGAATATTTATGTTCGACTGCTTTATGATTATCGAAAAAAAAAATCATTATAAGGGTCTATTCCATAACAGGAGAAAATTTGACCAATTATTATAAGAACATTTGCTATGTTTCAAAGTGTGCTTTTACGGTTGCTAGTAGCTACTTATTTACTAACAAACAATTGGGTGTTTTCACTGTATGCAAATTTGCTTTTTTGATATTATTAAAATAAAGTACTCCATACATAAAGCACTTACCAATATGTAAACACTATTCTTTCATCTATCAATTTAAAATTTCAACAAATAAATAAAAAAACTGAATAAATGAACGGGTATTATACAAAACGTCATCGGTTGCATTAACATAACCTCAACTTTTAGGTTTTTTAAGTTTATTGTCATTTTTAATGATTATATCCGTACTTCTCATTTGAAACCAGTATGGCTCCAAGCAAACATTTAAAAATTGACGCATGTGATGTCTCAATATTGTTGATTACTAAAAATGGGCTGCTAATTATAGGTTGGATTTCCAACCAACAAAAATCGCCTTATTTTATTGGGAGAAGATATTTAAAACTTTATGAACATTAAATTGAACAAGATTTTAGTTGAAAATACGAGAACCAAGCGGAAATTTTCATAATAGTGACATGAAGTAAGGGAATGGGCTTTCTCACCGAAGTACACATACTATTTTTTCTGAAATCACAATCAATATTATTATAAATTAAGGAATTTGCACATTGCTTGTCACTTTTTAAACAAATATTTGTGTTATTGACAAATAAGTCCAATTTACTATATCATTATGGGCTACTGGACTAGTACGGTAAAGGAGCATTTTATGGCCGCTAAACAAAGTCATAAATCAAGCCCGTACGTACAGTCGAACATAAACGTTTTTATTTAAAAAAAAAACAAAAAAAAAACATGATTTTTGTCAACATTGTTCATATGTCTCCAACAATTATTTTTTATATGTATATTATATGTTATGAATATAATTATTTCCAAAACACTTCAGAAAAACGTGCTATAAGCCATTTCTTAGATATTACTAGATCATTTTCCTTAGGGCAAAACATAAATCCGTTAAAGTACGTCACGCACTGTTTTTTTCTCAACAAAAAAATAACAAAACAAGTTTCAAATAGAAGAGGGTTGTCCGAAATAATGGTGCACGAATTAAAAAATATTTAACGACAATCGGGGACGTCAGATTTTACGACGGAAAATAATGAGAGAAAAAATAATAGATCATAGTTCAGAGGGATGGTTCTAACAGGTTTAGGAGTGAAATTGGATGCCACCTGCCTTATGTCGGACGATGCACTTACATAAAACATTGGCATATGCTCCTATAGTTTCTTCACCTTCGTGTTTACCTAGGGAACTGCTAGAGTTAAGGAACTCAATTAGAAAAAAAAAATTATATATAGGGGCACAACGACATCGACATCAACTATCAGCGTGCACCTGGAAGAGGTCTAAGGCACGAATATATTCAAGAAATACTGTTCTTTTATGTGTCTGTTTTATAGGTCTTAGTATCATTTCCTCGAATTCAAACAATCGTTTTTGTACTATTGAATATATGCAGAAACTTTCGCGATAAATATCAACATGTAATAAATTAGCAGGTGTGGAAAATAATCAACTTAGAAATAATGTCTTTATTCTTGAAAATAGTCTGGGCAGACTTTGGTACAAAATGCCCAAATGGCTAAAAATTCGTACCTACTTTGCTATAGTAGGTATAGTTTTTAAAAGTCGAATTAAAGGTGTCATTAAAACAAAATAAGCTGAAATTTTATACGAGAGTAGGTTTTTTATACCTCAAATGAAATTTTAAAAGGTTTGGTGGGTGGGACACCTGCTCCACTTCTCAAGAAAGAGCTTAAGTCCAAAAAAACAGTTTTTTGCAAATAACTCCGTTTGTGTCAGTAAGCGACCAGCGAAGCAGGTTTACCTGAGAATTCACGCACATTCATTCACAAAAAGTGTCATAACTTAAGAATATTATCACAGGTTATATACCGAGAGCTCTGAATTTTATCGGATAAACTGCGGGTAGCTTTTTTTGTAAAATTTTGCTTACACTCAAAGAAAATGATAGGTAAATTCAACCAAAAAGAGCATATGAAATCGCGCCTATCTAGTTTCATAGTTAAATCAATCAGTAAAGAATAGTCATACAACTTTATTTGTTCTCGTAAACAAATAGTAGTTTAATAATCATATCTTCTTGTAACAAATTAAATAGTACAATGACATTTTTTTATGTTCACTAACCGTTTTCAATTTGGTCTACAATTAAATAGTACAACGACTTTGTTTTTTGTTCACCAACTAATTTTTAGGTTGATCTACACTTTATTGTATGATGAAGTTTTTTTTGGTTAGCCAAAATCTCAGTATTGAGACATCAGACCACCCAAACCAAAGATTAGAGATCGTTTATAAGATCCATCCAAATATATCGATGATCCCTGAGAGAATTTGAACACTGCAATCATGTTATTAATTTTCTATAAATTCATAAGAGTGCAAGATAATGCATGATGGATTATTGTTAGTGATTTGTATGTGGGGTCATCTGGGAATAATTTCTGTAATAGACTACGTGGTAAGCAAGCAAATTTTATGGTAATTCTTTTAGAACTTCTAGAAGACGACAATAATATTGGTTT
The DNA here is from genome assembly GCA_936432065.2 of Rutpela maculata. Lineage (NCBI taxonomy): Eukaryota > Metazoa > Arthropoda > Insecta > Coleoptera > Cerambycidae > Rutpela > Rutpela maculata. The sequence goes on from OW386288.2 coordinate 166,225,974, forward strand.
GTCTACCAAGTACAATAGTACAGCGAACTAATACTGGGTTAGAATTACAATTCGATAATAGTTAAAAATAAAATATACTATTATATAGTTTAATTTGACAGAATTCAACAAAATAATAGTCAGACGAACAAAATAATAGTCTTATTCATCTATTTTTTAAGTTAATGTTTGTTTTGTTGTACGACAACTTTTTATTAATTAAAATAACAATCACTTCTTATTTAAAAATACCATCAATATAGTTTGGTTTAACAAAATTAACGATATTGTTAGTTAACCATTTTTTTTTGTTGAATTTACCCATACTATTTCTTTGAGTGTAGAAAATGTTCGAGACTTAATAATTTACCTTAAAAGCCCGAGACAGAAGGTCGAGGGCCAAAACATTTTTTTTGCCTTTAACTTAATATAATAAAAAAGGATTTTTTTTTTAATTCGGGCCCCGAGGATTTGTTGTTCATTTCCGACAAAATCTGCGCTCTCTAGCCACTTTTTTTTTTCAAAATTCGGGCTCCGAGGATTTGTTGGAATTTCGGTAAGCTTTAATTTAAAAAAAATGTCATTTCCGACATGATTTGCGCTCTATAGCCATTTTTGAACAAAAAAACTCAATTTGGAACAACTGTGCGACAACGCACAGTGGCGAGAAATGCCAGTGTTCCACCCAAATTACTCTAGAGGTCGTAAATTTTGAGTTATTGAGACATTCTTTTTTTTTAAATGTTCATCTTGAATTTACCTATCGATCCCTCTAGCCGGATTTTGAAATTTCATTTTTCATTTTTTTTAATTTTTAATAGAAAATCATATTTTTACAAAAATATACTGTTTTTTCTATTAAATTTATTCTAACGGGCCGTAAATTTGAGTTTTCGTAACAAATTTTTTTTTCAAATCTTCGTCTTTTAATCAGCTATTGATCTGTCTAGATGAATTTTTGATTTAGTTGTTGACAACTGTCAAAATTACTGTCAAATATAAAAAAAAAACGATTTTTAGATAAATAATTCATACAATAACAGGTTGGTGTTCAGAAAAATATATATAGTGTCTTCAATGTACCTTGACAGGAAAATATGTATTTCTAAATTTGGCAGCTGCCATAATTGTTGTCAAATTTCCAAAGATAGATGGAAGAGCTTATTAATTTTAAAAATACCCTGTAAATGTATAGAAAAATAGATATATTTTGTTTTTGATCCGTTTGATTTAGTAATTGACAGGAAAATATGAGTTTTAAATTTGGCAGCTGTCATAATTGCTGTCAGTTTTCAAAATACAGTACTTATTAATTTTAAAGATGCTCTATAAATGTATAGAAAAATAGATACATATTGTTTTTAAACTGCCAGATTTAGTAGCTGACAGGGAAATATGGTTTTTTAAATTTGGCAGCTGCCATAATTGCTGTCAAATTTCAAAAAACAGAAGTTAGAGCTTATTAACTTTGAAAATACCCTGTGAATATACAGCAAGACGGATACAGATTGTTTTTAATGTACCTGGTTCCGAAGTTGACAGGAAAATGTCATTTCTAAATTTGGCAGCTGCCAAATTTAAAAATAATATTTTCCTGTGAGTTCATAAATCAGGAAGAGAAAAAATAATATATATCTATTTGTCTATGCATTCAAAGGGTATTTTTGAAATTAATAACTTCTAATCTGCACACCTTAAAGCTTGACAGCAATTGTGGCAGCTGCCAAATTTAAAAATTATATTTTCCCATTACTTACGAAATCAGATAGATCAAAAATAATATACATCAATTTTTCTATACATTTGTAAGGTATTTTTAAAGTTAATAAGCTCTTACCTCCATGTTTTGAAATTCGACAGCAATTACGTCAGCTGCCAAATTTAAAAATGATATTTTCCTATCAGTTACGAAATCAGATAGATCAAAAATAACATATATCTATTTTTCTATACATTTATAGGGTGTTTTTAAAATTTATAAGTCTTACCTCTATATTTTGAAATGAGACAGCAATTATGACAGCTGCCAAATTCAGAAATCATATTTTCCTGTCAACTTCGGAACCAGGTACATTAAAAACAATTTTTATCCGTTTTGCTACATATTCACAGGGTATTTTTAAAGTTAATAAGCTCTAACTTCTATTTTTTGAAATTTGACAGAAATTATGGTAGCTGCCAAATTTAAAAACCTGTCAACTGTTAAATCTGGCAGTTTAAAAACAATATATATCTATTTTTCTATACATTTATAGAGCATCTTTAAAATTAATAAGTACTGTATTTTGAAAACTGACAGCAATTATGACAGCTGCCAAATTTAAAACTCATATTTTCCTGTCAATTACTAAATCAAACGGATCAAAAACAAAATATATCTATTTTTCTATACATTTACAGGGTATTTTTAAAATTAATAAGCTCTTCCATCTATCTTTGGAAATTTGACAACAATTATGGCAGATGCCAAATTTAGAAATACATATTTTCCTGTCAAGGTACATTGAAGACACTATATATATTTTTCTGAACACCAACCTGTTATTGTATGAATTATTTATCTAAAAATCGTATTTTTTTATATCTGACAGTAATTTTGACAGTTGTCAACAACTAAATCAAAAATTCATCTAGACCGATCAATAGCTGATTAAAAGACGAAGATTTGAAAAAAAAATTTGTTACGAAAACTCAAATTTACGGCCCGTTAGAATAAATTTAATAGAAAAAACAGTATATTTTTGTCAAAATATGATTTTCTATTAAAAATTAAAAAAAATGAAAAATGAAATTTCAAAATCCGGCTAGAGGGATCGATAGGTAAATTCAAGATGAACATTTAAAAAAAAAGAATGTCTCAATAACTCAAAATTTACGACCTCTAGAGTAATTTGGGTGGAACACTAGCATTTCTCGCCACTGTGCGACGGTGCAATTTTACTTCATAATTTTTAGCGATTTTTTTAAAGGCGATTAAATTTTTAAAAAATATATTTTTTTAGTGGTCTGACCGGAGGACAGTGTAAAATTTCTGGTTATAAAAACTTGCACACTCCGATTAATACGGTTATGGGGTTGTAGAGTTACGAGGTTACAGGAATATAAGGTTAAATTCCTTCTTTTTTACATTGGTAACTGAGGAAGAAATTATCGCTGCAATAGATAATTTGAAAAATACAGATTCGTGTGGCATTGACTGTATTCCTACCAAGATAATAAAAACTATAAAATATTATATAGCAAAGCCCCTAGCATATATAGTAAATCGTTCTATTGAGCTTGGAGAATTTCCTTATGACTTAAAGGTTGGTATAGTTGTGCCAATTTTCAAGAAACTTGGTTCCACCTGTGTAGAAAATTATCGTCCAATTACTATTCTGTGTTATGTAAAGTTATTGAAAGAGTAATTTATGATAAAATAATGTCTTCCCTAAATAAATATCATATAATAACAAAGAGTCAAAATGGCTTTTACCCTGGTAGATCTACAGAAACCGCAGTATATGAATTTTCTGAATATGTACACAAATGTATTGAAAATAATAAATCAGTAGGAGCACTTTTTTTCGACATGTCACGAGCTTTTGACTGTCTTGAATTTGAGAAAAAAATATATGCTATAGACTTTAGGGGTAAATTCCTGTCATGGATAATCTCTTATCTTAAGTATAGGAAAATATCAGTTAGAATCGGAAACATTTTTTCTGATAAATATGAAACCTATCTTGGTATTCCGCAGGGATCTGTGCTGGGTCCTCTTATATTTTTATTATTTATTAATGATTTACCAACATATATTTCTGCAAATTGTGTTATAATGTATGCAGACGATGTCACTTTAGGAATTGATGCAGAAAATCCAGCGTATCTCCAAGATAAATTTAATATTATTTCCAGTCAATTTACTAAATATTGTTGGAAAAACGGTTTAATTGTCAATGCAGATAAAACAGTCGCCATGAATTTTTACAATAGGAAAAAAGTGATGATCATTTCGATATAAAAGTCAATAATGTGACGATAGAAATATCATGTTCTAGTAAGTTTTTAGGTACTTATATTGATGCTGACTTAAGTTATACATGTCACATTGATCATGTCTGTAAAAATATTAATAGTAGTTACTATGCTATACTACATCTAAAAAATTCTGTCGACACGAAAAGTCTGATTAATATTTACCACGCACTTGTTAACTCGGTGCTTTCATATAATGTTATCCTGTGGGGAAATATCACTGTTGGCAATATATAGAATATTTGTTACCCAAAAAAGAATTATCAGGCTTATTTTCTCATTAAAACCAACAGATTCGTGCCAACCAATTTTCCGGGAACACAAAATACTAACTTTTCCGTCCCTTTATATTTATAATTGTATTTTATATGTAAAAAAAATATCGATACGTTTCAAGCTAATGCCGCCCATCATAATTATAGCACGAGACATGGTTCTCTCCTCGAGTTACCCAGACATCGTTCTTGTTTATTTAAAAAGACCCCATCATATGCTGGAAGAAAATTCTATAATAATTTGCCTGAAGATATAAAGTTAACAATCCCCCTGCACCACTCCAAAAAGAAACAAAAATAATTTTTGATTAATTAATCTTATTATACTTTGACTGATTACCTGGATGATGCGTGATCAGCAGATTTTTAGATGATTCAGTTTTACTAATATATTTACATGTTAGTATATAATTCTGTGTAAAATTTTGTTTAGTGTGTAAAATTGTCATTCGCATATTAATATTTTAAATAATGGATGTTTTTAAAAATTACTAATTTAATACCTATTTAATTGTGCATTAATGTAATGTATTTCTTTGACCTGTCCAATATCATGTATATTGATCGAACGGACCAATAAATTATTATTATTATTATTATTATTATGACGTTACAAGGTTATGAAGTAGACATATTTAAAAAATTTCTATCTTCTCATTGAGTGTATAAGGCGAAAAACCAGCTATTTACGAGTGTTTGTGAGGTTAGGGATGAAAAACGAGCCAATCTGACAATTCTGATTTCGGATTCAGCGGGTCAAAATACATAAGGACACATTGGTCTGATTTGCCGAACAGACAACTTCTTTTTGTGGGTCGGTGTAATTTGATCGAACGGACCAATAAATTATTATTATTATTATTATGACGTTACAAGGTTATGAAGTAGACATATTGTGACGTGTTTCCACCCTTAGGAAACTACCCCTTGCAAATTCCGTGGGTTCCAAAAATTATAACAAGAGATGTCCACTAACACACTTTATTAAATATTTACTGGATACTTCACAATACTATTATTAATTTAAATACACTTTACTGACTAAAAATCACAATGTTTATCACTTTGTTTATCTTTGAAGTTTTAACCTCACTTTCTATACTTTCTGAACTTCTCGCTGAGAATGCGGTCGGTCTTTTATACCTAAAAATGACAGCTCTCGATTTTTCTGTGATGATGCCACCATTCTCTAGATAATTCCAGATGTCACCAGAACTAACTTCTGGTAGGTTTCTCGAGTAGGTGCAAATACACTACATTCATTCAGACATTCGATCTGTTGAAGTCTGCCTACTTTTTAGTAACCAACATAACCTTAAATTTTTAAGGGGTTGCAACATATTACAATATTTAAAAAATTTCTATCTTCTCATTGAGTGTATAAGGCGAAAAACCAGCTATTTACGAGTGTTTGTGAGGTTAGAGATAAAAAACGAGCCAATCTGACAATTCTCACTTCGGATTCAGCAGGTCAAAATACATAAGGACACATTGGTCTGATTTGCCGAACAGACAACTTCTTTTTGTGGGCCGGTGTAATTTTTACTTACTACCTATTTTGCTTTCTTCCTATTTATCCAATAGGCAGCAATAGGTAAGTCTTAACGTCAATGAGTTGGGATTACTACCTAGTAAAAATTGTGTTCCTCGGGGAATTGTTCTGGGGCCTATTTTAATCCTCATCTACATTAATGATCTGTCTTTCTCTGTCAGTCAGGGTTTATGTATATTATTTGCAGATGATACCACCTTAATTATCAAATATGATATTGACTTAAATACAGATAGTAAAATTTCTGCAAAAGGCTGGTTTTCTTACAATACGCTGAAACTAAACGAATCGAAGTCCCAAAATATGCTTTTTCGCTCCATAAATGCGCGCCAAAGTCCGAATTTAAATTGCTTGGGATTATACTAGACAATAGTTTAAATTAGTCATCTCAGTGGACTATCTCTATTCGAAAATGTTATCCGGTACAGCTGGAAAATTATTTGTTTTGCATAAAGCAACTATCCATGCTATTGAAGATACAGTTTATGATACTTCGTGCCAAGAAATATAGGATTATACCTTGTATTTGTTTATTTGAAACGTAACTTCAAATTATGCACTCTTATAATAGCATGAACGGAGACAATCTAGTTCAATAGTATTCTAGGATTTGAATCGCTCGGGATAAAAATTTGAATGCGGTGTTAGATGATTGGTTCAAAAATTCCTAATAGAGGAATACTTTTAAAGTGTGAATCATCAGTAGCGTACTGAGCTTTATGGGGCGGACGGGGAAGTCGTTTAAGGCAGGTGGTATAAAAAAGTTGCAAATAAAAATGAAATACGCATTTTTATCCACAGCACAGGGTTCATAACAATAACTTAAATGCCTCGATTCATGACGAATTTTTTTTATTATTTGATGAGCGAATTGGAAAGGGCTCAAAATAGGTCCAAACATTTTTGAATGAGTGGAACTTTATATAAAAATTACAAAAATTCCCTGATTTTTCAAATATTAACCCTATAGCAGGGGCACCACATCATGAGGGCGGGGGGGGGGACACAGTGTCCCCTAGCCCCCCTAGTTGGCAAAATCAAAAATCCCCTCCCGCTCACTATCAAAAATTTGCTTGAAAATTTCCAGCTATGACACTGTTGGTAATTTTGACAATTTTTCGTTGGCATGATTATATTACCCTCCCCCCCCCAAATAATTCCACTTCGGTCCGTCCCTGATATTATGTACATATATCACGGATTCTCACCCGAAAACGGTTCAATTTTACAATTTTTTTTACACGATTACAAATATACTTTCTCTTCTATACTCCATATATAAAAAAAATTAAAATAAGAAATTAAATTGAAGATACTTACTTAAAACTATTTTTACCAAGATTTTTTAAATGGCTGAAAAGCTACTTCTTCAATGGGTCAATGTTTAATGTCAACCAAAAAATCAAACATACACCAATTTTATTTTGCCATCCCCTATCGTTTGGACTATATATATCCTTATTCTTGAATTATTGAATACAGCAAACGGACGTAAGAAATCCTCGCAAAATAAATCACTTGCCAATCCCAGGAAAAATGTAACAATAGAAAGAATAACAATGGGCCAAACTTTAAGTTTCGTAGGTTCAGGAGTATTAAAGAAAGAAACCTTACCTAAAATAAGAGAACACAGTAGGTCAAGTAAATAGATCGTCGTGTTGGATTCGATGTCACCGAATTAATCGCATGGTCCACGTGTGATAAAGAACAGCTGCAACAAGCAACAACTTCCCTTCTGTTTGATAATACCGTGGCGGCTACGAGGCTGTATGGTTTACATTTCTTGCAAGATATGGCTATAAAAATGTATACAGTTACATTGAAAAATGAACTAAAACATTGTATTTAAATTAATTTAACAGTTAACATTATATATTTCGCAGCAAAACTAATGCATAATTGCAGATTATATTAATTTATGTATACAGGGTGACGATGAAAAAACTGCCACATGAAGTCTTGGTCTCTTGTCAGTCTTAGTTGAGAAGTTAAAAGCCTTTAAGCATTTGTAATGAAAGATCACAACAGTAATGATGAGACACAAATGAAGCGTTGGCTAGTCATATGTTTTTTTTTGCTCTGTACGTTTAATACTCGAAAAGTTCATTATTGTCAAGAGTTCTGAATTGAAAATGTATGCATGTATGACTAAGGAATACGAAGATATCGTTTTTGTTTATAAGTTTTGCAACGTAAACGCTTGACGAACACAGCAAGTGAATACATGTGTAGATACTTAAATAGACACCAACCCGCACATGGTTGAGTGAAGAGTCCTTTTCACTCAACGATATAAAGATTGTTTAAGGGGTCGCTTGGCCCTGAGTTGGCCTTTCGTCACCTCGACCTAAAAGGTCTTTTGTGAATTACCCTACAACTAGTTGTTGCCCAGGATTCCAAGACTTTTTGCAAGGCTTGTGATTTTCCTGGGAGCTAATTTTCCTAAGTCTTCAGGCGTTAATTCCGCCTGTTCTAAGTACTTTAGCCTAATGCGGATTACTACCTTGCATTCACAAAGTATATGTTCCGTAGTCTCAATTGCAGCTTGACAGAATGTGTATCTGTCATCCCCTGCCATGCTCATGTTCTTGAGATGATATCTCAAGGGTCAATGGCCAGTTAGAAGGCCTGTGATCAGCCTTAGGTCGAACTTTTCAAGTTCGAGAAGCCTTGTGGCATTCTTTATTGAATAGGTTATAAACCTCTTCGCTTGTCTTTGGCCTGGAGTATTCCTCCCGATAAGCCACAGAACGGTTCGGGTCCAAAGAATGGGGCTTCAGCCACTTTTCTTGTGAGGCTATCAGCCAATTCGTTGCCTTCTATTCCCTCATGCCCTGGCACCTCCATCAAGGTAACCTTGTTGTTTTTTGCCAGTTGCTTGAGGGATTGTCTGCATTCCCAGGCAATTCTTGACTCGATGGTATAGGACCTGAGAGCCTTTAATGTTGCCTGGCTCTCCGAAAGTATATAAATCTTTGCTCTTCGGGTGCCTTTATTTAGGCATTCCTGGGCACATTGATCTATAGCATAGATTTCTGTCTGGAAGATGGTTGGGGTGATTCATTTCAATGACTGAACAATAATTATTATTATATTAAATGCATTTTTAGACAATCAAATATTTTTTAGCGGCATAGCCGACTTCTTGTAATATGCAGGTATTTAAAAAAATTTAAAGTCGCTATTTAAAAATAATTTAAAATAACAGTGGGAGCCCGTCATTTGCTTATTGTTTTCTAAATTATGTCGAGAAATTCCATGATTTTAGCGATTTTTTTCAAATTCCCTGAGATTTTCATTATTTTTTTACTAAAAGTCTTTGGAGAGCTGGTTGAAGCCCACTGCATAGTCATTCATTTCATTTTGTCTTCTGTTACACTAGCTCTTCTTTTTGGTATTTCAGCTGAATTATGCAAGATTTTTTTTATTATTTATATCGCTTTAATAAAATCAATTGCTATACAGATATTTTCATTGAAATTTATTTATAAAATACATTTTAAATCACCGAAAATACAAAGATTTGAATGTAAACAAAACACTTATCACACAGGAATTAGTTCCGATGTCAACCGCACAGGCGCTGCAATCTTAATTTCAGACGCGTATAAAATATTTGAATATTTGAAAGTTTCCAAAATTCCGAGAAAGTTTCCTATGGAAACTTCCGGATTATTCAAATATTTTATTGGAAACTTCAATTGTTATCAAAACTTCGAGAATTTCCTGGAAACGTTTATTTGAAAGTTTCCTTTACCTATATCTGGGGATTAGTAAATCTATTCAAAAAATTCTTTTAACATGATATAATTAGAGACTCGACGTGTGTTAATTTTTATTAAATATATAATCATTCAATACAGCGATTAATTTCCGTCACAATTCGATATGACTTATTACGTATGACATGATACTCGCCTGTGGCTCGTAAACTCTCACACTCGTGTGAAAAGTGTTATTTTCAAACACTTGTTGAACAATATACTATTTCATACGTGTTACACATTATACCTTTCCTACGACGTTCACAGTTTCCAGTTTCAGTTTCCATATTTAAATAAATTTCAGAATTAATTTGAACGTCAAAACATATCTATAATTTGATGTTTCTAAAATGAAGATCGTGAAATAATTTCGATTGTTTTTGATTCAGTCTTATTTTTCGGCTATACACCAGAGTGAATTAACGTTATAGTCCAAGATCCCAGAGCCCCCAGAACTACGTCATTTTAGCAAAGCTAATATTTTGACAATAAATAGTGTAATATGTAGTTAAGAAAGTATGCGTACTTAAGAAGCCAATTCGAAGGGCCTAACATCCTCCAGACACGATAAAAGTAATAATAATAATAATAATAATAATATGGAGTACACAACGGAAAAGCCAAAATATCACAGCACATTATGATAGGAATGATTTTAAAAAGCTTAACCAGTAGTAGAAAAGTTATTGATATTATAATTCTGAACAAGTTTCATTAACAAAATTTTCCGACAAAAAAATGCCTATATGATTTTTTTATTTTTTCCGCATATTTTGGTACCGCAGGTGGCTTTGCATTTGTAGGAGGCGAATGTTTTTCTGGTCATAATCAGATCTTAATTTGTTCTATACTTGAGTAAAATTTGATTCAAATCGCACAATAAATAAAAATTTTAGAGAGGTGTTCCGCTTTTAAATGTGTCACTCTGTAGATAGAAGTGAGGCCAATTTTGATATTTCTGGTGGCTAATACCACAGACAATCGTCTGTGAATACTTTCATACAACTGAATTTATCAAGAATTCATTCTCAAAAAAACTGCAGCTTTTTGTGTAGACTACTCTACACCTCGGCGTACGCACAGACCCACGTGCAAAACCAATAAAATCCATATTAACCATAACATTAGCTCAATTATCGTAAAGTTAATGGTCACGTCACGGTAACCGCATGAGTAATTTGGGGGAAGTGGACAGTGTTTTATCATCACATTTGGTGTAAATATATCTCGAATGTATTAGAATTTGTCAGGTGGGGCGAGGTAAAAGTTCAACTCCGGGCACCACCCCAAAACACCCCGGATCCAGATGCACGATCCGGTTGTCGAGTGCAGCTGGGTATTACGCGACACCCAGATACGTGTCATTACCTTGGTAGCGCGCTCAAAGAATGCCATTAAAAGTTGTAATTTGCATTGGCAATTCTGTATACGGCATATTAATTAGGATATGTCAAAACGGCGCGGTGGAGCTCTTAACAAAGATTTCTCCTGCTGCAATCGCAGGAGGCGATTCAGGGTAAATGAGATACGGATCAGATCACTTAGTATTTAGTCAAACAAATATAATTAAGACCCCAGATTATGATTTGTATATTGTAGCTATAACGAACGTAAGATCTTTATGTTATAAAGAACGTATGGTGATTTAATGATTAGCTTTCTCATTCTCTGATAAAAACTTTATTTTTAAGACTCTCATTGCTCTCGCTCGTTTGTCCGTCCGTCCGTCTGTACTACTATATACCACAACTGATGCCCGTTTTTTAATAATAATAATTAAACAAATTCTACGACCACTTCGAAGTGTTTAAAAATGCACTGCTAATTACGCTTGAAAATAATTGATTTCACGCCCTTAAAACTTCCGGCTCTATTTTCTAAATAACTAAAAGCGATATCAGAATTCTGTAGAAGGTAAAAATGGTTATTTTACACATTGAGGTATAGATGGCGCTGCGATGCAAAGAAATTGTTCGATACTAGGAACGTTGAAATGAAATGCAGGAGATGGAGAATTATATTCTAAGCAACTTTTTTAATATGAAAAGTTTTCGAATAATCACTGGCTTTCGAGATATTTGAACTTCAATGTAATTTTTCAAGTAAAAAAAAACGCATTTTTCTTTCATATGTCTACATTTACAGTGTAAAATTTAGTTGAACATACAACATAAACATGACGTAAAAATTAGACAATACACAATAAACAGAAATGTCAAAATCTTTAATCTTCAAATAGCAGTTGCAGCCCCACCTTTGTTTTACTTGAAAAAAAAAAAGTTATTTTTTGTTTTAAAATAAATATGTTTCATTACCATTTAAATCAGCCCGATTCATTGTGAAAAATATTCCAAAGGACTTATCGTCTAAAATATATTTTAAAAAAGTTAAGACGATTTTTATATTTAAAAAAATTATATTGAAGTTCAAATATCTCGAAAACCAGTGATTTTTCGAAAATTGTTCGTATCATAAAAGTTGCTCAGAAGGTAATGTCCCACCACTTTGAACCTTATTTCAAAGTTCCTAGGATCAAATAATTTCTTTGCGTCGCAACGCCGCGCCATCTACAGGGTGGACCATTTTAATCTATTATTGCAAATATCTCGTCGTGTAAACCACCAATTAAGAAATGACCTCTACAAAAGTTGTTGGGTTCTAAGGGGGCCATCTGATTCTGTGGGTCCTGTGGTGAGGCCCTGTGATATCCAACTGTATTTTTTTTAAATGGGAGCCTCTATCTTTTTATTGCAGAATCCAATTCTACGGAAAAAAATACGTTCAAATATTATTTTCAAAAAATTTTTCCAGTGGGCCTTACTCGAGTCCAATACCAACAGTTGAAATCAAAAGAACCCAATTATCTCGCCGGTTAAGCTAACAATATTGAAAAATGACTTAAATAAAAGTTGTAGAATTCGATGGGGGTCATCTAATGATATGGTTCAGTACCAGGTCCGGGCCCTTGATACGGCTCTGGGGCCCCCAATTTTTCTTTGTTTAATGGAAATATCACTTTTTTTATTGCAGATTTGCATTCTACGGAAAAAAATACGTTCAAAAATTTTTTCCAGTGGGCCTTACAAATCGGGCTCGAGTAAGGCCCACTGGAAAAAATTTTTGAAAATCACATTTGAACGTAAGTAAAAAACATTGCCGTCGACCGGTACAATCCTTAACGTTCGCGATGCTTATACTATTTTTTGCACGATCATATTAAATTACACCTCAATTAAAATAATTTAATCTCTACTAATTAAACGAAAACTCGAAAGTGACGTCGAATTTCGCAGTAATTCCAACTTGTCAAATATGATATGTGTATTTTGACTTTTCGTTTTATTTATTTCGTAGAAATTAAATTATTTTGATTGAAGTGTAATTTAATACGGTCGTGCGGAAAATAATGTTATTCTTCTTTAAATAAATAAAAATTTCCTTATTCTTTTGTCCTTATTTTTGTGAAATAGCAGGGGTACATATTATATTAATTTTATTTTTGCACGCTCAGGTAATTTGACACCTTTACTGAGTTGATTAAGACATTTATAAGTGACGTTTACAAATTAGCGATCGGTAAGTAATTACTTACCGATCAGGAGGCGGTAAGTATACTAATAAATATAGAAATTTAAAAATCAAGTTTTATTAAAGACAAAATTAAAATTACAATTTGAACAATTATTAAAATTTATTGGAGCAATAGAATTTGGGTCTTCTGGATCATAACTTAGGCCGCTTTCATACGAGGCAACTAGTGGCCGCCATTAGTGACTCTTTGGTGGCAATACGGTCAACTTGCAGGCAACTAGTTGCCCCCCCCCCCCCTCTTTTGCGACTGATTTCTTCGTCAAGGATAGAGGAAAATGTATTTGGACAGTTGAAAAGATAGTCTCGAATTCTTATTTTGCTAATCAAGAAGAAAAAGGCAAAGGCAAACGCAAGTGCATCTTATACTATCAGCAAGAGTGGATAAAGGTCTATATTTTACTTTATTTAACGGTTTCGGTTTGTGTTTGTTAAGTCCTCTGTATTCACTTTTGCATCAACCAACTTAGAAAATGATTGTTTTACAGTTATTGTAAAAAATCATGAACCGACGTCTATTCACCATGTCTTCCAAAACAATATTGATAATATTTTGACTTTAATAATATAAAATTTACTAAATGTGGAAGCAACAAGTTGAAACGTGTGAACGCTTGCATTTAAAACATTAATCCAAACTACGGTGGCGGCCACTGTGATCATCAGCCACCAGTTGCGAGAGTGAGCAATTATCCGCCAGTTGTCGCCACTGCAGTTGCCTCGTGTGAAAGCGCTCATTTACGATAATGCTTTACTAGAAGTGGCGGCCACTGGTTGCCGCCACTAGTCGCCTCGTATGAAAGCGGCCTTACAAGAATCTTAAATTGTGGCAAAAATCTTATCTTCGAGAAATTTCTAATGACAGCAGATATCACTTAACAATAAATATTCGGTCTCATAGTAACCAAAGCGGGGACTTTTTCATGTGCGACTTGTTTATTTTATACATTTTCAAAATATTATTTTTTAATTTAATTAATTATATTTGTTTCACTAAATACTAAGTTACTACGGGAGCCCACCTTAAGTGTCCGTGCACCCCCCCCCCCGATTCTTTAGGACAAAGTTTTTCATAAAGATTAAAGCCTAAGGAACAATTTAAGACATGTCCTAAAAAAAAAATTGGCTGCACTTTCAAAATGGCGTCCGTTAAAAAAAACAAAATTTGCAAATATGGTTTTTGTCATTTAACACAGAAACTAAAAAAGATGGAGAAAAACTTTCTGTACAAAAAATAAAGTGCATAAAATTTTCTACAACTTTGTTTCTATACAATATTGCATTGGAGTTACCATTTTCCAGATAAATGATTAATCTCTTAGGAAATATAAAATTCAATATAAAACGTAACACTACGGAAGCCCACCCTAACCGTCCGTGCACCCCCCCGATGCTTGGGGACAATGTTTTTCATAAAGATTAAAGCCTAAGGAACAATTTAAGACATGTCCTAAAAAATAAAAGCTGGCTGTACTTTCAAAATGGCGTCCGTTTAAAAAAAAAATGCAAATATTGTTTTTAGTCATTTAACACAAAAACTAAAAAAGATGGAGAAAAACTTTCTGCACAAAAAACAAAGTGCATAAAATTTTCTACAATTTTGTTCCTATACAATATTTGGATAGGAGTTACCGTTTTCCAGATACCACTGTTACCGTTTTCGAGATAAATGTCTGCAAATTATAATATTATTATTATTATTATTAATTTTTTTCAGTTTATTTTATTACTTCCACGTCCAGTGGAAGTACAGTAACGACAAAAAAATTTTTTAAAATTTTTATTGTCCAAATAGGCTTAAAATGTCATGAAACGTCGAGATTTTAAGTTTGAGCGAAAAAAAAATTTCTGTCTGTCTGTCTGTCGGTCTGTCTGTAACTTTTTTTTGTGCGCACGTTTACTCTGGAACCGTATAAGATATTGACTTGAAATTTGGTACACACATGTACTTTAACGAGTTCTAGAACTAGATTATATTTTCATCTTGTTCCGTCGAAGGGTTGGGGGGTAAATTGGGGTAAATTTGGGGTATATGGGTAAATTAAGCAGGTAAGAGTCCATGAAATTGGTATATAGTATATACAAGAGAAGCTAAGGTCTCAAAAAAATTTTTGGCATTAGCCACCCCCATTACCACCCCCACCTCCTTATTAAAGGGGATGAAAAAAAATTGTGATTTAGTGTATGTACAGGAACCAGAAACCTCAAAATATTTTTTTACTTCATCCACCCCCCACTACCACCCCCCTATCACCACCCCCACCCCACTACCGATGTGGGGTATCGTTTTATGGGTTTTTGGGGTAGAGGATTTCAAATATTATATTATTAAAGTTCCATAAACAATTATTTTCACATACAAAGTTTTTTCGTTGTGAGTGAAGAGAATCTGGATGTGGAAGTAGTGATTCCTTGGGCAGCGGTTTTTTATGTTAATAATATAAAGTTATATTATACACCTTACAATAATTGTCACAGTTATTTCCTCTAAGTGATTTACCAATATATGAATTTCCATGTTTTCTTAATTTTGGACTCATTTATCTGGAAAATGGGAACTCCTATCAAAATATTGTATAGGTACAAAATTGTAGAAAATTTTATGCACGTTGTTTGTTGCGAAGAAAGTTTTTGTCCATCTTTTTTAGTTTTTGTGTTAAATGACAAAAACAACATTGGCAACAGTTTTTTTTAATATATGGCCGCCATTTTGAAAATACAGCCAGTTTTTTTTTAGAATATATCTTAAATTGTTCCTTAGGCTTCAATCTTTATCAAAAATATTGTCCCCAAGGATCGGGCGGGGGGTGCACGTACAGCTAGGGAGGGCTCCCCGACTAAGTGCTCTGATCCGAATCTCATTTACCCAGAATCGCCTCCTGCGATTGCAGCAGGAAAAATCGTTGTTAAGGTCCATATCCCTATTAATATGCCGTATACAGAATTGCTAATGCAAATTACAACTTTTAATGGCATATTCAATATTTGAGCGTGCAAAGAAAGTCATAAGCACTGCGGTCATTATGTGTTTTACTGGTTTCTGATGTGGTTTATTTGCCTCGGCAACTAAATTCCAGATCGTGATAAAAAGTTTAACTTTAGTGCCTAGATACATAGATAACCATTTTCTGTAAAGCTTACGAAAATTTGGACGTAAAATAACTAAATTTGTTTATTATAACTTAAGCATATGTATATACTTTCAAATTGTTATGATTTCATAGAAATTGTCAACTTCATACTTTCATGAAGTCTTGTCTTATATTAATGGTTGGTCTAGCCTGCTTGTTTGCTGCTTGCGGAGTATACATACTATACGAAAACTGGAAAAACTTTTTTGTTTTCTAATATACATATGGGATATGTCGTTAGAAAATAGTATTTGAGTAGAGTTCGTTATATATTTTTCCAACTTATTGAAAAATGTGCGCTCGTAGTGAAGGAAAATGAATGGCAATTTTATAATTACATAAGTGACAAAATATTGTCGATTTCCAACTCTTACACCGACGTAAACAAAACTAGTTTCTAAATTCTCAAGTATAATTGAATTGTTTTGCACTTATAACACTTAATCCTGTTCGTAATTAGTAAACAACTTTTAAATATCTTAATGTACAAAGACAACGTGATGAACTAGATAAGAAAGGCACGATATGAAACGGCAGAAGGCACGACACGAATGAACTCCTCAAATTATCCAAATGGCTCAGTTGTCGCCTAATCTCCAAATCTTAACACGCCGTTAAGTTCGACATATGCAGAACGCAGAAGGTAAAAACGAAGACGAAATTTTTAACGGTAGGTGAGTGAACTGAGTTTTTTAAGGGTGGCAAACCAGCTTGTAAGAGTGTATATACCCACCCTTCGGACGCAAAAGAAAGCTATCCTGTCCTTAACAATGGCCCAATCACAATTGAAATTTCTATAGAGCAATCCTGACCGGAGGGGTAGTAGAAGGAAACGAACTTGCGATCGGTACAAAGGGCCTAATGCATTTCGTAAAGACTTTTTGCCTGGTCTGGGTTATTCTTTTCATTCGACAAGTTAGGGACAATGGGGCGCGGGGTGCCCCTTTGCACAACGCAACACCTGGCCGCGCACGAGTCCGTCTAAGATGCTGGAGACGCGGAACAATACCGTCTAGGGATGTGTGAGCCATTGTGACTTCTTCGTGGATGACCCTCAGCCGGCTATTGACACGCGACGTATCGCAAATCGTCAGATGTCTGACGGAGTCCCACGCTTATCTCGGGTAGATATTTACTTAGGGAAATGTGGTGGCGGCCGTTTCGATTTCAAGACACAAAGCAAAGGTGGCTTCGATAAGGGATAACTGTTACTTTAATTTTTATAATGGCCCCTATCGCAGGGCACGTGTTTACGGAAATTCAGCAACTGACATCGATGACACCAGCAAATGTTTCAAAGCATTTGAGGAAAATTGTTGCAAAAATATAAATATGTTTATGGCCATAGTTGTTAATACTCATTTGTATGTACTTGTATGTATTATTTACTGCACATCCCACTGGGTGTGTGCTCTATTTTCGGTCAGCGCGCCAACACTCAGTTTTGCTGATTATAGCTTTTTAAAAAGGGAAGATGTTATTCTCAGAAAATGGTACCATTCTTAAATTGACTTGAAATTTTATTAAGTTCTAAAAAACCGCTGCCCAAGGAATCACTACTTCCACATTCAGATTTTCCATCCAAGTATCTCACAACGAAAAAATTTTGTATGTGGAAATAATTGTTTATGGAACATTAATAATATAATATTTGAAATCCTCTACCCCAAAAACCCATAAAACGATACCCCACATCGGTAGCGGGGTGGGGGTGGTGATAGGGGGTGGTAGTGGAGGTGGATGAAGTAAAAAACATTTTGAGGTTTCTGGTTCTTTTACACACACTAAATCACAATTTTTTTTCATCCCCTTTAATAATGAGGTGGGGGGGTGGTAATGGGGGCAGCTAATGCCAAAATTTTTTTTGAGACCTTAGCTTCTCTTGTATATACTAAATACCAATTTTATGGACTCTTACCTGCTTGATTTACCTTTTTTCCCCAAATTTACCCCCCAACCATTCGACGGAACAAGATGAAAATATAATCTAGTTCTAGATCTCGTTAAAGTACATACGTGTACCAAATTTCAAGTCAATATCTCAAACGGTTCCAGAGTAAACGTGCGCACAAAAAAGTTACAGACAGACCGACAAACAGAAATTTTTTTCTCTCTCAAACTTAAAATCTCGACGTTTCGTGACATTCTAACCCATTTGAACAATAAAAATTTTTAAAAAATTTTTTGTCGTTACTATACTTCCACTGAATGTGGAAGTAATTGCTAGTGAAAAATGAAATCTGCCTCCGGCAGTTCGTCTGTACGTACGGGTGTTCTCTACTAACGGGAAATCTGCTCATACAAGTTTGTCCGAGGACTTCTTTTTAATTAATAGGGGTTAACACTACTTTAATATAAAGGTACAGTCTAACTCTTCCTCTATTATGAAGGGCCAGTCAAGTTATCCAGCAGTATTCATTTTATTTACGATTTACTAAAATATGATTCCAGGGTACTGAGACCCTTGCCCATTGAATTGACTATGTGGAACAAAAATTAAAGAAATTATAGTAGATTATTATATTTAAAGTTTTCTATTATTCTCTAGAGTAACATAAATTAACAAAACTCTTTTGAAACAAAAATTAAAATTCTCAAAAAAGAAAACAATTCTAAATCAAAAAGAAAATGAAAATCAACTTCTACACTTAAAATCTAATATCTGGTTCTTAAGAATTTAAGAATATCTTCACAATATCAATTGTTACGTCGATTTTTATATTAATTATTCTAAAAACTAGGTAATTATTAATTTATTATTATTTTTTGGCAGGGGGCTGACGACAGGGTACTGACAAATTCATTAAGAATCGATCGTTATTAAAAAAGTTACAATAATTACGCAATCCATTAGTGGCAATAGTAGTATATTTTTATTTATAAAATCTATAATAACTAAACAGTAATTCAAATCGAAAAAATTAAACCCAAAAAAGCTTACCAGAGAACTGATTCATTGAGTGGTTCAGACACGCCTGCTTAGCATCAAAGACCGATTCAATATTAAACAAAATAGCGCCAAAACGTCATGTTTAATTTGTACAAACTTCATGTTGGATGCGTTCCGTTTAGCATAACTACGTGGTTAATCCAGACGTAGATTCGCTTCCAATAGATTTTTAAATGTGGCTGGGGACTGACGTCAAAAAGTGTAGAACAATGTTTTATGCAGTATTTTGAGATGATAATCTTCAAAAAAGATCATATAACAATGTACATTGCCAACAACCATTATCATAAAATAGTTTGAGTAATAATAATAATGAATAAAAAGAAAATATAATATTTACAACAGTTGGTATCTTTGATTTCAGGTTTGGGACACACCAGGGTACTGACAATTTAACTCTATTTCCATAAAATTTGAAAATTTCGGCAATTTGTATTTATACCTTAGAATATAGGGTCGACATAACTAATCATTTACTTTCATTTTAATGAAAAGAATATTAGCATTTTGTATTTTTTGACATTTAATTTCCTCCTGACACAAATTTTCCCATTAGTAGAGAAACACCCGTACGTACTTTATGTACTAGGGTGATGCGTCGCTATAGGTGAGAGATTTCTTTTTCCAAAAGTTAAAACGTCTGCATGCATAACAGTTGTGTCTGAATAAGGGAAAATAGCTATGTTTTTTTGGGTTCTTTTTCGTTAATCCCTTCCACCTCCCAACACCGTTAAAAATTCACTATTTGATACTTATATTTAAAAATAATTAATTTGATAAACGTTACATTTTCTTCGAGGATTTTTCATCCCATCCGCACAAATGTAGAAGAGAAATGTACGGATTTTAAAAACCATTTCGTTTTTACGCTATTACAAAAACCGCTGCCCAAGGAATCACTACTTCCACATCCAGATTTACTACCCAAGTATCCCGCAACGAAAAAATTTTGTATGTGGAAATTATTGTTTATGGAACTTTAACAATATGATATTTGAAATCGTCTACCCCAAAAACCTATAAAACGATATCCCACATCGGTAGGGGGGTGAGGGTAGCGATAGGGGGTGGTAGTGGGGACGGATGAAGTAAAAAATATATTTTGAGGCCTTGGGTTCTTGTACACGTACTAAATCACATTTTTTTCACACCCTTTTATAATGGGGTGGGGGTAGTAATGAAGGTGGCTAATGCCAAAAATTTTTTGAGACATTAGCTTCTCTTGTATATACTAAATACCAATTTTATGGACTCTTACCTGCTTGATTTACCTATTTACCAACCAACCCTTCAAGATAAGAAATATAATCTAATTCCAGATCTCCTTAAAATACATACGTGTACCAAATTTCAAGTCAATATCTTAAACGGTTCCAGAGTAATCGTGCGAAAAAAAAAGTTACAGACAGACAGACAGAAATTTTAAAATCTCCACGTTTCATGATATTCTAAGCCGATGTGAACAATAATTTTTTTTTTAATTTTTTTGTCGTTACTAAGTACACTGTAAAAAAATGATGTAAATTTACCATCGTTGCGTGTAAAATTCCCATGTAATTTTACCCGCAAAGAGACAGGAAAATTTCCATTTACCATGGAGGATTACCCCAAAATATAAGGTAAATAAAAATTTTCCACTCTCTTTGCGGGTAAAATTCCATCACTATTTTATTACATGTAATAAAATTGCCCCTTATACAGACATAATTTTTTTTCCATAGTAAATTTACCCCCAATAGTGATGGAATTTTACCCGCAAAGATAGTGGAAAATTTTTATTTACCTTATATTTTGGGGTAATCCTCCATGGTAAATGGAAATTTTTCTGTCTCTTTGCGGGTAAAATTACATGGGAATGTTACACGCAACGATGGTAAATTTACATCATTTTCTACAGTGTATACTTCCACTGGATGTGGAAGTAATTAATCATTATTGAAAATCTTTGTTTCAAATTTTGGCATTGTAGCTCTAGACTCTAATGTGTTGTTATATTCTTGTTATGTACTGCATTGAAAGCTTGCATGACAAACTTCAGCGCCCTTTCATGAGTGACAAGGATAATTCCTGCTGTAGAAAATTATGCAGAACTCAGGTTCCTCTGAAACTTGCATTGTAAGCAATATTTTGGGAATCTACAATCATCTGTAGCAGCAAGCCATGTGCTTTTTTTGTAAAATTTTAGAAAATCTTGACATTTGACGTATCTATTTTTTGATAGGTTGAACATGGGCTGAACAATCTATTGGCGACATACTACAGGGATATAAACCTCTCGCCATTTATCTTCAATTTGCCTGACAAAATCAAGGTGGGATTCATAAAAAAAGTTAACGTTCTGACAAAAAATATATAGTATATATTTAACAATTTATGTTCGTTTTCTAATGACAAACTAATCAACCCAATAGATTACTTTCACATTCAGTGGTAGTAACGACTAAAAAAATGTTGAAAATTTTTATTGTTCAAATAGGCTTAGAATATCATGAAACGTCGAGATTTTAAATTTGAGCGAAAGAAAATTTGCACTCAAAGAAAATGATAGGTAAATTCAACCAAAAAGGGCATATGAAATCGCGCCTATCTAGTTTCATAGTTAAATCAATCAGAAAAGAATAGTCATACAACTTTATTTGTTTTCGTAAACAAATAGTAGACCACCCAAACCAAAGATTAGAGATCGTTTATAAGATCCATCTAAATATATCGATTATCCCTGAGAGAATTTGAACATTGCAATCATGTTATTAATTTTCTATAAATTCATAATAGTATAAGATAATGCATGATTGATTATTGTCAGTGATTTGTATGTGGCGTCATCTGGGAATAATTTATGTAATAGACTACGTGGTAAGCAAGCAAATTTTATGGTAATTCTTTTAGAATTTCTAGAAGACGACAATAATATTGGTTTGTCTACCAAGTACAATAATACAGCGAACTAATACTGGGTTAGAATTACAATTCGATAATAGTTAAAAATAAAATATACTATTATCTAGTTTAATTTGACAGAATTCAACAAAATAATAGTCAGACGAACAAAATAATAGTCTTATTCATCTATTTTTTAAGTTAATGTTTGTTTTGTTGTACGACAACTTTTTATTAATTAAAATAACAATCACCTCTTGTTTAAAAATACCATCAATATAGTTTGGTTTAACAAAATTAATGATATTGTTAGTTAACCATTTTTTTTTTTTGTTGAATTTACCCATACTATTTCTTTGAGTGTGTCTGTAACTTTTTTGTGCGCACGATTACTCTGGAACTGTTTAAGATATTGACTTGAAATTTGGTATATGTATATACTTTAACGGGATCTGGAACTAGATTATATTTTCATTTTATTCCGTCGAAAGGTTGGGGTAAATTGGGGTAAATGGGGGCTAAATAGGCAAATCAAGCAGATAAGAGTCCATAAAATTGGTCTTTAGTATATACAAGAGAAGCTAAGGTCTCAAAAAATTTTTTGGCATTAGCCACCCCCATTACCACCCCCACCCTGTTATTAAAGGGGATGAAAACAAATTGTAATTTAGTGTGTGCACAAGAACCAAAAACCTCTAAATATTTTTTTATTTCATCCACCCCCACTACCACCCCCACCACACTTCAATGTGGGATATCGTTTTATGGGTTTTTGGGGTAGACGATGTCAAATATTATATTAATAAAGTTCCATAAACAATTATTTCCACATACAAAATTTTTTCGTTGTGAGACTGGATAGAAAATCTGGATGTGGAAGTAGTGATTCTTTGGGCATCGGAAGTAGTGATTCCTTGGGCATCGGTTTTTTTTAAAGTATAGTAAGGAGGGGGCAGATTGCAAACTAACGTTCATCTGAGGGGAGTTTCCTAAATTTTACAAGATGTTACAAAGGGTAGGGAGGGGGTTAAAAGTATTCAATTTTTGTTTGTTTTTGTTGTTCGCCAGCTGTTCGTGAACCAGTCACGAATCCTGGCCAATTTTTTTTCAAAAAAGTAAAAAAAATTGTCATTATCAATAAATCTGTTACGCTCACAGGCATTTCGACTTTCCAAAATCCAAAATATTGCATCACCCTAGTATGTACGGAAACACTTATAAGTTTAATGCAAGGTTTTCCATATACTACGGGAGCCCACCCTAAGTGTCCCCCCGATCCTTGGGGACATTGTTTTTCATAAAGATTAAAGCCTAAGGAACAATTTTAGACATGACCTCAAAAAAAAAATTGGCTGTACTTTTAAAATGGCGTCCCTTAAAAAAAAAGAAAATTTGCAAATATTGTTTTTGTCATTTAACACAAAAGCTAAAAAAGATGGAGAAAAACTTTCTACACAAAATAAAGTGCATGAAATTTTCTACAATTTTGTTCCTATGCAATATTTGGATAGGATGTACCATTTTCCAGATACCATTGTTACCGTTTTCTGCAAATTATGATATTATTATTATTATTATTAATTTTTTTCAGTTTATTTTATTTTTTGTTATGTTAATAATATAAAGTTATATTTTACGCCTTACAATAATTGTCACATTTATTTCCTTTGTGATTTACCGATATATGAATTTCCATGTTTTCTTAATTTCGGACTCATTTATCTAGAAAATGGTAACTCTTATCCAAATATTGTATAGGAACAAAATTGTAGAAAATCTTATGCACGTTGTTTTTTGTGAAAGAAGTTTTTGTCCAACCTTTTTATTTTTTGTGTTAAACGACAAAAACAACATTGACAACAGTTTTTTTAACATATGGCCGCCATTTTGAAAGTACAGCCAGTTTTTTTTTTTTTTTAGGACGTCTTAAATTGTTCCTTAGGCTTTAATCTTTATGAAAAACATTGTCCCCAAGGATCGGGAGGGAGGATCGTACAGCTAGGGAGGGCTCCCCGACTACAAACCCTGAACAATTATTCAAAAAATCCCAAACTTCAGGTCTCCATAGAGCATCTGCACGTGACGTCACAAGGTCGTTGCCTGGAGTATAAACAAATAGATAACCTCACTTTTTTTCTAACGTTTGTGGTTTGATGAAAGATGTGCTTTGTGATATTCGAAGTTTGTGTACTCATTAGGCGCTTCCCTTTTACAGGAAATCTCAGTTTATTCTCACATTTGACGTCATTACTCAGTTGTCAGTACGTTTCTTTTAATTTCCGCAAGTGAGTCTAAAGTGAGATTTTCTACCCCCACTCTAGCCCAACTGCTCTAGCTCGGGACTAAGATCACTTTGTACTCAGTTAAAGATTGAGGTTATTGTTAGTTTGTTTATCCACGATACTCAACTATTTTACAAATGTTTGTGCATGTCAGTGATTATTTTTAATTTCATGCATCACTTCATAAAAATCGCAAAAACTTATGATGCACAGGAAATAATCACAAATATATTAGGTTAGGTTTATAGGCGCAGATACGTTTTATTGATCAAGATCGTTTCTTTTGTACAACTGAGCAGTAACGTATTCACTGAGATGAGTATACTCACTTCACATTTTACTCACTCTCAGTTTTGTGCAAAAGGGAAGCGCCTATTGTGAACAATAATATATTTAGCAGGAAATTTGACTCTAATTATTTATAGTAATTATATTATTATACGTTGGACAATGACAATCATAAGGAAATAAAGTGAGGTTATTTATTTGTTTATCATCCAGGCAACGACCTTGTGACGTACGTGCAGATGCTCTATAGGCACCATATAAAATCAACATTTTGAAAAACCAAAAAATACGTACTTACTTTTCTCGGATTTGGAAACAAATTGGGGGGATCAAGACCCTCTAAAAAATTTAGTCAATTTTGGACAACCCTAGTGTAACATGGTACAGAGGTATAAAAAGTTAGCAGGTTAAATAAACCTGTGTATGTGTAACCTTTAAAGACTTTTTCACCCCCTATCTTTCAAGAAATAAATGAGAATAGCGTATTTAAAATCTAAGGAAAATCCTATGTAACTTTAGTTTTTAACAGAATTTGCCATAATTGACCAAATTAGGCGGAAACAAGTTTATGGTAAACACCCTGCAGTTTTCACTTTGAATATACTAATGAATGTATATTTAAATTACTTTATTGTTGCCAAAGAATGGTATTATATTATTCTATCCAGTAAAAATGAACTATAGAACGAGCTGGTCTTAGTACGTCATAATAAACACAATATTTCTTACCAATGTAATATAGGTGATGCATTTTATTGTCCTGCAGCCTGAATTTATTAAATTCACCCACCCTGCAAGTGTAACAATTCAAAGCGCAGCAGAACTATTCGAAACAACCCTCGCTCATTAAATCAGTGTGCACATTGGAACCAGCACGCTTAACCCCCTTGAGTAGCTTTTATTTCAACAGGACCGAGTGGAAATCCTGCTAGATTTGCAACGTGTTGGACCAGTTCGGCGCCCGCGTAGTTATTTTATTGTTCGCAGGAGCGGGCAGCAGATGCTCGCGTATTTGTGTTATTTTTTTTTTATTCGTGAAATGTGTGGTGTTGATTTGCTCCAGGTGTGTCGGGCTGCACATGTTGCATCTCTCGTAGACTTTTAAATCTGCCATTTTTAAAAGGACTCTTTGTTGGGCGCGACACGTGCATGAACATACACCGCGGCAAAAGCAAATAATTACGAGGCCCCGCCGAAAACGTGTTGATTTACATTTTTTTGAATAAAATACGTGGCGTTCGATTTTACTTAATGACCACTGCTCCTGCTGGCACAATGTTGATGTTACTTATACAGGGTGTTTATTAAGAATTGCGTCAAATTCTGTCTGTAAATTTCAGTGGCGGCTCGTGATATTGTCTGCAGAGGAGGCTTGATATTTTGAAAGACAATTAGAGAAATTTCTGCAAGTAAAAGATATTAATTTGGAAGATTGGAAGATATGCTGCTTCTTCCAAAGCGAGGCTCAGCCTCCCCTGTCTCCCCTGACGAACCGCCACTGGTAAATTTCTGGGGTAAAGGTTAGGTCACCCACTTTGCTTTAATGAAAAGTTATATGCCTTCAATTGTATTTTCTTGCGATAACTAATTCAGTAATTTGATCAACACTTGAAATAAGGGCCTTTTTGGAGTTACTGAAAGATGTTTTATTAATTTTGGTGAATACGTAAATTCAGAGTCAAAACGAGGTTAATTAAGGACTTCGCTGGGTATTTAAAGAACTAACGGGGATCAAATCATTGAAGTTTGGCGACAATTGGCGATTCCAGCTAGTGAATTTAATGACGATAGGCCCCTTGCGTGTGCCATATATTTTAAATTAATTTATATATATTAATATAGTGTTACTAAACATTAGCAATTATCAAATCAGTTTTCATAATTTCTAACTGGAAAATATTTAAATCACCGACTAATATCAGGGAGAAGGGGCGTGTCTGAGAACACATATTGGACATGACGTCATCTAACAGTATATCTCTGCGAGTACAATGACTCGGACATATAATTCGTGCAGTTACGGTTATTTTCTAATATTCTTTAGTTGTATTCGGTCTGTGATGTTAAATTATAGTGTGTATTTAAGTGTACCATATTTAAAAAGGATTAAATTGTTTTAAATATGACTGAAGAAGGTTATTTCAAAGGTCGGATAATTAACGCTGTACGCCTGCGGGTGTATGCCATCTGCTACTGCGTCCCAAAAATATCCATAAATAAAAAACTATAAGTCCTAGACGAATTTTTTTTTCAAAAACTTCTCCTGTATCTTGGCGTCAATTGCTCCGCTGCATGTATATGAAAATTTACAAAAATAGAAAAGTTTGTCGCTTAGTCAAAATATGAGTACATTCTTAGCGAAGTAATAAGTTCATTGTTGTTTAAAGAATAGTATATTATATTACTAGGAGTAGAACGCACTCTTTTTTTGTGTTGAGCCCAGGATTTGCGGCTGAGGCGAAGCCGAAGCCGCAAACTGGGCGAAACACAAAAAAAGGCGTTCTACTCCGTGTAATATATACTATATTTTCTTCAAGCGTATTAAAATGCAAAAATTCATTTATTTATCATAAATGTACAAATATTCAAACTACAGTCTTACATGTTGACACAATATGACAAGTGGCTAGTGGATAGCGCGCCACCGGTGGCTTTCGGTATTAACATTATGTTACTAGTAAAACAATACCCACTGCGGTGGCGCTTTCGGAACTAACATTATGTTACTAGTAAAACAATGTCCACTACGGTGGCGTTCGGTACTAACATTTTGTTACTAGTAAAACAATGTCCTACTTCTACTTCTGTTTTTGGTGACATAATTTAAACATTTTAATACGCTTGAAGAAAAAATAATAAACAATAATCGATAGAAACAAAAAACCATTGGAAGCGTTTGTTCGTGTACTTGATTTAAAAAAAAAAATCAAATCGATAGCTCAATTAGATTTGAAGATATGGTGATGTTAAAAAACACGATTTTTTTAGTTAATCAATTTCTCAAGTTTTTCAAAATAAAAAATATCTGTACCACAACAAATATTTTAAACAGCCATTTGTTATGTAGAATTGTTGATTTTATAAAAACTATAATAAGGTCTGGTCTCTCGTTTCTGCTCAAGTCAATAGAGAAGCTATGTGAACGATACATAAGGGATGTCGTAGTGAAAGACAACCCTTTGCATCCCAACCAACACGCATACACATTGGGTAGATCCACCGACACCGCCCTCCATGCGGTCGCCAGTCGGATTGAGAAATCCTTGGACAATAAAGAGTCCACCCTAGGTGTCTTCATAGATATAGAAGGTGCGCTTGATAAAACCACCTTCCCAAAAATCACGGCAGCCCTAGTGGAAACGTCCCCACGATTATGGGAAGCTGGATATCCAACATGCTCTCCAAAAGAGCTGTACAAATTAGTGTGGGAGACGCTTCTGTGCGAGGAATGGTCGCGAGAGGCTGCCCGCTGGGAGGTGTAATATCACCACTGCTATGGAACTTAGTTCTCGACAACCAGGGGCACTGAAAGCACCAGTTCTCATGGATACAACACTAAGTTTCGCATCAGAAGTGAAATACCTTGGGGTAACCTTTGACGCCAAACTAACATGGAATCTTCACTTAGACAGAAGACTAAAAAAGGCTTACATTTCTTATGAGCAGTGTCGCAGGACCGTGGGGAAAACCTGGGGAATGAAACCCAAAGTGGTCATGTGGATATACACTGCCATCATAAGACCAATGATAACCTATGGAGCTGTGGTCTGGTGGCCTAAGAGTAAACAGGCTACAGCGAGAGCCAAGCTCAGCCACGTGCAGAGAGTTGCATGCCTAAGCATAACAGGAGCTATGCGAACAACGCCAACGAGAGCAATGGAGGTAATGCTGTGTCTGCCACCACTGGATCTATATCTAGGAGAAGTGGCTTTAATAACAATGGCACGCCTCAAGTCCGTTGGCTTACAACCAAATGTAGGCTGTGGAGAGACCAGAAGTCGCCTGTGGAATGAGGTGTCAGGAAGACGCCTCTTCTACAGGCATGTACAGATGGTATCTCTCCCCGATTTGTCTTTGACAGACCCTACACAATACAGACAAATAGTGAAAACGAGACCGCATGTGAAGGTGTGATCAACATTTTCACAGACGGATCAAGAAAGAAGGAGGGGGCAGGATGTGGAATATACTCCAGAAGCTTGCAAATCCAATACAAATGGACTATGGATGAGCGAGCCAGCATAGTACAAACTGAACTGGCGGGCATAGCCATAGCCGCAAAAGAGATTGTCCGCAGACAAACTACGGGCAAAACAATCAGGATCTACACAGACTGTAGACAATCACTACTAGCCCTGAGAAGTTACAAAATAACCACAGGAGCAGTATGGGAATGTCATCAAGCACTTGTGGGTGCCTCCAGCACGAACAACATCTCGGTATGCTGGGTGAAAGGACACGCACAGTGCAGTGGCAACAAAAAAGCCGACAAACTGGCCAAGAAGGCAGCAGGCCAACTTATCTTTGGACCAGGCCCGGCCAGTCTGTTACCGATTACGGCGACAATACAATTAATTAAGGAGAACACCCACAACGAATTTAGGAAGCTGTGGGATGAAACAAGCAGCTGTCAGCTTGCTAGGGAACTACTCATGTATCCCAACAAGAAAACAGCAATGGACTACCTGGCAATAACCAGAAGGAATCTACGTTTTATAACAGGAATCCAGACTGGACACTGTCCGCTAAGGAAACATCTATACAATATGAGATTCAGCGAAACACCTCTTTGCAGAGGTTGTGAACAAGAAGATGAGACGGTTCAACACGTACTTTGTGACTGTTCAGCCGTTTCATCAACCAGAGAATCCACTTTGGGAGAGCGTTGGCCCACCTTGGCCAACGGAAGGGAGATGCCCCTAGGCAACATCACCACCTACTTCGAAAGATTAGGCTGGTTGAAGGCCTAGGTGAGTGTCTGCCTAGAGAGAGGATGTAAAAGGGGTCCAATGGGGCATAAGTACTGTGGTTTTTGACCACCCTCCTGCTATTTCCATACTCCAAGGTCTGGTCTGGTTCTCGGCTGAGTTTTTTTCTCGAGAACGGGGAGACTTTATGGTCTATTTCGCTCCACTATCAAGTTATTACAAGGGCAACGTCCATAAATGAAATTAATTTAAAATGTACGCTAGCGCTGTGGTGTCTCCTGTTACATGACGTCACGCGTTGTTTGCGCGCCAAACGGATTTATTCAAATTTTAATGTTGAATACCGTTTGTAAAAGAAAAAAGAAGAAAAAATCCTTTACACACTGTGTTTTGCATTAATTAAAGATATCAAAAAAACTAAAATTATATTTTTTGCAAACGGCCTATTATTTACAATTATTACATCTTATGTATTGTAAATCTCTCAAATCATATTTTGGCCAATGACACATTTCACCCTTTATATAATTGTTGCACGTGCTATAGGATACTCTTCAGTCTCTTGAAAATCTTGTTTTTTTCTTCTTCTAATCATCTTAATTATAATACAGGCGGGGTTTACCCATAGTTATGTCACCACTCAACCAGGATACGCACACTCAGACAACAACACAATAACCATTTCCTGCGACATTGTCATCTGCCGCAGCTGAGACTCGAACTCAGGAGAGATAACAGCGATTGTCTCACTCAACAGCAGATTAACCCTCTGCTACTGTCTTGGCAACACATTTAAAACACCACTAAACATACACGCCAAGATTCGAACCCGGGACTTCATGGTCTCAGGCCTAACACTGAGCCGGCTTTTTTGTCTTGTAAATTAAGATTCCTTCCAACAATACCCAAGTGAGACTACAAATCATTCGTTGGAGATATAAGACACATATTGGTCTTATGTTTTCATTAATAAATAGACTACATTTTTTATTTTCAGTTTCATTATATCCCGATGATGCACACTGTGTTGGCGAAACATCTGATGATATTATTTATAATATAATGGTGATTGTAGAAACTACTTCAGTTTTATGGCCACATTAAAAGCTGCAAGCCTCTTCAGGCTCATTGCTTAAATTAAAATGTCTTAACATTTTTATTTACTAAGCAATTTAATTCAGTAACAATAAGGATTTTTCCTCCAGCTAACGCTAAGAGACCGTCCAAATTCGGAATTTTAAAAGACTCTCATAGTAACATTAAATTTCTTACAATATTCTCAACTCTGCTAGAGCAGTTTATTTTGAAAAAAATTTAACAAAATGTTAAAAAAAAACCTGTTAAGTGTGAGTGGAACTCGTGCGCTAAGGATTTCGTACTGTAAACAATGTATAAATATGTATTTTTATCTTGCCAACTTTACTTATTTCCGAACCTTTATATGGAGTATATGAGCTTTTATTAATAATTTAAATACCTATTAACAAGATTAGAAAGTTCCTTACAGTTTTTCTTAAATTCCCGCGTTGTCCCATCTACATCTCTTAAACGTATTGTTGTTTCGCGAAATTTTTTATATGGCCTGGTATAGTTGCATGTGTGTGTGGTGTGCCATGTGTCAGTAAATGAGGTAAATTATAGTAATACATGTTTTAGACTTTCGAATATGTGTATAGAATGAACCAAGGTATTACCACAAATTTAAAATTTAAAGATTCACAGTTATTTCCGCAAACCTTTTTGAAGTTCCTAAACAGACATTTATAAAAAACTTCATTTTCACATGCACGACAATAACAAAACGAAAAATTTTACACCGCATCTCATGGTACAAGCTACTTTCACTCATTAGTAAGTGGTTAAGTGGCTTCATATTCAAATGAAAAATAAAATCATACCGTTGAGGCAATGAATAATACCTAACAAAAAACGTACCAGTATATTTTTTGAAGCCTCTTTCCAGACTAAATTCATTACTATATTGTTATTGACTATTTCCCAACCACTTGTATGTAATGATTTTTTTTGATAAAATAATGCCATCTGCAGCTGCATATTGAAAAATCACCAGTCACAATTACGAAAAACTTATGGGAATGCTAGTTACGAGACATCTAATTAATGTTTTGGAATTATTTTTACTTCCTAAAAATGTACAACGTGGTCAAAAATTTTTTTTCAATTAAAAACTTTTTGAATTAAATTTTCCCAATTTTTTCAAATGGAACACCCTATATATTTTTCGAAATGTGATGAAGATATAAAAAACGAGAACATTTTTTGTAAATACTTCCCTATTATTTCGTATTATTGCGCAATAAGTTCTAAATTCGAGAATAAACTTAAAAAATAGATGTTTCTTCAAATAATTCATTAGAAAACATTGTAATAAGTGCTCCACATCTCAATGCGCTCTTGAAATGAGGTTTCTACTGTTTCTGAAATAGCCGGCGTGATAGATCTAAAAGCAGTTATTATCCTTTCCTTCATATTTTGTACTGTTGTTGGTGTGTCTTTATAAACAATTTCCTTCACGTATCCCCATAAAAAGAAATCCATTTTTGTAAGATCTGGAGATCTAGTAGGCCATTTAGTGGGTCCATTTCTTCCAATCCATTGAAGTGGGTAGGTATTATTTAAGTGGTCTCTAACTGCATTTAAATAATGTGATGGGGCACCATCTTGCTGAAACCACATCCTATTTCGAATTCTTTCAGGAAGATTCACCAATAACTGTGGCAGATAGTTTTCCAGAAAATGAAAATAAATATTTCCAGTCAATGTACCGTCAAAAAAATGTGGCCCTATTACATGTTCTCCAATAATTCCTCCGCAAACGTTTCTAGACCATATGCGCTGGTTATCAACTTGCTTAAAAAAGTGAGGATTTTCCGAAGCATAATAATGGAAATTGTGTCTATTAACAAATCTATTTTTATGAAAAGTTGCCTCATCAGTGAATAAAACATTATGAAAGAAGGTGACATTTTATCTCTGGCCCAATTACAAAACTGTAGACGCCTTTGAAAATTCATCGGATAATTCTTGGTGCATTTGAATATGATATGCATGAAACTTATTTATTTTTAAGATTCGACCGTCTACTTATTCCTACTAACGAGCTCACTTCTCTCTGAGTAATATAAGGATTTTCAACCGTTGCCAGCACCACAGAAAACTCATTTTCTTCATTCACGCCACGTTTTATTCTTTCACTTTTTTTATATTCGACATTTCCAGTTCCCACATATCTATCGAGAAGGTTTTGGAAGCCTTCTTTCAGGATATCTTTGCTTATAAATTCTAGTGGCAGGCAAACAATTTCTGTCCGACTCGCCCAAAACAAAAGTCATGACTACAAGTTCCGCCTTATTAAAATTCATTTTGTAAAACTCGAACTATTTTAAATTTAATACAAATGATAACTGACGATCAGTAAGTGCGATAAATGTTCATTTCTACAAGACAATTTATACCAAATTGAGGTTTTATTGCCCGTCGAATAACGAAAACAGCAAAAAAAATTACAAAAAACTATTACAGTAAGGGATCAGTGAAATACCATTTTAATACAGGAACTAGAGGTTTTAACTTCGGAATAATGTCATACTGAACGGATTTCGTTCATTTTTGGCGGTATAATAGTAAATGCTTCACAAATGCTTCAAGTTTCTATATTGTGCGGGGGCTTGCTAATTTATATGGTGGATGCCACCCCCTCTCAGGGGGTGGCACTTAAAAATATATGTTTATTGAAAATGAAATAGAATCAATGCAATTTTTCACATAAACTGATAGTTTTTAAGTTATAATGACTTCAAAATTGCGATTTTAGCTTAAAAAAAAAGATATTTCCAAACGGCTTTCGTCAAGTATCTTGAAAAGTATTATTTTATCGAAAAAATGTTGCAGACCAATTACAGAAAGTACAAACTGGGAATTAATTATATTTTTTGTTTATTGATGTGGGATTAATAATTTCGGAGGTATATAAGTTTATATTTGGTATCCAAGTGTTTCGAAATTATCTTTAAAGTTTAAAATGCATTTTTTTCTAAAGCAAGTGCTTTAAATGAGCAAAAAGAGTATCTAGGTAATGCTACGTCTTAACGAAAAACTGTATTTGGGATAATTTTTTTAAATTACTGGCTAATTAGAGTAACAAAATGGCGACCTTTTTATATAAAGAAATATAAATACGCACATTTTTCCGTCATAACTTCTTCATTTCTTATTCTACAGGAACGAGTAAAAAATCATTTGAAATCGCAATTAATTGTCTTTAATTTCATTTCTTAGCATGCGTGACGCAGGTGTCACAATTTCTGAGATATTTAACATTTAAACTGCATTTTTCGTCTTATAAACGTTTGGACGCCATTTGTAAACTTTCATATCTCCGAAACTATTAAATCTATGTAAATAAATAAACAAGCGAAATTCATTATCAGTTTATGAGCTTTATTTTTGGTCTCTACTCATTTTTCAATAGAACTAAAATTTATTGAGATATTTGGAAAAGGAAAAAAAATTAAGTTTTATCGAAAATACTTTTGTAGTTTAAACTGTATTTCTTTCTAAAGTGCTGCATACAAACCAAAAAATTTGAGCATCTACGTCATGCTATATATTAATGAGAAACAGTGTTTGAAATTCCTTTTTTTAATTACTGGCTAATTACAGTAACAAAATGGCGGCGTTGTTATTAAAAAAATGTATAGACCCACATTGCTTCGGTCTTAACTTCTTTGTTTTTTATGCTACAGAAACAAATAAACAAACAGTTGAAAGCTTAATTAATGATCTATTATTCTACCTATTAGCATCCTTGACGTAGATGTCACAGTTTCTGAGATATTTAACTCTCTACTCTAAATAATTATCTTATGAACACTTGGATGCCAAATGTAAACTTAAATATCTCCGAAATTATTAATCCTACATCAATAAAGAAAAAATATAATTAATTCCCAGTTTGTACTTTCTATAATTGGTCCGTAATATTTTTTCGATAAAGTAATACTTTTAGAGATACTTGACGAAAGCCTTTTGGAAATAACTTTCTTTTAATTTTTTAATTTATTTTATTTTATTTATTTAATTTTAATTTTTAATTTATGTGAAAAATTGCATAGAACCTTTTCTTCTTAAAATTTGATTCTACTGTCTCGTAACTAGTATTCACATAAGTTTTTCTTAAAACCCATAATGGTGACGTGATTTTTTAACCCCCGACCCCAAAAGAGGTATTATAAGTTTGACCCGTATGTCTGTCTGTCTGTCTGTCTGTCTGTCTGTCTGTCTATCTGTCTGTGGCTTCATATCTCTTCAACGGGTGATCCAATTTTGATTTTGACTTGTTTTTTTATTTGAAAGAGTATTTTATCGAGAAGGTTATAGGCCATATTAGATTTTGAAGTCTGGTCGCCATCTTGAATTCGCCATGTTGAACTTCTCTAGAAATTGTCCGATTGAAGTAAAATTGAAAATTTGCAGACAATTATGGTAGCCGAACATGATTTAGGCCTCATTTTGATTCGGTCATATGAAACTGGTACGATTAGATACATTGATCGGGGTTTTTAAAAATTTTCAATTTTACCTGTTATTCAATATGCATCTGCAGATGGCATTATTTCAACAAAAAAATTCATTACATCCAAGTGGTTGGGAGATAGTCAATAATAATATAGGAATGAATGGAGGCTTCAAAAAATGTAATAATATACAGTGTGTCCCCGGATGGACCTATATACTTGTAATTTTCGTTTTTCGCATTTTAAGAGAAAACGTCATTCTTCATAAAAAGTTTTGCTTATTGTGAAAAGTCATTAGCCATACTCAGACTTTCAAAATAGCATACAGGGTGGTTAGCAAATAAGGAACCGTGAATTTGTGCCAAGAGTAAAGTATTAGTTTTTTGAGAGGAATATAAAAATGTTACTGAAAGAAGTTGTTTCTAATATTAATAGTAGTCCTGATATGAAATTTGAACGTTGATATTTTTGCGAAAATTATGATTAAAATAATTTTATGAATTTAACGAAAGCACATAATTTATTGAATAAAATGATAACAAAACTATTCTGTGTTGTATCCATGACAACATACACTGACATTTATTTATAAAAAGTCAAGTCCTTGTCAGAGAACTTTTTAAGTAATGTTGACTTTAGAACAACGAATTTTTTTAGTCAACTGTTACAGTATTGGTGAAATATCGTATAAATATGCAATTGAACTTTTCAATACAAAATATCCCGAGGAGTACGTTTCAGTGAACTGAGTTCGAGAGTTGATTTTAAAGTTCGATAACACTGGGGATGTGAAAGATATTAAAAAATAGAAACGGATTCATGATGAAAATGATGCTGCTACATTGCTTGCTATTGATTCGGTACGAAATGAACCCAATAAATCTTTAAGAAAAAGGTCATTAGATTTAAATGTTAGTAAGAGCCATTTGCAAAGAATATTGACAAATAATAAAATACATCCATACAAACCAGTAAGATTACATAAGCTTGAAGAAGGGGATGACGCCTTTCCTTTAGAATTTTGTCTGTTAATGGGGGAACAAATTATGTTAAATAGATTTTTCTACAGAAGGATTTTATTTTCCGACGAGGCAACATTTACTACGAATGGAGTTGTTAGTTATCAAAATTGTAGGTACTGGTCGGAAGAAAATCCAAATTTTCGTATCGTTACTAAAAGTCGACGATATAAAAAAGTAAATGTTTTGTGTGCGATACGTTATAAAAAAATTATTGGACCATATTTTTTCGACGCAACCGTAAATCAGAACACTTACACAGAGATGTTGGAAAACTTTTTAATGCCTGCTCTAGATGATATAAATTTACAGGACAGAAGAAAACTGTATTATCAACATGATGGTGGTCCTGCACACAGTGCAATTAGTGTAAGAAACTGGTCAGATCGGCATTTCCACAATAAATGGATACGACAGTTTGGTCCTATAAGATGGCCTGCACGGTCCCCAGACATAACACCTCTTGTTTCTTTTTATGAAGAAAAAAGTTTATGCCCATGATTTAAAAGATAATTTAAACCTTTCAAAGGAGAAAATATCAGAAGCAACAGCCGACATAAACGAGGATACAATTCATTTAGTTTATGAAAAATTTAGAAAAAATATTGAAACATGTGTAGCAATAGGAGGACAACACATAGAATAGTTTTTTTATCATTTTATTCAATGAATTATGTGCTTTCGTTAAATTCATAAAAATCAACTTGAGATACGACGTTCAAATTTCATATCTGGACTACTATTAATATTAGAAACAACTTCTTTCAGTAACATTTTTATATTTCTCTCAAAAAACTAATACTTTACTCTTGGCACAAATTCACGTTTCCTTATTTGCTAACCACCCTGTATGTTATTTTGAAAGTCTGAGTGTGGCTAATGACTTTTCACTATAAGCAAAACTTTTTATGAAGAATGAGTTTTTCTCTTAAAATGCGAAATAAGGAAAATTACAAGTATAGTTAGGTCCATCCGGGGACACACTGTATATATAAAAAAGCAAGTTGATCCAGTAATTTCGTCTTGGCTCGCCCTGTATACTCGAAAATAATTTCCGGTTATAGACTTTTTTTATCTAGTTTACTTGTATTTTTTTTTATTTCTAGCTATCGTAGAACTCGAGATATCGAAGTCCGACGCACTATTGCCCCTGTATAACTGCGTTATTAGCCGGTAGAATCAAGTCCTAAGAATGAACAACCTGAAGAATGGGTAAAATACTCGAATATGTTCTCACGCAAACAAATAAAATTAATTCTTATCAAATAATATCCCCGCATTTCAATATATCGGCGTATGACATCTCCAGCTGCCACGCAGGGCCAAATCGAAACCCCACGTATTTATAGAGGGTGTTTGCCACGGTGGACACATGCATTACTACACATCTGCCTATTATCACGCCTGTAAAATAATAGGAAAGCTACCAGCGCGTCATATTGATGGACAATTAGAGGTCAGCGTGTCATAGAGCAATAATTAGCACTGCAGTGTTATTCCAGCAATGCCAGTCATAAAAAGTCTCACCTGTATAACAAATGGACACCAGAGTATGAGCATGCCTGCGCAGGAGGCTGTTCTCGCTGCCCCAGGAGCACCTCTCGATTACTTGGTCGATGTAGTCGAATCCAGTGACGGCGGCGATGGTCCATTTCAGCTTCGAGAGCACCAATAGTTCCCAGCTCTGAAAAAAATATTTTCGATTTATGATTATTTACTTAGAGCCTGAACTATACAGACTGTTAAAAAGAGCTCCGCACACTTTAAATGAAATTTTGCTTTCCTGAAACTTCCTGAATTTTGATATATTGTAGCGCTTACAGGGAAAGCAAATTATTGGGCGGGAAATAGATGGTCTTTCTACTTATTTCAGTATAATAAGTACTTATCGCTATAAACGTAACAAAAATAAAATCAATATGAGATTTAAGATTCAACACCTTTTTTTTTATTAACAAAAAAAGAAAATTTACAACATACGTTTTAAGTTTAACTAACCTATGGAATACTACAGTTAAAAATTAAAAATTAACCATCAGCGTAAAAGAAAACCAAAGAAATACCTATAATCCAGTCAATGAGTGCTCAAAAGAGGGGTGTAGAGTACATGGAATATGCGAGACTTTTCGACTTCAGGACTTCATTAGGAGTAGTTAGCAGGTAAACATACTAAAAGTCCCCGCCCCTCGGAGCTTATGTTAGGAGCAGGGGGGAAGGTCCCATTTTTGGGTTTTTCGATTACATCTCGGAAACGGTGGACTCTAGAAAAATATGTTTTAAATAAAAATGAAAGCTAATTAAATTTCCTATAACATTGTTTCCATACATATTTGTCGAATTTTCAATGGTTTTCGAGATATATGTTACTGAAAATTGATACTTTTCGAAATAATCATTTTTACCTAACTCTTTTTGTCAAACATTTGCTTCTAGAGCCTCCCACGATCATTTCTCAGAAAAATTGTCAGAAACGAAGTTGTAGAGCATTAAATTTTCTTCAATTTGATATTCACTTATGAAATATTTTTTTCGAAAATTATCGATTTTCAATAACGTATATCTCGAAAACCGTTGGAAATTCGACAAATATGTATGGAAACAATTTTATAGGAAATTTAATTAGCTTTCATTTTTATTTAGAACATATTTTTCTAGAGTCCACCGTTTCCGAAATATAGTCGAAAAATCCAAAAATGGTACATTTCCCCCTCCCTCCCTCCGTAAGCTCACCTCCCAGGAGCGGGGACTTTTAGTATGTTTACCTACTAACTACTCCTAACAAAGTTCTGAAGTCAAAAAGTCTCGCATATTCCATGCATTCTACAATATATTCATTGACTGGACACTGGACTATTACTTTACATAATTATTATAAAACACTCGATTCAGACGGCAGGGTTGTACTGATTTAAATTATTTGATTAAAATCACGATTTTAATCAAGCGGTTTTTGTTTAAAAAATGATTTTTTTTTGTTTCAAGTCTAAATGTTATTAAGAAAAAATAAAAAGTAAAATTTTTTATTTGCAAAAATAAAACTTTGAAACGCCTTTATTTTAAAGGCTTAAAACGTTAACTTAACAAACATGAACATATAAAAACAGGTTTGAATTTGTCCAAGAGGACAAAATTGGACAATTTTGTCCAATTATTTCCGTCCGGACAAAATCAAAAGATATGGACAAAACTGAACAAAATTGGGCAAAATCAATTAAAAGAAACGACAATTTAAATCACATTTATTTAGATGTCAAAATATTAAAATACGAAATCAGTCATTGTACATTAAAAAACCGCTGCCCAAGGAATCACTACTTCCAAATCCAGATTCTCTTCACTCACAACGAAAAAACTTTGTATGTGAAAATAATTGTTTATGGAACTTTAATAATATAATATTTGAAATCCTCTACCCCAAAAACCCATAAAACGATACCCCACATCGGTAGTGGGGTGGGGGTGGTGATAGGGGGGTGGTAGTGGGGGGGTGGATGAAGTAAAAAAATATTTTGAGGTTTCTGGTTCCTGTACATACACTAAATCACAATTTTTTTTTTCATCCCCTTTAATAAGGAGGTGGGGGGTGGTAATGGGGGTGGCTAATGCCAAAAAATTTTTTGAGACCTTAGCTTCTCTTGTATATACTATATACCAATTTCATGGACTCTTACCTGCTTAATTTACCCATTTACCCCAAATTTACCCCAATTTACCCCCCAACCCTTCGACGGAACAAGATGAAAATATAATCTAGTTCTAGAACTCGTTAAAGTACATATGTGTACCAAGTTTCAAGTCAATATCTTATACGGTTCCAGAGTAAACGTGCGCACAAAAAAAAGTTACAGACAGACCGACAGACCGACAGAAATTTTTTTTTCGCTCAAACTTAAAATCTCGACGTTTCATGACATTTTAAGCCTATTTGGACAATAAAAATTTTTTAAAATTTTTTTGTCGTTACTATACTTCCACTGGACGTGGAAGTAATTAATGTAAGTAAGTATATTGAATATTGTAAATTAATCAGAAGAGGAACGAAAATTCAAAAACCTAGTTACTTTACAGTTAGACATATTAACACTAGGAAAAATATACAATTTGAAATCCATTCTATAAAGTATTCTTTAATAAAAAATAATGACGTATCCTTCTTTCATATTAAAACATAAAATATTAAAAATATCACACTTTAAAAGATTATAGTACCTACTCTTAATACTCAGTCTCAGGTAAAGGCTCCTGTTCTTTTACGTTTATGTTGAGCATTTTATAAGCCACTACCAGCTTTGAGGCTTTTTCCAAAATCAACCTGTTCCTAACTTTATTTTAAATATAGCTAAAGTTGGAAAATATTCTCTCAATGATGGCGGATGAACCTACACATCTGAACACATGCAGAGCAAATTGGCAGAACTTTTTATTAGGAACTTAATTTTATAAATAAAAGTTGATTTTGTCCAATATTGTCAGATCTTATCCAATATTGTCCAATATTGACCCCGTCCTGGACAAAATAAAAAAAAGTGGACAAACTCACAACCCTATATAAAAATAAGAATATATATTTTTCAAAACAGTACAAAACAAGTCATATTAAGTATTATAACGTTCCAAGAGAAATACTAATTTAGATGCTTTTTCATTGCCCATCTATTCCCAATATCTGAATGAACAAATCTATATGAAAGAAACATTCTTTCCAAGTCTACAGCAGAAGCAACAGCACAATGAAAGGGAATTAACAGATCCAGTACTTTGTTATTTTGTGGAATATCTTTTTGAGATTTCCACCACTGCACTACGTTCACATTATGTAATATTTCTTCTGAAAACATTGTTTTTTTGGCGTTAAAGCTTGATCATATCTCCTTTCAAATATCTGACATTGCTTTAAATTTCTGTCCTCATCTTCAAAACTATAAAAAACGGCATTCAATTTTTTCCATTCCTCAACTATAAGGGACAAACTGGCACCTTTCTGCTGAATTCAGTCAAGTGTCACAGAAATTGGTTTCAGAATTTTTAAAAAGCCTTCGGCCATTCGTTTAATTTGAATATTCGACATTTTTTCAAAAATCAATAGATCAATGTCATCTTTGTGTTCCTCACAGATTTGCAACGACTTGGGCCATTCAATGACATAAACCTCAACGCAGTCGGAAACTGTATTCCATCTAACATCTTGTGGTAATGTTAGTTTCTTGTTAGTTAGTTAGTTAGTTAGTTTCTTCCTTTTTCTTTATACTAAGAGCATTTGGCAAGTGTGTATCGTGAAAATATTTTACAATTTAAACTACGTGTAATTTTACTTTTGAAACATCCAAATCCTTGGAAAGAAAATTCAGTATATGGGCAGAATATACGCATGTTATAATGAGGTAATCCAGGGCCAAGGCATCTATGAGCAAACTAGTAACTTTGGAGTTATACTCATTCTTGCACTTATTTATTAAATCAATGGCCATGTTTGCAGGATAATCACCAGTGTGTGGATTTCCTGATGTATCTATGCTTTCCAGAAGAAAACTGTTTCCATTTTCCAGTATCAAATCTGCACATATCGGTTCATTATGAACATTTAACCAACCATCAAGAGACATACAAACTGATCGACTTAATAAATTTTCAAAACACTTTGATTTCTCATCTTCAAATGTTTCATTTAAAAGTGAACTGAAAGTAATGAAGTAATGAAACTGAAAGTAACTAAGAAAGGATAACTGAAACCTAGAAGGCGGGACATACCCCTGGCCTTAACATGTCAACAAAGCAGCT
Source organism: Rutpela maculata (assembly GCA_936432065.2). NCBI lineage: Eukaryota > Metazoa > Arthropoda > Insecta > Coleoptera > Cerambycidae > Rutpela > Rutpela maculata. The sequence continues at coordinate 166,267,942 of OW386288.2, forward strand.
TAAACTAGTGCTATTGGTACTAGTAGGTATCACTCAAATTCCCGCTTGCTGCTCGTTGGGAATCTTTACTATGGCTTGTACTAGCTTGGCATTCATTAATTTTTTCACCTTCACTTGACTGATTTTTACAGGTTTCCCAGTGATTTTTCAGCCTGTCAACGGCCAATGAATTTCCTTATTACATTTTTTACATATTGCACGACATCCAAGTTTGCCCATAATTTTTTTTTTTTTTTGACAAAATGTTGCCAAACAATATCATCTTCCCTGTACTGCCTCGACATTTATATCTTTTCGCGTGCAGTCAGTACTAAATAGTAAATGAAGTTGAAAACCGAGTTGACACCCTCTCCTTTTTTTATATAGTCGGCCGGGATTTGCAAGTTTCAACGAGTTCCAACAAGCTCGCTAGTGATTTCTTGACTTTTTAAACCAATTTTCAGTTTTAACATAATTATGTATATACATTTTTTTATTATTTAATAAGAAAATATAAAATGTAAAGTTAAGAATTCAAATAAATATTTTTATTTCAAAATAATCAAACAGTCATGATTTTTTTTAATCATGATTTTATCAACACTGACAGACATACAGGCAGACAGATCGATGAAAATGACACATTAATGTTTGTATTCATTTAATTATATCAACGTAAATATACGATAAGAAATTTCGTACAGTAGTAAACGAAAAACGTTCATTACTTGTTTTTTTTTTATTACACTGACTAGCTTATTTTGGAGTCCGACAACGCCCTTTGGCGGCAAAGACAGGGCAAGATCTTGTTAAAATCAACAGCCTACTTGTAAACCAACAGTTACTACCCTATCACGATCCTCCGCACCTATATTTTGTTTTCTATTATATCAGCACAATATGAACGAAATCATTTTCATATTAATATGTTAATTTATGTTTTCATCTATCGGGGCCCAAAGAGTAACAGTTGCAACTTTTCTATTCCTCGTCTAGTCTAGTTCTAACGAACCCAAACAGACAGCGCAGCGTCTCTATGAATACGTAATTTGCGAGAGCATGCAAAAGACTTCTCAAGTACGAAGAGGGTCAATTAATTTGCTGATGTAAGCTAGACGCCGCCGATCCACTTGGCGATGACCTCTTCTCCTCCTTCATTTCCCACAGACTTAGCTCAGACGTATTGTTGATATTGCATTGTCTGATGACCCTCTTTAACGGTGGTCTCCCCTTAAGATGCTGCGCGCGCTTTTAATTCGGAATATTGCATTCTGATATCGGTTTTATCGTTCACACAATAACTAGACGCCATAAAATTTGTCATGGAGGACCTACGGGCAAATAATGCGGTTGACAAAACTGACCACCGTGCGGTTTTCGTTGGGGGATCACTTTAAATAACCGCGATTCGTGACGTGCCTTCATTAATGCATCTGTGACAATTATTTAGTTGAAATTTGTTTTCCCATCGTTTCGATAATTGACGTGGCCTCGGTATTGAACATCGCGCCGAAGACATATAATTTTTCTACTTAAAAATTATAATTTATTTGGAAAGGACGATTACTTGAATTATATTTCAAGTTCGAGTTATAGTAGGGCATCACACGGTCCAAAAGCGTTCGTTATAAAAAATTGTTGGTAATAGAGAAAATTAGATTATCTCCTTATTATAATACCAGTTTTGATTGTTATCTCATTGAAATTTATTGCATTTGGCATAACACTGAATTTGAAACAGTACAAATTTACAATAGTGGTCTTAGTTTCTGGAAATCTGCGATAAAATAATTGGTAATTTCAGATCTGATACAATTGGCATAGTGGTGAGAGTACCGCTTCATTCGGGGCCCTGTGTTATTCCTACACTTTGTCAGTGATCTTCCTAACTTTATAAAAGATTACTCTATTGTAATGTATGCTGATGGTACCTCTGGCTTTATTAGTACCTAGTAGAAATAATGACACTGACACTATCATTTAATCAGGATGAACTCTTAATAAAAATAGCAAAAGCAGGTTATATGCATTTTCATATTAATCAGAAGAAAAATGATATAGACTTAAATATAATTAATAATAATACCTCTCTTGACAGAACGCAAACCCACCGCCTTACCCTAGCAAAGGAATCACATATGGTATTAGGACTAAGTTTTTTAAATAGTTTACCAAAAAATATAAAAGAAATAAACTGTTAAATACTTTAATCTCTATCAAATATTCAATACAGTGACCACTTGATTAATTATATTATACTGCAAATTAAACTACATTTTTGTTTAGCTAGTTAAACAAAATTTTAACATAACCTACATAATTAAATAGTGGTGATAATTATCGAGAAGGATATAAAATAGTAACAGCTTCGTTTAAATTATTAGAGAAATTAGTAATCTGAATAACATTAGTTACGATTGAGCCTTTACCTAATTGAATTTTAGCTGCGGTAAAGCAATAATTTGAGTGGAGGAACTCCAAAACAAACAAATCAACATCAGGTCAACTATCACTTTGTGCCTTTATGACATTGCTCTCCGCCATCGCAATGTTTAGAAAACACTTCTAAATTATGAATTATTGTTCTATTTAATATTAATATTCATCAAACCAGCTTATAATAACTACAAATAGTTGAAAAGAATGTTGCACTCCTTCATACTTCGTTAAAACTAGTAATGCTGGACGTCCTAAGAACAATAATAAGTCGTATGACGTTACGCGCGTCAGAGATAGTCGCAAGAACTCGGCAGTTCCTCGTAAATATATAGACTGTATTAGTGCTTACGGTGTCAGGCTTGTGACAACGGGATCCCGGGTTCGAATCCTGGCTAGAGTATAGATGTTTATTCGTTTATTGGCATTTTTCACGTGTTGTTGAGACGGTAGCAGTGGACTAGACCGCGGTTGTTTGAGAGACAATACGGTTAGTCACCCTTCCCCCTTGAGTTCGAGTCTCAGCTACGGCAGAAGGCAATGTCGCAGGGAATGGTTGTTGTGTTGTTGTCTATGTGTGCGTGTCCTGGTTGAGTGGTGGAATAGCTATAGCTAAACTTTGCCAGGACGTTAATGTAAATAAAGCATTACAATTAACTAAAAAAAATACATAGAAATACAATGTTGCAATACTGAACAAAAATACAGCTACGGTTGTAGTAAGGAAGTTTTTTTTGTCTGTTGTGTTTTTTCCATAAGAGCTTTAATCCTATTGTACATAATATATAGGGATAAGCATATGAGATTAAAGATTAAATCAATTAATAAAGGACGAAAATAAATTTTATTGCGTTTCATAGACTCTGTAAGGAACAATTTTTTTTATTGAACGTTGTTTGGCCGACTCAACCCCAACTATTATATAAACGTCTGCCTTCCGTCTAGACCGAATTAGGTCAATATCTTTCACGCTTTCACCTTGTTTTACCGCGTGAGAAATATGACTGTGACTACCTTGAAAATCGCGACAAGAATGATGAGGGGGAAATTCACTTTGGGAAGCTTTTGACTAATTGAAAATACAGCTAAAGTAAGGTCTTTAAGATACTTCACAAATTATCTTACTAATGGCTATTTATCCCTCTTCAAGAGGGATGACAAGAAACAATAATATATCCAGTTTGATTTTTTCTGTCTTACCCCCTAAAGTGATTCAAATTATTTAAAAAAATCAACTGTACAAAATTTCAATTCGATCGGATAATGTTAAACCGTGCCCCAAGGCCTTTAAAGTTCACCATCAAATGCAAATTTTTCATTTATTTTTAACTCCACATCACATAAGTTTGACGCGTATGTTTGTATGTTTGTTTGTCTGTCTGTCTGACTGACTGCGGCTTCATATCTCTTCAACGGGTGATCCAATTTTGATGTAGTTTTTTTTATTTGAAAGAGTATTTTATCAAGAAGGTTATAGGCCATATTAGATTTTGATGTTTTTTTCGTCATCTTGAATTCGCCATGTTGAACTTCTCTAGAAATTGTCCGATTGAAGTAAAATTGAAAATGTGCAGACAATTATGGTAGCCGAACATGATTTGGGCCTCATTTTTATTCGGTCATATGAAACTGGTATGATAAGATACATTGATCGGGGGTTTTTAAAAATTTTCAATTTTACTTGTTACGTCTTACACATTTGTATTGTAAAATCGACTAAACAAATATTGTTTTGTGTTTATATTTACTTTGTCGATAATTATTTATCTGGAAATTAAAGTATATCACTTTCTCTCTTTACAATCGAAATTTTGTACACTTCTGGCCAAATAAATGTAATTCTGGCTTTAAATTGACACTTTATTATTTGAAAAAAAAATCGATTTCAAATCAAGAGTGCAATATCAATGTAGCAGCAGGCATTTTCGTCCTCAGAACGATGAAAAATTGTGGGGCTATATTGAAACTACATGTATATTGTACATTGTAACTTGTAACTAAATAATAAATATAACAAATACTATTGCTTATTATAATAAGATTAATAATACTGGTTAAGACTGATAACAATGATTGTCACTAGAAACATTAATTCCGACAATTTAGTTGCTTTTCTTTACCATACTCCCGAAATTCTTGAATTTCTTCTACAGAGATGCTGGAAGTAGAAGATTCTTCATGATATACCTAGCCGAGGATTTTTTGCAACGCTAATTTTGGTATTTACACAATAGTCATCCGCGACGGCGGAGCGCCAACCCACATGTCTTTTATTACAAGCTTTTATCTAACTTGCTATGTATGTATGTATGTATGTTAGTCTGTTTGTATGTGAGTATGTAATCTTGCAAGTCAATTTTGAACCACTTAACGACGTCCATTTTAGCTGAAATTTTGCATACACGTGTAGTTCTGGTGAGAATACAATAATATGGTACCAAAAAGTGTATTTTTTAGTTTTTAAGCTATCATTTGATCGTATAAAAAAGAAAAAATATTGAAATTTCGATTAAAACAATGCCCAAGTCCGAAAATATCATTTTAATGGTTTTTTTTTGTTTAGAAAACTGAACTGTGACAATTTTGTTTGAAATTAAACCCAAGCTGTCAGGTAGTTGTTAAGCGTGCAGTTTTTTTTAAATTAGTTTTATTAAAGTTTTCATTTTTCAATTTTTTAATTTTGATTAAATCTTGGACTCAACATTTTTCGACAATTCTGAACGAGTATTATTAACAAAATTTTCCGGTAAAAAAATGCCTAATATGATTTTTTGATTTTTTCCGCATATTTTGGTACAGCAGGCGGTTTTGCATTTGTAGGAGGCGAATGTTTTTCAGGTCAAAGAATCACCTTATCGATCTTTTCTTACCACCAAAGTTTAATCAAGCATCAATTAACGGATATACAGGGGGTCGAGAGAGGTGTTGCGATTCTTAAGTGGGTCACACTGTATAAGAGAAGCAAAGATCTCAAAAATTTTTTGGCATTAGCCACCCCCCATTACCACCCCCACTCCATTATTAAACGAGGTGAAAAATATAAAATTATGATTTAGTGTGTGTACAAGAACCCACAACATTTTTTTTTTACTTCAACCACTACCCTACTACAATATATAAGATACTTTATTTTAAGTGTAGTGTTTGGTAAGGCTCCTGGGCAAGGGTTGTTTGTGGTAACAAATACGGCTATGGTATAAATCTAAGTTGGATGGCATCATGTTGTATTTTAGCTTGTATGTACAACTTTCCCTCGTTTTGCAAATAAAACCGTACAATCTGTTAACCGACTTCTTGACTTTCTTCCTCAAATTTATCAACCCTTAACCCTCCCTTATATTACTATCAAATTAGTTACGCCTCAGTAAACTCTTATCTATTGAGCGTATCCCTCAACTCGACATAAGGTCAACATCTTAGCGCGTAAAAGAACGAATTTACCACCTTGCGTACAAACTGCTCTGCATAAAAACGAGCCTCCCAAAAGGATAATTAATTTCTTATTATATTATCAATGGCGTAAGTACATGGATGGTCGTTAATTTAATTACCTGCAATCGATCGATCCACTTTTCAGCGAAAGCATTGATGCATGATCATCTTTATATATAATTTCTTATGTGGATATTATTTCTGTCATTATTTAGAGTAGGAATAAGGAAGTAGGATTCTCACGGCTCTCTTTTTAATAATCGTTGGTACAGGATGTCATTTTTATAGCGCTCCACCTGTACTTAGTAATAAACTGTTGGAAATGTATTGATGACATGTGGAATTTCGCTATTACCGAGGTTATTGCACACCTCGCTGAGTGTCTGATCTATTCTCGTTCAGAGTCATGTAAATTGGTTAATTCTGCACGGAATTGATTTTAATTACGGTTCTTTAAAATAGGAAGATTCGACTCTAAAAATGGTAGGTACAATTTTGTTGTTTTTATCAAGTTCTAAAATTGCTACTGAAGACTGCCATTCGTGTTTGTTATTTGGTCGTATCCCAAATAGAATTTTAGTAGTTTCTACGTGGTAGTTACCATTAGTGGAATTTTAAAGGTTTCTGCAACTAAGGACTAGTAATAAAAACCATCCTTCTACCAAGCATTCACCAAAATGGGGAATAGCAAATTACTATTCCGGTACTTCTACCGTTACCGTGTTGACGACTAGGTTATTACCTCGGTTATTACGTAGAAGGGATGTAACCAAGTAGTAGAAATTACTAACTTTTGGAACAGTTCAACTGACAGGAATGAGAGCGCGAACTCGATATTTGGCCCTCTCTTATTCGAGTAGCAAATTAATGACTTACTGAATTTGAGCACATAATATGTCCAAGTAGTCCATTTAATGGCGATATAGTGGTAGTTTTCACCCCTAAAGGGTTGAAATTCAATGTACAATTTCCATTCATCTAAATTCAAATCAAAAAGGGGAAAAAAATTCCATCATTTTTCCATTTTACCCCCTCTGGTTAACCCTCACCATAAAATTTGTCCTTATTTTAGATGAACGAACTGAACTGGCAAAATACCATTACAATTGACACATTCATAACATTATTTTATAGTATTATTCACATTACCGCGGGTTTTTGGTATTTTTAGAGCTGCGAGACCCCGATTTTCGTGATCAGCGACCCAAAAAAACATAAAATACAAGTGGTCCCGATGAGGGGGACATTCCGAGCGTCAAACCTCGCGTTTTACATGGAACAAAGGTCCAAGTTGGGGGGTATGTGCAGTATTTTGGAAATGTCAAGCTTTTTAAAGATTCATCTTTACAGAGTACTTAGACAAATTAAAAATCTTCGTGGCTATGTGGATAATCAAGAAAAATTCCAAAATATTCTCATTAAATTAACTTTAAACTGATTTTACTAAACATTAATTTTTGTGTACATACCTCTATCTACTCAGCTCTTCATTTCTTTCGTTCTAGATGTTTATGGCATAAATAGTTAAAAATTAAAATAAAATTAATTTTTTTTTTTTGGTATAATTCGCTATAACTCAAAAAAAAACAATGAATTGGTCTCAAATTTTCACTATGCTATCACTACATGTTTGTTGATGAGAAGTAATAAAATATTTCCTATAATAAAATATTTTTTAAATTATAAAAACCACTATAAATAATTATTTATTCTTGAGAATTTCATTAAATCCGTAAACAAAATTTGTTGCCTTTTTATTTTTGGTCTTTTTTCGACAGGCACCCCCTAAAGTAAAGTAAAACAAGCCTTCTCTTTCACAAAAAGTAGTAAAAAAAAACAAAAACTACCCTTGTTGGACAAGAACAATCATAATATGTTTGTTGCAAGATAGGCATTTATTTAATGAAAATTGTAACAAAAAATTATTAACGACGTTTTTAAAAATTTCTCAGAAAGTAAAAAGATTTATTATCATAAAAAATACTTGGTTACATGAAAAAAAAAAAAAAAATTTGACGAAAAAACATTTTCCCATACCGAGGATCGAACAATCCACCCCATTGCGCGTCAAATCTTACTATTTTCACGTTACGGGAGAGATTTTTTTAAGGGTCAAAAACGCGTATAACTCTTCAGTAATTGAATATTTTTTGTAGAACTTTTTTTGGTTGATGGAAAAACTTTTTCCAAGCACTTTCATATGCACAAAACCCCATTTAGATACGCTTACCCAGAGCCGAGATATTCCATTTGTTAATTTGCAAAATTAATTTAAACTTTAAATAAACAAAAGCAAAAAGTTGCATTCGTGCAGACTTCTATGAGGGTTATGCCCGAATCAATATAATCGTTTAAAGTTGGTTTGAAGTCGATCAAACTTTCGAAAAAAAAGTTATTTGCTAATTAACAAATTATGCCAATTGTTTAAACAATCAGAAAGTATTAAAGTATTGAATATATCGGGCCAAAAAAAAATATGGTATATTCTTTGGTATAAAAGGAATGTTTTTTGAAAAAAACAATATCCTGACCTCATTAGTTTCGGAGTAATCAATTTGTTAATTAATAAATTTATTTTGGCTATAACAAATGAACGGGTTAACAAAATGAGTTGTGCCTGGCGCCAAACGACGCGTATTGAAAATATCTTTCGATTGAAACAAGATTTTTTTCGGATCCGTCAAACCATTTTCATTTTATTAAATAAAAACGAAAAAAAAAATTGGCGGTTTAGGAAAATTTTTCATAAGAAAATCTTGTTCAGCAGAATTTTTCCTATAAGAATCCGTTGCTAATTCAAATGGTATATAAAATTTGTAAAATCACCTCTTTTTTACTCCAGGCAAACTCGCCTATGCAGCATTTATTTTATCTCATAATGCATTACGATTTGGAACCGTACTAGCAACCGTCCTAAACACTTGACAGCACATATTGGCCATTATAGACTATAGAGAATAGTTATGTTATTTCGTTAAAAGCCAACTTAGGTCAGGTAGATTTTTTGTATTACAAAGCGTTCGCTTTATTTTTACGAAGACACGCGTCCAGAAGTATTTTTAAATACTAGAAATTAAAAAAAATAATTTTGACACTGTATCTTGAGTTACCATTAACATTTGGAATAAGGTGTAAGGAATCTATGTAAGGAATCTATTACTCCATGGACCATTACATATGGGACACCCTGTATACAAAGTAGCTTCGTTGCAAAACTACTCATCTCGTATACACGTTATTGAATACATATTTTTATTGTCTTGATAGACGTAACTCATTCCATTAAATTATTTTTGATACAAAATACGGCCAAGAAACATAAATAATGCGAGTTCCTGTCCGTCCGTCCGAGTTCCATATATGTTAATATCTCCTTTATCTGTGTGATTTTGATATGTAGATCTATGGGAAGAGCAAGGATTCTTTCAAAGGAATAGTTCCGGTTCTTTTTGGGACCCTTTCCTGCACCCATTCCCCTCTATAAGATAATAGTCTGACTAGAAACGGTCCCGTATCGGAATTAGCTCTCATATTTTACAATAGAAATTACTTTTTCTCACAGTACAGTTAAGTCTTTGGTTGCGTCAATATTATTAGGTATTCGCTGGGGTTGGGGTGCAGATTGCATTTCTCAGATAGAATTGTGTTTGGTCCATGGGAATTTTAACGATAAAAGTGCAGTTTTGACAGAGTCACCTGCCTTACAAGTGGCCAACAACTACAACAATGTAGGTAGCTTTTGTTGTTATGTCATCTAATGCAATGTTTTTCAGTCTACATACGTATAGGTCTATACAAAGCTGGCAGAAGTGTACTTGGATTTATGTGGAAAATGAACAGGTGTGGGCCCTTATTTTAAATATTGTTTGGAACTTTGCATTGTGAATTTTGCTTTTCGAAACGATTATTTCTTTAATATTCATCAAAATGTTTGATTTTCTTTGATTGTTAGCGATCTGCTCTCATATAATTGGGTGTTTGCAGTGATCATTCATGGAACATTTTTTATTCTAAAAATAACAGTTTGGAAGCCAAATGCGAAAAACGAAACGAAAATTTCCGAAAGATTTTTAATAAGTCTCTTGATCAGGAAGACAACCTTTACCTAAAAAAAGTTTTAGCGAATTTGACAGATTTTTTTTCACTTATTTTTTTGGACGAATTTTCTGTCGCCTTCCCCAAAATTTTGTCCCATAAGTAATCGTACGTATAGTGGAGTTAAATTAGAATTTTAATATGAATTGTCTGGTCAGGGCAGTTTTTCTGTTTTAACGTGTTCAGGGGGTCAACTTAAGTTCACAGCTCAGTTTTGAAGTTTCTGGGAGGTCGGTGTATTGTTCATTTAAACAATTTAATTTTTCAGACCGTGTTTTATATCGGTTTTATTTGAATATCTCGAAATCTATAAGTCCTATGGAAAACAATAAAAAGAAGGAAAACGTTCGTTATGAGCTGAACAATAAAAGTACATAAACTATAATTCATTATTATTAAAAAAAAATTGAATATTGCAAAATTATACGTTTCTAAACAAATTACTATTCTTTCGAAAATAATGGATAATATTCAATTATATTTTGAAGAAATATAGCTTTTTAGCCACTTAAAATTTCAAATCAAAATGATTATTAACTTTGCACCCTTGTGAAATCCTGCTATCAAAACCAAGAAATGTGTACATGGCTCAAATTGTACCCTTTTATAAGTACTTTAAGATCACGAAGAGATAATTTTTTTTACAAAATTTAAACAGTTGCAGTTGTTTATAATTTTCGAAATTGTAGTTATAAACAAATTCAAATAACTCTCTAGTTTTTTTATGAAATCAAAAACGGTAAAAGAGTAATGAAAGTAGATTTAAAAAGCCAAGTTTTGAAAAAAAAAAAAAAAAATTAATGCCCTTCTGCATTTGGAGCTGAGATACGTTAGCTTTTACGTTTAGGTCACTTATAAATAAATAACTCGATATTTCTTATTGAAATTTGGACTGGCCATTCTCCAATGTCTATCATTTTGTCTCTGCTACTTGAAAATAATCCAAAGCTACAATTATTTAAAAGATACTGTATAGAGGCTCAAAAGTGGGGTCTTTAGCTAGTTTGTTAGAGAAAAGAGAAAATCACCAAATATGTCTAAATGTTATATTATGTTTTTACAGAACGGACTTTGGTCGCTAGATATCCCAGTAAGTAAGGCGACTAGCACTTTTTATTCATTATGCGGACGTTCGGGTTCAAATCCTGCTTGTGAAATATATTTTTTTTATTGTATCAGTAATATTAAAACTTTTACAAAGCTGTATACATGAATATAAGGGTAGTTGTTCAAGTTAGGCTTCGTGACAAAAATTAAAACGTTAAAAAAAATTGAAAATGTGCATTATGTTCTCAAAGCCGCTTTATTCGATGTTGTAGCTTTGAATTATATTCAAATAACAGAAACAAAATAATAAGCACTGTAGAATAATCAGCCCACATTTCAAGAAGAAATATCGATTTGTTTACTTATAAGTGACCTAAACGTGAAAGCTAACGTATCTCAGCTCCAAATGCAAGAAGGGCATTAATTTTTTTTTTCAAAAGTTGGCTTTTTTAATCTACTTTCATTACTCCTTTACCATTTTTGGTTTCATAAAAAAAACTAGAGAGTTATTTGAATTTGTTTATAAGTACAATTTCGAAAATTATAAACAACTGCAATAAAAAGGGTTTAAATTTTGTAAAAAAAATGATCTCTTCGTGATCTCAAAGTACTTATAAAAGGCTACAATTTGAGCCATGTACACATTTCTTGGTTTTGATGGCAGGATTTCACAAGGGTGCAAAGTTTTAGGCGTTTTAATAATCATTTTGATTTGAAATTTTTAGTGGTGATTGCACTTTTAGACCTATATTTCCCCAAAGTATAATTATCCATCATTTTTGAAAGAATAGTGATTTGTTTAGAAACGCATAATTTTGCAATATTCAATTTTTTTAAAATAATAATGAATTATAGTCTATGTACTTTTATTGTACAGCTCATAACGAACGTTTCTTTTTGTTGTTTTCCACAGGAATTATAAATTTCGAGATATTCAAAGAAAACCGATGAAAAACACTGTTTAAATAAACAATACGCCGACCTCGCAGAAACTGCAAAACTGAGCTGTGAACATAAGTTGATCCCCTGAACACGTTAAAACAAAAAACTGCCCTGACCAGACAATTCATATTGCAAATTTGTTATTCCTGATTTGACTCCACTAACAGAACGATAACAGATTCTCTACATAAAAATTTTGGGATTGAGCCAAACTCACCTTATTCAAAATATTAATAGCAGAGCTGGGCAGTACTCCAGTAAATTGTACTGAGTACCCAAGGTACTCATGAATACTTTTATTTTAACGGTACTCGGTACTCGAAAATTTCGAGTACTTTACATTATTGATTACTCAGTACTTCTGATGCTCATATGTGACGAGTACCGACGCGCGACACAGACAAGTCTGAGCTTGTTTTTTGTCTCAACCCAGCAAACATTTTTGATAAGATAAATTATAAATTAATATAAATTGACCAATTGGTCTGAATTTAGATTTCAATTTACGTAAATGATACCAATTAATCTACCTCATACACAATTGTCTTTGAAAGTAAATTTAACTAAAGCAGCAAGAGAAAAACTATTTAAAATAAATCTACCAAAAATGACCTCAAAGATAAATTTCCAATAAGGCCGAAATAGGTAATGTAATTAGGTAGTATTTACCTTTTTATCGATTAAAAATATTCCTAATGGTCGAATATCTTACTACCAGTCAACCATCCTAGGATGGCAAGTAGCCGCGCAGAGAGAGAAGAAATATTGTCACTGCTGGACAGAGACAAACAAGCTTCTTAAGCTAGCTAGTAGGTAGATTTTGTTGGAAGTAATGTACACATGAAAAGCATAAAAAAATTTGGTCAATTTTATTACACCCCTTTGAAATAATATTAAGTCGACAAAGTCGATAAATTCTACCTAGCTTATTTACCTGATTTCAACCGTTAAGTCAATTATCCTTAAACTGACCTTAAAATTACTCTGAAGAAATAAATGTTATTTAGCAGTAACCTGGCAAATCAACCTCAAAGTGAACTTGACTATAAAATAGTAATTATGAAGCTAAATTATTAATAGAAACAGGTATCGGTAACCAGTGGCGCAGCCAGAAAATTCATCTGGGGGTGGCCAATAGAACCGGCCTCACCAGAGGATGAGGAAAATTTTTCAGAAAATGGTTGGAAACGGATGTGTATGTAAATTCCTCTATTAGATAATATTGGCATTAATTACAAAATATTTATTTCAAGGGATAATTTAGATACTGCTTTGTACTGCTTCTTTATTTTTTGGCTCATGGAAGACGGCTTGGGGGGGGGGGGCATGGCTCCCCCCTGGCTGCGCCCATGTCGGTAACCAAATATATTGTGGGACTACAAGTACGATTTAAGTGTAATTTTATCTGTCTTAGTCGATATACTTAATTTCGACGTCTTATTATCCACTTATGTCGATTCCACGTAGCGTCAACGTAAATTTTACCAAAACATGGTTAATTTTATTTTGCGACTAAATTTCTTATACATAATTTAGGTAGTTTTGACGTCAAGTAATACCTAAATATTTTCTGGGAATAATGTTTGCCATACATGTGTGCAAGATGACATGTGTAAGGTGTGATATTTTTATGTGTACATTTTTAATAAATGTAACTGTATTTACCTACCTACCTATTTTTTATTACTTAAAGTACCATAAATTGAGCATTCATATTACTGGTATTCTTGTTTTTGTCTATTAGTTCCAATTTGATATCTCTAATTGGTACGTTATAAAGTACTCGTACTCGTTACTCATTTCTCGACGAGCACTTTCTAAGTTTTGCAAAAGTACTCAAATAAGTACTCGTACTCGACTAGTTATGAGTACTTTTTTAAAGGTACTCATTGTGAAATACTCGTGAGTACTTTAATGCCGGTACTCGCCCAGCTCTGGTTAATAGTAACCAAAATAGAGGGTGTCAAAGTTATTATTTTGTTTTTTTGAATGTTTTTTTAAATAACCTTTAAAACAAATTAAATATTTTACTTAACATAATTTGGTGATCGGTTGTTTTTGAGATGAAGAATTCAAATATTCATAGTTTTGCTGTTGTTTGTAGACCGCGCTACCTACGGTATTTTGCGTGTCCTTAAAACGTCGTAACTGTATTAGGCACAGGTACAATTAGAACTATAAAACTTGCGTATTTTGACACCTCGAAAAAGTTTCTAATTGCAGGATTGCAAGACACGTGAGAGGAAGGATATCACAAATTGGTTCAAATTGAAATAATAAGACTATATGCGACAACAATAAGACTTAGGTACCTTACATCCGGACATTTGAACTTATCTAAACATCTTTGACTCAGTCTCGTGCGCTGCCTGTCCAAGTTATTATTTTGATTGTCGTTTTCCCTTAAAGGTTGATATATCGTCTTACCACAAAATTACTTAAGTATTAACCAAAGGGTGATCAACCACCTTACATCCTGTCTTACGTAAGATGATATCCTCAATATTTCAATTAGGCGCTTCCCTTTCTTCGAGATTATTTTTTATTAATTGATGAAGATTTTGCAGTCTTTCTTTTCCTTTTGAGATTATTTCGGAGATTATCATATACAGCGAATCCCAATATTATGAGTCAATGTCTTACGAAATTATGGCAATTTACCATCATATATCCTACGTTAAAAATGTTAAAATGTCAGTGTCTTTAAGTGACAAAAATTATAGAACCAGACTATATTTTACTTCCACATCCAGTGGAAGTACAGTAACGCTAAAAAAAATTGAAATTTTTATTGTTCAAATAGGCTTAGAATGTCATAAACGTCGAGATTTTAAGTTTGAGCGAAAAAAAATTCTGCCTGTTGGTCTGTACTTTTTTTTGTGCCCACGATTACTCTGGAACCCTCTAAGACATTGGCTTGGAATTTGGTACACGTATGTATTTTAATGAGATCTAGAACTAGATTATATTTTGACCTTATTCCGTTGAAAGGTAAATTGGGGTAAATGGAATTAAATAGGTAAATCAAGCAAGAGTCCATAAAATTGGTATTTAGTATATATCAGAGAAGCTAAGGTCTCAAACGATTTTTTGGCATTAGCCACCCCCATTACCACCCTATCCTCATTATTAAAGGGGGTAAAAAAAATAAAATTGTGAGTACAAGAACCAGAGGCCTCAAATTTTTTTTTTCCTTATCCACCCCCACTACCGATGTGGCATACCGTTTTATGGGTTTTTGGGTTAGACGATTTCAAATATTATATTATTAAAGTTCCATAAACAATTATTTCCACATAGTGAAGTGCAAGTATAATATCAAAATTTTTGTTGTATAGAAAAGCTGGATGTAGAAGTAATAGTGATTCCTTGTGCAGCGGTTTTTAACCTATTTTCTCAATTGAGTTTTATTATTATATTAGGAACTAAAATACTGGGTGTTTATACTTTTCATGTCCTGCTTTGATTGACTTAATCGATAGAATTTGTGAATTTAGGTTAAAGGAAGAGTTAGAACAGTGTTTTTTGACAAATAATATAAATGAGAATTAAGAAATAGAAATAGTATGCTTTAAAGATCAAGGATTTGGGACGATGCAATGCTTGGGAAAACGGACATAAAATAAACAGGGATTCGGCAAAAAATTTATCAAAAGAGGCAGATGGCAAAAAATAAACAATTAAAGAATCAGCAATAATGTTAATGAAAACAAATGCGTATCGATGTTAAAAGAAGAACCTTAATAAATTTTAAATTTAATACCATTTAAAATTAAAATATCAACAATTAAATATAAGTTTATAGTGAGTATTTAAGTATGCGATCGATGGGCACAGCTTGTTGACAATATTTCTGGGTGGGCACCAAAATAATGATAATAATAATACTTAGTTACAATAATGATATCTTATTTTTCTCCCTTATACTACTTTTTTTTTGTGAAAATATTTGTAAAAAGCTTGTAAAACATTTCTTTCAGAAGTAGACCGAAAATTGATTGGCAATTTTCAAATATTTTGATTTTTTAAAATTTTTTATAATTTTTTTATACCTATTTAATTTAATTAATACTTCCCATTCCGTCATGCAGAGTGATCACCAAGGGCATGTAAACTATCATATTTCACATAATGTGATCCAAAATATTGAAATTGCAATATACAATGTGTCTCAGGTTAATATTAACAAAGGTATTTTTAATAAAACTATTACGCAACGAGAAAAAATTGCTTCCGGACGTTGTGGACAGTGAATATTTATTTCAACAATAAAAATAACGAAGATATCGGCTTTATATTAGATCTCAGTGGCACCAGGTAAAATCGAACTGTGCCGTATTCATTCAAAATGTTAATCAAATAGGGTCCTGATCGACCGCGCCAGATGCCATTTCTATTCGCTGAAATATTATTTTAGATACATTTTAGATTTATAAAATTTAGCTTTTTAAAAAAATATTAAATTTTAAGAAAAATTGAAATCTGTCGATTAATTTTTTCTCCTAATTCTGAAAAAAAAAAATGTTTTTGAAGTATTTTACAAGTATGTTCACAAAAAATTTGGGAGGATGCACCATTTTTTGCAAATTTCAGTTGGATTTTTTCTGCAAATTTTTTTCCCATGCTCCAAAATTAAGATATGGCTAACTTACATTTCACTGGATGAGACTGACTTTCATCCACCCATATCCATAATAATAACGCCTAAACGTAATAGTGTAATATTTACTTCAAATTATACTTACAACAATGTGTTCGGTGGTGACGCTGTAATCGGTGTAGGCGCAGAGGAGGTCGATTGGCAAGAGGTTTGTTGTTCTGACTTTCGAAGCAATTAGCAAGCAGGTAGCTCCTAGTAGCTGCAGCTGCTGTTTTCTGATGGCACATACGCATAGGAAACGATCCATGATGTTGATAGCCAATGGGAGTAGTTGATCTTCACAGATTTGTTCTTCACATACCTAAAAATGATAATCTAAGATGCAGTTTATGGTCTTACAAGGTAAAAAAATTAGGTGATGCGTGAATATGGGCAAACATGAATGCTTTTTAATTAAATTAATATCGACTGTTCTTACTACTGAAGTGTTTATAACAGTTCCTAAAAATTTTGCCATGTTATTTGTTTACATACGGATAAAGATTTAAAGCAAATTATACTAATATGGTGATTAGTAGCAATGCGCTGTTTTTGGCAAATTGGCTGAGCTTACTGAACTAGTTACTAAATTAAAAATTATACCTATATTTTCTTATTTTCTTGTAAATAAATGAATACTATAAGATTGTCGGAGAAACTTTTTAGTTAACATTTGCTAATTAGGAAGACTTCTCTTGATCTCTTTATATGGCGCCTTGCTTTCCGCTCCCCAGTGATCTAGTCGCTACGCGCACTATTTCTCTAATCCAATGAGAGATGTTTGGATGTTACCAAGGTGACTACATATAGCGGCGTAACTGGAGGGGGGGTTATAGGGCACTGTGTCCCCCCCCACCCTCATGATGTGACGCCCCTGCTGTAGGGTTTATATTGAAAAATCAGGGAATTTTAGTAATTTTTATAAAAAGTCAGGGAACGTGAAAATTTTTTATGAACCCCTGTGCTGAAGATAAAAATCCGTATTTCATTATTATTTACAACTTTTTACACTGCTTTTTAAACGGACTGCCTCTCCGCCCTAAAAAGCTGGGTACGCCCAGGGCCGGATTTAAGCAGTTTTTATTTTTTTTTTGGGGGGGGGGGGGGGGCGAAATTGTTACAATTCCGAAAACTTCTTTTCCTTTGCTCCTTTATTTTCTTCATTTATGATTAGGCCACATTTCCAAGATAGCAAATTTACTTAATTTGTTTAGTGCTTGAAGTTGCTAGTTTATTAATAGAAAAGTTCCAGCGGCCTGCTTTTTTCTTTTTACCAATGTTCCTTAGACCTCAATAAACAATTTGCAAAAAAAATTATTCCGATTGGTCTTTTACCAAAAAACATCTCAATTTTTAACTTTTATATATTGACGCGACTAGATGGTCATTTCATTTTTGGTATACAAAAAGAATGTAAATCTGATTAAGACTTTTGATGAATCGTTTACGTTTCCAGCAATTAGACAGGGCTGGTATAGACATATACTCATATACATACAGCGCTCGGGGCTATAGAGGCTAGAACAAGAAGATTTGGCCATGCTGTTGCCAGCCAGGATGATTTAAGTCAAATACCAGAGAGGGGTTGCTCGAAAAGTAATAATTATGTATGGTATTGAGTTTTTTTATGATTTTATGTACATAATTGCCAAATGCCGAAAGTGCCGAATGGAAACCGATTTGCCGAATCGGCACCCCCCCCCCCATACCTCCTCTATATCCGGCTCTGGGTACTCCACTAAGTACATGTACTACTTACAACGTATCCAACTGTTTTCTCTTAATTTCTGCAAGAACCTAGATTCGTATTCGAATTTATATAAAATGAAAACTAAAACCCCAGACTGTTTGTAAAAACCACGAAAAAGTGAAAATATGTTAGCCACCATTTCTAAGAAAAATAATGAAGTATAATGGATACGAAATTTATTTGACAAAAGTAAAAAATTAGTTCATTTGTTAAATTGATGATTATTCGAATATTTTTGTATTGATTTTTATGGAAAGGAAAACCCACTACCTTAAATACCTCTGAGTCCACTCAGCAGGAGCCGCTTTGGCTCTCCCCTGTGGGAGGGGGAGGGGGAAGGGGATGAATATAACATATTTTATGGATTTCTGAAGGACTTTGGTAATATATAAGTATTGTACATTAGGAACTGAATAATTATATTAGTTTTGGGGAGGAGGCGATCACCTTGTTGCCCCCCCCCCCCTCTTTAGAAGTCGCCCCTGTCAGTCAGTAAGGGACGCTGTAGGTGCCATATAGGGAACAATTAAGGCAGGCTGGAACAAATTTTATGATTTTCAGAAATGTTCCTTTAAGGGCATGTTAACTTTGTAGCAATCTGGCATTCCGGGTTTGATCGCCGGGCGTCCCAAATAAACAAATTATTGTAGATATTTACACAGCAGAAAAGAATGTAGCCGTAATATTATGCAATGTTAAGTGGAAGTATGTTTAATGTTATCTTGCAATATGATATTTATATTAACACGACGTAACTGAGAAATGTTAAATTTCGAAATATTAAACAAACATTTAAGTAACATTGGTTACATTAAATAACATTTAATAGTATGACAAAATACTTTCTAGCAACGTTGAAGTTATATTAAAGTAATAATATCTTGTTTACTGGGTAGTTTGGTAAGCATGTTATTAGAGCAAACAATGCTTTACTTGAGACTTTATGCTAAATTTTCTACAAAAAAGGATCTAAGAGTATATATACAATTTTTTTCTAGAATGCTAAAAGAAATGGTTTAGAAAACTTCGCACGAAAATTCGTTCGACGAAACCCATTTATCGAATGAACTGTTTTTGCAAATCAAATTTTAGAGCGTTGGAAAATATCACATTTTCGTTTGTGGCTGCTCATTGATGTGTTAATATATATTCTGGATCCGCCACGGTAAGAAGTGGTAATATTTTTATCTACATCATTTTGCTCTAAAATGCTTTCCAAGCGAGATATCTAGGTACCTATTATCTATAATAAACTGATTCTGGGGGCCATTTTTCAAGATGGCAGCTAAATCCGAGATGGTAGAGAGGTGCAGAACTAACGTTAATAAGGACTCAGTATGAGGATATAATTTGTTCCCATAATTTCCCTCATTTTTACTATTAACAGACTTTTGACCTATCTGTGATTTAATATTTCTAATATAAGTACTTAAATTTGTCTCCCTCTTTTCCTACTTCTCTGCAAAATGTGGATTTTCGCAACCCAATTTTATAAACCATTGTGATTATAATAAGCTGATTATTGGGTCAAATTTATTTAAGGAATCACCATAGGTGGTCTAGAACGTAATTAACTTTTCAATATTATCAACAGGTAATAAAAGAGGCAGGTACTGACAAAAATGTACATAGGTGCATTGCACTTTATTTGTAATGTGGATTAGCAGAATGGAATGGGATGGTAGGACTTTAAGTGTTTTTCTTGGAAAAATAAGCTCATTAAAATTTTAAGATGGGGCTTGAGGAATCCAAAAAAACAAACCAAACGTAAGTAAGTATACCTACAAGTAGGTATTTAATCTATGTGTATAAGAATAGTATGTGCAATACTGGACTGGTTATGTTTCGGTTACATTATGATGTTGAAGAGCCAAAAGGTTCCAATTGGATATCCGACATCCATAAACAACAACAAACATTCCGTCCGGCTTATCCACATTTCCAAGAAAACGACGTGTCAAAAAGACAAAATAATAAACATATTCTAACCTCCATCATCCAGGTAGTGACCACTTTTCTCATAAAAGGTTGAATGTCATTTTGTACGGATTTAAAATAATCACAGTTCGGTATATAAAACACCTCGTCGTTCAACAAATTGTTTATAACACGATTGTCATTAAAGATTCCTCTATCTCTTTTGGCGGTACATGAGTTGGCAATAGTTTCGACACAAGCCAAATCCATTTTGGGCACTTTCACAAAAGTAAACAGTCGTTAGCACGTTGTCACACAAATGTTGCAGGCAAACGCACTAACCAATCTTATTATTGAAAGTGAACTGACGTCAACTTAAGGGCAACAAGTAGTTTTGCTTTCTGGTTCAAATGATAGCGCATGCGCCTTTACCTCGGCTAGCACCTGGCTAAGGGAATCCTGCACGGCCCGTTCTGGTACGTCCGTTCTTTACTCTTTATTATCCTACCTGCTTTACTTGTATATTCCGGCATCTGCTACTTTTTTTATGTCTATGTAAGTATTTATTATTTTTAGTTTGTTTTTTAGATTTGGTCTCTAGACCGTCGAAGATCAAGTTCATAACAAAAATATTAATATTTTCAAAGTAGTACATAATTTTTAAATGCATTTTTGAAATACTTTACTAAATTTTGTTTGCTAATACCTACCAATTTTTTTTCCTGCGAACCTGATTTCACGTACACTATTTGAATTACAAAGACAAAGATATAAAAAAAATATGTTTTGCTAATAACAAAAGAAGAGTAACGGATTTTGTTATTTAATTAATATATTTTACTATAATTACAAAATATTATTTTTGGAAAATCATTTTTACGGGAGTTATGGGGGTGAAAAGAAAAATGGAAATTTTTTTTTTTTCAAGAACGCATAAACCGATTTTCATAAAAAAATATATGTTATGGCTTTTGATGGCACAAACGTAAGAAAAAAATATTGAGTCCACTTGTCGGAAAGAAGAGGTGAAAAATTTTTTTTAAAATAAAAATAATTTTTTTTTTGGGGATGTTCTCGAGGCACACCCATCATTTCCTTACAAATAAATGCTTATATGCCCCTTTAAAACATATCCAATTTTCAAAGCGATCGGAAGGGTACACCGTATTCAAAATTGATACTGGCGTACTGCCGGCATACATTGGGGTTTTCGTAGTTAGAAGTCCCAAAAACGCCTAAAGCCTATCAAAGTTGACCAATACAAATACTTATTTTTTTAATTTCTAAACGATCCCTCACGAGCTTTTTTGATAAAAATTATTCTGCATTAAGAGAAGTTGGTTTATAGTCCAGTCACCTCTAATTTGAGTGCTAATGAATGGATTTTGATGAAACCTTGTGCAATGTGTTTGTAATGACGTTAATAAAAAACCGCTGCTCAAGGAATCACTACTTCCACATCCAGATTTTTTATCTAAGTCACTCACAACGAAAAAATTTTGTATGTGGAAATAATTGTTTGTGGAACATTAATAATATAATATTTGAAATCCTCTACCCCAAAAACCCATAAAATGATACCCCACATCGGTAGCGGGGTGGGGGTGGTGATAGGGGGTGGTAGTGGGGGTGGATGAAATAAAAAAACATTTCGAGGCTTCTGGTTCTTGTACACACCCTAAATCACAATTTTTTTTCATCCCCTTTAATAATGGGGTGGGGGTGGTAATAGGGGTGGCTAATGCCAAAATTTTTTTTGAGACCTCAGCTTCTCTTGTATATACTAAATGCCAATTTTATGGACTCTTACCTGCTTGATTTACCTATTTTCCCCAAATTTACCCCAATTTTACCCCCAACCCTTCGACGGAACAAGATGAAAATATAATCTAGTTCTAGATCTCGTTAAAGTACATATGTGTACCAAATTTCAAGTCAATATCTCAAACGGTTCCAGAGTAATCGTGCGCACAAAAAAAGTTACAGACAGACCGACAGACAGACAAACTTAAAATCTCGACGTTTCGTGACATTCTAAGCCTATTTGAACAATAAAAATTTTTTTTAAATTTTTTTGTCGTTACTATACCTACTTCCACTGGATGTGGGAAGTAAAAGTTAAAAAAAGATTAGAGTAGGAAATTTTATGGACTCTTACCTGCTTTGATTTACGTATTTACCCCAAATTTACTCCAATTTATCCCTCAACCCTTCGGAACAAGATGAACATATAATCTAGTTCCAGATCTCGTTAAAGTACTTACGACTTAGGTGTACCAAATTTCAAGTCAATATCTAACGGTTTCCAGAGTAAACGTGCACACAAAAAAGTTAGACAGACCGACAGACAGACAGAAATTTTTTTTCACTCAAACTTAAAATCTCGATGTTTCATGACATTCTAAGCCTATTTGAACAATGAAAATTTTTTAAAATTTTTTTTGTCGTTACTATACTTCCACTGGATGTGCACGTAAAAAATGAGTAACCGCTGAAGTTTGTACGATTAATACAACATAAGATATTGCGGTTCAAAGTTAGGATACAAAAGTGAAAGAATACCAAAAAACTCTACTTTTTGACTTTGAGTTTTTAGATGGCTGTGCGTTGCTATTAACAACGGAGGTAAAAGTACTTTTTAGTCATAACTCCCTTGTAAGTATACTCTAATTTTATTGTTTTGTCAGTCGTAAGTGACGATTTATTTACCAAATACTTGTTGCCATTGGCAACGGATCGTTATTTTTCATAACGTCCCAAGGGAAATAAAGCAAATTTGGGAAAATTTTCTCTTTTATATAACAAGTATTAAATTAAATGTTTAATTCTTTTGGAAGTAAATCTAGACAAGCCTTACTCTTCTATATCCGACATTATTTTAAAACACTTTCAGAGCTATTATAATAATATGATTTAATTTATCTCGACAATAGTTGTCATTTGAATAGAAACCGCTAGTGGGGAAGCTATACAACAAAAACCATAAGAAAACTGCAAGTTGTGATAAGAACATGCCCTTTGGTGAGAATATAGATTAAGGTTAGGCAATCAAAATAAGATGGGGAGGCAACGCCCAAAGTTGTTATAATTCAAAATGGCGGCTATTTTTCAAAATGGCTACCCGTATTTTGTTTTTGCTACATTTTCTTTGATACACATGATGCAAAATAGTGTTTTATATCAATTTATATGTTCTAGGTCTAGGATAAGTAAATAGATTAAGTAATAATGTATTAAACGTAAATTGATTTACACAAAGTGTTAATTCATAAATATTACAAACCAAAAAGTACACTTTTAATTTTATAAGATCTGCAGAATATTTCTACAAACCATGGGCGCAGCCAGGGGGGAGCCATGGGGCCCGCCCCCCCCCCCCCCCCCCCCAAGCCGTCTTCCATGAGCCAAAAAATAAAGAAGCAGTACAAAACCGTATCTAAATTATCCCTTGAAATAAATATTTTGTAATTAATGCCAATATTATCTAATAGAGGAACCTACATACACATCCGTTTTCAACCATTTTCTGAAAAATTTTCCTCATCCTCTGAGGAGGCCGGTTCTATTGGCCCCCCCCAGATGAATTTTCTGGCTGCGCCACTGCTACAAACACCATTGTTATTGTTCACATTCATTCTTGCATTTGCACAATAATGTGCACGATAAACCAGCAGTTCTGCAGCTGCACTTGTTTTTGCAGATTTTGCAAACACATTTTATGAGTTCGTTGCAGGAATCAGAAATTTCTGGTAACTCCGACCATTTCAACTGCCAAGATTCATTATGCAACCACCATCCCCAATCGTTTGGCGATTGTGCGTTTATTTGCTTGTCCCCAAATGTGTCCAGCTTGGAAAGCACTACGCAATACTTATTGTAGTAATGCACCCTTTGTTGGTGGAAGACTTTCTAGTGGACGATTTTTGGTCATGAACAATTCTTGTCTTGCTTCATTAACACTGACCTTGTCACTAGTTGAACAGTAAAGGAGTACTACGTAACTTTCAAATATGTCAACCATTTCATTAGGAATCGAATTATGTGGTTGTGAGATGAACGAAAATGCAGTAGTAGCTTCTTTGTTTTCCAAGTTGATTTTTTGGACTTTCCTGTGAAACTAGGAATGCTATCACAGCCTGTGAGAGCATGGAATCCTGGTAAACCAATAGCCTTTTCCATCCCAATAGCTTCAGCTATTGCATGAACCGGAATAAATCTGTAATTCTTTCCTGTTCCAAACGCAATCCAAAGTTTATCAAGACCCGCTGTTGACAAGGTGAAGAAGTAAGCAATTGCTAAAACTAAGACATCAGTATCTACAGTGCGTATAGCAACATTCTTGTAGCCATTTTCTACCAAGTCTTGGAGATACAGTATTATTCTTGAGTCCGCTTCTTCATGACCAGTACAAGCAGCACTTATGAGAGAAGTTTGTGCATTGATATTTCCTTTGACGTCTTCACCTCATGTTGTTACAACCTGTACGTTTGTGATGGTATCTGCAGATAGATTTTCAAGTAGACTGAAGAGCTCTTCATTGTTCTTCGAATTTCTCAAGAAGCCGTGCCAATTTTTAGGTATAGGTACATGTGGAAGTACTTGTTTCCTAGTTCCTGCTCCTCTCTTCTCTCTAGTTTCACCTAGTTTCACCTTTGATACTTGGTGTAACGTATCTATCCCAAACAAGATCAATTCTTCGACATCCGAAGGCTGCGATATCCTTACGAATGTGAGGGAGAAATTGGTTTGTATAATAATCAGCAAATGTCTTTGAAACTTGTGGCCTCAATATGTTAGTAAGAACTTCACCATCATAAACTAAAGCGTCACAGGTTCCTGGAAAGGCATGCTCATTTATGTTTACAGTGTCTTCCAAAATGTGCGCAAGGTCAGATAGCCTCCATTTCGGATTAAAACAACTTTGGGCAATGCCTCCCCATCTTAGTTTCATTGTCTGACCATAACCTAAATTCATACCAAAAGGCTTATTCTTATCACACTTTGCAGTTTTTATATACGTAGCTTCCCCACTACGCGTCCTAAATTTATTTTATTGACGGTTGCCATGGATATTCCAAGCATTGCTACCTTTACTATTTGCTTAGCAAATATGAAATCTTACTCAAATAATTATAGTTTTCCCATTAGTTTTTTTCAAGTTTTTTTCTGGTTTAATGATTATGGGTATGACGAAAAATATAATATGCACCGTGGGTCGTACAGTGCGATTTTTTGGTTTCGAATAGTTGCAAACCTAGGTTTTACGGGCCTCAGATTGCAAACTGTACTTTCGACCAAAAAAACTGCACTTAGGCCCTTCGTGCATAAATAACTATTTCTGACGCTGTAAGCGGAAGAAAAAGTAATATCCATAGCAATGCGTATTTTATTTAATACGCCGGTCATGCGATATTAACACAATGCGTTTTTGGTGGTGATATTCGAGATTCTTTATTTTTATTTTTTTTTTATAGCTAATCGACATTTGAAGAAAAAATAGCATGTTTTACTCGGGGTAAAAGCCACTTGTTGTGACTCGTCCGTAATTGCCGAACTCACTTCGTTTTTCCGGCAAACCTACAGATTCGTCACAAAAGTATCACTTTTACTCCTAATAAAACAATCCTATTATTTTATCCTTTTATAAAACATATGTCTCTTTTTTCACATTTTTCGACATTCAATCGCCATAATATGTAAGGTTCCAAACTTCCAACTATATAATATAAGACAGAGCTGGGTAATTACTTGTAATTTAAAAATAATTACAATTACAAATTACTTTTTTTAAAAAGGAACTAATTACAATTACAAATTACTTTTTTAAAAAAGGAATTAATTACAATTACAAAGTACATGTCTTTAAAAAAGGAATTAGTAATTACTTTTCTAATTACTTTTATGATAAAGTAAATTATAGTGACCAAACAGACAAAAAGGTAAGTTAAAAATTTTAATTAAAAGTGTTGTGTAATATTGCGTTTTAATATTTATTAGAATCGTTATTAGAATGTTTGACCTTAAGAGTAACCAGGAAAAATTAAATAAATATATAGAAAAGGCAGCTTAATAGTGGAGTCGGTTTAGGAAAGGATTGGAAAAATTGTTAAGATGGATGCAGACCCTGCGGAAATTGTTTGTCATGACGAGTATAATAAAACCCTAAATTTGAATTTCCAAAAAATGCTTTTTTCGCCGAAAAGGGGTATTTTGGACATTTAAGGGTCAAATTTGATGTTTTAATTTTTTTTTATCACTTAAACAACTAGTTAAGAAAAGAAAATGGTATCCTTTTATTCTCAAGATTAAGCCCAACAAACACCGAAGGTCGGCCCATCAGCGGGCCATCACTGGGCCAGAAGTTTCATTTCTGGCCCAGTGATGGCCCGCTGAAGGGCCAACCTTCGGTGTTTGTAGGTTAAATTTGGGGAAGATATCTGACCATCCCCCTTCCTGATATTAACATATATATACGAAAAAAATTGAGAAAATCAAATTTCGGCTATCTTGATCAGATCTCAACCAATTTGGCTGAAATTTGGAATGGAAGTAGTCTTCATCACACAAAAACTGTTGACCAAATTTCAGCCAAAAATGTTAAATAGTTTGGCTGAAATTGCAGTTTCAGTCAAATTTTCTGAAATTTTCAAATCGAAATATCTTCGGATCTAAAAGTCGGATCAAAATTTGCTTTGTGGCAAAAGGTAGGCGTGGTACAATATCAAAACACTCGTTTTGAAAAGTAAAAGATAGACCACGGTTACCTTTCGATTATACATGAAGCGGCTATCTGAGTCACATAAAAATAAAAAAATAATGTAACGTGTTTCCACCCTTAGGAAACTACCCCTTGCAAATTCCGTGGGTTCCAAAAATTATAACAAGAGATGTCCACTAACACACTTTATTAAATATTTACTGGATACTTCACAATACTATTTTTTAATTTAAATACACTTTACTGACTAAAAATCACAATGTTTATCACTTTGTTTATCTTTGAAGTCTTAACCTCACTTTCTATACTTTCTGAACTTTCTGAACTTCTCGCTGAGAATGCGTCTTTTATACCTAAAAATGACAGATCTCGATTTTTCTGTGATGACGCCACCATTCTCTAGATCATTCCAGATGTCACCAGAACTAACTTCTTCTGGTAGGTTTCTCGAGTAGGTGCAAATACACTACTTTTTAGTAACCAACATAACCTCAAATTTTAAGGGGTTGCAACATATTACACTGCCCCCTCCTTAAGCCTGAACGTCCCGGTCAGGCAATTCAGCCTCTTTCACATACTTCGCCAGTCTGTCCAAGTGTACGATCTTCATCTTGGACTTTTTGTTTCGTTGAATACGATAGACGACATCATTAATTCGGGTAATAACAGTATAAGGTCCTTCCCAAGGAGGTTGAAGTTTCGGTGACTTCCCTTTCTTCCGCTGTGGGTTGTACAGCCAAACCAGATCCCCCACCTTGAATCCCCCTGTACTGGCATTCTGATCATAACGAGCCTTCAAGCGGTTACTAGTTCTGTTCATCTGCTCTCGATCATTCTTCGGCTGTTCTCGGCTTCCATTTCTGTAGTTGCTCATCGAAAATGGTTCTAAACGGGCAGCACAATTTTTACACTTGCGACACCAGGCCTCCACATCCTGGCGACTATTAACCCAATAGAACTGTTCCCGTGCTCTACTCAATGTCTTGTTTATGCCGAAGTGTCTGCTGGACGTTTTATTGTGCGCTTTCTGGAGTACTTCTGGTACACGACACCTGGGAATCACTAGACGCATGGCAACCTGCTTCCCATCTGGGCTTTCCCATGCTCTCCTTAAAAGCCCGTCTACGACTGTAAGTGAATCCCATTGTGACCATAAAGCCTTCAGCCCCACTTCTTTGTTGGAAACATCCTTCCATGCTGGACGCGTTCCCTCTTCTTTTGCTCTCAACATGGGTCCGATTTCTACATCGCGCAATTGCTCTTGCCTCAGAGTTTTCTTTGTCCAACTGTCTGGAAGATCGACCTTGACAATGTTGACTTCAACCATGTTCGGCAATTTTCCCACCTGAGGGTAGCGCTTGCAATCTTCCTTGTCTGGTTTTCTGGATAATGCAGGAGTTTTGACTGCCTGCGTTGTCAACAGCCTGGTTTTCTCACATTGGTCGTTCACTTTTGACAAAATAAATTGTTCGTTCCCAATCCTTAACATTCGCTT
Source organism: Rutpela maculata (assembly GCA_936432065.2). NCBI lineage: Eukaryota > Metazoa > Arthropoda > Insecta > Coleoptera > Cerambycidae > Rutpela > Rutpela maculata. Next base: position 166,296,392 of record OW386288.2, read on the forward strand.
TCCTACGTCAACAATAAATCCATACTGTTCCATAATGTCCAGTCCCAAAATGAAGTCATCCGTAATGTCAGCCACGATGACCCTGTGGTCGAACCTCAAATGCCCAATCTGCAAACCCAGGTCTACTTCTCCATGAACCGTAGCCCTGTCCCCCGTAGCTGTCCGGACGATCACTTCTTCATTTTGCCTCTTGGTAATCTTTATGCCCGATATAAATCCTGGACGTACTATTGATGACGTAGTACCTGTGTCGATGGTAAACAAACATTTTCTTCCGTTCACATATCCATGCAACAACAGTCTGCTTGCGATTCTTCGAAGCTGGGAAATCTTAATTTCTCTGGGGGCACTGCATTTCCTAGCCAGAACAACTCCCCTGGTACTGTTTTCCTGCTCCTCTTCAAGATTCCCAGCATTTACTCGACTCTCCGAATTCTGCTGTCGACAGTCTCGCTTCATGTGTCCTACCTTGCCGCAGTTGTAACATTTAATACCACCACTCGGCTTTCCTTTGTTTTTCTGTTTTTCCTGCTTTCCAAGGTCATCTAATTTATCCAATAGTTTGGTAAACATTTTCTGCATCTCAGTCAACATAGGTTCATTTCTGGTTGCGATTCTTCGAGAGTCACAGCTCGCACTCTCGACCTTGGAGTATCTCTGTAGGCGGCTTCTACTTCAAGTGCACGCACCAAAGCTTCGCTACTACTTTGGTGTCTTGTCAGCCTCAGAACTCGCCTGACCTCTTCGTCCCTTATGCCATCTAAAAAGGCCCCCACGGCTAATTGTTCCTGAAATTCTCTAGGTGCACTCGGATACGCCAGGTGTGCCAGTCTCTCTATCGCAGCTTCAAATTCTTGTAAACTTTCCCCAGCTTTTTGCATCCGGGATTTCAGCTGAGCCTGGTATAATTGGGCAAGGTGTTGATCGCCATACCTCAAGTCTAATGCAGCTTCCAAGACTTTGAAGTCCCTTTGTTTCTCAACTGGGATGGTTTGGAGTAACTCTGAAGCTTGGCCCCTTAGCGCTAGAACTAATGCCATGGCCTTTTCCTCATTATCACAGTTGTTGGCACACGCTGCTGCCTCAAACTGCCTCTTGTACGTCGTCCAGGAACTTTGGCCATCAAAAGAAGGAGGATTTAGTCGCTGTCCTGATGATACCACCTGCTGGCTTCCTCTATCTCTCAACTGTCGTTTAAGCCGGTCTATTTCTCCTTTGACTTCTTCTTCGAACTCACTCATCTTTTCTTCAAACTGATTTACTTTTCCTTTTACTTGACCGACTTCGGTCTTGACTTCACCTACTTTTTCTTCTACCTTGTTTATCTCTTCTTTGACTTCACTCTTGACAGAAATGATTGCGTCCTGTTGTATTTTTATTTGATCGCTCAGGATTTTCCTTAATTCCTCCTGGCGTCTTTCTTCCAAGTCTTCCATTATTTTTCTGAGTTCGTCTTTTTCCTCTTGACGTTGTCTTTCTTGCTCCTCTTTCTCCTCTTGTTGTCGTATCTTCAGGTCCTCCATCATTTCTCTTAATTCGGCCCTTTCTTCTTGACGTCTTCTTTCTTGCTCTTCTTTTTCTACTTGACGTCGCTTTTCTTGTTCTTCTTTCTCCTCTTGACGTTTTTTCTCCTGTTCTACTTTGTCTTCCTGGCGTCTTCTTTCTTGTTCTTCTTTTTCTTCATGACGTTTTTTCTCCTGTTCTTCTTTGTCTTCCTGCCGTTGCTGTGCCATCATTTTTTGGAACTGTTCTAATAAGTCCTGTATTTGTTTATCGGATGCCATACTTCTTGTTGTTACGGGCATACGATGAAATTAAAATAAAATAAATTTAACTGTCACGTCAATATCGGTAATGGAACTTTCTAGACAAATCTCGAAATAGCACGAAAAAGTCTTATCCAGAGTCTTTTGTCACTATCCAGTTCAGAGAATTTAATAATCTCCACTAATGTCCAAATAGAAAAGTTCTAGAAATTTTCACGCACTAAATGAGTCTTTTTCAGTGTCTCTATCACTTCTCAGTTCAAAGGATTTAATTATCACACTAATGTCCTAATAAAATGTTCTACAATGTCTCAAAAATGCACTTAAACACTATTTTCCTGTTCGAAAATAACCCTCGAACAATGTCCAGTAAATTAGTCCTGTGTTAGCACTAACTCTCGAGAATACTTCTCGAACACTCCAACACAACTTCAGAGCTCCTCTTGTCATAAAATTCCGCTTTCTGACACCAATTGTAACGTGTTTCCACCCTTAGGAAACTACCCCTTGCAAATTCCGTGGGTTCCAAAAATTATAACAAGAGATGTCCACTAACACACTTTATTAAATATTTACTGGATACTTCACAATACTATTTTTTAATTTAAATACACTTTACTGACTAAAAATCACAATGTTTATCACTTTGTTTATCTTTGAAGTCTTAACCTCACTTTCTATACTTTCTGAACTTTCTGAACTTCTCGCTGAGAATGCGTCTTTTATACCTAAAAATGACAGATCTCGATTTTTCTGTGATGACGCCACCATTCTCTAGATCATTCCAGATGTCACCAGAACTAACTTCTTCTGGTAGGTTTCTCGAGTAGGTGCAAATACACTACTTTTTAGTAACCAACATAACCTCAAATTTTAAGGGGTTGCAACATATTACAATAATAAAAATTGTAACACATTCACATATTTACAGAAATAAATACACGCACGCACACACATGTATAATATAATATACATTTATCTATACCTAGTCAAAGCAGTAGGCACGACTATACAAATAAAAAATATACGGTGTGTCCCACTTCGTACTAAGCCACCCCTGTAACTTGGCTATTTGTGTTTGGACGAGGGGTAGACCGCTGCCCAGATTTTGTACACCAGATTTCCATTTTGTCTCGATTTCCAATGATTTCCACCAGATTTCCATTGATTTCCATTGATTTCCAATGATTTCCGATGATTTCCATTGATTTCCAATGATTTCCAATGATTTCCACTGATTTCCATTGATTTCCAATGATTTCCAATGATTTCCAATGGAAACATGCGCATGCGCAGGTATTTAAATTCTGATGCTCTGCGTATAAAACTCAGATTTCGGAGTACAGATCTGTATGAAATTATACGAGGTCATACTTAAAATACAAAGCACAATATATACCGTTTTTTCGGATAAAAAGTTATTAACAATGACAGCAACAAATGCGGGGTTTTATGCTTTTTCGTTAATATCTTAAAATATAAACGAGATAGGTTAAAAATGTGCCTTTCACTTTTTATAGAGAAAATTATAATTTTCTGTATAACAAAAAACACTCAATTTTAATAATTGCGTAATGCGGTACTGATTCATATTTGTATCAATACTGGTCGTTTCCTGTTAAATGTGTAGTGTAGATCCATTCTATATACTTGAGACATCCAGAATATCAACGATGGTGCTTTGCTTTATTTAACGAATATTCTTCTTCTCAGAACTTGACGATTGCAGCTGCAAGCCGATTGCAACAGCAAAAGACATATTGTCCGATGGTACTGCGCTTTTAAACTTATTAAACGAATTAAAAAAAAAAATTCGTACTATCCGGATCGCAAAAATCAAAAAAATTTTCTTTCAAGGTCACTGCGGCGGCAAAAATAATCAACCGATCGAGTTGCTATTTTAAACACAAACATAAACGAATTAATAAATAATTTTATATAAGTACTACCAGAATTGCAAAAAATAAAAAACAAACTATTTATTATTTCAAGATCACTGCGGTGGCAAAAATAATCGTCCGATCGAGTTGCGATTTAAAGTGTTTGTAGGAAATAGGTACACACAACTTTTTTTCACTACCCATTCTCTTTAAAAAATATTTACATGCATATTTAAAGCGACCATGCTCGACACAAAATCGCAAAATCGGTCCTAGCGTAAATGTGGGGGGAAAAATATGAATAATTTTTTTCTCTTAAACGGCTCTAACGATTCTATTTAAATTTAACACATAAATACTTTCTTGGTACCATTAGTTAGTACCAACGGTAGAAAGTACGGCTCTAACGATTTTGATCAAACTTGACACGTGGATACTTCCTCAGTAACAAGATGAGATAGTATAATCAGCTGCTCCAAGAGAATACAGGGAGGTCGATGCTGTGGGGGCAAAGTGTAAAGAATTTTAAAACAAAAATCTCTAAAAATCTAAAAAATCTCAACTTTGATTAAATTTAACGCATAGATACACACTTAGTACCAGTGTGAAATGACATAAAAGTTCCTCTTAGAAAATGTAGGAAGGAAGGTTGCGGAGGCAAGGTTTAAAGAATGAAACATTCTTTTCTCTAAAACTACTTCAACAATTTTGATTAAATTTGGCACTTGAATACTCCCTCAGTACCAGTGTATGATAGTATAAACTGGTTGCTCTTAAAAAGTGCAAGCAGGAAGGATGTGGAGGGTAAGGTTCAAAGATTTTTTAAAAAAAATCTCTAAAACTGCCCTTACTCCTAAATGGGAAAGTTTGTCCGAGTTGTGTTGGACCGATTTTTGGTAGAGAATTAGATTCTCTAACAAAATGGTCATAAAAAACGGTACAGTTTTGATAATTGAGCTTGTACCGACCTCAAAGTCTCAAAAATGGTTCCTAGGCACTTGCTTTCCATCACTTTTTAAAAATCTAAAAAAGGATCCATGAAATTGTCTCAGATGATACCTCAGTCCTGAAATCCGCAAAAAACTATGACAATACAAAGAAGTTTATTTATGTAATAACAACTGCTTAAACAGAAAATAAGACTGAAAAAACGGCTGTGCTATGAAAAGTGTTTTTTTAGAATCCATAGATGATCTGTGATTTTATTCAGACTTTCAATCACATTTTAAACAAACGAGAAAAGTCGTAAGATTTCTATCAAAAAATAACAAAAAGTAAGCGCCCTTTAATAAATTCTGATAAAATGTGGGATTCCCTGAATACTGAATAAAATCTATGGCCCGGCTCTAGCATTACGTAAGAAAGGCTAATTTGTAAGAAATTTAGGTGATTGTAAAGTGAAATTATTTATTTCAGAGTTTTCACTAAACATTAAACTGGACATTATAAGAGCTACACATTTATTATATTTTACACGTAATTTGGATGACAAAGAATAAGTTTATCGCCCTTTACCGCGGTACAATTCGCATTTGCTTCCACAATAGAAAACCTGTCGCTGAGAATTCGTTATGAGCGCATGCGCAGTGCAATTGTTTTCAAATTTATTTCCATTGATTTCCAGTGATTTCCAATTGAATTCCAATGATTTCCGTTGATTTTCGTTGATTTCCATTGATTTCCAATGATTTCCAGTGATTTCCATTGATTTCCATTGATTTCCAGTGATTTCCATTGATTTCCGCTGATTACCACTTGCGTGTACACCAGATTTCCACAGCGGTCTACCCCTCGTGTTTGGATTTGTATATATTTTTTATAGCACATAATACCCATAATGAACTACCTTTGGAAGGTAGAACTGTTACTCAATCTCTATTTCAAAGCCAACTGTGTGATGTTTTTAAAATGGGAATTTTGCAAAAGTAACATTAGCGATTGAGATAGAGGAAAAATGTATGTATTTGGAAAAGTCGTTCAGAAAAATTAAGTAAGTTCAAATATGAATTTTCATTTAAAAATATTAATTTTTTTTTTTTTTGAAAAATATTGCAAGTCAGAAAAATTTTTTCTTTTAATTAAATAAATTATCAACATTATGTAAAATGGTTTATTAAATTAAAAATTTTCAACTATTTTCTGGAATTCATAGCAATCTGGATGCTCTAAACTAACCCAAACCTCGAATTTTTCTGACTTGCAATATTTTTCAAAAAAACAAAATCAATATTTTTAAATGAAAATTCATATTTGAACTTACTTAATTTTTCTGAACGACTTTTCCAAATACATTTTTCCTCTATCTCAATAGCTAATGTTATTTTTGCAAAATTCCCATTTTAAAAACATCACAGTTGGCTTTGAAATAGAGATTGAGTAACAGTTCCAAAGGTAGTTCATTATGGGTATTATGTGCTATAAAAAATATATACAAATCCAAACACAAATAGCCAAGTTCTAGGGGTGGCTTAATACAAAGTGGGACACACTGTATATATTTTTTTATGTTTTATAAACAATAAATACAATTGTTTTCTGCTTTATACATACCAGTGCGCGTACACATAGACACTGAGTACACATATATTATATATATAGTGCAAATGACTAAAAAACTACCGAATGTAAAAAAAAAGTGATTCTTCATTTATATCATGTAAAAGTACATAAAATAACCTACCTTTTTCCATTCGATCCGTCTTTTAGGTCCGGAGATATTTCAATTTGAACATTTCAGAAAGTTTGACTGAAACTGCAATTTCAGCCAAACTATTTAATATTTTTGGCTGAAATCTGGTAAATAATTTTTGTGTGATAAAGACTTCCATTCCAAATTTCAGCCAAATCGGTTGAGATCTGATCAAGATAGCCAAAATTTAGTTTTTTCAATTTTTTATATATATATATATATATCAGGAGGTAGTCTGATCTTCACCAAATTTAAACTGGAGGTTCCTTTAATATTAAGAATAAAAGGATACTATTTTAGTTCCTTAACTAATTGTTTAAGTGGTCAAAAAAAATTAAAACTGCAAATTTGACCCTTAAAATATCCAAAAAACCCCTTTTCGGCCAATAAAACACGGTTCCGCCCCTATTTGGAAATCAAGATGTTAGGGTTTTGTTATACTCGCCATGACAAACAATTTCCGCCGGGTCTGCATCCATCTTAAAAATTTCCCAACCTCGCTATTTTATTGACTAAATCGACTCCACTATAATAACAATGCCTAATAATAATAAGAATGATAATAATAAACAGTAAACACATTTAGTTTTTAAAAGTTTATTGGACAAAAATACAAAAGTTTGTGTACTTAAAAAAAAACAAATGTGCAGCGGACCACGGCGAAAACTCGTTTTTAGTCAGTACTTTTGTTGAACTTTTCATATTCATTTTAAACTATGCAACTGTAAAATTCTGCTTTATTGTATTCTTGTTTGTTAAATCACATACGCATGTTCTTAAAGTAATTGTAATTGGAAAAAGTAATTGTAATTGGAAAAAGTAATTGTAATTGGAGAAAGTAATTGTAATTGGAAAAAGTAATTGTAATTGGAAAAAGTAATTGTAATTAGATAGTTCAAATAATATAATTACAAATTACAATTCCTTTAACAATTTTCCTACAATTACAATTCCAAATTACTTTAATAAAAAAAAGTACTTAATTACAATTACAATTACACGAAAAAAAAGGAATTGTAATTGCTAATTACTTTTTCACCAGGAATTACCCAGCTCTGATATAAGATAGAGAAAGGTCATGTTTCATCAAACGTATTTTCTCAAACCAAATAAGAAAGAGTTGGTATAGTATTTTATATATGTCTAGGCGTTATGTTCCAAAAAATAGTTCGATTTTTAAAAATCCTTTTAAAATATTTACTCCTATTCCTCTGCTGTGTGATTGTAATTTTATTCACGCCTTTGTAGACATCGCCCCCTTGATGACATCGGCCCAATGTTTTGAACGGCGCGGCGTCCTCTTCGCCTCTTTCTTTTAATTTTTTCACTAATAAGTGTCTCGTATTTGAAATATACGTTATTCTAGCATCTGACCTATTATGCAATGTGGCGGGTATCATCTGAGAAGGTAATGGTAATAGGCTATATCATGATAACAATGGGCAGGAAAGAGGAATACAATTTTTAAAAGGGTTTTGGAAATCACCGGCACCTCCGCCAGTTCTTTAAAAAACCAGTACGAATTTAAAAACAAACGGTTTCCGAGTAATCATGCGCACAAAAAAAAGTTACAGACAGACCGACAAACAATTTTTTATGTTCAAACTGAAAATTTACACGTTTTATGGCATTCATTTTGAGCAAAAAAATTTTCAAAATTCGTTTTACCGCTACTATTCTCTGACTATTAATTATTACTTCGAGTTTAAGAAGACTGAAAACCAACCTCAGAAATATAACAATCACAAGTCGCCTTAATGGCTTGGCCCTACTAAATATATTCACCAAGAGATTCCTGTAACTTGCGATGAAGTGTGTCAGGACCTCGCAAAAGTCAAGAGAAGACTAAATATTTATTAATACACGTTTTGTTTCTGTTATTCTGTTTCATTTTATAACAGAATTTATGTTTCGTTAATTATCTTTAATTAAATAATTTACCATTTTACGCTCTTTCCTAATTTTCATTGGTAACTAGAATAATTCTTGATTTCTTGAAAAAGAAGCTTTTTTGCAGTTGGCCCTTGGCGCACACCCAATAAATGCAGATATGCACAGCACAGCAGCAGCCAATGAGTCAGTAAGTTGACGTAACAGGCAGGCCTGTTGAGAGAGGGGATGGGGGCGTAAAAGGGTGATCGTACCGGGTTTGCTTGGGGGAGGACCAGTTTTGAAATAATGAAAATTTGTATTATACTCCGCCGCTTGTCAAAAATGTTTTTGGGATTTGTCCTCCATGCTCGTTAAAAATGTTTTTGGGATTTCTACTCCCGCTCATCAATTTTCCATTTTTTTCCTCACCGCGTCCGTATTTTGTGTTTACCACCTTGGTAACAGGTTAAGTAAAAAATAAAAAGTAGGTCAGTCAGATCAGGATTAATTTCTGGTTACGCCACTGTTACTATTACTGTTACTATACTTCCTTATTTCCACTCCACTAGGTGGATATGGAAGTAAAAGTATTATACTAAATCCGTACAACGTAGTGGAGTCAAATTAGGACTAAAAAAATTACAATGTGAATTGTCTGGTCAGGGCATCAGCTTTTTTGTTTATTATGACCTGTACAATAAAAGTACATAAACTATAATTCATTCCAATTGTTATTATTATTTAAAAAAAATGGATATTGCAAAATTATACGTTTCTAAGCAAATCACTGTTCTTTCAAAAATAATGGACAATATTCAATGAAATTTTGGAAAAATATATCTCTTATAAAGTACAATCACCACTCAGGCGCTTGCTGGAACGATTTTGGGCCTCGGGAAAATACCTTAATAAGGGCCCCACAGGCAGAAATCTGATTTTTTTTTCCTTCGAAAATGAAAATTAATGAGCGGGGGGAGAAAATCTCAAAAAAAACTACTCTACAAAATAAAAATTATTCAACAGGGAAGACCCTTCATGAAGGGCCCCTTTATCGAGGGCCCACCGGGAAACTCCCGGTATCCCGGTGGCCAGCACGCGCCTGTCACCACTTAATATTTAAAAAAAAGCACACTATAAATCCAAGTTAAAGAAGGCTAAAGTAAATCCTCATGACGACATGCAAATACATTTCCCAAAGTAATAACCAAAACAAAGCAATGTGGATAGTGTTGAAAATGCGAATTTATCGCAAATACACTAAATCACAGTTTGAATACCCATGTTCACACGACAGTATAAATAGAAGATAAATTCACAAATTAACAAGCTGCCCCGGGATGAATAGCGAATTCCGCACGAAAAATATTACCCAGAAAAATATGTATTCATTATTAAATCGCATATTTATTAAAAATAAATTTCTAATTTACCATACCAAACATTCGCCTCCAAAGATAAATATGTGACCCTCAAAAAAGGCGTTACCCTTCAGTTCTCATAAAAATAAATTATCGTTTTCGCGCACATGTTGTATTAACTGATCCTAATCTATTTTTAATTATGCTCTTGATTATCAGGTTACAATAAAGTAATATAAGTTATAATTATTAATATCATCATATACGTACATGGGTGATTTTATTTACTTTTACTTTCAAAACGTGAATATTTGCAAACTAGATTTTATTAGAGTTATTAGAATTTTCTATTAAAGTTTTTATGTACCTAATTGTTGAACAGTCTATAGGTAATTCATCACAGTTCTTTGAAAATGAGTTAATCTTTTGCAGAGTGAGAGGGAAATATACGTTTATTTTCGGTTTATTTTAAATATTTAAGAAAATCATAAATGTATACCATCTTTAAAATAGTTTCAAATATTTCCCATTGCTCTAAGGAATACAACCATATACAGTTGTTATCATAAATTTTGTATATCGTTAAATGCAATACTCTAATAATGAAATTAGGAACTATTTTCACTGACAAACTACGATATTCAAATACAACAGTTGAACAGTTACAATAAAGAAAACATATAATTGTATTCGTTAGAACAATACTCAGGTAGCTGAGGTAGCAAGGATACGTTCTAATGACGTCAAAATCTATAGTTAGTGACACTGGTCAGAAAGACATCAGTGGACTAAAAATGACAACATAATGACGTCTCATAAATGGCATTATAATGACGTATGTAGCACGTCATATTGTCGTCTTTTTTCGGTGTTAAATTTATTTATATTTTATCGGATTAAAAATATTCTAAATATACAGGTGAAATAATTTAAATGGTAGATAATGACGTTTTTTTAACGTTTTTCTACTCATCTATACTAATGCATAATATTTGCTTGCTTACCACGTAGTTTGTTGCAGAAATTATTTCTAGATGGCGCCACATACACACCACTGACAATAATTAGTCATACTTTATCTTATACTTTTATGAAGTTAAAAACGTACTCTTTGCCGGTTTACTAAACTTTTTATACAATTGTTACACATTCTATAGGATACTCTTCGCCACGGTCAGTAAACTATACGGTTGCATCATCCAGCAGCTTTTAGACGAAGGAGCGCGGGGGGTAACCGAAAATGACGTAGCCTCTAGACCCAGCCAGGGCCGGTACTAGACATTTTGCTACTCACTCAATTAATGAACACTGATATAAACGAATATACACTGGGACGACAGCAAACTATTACACCAGACAATGACAGTGCGACGTGTGACAAACAATATAAAAATAAAACACACTGTCGTTGTAGTATATGCCAGACAAATTGAAAACACGACACCCGGCAACTTAGTGCCGGCTCTGGATCTACCTAGACTTTGACCTTGATCTGAATAATTAAACAAAAAGCGTGCAAGAGAGACATATATCCTATTCCCATGCAAAAGATAGAGACAAAAAGATATCGGTGGCTACATGACGTAGGCGCTAGACCCAAGTTCCCCTCCCCGCACGTTCCTTCGTCTAGAAGCTACCCCAAGCAGCAATTTTAGTAGTTTCTACGTAATAGTTGCCATTAGGGGAACTTTAAAGGTTTCCGCAACTAAGGACTGTTACGTAATGGGAACCATCCTTCTACCAAGTATTCACCAAAATGGGGAATAATAATTACGTAGCAAATTACTATTCCGGTACTTCTACCATTACCGTGTTGAAGACTAGGTTATTACGTAAACGGGACGTAACCAAGTAGTAGAAATTACTAACTTTTGGAACAGCTCAGCTGACCGAAATGAGAGCGCAAACTATATATTTGGCTCTCTGTTATTCGAATAGCAAATTAATGACTTACTGAGTTTAACCACATGATATGTCCAAGGTTCAAGTTAAGGTGATTATATACAACATGCATAAGCATATATTATAAATCATGATGTTTTGCATTTACCCTGGGTGTGGATATTAAAACCACCACTTGTTTTCTGTAAAATGTTATCATGATGCTTCGATAAAAAAGACGCCCCCTCGAGAAAATGGTTTTTTCGGAAAAAAAATTTTTTGCAAAAATTATGTGTACAAGCAAAACTGCAAAATTTTTTATGGAAAACGTTTTTTTTTTAATTTTATATATTATAAAGTAATAATCTATTTAGAAAACATATTTGTAAATGACTATAATAAAAAGAAATTTTTTATTGAATTATATTTTTATCCGTGTCAATATGGCGTCTTCATTCAACAACAGAAAAATGACGATTTTAATTGCAGTAACTTAATGGTTGAAAAAACCAAAATTATTTCCCTACAAGTTACATTTACTATAAAGTAGTAGATGCCACCAACGTTATAGTTGTTGTTACTTTAAAAGTGGTGACGGCAACTGCAACAATTTCACTGTGTAGTTATATTTACCTAGATGTAGCAAATGGGACCAATGACGCTATAAGATCTTTTAGTAAGTGTTGCTACCAACTTATTTTCATGTTGGTGGAATTGGCAGAATCGATATAGGTAATTTTTTTTTTTAATTGGCAACGCGGTAATAACTGTAAGTGTCACTGTCACTGTGCGATGGGAATATGTGGATTATTAAAAATAACAATTATTATACTTTTTAAGTACTTTTTATTATCTGATATTATTTGGAAAGAGCACATATCGAACAATATTTGATGGATGCCCCTGACGGTGAGCATCTTATGTCAGAGGTAGGTGTTTTTTATGATCTTGCTTTTATATACCTATTTAAATGTTTTTTAGGTTGCATTGATATTGGGAGTTTGCGGTGCCTGCCGTTGCGGTGAACTGACCTTCTTAAGCGTCGAAGATATGAGATAAAGAATAATATCTATATATATCCATACCAGATACCAAGACGAATAAATCAAGAAGTTTCACAGTTTTAAATGAAGGATTTTCGGTGAACCCACTTGATTCGATTAGGAAATATGTCTTTAAGACCGCAAAATGTGTCTCACAAAAGATTTTTCGTAAATTTTCAAAAGGGAAAGTGCACTGTCCAATGCGTTGGATTAAATAAGCTCTCAAAAATTCCAAGAATTGTAGCTGATTATTTGCAATTGCCTGATGCAGATTTGAATACTGGCCATAGCATGCGCCGTTCCTCATCAACTCTTGGCCAATGCTGGGGGTGACATTACCACCCTTAAACGTCACGGTGTGTGGAAATCATCCACCGTGGCGGAGGGTTATTTGGAAAATTCAGTCTCAACAAGATTGTTATTGCTAAAAAAATTCAGGGAGAGCAGCACGAGTCAGGCAATACAGACGTCGTTACTAGTATAAAGAAAAATTGTGTACAGGAGCAGTTTTCTTTGTGAAAAATCGAATATGATGACAATAAATGTTAACATAAATATAAATAAGTGTTAGTGCATGGATTCTTTGTTTTGTTAATTTTCCATGTAATGGAGACAATAAATAAATTCCTCGGACTTTATTTTATATTAAAATTACTCTTTAGTGACTAAATCACTTTACCTCATTTTAGCTTAGTTACTACTTTATCTCACTAGTGACTTATGGGTCACTTTATACCTTCAAAGTCTTATCAATAAAGATCACTTTATATGAAAGTGTTGGATAAATATATTTATTAACGTAAGGTGAGTAATAATGGAAAAAATACATAACAGTTTTCATATTTATTTAGTGATCAGTTTACATTTAATTTCATTCAATTCAATTTATTGTACATAAATAATGTCTTATGCCGTTATACCGACATTGTCCGTTCCCCATCGACACAATATTTATTAAATTTGGAGTTTTTAATCGGCAAATTCATTTAATATGCTCAGTGGATCACTAACTGAACTATGGGTCAATCTGTGTGTTAAAGACAAGTTGTAATTTTCGAGCAGTACACAGTATTATAAATCACTACAACTGTTATAGTTTTCGATTACTCTTCTTGTGTTGATGGGAGAACTTTTGCACTTGTTGCCAAAGATGATGGTTTTGCTGTGGCGAAATAATCTTTCATGTTTGCATCATATTCTGAAGAATCACTATTTCTCTACTACTGTTTAACTGTTTCTTCAGTTTTCTATAAAACGTGGATGAGTGCTGATAAACTTTATTTCACTTTCACTGAGCATTTCAGATGCCGCCATTTTATTCAATGCCAATAATTATATAAATTGTCTTAAAAGTTAATATTACTCTATAGTAGATTTTCAAGGTATATGTAACTTTTAAGTCATTTTCAATTAGTGGGGAGTAGTAAAGATAACTTCAAAGCCCCTATGTTCGTAGAAATAACCTCATTTTTACTCGAGATGTCACTAATAAGTTAGACTACTTTCAAGTGATCCTTTGGTAAAGCTGTGCAGTCGGCATTACTACCAATTTTCACTTTGCAGTTGAGGATGCTTCAAAGTAATGCAGAGTAGTATCCGCGACGTTGCAGATTCTCCAGCAGTTACTTGAAAGTGTTATAACTATACAGTGCCTAAATTCAGTAGAATCTACTTAATTGTCACTACAAATGCATACCACAAAGTGAATATTACCCTGAAGTCGCAAAATTAGTAACAATCATGTTATTCCTACTATATTAAAGTTCCGATGCCTCAGATGCCAGTTCCCATCACTTTGAATGCTGCTTGGGACTGTATGAGGTAACCGTTATAGTTTAATGACCGTGACTCTTCGCCGCAGCTTTTTGTAAATAATGATAGTTTTAGATATTTTTCATTTTATAGTACGTACTTGGTTGGTCAAAGACTAAGTGTAAAATAAAGTAAAAATAAAAAAACCATACCATACCCCATGTGGGTTTCGAACCTGGGACCCTTGGATTCCGAGTCAAAAGAGTAAGAACTACCTAACACGTAAAAAATGTAAATTTTTACAAAAACATAAAAATAAAAAAAAATCTCAAATTTAAATCGTTAATAACATTTTTATTTGCTGATCGATTTTGTTAAAAAACAATATGGTTCTTCCACTAGCTAACTCTAACTTACTTTCTAAATTTCAATACAATCGGACTTTTCTTTCTTAAGTTATCGTGCTTACAAGAAACGTGACGGACGGACAGACAGACGGACATTTTGAAAGTTGTTCCGAATTCGTTCACTAACACAATGATTTTTTCTCTATGAGCGATATTTCCGGTTTTAGAAATGTGCCGATCAAATGCAATATATATTCTTCGTTAGCGTAGTTGCGAAGAGTATAATAACATCGATTGCAGTGTTCAAATTCTTTCAGGGAACATCGATTTATTTGGATAGATCTTATAACAATCAGGTGTTAAGGATCATTTATTCTGTAGCTGGACTGAGGCAGTATACAAGTTTTATGCTATCTGTTTAAGCACTCACTGGTTTTAGGCTTAACCTATGAATTGTCCATTCACCTACATAGCGGCTCATCCTGTAACCCATCATATATTGGAAAATGGAGACCTCCTAGAGCCTGTTTACCCAGGTAGCAAGGGTACGTTATAATGACGTCAACATCTGGTGATTCTGGTCAAAAAGACGTCATCAGTGCACTAAAAACCGACGACATAAATGACATTAAAATGACGCGCTACACATCACGTCATATTGTCGTCTTTTTTCGGTGTTATATTTGTTTATATTTTATCGGATTACAAACTTTAAAACTCGTTAATGGCATTTTGTTATCGTAAGCAGAGTGTAAAGTTTAAAAAAATAATAAACCGTGTCGTGGAGGGATATAAGTATTGGCGTTATTATTCGAGGATAATGTTTTTTAACAATATACAAAATAATTTTATATTCAAAAGAGTTTGCAAAGATTCGGCAGTTTATTTGTGCAGGTATCGAGTTCTTTTAATAATAAAATTAGATTAAAATGCATTAAAAAGCAAAATTTAGCCGTTGCGTGTTTCACTATAAAGTCTTTAAGTAAGTACTCTTAGAAAGGTTAGTGGTCGAGTGAGTAAAAATAAAAAATTTTATTTGCTTTGCTTTGCTTGCTTGCGTCATCTTGCAAGTCACGAGGTCGGCGGTTCGACCCCTGCTCATTCCGTTTTTTTTTGTTAAAATAATTGCGAAAAAAATATTAGTTGTTTTTTTTAAGGTAATAATTGCTTATAAAACCGATGTACGAATGTACTTTTTTTCAATTTTAGGTCTGTTTTAGACCATATTAAATATTCTATTTATGTTGTAGATGTCGATATTATACCTTTACCATTTTTTTTCCAACAGGTTTGTATAAGTACCTCAACTTAAAACTTAAATTCTTAAAATAGTTGACTCCTGACTTCCCCCCACCGCTCATCAAATTTGAGATGAGGAAAATTTTTTTTTGGATTTCTCCCTCTCTGCTCTTCAATTTCGAGATCTGCGGAAAACATTTTTTTTTCAACGAACCGCCATTGAATTAATGTAATAATTACGTTGTTCAACAATTACTCGTACTACTCAGGTGACACTGGTGACAGTTTAATTAAATTAAATAAGTTCTTCTTAATAATTATAAATAAATAAAAATACTAGTAACTCGAAAAATTCAGGTTTGGGAACACGTAAAAAATAGAAAAAAAAAATGGAACCTGAAATATTTTCATATATTTTAAATAAGGCCATAAATTCAATTTCACATAATAAAGACTTCATATCACCATAAATACTGCTTTTAGCATCCGAAATAACGGCCACTAAGATAGCTCAGTTGGTAGAAGAGTCAGTACTGTAATACGGACAACGGAGACATTGCAGGTTCGATCCCTACCGACCGCAATTGGTAAGGTAAGTAAAAAATGAATTTAATAACTTAATAAACATTATAATTTGCAAGCAACCCTTGTGAGAAAAAATTGGAGTGATGGTAAATAATATTAGATATGTTAATGTAAATAAAATATACGGATGGCTAACAAACAAATTCACAGGACAATACTTATTTAAACATTAATTACTTCATTTTTGTCAAGTAGACTACTAATTAGTATGTAGTTTTATATGTTCCTATTACTAAAAACCTGTGGGGGGATTACCAAATATAACCTGAAAAAGACGTCAAATTAACATCTAGCATAAGGCATCATTCATCTGAGACATTGTCATTTTCACTTTTCATTTACATCATCTAACTCGTCATTTCTCGTCACTCCTGACCATTTTTTCACGTCATTTTCACGTGCCTTTGCTACCTGGGTAATTTCGATTAATCAACGTAAATATAACCCGAAATAGACGTCAAATTAACGTCTAGCATAAGACGTCATTCATCTGAGACATTAGGAAGTCATTTTTACGTTTCCAATGGATGTCTCTAGACGAAATTACAGCTATCTATTTAATATTGTAAAATTAGTAGCAGTTTTAAAAAAAAAGCGTTGGTGGGTCTTAAAAAAAACTCTTACAAATTACGAAATTAGTCATTTATTATTTAATAATTTCCAAAGTGTAGTTTGGGCAAATCCATATCTGTACTTTCAACATGTTTTTGGAATATCCAATCAAATCGATCTGCGTCACCTTTTACATTACAGCGACGACTATGCAACCAACTCTACAGTAACTTGTGATGTTGGCTGCCAGGAGTTGTTTGTGACATATTTCATTAACCTATAAATTTTTCTTTTTGTTTCTCGAGAATCTTGAGAACATCGTACGCCATTTTCTTTTCTGATCGGGTCACAAAAGGTTCAATCGATTTTCTGAATTTTTGTGTAGTTTTGTGAATGATTTTCATCTGTTCAATACTGTAGTATTATATTTTATTTCTATCTCCTGCAGTTTATTCTTAGTGGAATTATTAAGTTAAAGTGCTGACGATAAAGAAAGCCGTCTAAGTGCATCCTGCTGACTCTTTACATCTTTGAAACTTGAAACAATTGTTTTCTGCGGTGCTTTTCAATGAATATTTCAATTTTTGGTTGAATATTGGTTGAAATATTCCTTTGATTGTTACCGTGCGGAAACAGAACAACACAAGTTGAGTTTATCTTTTAGTTTTGCAGCTTGATTTATATTTTGAAAAATGTATAATCGTTTGAATGGTACAGACGCTCAGACAGACGATGCTGATGAAAATTCGAGCAACCACTTTAGTGTCAGTGATACTCCTATTTGCCCTTTCAGTCAATCTGCTTCTCTGCGAAATGGTAACAATGAGGTAAACAAGTTTCATATACTTGATGAAACGGAGGACAATGATGAATCTGATAATTCCATGGACTATGACTCTGATGTGCCAGATGAGGAAATTGAAAAAATGCTGGAGGAGGCTTTGGAGAAAAAGAAAAGAACATCGTCTGAAGCTGGACTCGACGGAGACGATGATAAAATTCCATTTGAAGAGAAGGTAAAAGTAGTTTTACTGGAAAAAGGCCAAAACCACTTTGACATACTTCCTGAGGGTTGGATTCAAGTAACTCATAACAGTGGCATGCCAATATTTTTACACAAAACGACCAGGGTGTGCACTTTATCTAGACCTTACTTTCTAGGACCAGGTTCCGCCAGAAAACATCAAATACCTGTCAATGCAATTCCATGTTTAAGTTACAGAAAGGCAATGGAAAGAGAAAACGAGACTATAGACACTCCATCCGATGAAAATTCTGAACAGAATTTACCTAACGCGAGAATAGAGACTGTCCAAGAGAATATACAGACCCAAAATCTTACACCTGAACAAGTAAGGGAGTACTGTGAAAAACTCTTTCAATTTCAGTCAATTACGTTATTAAGATTTAAGTCGTGGTCAGAAAGGAGAAAATTTACAAAAAAAAGAAAGCATGAGAAGCAACTGCAACGCCCAACACTGCCGGATGGTACCAAGTTGATAACATTTCCAATACGAAATACAGATAGTTCCGAAAGTAACCCCAATTCCAAAAAAGAGTGGATTATGAATCCGAATGGGAAATCCTATGTTTGTATTTTACACGAATATGTTCAACACGCCTTAAAAAAGCAACCCACTTACCAATTCACTGAGTTGGAAAATGCAGCTACGCCTTATGCAGCCACTGTTATGATAAAAGATATGCGTTATGGCATTGGATATGGGACAAGTAAGAAGCAAGCAAAATCTGAAGCTGCTAGAGCTACGTTAGAAATTTTGATTCCTGAAATGAAATCCAAAATAACAGCAGATTCCATACCAGGTAAACACTGATTAAGTTTTAATAATAATGAGAATACATTTATTTACTCGAATTTTACGTGGAATTAGGTATTTATTTACATTTAAGCACAGAAAAGGTAAACTATACAGAAGTGAAAGCTTGCCGCGGCTCCTTTCATGTCGAAGGACTTATATCCGTGACCTCGTAAGTGACAGTAGGAGCTGTTATCACACTGAGAGAATTAAATTTTTACAGATGGTCAGCTTTATTAGGCATCGTATACATTATACACTGAAAAAACTATCTAGTTTTATATTTAACTAGCAAAATACCTGTGTTCCTCTGCGGGTTCCTTAAGATAACTAAAAATAATGAATAATAATATTTATTTATATATTCGGTATTACAGTAATTTGTTTATATCTATACTTTATTACGATAATTTGGTATTATAAACTGAAAATGGTGGGTATATTTATCCACTATTTTATTATTTTTTTTGATTATATGATATAAATAAAGAAATTCGCGTAATAAAAACTTGATTGAATAACATTTATTTTGAATCATATTTATTAGCTAAAATGGAAGAAATATATGGGAATGAAGTAGATAATTTTTGACATGAAAAATAACACTTCGAGATTACCCAGAATTCGTAGTAGCAATTTATAGATAAATGTTTCATTTAATATTGCCTCTTTTCAAGTACTAATCTATATACATATATAAAGAAAAGCGTAGCGATGTTTGTTTTTTAGTTACCTTAACGAACCCAGGCCCGGCGACAGGAATTTTGTGGCCTCTCACACTGATTGGTTTGTGGGCCCTATTAACTTGACCTAGTACGGAGTGCAGCTGGTGCTAGTGGTAGGTAACAGTCGCCTGAACATAGCCAGATAGGCTATCAGGCCCCCCCGTGTGCGGTACTGAGTTTGAGGGGGTCCGGCTTCCGAGGGGCCCACCAGAGATCATGACAAAAAAGTTTTTTTTCAAATTTCTCTCGAACATTGTTCTTCTTAATTAGTAAGGCTAATACTATTTACTAGTTGTTTCAGTGATATTACTATATACGTACCTTTCAGGATCTTTTGGAAATACAAACAAGCTAAAAACGTACTCTTCGCCAGTTTACTGAACTTTTTGTATAATTGTTACACATTCTATAGCGAGTTCTATAGAATACTCTGCAGTTTTTTGTGAATAATTTTAGTTTTAGACATTTTAAAATTTTATAGTACGAACTTAGTTGGTGAAAGTGTAAAATAAAGTAAAAAGTAAAAATTAAAAAAACTATATCATACCCTATTTGGGTTTCGAACCCGGGACCCTTGGATTCCGAGTCAAACAACAACAATAATATTTTATTTAAATTTTAAGCAGGCACAATATATGTGCCTCACTGGATCCTAGCCCGGAGCCAGCCAGGCAACCACGACGAACATCGCCGAGGTGGGTGCGAGGCTGGGCGGGGTAGGTCCGGTTCGGCTTGGAATTAAATTCGAGGGGGGGGGACTAGAAGCTCCTGCCTACCACGGGCAGACTTAAAAACTAGATTAAAATTTTTGATGTGTCCACATGGACTTAAAACATAAATTAAAAATAAACACAACACTGAGAACACTAAAATCGTAGGCGAGCGCACTTCGTAATTTTGATTGTTGATACAGGGAACACAACTAAACGAAGAAACCTGTTCGAACAAATGACGACCTTGTGGTCTGATCGCCGACAAGGAAGGTAGGGTGGAAATAAAATTGTGGTTTAAAAAATTAGGATTTAGGTAAGTTTTCGGCGTAGAGGGATTTAGAGAGACAAAAAAGGAGCAAAAATAACAAAAAGGATAAAAGAACAAAATTGTACAAACATAAATGAGGAGAAAGAGGGATTGGAAAAATGTAAAGTAGAAGGAAGTGTTGCTAGGGGAGCTGCCGTAAGATAGGCAACGCCTGGTATGGATTCCGAGTGAAAAGCGTAAGAACTACACCACCATCTAACATGTAAAGAAATTTAAAATTTTTACATTATAAGAGATGAGCTATAATCAGATTTCCACGGTTGTATATTACATTATGAAGTGTATATTTGTAAAATATATAAATATTCAGATATTAAAATGAAATATCGTTTCACAAGATTGCTATTCAATTACAAAAACATAAAAATCAAAAAAAAAATTTCTCAAATTTAAATCATTAATAACATTTTTATTTACTGATCGATTTTTTTTCAAAAACAATACGGTTCTTCCTCTAGCTAGCACTAACTTACTGTCCAAATTTCAGTACAATCGGATTTTTCTTTCTTGTGTTATCGTACTTACAAGAAACGTGACGGACGGACGAACAGACAGACGGACATTTTGAAAGTTGTTCAGAATTCGTTCATTGACACAATAGTATGAAAATTTTTTGTCTGCGAGCGATATTTCCGGTTTAAGAAATGTGCCGAGCAAATGCAATATGCTCTTCGTTTTTGTACTTGCGAAGAGTATAATATAAAAAGCTTGTTGTCCTGGAAGAACATGGACGATAACCTTTCCTTTAGGACCCATTGAAAACACGAAAAATAAAACACAATAGCCTAGAGATAGATAGGTTTATATACACGAAACGTTCGCAAAAATGCACATAACTATATTAACACGTTAGACTGATAATCTCAATACGTAAAAAAACAATAACAGAATAGTAAATTATCGAAAATTAAACGAAAAGATCACAAAAATCACAAAATACCGTGTAAGCGTTGTAAGACCATGAATCGCACAACGTAAACAATAGTCACATGGCTTGTGTTGTGACAGCTGACAGAAGGTGCGGTTATAACATGGCAGATATTGGACATCCGCTCTTAAATTAGGTCCAGCCGTGAAGCCTAGCTTTCGTTTCAGTATAGTTTATCTTCTCTGTGATTTAAGGGACACAGTAAATCCGTGACAGACCTGTGGGTGTCACTATGGTGGGGATGAGGGGAATACACCCTTCCATTTGGGGTGTAATTGGGAAACTCAAGTTTCAAGTTGGGAAAAATCTCTTCTCAACAAATGGTAGGTACAAAAAGAGCGGATAAGTATGTCGCAATCCTGGATCCGTTTTAGTCAATTAAAAGTTATTAAACATGAATAATGGAAGGCTTGGTAGTTTGATGTTATTAAAGTGTAAAGCAGACATAGCAACAAAATTTGTAAAATCTGTAAAATCCTGTCCTTAGTACCGCAATTAATACATGGGCTACTTTTAAAAACACATGACATTTTAAGATAATGTATGTATAAGTAAAAACTTACTTTTTTTGTGTTTTTTTTCGGTTTGATAAAGTCATTATAGTGCTGGCGGAAGGTACAAGGAATACAAACCAGGGTTGGCATGTTTAAAACATTGCACCATGTTTTAAACAAATATATAAAACATATTTAATACACGATGTTCAAAACACAGTGCGATGTTTTAAACAAATGTATTATTTTGAAGTTTGTGGAAAAGCAAGAAAAATGCCGATGATGGTCCATTCCAATAAATAATTCCGGTATAAACACTAAACACACTTTTTGTGACTGCATGTCTCTCTGTATGCTTTTGAGGACTCTAAGAGAAACATTTTTTTCCCTTGACATGCTTATTTCTATTATTTGACATAGGGCCCTAGCTTCCTTAATAGGGATTCCCGAATCCATCCCTACAAACACAAAAGGTCGGCCCTCCAGTGGGCCATCACAGGGCCAGAAGTTTCGTTTCTGGCCCAGTGATGGCCCGTTGATGGGCCGATCTTTTGTGTTTGTTGGGATGTTTATAAGAAATTTTTATAAGCTAACCTGAGCCATACTGTAGAGCAGCGTGAATTACAAGGTTGATGCATTATTATGTAAATAGGTTGATATAGACTAGTGGTTTCATTTGTGTACTCGTTTTCGGATGTATAACGAAAAACGACATATCTGAGTTTACTAAAAATGGTTTAATTCATGTTCTCGATGATATAAGCTTCGTACGATCGCCGTCTGTATAAAGGAATTAAAATTAATTCGGATGAATTTGTCTTTGTATAAAATATTTAAAGATTTTTATGCAAATATAATGAATTTTACATGTTCAGAATATTATGTATCATGTTATAAATATTTTGTATAAGATCACATCTCTCCATAAAGTGTAAAGCTATATTTTTATTATCATAATTTTAACCTACACTACACGAGTCATAAAGTTCAATTTATTTCAAGCTTTCACTGCATCATACATTTTTGACTCGCTGTAGTGTGTGATAATATACAATAATTTTGAATTATTTTCATCACTACTGTGGTTATTTTCTCGGTGACACGCAAAAAAAAAATGTTTTGAATCAAGAATATAATATTTATATATACGCAAATAATTAAATTCTTCATATGAAACTAATGCTTTTTGTGCAAGAAATAAAAAGCTAGTTGTAAATAAATTTATTTATTACAAACTTATCGTTTCTTGAAACAAAACCATATTGTTTCATATGAAGAAATTAATTATTTGCGTATATTCTTAATCCAAAACATTTTTTTTGCGTGTATTACACTGTTTTGCACCAACCTCAAATTGATATTAATAAGTTCCAGTTTGTCCTTATCTTCCACTAATATGTAGATAGGGAATATGTAAAACTGAGTGAAATTTTACCTCATACTTTTAAGTGTTTTTGTATTTTTTTTTTTTAAATTAAATTTATTAACATTGTTTTTAATATATATTTTTATAGGTCTTTAGTCATAGTCAAAATTCCAGTTGTCGTAGAATGTTAAAACAAAAAAGGTATTAGATTAGATAAGCCTATAAAATTTTTACATGCTAAAAAACGTTGAATTCATATAGTTGTCAACCTTCAGAAGAAACAAAAAAAGGAAGAGAACTTCATTCTGGAATGTGATGTGAAATGGATTATGGCATTTTCTAGCATAGATCTAAATAGGGAATCCTCCTAAGAAACCATAAAATTGTATAGTTTTTGAATCTAAATAACTTTATATTTTGACACTAAATATCACAGAATTGAAAATTACTCGAAGAGGTCACCTCTGGGACAATAAGACTACCCCACTTCATTAAAAGTTGTTTTTTTTTTATGGATATGTCGTAGTCGTTTGATGAATTATGTCATTTCGTGAAAAGCCTAGGCAGTACATGAACTGCCGGCATATCATGAAAATTCTTGAGGTTGCACAATCTGCCTAGGTATTTCGTGGAACGCCGTGGTCGTCTCAGCACTTGACGTTTAAAGTCATTCTACATGATCTGCCGCGAATTAGGCCGGCAGATTGTGTTCTATTACTTGCTGCCTATTTGTTTTGTTCGTGCAGCGAAACAGTTGCTAGGGCACGAAATGACGTATTTGATCAAAAGACTACGACAGATTATATTTTACATGAATCTGTTATCTATATAGTGCAATTGAATTGGTATTTTTCGGCAACAACTTTCCACCTGAATTATTATTGTTGAGCCTTGTGTATTATGACCTCCTGATTATAAAAAAAATATTTGTTCCCAAAAATTCCTTGTGTGTCAAAAATTATTTGCACTTTTTGAGGCGCTTTGACGCATTTTCAACTTATCTGTTTAATATATCTTATACTACTTAGTAATCGGATGGGAATTTTAAAAATACTGGTTTATTTGGAATAAAATTCTTAAAAAATATAAATCTGTCCGATCTGTCAAAATTGAATATCTTTTCTATAAGGAGCAATTTCACCAAAGTTGGCAAAAATAAAACTCATTTATGGTCACCGGACACCGTTTGTCAAATGGAACGGTCAAAGATGGCGGACAAAATAAAATTTTTAATTCTTCGTCAATTATCAAGGAGGCATTGTACGTCATTTTTTTTCTTTTCGATTGTACGTCATTTTATGTACTTTTTTTGTTTTCAAAAGTGCATTTTTTAATTTTCGAAAATGCATTTTCTTTGACACTCCCTTTTTTTACCCAATTTTAATCGAAAAAGAAAATGAAATATACTATAGACTTATAGACTATATACTTCAAATATTTAATACAAAATGAAACTTCATTAATTTGAAAAGGAAATTTATTAAGCATAAGCATGGTAATAATACAGGGTCATTCATGGAAAGCGGGTGTTAGACGTTTCTTGGGATCTGTTGAGTTTAGAAATTTGAAAATTGGTAAGAGGGGGTTTTTGGATAAGGCGGATCCAACGAAAATATTTTCATGCTTGTGCTACTTCCGCTTATACCGGATGTAGCACCTAACTTGTTATTTTAAATGGAACACCCTGTAGTTTATTGCATATTTCGATTCCTCATAAAATTTTAGCTTAGGTTATGTACCATAACATACTCTTAAACATACCGGTTTTCGAGATAATTAATATTTTTGGAGTTTTTGACGGTTCCCACCCTTTGGAAAAAAATCGATATCTTCTATCATGTAGCCGATTAGGAAATTTTCTTTTCAAACTCTAACAAGCATCCTATGATCTAACTAAAAGTTCTCTTATGTTTTCACAATATCATACAGAGTATTTTATTTTCACAGTCGAACATTGTTTTAGTTTAAACGTCAAAAAGTCATTTTTTTCAAATGAAACCCCCTGTATATTTTCACAGAATCTAATAGAGGATTGAATTCTGCATCGATTGATATTACCAATCCCTATACCTATCTCCCTTTGTTTTCTTATTATGGACGAATATTTGTAAAACGTACAAACAAAATCAGCACTGTTTGTTAGTAGGCAATACAAGTCATAACTTGATTCCTTTTTTTATCATAAACGAGAATAATCATGTAGATAATTGATAATCATTTGTTTATCAAGATGACGGCTTCAAAAACGAGAGATTAGATTTTAACAAATTCCTTTGGGATTTTGAATATAAATATTTAATGCAGCAAATGTTCAAAATGCTCTCCATTTTGCTCCAAACAAGCCAATATCCTGGAATTTACGGCACATACAATGACTCGGCGAATTTTGTGGGGATTTATTTACTGAAATTCAGCCCGTATTTTCTTCTTTGGATCTTCTTTGGTATAAACAATATTTTTGATAGTGTCATATTTACGAGGAGAATTTAAATAGCAATAAATATGTGAAGATTTTGCAAACAGTAACTTTTATTGATAATTTGCCCCTAAATATTTATAATTCTATGTATTTTCAAACGAATGGTTGCGGGAAGTTTATGACGAATTAGAAGCGACGTTCTAAGATAGGTGGTTTGGCTACCGAGGACCTTGGAGATGGCCAGCAAGGTCTCCTGATTTGACCCCCTTAGACTTTGGACCTTTGGGGTATTAAAAATATTGTTTATGCCACCACTGCTACTACCAAAGAAGATCCAAAGAACAGAGCTACATTTTAACAAATAAATCCCCATGAAATTAGCCAAGCCACTGTAAGTGCCGTGAATTCCAGGATATTGGCTTGGAGGACATTTTGAACAGTTGCTGCATTAAATATTTATATTCAAAGTGTTCATTAATTTTGTGAATTTTTGTCCCAAAGTATTTGTTATAAATCTAATCTCTCGTTTTTGGAGCTGTCATCTTGATAATAAACAGATTATCAATTATCTACATGATTATTCTCGTTTATGATAAAAAAGGAAGTTATGACTTGTATTGCCTACTAACAAACAGTGCTAATTTTGTTTGTACGTTTTACAAATATTCGTCCATAACAAGAAAAGGAAGAGAGGTAGGTATAGGGAATGGTAATATCAATCAATGTAGAATTCAATCCTATATTAGATTCTGTGAAAATATACATTTGAAAAAAATGATTTTTTGATGTTTGAACTAAAACAATGTTCGACTGTGAAAATAAAATACGCTGTATGATATTGTGAAAACATAAGAGAACTTTTAGTTAGGTCATAGGATGCTTGTAAGAGTTTGAAAAGAAAATTTCCTAATCGGCTACATGATACAAGATATCGATTTTTTTCCGAAGGGTAGGAACCGTCAAAAATCTTCAAAAATATTAATTCTCTCGAAAACCGGTATGTTTAAGAGTATGTTACGGTACATAAACCTAAGCTAAAATTTTATGAGGAATCGAAATATGCAATAAAATACAGGGTGTTTCACTTAAAATAACAAAGTTAGGTGCTACATCTGGTATAAGCGGAAGTAGCACAAGCATGAAAATATTTTCGTTGGATCCGTCATATCCAAAAGCCCCCTCATACCAATTTTCAAATTTCTAAACTCGACAGATCCCAAGAAACGTCTAATACCCGCTTTCCGTGAATGACCCTGTATATGAATATATGATCAATAATATGCAATCGAGACTAGAGTAGTATTATTTTTGATGAACAGAATAGCACTAAGAATAACGAGCACATTCGCCGTTTAGAAAAAAATGTTTGCATAGATATTTCAAGTGACATGAAATCTTCGGTTAGTCAAAAAAAAATTTCTAGCTAATAGGAAAAATAAGGATAGCTCTATAAAATTATTGCGCAAAGAGTTAACGGATAATGACTTTAACTTTAAAGTTAAAGATAAAAAAATTCTGAAATAATTTAATATTAATTGATTGAATAACATGCCAAATACATTAAACAAATTTTTTACTACATTAGTTTTAATAGGCAAATTGCAATTTTATACCGGGTTACAAAAGAAATATAGTTAATAACAAATCACATTCTCGAACCGAAAACCATTAATGGAGTCATATCAAGGACGTCTCAAAAATTTTAGCCTCTAGAAAGTACGAATCCTGGTCAGTAAAAAAATGAGCGTTTTCACAGGAATCAGTTGTCAAAATTTCGTATAGCCAACGTTTATCTAAAAAAAATCTGATCTCATATTAGTCAGAAAGTTGTCCCTTAGAATCATTCTAAGCATTAATATTCCAAAAATTCTTGGACTAGCAGCGTCCCTCATATCTCTACCCTTAGGTTTTTACAGGTGACAGCAAGTAAAACTTTGTCTTGAAATTTATCTTTTTTTTTATTTCATCAGGTGCAACCGCAAAAAAGAATAAAGACCAAGACTTGTCGTTCTTTGATGAAATAAGAGTGGAAGATCCCAGGGTAGCTGAATTTTGTGCAAAAACTACAGAACCTGCTCCATACGATATTCTACTGACTTGTTTGCAGCGGAACTTTGGTCTAGACGATTTACACATAAGTTATCAAGGAAATACGTCCAAACATCAGGGAAACGAATTTACCATGACGGTGGGGAAGCACACGGCCACGGTGGCTTGTAAAAACAAAAGAGACGGAAAGCAGAGGGCGTCCCAAGCTATATTACAAGCGTTACATCCTAGTATTACATCTTGGGGTTCCCTTCTGCGATTGTACGGCAATCGATCAGTTAAAAGTTTTAAAGAAAAGAAAATGGAGGAACAAGAAATCACCTCTTTACAAAGTAAAGCAGCTATAAATCAACCAAATTATGCCATTTTAAGTAAGCTAATGTTAGAATTAGGTAAATTAAGAGATAAAAGAAAGTCTGTTAAACCTATAGGAGTATTAGATACTGAAGAATCTGGTGCTGTTCCCAAGTTATCTACTGCAAATCTTAAAAATGTAGACTTATGATCTGTACTATTTGTTATTGTTAATATGTTTTAAATTATAGCCCAATTCACACTTGAGACCCAAGTCTCGGAGGAGTCTAAAAAGGCAGTGGTGCTCTATATAAATAACAATTGAATTGATTAGGTGACTTATAAGGTATGTGGCAGTATTACATAAAAAACCAGAAAATGTCAATTTGTTGTAAGTCCTGAAACAATTGGTTAATTTAAGAGGGAATCGTTATTTCTTGAATTTTAATATTTTTATAATGCTAATATATTATTTCACAGATATATTGTTTATTTTATCGGGAAAGATTCTATACGCATAGGGCATAAAGGGGATGCAATTTTATTGGAATATTCCCTACACATTTTCTTTACAGTTTGTAAATTATGTTGGAAACTGACTTATTATCCATGAGGAGAGGCGTCTCCAAGGGGAAACATGCCAGTGAAGAAACAACAAAAAAGAGTAGCTATGGTGTAGCCAGAGCTTTTCTTGGTTAATGACTTCCACATCCAGTGGAAGTATGGTAACACACAAAAAAATTTCATTGTTCAAATAGGCTTAGAATGCTATGAAACGTCTATCTGTCTGTCGGTCTATTTGTAACTTTTTTTGTGCACACGATTATTCTGGAACCGTTCAAGATATTGACTTGAAATTTGGTGCATGTATGTATTTTAACGAGATCTGGAACTAGAATATATTTTGATCTTATTCCGTTGAAGGGTTGGGGGATAAATAGGTAAATCAAGCAAATAAGAGTCCATAAAATTGCTATTTAGTATATATAAGAGAAGCTAAGGTCTCAAAAAAATTTTTGGCATTATACACTGGGGTTTGCAATCCCGAAATCTCGAATCCGAAAATCCCGGGATCCCGGCAATTTTTAGATACCAAAAATCCCGGGATCGTAGTCGATTGGATCCCGGGATTTTCGGGATTGTAAAACAAGATGGAACAATCTTTTAATGCAATGATCGGCTTAAAAGTGTCGCTTCTGATACTCGATTTGGAATATAAGCTGTAGGGATTTGGTTAAATTATTGGAACCACTTAAAGTCACAGTGGAGGTACTGTGCTGACGTGATGCGAATTTTTGAAATATCTCTTTGAAATTCATGTTAAAGCAAATTATACAAGTTGACATGCCTCTTAGTGCAGAAGAATCACCTAATGCAGAAATTGTTATCTGGGCATCCTCCGATATCGACTTGCAAAATTTCAATGAGCAAGAATTAGACGCACTATTCCAGGTTCCTAAAAAAAATTTCATTAGGGAAATATTAGAGAATATTATAAAACTTTTCTAAAAAATTTCAGAGGTAATTGATGAAGAAGACCATGAGGAAGATAAGATTCTCCTCACAGCACAGAAAAATCATTGGAAAACATTTTTAACAAAATGTTAGGAAACACAATGCACCCAATAATATGCCCTGAAACCAATTTGATATCATCAAATTTAAAAAAGAACTAACACTTTTCGAAAATGAAGCAACACAGATATGTACCTTCAGCTGGCATATATGATGATCTGATAATGATACTGCCAACTAATGTAGAATCTGAAAAAAATTATACATAAAAGAAACTGTTTAAAAACAAGCTTTTATTATTATTTAGGTATACCGAAAAGGAAAAAAATAACATTAATTTTCTTAAAAGCTTATCGTGCATGAGAAGTTCATACTTAATTTTGTTTGACAGATTGTAAGTACCTAAATTTTTTGTTTTTCAATTCATACGACTACAGGTGTATGCAAAATTTCAGCTCAATTGGACATCTTTAAGTGGTTCAAAATTGACTTGCAAGATTTGACCTAAACATATTAACATACAAACAAGGCAAGTTAAATAAAAGCTTGTAAATACGATTTACGCAACTGATAACATTTGTGCAAAAATTAGTTACCAATTTAGAGTTAATACCCTTAATGAATTGATTTTTTTACGCTACGGGTTTAGTCAACACTCTTAGGAATAAATTTTTGTTCAGATATTCACGTATTCATTGTGCATCTACTACTACACTATTATTTTTTCAATTCCTAATCCCGATCTCGAAATCTCGGGATTGGGTACAAATACATAAGGATACACTGGTCTGGTCCGCAGGCAAGACCACTTTTTTTTGTGTGGCTGTATTATCGCTTGACCCTTCATTCTAGAGGGTATTTACGTAGCCGTGTTACAAACTTTGGGAGGAGTTTAGTACCAAAAATTAGGGTTAAAGTCATATAGAACAGAGTGTCCTAAACAATTTTTTAATAAGATACTGGATATTGAGTTTACCAGAAGTTGATTTTTTAAAAATAAAATCTGAAATGGTAAAAGGTAAAATTCCTGAATTGGTCATGTGATTATCAGCCCTTGTAACAAGAAATCAATGATATTAATAGTAATATACTAAATCCATAAGAGGAGGATAGTGATTAGCTGATTCATCAAGACTGCAGAGATGGGTAAAGGAAAGATTCCAATAAACGTTTCCAGGAAATTTTCGGGAGTTTCCGGAACAAAATTTTGATAAAAAT
Organism: Rutpela maculata; assembly: GCA_936432065.2. Taxonomy (NCBI): domain Eukaryota; kingdom Metazoa; phylum Arthropoda; class Insecta; order Coleoptera; family Cerambycidae; genus Rutpela; species Rutpela maculata. The sequence continues at coordinate 166,327,222 of OW386288.2, forward strand.
GAAAGTTATCAATAAAATATTTGAATATTCTGAAAGTTACCAAAGGAAACTTTCCCGGAATTTTGGAAACTTTCAAATATTCAAATATTTTATTTAAAACTTTCATTTTACTTCTACATCCAGTGGAAGTATAGTACTTAGAATGTCATGGAACGTCGAAGTTTCAAGTTTGAGCAAAAAAGATTTTTGTCGGTCTGTCTATCTGTAACTGTTTTTGTGCTCACGTTTACTCTGGAACTTGAAATTTGGTACGCATATTTATCTTAACGAGATCTGTAACTAGATTATATTTTGATCTTATTCCGTTGAGAGTAAATGGGTAAATCAAGCAAGTAGGAGTCCATAAAATTGGCATTTAGTATACATATGAGAAGCTAAGGTTTCAAAAAGTTTTTTTGCATTAGCGACGCCCATTACCACTCAAAATTGTGATTTTGTGTGTACAAGAACCAAAAGATTCAAAAAATTTTTTCCTTCATCCACCCCCACTACCGCTACCGGTGTGGCATATCGTTTTTATTATTCAAATAGGCTTAGAATGTCATGGAACGTCGATATTTTAAGTTCGAGTAAAAACAAAATTCTGTCTGTTGGTCTGTAACGTTTTTTTTTTCACAGGATTACTCTGGAACCATTTAAGATATTGACTTGAAATTTGGTACACGTATGTATTTTAACGAAATCTGGAACTATATTATATTTTCATCTTATTTCGTTGAAAGGTTGGGGGGTAAATGAGGGAAAATAGGTAAATCAAACAAGAGTTCATAAAATTGGTATTTAGTATATATCAGAGAAGCTAGATCGCAAAAAAATAAAATTGTGATTTAGTGCATGTAGAAAAACTCAAAAATTTTGTTTGTTTCATTTCATATATATAATTAAAGTTCTATGAACAATTATTTCCACATAGTGGAGTGCAAATATACAAAAACTTTTTCGTTGTCAGAGATTTGGATAGGAATCTGGATGTGGAAGTAGTGATTCCTTGGGCAGCGGTTTTTTAACAATTTGTCTTCTAGTTAAACTGTCAGAATATTTAATTATGAAATCTAATGGGACAATGCAATGCACGCTAGCACAGTAAACAAAAGCATGTTAGTGGCGAGCCTGCTTGGCCAGACTGCCTATCGTGACTGAGTTCAATCCCCATTTCCATCAGTGGCAATGTTGGTGGGTAAAGGATGTTGTCTGCGTTTTTTCAAATGTGTTGGATTTAGAGACTGTCTACCATGTGTGGTCTCTGGTCTAAAGAGACGAGCATGCTTTGCCTGGCAATAACTGGTGCAATAAGTACATCGTTAACTGCTCTGAAAATCCTCCTGGATCTACCTCCTCTCCACGTCTATTTGGAGAGAGAGACCAGGTGGGCAACATACAGACTTCAACAAGCGGTAATTAGTATGCCGCAGGCTAGCATCATGGTACGCAACAGGCTGTTAGATGACATGGAGTGTCATGACATCCTGGGAATGCCTTCAGATGTGATGCCTACCGTGACCAACTATGAACTACCTTTCAACGTCCTGTTTCCTGAAAGAGACGAATGGGATCGGAACAAAACCGACCTACAAAGCAGACAACGGCTCCAAAACCCCTGAAGGAGTTGGAGCTGGAGCATACAGTCGCAACTCAAAGGTAAGAATTACTTTGAGCCTGGGTAATAATGTGACGGTCTTTCAGACAGAAATTCATGCCATTGAACTGTGTACAAGGAGGCTTGAACAGATCAATAAGAATCTTTTCAGACAGCCAAGCAGCTCTCAAAGCTCTCGACTCACATCGCTGCAATTCTAAATTGGTCCGGAACTGCCAAAAGGTTCTAACTCCCATTGGGCAGATATAACAAATTAACTCTGGTCTGGATACCTGGCCACTCTGGCATGAAGGGCAACAAAATAGCCGATTCCTTAGCCAGGGAAGGTGCGATATCAAACTTTATCGGACCAGAGCCAGTCCTTGGCATATTGGCAAGCACTGCAAAAACAACCATCTTGGCCTGGACCGAGAGGAAAATCCTCCAGTACTGGCAAGAACTATCAAGATTAGTTCTTTCAAAGGAGTTTATTACACACCCTCTGAAATCAAGAACTAAAAAACTATTAGAGTTAAATAGGTTACACCTAAGAACTCTCGGTTGGCCTATACTCTGGGCACTGCAGACTAAATCATCACCTACACGCACTCGGAATAGCGCACAATTCTGAATGCCAACTGTGTTTGGAGGAGGATGAAACGGCAGCGCACGTTTTATGTACCTGTCCTGCTGCAGAAAGAACCAGGTTCTCACTTTTTGGCAAATGGCAACTGCTGCCAGAGGACCTGGACAACCTCTCACCCAATAAGAGAAGAAAGAACAAACATACATTTAATTTCTTGATGTAAAATTTTATATATCTATGTGCGCCACTGGAATTAAACCCAAATTCCGATTATTGGTTATGTTAAATATTAAAAATGTTAAATTTTGCATCGACAGAATAGAGTTTTTGCAGTATCAGTTAATTTAAGAGTGCAATGTTGAATATTGTTCATATTCTTGCGGGAAGAAACTGCTTTTTTTGTTTGTTCTGCGATAATGACAAACAAATGCAAAAATTGAAATCAAAGTACTCGACTGGCATGGCACAGTAAGGGGAATGCTATGCGAAAGCATATCTCCTCGTTTCATAATGTCGTGCATTAGATGAAAGTTCAAAAATATTGTGGGAGATTTTCTTCTATTAGATTCTAGACTTAATTTTGTCTAAGAAATTACTACCAGACTTTGTAACAGTCATGTAAACACCTTGTATTTTGAAAACACTTAAAGATATTGATAATAAAGTAGTTGCCACAATCATCAAAACACTACATTTTTATTTTTTCTCCCAATAAATATAGTTTGTCGAGTGCATTTTACAGTTTTAAATATGCATTAATATAATCTTTATAATTTACCCTTCAAATAATTTAAAGTAATATATCTGTAACTTGGAACTTTCTGGTTTTTTAGGCACATTGGACTTAGGTAAACTGTGAGTAGTTATACAATTTAGTATTCACGAATTAGATGTCAAATTAATGTATTACAGCACGAAAATGTCAAATTAATATAATTACTTCGCATAATCGATTTGTACTTAGTACAGGTATGCTAAACTTTAAAATTGTTCTTAAAAATTTCAGACGCTTCTGGTTCTCAGATGCTAAATATATTCTTGAAACAAAACTATATTAATCTATATTACAATACATATGCAATAATGGCAATAATTTAAAAAAATTCAAGCCTGACATTAGTCCTCCTTGACTATTAAACCAAAGATATATCCTCGAGTTGTCACCTTTTGCTGAAACAAACATCATATAAATAATTTGGAAAAATGGGCAAACTACAGAGATTACAGAACTGAATGCCATACTGATCTCCCAAACATCACTTTGGACACATTTCTCGAATCTGCAGTGAAAACTTTGAGATTTGGAAGATGACTGAAGTTAATTTGTAGATGTGCTGTTCCCATGTGCATTTGTGGTGGAGGCCTCGGGAAGACTATCTGGTGACTGACAACCTAAAAAAGAAAAGAACTTTTGCCAATGTGGTATCGAAAACATTCTACAATGACCTATTTTAATGCAAAATATGACGAATGGATTGTACTATGATTAGGAAATCATTTAATTTTTCAGAACGCTTCAATCGATTACAAAAATATATAAGGAATCCTGACATAATGGTTATTCTGAGTAAAAAAATGTAAGCACATCTTTAATATTGCTTTGTTACTGAGTTTTCAGCTGCTTTGTTGCAAATTTGATTATTTCAAAATGGAAAGCTTAACTGTAAAGTATCATGTTAATAGTAACTTTGTTTCATATGGGGATCTATTGACTGGCCGCCACAATCATCTTATTTAAGCCCTCTTGAACTGGTCTGAAAAACCGGACAAAAGGGACCAACCATTAGAAATATTTCAAGGGGCTTTAGATACTGTATGAACTGCCAGTGCTCAATGGAAAACCCTATATAGCCTGCCAAATTCTCAAAAACATTGATAGGAGTTGAGGTAAATCAAAATGTGGTAAGCAGTGTCAAATATATGTGGAAATATCAAAGAAATGTTTATAATTAGCTATATCAGTTGTATTGTTTCCCTGCAGGAAAAATTATGAATATTTTATTTAAATAAATGTGATATTTCAAAACTAACCTTTAATAAACAGTATGCAACTACCAAACTAGAGCTGGGTGTGTTTAAACCTTATTACTCAAATAATCATGGAATGTATAATTTAAGTTGAACAGATTGTTTCAGGATACCATGCATATTGCAACAAAAAATGAAAGTTTGTACTCTTCTGTTCTTGGACTAAACTGGTATTCTGTAGCCTGTGGTCAACATAATGTAGTCGTCGAGTAAACTTTAACTTGGCGTGTGTATGAGTTGGTATCTAACACAACGTACAATTTGATATGCAATGCGCACAGTGCCACTGCAATGGCGCAGAGAGAAACTAGTCACGTATGTCTGATCCTCTTAGTTTATATGCTGACAAGTTGAAGTTTACTTGACCATTTGTAAAATGGGCTCGGAAATACTGTAAACTTAAGTGGATAGACCTTTCTGTATTTATGCAAAATGTCTCCACTGACAAAAAATAATTCTAAACAAAAACATGAAATAATGATTCATTTATCACTCCTCTTTGACTTGGGAATTGAAGCGACAAAAAAAAGCCATGAAATTGTTATATATTGATGCAAAATTGATAAGGTCTGATAAATAAAATTGTACTGAGCTGGTCTTTAAGTTTATATATTGTGTTTTAAAGAATTTTAAATAGATTTGTAAAAAATGAGTTGATTTTTTATTTCCCCATCCTCAAACAAACGTAAATATGGTTTTATTAGAATATAAAATAACTGAACCTCAAAAGTTTGTTAAAACAACTTACAAAAATCTTTTGAAAAATGTGGCCAATACAACTGTTTTTTAAACAAGTACTAACGTATTAAAATATTCCAGGAGGATTAAAGACATATCTACAGGACTCATAATCAAGGCTTGGGAACTTGGGACGTCAAAATCAGGGTTGGCTATAGGTCAGCGCGGAAAGATTTTTATGCAAGTTTGACACAATATATCTTACCTTGCAACTTTTTTTAGAGAATTCCGTAATACCCAAAGTTAATAGTCAGTTTATTACAAACACTCACTCGAAGATATTGGGGTATATTACATTGAACACACACACACACACACACACATATATATTTTTCACTACCATAAAGTAACAATATGTAATTTTTCACGACCTATAATGAATATAAAAGTATATTATTTATATTTCGCAGTCTGAAATGCACGAGACATTTTTGTATACCGTCGACTCTATAATTTCACGCTAGGTTTGTAGATACTTACTTATGGCTAGATTTGTACTGGGCAATTGCGATCTCTTATTAAATGTTGACGTAAATGCTCAGAATTGCCGCAGTATAGGTATAGTTAAAGGAATTTTGTCAAAGCAATGTTTCACAATTTTGGCGGCGTCACCTAATTAACCCATTCACCGCTACTCTAAATTGGCCTGATACGCCTGGGTGCTAAAGCCTTTTTTTCCGAGAACTTAATTATTTGCAATTGGCATTATATAAATATATTTTTAAAATATTTTCATGGAAAAACAAAATATGACGTCCTTAGAAGTCACACGCACAATCAATATATTGCAACCCAGTGCTCGTGACATCTATGAACATCCCGAGTTTACCGAATGACATCCGCGGTATAGTTGCGAGAGACGTTCGCGGGCGTCATGAGCATTAATGAAAATAAACAAACAAACATAATGGAAAATTTAATACATATAAATAGTGACATATCCTCAAAATCATCTGATAACTTAAATAAAAATGAGGAATCATTTCAACGAGTTACCTACAAGAAGAAATCAAAAAATAGAGAACCTACAGTAAGAGGAGAAGCGGAAATATCCAAGGAAGATGAAATAAATGGTTTCGCAGGAAGGGAAATTTCAGAAAAGAAGATATGGCTTTTCGTGGGAAAAGTCAAAGACCACGTAACTGAAGAAATGGTGGAAAAGTACCTACAAAAAAAAAACAAAAGTTGGAAATGACATCTATGTCAAAGAAATAGACACATATAACAAAATAAAAGATAATAGGTGTTTTAAAGTGGGGATTAGCTACGACCTTAAAGAAGAAGCGTATACTAATTCTTTCTGGCCACGGGGAGTAGCAGTATATAGGTTCGACTTCAGGAAAGAAGAAAGATATAATAATCGATTAAGAAATAAAAATATAGGTGAAAATTTTCAAATAGAGCCTCAGAATCAGGACTTCATATAGAGGCATGCACAAATAATAGTGGTAAGTTGAAGCTTATTCACATTAATGTCCGCTCACTTTGTAATAAAATCAGTGATGTTCGGACCTTTATTTATGAGAGCAAAGCACAATTAGTAGCTATATCTGAGACGTGGTTAAAACAAGAAATGGAGTCATCTAATTTGGATATTGCTGGATTTTCATTATTTAGATCAGACCGGTTAACCCGTGGAGGAGGTGTAGCCCTCTATGTTGATAATAAACTGAATGCAAGAGTTAATTCTTGATTTTTCAACTGAAAATGTGGAAACTGACCATCTGTGGGTGGAGGTGAAGCACGATAAAGTACACATAGCATTGGGAATTATATATAAAGCTCCCTCATTACATCATTCATGCCTAAATTATCTTTATGAAGTCCTACCCGATGTAATACCAAAATATGACGCTTGTCTAATATGTGGTGATTTCAATATAAATGTTCTAAATACTAACTCACCAGATGTAAGGTACCTAAATAATTTAAGTGAAACTTTTAATCTGAAGCAAATCATCAAAGATCCTACCAGAATAACCCCAGAGTCATCCTCTATTATTGATCTAATCTTTACGAGTGACTATAACACTATTTGTGATAGTGGTGTCATTAGTTGTGATCCTATTAACTGTGATCATGAAGCTACATTTGCTAGTATTAATTATGTAAACTTTAAATATAAACCTGCTTTTAGATATGTTAGGGATTTTAAAAATATGAATATGACTCAGTTTGATGCAGATATATCAAATATTGATTTTCATCCAATATATTTTATGAGTGACATAAACCAAAAATTAGAATATTTTAACGACAAAATAAACGAAGTCTTTAACAAGCACGCACCACTTAGATGTATTAAATTTAGAAAACCTCGGACACCCTGGTTGACTTGTAACATTAAATGTATGATCCAATTAAAAGACAAGGCTTTTCATAATTACAAAAAGTTAAAAACGGAGGTAAGCAAACAATACTACTGTGAACTGAAAAATATTGTCTCGACAGCTATCAAGCGTGAAAAGTCAGCCTATTATTCTTACATGTTTAATAATACCAACAAAAATTCTAAAACTTTATGGAATAAAATAAATCAATTAAAATTAAACAATAAATGTGCAATACAAATACCTAATGATTTTTCAGATGCAAATCTTATAAATAATCATTTCATAAATAGTGTGCCTCATTATCAGGTGAGTCCGGAGACAGTCAACGCATGGGCTGAGAATGAAGCAACAAGCAGCAACGTCTTTAGCCTTGAAGTTGTATCACAAATAGATGTGCTTAAATCATTACATTCTATCAAGAGTAATGCTGTAGGAATAGACGGTATTACACTTACAATGCTAAAATTTTGTTTGCCATATTGTCTTAACCCTCTCACACATATTATTAATTATTCTATAGAACAAGGAGAAATTCAGACATGGAAAACAGCAATGGTCATCCCATTACCTAAAAAAGAAAATCCTTCACTTAGTGATCTTAGACCAATTAGTGTGCTACCGACAGGCTCAAAACTATTAGAAAAAATGATACAAGTTCAGATGGTCAAGTACTTAAATGATAATAATATAATATCAATGTACCAATCAGGTTTCAGGAAGGGCCATAGTTGCACCACAGCTCTTCTTAAAATCACAAATGACATCGTAGAAGGATTTGATAATAACAAATGTACAACTATGGTTTTTTTAGATATGTCTAAGGCGTTCGATTCAATCAACTTTGAGTTGTTATTGGCAAAATTAAGATACTATAACTTTGATATAAAAGCAATTAACTGGTTCAAAAATTATCTTTATGGTAGACATCAAATGGTTCGTCTCTGTAGTGCCGACGGTAAATACGATATTTCTAATCCTTTGGAAATAATGTCGGGAGTCCCGCAGGGGTCGATACTAGGGCCAATACTGTTTACAATTTTTAGTGCCGATATTAGTAAATCTATAAAATATTCCAATTTTCACATGTATGCTGATGATCTTAATATTTACATGTCATATAATTATCAAGAGTTTGAAACAGCTAAACATCTTATAAACATTGATCTTTTAAATATCAATAATTGGGCCATTAGTAACTCATTGTTGATAAACGCTAATAAAACCAAAGCTATAATGTTTAGTAAAACTAATGTTGATACACCACTTCACAGTCTTCACATTGACGGCACCGATCTCACGTGGTGCGATGAGGTAAAATATCTTGGCTTACACCTTGATAAAAGTCTTACTTTTAGTTTTCATCTAAATAAAATCTGTCAAAAATCATATTTTGCCCTAAAAAACATATATGAATATCGTAATTTGTTGCCAAAGTCAGTAAAAATAACTCTAGTCGAATCATTGGTACTATCAATACCTAACTATATGGACTGTGTATATGGACCATTTTTAACAGCTTTTAATAAATATCGTATTCAAAAAATTCAAAATGCATGCATTAGATTTGTTTGTCAACTAAGTAGGTATGATCATATAACTCCTCATCTACGTGGTGCAAATATGTTAAATATGAGCGAAAGAAGGTTTATGCATATGAGTTGCCTAGTTAATACGGTTTTAAACACTAATTGTCCGGAATATTTAAATGATCTATTATGTAGACATGGCGATATACACGATTTAAATACAAGGCACAGAAATAATCTAAGTATACCACGACACAAATCAGAAGGTTTTAAGAGTTCTTTCTGCTATCAAGCAGCTCATATATATAACATGTTACCGGTTCGCTCATCTACTAATACTAGAAGTTTTAAAGACAAAATAAAAAAGTTTATATTAGATTTAGGGTTAGGTTTATAATTATTATTTTAATTTGTTGGTATAATTCTTTATGTAAAAACATGTGTATGATAGTTATATATTTTATACAACTGTGTAATGTTAAATCCTTGAAATATTTTTACACTTTACATATATATACAAATATTTTAGTAATTAGGTATACATGAAAATATGCGAAGCAGTACTGTATACCTTTTGTGACATGTATTTTTTGTTGCAATAAATCTATATTTATTTATTTATTTATTTAAAAGGGTTAAAAAAGATAATAAAACAGCAGTAAAAAAAACATAGGTACCGCCATTCATTGGAATCTAATGTTGACACTCGGTCAGGGTAGAATGCTTTCAACGCTGCAATTGTAAAAGAATCACCTACATCTTTAGGTCTTTATAGAGCGGGAGCTAGGTGGCTTTTTCGGCAGCTCATCGTTTTATGAACTTTGAGATATTTTTATGGTTTAATGATGTTAACGATTCATAAAATCGACTCTTGTCAGGAGCGTCACGAACACTGTTTAAAAATCAGTGAAATCATGTCATCGTTACAAGGCTCATTTTTTTTGTGTGTACACATTTTATGTTTAGAATGAATAAAATATGATCGCCAGAAAGTGTGGACCGTCAGGAGGCACAGTACGGAGTCAAGTTAGCCGAAAGTGTTAAATTCCTATTTATTTAAGAGCCTATGGTATTTTTGTTGACACTAAGAACTTTACGGGGAGGCTATTCTATTGTTGAAGGAACTTATATTTACGTTTTAAAAAGGAGCCAGAACTTGTAACGATGAGTTTAGAGTTCTGAGATGAAATATGCGAAAAAAAAATCATTTTCTTCAAAAATCCTAAACATTTTCTTTCTGGCTAGCCTTACTGATCGGAGTTTCTTTCTGGGAATTTTTTCTGTGTTCAAAACATTTAAATAAACATGCTCAACCTTAAAAAAGTTTGTAACGATGATGTTATATAACTCCGTTTTTTTCCCCTCTTTGAGCTTTCTGGTTGCGCCCCTGATGGCTAACACTTTCTGGCGATCTTATTTTATTCATTCTAAACATAAAATGTGTACACACAAAAAAAATTGGCTTTGTAACGATGATATAATTTCACTGATTTTTATATCTTGAACCATGGCCAACTTGACGAGCTGACATATGCCAGAAGTCTATTTTGTCATTATTTAAGTTCGAAAGAATTAATCAGCGCATAGAAAATGCTTGTAAAGATGAGTGTCCGAAAAAGCCACTTAGCTCCCGCACCATTAGTAGGTTTCACAAATGTAGTAGATTTCCGCTAAAAGTACACACATTCAGTGGTAATAAAAAATTTTTTTAAAATTTTTATTGTTCAAGTAGGCTTAGAATGTCATGAAACGTCGAGATTTTTAAGTTTGAGTGAAAAAAATTTTCTGTTGGTCTATCTGTCTAACTTTTTCTGTACTCACGATAACTCTGGAACCGTTTAAGATGTTGACTTGAAATTTTGTATGTATTTTAACGAGATCTGGAACTAGATTATATTTTGATCTTATTCCGTTGAAGGGTTGGGGGTAAATGGGGGTAAATAGGTAAATCGAGCAAGAGTCTGTAAAATTGGTATTTAGTATATTAGTATAAGAGAAGCTAAGGTCTCAAGAAATTTTTTGGCATTAACCACCCCCATTACCACTTCCACCAGTCCCACACCATTATTAAAGGGGGTTAAAAATAAAACTGTGTACAAGAACTAAAAGCTTCAAAAAATTTTTTACTTACCCTCAACCGTTCAACGGAATAAGATCAAAATATAATCTACTTCTAGATCTCGTTATAGTGTACCTACCAAATTTCAAGTCAATATCATAAACCTTTCCAAAATAATCATGCACACAAAAAAAATTCCGAATTTTTTTTTGCTCAAACTAAAATCTCGACGTCTCATCCTAAGCCTATTTGAACTAAAAAAATTCAAATTTTTCTTACCGTTACTATAATTCCACTCTTCTGCGTGGATGTGTAAAGTAAATTCTATTTTTTAATTCCAGAAATGCAGTTGGTTAAACCTTCTGATTAATCTTGAAGAACAACATATCCAATACATTGCAAGCCAAATAATACAACATAGATAATAAATATTTATTAAAAAAAAACATATCACAAGTCGATATTTACATAAAATCACATTTTAACCAACTTTAAATAAAGTCAGACACCTTATATTAGAAACAATACAAGTTATTTAAAACAAATTCTTATTCTGTCAAAGTTATTAAATAACGATAAGGATCAATAGATAAGATATACTTTACAAAGCAGTTAGCAGCTAGCCACTTATTTTTTAATCAGGATGGGTATTAGGCAAAGCCAAATAATAAAATATTCTTTTAAAAATGGATAAAAAAACATTAATTCAAGAGAAACTTTGAATAAGGGCAGATTTAGAGTTGGTGTGGATGCGTGAACACCTTTGTGCAATTATTTGTTTTTATCAATTTGAAGTTACTATTGTTTTGTACTAACTTCTGTCTTTAAAAATTCCGCCTTTGATTATAAAATGAAAAAGTAATCTAAATTAATGTATTAATACTGTAGGTTCTCTATTATTGTCTGACATATTTAGACCAGAACCATATTTGTTACTGAAAAATACAGAAATACGGTTCCCTTCTCTTGTCAATCCGATTGTCCCACTAGAGACTCCACTGAGTAACTTCAATATCAGTCACGAGTGCCTTAATATCTCAGAACTTGGTGTGTCACTTTTAGTGAACTGATGATTAACAATCGTTTGCATTTTGTAGCTGTTATATTATGCCAGACTATGCATATGATCTCTACTTCTGGTAAAATGAAATATAACTTCCACTGGTAAACTAAAGAAAAACAGTCACAGCATAATTGCATATTTAAAAAAATGATTGGCTGTTATATAATTTATTCATAATAATAACAATAACACATCAAAGGTAATATATACCAAGAATTGATGCATTTCTTTCGCAAAATAGTGTAATTTTAAAAACTGAATTTTGCCATATCTGACAACCTTCTTCCACCAAGCAAAAATGAAAATTTACCTTAACTAGAGTTGCTCTATATATACATGTAAGAAGTTTTTATGGCTGCAGGGGCTGTAACGGGAAGTTAAAAAATCGGAGAAATATAAAAATAAAAGCACATTACAAAGCATTTTGGTTAAGTGGAGGAATAACTCATTCAAAATCACTTTAATGGATCGACTTCAACTTTAAACACATGCAAAGAATATGTCTTGAAAGTAATCAATAGTCAATTCGTTAATTCACATGTTTTGGTGTTAAAACTATGATTTTTGGTACGTTTGTATTCAACTTCAAAAAGGACCCCGCCCGTTTCTTATGTAAAATAATGCCTGGTAGATTTGGTTAAAATTGAAATATGTTATTTATGAAATCATCCTGAATAAAAGTCTCCATGGGAGCAAGGCCGAAAAATTAAGTTTTTAAGTTATGGAGCTTTGAAGTTGTCTATCCGTGCAGGGGCGGCTTTAGAGGGGGCCATGCCCCCCCCCCCCCTAACAAGCGGCATTTTTAAAATTTTTTGAAACAAAAAAAATCAGAAAGAATATGAGAATACCTATTTACTATTGGTAGCAATTTAGAACAAATGGGTTTACTGATTTATAATATATTTTATTTTCCATACGTTTATTTTTGTACCAGTATCTAGCATATCTACACACACGCCGAATTTAGGTATAAATGTCCTGTCCTGTCACTCCTGTCCTCTTCCTGTAACTGGGCTTATGTCTGTTGGACAGTAATTTAAATAATAATAATAAGCGGAAACAAACATTGTTTCGAAAGAGGAGGAAAAAACGGACTAAATATCCAGATTTTCTCTTCGAACTCCGCAGACTCAATCCAGACCACACCGTTAAGCTAGTGGTATTAATTATAGGATCCCTCGGTGGGGTGAGGCATACACTGGTTTCTGAATTGAAGACGATACCGGCATGCCAAAACTCGGCAAAAATCTTAGCTGGAAGAATGCAGAAGGCCGTCATCCTTATCTCGATATGCCTGCTCAGAGCACATGATTCGCGGAAGCAGTGACCACTGACTCTATGGGGTAGGGAGTGGTCTCTGGTATTACTAGCATCGGAGACAGAGAAAAGGGCGACTGGCTTAAAAAAAATAATAATACCTTTACTAAAAATAAATGCCCCCCCCCCCCCCCTTTGAAAGTTTCTAAAGCCGCCCCTGTATCCGTGGTATATCAAATTCGGAACGAATTATGATGTGGCTGAAGAACAGCTCGAGTTTGACACGAATTTTCAAAATTAGAAATCCAACAAACTAATTAGCCTCCTTCCTAGATATGGACCACAATACGCACCGGAAATTGCATGACTAAGTCCATTTTTTAGAGTGAAAACTTTTTCTTTTTCAGTCTCAGTATAGACCTTCGTGTTAAGTACGTAAAAAGGGTTAAATAAATGGATATCAGGCCTCCTCGCTAGACATGGACCACAATAACACAGGGCTGAAGTCCGAACCGGAAGTTGCATAATTAAGTCCATTTTTAAGGGTGAAAACTTTTTCAGCTTATATATAGACCTGCGTAATAATTACGTATTCAGGGTAAATGGACGAGTTTCAGGCCTCCACCCTAGATATGGACCACAATAACAGCTCAGAAGTGCAAAGCGGAAGTTGCACGATTCAGTCCATTTTTAAGGGTGAAAACTTTTTTAGTCTCAGTATAGACCTGCGCATTAAGTTGGTATAAAGGGCAAATAAATGGATTTTAGGCCCCTCACTAGATATGGACCACCATAACACAGGACTGAAGTCTGAACCGGAAGTAGCATAATTAAGTCCATTTTGAAAAGTATTTCAGGGAATATATAGACCTGCGTAATAATTACGTATTCATGGTAAATGAATGGGTTTCAGGTTTCCTCGTTAGATATGGACCGCAATAACACAGCGCTGAAGTGCGAACCGGAAGTTGCATGATTAAGTCCATTTTGAAGGGTGAAAACTTATGCAGTCTGTATATAGACCTAGGTAATAACTTCGGTTCACACTTCAGCGTTGTGTTATTGTGGTCCATAGCTAGCGAGGAAGCCTTTCATTTACCATGAATACGTAATTATTACACAGGTCTATATACGCTGAAAAAGTTTTCACCCTTTAAAATGGACTTAATTATGCAACTTCCGCACCGCTTCGGACTTCAGCACTGTGTTATTGTGGTCCATGTCTAGCGAAGAGGCCTGAAATCCCTTTATTTAACCTTTATATGTACTTAACACGCACGTCTATACTGAGACTGAAAAAGAAAAAGTTTTCACTCTAAAAAATGGGCTTAATCATGCAACTTCCGGTTCGTATTGTGGTTCACATCTAGGGAGGAGGCTAATTAGTTTGTTGTATTTCTAATTTTGAAAATTCGTGTCAAAGTCGAGCTGTTCTTCAGCCACATCAAAATTCGTTCCGAATTTGATATACCACGGATAGACAACTTCAAAGGCTCCATAACTTAAAAACTATTAATTTTTCGGCCTTGCTCCCATGGAGACTTTTATTTAGGATGATTTCATAAATAACATATTTCAATTTCAACCAAATCTACCGGGCATTATTTTACATAAGAAACGTGCGGGGTCCTTTTGGCTTGTAGAGTGCAAAACCTTTTGGTACAGTATGACCCCTTGAGGGAGTAATATAAATACCTACAATAATATGAAAATATATAGTTTGGAGAACCAAAATAGATGATTAGGGAGATTTTATATACCATCATATCATGTGTTGAAAACCTACTGTAATACCAACTTCTTATTTGTACTTTCTCTTTTTTTAACTATTTATTTAACGTCGGCCTATTTCCGTCACCAGGGCCTATCACCGACACCAGGAGACGAGCTATCCTCAACCTGGAAATTTTGCTGAACCTCTTCTCTTAATAGACAAGGGACCGCCTGCTTTACATTCCTTCCGACTACTTCCACTACGTAATCCTCATCTTGAAATTACATAGCTTCTATGTATACGCTGATATACAAGCCGCTATAAAGTGGGACGAGATCGCTGTTTCCCAAGATGGATTTCACTCATCCAAGTACTAACCGTGCTGAACATTGCTTCACTGGAGTATCGAAATACAGCACAGTCAAAACGCCTCTACGCTCGCCCTACTTTCTCTGTTCAATAATTATTCATTTTAACAGAGGTTAATATCATTTTGAGAGAAACACAAATTTTACTCTGTGAACTCTGCCTGACTGTTTCTACATAGCAAATAAACAAAAAACACCAATAATTAACACAAAGCATACAGTGTTGGAGCACTCCACTCCAATAGGCTTGAGATGGCGCTAATTTGACTCATATTTCACATGTACTAAGTATATATGATTTCCCTAACCGCTTAGTTCGGATCTCCAAACTGCACTACTTAAAAATCATAAAAATATTAAAAAAAAAAAAAATTGACTTTTCCTGTTGATTTAAAAACACACTGTTCTGAAAAGTTTTGCACTTCGGTAAACAATGTTTTTATACATAACAGAAGGTTTTGCATTTCAGTAAAAAATATGTTTATATATAGCAGGTTTCGCAATGCACAAAACTTAAAATATTTTGGCATGTAATGTACAAGCCAATATTTTTTGAAGTTGAATACAACATGGCGAAAAATCATGATTTTAACCACCAAACGTGAATAACTTGGTTGCTTCTAAGACATTTCCTTGCACACTGTGGTTAAATTTAAATTGATTCACTAAAGTGATATGTTTTTTGTATTTATTATTCTTTGGGTTTCTCCGATTTTTTAATTTCCTGCTGCATTTGTATATCGCAAGGTTATCAGGTACGGAATAATTCAATTTTAAAAATAACCTGACACCATTTTGCTTATGATTCCGAGACCCACACTAGGCCCACTGGGGAAGTCTTTGATAGGACTACAAGTATACGATAGTATAAGAAAATTATTAGATACTGCCAAAAAAATGCATCAGATCTTGGTATAATACAACCTCCTTTATCCCTGAAAGTCTGAAGTGGCTTTGTGTGGGAGGAAGCTGCACATTTCGAGACAAAGGACACACACCCATTATCCCAGGATTCATTTCTTTTTCTGAAAAAATTCTAGTGCCATGACTGGGAGTCGAACCTAGGATGAGTGTGTTGCCTTTCAACCATACATTCATAGTTTATTCACAATATTTAAATAAAATTGGGTTTATTAATAATATAGCACTTCCCAATTGACTATTAACTAACACAGTATCTATTCATGATGCTTTTGCATTTGAGTTTGGTGTGTTATTTATTTTATTAACTGCTTACACTTACAACATATAATCTTTAGTTGAAATGATCAGTAGTAGTAATTTATTTTTAGATGAAAATGAAAACTTTTGCTGAAAGATCAAATTTGCTAAGTCCTAGGTTTCTCCATCTTTCTTTATACCTCAGAGACATGAACCATTAAGGAGACAGACAGAACATACTCTCCCGCATAGTATCATATTTCGACCACATCAACCAGAAGGGGTAATAGAATGGTAAATAATTTGGAGGAAACCAGATGATAAGACGTGAAGATGACGCCCTTCAAAATATTGGGCTGATATCATTAAGAAAGAGATTCGTGAGGTTGTAGGCCAACTAGAATGGGGTCACAAAATGTCTGTCCAGGCAACAAAAACCTAAACATAAACACACCACATATCCAAAGCCAAGGCTGTCTGGAAGGGGGTTACACGTTTGGAAAAACACAGACACATCCATACCCACCGGTGTTGTCAGTACCGGAGCTGGGGCTCGAACCCAGAACGCGATAGACAGTTGGCCAGCATATTCGTCACTCAATAAGCCTTAACCGACTGTAAGACAACATTCCTTAAAAAAAATGTATAATTGTCAACAAATGTGCTCGTCTCACCTAGTCAAAAGAGTCCCATTTTTCAAATCTCTGCCATTTACCTCTGAGCAATGTCAATATAACAAGCACAACACCCTGTAGACAGTAAAATCTATCAGGTGCACCTGTAAAATCATCATGAATAGATATTATACCCATTTAATTTTTTTTCAATACAATAATATAAAACTAAAGAAAATATTTTTAAAAATAAACAAAATTAGCAAAATACCTCATTCACTTCTACAGGTTTCGTTGAATATAAACAAATTTGAGCTTTGGACTGCCCAGATAAATTAGTTTTAAAAAGGTAAAAACATCAAATAAACTTTTGGTCAATCAAAACTGATATCATTTTAGGGAAATTTTAAAATATATGTTGCAAATGAAAGGAACTATGTGGTGGTTTTCAATAGTTTTTCGAAAATTAACTGCTTTAATCATGACATTGAACTACCATGGGCGCAGCCAGGGGGGAAGCCATGCCCCCCCCCCCCAAGCTGTCTTCCATGAGCCAAAAAATAAAGAAGCATAATCTCTATCAGTACAAAGCAGTATCCAAATTATCCCTTGAAATAAATATTTTGTAATTAATGCCAATGTTATCTAGTAGAGGAATCCACTACTCATCCTCTGGGGAGGCCGGTTCTATTGCCCCCCCCCAGATGAATTTTCTGGCTGCGCCACTGCGAACTACATTAGAAAACGTTCGTATAAAATATGTATATTTAAACATTTTTTTAACTGCAAAATTCCATTGATTCCGATAAAGTAAAAAAACAGTTATAGATTTTAATTTGATACATTGGTAAGATCTAGAGACATTGCAAAAAAACGATCTCTGATATTTCTAGATACAATTTTTTTTGAGAATGAGTCACTTTTTACATATGTCTTGTCAGTTTTTACACATTCACACATTTCGACAACTTTGTCCAACATTTCCGAAACCTATTTAAAATTTTGCAAAATTGAACATCCTGTATGTAACATTTTCTATTGTAGTTCCACATTTACTGTAGTTAAAACTTGCAACAAAAATCGAAAAGACCAGAAATCGCATATTCTTTTGTTTTGAGATGCCATTTTCGAATGACCAATTTAGTAAATAACAAAATCATTGTTTTGAGATCCTATAAAAATGAATACAAATAACATAGTACAACCTAAAATTTAAAAAATCCACTTTACTTCCCAATAAATACGTTATTCAATGAATTTACAAATAGTTATTGAAAATGACTTTTCGCCATTCTTGCTAAAAAGGTAGAAAATGTGGTGACCTTAGGACTTGAGGTATAACAGCTTTTTCCTTTTTTTAAATTGATAATGATAATGAAATTTATACTGGGTGTCTCGTAACAAGGATGTAATATATAACTAAGAACATGTAAATCAGATCAAAATATGATTTGACCTCTCAACTCTTTAGGATTTTTATACAGTGTGTCCCACTTTTCACGGTAACACCTTTGTAGCTCAGTTATTAGTCACCCAATTTTAACCAAGTTTGGATGGGTATATTATACCTTTTTTAAGTAAAACAAAACTTATTTCAGTCATTGGCGTGCATTTTATTAAGAAAAAAAGGTTGATTTTTCGAGAAATCATATTAGGCATTTTTTTATTGAAAAACTAATGCAATATTATTGATCAGCATGCTGTAGAATCCTATATTCGGAATTTAACAACATTTTGATTTTTGGTTTTCGAATTACGGCCCACTTAAAATTGCCTGTTTTAAACATTAAATAATCAATAAATTGGTAACGAATCTTTTTTCGCAAGAAAGTAATTCTTTATTTTCTCTTTAAATTCATTTTTTCTACCACCTCATATCATGGATACTTTCAAATTCGGTAATCCTTAATGCCCGAATAATTTACAGGTCTGAAAATTTTTCAATGAAAATTCTTGGCCTTTGAAATTTGAAAGTTTCGATGATATGGGATAGTAGAAAAAGTGAATTTAAAGAGAAAATGAAGAATTACTTTTTTTAGAAAAAAATTTCTTTACCAGTTTATTGATTATTTAATGTTTAAAATAGGTAATTTTAAGGGGACCGTAATTCGAAAACCAAAAATCAAAATGTTGATAAATCCTGGATATAGTGGTTCCACAGCATGCTGATCAATAATATTGCATTAGTTTTTCAACAAAAAAATGCCTAATATGATTTCTCGAAAAATCGACCCTTTTTTTCTTAATAAAAATGCACGCCAATGACTGAAATAAATTTTGTTTTACTCAAAAAAGATATAATAAAGGTCTTTGATACCGGTCTAAACCTGATTGAAATTGGATGACTAATAACTGAGCTACGAAGGTGTTACCGTGAAATGTTGGACACACTGCATACATAAAACACATTTAATTTTTCGAATAGCAAAAATTATTATAAAGGGCAGATTTAAGGACATCGAATTGCTTCCTCCAACTCTCGAGAACATTCTGTAAGTATACATAATATATTTATATACAAATCAGTCATTTTTAATTCCACAATTTGAGGAGAAATAATGTTTTAAAATTTGGAGATTGTACATTTGAAAGGAACCAAAAGGATGGACAACCTCAGTATTCAATATAAAGTCTATCACGTTTTTTTCCTTGCGAAAGGTAGACTCTGTGACAAAATTGTTAAGTAAATCCTCATCTACAAATTTCATAAAAGGTATTTTGACCTGTTTCTGATATTTTCATACAACTATTTCACACAAAAATGCGAAAAACTTCCGCCTTGTATAAATTTTAGGTATAAAACTCACCAAGTCACAATTTGTCTTTTAAACATATCCACTCAACATAATATAACATATCCAATTCCAAAATATCAATATTACATTACACTATTTGCCCACTTTATCTAATTTTTTAACTAATTTGTACTCAATGTCATCTTCATAATATTTTATAACTTGGTTCAAATGAAATAAAAAGGAATAGTGAAGACCCGCATAACACAGTTTGTACTTAGTATGTACAAGTACATACTAAGTACAAACTGTGTTATGTGGGGAATGCATTCATAGCAACTTATATAATCAATTTCTAACTTAAATTTATATTTACATAATAACAGGTTATATATTTACATTTTCTTTAGCACCTATCTGTTTTCATCATTTACTTCAGTGTGAGAATCATTATCTCCACTATCTTTATCAATGGGAACACTTAAAGATTCGTCACTCACTTCTGTGCTAATTTCTTTAATCGAATTTTCACTATCGTTTAATATTTCACTAGATTCCGAAACTGTACTTTTTTCAAGGCTTTCGTTTTCGAGACATGGCTGAGTATCACTGTCCTTATTAGAACTAGTTGCATCCAAGATACTTCCGCTTACAATAACACTTGTACTAGTTGGACTAGACTCTTGTGTGGGAGTAACGTTTACTTTCTTAGAGGTAGAATCGGAAGCAGAAATATCTTGTACACAATCGTTATTGTCCGCATCAATCTTCTTAACAGATAATATTTTACTGTTTTTAATGATAATTTTTGTGCCCTTTATCGCATCGGGCATTCTGAACGGCTTTGAATCATTTTTATCACTAACTAACACAAATTTCCCTGAGCTGGTTTTAACAATTTTCACCCCCGTCAAATACTGAGGCTTGACAAGAGTTTTTGAGTTTAACACTGTTGGAGAAGCACCCGTATCGGTCAAATTACCACTAGATACTTTTGATACCGAACTAGATGGCTTCACTCTTGACAATGCAGTGGCAGTAGGTGAGTTAAGTAAAGGTTTTAATACCGACTTTAGTTTTATGTTTGGCCGTGGTGGAAATGGGGAGGCAGTTTCTGTCACCTGCAAAAATAAATTGCATCAGGGTGTGGACACTACAACATTGCAATATTATATTAATACAAGCCACAGGGTTACTTAATAACTTATAAACTTATATAGACACAAAATTGCCGCTGCAAGTAAAGTACCACCTTCGGCAAGTCACACTGGGTAATTGAAACAAGAAAAACGAGATATTGATGTACCATAAAATAGTTATTTACAAAAAAAAACTATACTTTGAGCATAAAATAAAGTACTGACACTGAAGAAATGCACGTTGAGGGATCTTAAAAGAGCAGTGGGCACATGCTTTAGGATGTATATAGCAGTGTGCATGACTGTCGGGCTGGCATGCCACTACACTCTTGATAGCCACAACTTGCAATCTTCCAATGTCAATACTTTATGCTCGAAGTACAGATTCAGGATTATTGAACTTTCTATATAATTGTTGAACATTCTATCGTATACTCTTCATAATTTTTTGAAAATAAGTTACTATTTTATGATTTTAATCTTCATCTGATGATACCATCTTGATCGTATCGTTCGTCGGTATACTATGCAGCATTCTTGCGTAGAATCTTATCAAAGGTTACAACACTCCTCATGTGAATTTTTTTCCCAAAAAGTCATAACTTTTATTTTACCAATCGATTTTTTTTTCAAAAGCAATAGGGTTCTTCCTCTAGTTAACATCTACTGTCCAAATTTCAATCCAATCAGACTTCTTGGTCTTAAGTCATCGTGCTTACAAAGAACAGTGACTGGCAGACAGACAAAGAGACAGAGGAACATTACTACCATTAAAACTATATAACAAAATTCCTATGGAATGGAAAAGACTCAGCAAAGGGGCCTTAAAAAGAAAAACCAGATACTTCCTAATCATCCATAGCTTTTATGAGATCAAGGAATTTCTTGATTGGATGGGTGAATGGAAATAAATGAGATACTTTCTTGTTTGTATCTATTTTAAATTCATGTTATATAAATTGTATATATTCTTAAATGGGGAATTTCAGTTCAGTCTAAATATTTAAAAACAAGAATGAAAATATAATATATTCAGAACTTACCAGTAATATTTTAAACAATTATTTTCAGTTCTTTGTATTTTTTAAAGCCCCATAAGTTTTGGTCCCAAAAAGTCACTAAACGTTTTGTGACGTAGACAAACGTAGCAGAAAATTTCTTTGATTTACCAGTGACAGGTGCAAATACTGCGTAATTATATCTACTTTCATGTTATTTTCTGCCGTAGACTGACACTTGTCGCTGTCAAAAAGCCTATAACACTTAAGCAATCCAATGACCTGTCAAAGTTTTTTTCAATATGGCAGGTTTATTTTTATTAAATTCCGGAAATGTAGCCAAAACAACAGAAACACACAAAGGTTTAACGAACGAAAACGAATGTTTGCCCTGCGCGCCATATTGGAAGTCACGTGGTTTGGATTGCGTAATTAAGAATTTTAGGTTATCTTCTTCTCAACTCCTTGGCCAGGGTAGGTATCCTCTTTATAGTAAGCCTAAAATTTCTAACTACGTTTACATACGTCATAACTAAACTTTAACATTTTTTTTCACGTTTATATTGCTTAAAAAAAAAATGAAATATATATATATTTTAATCTAAAGAACTATTTTTGAATTAAAAAAAAAAATTGCCGAAATTCCCCATTGTACTTGTCTACATTTACATTTTTGTGTTTTAATGTTTTATTTTATGCTCATTTCTGACTTGCCAAAACAGTTGTATGACTGGTTGGGCCAATTGTATTTTTCTGGTGAATAAAATTATTTTATTATTTTACAATAAATTATTTTAATTCAGAGATGTGCTGAGGACACACTCCATATTTGATATAAGTCTGTAAAATTCATGTAAATAATATAATTCTATGCACTTATTTGTTATCAAAATGAAGCTTGCATCATCACGAATCATAACTTAGGTTTTGGTATTTCGAGTATTAATTCATTCCTAGTGTAATATGAGTGATTAGCATTTAGTGAAGGTATATCGTGCAAATGACTTCGGGCATAGATTGCTAACTGTAGGATAAATATACATGGTAGCGTTAATATATTTACTTGTTTAAATATATCTCTACAGCTTGCTCTTCTATTGGCTCCTATTATAAAACGTACCGCTCTTTTTTGTAACTTAAAAATACGAGTAGATTCAGTTGAGGCACCCCAACCCAAGATACCATAAGATATCACAGAGTGGAAATGTGCGTAATAATACGTCACCAATACTGATCTACTTACTATCTCTCGTAACTGGTTTATACAGTAACAAATGGGGGCAATCTTTTTACTAATAACATCAATGTGAATGCTCCATGAGCAATTTTCTGATATATGTATACCAAGAAATTTTACAAATTTATCTTGTTTAATCTTTTGTTTTAATTAAATGACTGTAGTTAACCCTAGAACGGTATCATATGTAAAATTTACGTGTGCAAGATTAATAATTTGCATTTACAGAGCCATACGCTCACAAATTTTCTCGACCCCATAGATATGCTTTCCTAAAGTCTTGGCGATAGGCTGTTTACATTGCCACTTCGCAAGTGCTCGTGTTAGAGGTTACATTTATTATTTTCTGGAGATCTACACGTAAATATTATGCATCGTTACCAATCAGTATATAATTTTTACGTGTTCGATACCAATAAACAGGCCCCCCCCACAAGGGGGTCAGTAGGTACTGCGGTATCTGGGCCCGGTCACTTTGTGGGTCGGGTTAGACCAGTAAACGCAGTATTCGCTCATTAATTATGAGACTTGGACAATAATCTTGATAAATCTTTTTTCAAATTTCTCCCCTCCGCTGCTCATCAGTTATTAAGCGCGGGGGCCAGCCAGAGATGTTGCCAAAAAAAATGTTTTTCAGATTTCTGATGATTGGGGGACATTAAAATCGTTTACATAAAGAATATATAATAAGGGTCCTAAGATAGATCCTTGAGGAACACCAAAAGAATTTTCTAATATATTAATTTAATTTAATTCTACATAGTGGTTTCTTCCTTGTAGGTATGATTTGAACCAATCTAACGGTTTACCTCAAATACCATACAGTTCGAGTTTATTTAAGAGGCGTTGGTGACATAAAATAGCCTATAAATAAACCCAATGGAAAGTTGGAAAACTTTCCGATGGAAAGTTTCCACGAAGTTTTCCTTCTAACTTTCCACTGGGTATATTGATAGGCTGATTCGTAATGATGCAAGCTGCATTGTGATACCAAATAAGTGCATATAATTATATTATTTACATGACTTTTACAGACTTTTATCAAATATGGAAAGTTTCCTCAGCACATCTCTGTTTTTTATTTATTTGCTTTCATCATGATTCGAAAATATTATTTAGGTATTAAGCAAATCACAACTTACACTCTTTTTTATTTATTATGAAAATACCTACTTCCTGTATATCTGGTCACGATAATATACTAGTTAGGTAAACACTTGAAACACTCATTATTAGAGAACCAATCAAAACAACTACTCTTCTAGCTAATACTGACGAAGGTTTGAATTAAGTAGGTAATTTCATATTAAATAAAAAATTGTGTAAGTTGTGATTTGCTTAATATCTAAATATTTTCTAAAAAAATATGTTACAAGAATTCGGCTACGCCACTAAAAATTATTTGATTATCTAAAACCGCATTTAATATAACCATTATGTGTCATTGAAAAACACTTTATTTGTCATGGAAAACCTGGAAAATTCAAGGAATTTTTCTAGCTACGTAAAGTCTAAACCCTGACAAATTAGTTATTGCAACTGCCTAATATTAAACAATTTTTCCCCAAATGTATCTTATCGTAAAATCGTAATATTTAACAGGTTCAAAGAAACAAAAACGTTAATAAACTATATTTCGATGTAATTTGTATCATTTTCATAATAATAATTTGATTATTGTGCAAAACAATTTACAAAAATACATATGGGTCGAGCTGAGGACCTCCACCTTTTTTAAATTTTATGAAGTCTACTACTTTTAAGATTTCGTACAAAACTGAAAAGAGACTGCTCTGAATAAGGTAATTTTGGTGTGTCTTGAAGAAGTGCTTCATTGGCAAACGAGGTTAATCGACTATGTCAAAGTTCAATTACGCTTGTACTGGACATGATAGGCGGACCCAGTTATTTACCTCCATGAAACTGAAGCAGTTGTAGATTGTTTGTTTCTTCACCTCGACCTAAAAGATCTTTTGTGAATTACAATACAACTAGTTGTTGCTCAGGATTTCAAGACTATTTGCAAAGCTTGCGATTTTTCTGGGAGATAATTTCCCTATGTCTTCAGGCGTTAATTCTGCCTGTTCTAGGTAGGGCGCTTTTCTAAATTCACCGGTGAGTGCACCGATCTCGACCAGTTTCTCACCAGGCCGTTTCAAAATTAACCAGTCACCAAAAATAAGATTTTTCTAAATTTACCGGTGTGATCAGCTGTTTCAACCGGTAAGGCACCACATGCACCAGGTTTTTGAGTTGGAATTTCGGTGTTTCCGATCCCGTCTTGTGCAGTTTAATAAATTCACTATTTCAATACACTGCGCATGGCTGTTTCTTTATTGTACATGATGGGAACTGTCTGCGAAGTTTGAACCAAAACGATAAACCGGAAATCCTCACCAAAGCGTTTCAAAATGTTTAATCAACTACATGCAACCAGATATTTACCAGAAAAAAATGTATTACTGTTCCATTTAGCATAGGAAATTTAGTTGTCTCCTTTTGGTGAATTGAACAATAACTGTTTTGCTCCGATTGACACTAAGACCCTCTGACGAGCACCATTTAGATATTATGTTTAAGGAGATTTGCATGTGGCTTGAGATCATAACCTCTTGCTTGCCTCTCACAGTAACGATCAGGTCATCTGCGTAGCCCTAACATTGAAGCTATAATTACTCAGCTTATGGACAGAGCTGGGCAAAGTACTCATTTAAACTACTTCAAGTACTTATACTTGAAGTAGTTTCACCATATACTTTGCACATAAAACTACTTCAAGTACTCGATACTTAAAGTAGTACTTTGCTCAGCTCTGCTTATGGAGGAGATCGTCTACCACCATTGACCACAGCAAGGACGATAAGACTCCACTTTGTTGACAGCCCCTAACTGCAGTCACGATGGCCGACTCGTTCCCCATATTTGTGGTAATTATTCTGCTTCTTAGCATTTGATTGTTTGGGATTGTATTCCTCTTTTTTCCGTGACTCTTTGTATGGATTTATAGGAGATGTTGTCAAAAGCACCCTCTATGTCTATGAAAGCACACAGATTCAGTTTCTTTGCTGCAAATGTCTTTTCGATGCCTTTAACCATGCCATGTAGAGCATTTATTGTTGATTTGCCAGGTTGATTGTTTCGAGTGAAGCGGTTTCTCTGTAATGATTTCGCTTCTAATCTGTTGATCTGAACTGATCAGCCCCGTTGATATTCAACGAAATAAATTACATCAATGCTCTACAGCAATAAAGATTATTAGTATATGTTTATGAAATAATGAGTACCTACCTACCCACAAAAATTCGTATCTTACCTTCTAACTACAAATTTAATGCAAGTAAAACCATTAGATGTAATGGCAACAAATCTCTCCACCTTTTCTCTTTCAAAGAAACTTATTTTATAATGTCTTGCAATATTCTAATGACTTGTTTATCATGGTGTTTACAAATCCATGATATTAAATTGGTAAATTGAAAAACTAAACAAATGAAAAGAAACCGAGAGTAGTTTTTTGTAGTAAATTTTATCAGTTTCACTTTTTTGGAGTTTAAAGCTTTTAAAGTATAAAAAATGTGAAATTTTAGTATAACTTTGAAAGTTCTTAATTTCCGCCACATCAATCTTACACAAAGGAAAACAAAATTAAAGGTTAATTTTATAAGCCCGATGTTATTCTCTTGAAATGAAATTATGAAATATTTGAAGCAATAAAGTGTACATGATAACATATGTTTGATAAGATTTTATGAAAACAAAAATACTACGTGGTATACCGACCAGCGTTTCGGTAATCAAGATGGCATCATCAGCAGATTATTAAAATGGCAAATATTGCTATTACACCTGAAGAATTAATTCATTTTCAAAAAATTGCGAAGAGTAGACAATAGAATGTTCAACATTTAAATAAAAACAATTAATTGGTAAAGAGTATAACGTTTATATCGAACTATCGAGACTGAACCACTGGAAGATCTGGAGATCGTGTTTACAAGTAAACGGTTACTGTGAGCCACTGTTCTCTATGATGAAAAACAGTAGAAAAGGTAATTTATGAATTGCTAAGTTATATGAATTTTCTTATATGCAGTTATTTTGAACGATTCCTTTCAATCTAATGTCATAGGTTCGTAAACACCCTGTATAACAATTTATTAATAAATAATTTAACGGAATTTTGCTTAAGTTTTATTAACTTTACGAAATTAATAAGAAAATTGTATAACAATAGTAATAAAGAGCCAGATGAAATCTCGATTGCTACTTCTAGAATGACTTACATGGAAAATATATGGTGAGACTTAATTAATTTTGCATAATTTAGTACAAAAACTATTCCAATTAGCCTACTTTAAAGTACACTATAATAAAAAAAAGGAACATTAAAAAAAATAAACGGTAACAAAGTAATACATGATAAACTAGATTACACTATTATCACAGCTAGGACATTACCTTAGTAGGAATGTTTTGATTATTCAGAACAGAAACCATGGACCCATCGTGAGATCGAACCTAAAACAATATATAACATTCTGTATCGCTAATTCAATCACTTCTTTCCTATTTATGCAAACATTAAATGGACTTTTAGAGCAACAAACGAATTTAAACAATAAATAGTGTACTTGAAAATATATCTTCCTCATTTAGTATCTTCCTCATATTAAATATGGAAGAAAAAAGAAAGTTATTCCGTCCAATCCATTTGTTTGAAAAATGTTCATTTAGGCATCAACGCACAGCAATGTGCAATGTATAGAAGCTCTATTTATTTAAAGAATAACTTTTCTTTTTTCTTCCTCACTTAGTATCTGATGTTCCTTAAATCGAATGACTAGTTTACCATTTTAGTAAACCTGACTGACTTTTATACAAAAAATTCAATACAAATTTTGTATAGAGGTATTTGAGACAATTGCGAATCGAATATGCTATCCAATTTGCCGATAAAAAATTGCCTAATAGTCGATCTCGAAATTTCGACCCATTTAGAGGAACTTAGTAGGCCTTGAAAATATGATAATTACAAATTTTACAAAACAGTAAAATAGAGCTCATCTAGCAATATATCTCAAAAAAAAATCTAAATAGCACACACTGTATATAATATAAAATAAACTCGAAATAACCAGGGGCATACCATTAGGGTAATATTACACCACGCCAAAACCGACCTTCTTTCAGCACATCAACAGGAATACATACAATATAAACTTTCCCTAGAATTGATACTTCCCCAGAAAACAAAAAAATAATGGATCCACCACAGTACGTGGGAACAAAGACACACCAGCTACTAGTGCAAAAAATTAACGACGACGGGAACTGTCTACATGGAGCAGTAAGCCATCAGGTAGAAGGAGAAAAGGCAACAACCCCGGCACACACCAAAGCTACCCTAATAGCACAACATCGTCCTATGGATATCTGAAGGACGTCCTCGATGGACATACAGGTCATCCGATGGACGTTCGCTTTTGGTTCAAAGTACACCCGACGGCAGCAGAGGGACGTCCAAATTTCACAACTTTAAACAATATTTGTACATCCCATTAAAAAAAAGAAAAAAAAAACGGAATGAGTAGGGATCGAAGTCAACGCGTTAACTCATTCGGCCACTAACCTTGTTTACTAGTACTTACTTAAAGACTGTATAGTTGAAAGTAGGTCTTAGACTAATATAGCTATTTATTTCAAAATGTAGGAAGTACTTGAATGTTTAATAAATGTTTAGTATCAAATAATATCATTAATAATTTACAAAAAAGGTTAAAATTTAATTATTAATGACAAATTACAAATTACTATAAGAAATAAACTACAAATTTTACAGAAACAACGGTCAAATATAAACAAAAACATTGTAAAATTGTAAAAACGTCTTTTTGCTTTTATATAGGGACCTAAAATGTGTGTACTTGCCGAACATTAGGACGTCCGTTGCGGCACATATGTTGGACGTTTAGTGTGTGGTATTCGCTGGTATGTATACATATCTCGGAAACGTGTTGGAGAGAAAGAGGTATGGAGATATTATCATTTATTACAAAAATATAATATTTAAATCAACGGACACGAAATGGACGTCCATCTCCTGTCCCTATATGGACATAAAATGTACACACTCCCCGTACATAAAATGGACATTCAGAGGATGTCCATTCCATACAATTTCAATGTAAATCCGATGATAGACGGATATATGTCCATGGACGTCAGTACATTAAATAGACATAAAACGGACGTCTGGCAAACACGTGTGCTATTAGGGTATGAAAAACATACGAAAACTAGTAGCTCTTACTGCCAAAAGCGAGTTAAAAACGTGGCAACAATTAAAGTCAACAGAAGTTTAAGAAGAGCTAAAAGGAACATCATCCAACAAGCAGGATTACTTTTTAGTGACCAATAAATATCTATATCTATTTATCTATCTATGTCTTGGAAGTGGCTGCAATGTCTACCGCACGCTGTTAAATCAATCAATCAATCAATCAATCAATCAATCAATTACGCAGGCACTGGAAAATATAATAATGGAGAAGAAAGTCAAAGAGCTCGAAACAGATCATTATTAAAAAACAGGTAAAGGAACTGTACATAAAGCCGATGATTCAAGATTTCCATAAAAATATATTCAGCTTTGGCAGTCCCATCACAAATAACTTTTTGTGATTACACGGTGCAGTACAAGGCAAGAGAGATAAAATGATAAAAGGTGACGAAATATTACTAATGTTTTATCGTTTCAACATTTTGATATCATTTGGGAATGCTTCATTTGGCGTTTACAATATTTTATCTAAATAAAAGAGGTCTACAATTTATCACTGCAACTCGGTCAATTTTTCTACTCCTTGAGTTAATGGAAATAATCATATTTTTCTATTTCTATTTTTCAATAATAAACCATGTGTGATCTAAAATACCATTTATTTTATTCATTTAAATCTTACCTTATCAGTCTCTTTTGCAGGTAACAATGTAGATTTGAGACCAGTAAAAACCAACTCTTACAAAAAATCTCATCAATTAAATCATCACCTTCAACTACTCAATGAATATTGTAAAATAAATAACACAGAACAAAATAAACTCATAAGAAACAATTATAGACTCCAATATAAATTTGCATTAAAAGAGGCCAAAATCAGATATAATGATAAGAAAATACAACAATCCAGTAATCCAGTGAAAACAATGTGGGGAATCATAAACTCCCAAAAAAGTGAACAAAAAAACCACAATGCATTTCAAAAACCGAATATTGACGCCATTGAATTTAATGAGTATTTCACCAGTGTTGCCAATGAGCTCATAGAAAATCTAAAATAAATCATGACCCACTTGATTATTTCAACTCCCATACAAACATACCAGAATTTCGTTTCTGTGAGGTGACATATGTTGAAGTAAGAGTTATAATAAACTCTTTAGGAAATAGTCAGAGCAAAGACATTTATGGGTTAAACATCACCCTAATAAAAACCATCAAAGACCTAATATTAATTCCTCCTACCAAATTAATAAATGAATGTTTACACACTGGTATATTTCCTGATGCTCTTAAAATAGCTTATGTCGTACCAATCTTCAAAAAAGGAGAGTTGGATGATGTTAGCAATTATATATCGTTATTACCTATAATATCAAAGATTCTCGAAAAAGTAATAAAAAATCAAATAGTTGAATATCTTGAAAACTATAAGTTGTTTAACAAAACCCAATTCGGTTTTCGAATGAAATTGTCAACGACGGATGTTATTTTAAGCTATACTACATATACACTGGACCGTTTTGAGAAAGGTATGAACTCTGCCTCAATATTTTGTGACCTCAGTAAAGCCTTTGACTGTGTCACACGAGTTATTATTAAAAAAATGCACCAAATATAATTTCAGTCAAGAATCTACACAATTACTGAAATCTTACCTGAATAACCAGGGCTGGCTCCAGGTATTTTGCCGCCCCGGGCACAGTTTCATTTTGCCGCCCCTCTCTTACATAAATAACATTAGGGCCAGGCGGGGTAAAAATGAGACAAAATGACATCTTTCAATTTTTAGGTTACTTAGAATTGGCCATATTTAATGAAAGATTGGTATCATATGTAAAAATGACAGGAAAAATTATATTTCTATGTATTTTTTTACCAATATTTGATAAACAAAAATAAACAGTGTCTCATTTTTACCCTCCAAGTGGGGTAAAAAAAAGACAGTGGAGGGCAAATGAAAGACACGTGATTTATTCCCATTCTTATTGACGTCGTACAAATAGCCTGATCAAATGGTAGTTTTTCGGTAGAAGGTTTCTCAACGGAATTAAATGTTTTTTGTGGTGCTGAACACATGTCTGAAGTTTGCTGCCCCATAGCAGTACCGGCTCAGGTCGAAAAACGCAAGAAACTTCGAAATTTTCGGAGTTTTTTCGGTTTTCCGCTCATTCTTGCAAACGACGCGTCGTACGGAAAATATTACTGTATTCAAAGTTGAATTCTGCGTCGAATGACCTCCCTAACCTCCAAATTAGACCGATTTATAAGGTCGCTGTCAATATAGTTAGCTGGAAAAAAGAGCAAGTTGTAGTGTGAAAATGCGATGTATAGAAAATACCTTATAGCAATGTCTATTTTATTTTACTCTACAGTAATATTTTTCGTACGACGCGTCGTTTGCAAGATATGAGCAGAAAACCGGAAAAACTCCGAAAATTTCGGAGCCGGTAGTGCTACGAGGCAGCAAACTTCAGATTCGTGTTCAGCACCCTAAAAAAAACATATAACTCCGTTGAGAAACCTTCTATAGGACTCATGTTACGAGACAGGTACTTTTGAACACCATTTGATCAGGCCCTGACCAAATTAGATTAAAAAACACTCTCGTAACATGAGTCTGGTAGAAGGTTTCTCAACGGATTTATATGTTTTCTGCAGTACCCGCTCAGGTCGAAAAACGCAAAAAACCTCGAAATTTTCGGAGTTTTTCCGGTTTTCCGCTTGTATCTTGCAAACGACGCGTCGTAAGGAAAATATTACTGTAGAGTAAAATAAAATGGACATTGCTATCAGGTATTTTTTATACATCGCATCTTCACACTACAACTTACTTGCTCCTTTTTCCAGCTGACTATATTGTCAGCGACCTTATAACTCGGTCTAATTTGGAAGTTAGGAAGGTCATTCGACGCAGAATTTAATACTTTTCAACTTTGAATACAGTAATATTTTCCGGAAAACCGGAAAAACTCCGAAAATTTCGAGGTTTTTTGCGTTTTTCGACCTGAGCGGGTACTGCTACTAGGCAGCAAACTTCAGATTCTTGTTCAGCACCCCAAAAAACATTTAATTCTGTTGAGAAACCTTCTACCGGACTCATGTTACGAGACGGGCACTTTTGAACACCAACTGATCAGGTTAAAATGGAAGTGCAAAAATAAGACAGAGGAGGGTTTTTTCTTTTATGTATACTTTATTCAGATTTTTTACTAAACAAGAAAGGGCTTGCAGAAGGGCTTGCTTCTCCTAAATTAGGAAGCTGAAATGTGCCTGCTTCAGTCTGCCTATTTGGTCTCTTTATTCTCTTTTTTACCCCGTTTTGAATTTTTTCGTTAAAATCAAATTTTTCATGATTTAAAACTAGCAGATTAATAAACTTGATCACAAAATGTAAAGTATGACACTTCTAGTTGACGTCTGCCAAATACGGACAATGCAAATAGAGAAACTATAAAATCCCCAAAAAAGTACTAAGGTGCACTCATTTTTTAAAAGTGAATTAAAGAGTTTACTGAATAATATTTTTGCCCGCATTAACAGTAGGTATAGGCCCTGATTGGATAACAAAAAACAGTTCTGAATGTACAAAACAAACTTGAATAAAAAATTAAGTTTAATTTATTTCAATCTGGGTTGGATATCACGTCTTTTATTTACCCCGCTATCTGTCTGTCTCATTTTTACCCCTACCTTTTCAGTCCGTTATTTTTTATAACATTTTAAGGGTCACCTACTGAATATTCTTGATGGTTTGTTTTTTTAGTTATAAGGTTTACAGCAATTTTTGGATTTTCAGCCATATGATTACTGTATTTGAAAGGGTAAAATAAATTAATTGAAAAAATTAACCGTATTGAAACTTAAAAAAAATACCACACCACAGAAATTAGACAAAAAATAAAATCACATATAAGAAACAGAATGTATGTGTGTAACCTACTTTATATACAAAAAAAAACTAACAATAACAAATTATTTATATAAAGGTAACATTATTATTACTATATTAGTGAAACAATTGTTTCCTAGCTCTTTATATTTTTTGGTAACTGTGGATTTGAAGAATTTGCCGCCCCTAGAATTTTGCCG
Source organism: Rutpela maculata (assembly GCA_936432065.2). Lineage (NCBI taxonomy): Eukaryota > Metazoa > Arthropoda > Insecta > Coleoptera > Cerambycidae > Rutpela > Rutpela maculata. The sequence continues at coordinate 166,360,726 of OW386288.2, forward strand.
CCTCGGGCAGCCGCCCGCTTCGCCCCCCCCTAGAGCCAGCCCTGTGAATAACAGACAGCATTCAGCAGCTTTCATAATCAGAACTCAGAAATGTTAAATGTGAGAACAGGTGTACCACAGGGCTCCATTTTGGGCCCGGTGTTATTTTTAATCTACATAAACGATCTACCAAATGCGGTAGATAACGTCAACTGCTTGTTTTATGCAGATGATACAATACTTTCCGTGTCAGCCGAAAATACTGACAATTTAAAGATAAAACTTGCTGATGCACAGTCGAATGCAGAAAAGTGGTTCTCAACAAATTTGTTAACTCTAAATAAAAGTAAAACCGTAACAATGACATCTTCATTAAGACGCAACACCGATACTTTGGAGGAAAATCCCAAATTCGTGAAATTTTTAGGACTATTAGATCCAGTTCTTAAATGGGATGAACATACAAATTATATTGCTAATATAATAACCAAAAACATTTATGTACTTAGACAAATGTCTACAAATCTATCAAAAAATGTATTAAAAACAGCATATTATGCACTGATTCAATCACGCTCGGCCTATGCTATTTTAGTATGGGGACATGCCGTGGGAAGGCATAGGCTATTTGGTCTTCAGAGCAGTCAGAATAATAGGCAAAGCAGGTTACAGAGACGAAACAAGTCTCATTTTTCAAAACTGTAAAATCCTCACATTACCGTGCATTTATGCATTAGAATGCATTACTTATGTCAAAAACAACATGGCGCTATATAACAGAAATAAGGATTTTCACAATCACTTAACTAGACACAATGATGATCTTGAGTTAATACTATCAGACTTAATCGAGCTCAAACTGGCATCAACTCCTATGGAATAAAATTATTAAATGCACTACCTAATACAATAAAAAGCCAGCCTCCAACTAAATTCAGATCGACTATTAAACAATATTTAATCAAATATGCTTTCTTAACACTTGAAGATATTGAAAATGGTTTTCAAACTTTTTATGTGATGTAACATGTCAGTTTTTTTTTAAATCTGTTATTCAAATAATTTTATCATTATTATTTATAATTCATATTACACTTTTCCTTATGTAAAGTATAAAAGTTTTTATGAAATTTGTCTTACGTGTTAGACTACATATATATATATATATATATATATATATATATATATATATATATATATTTTTTTTTTTTAATTGATTTTACTCACTATATTTAAGAAAAACTTCTTTGACGTAAAATATTTAATATGATTACGATAAATAAATTCTGTTCTATTCTATTCATTGCAGGTGAAAATTTATATTTTACTTACGAAATTACTTTTCTCGGATATTTTTGGTGTTTCCTCAGGACTAATTATCAAAACGGTATCGTTTAAATTTACCTTACTAATAATGGTATTATTAGATACGGTCTCTTCTTCATCATCTGAATCTGGTATCACTATAGGTTCAGTCTTATCTTTAAGTTGCTTTGGAGAACTTTTGTCAATAATTTTCCTAAATTTCAAATTTTCCCAGACTTGCTCTTTCTCTGGCAATGCTGATATCATACTAAGCACTTTCACAGCCAGATCACGCCTCCGCAGGGACCGTTCATTCTTCTGGGCTAACTTGCGTCTTTCTGTTGCTTTTAGCACAGCAATTTCTTTTTGTGCCTAGAAGAATTAGAGAAGTTATATTTAAAAGAAAAATAAATGACCCATAGAACAAATTTTGTCTTTTTAAACATGTATTGACACCATCATAAAGACTATCATCTACACTAAAAAGGCCCACCCTTATGAAGGTTGTTGAGACCATTTTTAAATTACAGATTCTGCTAAAAAAATCATGTTCTCATCATCAGATATCTTTCGTAATTTTTTAATAAGTAAGCATAATTGTATCTACAATACATAATTTTTGTATTTATATTGGTCAAGCTGTTAGAAAAAAAAAAAAATTTTTTGGTATTTTTAATATTTTTTTATTACACCCAATTGGGGACAGACATAGATAGCATGCCGCAAAGTGGGGGAAGTCCGCCATTTTGGTTTTTATGTCAAACTGGATGTGTGCTTTATCTCTGCAACCGCTGGTACAATTTTAATTTTGTTTAGTTCAACTACAAATTTTACATTGAGAAATAAAAGCTTTTATGATTTTTGTTGTATCTATTAAGGGGTAAAAAATAATATATAAAAAAAAAATTAAAATTAACAATAAAATTTTTTTAAATCACAACCGCCCATCTTTTTTCATTGAAATTTTTTTAAAACATTGATTGAAGTTGTAGTCCAACATTTAGCTCTAAAATTGCGTTTTGTCCAGCGCATTACTTCTAAAAATAAGAATGAGTCATTTTCGTCCAGTTGCCGAACTTAATTAATACTACTAGTTGCATTAGTTGTAAGAAATTTGCACGAGAAATGATATGCTACATTAAAATTTGATTTTTATGTAATAAAACAACATAAGACCTTTGTTCTACTTACTACTATAACCTTTATTGACGCAAATTACACACACCTACAAATTTAACTCTTATTTTGCAACGTTAAACAAAACCACTTATTTGCATTGTTTTGGTCCCAGCTACGTCTAACATAGTCATAAAAAAAATTTGTTGGCTCTAAAAATTGTAATAACTGACCTAACTCACATATTATGGTATAATTTTAATAAAAAAAGCAATTAATGCGAAAAAATATTTGCCATTTTGATATATATTTCAAATACATGTTATATACTATATATTTAATTAGAATATAAGCCTTTTAATCAGAAAATTAATTATTCTTGCGCTTCTTAGCCCGTCTATTATAAGTTACTTCTGGAACATCTCTTATACATGTCCATCAGTAGTCTGCCAACATCGTAGAAGTCCATTTGCCCTGATATATTTTTTCCATATTTTGAATATCCTGGTGGAATCTCTCTCCATGCTCATCACTTACTGCACCACAGTTTTCTGGGCAGTAATCTAGGTGTGAATGTAGAAAGTGGACTTTTAATGACACATTGCATCCTAATTTCTGGTAGCAAGAAAGAAGATTCCCAAGGTCTCTATAGTTTTCTGCTCTTTTGTTACCGAGAAAGTGTGTTGCTACCATTTTAAAGGAATTCCAAGCAGCTTTTTCATTACCTTCTAGAATGTTGTCAAATTCAGCATCTTTGAAAAGGTTCTTGATTTGAGGACCCACAGAAATTCCCTCTTTAATTTTCGCATTACTAAGTCTGGGAAATTTTGTTTTAAATAACTGAAAGCACGTCCTTTGTCCATAGCTTTTACCAAGTTTTTCATAAGCCCCAGTTTTATGTGGAGTGGTGGCAGTATTACCTTTTGTGAATCAACTAATGGAATGTTAGCAACATTTTTTTCTCCTGGTTCAAAACCCAGTCTTGTCGGCCAAATTTATCTTTTGTAATGTTTTAATCGCGCTCGACTGTCCCACTCACAAAGAAAACAACAATATTTGGTATACCCTTGCTGCATACCAAGTAAGAGATCTATCACTTTTAAGTCAGCACACATCTGCCACTTATACTTGTTATATTCTATAGTTTGTAGCAATACATTCATGTTACTGTAATTTTCCTTCATGTGGACAGCATGGGTGATTGGAATTGATGGCAATTTATTTCCATTGTGGAGTAACATTTTATTTTTTTATTGACTGACTGACCTATTCTATATTGTGTAACCACAATCTACAGAATTAATGTAAAAAAAAAAAAAAAAACCGCTTTTTAGTTTCGAGGCGTCAATAAAAAGGCTCCAGTCACTAGGATCATGGGGAATGTGTAAAGCACTCATTAAACCGTCAATGTCCTTGCAGGCAACCAAGTCATTTTCCATTTTGAAAAAAGCTATAAGATCTTTTTGACGATACATGGAAACTTTAACATGTTCTTGTAGTAAATTCCATTATTGTAATCGAGATGCCAAAAGCTCTGCTTTTGCCTTGGACAGATCAAGGTCTCTTATAAGATCACTTAATTCGCGTTGATTAATTTTGTGTGGTTCACCACCGGACACTTCGGCAGAGAAATCGGGATCTTGTGATGTTGATGGCTGGACTAGGTCTTCATCTACATTATCATCCGATTCTTCGTCAGAATCAAGGGTATTCCTGAGGTGGATTAGGAATAGGTAGTTCATCATTATGGAGAACCGGGCGAATGGCAGATAGTAAATTGTATTGTATTACCATCCTTTTTTTCTTGTTAATACCCTGTCTAATAGGAGGTATCACACAAAAATAACAATCGGTAACATGATCTGTAGGTTCTCGCCAGATCATGGGCATAGCAAAAGCCATTGAACGTCCTCTTCCACTTAGCCAACTGCAAGGATTGTTCGCACAATTGCTGCAACATATATGAGGTGCCCATTTTTTGTCTTCATCTCCAATTGTACAACCAAAATACAACTAGTACGCCTTCTTAATTTTGGGAGTAAAATTACGTTTTTTGATGGGCAAAAGTCACTTCACCACAAATATAACAAAAGTTGTTAGGTGTATTTACACAATCTCATGGCATATTTTCAAAATAGCACTATTTACTTTCGAAAATGAACGCTTATCATGCACAAGGTACAAATACGACTACCTAAGAATGAATATTAGTTTTAGTGACAAATAAAGAGGCAGGTAGTTAGTACGTCTATTTTTCGTAGAATTCTAATTCTACCTGTTATTTGTGATAGGACCGCCCATAAACTAGGGTTTATAAGGAGTCTACACACGATCCAGCGGCAGGGAGCCAGCCTTGTCGGCATGCTTTGAACTCATTCGTAAAAGTGAACTGGTCCGCTGAAATTTTAATTATCTTCAAAGCGCACCGACAATGTCGGGTCCCAGCAGCTGTCGATCTGATCGTCTGTAGCCCCTATACCTGCATTACACTTTATTACCTGGAAAACCATTGCCAACTTGAACTTTTGCTTTTTATATTGTTATTTAGCATGACGAAGTTACTAAGAATTTGCTATTTTTACTTCCAATGCATGTAGGCTGTAGAATAGTGTTATTTATTCAATTGGCAGAATTTTGAACAATCTTTGAACTTCTTTTTTACAAATGCAACATTTTGTTTTGCAAGAGCATGTTAAAAGAAAACTCTTCAGAATGCATCGCAAATTATGAACTGGTTTAAAAAATTCATCAGTTTCTAGTTGAAAATCATATTAGGTGATATCTAATAGCTCATAATGAATGAATTCCTCTATGATAATTGAAACACAAATGAACACAATAGTATGCCCTGTATGATGAGCGCAAGAGAATGAGGTAGGAAATAAATTCTCTCGAACAAAATTTTTTGAATTATAATACCAAGCTGTCAGTTGATAAAACTATTTAGAAGATGAAGAGGCCTTATTGTTAACATTAGAAATTCTTTAGTCTGTGCTGTGCTTCTACAGGACCTAATTCAACATTTTTGGAATACCTTATTAGTCTAGGTGCCCGCGTACATAAATGCAATTTATACATATCCTCGTATAACTTCTTGTACGGCATAATTGCGCCTAGTCTATCACTTTTTTCCTTTGCGAAAATTTTCGTAAACGCGGCGTTCCTCCTCGGCATGAAAAAGACGATTTCCACGTGTCGGACTGGAAAATCGGGAAATATATTTAGTCATTCGACTTAAGAAACATCAGACACTAAATGAGGAAGAAAAAAGAAAAGTTATTCTTTAAATAAATAATGCTTCTATACATTATTCGGTTGCTGTATGTTGCTTAATGAAATTTTTTTAAACAAATGAATTGAACGGAATAGCTTTTCTTTTTCTTCCTTATTTAGTGATATCAACATCAGATACTAAGGAAGGAAGAAAAAAGAAAAGCTAGTCCGTCTAATCCATTTAATAATATTAATAATATCTTTATTTACCATAAAGATATAATCTACATGGTAAATAGGCACTATTTCACCTAGATGGTGCTCTTCCAATGGCCCTAAATACAATACATTACCACAAAAGACAATAAAAGTGTTTCTTTGAAAGTTGAAGTTTGTTTGAAAAATTTTCATTAATACATCACGTACAGCAACCGAATAATGTATAGAAGCACTATTTATTTAAAGAATAACTTTTCTTTTTTCTTCCTCATTTAGTGTCCAATGTTCCTTAAGTCGATTGACTACTTTATCTTTTTAGTAAACCTAACCGACTTTTATACAAGGCCAGTTGAAAAGTAAGAAATTTTAAATTTGGCTATTGAATAACAAACACCCTATATGAGGTATCGAGCTAAAATTTTGTATAGAGGTATTTGAGACAACTGCGAATTGAATACGCTATCCAATTTGCCGATAAAAAATTGCCTAATAATCTCGAAATTTCGACCCATTTAGAGGAGCATAGTAGGCCTTGAAAATATGAAAATTACGAAATTTTCAAAACAATCAAATAAAGCTCATTAAGCACTGTATCTCAAAAAAAAAAAAAAAAAATTAAAATCAGCCAACGCGTTCCAAAATAACGGGGTGTTGTGGTCTTAAATCGCACACACTGTATAAGGATATACTGATCTGCTTGTTCTTGCGGACAGACCACTTTTTTTTTGTGGGCCTGTGTAATTATAGCAAAGGTCTTACTTTTGTTTTACAACATAAAAACCAAATTTTAATGTATTAAATCATTTCTCATGCAAAATCTCTTACAACTAGTACAACTAGCAGTATTAATTAAGCTTGCACAATTAGACAAAAATGTATCTTTCTTATTTTTAGAGATAATGGTTTGGACGAAACGCAATTTTGTAGCTAAAATGTTAGACTACAACTTATATTAAACAAATATTTTTAAAAAATTACCATGAAAGAAAATGGACGGATGTGATTAAAAAAAATGTTAACTGTTAATTTTTGTTTGAAAAAAAAAAAAGATAAGATTAAGGTTCTGAACTCAAACTCCCTACACTCCATGAGTCAATGAAAACCTTGTCAGAGGAAGGACTACTGATAGCAATTAAGATTACCAAAATATGAACATCATCCACGTCGGGGCCAATTGACCATTCTCATCCTCCTACACTCTTTACCCAGGTAGCAGACTGACGTTTTCTGACGTTATTATGACGTCGAAAAAAGGTGATTCTAGACCTCAGAGGTCATTCTTCCAAAAAATGACGTCAGTGGTATGTGATAATCAAGACGTCATTTGTACTACTCTCTTAGGACGTATTATAGACGTTTCTTTTCTGACGAAAAAATCACGATTACACAAAATATTCTTAAACTTAACAGTGTATTATAGATAATTAAAAATATAATAAGAATTAGGTATAGGGGTCGTAATCTATAGAATTTATTTAAATAATTCACATTTAAGATCTCTATAATATATGTTTCAATATATGCTGCATTATATCTACCATATTATTATATATTTAATATATAGTAAGTGTTAGGTAGGGGTTGGAAACTATAGAATTAATTTAAATAATTCACATTTAAGATTTATAATATATGTTGCAATGTTGCGCGTTATATCTATTGCATATTTAATATATAATACACTCATAAACTCGAATATAAGTATACTATTTAATATTATTTCAAATGGTTTGATATAACTGATATAGTTGTGATTTTCGTATTTCCCTCGTTTGAGTTGCGGTGTGCTTAAAATGTTTATACGTCCTTCTCATTTGTCGGTTTCTGTGTAATATGAGCGTGCGCCGTGGGTAATAAACGTAAACGGCCAGCAGAGAGTATATATGGCGGTTGGCGTTGGCGAGATTATTAGCAGAACTTTAGATGTAGGTTACGTTTTTTCGTGTGTTATGTGAATAAGTAGTCGATTAAATTGATTGTGCTTGTGTATGGATTATTTTATTTCAGTAGTGAACAGGTAAGTTCTCCCACCTCGTCCAATTTATGTCGGTACAAAAATGGGTAGTAAATGTTCAACAAGCGACATGGCGGCGTGAAAAAATTAAATAGTTATATTTTCTCGGATAAGACAAGAAGTATAATGTTACATATTATGTATAGAAAACTGTTTAAAATAATACAAAACTGCAATATTGTATGTCTGACTTTAAGATTTGTGGAGTATAAATTCTTGGTCTGGCTTGACCTTTCTTTAGAGGTTATACCTAATAAAAAAATATATGCGAAATAAGTTCTGCATAATAATTTACCTTGATCATAGCTGTCCCATACTTACCTAACCTATTCTTTTTCCTTGTAGGACTACGAGCTTTATCTAATAAATAATATCCAAGTATGTCTGCTATAATAGAATTTTCCCTCGAGCAAGGCGGAGGATTGAGCCTTGTCAACAAGAATTTGTTAACACCAAGAAAAAGAGAAGTCTTTTGGACCCCATATAAGGAACAGAGTCAGTTCAACAGATCAATAAGAAAATCCGAAGAAATTTGTGGAGGCTATATAATGTTCAAAGAATTTTATATGAAACAGGCAAGTGAACAACAACAAAAGTTGCGGGTGGTTTTTTAAGAAAGTGACACAGTTTAAATGTCCTTCACAAGCTATTTTGGCTTATTTTCTTCTTTTTCAATATCGCTTGTTAACAATATTGTGGTATAAGTATATACTTTCAATTTTATTAAATATAATCTTTTGTTTTGTATCTTTTTATATATATACCCCATTTTATCTTTTTACAACATACAATGTATTTTTAAATAAATGTTAAATATACTACGTATTTTTTACCACGGTATTTTATTTCCTAAAAACCACGACGATCAGTGATGGAGAATGGAAACAATTCGAACTACACGACAATTTCAACCGTAGAGTAATACATTTTTTTTTATTCTCCACAGAATAACTTGCACTTTATGAGGGAAGTGTGGAAAATGTAAAATTTGGTTAGATGTTTTCGTAAATCGGAGAAGGAGTCATTAGTCGCAACATGGAAATACCTAAAGAAAATAGGTATCTACGAAGCTAAAAAAAAATGATGACTTCAACTTCAATCACATTTTAATTTTTTTTAGCTTCGTAGATACCGATTTTCTCGGATTTAGGTACTTCCATGCTGCGACTAATGGTCGTGGCTCGAATTGTTTCCATTTTCCATCACTGTGCGACGTGATTTTTGCGACGTCATAATAACGTCAGAATAAGGTCATAATAACGTCAGAATAATGTCATTACAACGTCATAAAATGACGTCATAACAACGTCACAATACTGACGTCATATTAACTGTGACATATACACGTCGGTAAGACGTACCTAATACGTCACATTAAACGTCATCATGGTCATCTAACTGACGGAAAAAAATCGTCAAAATGACGTCACTCTGCTACCTGAGTAGCTAGGTATACCTAGCAAAGTGGATTGCAGTAATTTAATACTTACCATCTCTAGTATATTTACTATATCATAACGACCCACTTCAGACTTCTCAATACTCAATAAGTCAGCCAATTCCTCAATTTTAGTTCTAACGAAAGCTTGGGCCCGTTTCGCAAAAATCCTTAATAATTCATCTCTTGTCATTCCCACAATAGATTCACAGAGCTCGTTTGATATATTTTTGACATTGTAGTACCCAAAATCACCACAAATCTGAGACAAAGAAGAGAAACGGAAATGTTAACCAAACAAAGTGACCATCTAAAAATATAAAAATTGCGAATAATCTGCATGCACTTACATAATGCCCACTCAAGATCTTAGCGTCAACTGGGTGTGAGTTTTGCAAATCGATTTGTGTCAGAACTATAACATTAATCTTAAAAGTTTCCGGGATTGGTTGTAGCAAAGAAGAAAATCGCCTGTAACAATGTAAAAATTGAAATATCACGTAAAAAAAAAATCCATCTTACACAACTTACTCTTGTAGGAAGTCGATAGCTGAATTGACAGTGGGAAATCTTAGCAGTTTATTCTCAAAAGGCCAAGAAACGTCTATTTCATTAGAATTATTATGTTTATAGGCACCAAGATATCCGAAATGAGGTATATTAGTAATAATATATCTATTGAAATCTTCCGGGTTCCTTGGCGTACTATCAATAACTCTGATCTGCTCCTTATTATGCATTATAACGATGCGTTCTTTTTTCTTACGCTCTTTGATCCTAAGTCTCTTGGCACTTTGATCTGCATCAGAAATTCTTTTCCTCTTTCCCAAAATTTGGTAAGAATCGTGCGTCAAGTCAATTGTTTGTTCTGGTTCTGTCTCAATTTGTCCATATGGTCTTTCTATTAACCAATGCCCACATTTATAATCCGTTTTACCAATCATTTTGTGAAATGATTCGTTGCATACCAAAGATTTATTTATGTATCTTAGTGTTTCGATGTCATCCCCATTGAATTCTGTAGCATACGGACCGATAAATATTCTATCTTGGTAATGTGAATCAAAATAGATCCCAAAGCTTTCATGCTTATATGTCTGCTGTATTAACGGATTCCTTAACATAACCGTGCAGTTTCCAGCTTTGGCCATATTGCCTATACCAATGAGGTCGGTATATTTAATGGAATATTTTAATTTGGTAAAGTACAGGTATGTAAAATCTGAATTTAAAAAGATTATGCGCCATTTGCCAACTCGAAGTATTTCGGGTAGTGCTGCCCACATGTACAATCTATTTTTTTCTATGGAGGTTTCTCCAACTGCTGCCAAGTTCTCCTCGATCAACTCTTGAAGCTTAAATGTATCCTTTTTAATATACAGCAACTGAGCAATACCGTTCAAGTCTTTATGGTGGAACGGTGTTAAACTTTCCTCGGCTTGTTCCACAACACTCTCACTTTCAGAACAACTCTTATTGGAAGCTTCGCTTGTAAACGCATCCTCGTTGAAATTTTTAGTGCACAGACCACAAATTTCATAATGGTCCTTGGTCTGCTTTAAAATAAATGATACGTGGTCCTCGTGATAACTAGGCGGTAACTTATTTTGATTGATCCACATTATAACCTCGGTAGTTGATGTTACTTGGGTAATATTAACATAATTTTTTGGAGGAAGTTTATCGCTCTTATTTATTAATAGGCGAGATGGCGTATCCACCATACTCCAAATTTTAATGCTACCATTTCTGTAGCTTTCAGTAAGGGCTTTCCAAGGCAGTAATCTGGCATATCCATCCATAACTGTTCTCGTACCCATCTTCTCCAATAGTTCCATATTTCTGCTGTCAATTATGATTTCACCATCAAATACAGGTTCTATCACTGTATTTTTTTGGGTGACATATGCTAGTTTTTTCCTACGCTGAATGGCTTGATTAAAGGACATTTTTGTGCTATTATCGTCATTACGGACTTCCAGCGTTTGTTTACGCTTGTGTTTATTGTCTTCACTAGCTAATAACGACAGCGCGTTCTTTTGTCGGTTTGATTCCTCAATCAAATGCTTCTTCAGCAGATCTACTTCCAGCATTTGCCTGGCATTTTGGATATAGTTAATCTTAGATTTTAATAGATCAGCCTCACTGATGTTATTAATAAAATCATTTTTTTGAAAATATCTCTTATTCTTTTTTATATATTTGCAATTTCTTAATGCATCTTTTGAGATTCCTCGAACTCTGGCACAATCTTCTGGGACATGATAAGAGAAATCCTTCCTTAACTTGGTTTTCGTAATATTACGGATCGGCCTTCCAGTCGAAGAAACATTTTCTGCAGGGGAACTAATACTATCTGATTCACTGGGATTTTCTTTAAGATCTTTAGCTTTTTTCAATTGAGAAGTTTTATTTTTATTGGGTGTTTTAAGGGTACTAATTTTATTTTCAATAATTTTTTGAACTTCCTCCCCATTATGTGTGTCTGTATCTTCCTTAACAGATTTTAACTGAGCAGTTTTAATTTTTCCAGTCTTTTTAGGATTTGCAGTTTGTTTCTTTTCTCTCTTTTCTCTTTCCATGACAGTTTTACTAAGTTGCTTGTCAAGGAAAGGAAAGAATTCCTCCTGAGTATCCATCATGTGTGTTTCTTTATGTCCTTGGGCAGATTCTAATGCAGAGGTTTTGGTTTTATTATGCTTTTTAAGATTAGCAATTTGTTTCTTCTCGATAATATCACTACTACCTACTTCATTATGTGATTTTTCATGTCCATTGGCAGGTGTAATTTGAATGCTTTTTTTAGGGTTATAAACACGTTCGACATCAGATTCTTTAGCATGTTTTAACTTGTTTTTATATTTTGTAAGGTGATTGGTTTGTTTCTTCACTACGATTTCGTCATCATCTTCAATCACTATTGGATCCACATTTAACTTTGTCAAACTGCGATCTGATTTATACGAAGATCTTCCTTTACAATGGCAGTTATATAGATCGTGAGTTAAACAGAATGGAATAATAGCAGAGAGATTTAGATTTTCAAGACTTACAACACATTTTCTTAAGAAATCATTTTTATCAACATCTTTTTCCTTTTCTTCCTCCTTAATACCTTCAAAACTATCCACATAATCAGAGTATTTCTTAGGCACTTTTGTTGTTCTCTTGGTTTTATTTCTTCCTCCTAAGCCAACAACTATAGTTTTATCACTAGTATGGATTACCGTTTGTGTAAATTCCCGCTCCACTTTCGCTAGATCTTTTTTTGCCTCATCTTCGATTCTACTCACAGCATCTGTAGATAAAATATCTGTTCCCGCAGGTAGAGTAACTTTATCATACACAAGTGCTCTCTCTTTAGGACACGTGCAATCCAACATACACTGCACTCTTCCACAGTGATATGACAATATTCTGTCACATTTTAAACTGTTACATACACACCCAAGTTGGCAGTATGGCTTATTACATATCTCTCGGGTTAAATTTTCCTCAACCTCGACGTTCACCACCTTGCAACTTAACCTGGATAATTCCAATTCTATTCTAGATCGCTTTTTCTGTGGCTTTTTGAAAATGCTAGAAACGCTGTCGGAAATCATGGGCATTTTCGCAAACTTATCATCGGCAACGGTATCCCGTATTCTCTCCTCATCCTTTATTAGTGTTGGGGCCATTTCTTTAATTTCTATATACGTCATTAAATCTTCGATAACATCGGCAACTACGCTATCAACACTTTTTTCTTCATTGTATTTTTTAGAGGTGGCGTATTTTATAGGTGATACTTTTTGTTTTCTCACAAAAATCTTCTCCTGGTTCTTCCTATATGGTAATGGAAATGTGAATATCTTCGATTCAACATCTGTTTCAGTTTTTGTTTTTAACACAGACAATGCAAATTCAATTTGATTTTCTGTCAATTTTCCATCACATTGTGGCAATCTACTTATAATCTTTGGTGGAATTGGCTTTCCTATTTTTGGGATTACTTCTAATGATATCTTCGGCAAAGTTTTCATCTCTGTTTCCCAATTATCTCGACCACTAATCTGTAGATTAGCTTTCTTGCACATCGGCCCGGGTCGATATTTAACCTGTTCTTTGAGCTTTTTCCCCAAATCAGTAAGTAGAGATAATTTTCTCTGTGGCTGCTTAATTTTTATACGTTTCTCCACTTCATCTGCTACTGTTGCTTTCTTAGTATTAATTTTTGCAATACACGAGACAGGTGTTGCACTTTTTACCCAAATTTTTGTATCGTTCACCATAACAAAACTGTAGTTTTTTTCTTGAGTTGCTTCAGTAATCTCTGGTTTTATGGCTTTTTTGTTGAGTTCCACCGCCTGCTTTAAATCTTTCATCTGTTTTAACCTTTGTTTTTCCAACATTTTCCGTTTCTGAGCCAAAGTTTTTGCCTTTATCGTTTTCATTTTCTTCGGCTTTGGAGACTGTTCTCTATTTACCTTAATAACTTTCTTTAATAACAACGGACTCTCTTCGTGATAACTTTCTGATAAACCTTCTTCTGCTCCACACTTTGGAACATTATAACTTATATTTAATTTGGAATCTCCTGTTAAAAATTCATCCAAAGTGTTACTAACAAAAGGCGAATTTTTATCAACTGCTTGATTTGTATCTTCGACAGTATAAGATGACGATGAATTTTCGGCTGACACATCAGTATTCAGTCTACTCTTCCCGTAATCGCTTGTTTTTTCTTCAGTAGCCTCAAGTTCTGACGAGCCAGTGAAAAAACCAAAATTATCAATGTTTCTCTTAGGTTTATCTACTTTTCTGTCTAATACCGCTACAGTTTTCTTATTTTTCTTAAACATATTCACTTTTTGCTTTCGAATAATTTTTCTTATTTCGTCAAACACTCCTCCGTTACTTTGCTCAATTTCTCTATCATCTGTTTCTACATTACTTTGGCTAAAACTGCTGTTATCATTAAAATCGGCACCAGTTTCTAATACTGAGTTATTTGTATTTGAGGAATTTTCGTTTAAATTATCTTCTGGCGAGTGATTTTCACAACTCTCAATCTCATCTATATCTATACCACCCTGCACATTCAAAATTACAAGACCAAATTCATTTGTCTGGGTGTACAGTTTATCGTCTAAATCAACACTTTCTATATTATCACTTTTACTACTAGGTACTTCGTTTTCTAATAATTTATTTTTGGTGTTATTTGATTTGTCTATTTTCTCAATAGAAGTTATATAACTATTGTCCTTGTCACAATTATTTACAATTTTCTTATTATAGTCTACGACATTTGCAACATTATTTCTCAGGTCCTGAAGAAACTGGCCTTTCTTTCGTGTTCTCAAGGAACTCAGTTGTAGTTTTAAGTTATTTCGTATGTCTTCCAAATTTTCAGATGAAGACTGTTCCTCAACGTCATCGGTATCGTTATTTTTTTCAATAACTGGGCGTGGGACTCCAATATTTTGGTCAATAGTTAATTTCGTTTTTTTATGTGTGTTCAAACAATTCAATTGTGGTTTTGAGTCATTTTGTAAGTCTCGCAAATCTGAAGTAGATTCTTTTTCAACATGAGATTTGTTATTTGTGCCTAGCTCTGAATTATCTACTTTTTGTCCGGTTGTTGTTTTTGTTTCTTTATGTGTATTCAGTTGCAATTTTAAGTGGTTTTGCGTGTCTTTCAAATTTTTAGATATAGATTTTTCTTCAGTATTTTCATCACGAGTTTCGATATTTCTCTCATCGTCTAAATATGGGGGATCACTTCTATCAGCCAACAATTTTGTTTCTTTACAAGTTTCCGAAAGGTTCGATTGTAATTTGGACGAATTTCGTAAGACTTCCAAATCTTTAGATGAGCATTTTTTCTCAGCACCTTCTACATTGTTTTCGCTACTTGTTTTAATACTAAGATCTGTTCTTTGTTTAGTTATTAGTTTTGTCTTGTTACAAGTGGAATCCGTTCTCTCATCAATGGTTACCACTGATTTGTCACTTTCTTTACAAGCTAATTCATTATTTTTATTACCTTCTTTTTCATTAATTAACGATTCCTTTTTATTAGTGACCTGGCAACCATTAACACTTTCTTCTTCGTCAATTTTTGTTCCTTTGGTACAATTTAGTTCATTTATAAGTGCTTGATTTACTACACTGGAAATGTTTCTCGGATACGTCTCCAAATATTCAAATTTATTTGAATTAAGTGAATCATCAGAGCTTCGTGTATTTTGATAGCCATCTTCCATAAAAAAGTCATCATCTTCATCATCAGTATTAACTTGAATAACTCTAACCTCTGTAATTTCCGTCGCTTCATCTCTATCGATTATGGGTTGATAATCTAGGTTATCATTTTTGTCTCTGCTTCCTTCTGTTTCTCCAGTTGATATTTCATCTATTATTTCATTAATAATGCTACTATTAGTAGCATTTACCTCAATCTCTTCTTCATCTGTATCTGAGAATTCCTCATGGCTATTAGGTATAACAATATCTGTCTTTTCATTATATACGTCTTCTAATTTATCGCTTTTTTCTTTAGGTTCTAGATTTTGTACCTCTGGAATATCACGATTATTTATTTCACTAGTGGAATCTTTAATACATTCTTTGAAGTCATCTACTGAGTCTTTATCAACAGGTTTTACGGTTTCTTCTTTGTTCGGTTCCTTTTGGCATTTATACTTCTGTAATTTTGCCAATAAGTCATCACAGGACCAGCCAGTATTTTTCAAAAGTTGCTGAATTGGATCTTCAATGTCCATGTTCCTTTAATTTCAACATACATTTTTTTTACAATTTGACATTTTAAGAATTGTAATAAACATAATGAAAATTAAAATACACAAAAATATTACATGTATGTGTAACATATAAATAACTCATAAAAACTGTATATTTGTTGTTGATTTCCTGTTCCTTAATGCAATTAAAAATGTTTAGTTTGTGTCAGAGAATTTTCGATGTTTCAAGTTTGCTCACAAAGATGGAAGGAAAAATATAATAATTTTGATGCAAGCATTTTTCTTACACTAATTTTAGCTATACCCGGTTATTGTATCCATTTAATTTCGCTAAAAATCATACATCATATTTCTGACCACAACATTCCATTTTAACGCCAGCAATGCACTCACAAAGTTATAGTCACCCCAAGGTGCGGAAACTATTTTACACGCACAACCCTCAAATTAAAAAATTCCCCTAAATTCAAATTTTTTCCTGGATATGTACATCCACAGCGTATACATAAGATGTTAGAATATAAATATGAATTTTTACATATACATGATATAAAAAGTATATGCAGCTACTGATATTCATCAGTAACATATACCATGTATATCGTTGGAGGTATATACATAAAACAACATAGGCAATGGGTGCATTTAGGGAATGCAACGGTTGACAACAGTTGTAAGCAGCGGTTCCCTAAACGACAACGCTGAAAATGTAACAAACGTCAATTGTTGAATGTTTTAGTCACGTTGAGTATAGTCAGCAGTAAAACTTAACCTCACTTTCCTTGATCAAGCAGATTAATTTCGTCCAAAAAGTGTTTCAAAATAAATGAATCAATCAAAATCGTCTGCACCAAACACAAATAATTTATTTAACCGTTTTAACATTACGATATTCACTAGATAGCATAAAGATTTTTTTTTTACATAACCTCAACTATAGTGACATTTAGCAACTTCCTTTACACTGTTTAGCGAATTCACAACAATTGACTAGAATCAAAAAGTAATCAGGTTGAGTGATTATTCTCAGTAGTTGCATTCCCTAAACGTGCCCAATATGTCGGTAAGGTATGTATTGTTTTATATTATATTTAAAAAATAGTAGGCAACGCATTTCTTTAAACATCTTGAAAGGTGACAATTTAATAATGTAAAATTCATATACTTTTTATGATCCTACAAAAAAATTAAAAAGATTTGTATTTATGTTGTGACTTCAGAATACATTATTGAAGTTACTATCAACCAAATTGTACATTTAGATTACATGTTTATTTAATATTTTAATTGTCCGTAGACCACCTAGGTATATGTACTTTCTTTTACATTACGCTCGCATGTGAATGCAGTGGTATCATTCGACACGCATGCGTTATGCTATGATTCGTTCGTGTATTGCAGATTGCAGTTCATATATTTTCATGCCCTTTCCAAGTTTGCAATAGACACTGATAGATGGATTTGCTTATAAGTCGCTGACTAAGTCTTACCACCGGTCTATGAGTATTCGTGTGCCCAGAAATTTTACTGTAATATAAATCCTCCATTGTAACATCATCAGACAACATCTTTTGTGCAATCTGCTTTGATGATACTGATGATCAGTGATGGACGTTACTTGTAATCATTACTCATAGGACCCCAAGTGCGGATTACTCGATTTACAGAAGTAATCGCGTTACTTATTATCATATACTTATTAGAACCTACATACTGACACTAGTTATTGATTAGTAAATTTCACCGCACCTGTAATAAAAACTCATAATTATTAAAAATAATGCTTATTTATCTGGCAAGTGGGAACAGGAGCATAGGAAGATGTTTCGGGTTGCATGTGTCCTATTAATTCCTGTTATTGCAGGGTAAACGAACATAACAACGATTATTTATTGGTTATGATGACATCAATTCACATGTATTCAAAGAGCAGGGCCGTATTGGCCAATAGGCACAGTTAGGCACGTGCCTAACGGCGCCAATGGCAAAGGGCGCCATTGATGTTCGCTGTTGCCATAAATAGGTAAAAACTATAAATTGTTTACCTTCTTGAAAAGCATGTGCACTGAACACATGATTCTATTTTGTTATTGTGCCTAACAGCGCCAACAATGGTTAATCCAGCACTGTCAAAGAGTGAAACAGAACTTCAGCATTGGAGATTAAAATATCAATTTTGAATTCTGTCAAAGTAACGATTACCTTTTAAAAAGTAACGATTACTAATGGTTACTCAAAAGTAACTATAATTTTCATCATTGCTGACGATAGCCAACAGTTAAAAATCGGTACTTGCGAACAATTATCGTCTTTCACATTTTGCCTAGGTTGATGACTGAAATTAAAATAGAATCTACGTTTATGTAGGTGCTTTCGTTTGATATGGAAAGTGTATGTAAATTTCATATCCATTAGGATATACAGAATATGTAATGTATATCTATAAAATATACGATTATGTACATAACGTACGTTTCTCGTCCAATGAATGTACACTGTATATGTTGATTGACACTTAATAGGTATAAAATGGATATGGAAGTCAGCGACATCTTATTCGCCACTAACGATAGACCAAAATATATATATTTTTAGCACATCTCTAGATTTATAATATCACAAAAAGCAATATACAGCAATATTCAATCAATATATTTAAAGAGATGATTTTATTATTCAGATTGAAATTCAAATGTTATGTGGGTTGTTTTTAGAAATACAAGTGTGCTTGAGGTTAGAATTAATACTGAGTGGCAAAAGGCTGGCTGTCGATGCCAGACTTTACTCATATATACTTATTTGTATACCTATGCCTACCTATTACGTATTATATATATTATATATGTATATATATTTGAATGATATGAACAAAATACTCTTTTATTCGAGGAACCTCTCTCAACCATAAATTAATTTAAAAAATTTCATGTGTATTCCCATTTTAATGGGTGTCTGTACCATTTAATCTTTTTTAAAACACTGAAAATAATATATATGTATTTTGACCCTTTTATAAAATGCCTCGTAAAATGCTATTAAGTACTTTTCTTGTTACAAGAATTTCAAATTGGTTTTTATATTAAACCTTAATTTCTTAGTCCGCTACAGTAAAATTTTATTAAAAAACTACACAGTTCTGGACGTTTAGAAAAAAAAACACATTTTTTATTTAAATACCTTTGATTATATGCAATTCGAAATTGTGGACAATAACAGTATATAAAAGTCGCATTTTTAGTAAATTGGTCTGGTACCTACTTGGATATATATACTTTCTACCTCATATACACATTTTGTCTACAGTAAATATATATATCCTTATTATACTGTTCATCAAAGCTATTATAATACCAATTTAAAAATTTGCCCCAGTCAGCAAAACGGGCTACTCCGCCTCTGATTTCTTTTTTTAATAATTAAAAACTAATAAACACATGCTTACATACGCCTATAAGTAGGTAACTATACTACTTAAAAAACATATTGCTGTTATATATTGATCCTTAGTTTTTTTAATGTTATGTACTGTGGATTCTTTTTTGTTTGTATAAATACTGTAATATTTATAAAATGAAGACAAGAAAATTTTCTGCAATATTTAAATAATATATACATTCCTATCAAACATAACTATTCAAAACCATTTTCCAGGCTCACATGATGTCAATTGACGCTTGTATTAGTATAAAATGTGTTTTTCTGTATACTGATGAAGATTCGAGATATTCGGGCAGAAACGTTTACCTACGCAGTTAAATAGCAATATAACGATAAATTTACGTTTACTCACAGTTTAATACACTCAATTCACTTATATAAACGCACCAGTTCACCATTTCATAAAACATTACGACTTAAAACATTCATTTAACGAATTTATAAAACAGAAATCAAGAGCGCCATATTAATATTAGCAAGACCGATAGTACATGAATAAGATGGCGACAAACGCCATGCCATAACGCTAAAAATAAAAATTAACGTAACGTACATGGACACAGTGGTTCCAACATTACAAACCTAGACTAGCGTCCAGCTGATTTTAAGGTCACTGAATTAGTGAATGCTTGAAGATTTATCTTTATTAACACATATTTGGTTTTTATCCTAAACCTTTTAGAATATAATCACTTGTATAATAATAAATAAACTAATATTTCATCTTTTGTCTCCTCAATTCCAAGCATTGCCGGTAGTCAACAACAGTGATAACGAAACACGTGCTTACGTTTTAAAATAAATAGGTGAAAATTTTCGCTACAGACGAAAAAAAGATGTAATTAATGACATAATAGAATATAATAATTAGCAATGGCATGCCACGATTTGCAGAAAACGAAAAAAGGCATGGAAAATGCCTCTTTCCGTATAGGATATGGCTGACGATTTCCAAGATGGCGACTTCTTAAAATTTTAAAACGAGTACATAACTTGCTAGTTCATTCCTGTTTGCTACTGTGATGGCAGTCTCGAAAATCATTAAAGAAACATAAAAAGACCATTAAAACGTGTAAAACTATGTAACATTTTACGTTTTACGTAAAAATTAAACAAAAATTCAATTAGTGTTGGTAGATTATTTACGATAAATTAATACAGCTAACTAAATTACGCCCTATTCTTTAATAATATAATTAGGTATATTTTTAATTAGAGCTAATAATTCAAAAGCCATATAATTATAATTAAATAAAAAAAATAGCATATAAAAAAACAACTGCCCATTATTTTGACAGCTATCTGTAGGTAGATAAACCACACGTTTCAGTTATGTTAACATTGCATTCCACAGTTCGGATATGCTGATTTACAAATAACAATAAGAGGATTAGATGCCTACAATCTTTTTGTAAACAAAACTGAATTTTAGAAACAAAAATTAGATAATTTTGTACTATTGTAGTAATATTTTTTTGTTGTGTTGGTACTGAACGTAAATAATACTTTTGTTGTAAAATTATAACATGTATTTTAAAGTAACATCTGATTTATAATAAACTTACCTTGATATAAATACTACACAACCATTATTTATCAAACTAAAACTTTGCTAAAACCATATTTAATACCGTTGTATTTGAACTATCTCGAACACCCTTTACTTACATGTCATTGCAACTTGTGCTAATGGTGGATAGGATGTTCCGGTTTAAAAATGACAACATTGGGGCGTTATTTGAATGTGGCATGCTAGCCAGCTGGCGAAAATCTTATATTATTTAATTATTAAATTTACCAGGCTAATAAAAGTTTTAATTTGGAATAAAAATGTAACTTACTAGCAGCATAACGGTAAAAGCAACAGTGTGGTAGTTTTCTAGAGAATATATGAGGTTTAAAACTATTCATAACCTAATTTTCACCTGTCAACAATGCAATCTGCACCTGGTGAGATTTTATTTCCATTTTAAGTTGGATTTTAACAAAAATGAGACTATATTCGTTTCAGATTTAACTTGTGTGGACTGTAACAATGAATTTAAGTCAGCTGCGTTATTATTACAACATTTTGCAAACCATGCTATTAAACACTTGGAATTAGAAACAATCCTGCGTAAGACAGAACTAGTCGACAAAAAAGCGAAGATACCAAACTTATATCCCATTAATCACAGAAATAATAGGAATGATACTGATAGAGGTAGCGATTCTGGATTTGAAGACGTAAATCCTTTGAAATTTTGCCTCGTTACAATGGAGGAAAAAATGCATGCCGAAGAACATATTCATGATACAACTGACAAAAATAAGACTAGTCCAACGATAAAAAAATACCAGTGCATGTATTGTTCTAAGAGGTTCGGATGGTCCACGGATTTGAAACGACATATTTTAATTCATACGGGTTGGTTATTGTTTATTTATATATTAATGAATAAGCTATGGTTTTAACCAGAGTCAGATAAATCGCAAGTTCTTTTGTAGTCTGTTATTTACTCTTGTAATTGGTACAGATTTTTTACACTATTAAGATTTTACGGTATATGTAACTGTAATTCTACCACTATTAGGCTAGTGTCAAAGCGGATTTTGAATGCTGAAAAAAAAAATTATTAACAGGCAAGGACCATCTGGAGGATTTAGTTAAGGTTATAAAGAAGAGAAAAAACAAAAATAAAACACGAGATAAAGTGAAATTGCGAAATGGAGGTGCTGTTTAGGGGTTGAAAGTGTTTTTTTGCGATTTTCAGCGAAACGTGACCTCCTAGTGGAAAATGTCCTTCACAAAAGTTGTAGGTAATAAAAACATCTAAAACTTTCATTTCAAGGCATTTTTCATCATAACCTCAATTTTTCCGAGAAAATGGCGGAAAACCGATTTTTCGGTTTTTTATTTTTCTCTCGTAAAAATAATTCAATTTACATGTATACACTTTTTTGCATTGAATAAGCATGATTTTTTTTGGAATCTGGGAAACGTTGTTTCCAAGATATTGACATTTTTCGAAAAAAAAAAAAACCAAAATCTTCCACGGAAAACTTCATTGGTGTTTTTTTCGATTTCAATATTCTATCTGGGCTTATTTTAACCGTTGGAATGTTTACTTTAAAATGTTTACTTTAAAATGGTCTATACATATTGATGGTTTATTTTTCATGAAACCGCTTAAAATTAAAATCCAAAAAAATGGCTTTTCGGATCACGAATTTTTCAATATTATATAATTCAATAATATATTATTTTCAATATTTTTTTATTATTTATATAAATAATGGATTAAATTTAAATGATGAATTTACTTCAATGTATTATTACTAAAGTTGAATGGATTTAATTGAAGAAAGTGGGCAAAAACATTCTGAAACTTAAGTTTTTCATGGCAATGCACCGTAAGTATTGAAAGTCATATAGCTCGGTCGATGAAGGTATTCACCTAAGAAAATTTGCAAAATGAATAATTTTTCTTTTAATGAGTTCCTGAAAGTGTATAGAATAATATCCTCAAGAGTTTACATTCTGCTCGGATGTGAAGTATGCTGAAAATTGTGAAGTAACTTTGCCACTCTGCACGGCCAAGCGCACGGTTAAATTCATACTATGGAACCTCTAAAAGTTCTTAGCTGTTCTAGCGGTTACACATTTTTAACATTTTTCTTAGTGAATAGGAGGATCAATCTGATCATAATAAGAAATTGCGATTTTCACGATCTTATCCTTATAACTATGAAAATATCTTTGATTGTTTTGAATATAAATTCTGGAACTTTTCCAATACATTAACAAATGTATAAGGAATCCATTGGATATAGCTGAAATGTGGATAGGTGTACCTGTAATAAATATAATACAGTAAAGGCACGTAAAAATTGATGCAAGCGATTCGGGGGCCATGTGTGATGCCTGTGTATGCGTTCATAATTATATATTTTCCCTCCATACTCACTATTTATCCTCCTATTCACTAAGAAAAATGTTAAAAATGTGTAATCGTTAGAACAGCTAAGAATTTTTAGAGGTTCCGTAGTATGCATTTAACCGTGTGCTTGGCCACGCAGAGTGGCAAAGTTACTTCACTATTTTTTCCAGGAATACCGTGGCTTTAGCGATAAATTTTATTAGGACATTTTTTGTTCAGAAACACATGGTCTATCCACCTATATTTTTTATTTTTTCCTCCCCTGACTTAATTTCAAAATTTAGAAAAAATGGATGAAAACAGTTTTTTTTTCACTTTTTCTTTTGTTCTGCTTCCAAGCAGAATGTAAACTCTTCAAAAACTCAAGTTTCAGAATGTTTTTGCCCACTTTCTTCAATTAAATTCATTCAACTTTAGTAATAATACATTGAAGTAAATTCATCATTTAAATTTAATCCATTATTTACATACAATAATAAAAAAATATTGAAAATAATATATAATATTGAAAAATTCGTGATCCGAAAAGCCATTTTTTTGGTTTTTCTTAATTTTAAGCGGTTTCATGAAAAACAAACCATCAACATGTATAGACTATTTTAAAGTAGACAATCCAACGGTTAAAATGAGCCCAGATAGAATATTGAAATCGAAAAAAACACCAATAAAGTTTTCTGTGGAAAATTTTGTTTTTTTTTTTCGAAAAATGTCAATGTCTCGAAAACAACTTGTTTCCCAGATTCCAAAAAAATCATGCTTATTCAATGCAAAAAAGTGTATACATGTAAATTGAATTATTTTTACGAGAGAAAAATAAAAAACCGAAAAATCGGTTTTCCGCCATTTTCTCGGAAAATTTGAAGTTATGATGAAAAATGCATTATATGAAAGTTTTAGATTTTTTTATTATCTACAACTTTTTTGAAGGATATTTTCCGCTAGGAGGTCACGTTTCGCCGAAAATCGCAAAAATCCACTTTCGACCCCCAAACTAGATACCTCACAATTTCACTTTATCTTGTGTTTAATTTTTGTTTTTTCTCTTCTTTATAAGCTTAACTAAACTCTCCGACTGGTCCTTGCCTGCTAATAATTTTTTTTTCAAAAAGCTGTTGGTACTAGCTTATATAATGACCACAAATGTTGGTGTCTATTTTCAGTCAGATCTACATCTATTTTATGTGCCTTGCAAAGTATTTACCCATAAAATGAGTATGAGTTAATGTGTACTGATGATTTTATAGCGAAATATTATTATGCAATGTGTAAATTTTATTTGAGGAAAAAGGTATGTTTTATTATTATACCATGTACATATATTAATGAAATCCTTAATTTTCATAGTAAATAATCGTAACTTCTCTTATTTCTTCTTTGCTCTTTATTTTTTGAAAAAACATCTTCAGTGGTTTGAACCTTTACTTTTAAAGAAAGTACAAACAAGAGGGGTTAGGAAATATGGGACTTCTAAAAAATTAAAATTATAAAATTCGAAAAAATTACATAGGTAAGTTCGGTAAGGTTGAGGTGAGTGGGTTTATAATCAGACGTTCCACAATGACCTTCTGGTCTCTTATGTCTATTTCACCCAGTAAATTCAGCTTTTTAATAAGGCTGACAACCAGATCCTCTGGCAGAATTTGCCCCGTGCCAACGAGTGAGAACCTGTTTTTTTCTGCAGCGTGACAGATAAGAAATTTCTCTGCCGTTTCATCTTCCCCCAAATCTAAGTCAGTGTAGGTGGTGATTTAGACTGCAGTGCCTAATAGATAGGCCAGTTAAAGTTCTTAGTTGTGACCTGTTTAACTCTAATAGTTTTTTTTAGTCCTTGATTTCAAGGTATATGCAGTGCCGGTTTATGAACTTGTGCGCCCCTAGGCACTAAATTGTTTGGCGCCCCCTTAGTGGCTATATGAAATGGCGCCGAAGGCGAAAGCTAGAGTCGCAGGCAAATTCGTCGGAGGCGAAAATTTTTGGCTGGTAAACAAAATGGCGCCACAGGCACACAATTTGAATAGTTTGCCAAAAAATGATTTTTTTGGGGTCTTTATTGCTCTTTAATTTTAATTTTGTTATCTTAAGACGAACCTGAACCAACCTACATTTGTTTAAAAGTAAATTCAGATGGAAAACTCATTTTTGTTATATTTTACTGAAAAACATAAGTATAGGACAAAAAAACAGCAAACGAAAAAGACTTGGAAAAAACGGTTCAACGAAAACTATACAACTAAAAAAGCCAACAAACAATAAAAAATATTTAAAAATAAACAAATCTAGGTTCTAGAAATATATCATTAAATAAAACGAAACACAATACAGAACAAATTGTCTTTGCAGACTTAAAAAAGCTTTTTTCTTGCTTGCTTTCTCAGATGCAAACTGATCTATTAGACTAGTTCACAAGTTCAAAGCCGTGTTAATACTTGATAAAGCTCGTAAAAATATGGATTCGGAATGATGTCTAGAAAAATGTGCAAAAATTTCGCACATAAACAATTGCAAAAGTTATAAACAAATGAAGATAGAAAAAATAACCAGTTTCGTTTTTTGCAAATAACTCGAAAACTATTAATATTTAAGAAATTTTAAAGAAAGATTCTTAAAGAGGAAGACATTTCCAATAAAATATTTGTAACAAATATAATGGCAAACAAGTTTTTTTTGTTTATAAAATTTATTTAAACAAATAGCAATAAAAATTTAAAGTTTATGTAATCTTATAGTATTTTTGAATATAAAAACAGTAATAATAATTAAAATTAATAAAAAAAAATTTTCAACCTCACTTTTAAATTTTTTGTTAGGTTAAATAATTAATAACTAATAGACTATAACAATTAAAAACATTGCAATGTCATAATCCCATAAAGTATAGTTGACGTAAGGTCTTCACAAAGCGAAATAATTTTAGTGGCTTTTGTTTAATAATTATCCAACTTAAAATATAAACGCAAACTCTAAAAAAATTTATTAATTAACAATAGACTCATTTTATGAAAAATCGGTGAAATATTTTTTTTCTAACGGGATATTGTTCCTTTAAGTGTCTAAATAATACCATAATTTTTTAAAATTTTTAAATTAATATTTAATAAAATAAAATAATATTTTTACTTATTACGGCCGGTTTCAGAGCATCGTAGCGGCTTAGTGTTCGTCGCGCGGAGCTCTGTTTTCAACATTAAATTAAAATTATTAACATTAAAGATTATTTCACTCATTAACGCTACAGCCAATGAGAGCCCGTTTTTTCACAACATTGCACCAATCAAAGGTCATTATTAGTGGTAATTCAAGCTAGATCTGCTTTTGACAGGACCAACGTGCAAAATTTATCGCTCCAATTTTTTAGGTCGCTGCAGCGGCAAATATTGCGAAAATTTTTTGACGTTTTGTGTCGTGACATGTTTTCGGCAAATAGGACAAATCGTGCTTTTAAATGTTATCTATAAATATCTTCTCTAGCTTATTACTAATTGTTAACGTAAATTGTAGATTGTAGTATTGTATTAATAACCTAAAAAGCCAATGCTGTGTGGAACTTATATAGGTTCGGGGCAAGTTATAGGTACACAGCTTTCAATGGCTTAATACCTAACATAATTAAAAAATAATTTTCACAACTAAAATTAAATATGAATATCTACGAAGCAGACAAATCAGTTATTTCATGATAAATACACAAATGTAGGTACTTACGTATGGTAATTCATCATTCATTACAATGCAGCTAACACTTATTTGGAAAATCAAAACTCTGCAGTATCACTATATACATTATAATTCGTTGTACTTAAAGTCTCTCTACTTAAACAAGTAAACCTTAACTTAACCATCAAACTTCTCAAATTAGAAACAGAGATTAAATACATAAATATATATTAATAAACACTTTAATATAATAATTCAATTCAATGTTTAGGCTAGTAACTAAGTTAAGCTAGCGTTACTAGATGGCGGTACCATACCATCTGAGCCGGCAGCCTTAGAACGTAAAAGGGATAGATTGGTAATATGCAATTTGTGTGATTTCACCGGTAATGTGATTGGTCGAAGCGTGCTTTGTTGTGATGACTAGTCTTATAGTTACAGTACCATGGTTTAACGTATATTGTTTTTCTTGATTGTCATAATTTAAACCTACTTTGTTTTCTATTAGATGAGTCGCTTTGGAAATGCATTTTTATGTGACGTAAATGATGAAATTGAAGATAAAGGTGAGTAATCTCTAAAAAGCAACAAGGAAACGTCTGAAGGCAATTCATTACTGAACATAATATTGAAGATATACTTAATGAATTATTTATTCGTGAAATATTCTCCACAAATACCACTCGTGCTTTAAATTTTATCTAAAAATTTTTTCTCAAGCTAAGTTGCCCCTAGTTAATATAACTCGTGCAAATTGGCAGTTTATTATCAAAGATTAAATCCCTCCCGCTAAAGCGGTCGGGATTTAATAGACAGATAATAAACTGCCAATTTGCACTCTTTATATTACCAGGCAACACGCTTTTGAAAAAATTTTCGATAAAATTTTAAGCACTAGTGATACTACATACGATAAAGTTTCGGGAGTTGGGACTTTTTATTGGAATTTTCTTCCTCTTTAAGAAACTTTCTTTAAAATTTCTTAAATAATAATAGTTTTCGAGTTATTTGAAAAACGAAACTCGTTATTTTTTCAATCTTCATTTGTTTATAATTTTTGCAATTGTTTATGTGCGAGTTTGAAACTTTTGCATATTTTTCTAGACGTCATTCCGAATCCAATCACTCATATTTTTACGAGCTTTATCAAGCATTAACACGGCCCTAAACTTGTGAACTAGTCTATTATGCTGTTGGAGTCTATTGTATCTAACAGTCACTATTTAAGTGTAGGAGGGCTAATTCACTTAGTCTTTCGTTTTCTAACGAATTTCTAACAAATTTATAAATATTCATAAAGCGATTTCTATGTTAGGAAATGTGGAGGTAAGACCTTTAGATCTAATAAATTTTAGCATTTCTCCAATCCAAAATCTAATTATTATCATTGTCCATTTGATGTTTGCTGTTCGCTTTTATGATGAATTAAGAATAGGTAGGTATTACAGGGGTTTCCGCATTTTATGATTTAGATTTAAAAATTTCGTTTTTTTCCAGAATTATTGTTATTGAGGATCGCCTTCGGCGCCCCTAAGCACGTGCCTAGTGGGTAAACCGGCACTGGGTATATGTTATAAAAACTCCTTTGAATGTACTAATCCTGTCAGTACTGAAGTATTTTCCAGTTCTAGCAAGGATGGTTGTTTTCACATTGCTTGATGATATGTCAAGCACTGATCTGGTGATTCATAGGTATAATTGAATAGCAAATAAAATACAGTTATTTTCTCTGGTAGTTGATGTTTTGATGTTTTTAAATCTTAAGCACTGTCGTGAAGTAAAAGTATAGTATACATTTCAAACTGGATTGTCAGATGTATCTACTAATACGCACTATCAGGATTGTCCAATGGAAATATAACAAGAATTGCTTTAACATTTTTTTAAAATACTTATACTTACCAAACGAGAACATTAAACTATGTTTTTCCCCACCATAGACCTTACTCTAACAGAAAAGTCTACTATGTACTCGTATATAAAATTCTATAATATGTTACATGAAATTGGAAAAATTGAAAACTTTAAGTCATAAAAAATCGGTATTTCTAAGTACTTGTTAGAGATTGAACCATATATGGTCTGGGAGTTAGCGACAGTTTTGGTTGACTCAGTTTATTAACTTTGTAAATTTGTTTTTTTGACGTGTACAAGTTCTGTTAATTAGTGAATGGCGAGTCTGCCATGTGAGTAGAGGGACAATGCTCGACAGGAGCATCTCAGCTATGTAGAAAAAAATAGTGTCACTGGAGACTGGCTGATTACGTTTTTCTTGCATTCTATATCATAAACCATTAATACAAGAAGTTTCAATGTTATTGAGTTAAGTCGTTGATTGAAGAGTCTATAAGATACGCAACTATACGGCCAAAACCGTTCCTCGCTCATCACGCTTCCCCCACACGTCCCTATCCACATATTGTTCGTTGACTTGTGGTGCCACCGCGCGGTGTTATTTTGCGCGAACCGCGAATAGAAATACTGGACGTTGATATCCATATTTATTAAGTTATAATTCTCCACGCAGGTTGTAGACCGGCGCAATCAGTGCCGGCGTCAGGGCATTTGGCACCTGTAGCAAACAGTTGCTTGCCGCCCTGATAAAAAACATTTACAAGTTACTACTGTTAGGACAAATTTATTAATAAAAACTTACAAACAAAAATCTCAGATAAATAATTCTTTCACTAGTTTCACTTAAAATTCAAAAACAAGAGAAACCTTTAACTATCAATTATTGTCGCATTTCATCTTTTAAGTCGCCACGTTGTGCGCTGTAACAATCGTGTTTTGTTCGAAATTGCAATTGTTCCTTGTCCTCGAGACCCATTTGGGGTTCAAAAAATGTTTTTTTGAGATTTTTGTTCAATTTTGAATTTCTGAAATTTATAAAAATGTGATAAATTAAAAATATTTTATTTTGCTATTCGGTTCAGCGTCATGGAATAGTATTTATGAGTACGTTTAAGACCTCCCAATTTTTTAAAATAATTAGAAAAAAGAGTATGCAAATGTCGAGGATGGTGTTTTTGATCTTTCAGCGCTTGCGTAGCGAGAACGGTAATAAATACGAAAATGCACCGCACTTTTTTTTGTACAACATGGAATTTTCTACAAACAAGTCCGCGAGGGCATATTCTTATCTACTATAGTTTTCGAGCTACAGGTGCTCACGTGTAAGCATAAAAATGACTGTTTTTTACGCTACTCTGCAAGTGGCACTGGCGACTTAATTAACAAACAAAAAAATTAAGAAAACGGCGATGTTAATAGTCAAATTTAAATTACACAAAACATAATGAGTAACTTCTGTTTAAAACTGTTTTTTATTCGATGCATAATATTAATAATGGAGTTACAAGTATTAAAAAAATGTTGAAATAAAATAAAAAAATAGTTAAATATTCTTTGTGTTATTGAAATGTATGTACAATTGTACAGAAAAAAACACTAATTAATAAAAATATGCGGCAAGTTCCAGTTATATAGAAATCGATGAAAATGAAAAATTACACTTTTCGGCCGTAATATGAATTGTTTATATGTGATAAATAAAAACAAAATGATATGTCAATAATAGATACATTTTTTTAATAAAGAAAATTACTTCCTACAAGGTGGAAAAGTTCAAATGTACGATTTTTTTAATGTTTTTTGCATTAAAAAACGCATATTTAAGAAAAATGAAGGACGCCATCGTGCAGAGCGATCAGAAATTCATAAATAAAAAAATCGACCACAAATTCTCATTGGACAAATAATATTTAACTACTTTAACGGGCTGCTTGGAGAACAGCGCGAAAAACAGTTACTTTGAGGTTTGCGCGCGGGCGCCTTTGGCATGTGAGCCATAATAGATAAAAATATGCTCTCAGGGACTTTTTTGTACAAAATTCGATGCTTTATAAAAAGTGCATTGTGTACCATTTGTGCGATACTTTATCGCCTCGAAAACTATGCTCTCGAAAAAGTAATACCTACTTGTAATAAAAAAAAAATTAACCAGTCTTTCCGCAGATATTCAAATTAAGTTAATTACTTCCACATCCAGTGGAAGTATAGTAACGACAAAAAAATTTAAAAAAAATTTTATTGTTCAAATAGGCTTAGAATGTCGTGAAACGTCGAGATTTTAAGTTTGAGCGAAAAAAAATTCTGTCTGTCGGTCTGTAACTTTTTTTTGTGCGCACGTTTACTCTGGAACCGTTTGAGATATTGACTTGAAATTTGGTACATGTATGTACTTTAACGAGATCTGGAACTAGATTATATTTTGATCTAGTTCTGTCGAAGGGTTGGGGGTAAATTGGGGTAAATTTGGGGTAAATAGGTCAATCAAGCAGGTAAGAGTCCATAAAATTGGTATTTAGTATATACAAGAGAAGCTAAGGTCTCAAAAAAATGTTTGGCATTAGCCACCCCCCATTACCACCCTAACCCCCTTATTAAAGGGGATGAAAAAAAAATTGTGATTTAGTGTTTGTACAGGAACCAGAAACCTCAAAATATTTTTTTACTTCATCCACCCCCCACTATCACCCCCCTATCACCACCCCCCACCCCACTACCGATGTGGGGTATCGTTTTATGGGTCTTTGGGGTAGAGGATTTCAAATATTATATTATTAAAGTTCCATAAACAATTATTTTCACATATAAAGTTTTTTCGTTGTGAGTGACTTGGATAGAGAATCTGGATGTGGAAGTAGTGATTCCTTGGGCAGCGGTTTTTTCTTTGTTATGTATTATTTAATATTATATCAAAATGGTTTATTTTACTGGGAAAAAAAATGTTTTATGTTGCCAGCAGCTCATTGGGTTTTTATATTTAATTGTTATGAAAATAAACAGACAGGCAGGCAGGCAGAATTTTTTTTTTCGCTCAAACTTAAAATCTCGATGTTTCGTGATATTCTAAGCCTATTTGAACAATAAAAATTTTAAAAAAATTTTTTGTTACTATACTTCCACTGGATGTGAAAAATTATACTATGTTTGGTTTCTCAAATATTTGCGATAAATCGAAAATAAACGCATACTCCCCTCTCATTCTCCAAAATCCCATCATTAACAATAAAAATGTCGCGTCGGCCCCTTGTCAACAATGTATCGACTAGACTGATAATAAGGTGGCAAAGAAATATAAAGATAAATCACGTCTACAGAGAATTATTGTATACCATATTACGCCTTTCTTTCTCGATGTATTACATATTAAACACATTGTCCGAATATTAAATTTATTGCATCTTACCGAAGACGAAGATACATTTTCAATTTCACTGAATTGGGAAAGATTTTTAAGATTTTACAAACTAATATAGGTTTGTTTGCAGGCTATATGAAATTTCACTTTGACTTTTCCACTTAAAATATTTTCCTCTTGTTGCAAAATCTTTTCGACACAAATGTCTCGCCTTTGTTACCGTGGCATATATAATTGTTTTTACTCCTTGCAATCTAGGATTTTGTCTCACTAATTTGTCATTATCTTTCAAAGTTTGTCCACAGAATAAACATTCCATTGTTAAGCACTAAATAATATGTAATAACTCAATAAAAATAACTAATACTCATTTGCATTCACATTATATAAAGAAAAGTTTGTTTCTAACTGGCATAATATAATATAAGATTACTTGTATTAAATAGTCCACACTTGCCGGACATCTAGGCCTCTAGGATCGAAAAACTCAGCTTTAAATAACAAAATTTCGAAAACTATAAGTCGTAGAGACCTGATTTTTGTTTTAAAAACTTCCTTGAGGTGTAGACTTTATTTCATACGCAGATGGTATGTCAAAATTCCTTAAAATAAAAAAGTTTTTCGCTTACTGAAAAAAGCGCTGCAAGGGAAGTAAATGTTCAAGTTTTACCTCGTTTTACAGAAAAATTAGATTTTCCATAAAAACAAAATTTAAGCAGTGACCTTCGCCCACATTTCCTCCATCAATTAAAAAAAAATACGTATAATTATCTCAATTGGTTCCGGAGATATCACGAGGGATGTGTGAAAATGTAAGAAAAATTAATTTTGACAGATTTATAACATTTTTCGCCATAAAAATAGTTTGACCTCCCAAAAAATATTGTAATTGGACATTACAGATGGCCAAGGACCTAATCTATCATGCTGTGAAGGTCCCATGTGGTTGTACCTTCAAAAATTTTTTTTCAAGAAGGAAGCTACTTTTTCCTCGTTTTACGGTGCACTAATACAACAAATGACACGAACCATGCG
Source organism: Rutpela maculata (assembly GCA_936432065.2). NCBI lineage: Eukaryota > Metazoa > Arthropoda > Insecta > Coleoptera > Cerambycidae > Rutpela > Rutpela maculata. Next base: position 166,394,012 of record OW386288.2, read on the forward strand.
AGTGCTATCAGCCGACTGAGGGACTGAGATTGACGAGATTGCTAGACCGTTAGTCGGTGGCGCCTAACTATACCACAGACCCTGCCCGCGCTATGATATTAAGTACACGGCTGCATCTCTATAAGGACTCTTCACTCAACGGTTAAGTCTAACTACTTCATTAAATATTTTAACATACTTGTTCAGTTGGCAGACACATTTTGTCCCACAAGTATGATGGTGAGCAGGATTTTTTTGAACATTTTGTGATGTCTATAATTCATAAAGAAAATTTTATTGTTAATGGTTTCAGTCAACGGCATTTTTTTTTACATAGTTGAAACACTCCTAACGAGCCTTGTCCTGGCACACCCTGACAGACAACCGTTTTCTCTATTTATGGCACAGAAATAGTAGAATAATGTTAAAAGGAAAGTTAATCAAATCAGCCAAAAATTTCTGTCGCTGTCTCCTGAACTAATAGTGTGAGAGAATATATGCAATATGCAGAAAATGTAAATGGAGTTTTTCCACTAATTTTGAAACTTGTGCATCAAATATGTATTACTGGTATGTTCATATTTTATTTCCGTATTGTACTTTTTCATTTATTAATTATGTTGCTCGTTTTAATCTTCGACACTGTCTGTAAAGACTAAATTTCTGAAATAAAGTATTTTCTATTCTATTTTATTCTAGATATGTTAAGCTTGCAGAAACATATTTTGAAGCAAAATATTTTTTTCCAGGTGAACGTCCATTTCAGTGCCAGCATTGCAATTCAACCTTTACTAGAAACTTTCTACTGCAGAAACACCAAAGAAAACTTCACTTTTCAGAAAGGATTACTGTAGATTTGCCCGAACTTAAGCCTATCAGCGAAATAATGAATAAGAAAAGTCGGAAGCAACAAAAGTTTCAAATTAAACGTAAATCGGCCTCTCTAGATGAATGCCCAAATAATTATCTAGAGTATAAACTGAATAGCTTACTTTGTTCTAGTTAGATTTTGTGACTGACATTTTTTTGTTTCCCATAGGCAAATGGACACGAATTGTTTTACGTTTTTGTATCATATAAATCATTATTAAACTTTTTCTCTTGATAATATCCAAAAACACATAGCTCATTTTAAATAAGATACAGAACAGAGCTGTTGTAAGCACTGATGTGAAGTGCTTCGCATATTAAGCCCTATAAGCACTCAAAAAAAAGAGCTTTTATTTTTTGAGCTTTGAGCATTTTTAATAACTACGCAGTCTGAAAAATGTAATTTAAAATCACGAGCACTAAGCACTTTCGAAAACATGTAATATAGACAATAGCGCATACAGTGTAGAACTTCTGGAACTGTAAAATAAATCTGAATATATTTGATTAGGGTTTTTTAAGAGGTAATGAAAAACTAGGAGTCTATATTTATCATACTGTGACTTAGTAATATTTAAACCCAAATTATTGAAGGAGCATCGATCTTGAATGCTGCATTGATAATAGTTGTTAGTGTGAATCGGAATGTAATTTTTGCCCATTCTTATCTATGTAGTGACGTTTAGGACACCACTCTTACAAGGTTATTCATACACTTCTGTGCAATTGAAATCCCATACACTTGAAAAATCAAGTAATACAGTTTTTACTAATATTGAGTGGTGTAAATCAGTCTTTTTGTAATTTAGATTATTATCATATAGGTTATAAAAATTGACATTGATTGAAACATCATAAGTAAGTTATTTGAATAATTTTAATCCTATAAGAAAAACATACGTATTTTTGTTTTTTTACTTTTTTACACCATTCAATGGGAATGATTTCGATTTATAACAAATGTAAAAATTGACGTTGAAAAATTCACAGATACGACTGCACATAACTGCGACTGTATTTATTGTGTAAATAATGTAACCTAATATTTTGTCATGGCTCCGTTTCTTTCCAAGACGTGATTAAATCTTTTTGGCATAGAAGCAATTAATCTACGGCAATAGTTTTCTTTTTCTCCTGCCATTTGAAACGGATTTTCCCTCAAATAGCCAAGGAGTGCTTCATCTTGAACAAAATTTAAACTTCTCGATCGGCCTGAACCGTCTTTTCTCTTTACGCTGCCTTCCCCCTCCCACCTTTTCTTCTCACTCATAGCAGTACTTTTATTCAATTGATAATGGTTAGCAACTGCTCTGATAGACTATCCCTCTTCAATTTTAGAGAGAATTAAAATTTTTTCATGTTCAGTTAATTTTAACATTGACAAAATATGACACTGAATGATTTAATATAGCGAAATATAGGTGTTCGGGATTTCATTACACAGAAGTGTACATACCTCTACATGTTTTAAGTAATTTTTTTATTTTAGGCAATTGGTACAATTAACTAACTAATCTCTATAAAAGTAACAATTTCAATAATCAGTTAGAAAACTATTTTTTATAAATATAAGCTGAGCTACCGGCACAGTAGCTCCATCGGCTAAGGCGTATTTTATGATGAATATGCTGATCTCACTCGGACGTGTACTGGCTTCAAGCTCCAGCACTGGAAATGTCAGTGCAGACATCTTAAAATTTGGGGATTGTCTACTATAACAGGCCTTTCCAACGCGCCATTAGCGACGGATGGGAAGACCGGGAATTCAGGCAAAATTTCGAGTTTTATACTTCTAGTTTCAGGCCGATTATTTAGTGACTCCGCTTGCCCCCCCTTACTCGACAATTATTAGACCTGGAAAAAACCTTCCAGTAGTCCTGGAAAACCTGAAAAAGTCAGGGAATTTAAGTTTGAAAAATTGCTATGAACCCTGAATGAAAGCATGGTATATTTGTTTTTATTTTAAAGTTTTAATCGGAGATTGTTTTTAGTTTATCGATTTTTTAAGTACCAAAGTACCTACCTATGTGCAATACATTATTATTAGTATTATTTTTTAGCTTTTTTTTTTACTCTATTGGTTTTCATGCATATTTTATGATTCTTTTAACCCAATATTTTAAATTTTGTCTCCTAAAGTGAGGCCGCTTGCACATAATTTCCCGGGTCAGAATTCCTTGCCCCATCCGTCCTTGTGTGCCTTCATATGAGGGCCAAACACAATGACCGCTGGGGAATAAACAATGTCATTTCTCATATTTGGATAACAAATGAGCAGTTTTGTATAACTAAAGCTTTAGAAAATGAGTACCTCGTATAACATTTACAAATACATAACATTTAAAGCTGATATCCTAAATCTACGGGAAAAAATACAATAAGAACTGTATATAGAAAACGACAAATAAACAGAAGTAGACCCACAAAGGAAACCCTGCGCGTGGGTAGCATTCTATATTTATTTATAGTTTATCAATAGACGCTATACTGTACGCAAATGTATGATTTTACAGAAATGGAGAATAAGTAAAAGGTATATAAAAAAGTATACAATAATGTAGGTGTAGACAACGAAAAGAGGAAAAATAAATCTGATAGTAATAATATACAATACCACTTGAAACCATGCAGGTTTCGTCAAGTAGGTACCTTGTTGGAAACAGCCATACCTGTCTCATTATTTAGCAGAATTGGAAACATGAGACAAAACAATAGCTATTTGTGTATTAAGAGCACAGAGTGCTTCATTGTCGCTCAATAGTGTAAGTTGATGTGTGACGCAAAGCAGAACGCGTCAAACACTTGACAGCGACAATGACACTTTGCGCTCAAAATATCAAAATAAAGGGAATAATTAAGTTGAATTTTGTCTGGAAACAGCGATTCATCAACATTTTATGAGTTTGCATATGTGATCAAAATAAACAGACCAACAAAACACAATCGCTGCCAGTTTATTTAAGTTTTATTAATTATTATAAAGTTGGTATTCTTCTTATAAATAATTTAGGTAGTTAATTGTTACTCTTACATCAACTCTCATTATAATTAACAACAGTTTTGATGCATTATTGTTTCATAAAAATACATTGTCAATGTTCCGACCAAACTTGTGTAAGGACAGGTGCACTAGGGCGAGCAGCGTAAAAGTACTTTGCCGCTTGTTGTCATGAGACAAGCGGCAAAGTGACATTATTCACAGCTCCTCGGCAAACGTCAACTTAGTGCTTTGTGAGCAAAAAAGCCTACTTATATGTCGAATGTAGATGAATATGTTTATACCCCAGCGGCCATTGCCACTTGATATTGTGTAGACAGGCCTATTTGATGTTTTAAATATTACGACTAAGTGTAGTATTTCAAAAAATTTACTAAATTTGAAGCTCACATTTTATCATTTACATATTAACTGTATGCCGTTTTGTTTAAAAATACGAATTTTCAGAAGTACGAACCATTTTTTGCCTTTGTTTTAAGGTAGTACAAGATTGATTTCAAGTAGTAAAAATGAAATAGAAAAAAAACGTGTATGTGTATGTATGTAATATAACTTAACTGTGTTGTAAAATTTATAGACTGCATTATAATAAGCTTAATTAAGTTGATCAACAATGTACTTTTATTTTATTTAGTTTCATCTAGGTGCTTATTGATATATGTCGAGTTGCCCGCACTCTCACTTAAATAAGATTGTCACGCTTTGCAAATACTACACTTCATTTTTATTAAGAGCTTTAGAACATTATAATATAAGTAAATAAAATCGAAAAAAACATGGAATCTAGAAAAAGAAGCAACATTTGTCCCTTTTTACAAAAATGGTACAATTGAACGATATGGCGAAATCGTGATTCCATCAAAACTTCTTCAGCTTATGCTTGCAGTTAAGCACAGATAGTCTGTGCCACTGTCACTGACTGAATGGCAGTGCGGTATGATTGGTACAGAGTCATAATGGCGTATTGAGCGAGTTATATTTTAAAAGTGAGCCGTTCGTTCACAGTTCACTTTGAACGACTCATTCGTGAATGGCTTGTCACTATTTTTAAACTTATTTAAAAAAAAAATCGTTTTTGGCTATTATCAGTAGAAAAGGTTTATAGTTTTATGTTGGATACCTACCATGAACCTAACCTTAAGAGTTCAAGTAATTTTAAATCTCGAGAAATATTAGAATATCTATTCTAATACCTCCAGAAATTTCTGTTGCAAGACGCTTTAGAATATTATATTCAAATAACTATCACCTAAAGGCTACAAAATTCAAAGATGGGTAAAGGAAACTTTCCAATTTTTAAAATTTTCGGGAGATTCCGGAACGAAGTTTTGATAAAAATTGGCGATGGATAAAGGAAACTTTCCGTTTGAAAGTTTCCAGAACGAAGGTTTGATAAAAATTAAAGTTTTCAATAAAATATTTGAATATTCCGAAAGTTCCCAAAGGAAACTTTCCCGAAATTTTGGAAACTTTCAAATATTCAAATATTTTGTTGAAAACTTTCATTTTTGTTAAAATTTCGTTCCGGGAACTTTCAAGTGGAAAGTTTTCTCTATCCATCTCTGACAAAATTACACAAGTTATTTTATAAATTGACTCTTGAACAATAATTATTTTCCTAGATGTTTAATTTCGTCATAGTAAATTAAAAAAGACATTAACAACTGTAATCGAAGAAAAAAAAATGTTTGTAGTACAAATACATGAAGAAATCTGAAGAAGAAACTTATAAATTGACTACCTATTTAGTTTAAAAAAAATCCGCCACTCTGAAGAGTTTGATCTATTATAAATCTTTGCCATAATTAATCGGTCAATTCTTGGTTCATGGATATCATTTCAGGCTTTTGAAGGTGGTGGCAGAATGCTTCTAAGTTGGCCAGTTGTCGAGGTAATATATGTAATCTTCTCATTCTAAATGACATTTATAAAAATATTTATCTAGTAAAAAGTGTGCTTTTGCCTCATTGATTATTCTAACAGATTATTGTTAATAAAATTAGAAAAACGCTAAAAATGAGAAATAAAATTATTAGAGAATATTATTTAGGTATTAAGTAAATCACAACTTACACTTTTTTATTTATTATGAAATTATCTACTTTTTGTATATTGTTGCCCTAATCTAGGCACGCTAATATAGTTAGGTAAATACTTTAAAACCTAACTAGTATACACCATTTTTTTAAATATATTTTTTTTCATTTTTAACACTTCAAATTTTATAAACAATAGTTTGTTTAAAACATTAGTGAGACAAAAGCATGCCTTTTTAATGAGTAAACTTTTATAAATGTCATTTGGAATCGATTAAAAAAGGTTTAATCAAAATCGGTCTCGGTTAACCGTTTCCCGAGGTATAAATCTAACGTGACTACACAAATTGAACATATTGCAATTATCGTGTTAAGGGCAGTTCTCATAAACAGTAATAGGTTGGAGTGCCTCTGTAATATAATGATAGGCATTTAACGCATTATGAATCAATACTAAAGTGATGATCGTAACAAATCAATCCCAAACCATAACACCTAGTGTACGATTGTATGCATCCTTTAAAATATTTCAAATCATTCTTCCCTTCATTAGTATGTTGTTCTCCCATCGTTTTCCTTCAAATAAACTGTTGGTTTACTGCTGAATGCCTTGTGATCAGGGCCGGCGGAAGGAAAATATTTAGAACGGGCAAGTATCTTTTCTGGTGCCCCTTGCCCCTCCCAAGTAACAATTTGAATGCCAACAAGTATTTATCAGGTTTTATCACAGATTTAAGAAGGTAAATAAACCGAACTGGGTTTTATTATTTCTTTTCTGCATACCAATTTATCTTCAGATAAAGATGTACTTGAAAAAAGGCCTTCAAGTTATCTTTAAAGCAATTTGTTAAACCTCTTTGCTCTTTAAGACCTATTGGTTTTATAGCCACTTAATTGCTGCATTATTCAAAACCATTAAGTTTTATAGTGAATTTTAAATATTTTAAGTTTTGTGGTAGACATCTATAAATCGTTTGTGGTAGACATCTATAAATCGTTAGATTTTATGGGAATTTTGAAATATGGTCTTTAGGTACTCCTTATGATCAAGCAATAAAACTAATAACTCTTAAGTGGTCTTACCTTTAATATATGTTATCATAAATACTATTTGCTTTTAACAATAATCGGTAAACGTTCTTTAAAACCTAATAGTTTTTTGGTAGCTTTATTAAGCTACGTTAAAACTTTTTGGTTTTTATAAAGCTCTTATAAATCCTTTGGTTCCCCCACTTAAGCCTTTAAGCTTTCTAGTTTAAACAGTGCAGTGTGGCGTAAAAAAGCATTACATTAATCATGCATTCAAAGGATATTATAAGGAAACTGTTTAAATCTACTTACTTGTAGTTTTTCACTTTTTCTTGCTTAATTAACACTACAATCACAGAAATAACGAGAAATTAATGATCCTACATTCAAAAACACACGAAATAAAATTTTTTTTTTAGGTTATGTTATCTAAGCTAAGTACATTTGGATTAGAGGTTGTCGGAGACAAATCTTAAGGGTTTTAAAGAAGAGTAGTAAGCTGGGTAATGTCTTACAGGCTTTAAAATAGTAATAAAGTGGAGCATTTGTTTTATAAAAATATTTCCTACAAACTCTTAATAGGGTATTCTATTAAAATAAACGGTTTTATTATTTATCAGCCATGTTTTTTTCTGTTAACTATGGCAGACATGTTTGAACAAAGTTGGGGCAACAGTGTTTAGTTATATTTTTCTTATTCTTACTGTTTTCATTTAGCCTGCAACTATCTAAAATGTGTTAATATGTCATATAAACCCCCAAAAAGCACAAAATCATACTGAGTAAGCTAAAACTAGGGTTACTATTTTTTTTATTAATTGTAAATAATAATTAATAAGCTGACAAATGGAAGGAGCATGATTTTTTTAAAAGTTTTTTTGATATACTTTATCAATAAAGTGGTCTGCGTTGACGATTTTTTGATATTAGGACATTTTCTGATTTAGACAGTTTAAGTGCAACAAGTTTTCGACAAAGAATTATTAAAGACACAATTATTTATGATGTTTTCAAAGCAGGCTTAAAATTTGATTGCAAGTACTAACGGTTTTAAGATTATATAAAAGGTTTTATGGTAGTCTTGAAAACATCTTGCAGATTTGGGTTCTAAAGTAAGGTTGGTTTTATTGATAGTTTTAAGGAAGATATTTATAACCTTTAGAAAAGGTCTTTTTTGGTTTTATGCCGGGGTTATTATAGCTTTTAAGAGGGTTTCTAGTATAAACAGTTTTAGGATCAGTTTTATTATATAGACTTAATAACCTCTTGTAGATTGTGATAAAACTTAAATTGTTACTTGGGCTAAGCGCCCCGGGCAACCACCTGGCACCACCCCTTTTGCCGGCACTGCTTGTGATAAATATACTCTAACCCAGTCAACAAGAACCTAACTTGTTTGAAATCAGCATCACTTGTATCATTATTTCAGTGCGGTGAAAGGTTTTTTTTTTTTAACGAGTGCATTTCTTGGTGTAAAGAAAATGTGCTACCTTTATACTTATAACTTATTTTTTACAAAGCGACATTGTCTGATTGTGAGTTACATTACATTAGAGTCCTGGATCATGAAATTAAGAAAATTGAAATTCTCCATATAAATATATCATTGGACATTATACAATGAATACAATAATTACAATAATTTAAAATCGATGCCTACTCAAGTATTAAAAACTTGAAACCTCAAATAGGTTATTTAACCTCTTTACAATTTAGGCCCGGTAGTTTCATCTATAGGTAGTGATATTTATTACCGGCCCTTAGTATAATATAAAATTATTAAATATTTTGCCACCCAACCAAATATATTTATAAGCTCGAAATTTAAACAAGAATTTAAAAAGCTTTTATTATTAATAGTAACATTGATGTTTTAGCTTCATTGCTACAAAAGCATAAAATTCATGAACTTGTTTGCCAATTATGGAGCAATAATTCTTTTAACAAAACTGTATGATTATCCTTGAATAGGTTTTTAGGGATTCAAGTTTTAGCTCCATACGGTATGCACATGATGTCCTCAGTGTATGTCAAAACTGATGTATATTTACAAACTTCATTGCTTTACACCACGTATATTTTGAGTCACGCTGTTGTTATTATTAGAAACGCAAGTAGTTCTGAAGATCCTCAGGGCTCAGGATCGCCAGCCATTATACATTCGTGATATGTAGGATCTCCTTTAAAATACCAGTGCTCTCCACAATGAATAACAATCTATTCCAGGATAGATCTTCCCATAATTCTTTCAGCTGTTCTGGTAGTTGGAGAGAATATGAGTGATAGTTTCATCCTCGTCTATTAAATGAGATCATTCTTCAACCTCACTCTGTGTGGGTGGTTGTTCAGAAGACAGTGTCCTGTTACCAGGCTTATCATATGTCTCGGTCGTTCTGTTGAACCCAAACAATCACTTTAATGTGGTCAGTCGAAGGCCTTTTTACATAGAGTTTTGACTGCCTCATAGCTCTGATTGAATCCGACTTCTCGGCAAACTGAAGGCACACTCAGGGCTGGGAAAAAAGTTTTTGCTCCTTCCGCCAAACGGTTTGCCCCTGCCCTCCACGCCACTGTGTCGAGGAGTTAACCACCATGCAGTATAATGTATATATGATGTAAAGTACTTATGATAAACTAAAAATGTAACTCACTTCATAAATTAGACATTTATGTACTTGAAATTTTACGCAATTTTTCTCTCGATTTGAGCGAATTGAAGATTTTGGCTAAACCAATAAACGTTGTGCCATTTAGTTGATTAGTTATTATTTTTATCACCAAATGTTCATTTAGCGAAATCCGTATCGTACACATGTAATATTAATTTATTGATGAGAAAATGTTTTTTAATTTTTCAAGATATTAGCCGTTTTTGATACTTAATGTCTGTAACATGACGTACCTTGTACTTATTTGTGATTTTTATTAATAATTTGTGTGCTGTGTATCATTAATTTTAGATCGCTTAAATCGTGCCTATACTAGTCAGGAGGCCAAAAATTATACTTACCTAGGTATAAATAAGGTATATTTTGTATCGTATAGTATACAATTAAGTGTTGATAAAACTGTATTTTTTAATACTGGTAATTTATGTGTATAAGAATTTTATGAATTAGTGGACCAAAACTCCTTTAAATTTAACTATTATAAAATATGAATATATAATATGGTATGTCATTTAATGACAAATTATTGTGAATTGCAATATCCTGTTAATTTGTATTGAAATGCAAGTGCCTAATAAACATTAACAAATGAAGTATTTTATTTTTAAATGTGCCATTATTCTTCGCTAGTATGGACTTGTGGGTCATAATTGGTAGATAAAAAAACGTTAGATTCTTGGATATGGTTCTGCTGTTGGTGTTTTCCTCCCTCCTGAGAAGTTCAAAAACTAGCTGCTCCGTGTCTTTATGATAATTTAGTGCTCCATTATTGTATTTGCAATATCTTAAGTCCTATTTTCAGACCCCCATTGGATTCTTATTCTTGATAGAAAGATAGATATTTTTTTGTAAACAATTGTTGCAAACAATAGGCCCATTCAACATTTTTTTTTTATTTTAGAAATCGAAAGAACACTTTAAGGCAATTTCCAAATTTTCAGGTTTTTATTCGGACGTTTAAGCCCTTAAATAAGTTACATAAGTTGGACCACGAGAAAACAGGGCGGAGCTTCGCGAGATGTCACTGTCGAGGCTGATCAGGCGACAGTCAAGATTTAATAATAAAAAACATTGGAGGTGAAATAAAATCAAATTTTAAGACGAAAAGTTTCTATCCAACTTTTCATAAAAATTGATAGTCTTTAAGTTATAACGACTTGAAAATTGGGATTTTACCTTAAAAAAATTCAAATAACTCGAAAAGTAATACATTGAGCGAAAACATGCTAGAAACAAGCTACTAAATTGAAGATGAATTTTGTTTTTGAATCTGGAAGTATAAAGGTGGTGTCCGAACGTCTATAAGACGAAATGTTTAGTTTAAATGTTAGAAACGATGGCACTTACGTCAAAAGCGGTAAGAACAAAAATGAAAGACCGTTAATTAGGCTTTCAAATGATTTTTTTTCTATTTCTATAGCATAAAAAACAAAGAAGTTATGACAGAAACAATGTACTTTTTCAATTTTTGTTTATGCAATACCATAAAAAAAATAACGAAAAGAAATTATCGGTAACAAGCCCATTACATTGTTATAATGTATATAACATAAAATACATATAGACCAATGAATACTGTGTAATTTCAATTGATAAAATAATTAGGAAATGTGGATTTAAGGAATTCCGGAGGAAATCTGAAAGGATCGAAAATTGTCAAAATTTTCCGTTGCTAATGAAATATACCATCATTTTGAATTAACGTACAGAAACAAAACACTATTCGCTTGATGGTATTCATTTAATTCCATATATAAACAAATAATACAATAACACCAATACATAAGACAAAAAATATATATTTAACGTAGGTGTAAAAATCAGATCTAGGTAAGTGACATCACATTCATGTGCAAAGCTTCAACCATGCCGAAGAATGTTTCATCCATGATCCAGACATTCATTATCTGCTGATGCAAAATGTGCACCTGATACTTCTACAGCTTCTTTCTTACGGCACACCCTTACCACTGTATCTTAAGTTTGGTGATACTGAGGGGCAATGGCAGATTCATGTTTGAAATCATCTCCTCGTCAAGTGAGACGTCATGTTATTTGAGGTGAATCGGCAGACAATGTATGTTTGGCTCAGACTTATCATGTTCCTAACAAGTCGGATAATTACATAAAAATAAATAATTAAAATACAGAACAAATCACAATAAAAAAACAGTAAATATGAGCATATACATGCAAAGATAATTTTATAGAAATGTAAACATGTTTAGTTTTATATATTTTTTAGGCCCTGTACTTTCATCTAATGATAGGTAGTGATATTTATTCTGCAGAACAAATATTATCCTAGAGTTAAGCAAAAAAATCCGTATTTTCACCTACAAATGGTGATATCCACCAGATAAATATGCATTATTCCTAGGATAACCTATCCGAACCCTTCGGACAACTCTTTATTTACTGGATAAAAATAGCCACGTCCACGCAGTTTCGCTCTGATTCCAACCCAACTTTTTAAAAATTTGGTTTGTTGTGTATTGTGTTTTAACTTTAATAATGAGATGCAAATACTCATATTTGCTAAAAAACCATCAGTAAAATGATGACTGATGATTATTTATATTGTAATATGCATTTTTTAAATACTTTGTCATAATAAAATAAGAGTATTTTTGTAGGTTAGAAATTTAACCTATAATTAGCAGTCTATTTTATTAATCAACAATATTGAAAAATTTGAGTGGATTTTTAAATGTTCACCTGGTGCCAAATATGGCTATAAACAAGCTCAAGATGCGACACCAACATTAAAAATTAAAATAAACTTAAAATGTCAGGTGACGTTAGTTATATGATGCAAAACTGTTTCAAACAATATAATAAACAATCATGAGAATGACGAAGATGTCATAAACTGGCAAAAAACCTCAGTGTGGGATATTTTCTATCTCTATTTGAAGCATAAACTTTCGTTATATTACAGTGTCTTATGTTGGCAACACTTTGGGAAGTATCTATCGGATAGCTAACCGAGGGTACATTTTGAATAAAAGTATGCATGAAAGTTATCCTGCAGATAGCTGACTGATATGACTTTAGATACTTCCCAAAGCAAGTATTGCCAACTTAAGACACTGTAAAGTAAGGAAGTTTTATGATCCAAATATATATAGAAAAGATCCTCCTACTGTGATTTATTGCCAGTTTATGACATATGCGTCATTTTCATGATTATTTATCATATTGTTTGAAATAATTGCATCATATAACTAATATAATTTGAAATTTTAAGTCTTTTACGTTTATTTTCATTTTTAATATTTGTATCGCATTTTTAGCTTGTGGCCATATATTGACTTCAGGCGCACATGTAAAAATCCACTCAAATAATTTTTAAATATTGATGATTAACTATTCAGACTGTAGGTCACCCGCCACGTTGACTTGTTTTTAATTGCATAATATATATTGTATAATTAGGTGTCAGAAATCGAGTAGTGTCAATAAAAATTGTATATACAGGGTATTCCATGTTTTTTGGACGCTCTCTCAGGAGAGCCATGCACACCTGGCCAAGAATTTCTTGTTCAGTGCTGACTGGCATAATAATAAAAATAATAATACATAATATGGTCTGGCTCACATGAGAGTCGTGCGCAGTGAAAGTGTTAATAAAATAGACTACTATTTATAGGTTATATTTACAACCTACAAAAATAGTCTTATTTTGTTAGGACAAAGTATTTAAAATATGCATGTAATCTATGATATCATTTTATAAATGTTTTTTTTAATTAAATGATTATTTCTATCTAATTATAAATTTAAAGTTAAAACACAACACTAAACAAACAAAATTTTTAAAATGTTACAAAATAGCAATTCTGTCAATCACAGCGAAACTGCGTAGGCGGGGCTAATTTTATCCTTTAGATAAAACCGTTATCCGAAGATCTAGATGCCGGAAAGTTTATCCTAGGGATAAGGCATATTTATCTGGTGGATATCACTATTTGTAGGTGAAAATACCGATTTTTTGCTTATCTCCATAGTAAACCTGCAGATTAAATATCACTATCTGTAGATGAAAATACCGGGCTTAAGGATCATTTTTTGATGATATTTCAAATCCAGTAATTTCAAAACACCTTTTGCGCTAACACTGGTAAATAGTTTGAATTTTACTACTTAATAAGTATCATGCCAAGAAATATAATTTTCCTTTCGTAACAGTTAAAATGGCATATCCTCCTTCGAACAGCACTTTGAATTGATTCCCGTCCTTTTACTTTAATGTTTTAGAAAGGCTATTAAGCACCCATAAAAAAAAATTTTTGCTAATGGTCCTGGCTATAGTAGCAACACTTATTAATTCAATAAATAGATTAAAGCTCCTCATTTGGCAACAGGTAATATTTACTGCTAATATTCAGTAAAATTGAGCAAAACGTTCATCAAAGGTTGGTAAACAAGTTGTTCTGCATCTTTACCAAACAAGAAATCAACATGGTTGAAGGATTCTAATTTAACTTTGTACAGTCCAACCAGGTTTGTAATGTTTTTTGATAGCTGCTGAACATCCTGAAAAAAAAAAGTTATTTATTTAGTATACACTGCTCAACAGGTACTACCCATTTACAGAGCAGGACAGGTACATAAAAAATGGAAAAATTAACTGGTTAAAATATAAAACAGAAATTATAACAAATACATATACAGTGTGTCCCAGGATAGATGTAACAAGAGGTGTAATTTACCAAAAATTTTGGAATTTTGGAATGGTATTTGGGGATTGAGTCCTGCTTGTTGTAAAACTAAAGTATACCAAAAATGACTTGATTTAGTGTTCTACAGGGTGTTTTATAAGCAAAGTTGTAAAAATCACCACTAATAAAGTGCCTTTATAAAAATTCCACTAAGAAAAGTTATATAGAATGAAATTTTATACCTCTATACCAAATTTCAGGAATATAAAATTATTTTTTTGAAACTTCCCATTTTTTCAATAAATTAGTATTAACATTAACATTATACCTTCTTATATCTCGTATATTCAATTTTTTATTTACCAATAGCCTACTTTTTGAGATGATTAACATTTGCTCATACACAACTTTAAATATGAATTCAACTCTTAATTCGCAAAAAATGGGAAGTTTCAAAAAATAATTTTATATTCCTGAAATTTGGTACAGAGGTATAAAATTGCATTCTAAATAACTTTTCTTAGTGGAATTTTTTCATATTTTGAAAAATAAAGGTACTTTTTTTAGTGGTGATTTCTACAACTTTGCTTATAAAACACCCTGTAGAACACCAAATCAAGTCATTTTTGGTATACTTTAGTTTTACAACAAGCAGGACTCAATCCCCAAATACCATTCCAAAATTCCAAAATTTTTGGTCTATTACACCTCTTGTTACATCTATCCTGGAACACACTGTATAAGACAAACATAAAAATTAAATTAAAACGAAATAAAGACTGAACCCAAAGAAAAACAAATTTTTTATGGAATTAACAGTACAGTTGACATCAAATTTATCACAATTTGTGTCGTAATTATGACAAATTAAAAACAGGAGAAAATTTAAGTCTGTTGGCGCGTGGAGTGGAAAGATAAAAAGTTCGCATGATTCGAGTGTTTAAGCAAGAGACATAAAACCGTAATTTTTTAAAATTTCTTGTTATGTAATAGGTTATACAAAAATATTTGAGAGTAGTAATCCTGCCTGCTTCTATTTAAAAGATCTGGCTGTGGTAAACCAACTGATAGGTACAGGTGCGTGCTGGGACTCTATAGGGGGCCCGGGCATATAAGGTTAGGGGGGGCCCTCAAGTGTTGAATTTTTCAGGGTCAAACGATCTTAAATGAACGATGAAAATTTCAGGTAAAAAAATATATTCTTGAAATAAACTGTCAACTTTGGCAACTCCGCTGCAGCTCGTTACATTTCTGCTTTTCATTTTAACAGACGTTTTTGATATCCCTGCTCCTTCTGCCCCTGCTTTTGTGTGACGTTCCATTTGATCATTTGAATTTTGAATACCATATATAACATATTACATTTCTTAAGCAACTAAGAATAAGAACTAAGTGAGCAATAGAGCAATGAAAGTGTAGTTATCTTCAGGTCTACGAAGCACTCAAAAAATGTCGACGCCTTTGACCATCAAACACGCTGCATCGCACCGCCAAAGACCCCGACATTTTTTATACCCCTAACAAGTGTGCAGTCAAGTATATATGTGTTGTCTGTTAGTTACGTGTTCCCCCCCCGACGCTGCCTTACCGTCCGCACCTGACACGTCTATTAGGCAGCGGGTAATGGTTCCGAAACAGAGGCCGCAGAGGGACCTGCTGGTCAGGGGCCTACCTGGAAGTGCCCAGTAGCCCGGTGGTCCAGCACATGCCTGGATGGGTGTACTTCATCACTTAATAATTTTACAAATAAGAAATCACCTTTGCACTTTTTCTAGATTATTAATTTATACATATAAATCTGTAGAGTTGGCATGTCTGTACATTGAAAATATTTGCAAAACACTGACCTGGGGGGATGTAAGATGAGTAATATAGAATACATTAAGATAGTATTTGAAATTTCTGTCTGTTTGTTTGAATACGTATCACACAGAAACTACTGAACCAATTCGAATAGGGTTTTGACAGGTATATTTATCCAAGCTTGAAGTAATATTTAGTTTTATTTCATCGAAATCGGCCTACTCTAAGCCACGTTTTATTAAAATCTGTTTAGTAGAACTAGAGTTACAGCTACAATAGTGTATTTGCATGGCATAAACTTTTATGATTAAACTTCTGTAATATTCCAGAAAATTCAAGAGTATTCTGGAACATTTCATAAAATTTGAGAGCCTTCTGAAATATTCCAGAATATTCTGTAATATTCCAGAAAATTGGAGAGCATTGGAACATTCCAGAAAATTCCTGCTGTGCATTGCAGGTGTGGACCTCAGTGTCAGTTGCTTTTCGATCCAACACAACTTATGAACTTATGTAGGAAAGTAGGAACTACAAGCAGTAACTCAAATGTTGGAAACAGATTCTTCTATAAAGATGAATACCTTGAAAATGATGAAGATATTACCAACACATTTGCAGAACTTTTTAAGTCTATCTTTAGTAACAGTGAAATAAACACTAAAACAATGTTTACTCCTTATTCGGTATATTCAGGAACATTTCCTAAAAAATTGGAATTATCTAAAACAACTCCGAACTAGAAAAAAGGCAATGCAGAGGAAGTGGAAAATTACCGTGCTGTGGTAACATTAAGCCTCTTTTAAAAAATAATTGAAAAAGCCGGGTAT
This sequence comes from Rutpela maculata, assembly GCA_936432065.2. NCBI lineage: Eukaryota > Metazoa > Arthropoda > Insecta > Coleoptera > Cerambycidae > Rutpela > Rutpela maculata. The sequence continues at coordinate 166,410,887 of OW386288.2, forward strand.
GAAAGAATTATCGTGTTTTTCTGAATAAATATAAATTATTATTAAATAACAACCAGCATGGACGTTCAACTGAAAGTGCAACAAAGGAGCTAACACAGCATATATTAAATGAAATAGATCATAAAAAGTATGTCGTTGGAATTTTTTTTGATTTGTCAAGGGCCTTCGACAAGGAAGGGGGGGGGGTCGAAGTCCTCTGGACCCCCCCCCCCGTAAAATTTTCCCACAGTTATAAGACCTGTAAAAAGTTAAGTATTACATACATATATTTATTTATTTATTTATTCAATACATTTGTCCAACAGTACAAAAGAACCAATTACAGGACAAGAAAGCGACAAAAAAAAAAAGAAAAATACATAGCTACATACATACATATAAGTGACAAACAATATAAAATTAATTACAAGTGCCCTACATGTTTATATTATTTTAACATTAACATTATGGGACGCTGTAATTATATAATATAAGTATACATATATAATATATGAATTTTAGCGTTTTTCGTCCTTTTCTCTATATTGAGGAAAAACTATGCATTTTGGTGAAAAATATCAAGAGAACAAAGTAGTAGAGCATAAAATTTCCTATAACTTTTGTCTCTACCTTTTTTTTCATTTTTATGAAAAATTACATGAGATCAGAGTTGTAGAACATAAAATTCACTATCTTTACGTGCTTTCTAGTTTTTTTTTTCCATAAAAATATATGTTTTATGTTCTACAACTTTGTTCTCACGTAATTTTTCATAAAAATGCGTAATTTTGACTCAAAATCTAAAGAAAGGCGCAAAAGTCCATACGTATATTTATTTCTTTCGTGCCCTCTAGCGGCGAAACTAAGCGAAATTCGAAAAAAAAATGATAGAGACAAAACTTTTAGGAAATTTTATGCTCTACAACTTTGCTCTCTTGATATTTTTCACCAAAATGCATAGTTTTTCCTCAAAATAGAGAAAAAGACGAAAAAACACTAAAATTCACATATACAAGGTGTTTCGAAAATATTGGGACAAAAAGTAGTGGTCTAACTCTTTTCGTTTTCAAGATATAGGGTGGTAAAGTAAAAAAATTGTATTCGTAATTTGTCTTTATCTTGGAGACTATTATACGTATCTACTTCAAAGTCGGTAACAACATGTGTTTCAGGTCGCTAATTACAACGGCGATATTGCCGATGCCATATTTTATAGATGGCGCTAGTTAGAGGACTTTTACGTGACACTTTAAGCCATAACTTTTTGAGGTTAGGTTTTGGACATCGTCTTCTATTATAATCGAAACGCAATTTAGTTTCCTAAAGAAAAGGTGTAGTTGTTTAAACGCGATAAAATGCATGCTTTCAAAGAAATACGCGATTTACAACTTTATCACACACCAGTTCGAAGAAATTAAATTGTACCTAAATGCTGTTTCTTATCTAGTAGGTGTACGTCAAGTATGATGTCTTGAAATCGTCAATAGTGCTTGTTGTAGATACGTATAATATTCTCCAAGATAGAGACAAAATACGAATACAATTTTTTTTTTCTATACCACTTTGTATCTTGAAAACGAAAAGAGTTAGACCGCTACTTTTTGATGTCAAGAGTCTACGCTAAGCATTGTCCCAATCTTTTAAAAACACCTGGGGTGTTGAATTTCTTCGAACAGGTGTGTGACAAAGTTGTAAATCGCGTATTTCTCTGAAAGGATGCATTTTATCGCCTGTAAACAAGTACACATTTTCTTTAAGATACTAAATTGAAACGCAATTTAGTATTGCGTTTCAATTATAATAGAAGACGATGTCCAAAACCTAACCTCAAAAAAGTTATGGTTTAAAGTGTCACATAAAAGTATTGTAACTAGCGCCATCTATAAAATATGACATCGGCAATATCACCATTATAATTAGCGACCTGAAAAACGTATTGTTACCAACTTTGAAGTAGATAAGTATTCTAGTCTCCAAGATAGAGACAAATTAAGAAAACAATTTTTTTACTTTACCACCCTCTATCTTGAAAACGAAAAGACTTTTTGAGTTAAATCGACCTGTTTTGATGTCAAGTATCTACTGCTAAGCGTTGTTCCAATCTTTTTGAAACACCCTGTATGTATAATATGTATATATTTCTCAAAAACCACCCTTTTTTAGAACTGTGGGGGGTGAATATCATGATTAGACAACCCAAATACTTCACTTCTTACAGGTCTCATAATTGTGGGAAGATTTTCCATAAAACAGCGATTTTTTGACTAATTTGAAGGGGCTAAAAGCAGTACCCAAATTATCTCTTGAAATTAATATTTTGTAATTAATGCCAATATTATCTAGTAGCGGAATCTGTATACATCCGTTTTCAACCATTTTCTGAAAAGTTTTCCTCAACCTCTGGGGAGGCCGGTTCTATTGGCCCCCCCAGATGAATTTTCTGGCTGCGCCGCTGGAGCAGGTAGATCATGTCTGTGGAAAATCGAATCAGGCTTATTTAAGCTCTCATCAACTTTTACTATGCATTGTATATTCGCATATATATTATATATAGTATCATAGGGTGTTTGATCTCAAAAACGAATATTACGATTAATTTTTGGCTTGAAGGCAACTGAATTCTGCCGAGTTACTTTTAAGACAAAAAAATTATTAACCATTACTGGAATTATATAGCTCTTTAAAAACTTATTAACTGTGCACAAAAATATTGGGAACTATCCTAAAATTGAAGAAGTCCACAATTATCCCACGAGAAATAACTCTAAAATATATTTAAATAACTTTTGATAATAGGTATATGAGCTATAAGAAATCTCCGGATTATGCCGGCAGTAATTTTATAATATTTACCGAATAAATTATTAAGAGAAGAAAAATCAGTGAACGTTCTTAAAAACAAATTCAAAAATACGTTAATAGATGGATGTTTTTATGATATAAAAGAATACAAAAATTACTTAAAAAATCTAATTTAAATGTGAGTATAAAAGGCACAAAACACAACAGAGAAAGAAATTCATCTAACATATAAAAGTTTTTATCTAAGAACAATTTTTTTAAAAGTTGATTGAAGGAGCCGTTACTCTGTGGTAGCTTATCATCTTGTAAAAATAATAGTATATTATTCAATGAGCGGTAATGTAGGTAATAATTCATGCAGATGAAGTTCGTGCTGTAACTCATCAAGTGAGTTATTACCATTACCGCAAGTTGAATACTATACTTTATCTACGATTATAACAATAAATACTAAATTGAGAAAATTTTGTTTAAATTACTCAGTTTGTTTATTAATAAAATTAATTGTAAAATTTAATTTTTGTACACACTTTTATATTTGTTCTGCGATTTTTAGGGTAAAAAATTATGTATTGTATCATTAGCTACTTGTTTTCATTCTGGTGGTGTACATATATATTAATTCATCTTTACTAACCGAATTCATCATTTTTGGCACAATTATTAGGTACTTAACTTGATTTGAAAACGTCGAAATTATTCAAACGTGATAAATCACCTTCCTCCCCTTGTTCTATGTCACCATATCGGAAAAGCATTTTTGTCAGACAGAGCCAAGTTCGAGTCGCGCGCGATACGTCGATTGGACAGGCTAGGCATGAAGGTAAAGATGATTGGAGGTGATACTATTAATTGTTCAAAAGCAGTTCTTTGATCAATATATAACCTAATAAGAGTAGATAAATAAATAAAACACATACTACTATGTTCTTTACCTTTATGTATTTATAAAATCTGTGACTGCAATTTGAACATAAATCATTGTCAATTGCCTATTTTGATTCACTGTTTGACAATGAAATTGCAGTCACAGATTTTGTAAATATATAATGGTAAAAACATGGTGTGTTTTATTTATTTATTTCTACAAAGCATTTTTTAAGTTTTTTTTTTTGAAAATGTAATGTTTGCCGATTCTCTGATTTTTTTGAAATAAGCGATTAAATAATTTGAATTTGCAGTAATTGCATTTATTGCTTTTTTAATAAAGAGGCAACATATGGGCAGGACCGGCCTTAGTTCCTCAAGCGCCCTCGTGCGAAATTTAATAAGGTCGTCAGAAAAAAATTTTTTTCGACCTCATCTCAAAATTGCTGAGCGGGGATAAAATCCAAAACAAAATTTTTCGATCTCATAAATTTTACTCGAAAAAAAAAAAAAAAGAAAAAAGTATATTAACTCGTGGCGTCCCTTATATTAGCCTCGTGCGGAGCACGGTCGCCCCCCCCCCCACAAAGGCCGTCCGTGTATATGGAGATCAGGCTGAACTTCATATTTATGACGGATGTTATAATTGTATATGTCTTAATATATATAATTAGTGGTTTGTAAAACCACGTATGTATATACAGACATACATACAGACAAGTGAGACACATATTTACCACATAACTAGCGAGCCAATCATTTTCCCCATACATCAAGTATAAAGGTATCTTTATATTTTTTATCTGATACTTGGGAGGCGTCTTGCTACCATATTGAATCATGTTGCCATCAGCTCCGTAGTCAAATTTCTGAAAAGTTCCCCCATTCTTTATTTCTTGAGCATAATGTACTACTGTCTTTGTAGAGGTGCCGGCAGGTGTACTTTTCAAAACAAGCGAAAGTATATCCTAGAAAAGAACAAATGTTATTTGGCCCATAGCATACCTAATAATCACGGTTACCTGATTAAATTCCTTTTCGTCAAAGCCACATAGCACAAAAATTATGTTTTCGCAAATTTTTTTATCTATCTGAAAGAGCTCACAGTCATAAGCTAACCATTCCATTAGCTTACTGCTAGGTAAAAACTGATTTATGCCCAGATATCTCGTCAGCCACTAAAAAGAATTAAAAAAACAAGAGACTAGAACCATGTTATTGATCAATTTTACTTGAGACAACTATATATCTCCAAAACAATGCATTTTAGAATGAAATGTTTCAAATAAAAGTTGTTTGTTATGAGGAAAAAACATTTTGACCTTGTCCACGTTTTAAAGGTTATTGTGGGGTAACTTTGTTTAAAAGAATCTTAATCTATAGAAGAAAAAAGGACTAACTTTTACTTGAAACAAACAATTTTTTATCTGACTTCAATTCTACAAAGTATTAACTGAAATAAATTGAGTTTATTAGTCCAAAATATGTTAGGTGTTTCATTATTCGGTTTGTTTTTAGGTTTTATTATAAAGGAAAGCTGTTTGTTTTGTTGTTAATCATTTTCTAAAATTGATTGTAGAAACAGAAAAGATAATAGGAAAAAAACTCGAAGTTATGTTATCAGGCTTAAAAGCTATATAATTCTTATTGAAAGGGTTATAAATAGTTATAACAATTATTAAGTTTTCTACCCTTGCAATTGTTAATGTTTTAATAAATGCAGTTTTACATCTATTTTCAGAGGACAAAAATTGAAAATCTCATCATCACACTGAGTGAAATAATGCGGTTATTATTTAATATGTGAGAACAAATTCTAGTACCAACCTGAAAATCTGAGGAAAATGGTGCCAAATATCTTATGGGTGACTTTATATGTGTCATATAAGCAACCGGAGCAAGAGCAACCATTAACTTAACATTTTTTGCAGCTTGAGGAACAGTGGAAGAAAATGCAAAGAACATCGTCGTTCCCATAGAGTGTCCAATATAAATTATTTCTCCTGCTTTTTCAGTGATATTACTCACGTGGTACAGCACAGCCGGCAAATCATAAGTCCCCATCTCGTGCCAACTGTACAACATAAAAAACATGATTTCTTAAACTGAAATTAGGTATTTGCCCCATTTTTTAGACTAATTTGCCAAGTACCTACTAAGGTATATATTAATGTCCATTAATCCAAATTATGTGTAAAACCATTTAAGGTGCAATTTAGGTAACCATATTTCCAGTAATACAAATGTTTGTTATATATCAGAACGTACAAAACCAAATTTTGGCTAATCAATTATTTCGCTTAGAATATTTCTTTCACCCAGTAAAATCTTACCTAAAATTCCAGTATTTTGAACTTTCAATTGGTATAGATATATGTGCTTTTGAGTACGTATTACCACGAGCATTTCCCAACCACACATCATACCCATGATCTGCTAAAAGGAATCCTAGAAAGGAAGGGACACTTTTTATGAGGTATGACAATTTTAAATTTGTAATAATTATTTTTAACCGAAAAATTATAGTGGTAATGGCTGACGCAAAATACAGATTATTAAATATTTAATTTGATGTAACAAGGCTTACAGTATGCCAGGTATAGATAGAAAGAAGTTTGTATTTTAGTCCAGTCTCAAGCCATTACCTATAGGACCATGCTGTTCAGATTATATAGAGTTTATAGGCATTGAGCGAATTTGCAGCTTCAAAGGCCCTCCATCGAAAGTGAGATCTATTACGCAACATTCGCTCAGTGACTATAGTTGTATCTTTACTACGATATAAATTGATTTTATATTTGATGAAACGAGATAGTATCTACTAAGTAAAGTCATCATAGGAATGTTTGCCTATCGTTTAAACAAGATCATGTAAAGATTAATTATAATATAAGGTAAATAAGGATTATAAGTAATGTTCTTAGCATCCATGTATATTTTATTTACATTAACATATCTAATGCTATTTAACATGCTCCAATGAATCTTCCCAAGGATTGCTGCAAATTATAATGTTTATCAATTTATTAAAATCTATTTCACTTCTTTTTTACCAATTGCCGTCAGTGCCTATATTACCTGAATAACTGTTCTAATGCTACTTTTAACAACCTTATTTAAAATATTATTATTTTTTTCCTGTTTCTTATTTCTGTACCCAAACCTGAATTTTCTGTTAGTAGCATTTATACTTATTTATATTTATTAAGAATAAGAACTTACTTTCTAATGAAAGAAAATTGGGAAGATGTGATTGAAATGTCACCCGAGAAGCAGTTGTTGAATAATGTAGATAGGTACTCTTTGTCACATTGTATTAATATTGTTTTAAAATTAATAGTGGCTACAATGACATGATATGAGTACGACAAAAAAAAAAGTAGTTTTTTTTTAACTAGAATACAAAAAGTGGGTATATAAATAGACTGCAAAACATACTCAATTCAAAAACGTCATAAAGAATTTTTATAGTACAAAATCTTTTAAATGTAAAGATATAACTTATAAACTGTATATGTATTTGCCATATGTATATAGATATCATGAAGCTATATAGATATCGCTGATATCATGTTTAGAAATAATACATCTCATACATAATGCCTTTAAATAAAACAGGTAAAGGTACGATATAGATTCTATACAGATAATATATATATATATAAATTGAATAAATAATTAGTCATGAGTTTGATAAATATATTCTCAGTAGAGAATAAGATATATAAATAGCATCTTGATGAATCTTTATCAATGAAAAAAATCTATATGATATGGTTATATGGACACAGCCTCTACAACTGCGACACAGCAAAAATCAAAGCCAATCTCGTCCTCGGATGCGTCTGAACATATACGTTAACAACCGCTGTTTTGAAATAAATGTAGGTTTATAAGATTATCAAACAATTTCATCTTTTCAACAATTTGTCTTACCCAATGAATTGTTTCCATTGATAAGCCAATCTGCGCTACTTCCCAATAATCCATGTTGCAAGAAAACTGGTTGACCGCCCCGTTTCCCAGATTTTGTTCCAGGAATTCGATGCACTTTTAATATATATCCATCCTCTGTTACAACCATGTGAGTCTCAGAAGGATAGCCATGTCTTGCAATCATTTGAGGCTAAAAGAATTACCAATAAAAAAAAAACGTATTTAGAGAAAACAAAAAATTTGCTTGAACCAATGGTCACTAATGTCTATAAGGAAAATAAATATTATTATACATGCTGTTTTTACATTATTCGCTGATGACACTACGGTTCGTCACTCTGATAGGGATATTAATAGATTAACAGAGGTTGTTGTGAGAACATAATGTACATAAAGCAACAGTTTCTTGCAAACAACTTGAACCAGGATAAGACTGACATTTACTCTCCACCGTGCCAACAAAATATACTAACATGGTAAAATTTTTTGGTGTGTATGTTGATATTAAGCCAAGTTGTGAAGGACTTATAGTAAATCCTCATCATTGTCAAAAAAATACTTTTACTGAGAAACCTAGTCCATACTCAAAGCGGATTCTTATTTCAACCTACTATGGTATATTTCACTCTAACATGATCTATGCTATCTTAAACGAGGGGCATTTATTTCATAAAAATCTTTAGTCTTCAAAGAAATTTATTAGTCTTCGCTGGTTTAAACTGTAAAGACAATCATCGTTAACATTTTATGACCTTTAACATTTTTACTCTGCATATATACTAGAGTGTCTTCTATATATTAGATGCAATTTACAGACATTTGATGAACAAGACTCGCACGCAATATGAAAGAAAACTTATTTATTCAAACTTATGAAATACAGATACGGCACTAGCTATACTTCAGTAAAATAAAATAAAATTTGGACCAAACTCGGAACAAATTTGTAACAAGCTAATTTCTTCGAGATTGTATTCTATGGCTATCCAGGAGTCTCTGACTGAAAATCCCAAAAAATCCGCCGTGCAGAAATAAAGAAAAAATGCTCTGCCATGTTAAAATTAGGCACTTTTTTCCTTTAATCGGTAATAGCCCACACAGATGACACTTTAGGAAAAAAGTAGAGGCAAAATTTTGAGAGAAAGAGCTAAGGTTCAATATGGTATAAATTGGTTAAATACTAGCAAAGTTATGATTGTCAAAATGACAGATTCTTTTCAAAAAAAGGTATTTTTTGTACTTTAACACCATAAGAATGTAACAATAGTCAACAAAGACTTTTGTTGGTAATACTAATTAAATATGGTTTATTTAAATATGAAATAAAACATATACCGGTTAGTTTATTTGACGATATTTCGTTTTGAAAAACAAAATCATCTCTTTTTTTCTCATTTTGATAAAAAACTTACATAAAGTCCAACTTTGCCTGAAAGTGCTAAACAATTTGTAATAGACGGGGGGTTTCTCCTTAGAAAAGTTGTGTGGCAACGCCCAGCTCAATGTAAAGATATTGTTCATCAGTCAAAACGAATTTTTAGCATCAGTGTCAAATAAAGTTCGGTTAATTAAACTTCTAACATCAAATTTCAATCAAAACAATAACACAGTCAAATGTGCGCATGCAGATGCTGATTATTTCATTGTAAAAGCTGCTATTGATTGCTCAGTTGATATGTGTAGCCCCATTATAGTTGTTGGTCAAGATACAGACTTAATAACGTTACTTATTGGGCATTGCAAAACAAAAAATGTATACATGATGTGGTGATTGAGGTAAATCTGATAAAATAATGAATATCTGAAGTTATGTTCAGAACCAATATGTAGTAAAAAATACTCTTTTTGCACATGCCATGCATTCTATAAAAATGGCAAAAAAACAGTATTTTCAGTTTTAGAAAATAATACTGAATTAAGTAAAGTTTTGCTGAAGCGAATCAGCTTGCAGTAATTGGGGAAGAATTTATTTTAAGATGGTATGGCAGTAAAAAAACTTATAGTTTAAATGATTACAGGTTCGTTAGGAATAATCAGATTTTTGCTAGGCAAAATATTTTCCAGCACTTCGATCTAACAGTTCCTCCGCCAACATCCGATGCCACTAAACATCATACTTATAGAGTGTATTGGCAAATTCAAGTCTGGTTAGGCGACAATCTTAATCCAGAGAAATGGGGTCAGAAAAACAGCGGTTATCTAAAACCAATAAAAACAGTACAAAAGTGTGCCCCTGATTTCATTTTCAATATTTTATTCTGTAGTTGCAAGAAAAATTGCAAACAGTCTTGAAAATGTAAAAAATATAACCTTAAGTGCAGTACCAGCTGTGTAAATTGCATTGGACAGGTCTGTGACAATGCGTCAGAGGTGTTACTTTCTGAGAATGAGGCTAGTTTTTAGTTAAAGCTCGTATTTGAGAGTTTTTTTTATGCCTATTTAATTTATTCATGCTTTTTAAAGAGTTTATAGTTTATATTTTCACTATTTATGAGTTCTGTTATTGTGTTTGTTGTTATGTTCTTTTGCTTTTAGAATGGATTTTATTTTACGAATGTATTACTTTAAAAAATTACTATTACCAGTAATAATTGTTCTTGTCTTTTGTTGCATTTTATGGTATTAAAATACAAGAAGTATTCTTTTTTTATACATTATACATTTATTTATACATTTATACATTTTATACATTTTTTTTTGACAACCGTAACTTTGCTAATATTGCAAAAAGCTTAGCTCTTCTCTCAAAATTTTGCCTCTTTACTTTTTTCCTATAGTGTCATCCGTGCGGGCTATTACTGATTAAAGGAAAAAAGTGTCTAATTTCAACATGGCGGCGCATTTTTTCTTTATTTCTGCACGGCAGATTTTTTTGGGATTTTCAGTCAGAGAATCCTGGATAGCCATAAAATACAATTCTAAAAAAATCAGCTTGTTACAAATTTATTCCGGGTCAACTTTTAATTTTACTGTACTACTACTCTACTAAGTATATTAAATTTTATAATAAATTACCTCACGGAATAAAACCCTTAGAAATTGACAAATTTAAACAAAAAGTCAAATATTTTAAATTATAATCTTACTTTAAAATCAGTCCTTACGTCTATTTCTATATATTATTATGCTGAAGTAATACGGCCTAAGACCTCCAAAGCAGTTATAATGCTTTTTGCTGACAAAGTAGGCATAATTACAAAAAATATTATCTATCCTATAGTACCTACAAACTTAAAATTGTATATTACTTTGCGTTGGAACATGCCAAATCTATCAGACATTTTGCGTAAATTAATGGAATATAGAACATATTTTTTTGTACTTACCACATCTAGGTCTTCATCAGGGTTATAGGTACAATCTTTGTTGCTTCTAAACAACTTTTCGACATCATTGCACTTATTATAACGCTCATTAAATTGCTGAGCAACTATTATGTTAATAAATAACAGCACAGGTATTGCAAGTAACATCTTGTTAAATTATGTAAGTTAAAACTAATATTTAATAAATAAATAAAACTGTATCGATGTTTGTTTTGATAAAAAAATGAATCAATACTATTATTAGATCATGTGTGGTCAGGAACTATGATTAATCCAATTAAAAACATCTACTATCACATGTATGAATAATTATTTATCAACTTTACTTTAGCAAAACATGAACACAAATTACATTTCCTTTTCACCTCTAACATAACCTCAAAAAAACTGGAATAATATAATTATTGATCTTGGGTTTTAATTTTTTCCACTCTAATGAACGGTGTTTAGCAGAGTAGGAAAAATTAATACCTGTAATCACTAAATAACAGGTAACAAAACATACAGTAATATAATAATAAACCATGGTAAAAAAATATTAAAATGTTTATTAAATTTTTTTTATAATAACGCACCAATTGCCTTGATCATAGTAACTCTTAACTACTTCCACATTATCCAATCTTTTACATAAATTAACCAATTCTGTCTCTTCAAACACATGATAAAACCGCAGAAATGTATTTTTAGAGTCGCTTTCGCCTTTCAATTTCCAGGGCACTAATAAATCACTATGTTTAAACTGTGTTCTGTTAGTATGAACTGGCAAAGGAACGCCTTGGAACACGGACATTTCTTGAATATTTTTATCGTCATCTCCAACATTATCGTCTATGTTTTTTCGGTTTTTTCTATCTTGCTTTATATAACTACTTTTCTGTTTATCTTTATGCTGATCTTTCGCCCAGACATATATTAAAGCCAATCCACCTATTTTCAATATTCTAATTATTTCTTTAATCGCGCATAATCTTCTGTCCTAAAATTTAAGGTATCTAAATTCATACTAGAATTTACAAACATTCTGTTAAAAAAAAAAACACTTCCCGGAAATAGAAGATATTATTTTTTTAAAATCTGGTATTACCTCATTGGCTAGATGATGTATAACAGCTATACTAATAATTCCATCAGCTATATTATCCTTCAGTGGTACATTTAAACAATCTCCAATAAGTGCTTCAAACCCCCTTTCTTTACAAACATCAATCAATCCAATACTTCGGTCACACCCTATCTACAAACAACTTCATCATATTACCTTTAAAGTATAGAAGAACATGCATCGTCTGTATACCTTAACTTTATAATCATTTAAATATGTACTACTACTCTGGTATCATAAAAATTATTTTCAGTTACATAATGGTGAAACTTACATCAAAAATATTTCTATTTCGACCTAGATATTTTCCATTTCCGCAGCCAATATCAACTAATATGGATCCTGCGTTAAAATGTTCAACAAATTCCAGCACATTTGGCCAAGGTTTATGTCTCGTATTGCTGAAATGCGTTGCTATATTGTCATAAACTTTATGTACATGCAGTAGTTCCAACTCGGACGCAGTCGTATCTTCAATTTTAGGATCTCTTATGCGTTTAGCATAAGAATCACATTTCTGTTTGAAATTGCAATTACATTCTCCTTGGAGAATCCTTCGAAAAGTAAAAGATATCCTTGTACCTAAAAAAATAGTGTTTTTAAAAAGTATATACCTAAATCTGGCTAAAGTTTCCTTGAAACTTTACGTTAGTCTCAAAAGATCACTATACCTCTTTCTAAAGTGGTGTAGCCATTTTCAGAATAAATGACATCAAATTTTCTTGGGGTAATACCATGAGTCCAATCGTAACGACTTTCATTGGAAATAATAGCTAAAGATCTACGAGGTAGGAGGACACATATGTGTTTTTCATCTTTCTTAAAATCCATTACAACAGACGATTGTAATGAAAGAGATATTATGGGGTCTTCGAAGGCGCTGTGTGTATCTACATGGTGTGGTATTCCTTGTCCTGGATTATAATAGTTTACAGTTAGTTGATTAGGACAAAAATGTACATTATTTGTTTCCTTTAATTTACTCCATAAAAAATCAAAATTATTTGGAATTTTTTCGTCCAAAGGAGCATTTTTGTCGACGTTATTGATATCATATTTAAATTCATATCCGTAATGTTTTACCTGCCTATGTTTCATATGTCCCAAATTTAGGTTTGTATTAAACTCGCACAGTTTAAGTAATTCCAGCTCTTCCTCTTCACTTACGAAATTTTTCAAAACTACTAAACCAGGTGGCAATTCATCCCATATTTTATTAGATTTAACATTTGGTAAATTCTCTGCATATAAGAGGTATATAGGTTTATTATCTTGTGCAATGTTTAGTTTACCATTGTAGTTTGTAAATGCTTCTAATGCAGAATTTATATTTTTGTATGATACAAAACTACACGACTTTCCTGGTAGTAACACTATGTTTTCCAGGTTACCATATTTGGAAAAATGTTCATACACTACTTCTTCAGATAATCCATTAACTAAACCAGCATTTGATATTACAAGATTCTAAAATTATATTTTTGAGGTATATTTCATCGAAGTTATAACAGTTACCTTTGTTGGTGTCAAAACACATGGGATTCCCGTTTCTTTAAAAACTACATGTTGAAGTTTTTTCAATTTTTTTTCAACTTTCCTAATTTCATTAACTGACCTCATAATTAAGAACAATTTTCAATTTTGGTGAACAAAAATTTGAAAACATGAGATACATAACCTAAAAACCCCTAAATATATGTCAATATTTGAAAACTGTTTTATCGACTTTCAAATGGTTAGTAGAATAGTTTCCAATCAATTCCTCTTCTTCGATCGTAGCTCGCACCGATTTCTACTTCTTCCTGTTTCTCTAACACATTGGAATGGTTAGTAGTTCCCACGGTTATTAAACTATAACGGTTACCTCATCCAGTAGCTTCTGGACGAAGGAGCGCGCAGGGGGGGAACTTCGGTCTAGCGCTACGTCATGTAGCCACCGATCTCTTTGTCTCTATCTTTTGCATGGGAATCGGATATATGTCTCTCTTGCACGCTTTATTTGTTTAATTATTCAGATCAAGGTCAAAGTCTAGGTAAATCCAGAGCCGGCACTAGTTGCCGCGTGTCGTGTTTTCAATTTGTCTGGCATACTACAACGACAGTGTGTTTATTTTTATATTGTTTATCTCACATCGCACTGTAACTGTCTGGTGTAATAAACTAGTTTGCTGTCGTCCCAGTGTATACTATTCGTTTATATCAGTGTTTATTAATTGAGTGAGTAGCAAAATGTCTAGTGCCGGCCCTGGCTGGGTCTAGAGGCTACGTCATTTTCAGTTACCCCTCCCGCGCACTCCTTCGTCTAAAAGCTGCTGGATGATGCAACCGTATAGTTTACTGACCGTGAGTAGTTCCTACCTGATTCCTCTTCTTCTCCTGAAATTGGCACTGTTACAGTAGTTATCGCCGCATTCTACTTCTTCCTCTTTTACCAAACACATTTAGAGGAAGATTAACAGCTTCTTCTACAAATTGCTGTTTGGAATAGTAAGTAGTTCCCGCATAATTCTTCTTCTATCAGAAATTTGCACCGTTATATATAGTAGTTCGCACCGAATTCTACTTCTTCTCATTTAACTAACACTTTAGAGATGAACAGCTAGTTCTACAAATTGCTGTTTGAAATTGGAGCCACTTGTATTAGCATTGTTTATCAACCGGAGACCCATATTCCTAGACTGAGCTCACCAGCAACTCCTAATGACGACATGATGATTATTGTCGTTTGTATCAACCGTAGGTAACTTAACAAATTCTTTAAATTCTATCAGTCGTGTTTGCAAGTTTTATTTCGTATGTTATTTAAAGAACATGCCGTATAATTGTTATGTGCCCCACCCAATCCCCAATAAAAACAAAGACCTCATGTTTCATAAATTCAATCAATTCAAGAACCAATTAGACCTGTCAAAATTTGACGTCGTTGGCAAGCAATTGGCAAACATGTGTACACGGTGTACCAGGGTGTATTTAATACACCGTGATTTTTACTAAATTCCGGAAACGTATCCAAGCCAACAGAAAAACGCAAACGTTTAACGAATGAAAATGAATGTTTACCCTCGACTCCCACTGTCAGAGTAAACTATTATATAGGGTTACTACAATCAGCAGTTTTTGACAAGACGCGCGGAGCGGGGAATCGAATGAAAGAGACAGACATATCTGATTTCCATGCAAAAGACAGAGACAAAGTTGTCCGTAGTGTCTACAGCTGACGTAGGCTGTAGACCCTACCGGAATCTTTGTCTCTGTCTTTTGCACGGAAATCAGATATGTCTGTCTCTTTCATTCGATTCCCCGCTCCGTGCGGCTCTTTCGTCCTAAAGCTGCTGATTGATGTAACCGTATCGTTTATTGACCTTGGCCAATGAGCAGCTGGTGTGAAATCACACCAGATGCAGAGCCTGATTCAAAATATTGTAACAATTTGTAGTGTCTACAGGTGACGTAGGCTGTAGACCCTACCGGTATCTTTGTCTCTGTCTTCTGAACGGAAATCAGATATGTCTGTCTCTTTAATCGATTTCCCGCCCCCCGCGTCTCTCTCGTCCTAAAGCTGCTGATTGATGTAACTGTATTGTTTATTGACCGAGCTCATTGGCTAATGGCATTTTTTGGTGGGGATCGTGAGTTACGAGGCAACCTTATACTCTAAAAATCTTGAATGAAATCGAGGTATTTTTGAAATACTTGATCTTTATTGGTTGCTTACTGATTCTGTTCTTCAGTGTTCTGTTCACTTTGTTCAGCACGAAAGAAAATAGCAAAAACTGTTATATCAACTGAGAATGTTCGTCTGTCTTCTGTCATAATTAGTAACGACGACAGCGTTCTGCGTTATGTGAAAAAATGGCTGGTGTTTTGTCCAACGATATTTGGAAAAACTGGGAGAAATCCGGAAAACAGGAATTGTAAGTTATTTTCAGTAATTCATATTATATATAGTCTTGTGCTAACCTCTTAGGGTAAAACATAAAATTGACTTCATTTTGATCAGTTTTGTTTGGCCGCTTTTGACATGCTTCCGAGTCTAACGGGATATTTTCTACCTCATTATTTTTATTTGTACTTTACATTACAAACAAACTACGGATTATTTTATGAAATATATCTTCTTTGCGTTTAATTTATATTATTATAAAGGCCTGCGATTTCTTTAATTTGTTTCCGTATTGTGCTGAGTTTTCCCCAGGTTTTAAGGGCGCCGGAATTATAGGTTAAATTTACTTAAAAACATGACTTCGTAGTTCGAGGATTTCTTCTAAATCCCTGAACTGATTAAAAAGAAATTTCACAGGCTTTGAGAAAAAACTCGATAGAATGGTACTGGACTATTGCAAATTCACGAAAAGTAATATTTTTTTCTTGTCAAGCTCTTAAACATCCTCTAACTTTGAACCTAATTTTAAAATAATAAAAAAGATATTATCTTATTGATATTAGTCTGAGCTCATCTGCTATAGTATATGAAACATATCGATATTTAAATTTCAATTTTTTATTCAGTAGTTTTTGAAAAATCCTCGAACTACTAGAACCAATTAATTGAAAATAAATAAGACAAATTGCCAATAAAGCAAGCGTTGGTTTGTAAGACAAATAATGTAAAAGTCATAAATGAAGTTTAGCACTTGGCTGGCAGGTGGCGCCTGACTACAATTACAATTAAATCGCTTCGTTTCACGATGTTGTCAATACGTTATGAAGGTCACTTTTTTTATGTAATTCATACTCTTATATAGTATATTAGGATACCGCGACGAACTCTCTAGGCAATGAAAACGCGTCTTTTTGTTCATCGTCTTTATATCCCATTCACATAATGTGTAAAAATTACAAAATTATAAAACTATGAATTTGCGCATTTTATACAGTGTCCGTCAAAAAGTCTGCACCATATGACTATTGTTATTGACTTTTTGAAAAATTTTATTTTTGATAAAAGTTCGTGCCTGTTCTCAAACGAAAAAAGGACTGCAGAAATGTGTGTTAGTCCTGGCGCTTAGGTCGAAAAATATATATTTTATTGAAATTACCTCAAGAGTAAACAACCGAAACATGTTATTTAAAGAAGTTGCTTATAATGTGAAGTTATATCCAGATATCAAATTTGGTTGTTCTTTTCTAAAAATAAAAATTTTTCACTTTTTTCCTGAATTATATTTGATTAAATGCATCAAAAGAAAAGTTTCTATATTTTGCGGAGGCTTGCTAATTTATGGGGGAGATGCCATCCCCATTTGGAGCTGAAAGACAATCAAATTTTGAGAAGAAAAAGTTCTATGGGACTTCTTATTTAAATTGATAGTCTTTAAGTTTATAACGACTTGAAAATTGGGACATTTACTTAAAAAAAGAGGTATTGCAACACGATTTTCGTCAAATAATTCGCAAGGTATTACATTTTGAGCCAAAACATGCCATAGACAAATATGAAGGCTACTAAATTGGAGATGAATATCGTTCTAATTTCTGTAAAATTAATGGTTTCGGAAATATAGAAGTATAAAGATGGCGTCCTATAAAATGAAGTATTTGATTAAAAATTTATCTCAGAATATAGCACTTACATCAAAAATGCTAACAACCGTAATTAAATACTAACGATTAGGCTTTCAAATGATTTCTTGACTATTTCTATACTTACCATAAAAAACAAAGAAGTTATGACAGAAACAATTAGCTTCCTTACATTTTTTTTTAATAAAAACGTCGCCATTTTTTAAATGTAAGTACTTAGTCAGTAATTAAAAAAATATATTATCATATACTGTTTTTTCGTCCGTTTACAGCATTTTCTTCAAATAAAAATTGTATTATAAACTATAAACGGACTTTCCAGAAAACGTATTTTTTCTCAATAGATATTGGTTTAAGCGAAAAAATGATAGACATCAAAAATAAAGCCCATAAACTGAAAATTAATTTGTATTTATTTAATATTTACGTAGAATTAATCGTTCCGGAGATTTTTTAGTTTATAGATGGTATCGGAAAGATTATTGGATGAAGTATTTAGTTTAAATGTTGAATATCTTAGAAACTATGAAACTTCCATAAAAATTTCCAAGGAACAGAATAAAAAATAATTAATCAACCTTTGCAATGATTTTTTGTTTGTTTCTGTATCATAAACATAAAGAAATTATGGCCGAAACAATGTGCCTATTCACATTTTTTTTTTTATAAAATGTCACAATTTTGTTATTGTATTGGGGTATTCTCACTCGGTGGCACTTAAAAAATATATATATTTATTGGAAGTAGAATCAAATTTTAAGAAGAAAAGGTTCTATGCAATTTTTCACATAAATTGATAGTTTTTTAAGTTATAACGACTTCAAAATTGCGATTTTAGTTTAAAAAAAAAGGTATTTCCAAACGGCTTTCGTCAAGTATCTCGAAAAGTATTACTTTATCGAAAAAATATTACAGAGCCCAGGTAGCAAGGTGACGTCATTATGACGTCTTTTAAAGGTGAATTTTTCGTCGCCGACGTCATTGTCCCAATAAATGACGTACAAGAGACGTGATATTTATAACGTACTTCTGACGTCATCATGAAGACGTCAAATACAAGTTTCTTTTAGGTCATTATTTTGACGTCATTAATAAATGACGTACCAGAGACGTGATATTTAATACGTACTTCTGACGTCATCATGAAGACGTCAAATACACGTTTTTTTAGGTCATTATTTTGACGTCATTAAAATGACGTGAAATAAATCATTATAAAATAAAAATAAATAGAAGTATTTAGTGACTAGTTCAATTTTTGCCACATAGTAATAATAATTGTTTTACTATTTCTAACTGGGTATACAGCTTTTAAACATATTTAAATAAAGATGTTCAATGGTTCAGTGAGTTAAGTGTTAGGTTAGGTCCGCGGTTCGATCCCTGCACATTCCGGTTTTTTTTTTCGTCAAAAACTTTATTAATAATTGTGGAAAAATATTATAATGAGAGGTTTGCATCCCTTTTCGCAAAATTCACTGATTACCAATACGTCATATTGGCGTCATATATATGACGTCATTGGGCTGTGACATTGTGCCGTCTTTTCACGTCATTTTTACGTCATGCTGAAGGTGAAATTGACGTAATTAATGCCGAAAAAACGACGTCATAATGACGGCACCTTGCTGCCTGGGAGTTAAATATCTCAGAAACTGTGACACCTACGTCAAGGATGCTAATAGGTAGAATAATAGGTTATTAATTATGCTTTCAACTATTTTTTTATTTGTTTCTGTAGCATAAGAAACAAAGAAGTTATGGCCGAAGCAATGTGCGTCTACACATTTTTTTAATAACAACGTCGCCATTTTGTTACTGTAATTAGCCAGTAATTAAAAAAAAAGGAATTTCAAACACTGTTTCTCGTTAATATATAGCATGACGTAGATGCTCAATTTTGTTGGTTTGTATACAGCACTTGCTTATAAAAAATATACAGTTTAAACTATATTTTCGATAAAACGTAATTTTTTTTTCCTTTTCCAAATATTAGTTTTATTGAAAAATGGGTAGAGACCAAAAATAAAGCTCATAAACTGATAATGAATTTCGCTTGTTTATTTATTTACATAGATTTAATAGTTTCGAAGATATGAAAGTTTAAAAATGGCGTCCCAACGTTTGTAAGACGAAAAATGCAGTTTAAATGTTAAATATCTCAGAAATTGTGACATCTATGTCATGCAAGCTAAGAAATGAAATTAAAGACAATTAGTTGTGCTTTCAAATTATTTTTTATTCGTTCCTGTAGCATTAGAAATAAAAAAGTTATGACGGAAAAATATGCGTATTTATATTTTTTTATATAAAATGGTCGCCATTTTATTACTTTAATTAGCCAATAATTTAAAAAAATTATCTCAAATACAGTTTTTCGTTAAGATGTAGCATTATCTAGATGCTCAAATTTTTTTGCTCATTTAAAGAACTTGCTTTAGAAAAAAAATGCATTTTAAACTTTAAAGGTAATTTTGAAACACTTGGATGCCAAATATAAACTTAAATATCTCCGAAACTATTAATCCTACATCAATAAACAAAAAATATAATTAAATTCCAGTTTGTACTTTCTGTAATTGGTCTATCATTTTTTCGATAAAGTAATACTTTTCGAGATATTTGACGAAAGCCGTTTGGAAATACCTTTTTTTTTAAGCTAAAATCGCAATTTTGAAGTCGTTATAACTTAAAAACCGCTGCCCAAGGAATCACTACTTCCACTTCCAGATTCTCTATCCAAGTCACTCACAACGAAAAAAACTGTATGTGAAAATAATTGTTTATGGAACTTTAATAATAGAATATTTGAAATCCTCTACCCCAAAAAACCATAAAACGATACCCCACATCGGTAGTGGGGTGGGGGGTGGATGAAGTAAAAAATATTTTGAGGTTTCTGGTTCCTGTACACTAAATCACAATTTTTTTTCATCCCCTTTAATAAAAGGATGAGGGTGGCTAATGCCAAACATTTTTTTGAGACCTTAGCTTCTCTTGTATATACTAAATACCAATTTTATGGACTCTTACCTGCTTGATTGATCTATATTTACCACAAATTTACCGCAATTTACCCCCCAACTCTTCGACGGAACAAGATGAAAATATAATCTGGTTCTAGATCTCGTTGAAGGACATATGTGTACCAAATTTCAAGTCAATATCTTAAACGGTTCCAGAGTAAACGTGCGCACAAAAAAAAAGTTACAGACAGACCGACAGACAGACCGACAGACAGACCGACAGACAGACCGACAGACAGATAGAAATTTTTTTTCGCTCAAACTTAAAATCTCGACGTTTCATGACATTTTAAGCCTATTTGGACAATAAAAATTTTTAAAAAATTTTTTGTCGTTACTATACTTTCACTGGACGTGGAAGTAAAACTATCAATTTATGTGAAAAATTGCATAGAACCTTTTCTTCTTAAAATTTGATTCTATTTCAGCTCCAATAAACATATATATTTTTTAAGTGCCACTCCCTGAGAGGGGGTGGCATCCACCCCCTATAAATTAACAAGCCCCTGCACAATATAGAAACTTTTACTATTATACTGCCAAAAATGGACGAAATCCGTTCAATATGACATCCTTCCGAAGTTAAAACCTCTAGTTACTGTACTATAAGTCCAGAGACGGATAATAATACATAACTACTATTACTCTATCTTGAAACGGTTCAAATTAGATTGCATGCTTCCCATTGTTGATTCAAGGTCACTACCATTTTCGTTTGTTTGGTTTTTGCGGCCTCCATCTATCTCCTGGAAGAGGAATTACAAAATGCTGCTACTGCTATTTGCACTGAAATTATTGGTTGATATCCGCGATGTAATATTGCCAAATGGTACACGTAGTTCCATCTGTTCAAATTTGTAAGGTTGGTGATGCGCTCCGGCGATCTTAATCCTAGATTAAACGCATGTTCAGTTTGCACCTTTAAACATACATTTTTTGAGGTCGTTAAACATTTTTTTCGTAGTCGAAAAATATGTTAATTTGTAAATCTTAAAGCATTCATGTTATAGTCATTTTTCTATCCTTATGACAATATAAGTGTGTAACAAAAAGATTGCATCAGTAATATTAATCAAAGATGTGATTCTTTGATTTGTTTGATAATAAGTAAATGTATTATTTTATGTTAATTTTTGATGGATTATCTGGATATTTCCAGTTTGTTTGGGCTTTTAGAATCACTATTACTCAAAGTGTGAATATGATCATTTAGGCGCGTTTATTTGTACTGTATGCAAAATGATGACAACACATTTTTATTCTTTTTTTTAATTACTTATAACTAATAATCATGTAGTGAATTTGGAATCCGAAGCTTTCCAGATGGTAGAACATTAATTCCGAAAGCAAGAGCAGAACCTTCACTTCTTATTTTATGCAGATTCGGCAAATATAGTTTGTGATAGTTATAGGGAATAAACTTCGATGTACTATTGGCTATTGAAAACAAAATGCATGGGGTCGTCGACGCGGTCAGCGGTGGTGGTATGAATGAATACCAATACCCTGGCGTTGATCTACGACAAGGTGTGGTTTACTTGCGCTGATACATGTTTACATGTCACGAACTGCAATTGCCGAATCTGTATATTTTTCACTGTACGAAAAATAATCATAACTTGTCATTGTTACAGCGAGTTGTGTGATTATCTTACCCTGGGTTCTAGTTCCAACTCCAGCACATGGCAACAGGAAATGTTTAAGTCTATATTTTTTCAAGTATAAATCCCTTACGTACAGGCTCTGCTTGCTTCTATTTGGAGGATTATCTAATTTATGTGTCGTATTCTATGTAACGTGCCTAACAAAAAGGGAAATAAAAAAATGAACTATTCTCACTTTTAAATTAATTGAAATTCATAATTAACAATATTTTAGTTTTTTTGTAATATATTCAAATCAGAGGCAAAGATCGATAGATATTTGAATTTTTCATCAAATATAATTTTTTAACCATTTTTATATCACGTAAACTCTATTTATACTTCGATCAAATTATATTTTGTTTGATTAAAAATTTCCACCCAGCTGAATTTTTGAATTAAGCATGTTTTCAATATTTTGAATAAAATGTCAAAAGTCCTTATACTACAGGAGCCCACCCTAACTGTACGTGCCCTCCTCCTCTGATCCTTGGGGCAATGTTTTTCATAAAGATTAAAGCCTAAGCACAGAAGACAGGAACTATACAGAAGCGAAAGCAAGCCTTTCTGGCGGGACCAAATTTGTTCATAGTCGCCATGACAATAAGGCATATATTTGTCAAAAGCCATATGATAATTCTTGACGTTGCGCGATTGACAATCTTTGAAACTTTTACATGGTGGTTGGTTATTTTCGTGCCTTTTTCTTCCAATTTTTGACAAGATTTTATTCTAAGTTTATTTATTTATTTGATTTTTGTTTATAATGGGTTCTAAAGGGTATAGAGGTTGTGCTTATCATCCATGCCCTTCGAAGCTGAAACAAATAAGCTTCTTTCTATTTCCCAAAGATCCTGAAAGGTATGTATAAATTTATATTACTGAAACAACTAGAAAGTAATGTTAGATATACTAAACAATTAACAGTTGAAAAGAAGTAATATGAAAGGAAATATTTTCTTATCAGAAATACAATAAGTTACAGAATATGTTCATCAGTTTCTAATGAAGAGAATTGTATTGTGACCATGAATAAGGTAATTAAGTGATGACTCTCAACTCGTACCACACTAAAGAACTTTTCATTGTATCAATTAAAAAAATCAATAATAGGGCGTGTGCAATAATGTGCATCATATAACTAACATAACCTCAAATTTTCAGTTTTTCAGGTTTATTCTCACTTTTAATGTTTGTATACTCATTTCAGCTTGGAGCAATACTGGCTCCAAGCAAATATTTAAAAATTCAGGCTAATAATTTTTCAATAATGTTGGTTAATAAAAATAGACTGCTAATTACAGGTTAGATTTCCAACCTACAAAAAGAGTCCTATTTTATTAAGAGAAAGAACTTCAAAAACATTACACTGAATTAGATTTTAGTTGGAAGTATGGAAACCAAGCTGAAATTTTAGTAACAGCTACGAAATACTCATAAATCTTGTGTGCTGTGTGCTGTGACGTCACGTGCAGATGCCCTATTCACGTATATTGTTATTTTACTTAAACATTTTTTTCACTGTACTATTTGATTTGTAATATTCTTATTCAACGATATAGCCAATATAGTTATATACGTAATATATGCCTCTTTCATTGTATATCTATACATTGTACTACTTTCCATGATAGTATTTTCATATTCTGGTAGCAGTATGAAAAAAAATGCATTGGCTTAAAAGCGCATTATTATGATTAATGATGCCTGAAATACGGGATATAAATATAAAAGTGTACTTCTTTTTTTGAACATTCTGCAATATACACCATGACTTGGGCCACCAACTTCATTAATACCATATATACTTATTCCTATTCATGTACCTATCTACTAAATATAAAACAAGACGGTTTTCCCAGTGCACAGTATATTGGACCGAAATATTGATATATTTTTTGTGTACATCAATTCTCTGAGTGTAGTAAGGCATATTACTGTCACTTCGAGGTCACATAAATCAGACACCCGATATTAAAGGTGCCGCGGCAAGCTTTCGCTTCTGTATAGTTCGTGTTTTCTGTGGCCTAAGGAACAATTTTGGACATGTTCCCAAAAAAAAAACTGGCTGTACTTTCAAAATGGCGTCCATGTTTATAAAAAAAAATTTTGAGAATACAGTTTTTCTCATTTAACACAAAAACTAAAAATGATGGATAGAAACTTTCTGCACAAAAAACAAAGTGCATGAAATTTTCTACAAATTTGTTCCTTACAATATTTAGATAGGAGTTATCATTTTCCAGATAAATGATTCAGCTCTTAAAATAAAATATGAAATTCAGTATAAAAAGTAACACCTCATTCGCTTTCAGATTCACTATCGCTGTCTCCCGATACATCGAATATTTCTTCCAAGTCTTCTATTGTTTCATTTGTGATATCGTTATCATCTTCACTTTCGTCTATTATGATTTGATTTGGAATCATCTTCTGAGGAATTTCAGTAAGTGATTGAGGCAGCATTTTATCTGTTGAACACCAAAAAGGATCTCCATTTTCTTGCCATTCATAATCATTTCAAGGTTTTGGAATATTGTGAATACCATTGTCGGCTAATCGCCAAGTACGCGTTTGGTAAACACTCCTTTTAATATGCTCGATAAGACAATCTCTTGATGGTGGAATCGAAGAAAAATCAACTTTAGCGTCAATTGATAATGTGTCACCGTGTGTCACCATATTTCTGTCTAATGGCAATTAGGCGAAGCTCGTCCACGCTAGCGCATTTCTTTGATCCATATATGGCGCATGTAAACTCCTCTAATGATGCGACTAATTTATCATCAATATTCCAGCTGCTCCCCAAATCTTGAAATGTTCGGATATATTTGGTATATTTGGGAGAAAGTAACATTTTTAAGGGTTTTATCTTTTCCTTTTTCCTTAAAGGCACTGACTGAGTCGCATCCAGTAATGCCGAACATTTTCAAGGTCCGTACTCTTCTGATAATGCGGATATAATAATAATAATAATAATAATAAGCTTTATTCATCTCTTTGCCATATAAACTACATGGATAAGACAAGTCAAACGTGCCCTTGCATGGGCTTACAATGATAACATATATACCTAGTAAGAAGATATAAATAAAATAAAGTAAAATTTAAAATATATATGTATACACATTTTTAAGTTTAGTAAATAAATAAATTTAAAATTACACAAAACAGACAAAAAGATGTGAAGAACATTAGAAAGTTCGAATAAAATCACAAAATTCATTAATTGTATAAAAAGTCTGACACAGTAAAAGTTTCTTAAGTTTAGTTTTGAAAATAACTTGAGAGTTACTACTATAAATACGACACCCAGCATTTACAGGTGATTTCTTAAAGAACTCGTGTTTGTGTTGACAGAGGGATATGTCATCTCTTCCTCTCGTGAAGTAATTATGGAAATCCCTGTTTCTTATATATTTATTTTTGCTGTTATAAATGTAGGTCAAAAGCTTTAGCAGATATATAGACACCACTGTCAATATTTTGTATTTTTTAAAAGTGTCACGACAGGATTCCTTGTAATCAAGATTGAAGATAAGTCGAATAATCCTTTTTTGATGAATAAATATTCTAGAGACCTCACTCGCTTGCCCCCAGACAACAATATTGTATCCAATAGCAGAATGTACAAAAGCATAGTAAACGCTTAAGAGAGCCTCCTTATTTAAACTATTTTTTAATGAGCTGATAACATAAAAACTTTTATTTAGTTTAGATGAAATTTTGTCTACATGTTGTTCCCAGAGAAGATTACTGTCCAGTGTTATTCCCAAGAAGGAAGCTGTAGTTTCTATTTTTATTTCATGACTGCTGAATGTAAATTTTTGGTTAATGCTAATTTTATGCTTATTTTTAAATTCAATGCAGCTGGTTTTAACATAATTGATGATGAGACGGTTTTGATGACACCAATTATTAAACTCGGCAAGTATTATTTTTGCCTTGTCTAGAACAATGTCAGGTTTAGAACCGGATACGACGATGGTCGTATTGTCCGCATACATAAAAACTTTACCTTCTGTAATATGCTTCGGCAAGTCATTTATAAATAATAGGAATAACAAAGGACCTAGTACACTCCCTTGTGGTGTTCCAATATTCATATCGAAAGTGTCTGATTCAGCTTCATTAATTTTTGTTTTTATTTGTCTATCAGACAGGAAGGACCTTACCCACTCATTTATTGGTCCACGCAGTCCTAAATTATAAAGTTTCGCGGACAGAAAATCTTTGTCGATGGTATCAAATGCCCTCGTAAGATCAAATAGAAAGGCTGTTACGTATTTGTTCTCATCTAATTCCGAATACACGTGCTGAATGAAGTCGATAGTGCCGGATTCTGTGGAGTGGCCATGTCTGAATCCATGCTGACAATCTGTCAAGATATTATTTTGGTTCAAGAAATGGAGAATACGATTGTATATGACCTTTTCAATAATTTTTGAAAATACACTTAATAAGGATATAGGTCGATAATTTTCAACACTATGTGGGTCCCCCTTTTTAAATATCGGAATGACTACAGCTTGCTTTAGCACGGTAGGAAACTGTCCAAGAGAGATAGATAGATTTATTATATCGGCAAGTACTTGTGACAAGTCTGCTTTGCATTCTTTAATTAGTTTAACCGGTATTTCATCTAAGCCAGTTGATTTTTTATTTGCAAGATTTTTAATCACCGACTCCACCTCATCTTTAGTAACTGGCTCAAAAAACATTGTATTTATGTTAAACGCGGGAGAAGTGCATGTATGCGAGATATTATTCCCAAAATGATCAATAATTTTAATATCAATTGCAGTAGCGAGGTAAGCCCCGAATATATTTGCAACCTCTAGTGGATCCTGGACGATTCCACCATCAGTATCAAGTAGAGTAATTTGCTTTTTTTCACGAACATTTGATTTAAGATTATTAACAATATTCCACACCGTTTTGGTTTTATTACTAGAATTTCTAATTATATTTTCATAATGAGCAGTTTTCTCAACACGAATATTTTTCTGCAACTTTCTCTTTAAGTTTTTATATTTTATTTTTATATTTTCATCGGGTAAATTATTTTTTAACCAGTTTAGCTT
Source organism: Rutpela maculata (assembly GCA_936432065.2). NCBI lineage: Eukaryota > Metazoa > Arthropoda > Insecta > Coleoptera > Cerambycidae > Rutpela > Rutpela maculata. The sequence continues at coordinate 166,438,178 of OW386288.2, forward strand.
TTCTAGTTCTCTTCTATCTTCCTCTAATTTTTGTGAGAATTTGATTTTTCCATTGTTATGTATTTTATTGGAAGATAATTTTTTAATGCAGGAGGTATTAAAACACCACATGAAGTGTTCAAAGAAATCATTAAATATAATGTCGATATCATTTGAGGTTTTGTTTAATGAGAACGATCTAAATAGAAATTTAAATTCATTTATAGAATTGCTGTTTATTTTTCTAAAAAGTTTTGAAGGGTTATTGACCAAGTTATCGTGTTCTTTAAGAATAGAGGGATTACAGTGAACTAATTGACAATAGTGGTCAGATAGTCCAGGATTAAAATTTATACATTTAGTAAATTGGGTATCACTCGTAACCACATAATCAATGCATGATTGAGTAGTAGAATTGCCACTGGTTGCCACTCTAGTGGGTTCAAAAATTAGAGAAGTTAAGTTAAGTGATGAAAATATATCCGCTAAAAGTTTTGATTCTCGAGTTTGATTTGTATTATTTATGTTAAGATCTCCACAAATTATAATAAATCTAAAGTCATTTATTGCTTTGGTTAAGAGTTGAGACAACTGCATAAGAAAATTTTCAAAATCTCCTGATGGAGGTCTATAAATGTTAATAATACAGTACTGATTTTTATACACTACAGCAGAACATTCAATACATAGCTCAATTGAATAATTGTTAATATATTTTATAGGTTTACAATCAGATGCAATATCTTTCTTAACAAATATAACTGTTCCACCGTGTATACGCGTTTCGCGACAATAATCGCTGATAATTGCATACTGATTAATGTCAGTTAAATACAGTTTTTCTTTAGAGAGCCAGTGCTCACTAAGACACAAGAAGCTTGGACTATATTTGCTAAGAAACAATTCAAGTAAATTAATTTTATTTGACATACACTGTATGTTAATGTGTAGAATACTCCACAAGTTGTTGCCTGGCTGGTGATTAAACTTTATTGGAACTAAGGGGGCGACTGGGATTGCAGGGCTTGTTGAAAATTTGCTTTCCTAGGAAATTTAAATCTGGCAACGGCGGCACCATCCGGCCAAATATCTGGGTTGTACACTTTATGGCAATATGTAATTGGAATGTATGTTAATGAGCCTTCTTTTATTGCCAAATCCTGTATCAAAGAGTAATTTACATTTAATTTTATTGTAATGAGCCAGCAGAATCCAAAAGATGTCACTATCAACACTTAACCATACTGAAAATTTGATCCCAGATTGGATAGCGCATAATTTGCAGACATTTATCTCGAAAACCGCAACTCCTATTCAAATATTGTATAGGAACAAAATTATACAAAATTTTATGCATGTTGTTTTTTGTGGAAAAAAGTTTTTGTCTTTTTTACTTTTCGTGTTAAATGACAAAAACAACATTGGCAACAGTTTTTTTTTTACATATGGCCGCCATTTTGAAAGTACAGCCAGTTTTTTTTTGGGACATGTCTAAAATTGTTCCTTAGGCTTTAATCTTTGTGAAAAATATTGTCCCCTAGGATCGGGGAGGGGTGCTGGAAGTGCAGCTTTATGGCGATGCGCAGACTTAGCAAATAAAAGATATCTCAAGATGTCTGGAATTCTCATTCTGAGAAGTGCCGTACATTGCAAGAAACATTCGAACTCCTTTATTATAAATTAATCCAGGCGGACATTCTGGCATTTAAAAAAACTCTGCTGCATTTCTCAAGTCGGCACTTTGCTCCAATTATTTTAATGCTTTAGATTTACCCTTAAATAAAGATGATGTATCAGATCCGGTAATTGCATGCAAAAATAAAATGTGATCTTAATTTATGAGAATCAAAACTTTTTGAGAAAAGTTTTTGTTTTTATTTTTGCTTTTCCAAGTTTCACCAGATAATAAATCTCTCTATCAGGAGTCCAACAGAATTAATAAATCAACATCCTCACCTACAACTATGCTAAAATTTGTATCGAACTCCTTAAGTGCATTTTTTAATAATGAGAATGTCAGCATCACCTTCTGCTTTTTTACATTGTATATATCTATTATTTTACAATTTTCTCACATTTTTTGCTCTATCTTTTGTCTCGAACTAACTAAAAGAGTCGTAATTTCTTATTTCATCTAAGGATAAGCACTTAAATACTTTGGTTAAGGTAACAGGGGTCATACTTGTCATAAAATCCTAAAATGTCATAAAATACGCAAAATGTCCTAAAATTGTCATAAAATCGTTTTCTCGTCATAAAAATCATAAAAAAAATTTGTTTCCGTTACCATTTTCAACCATGCATAAAATTGTTAAACCAATTTAAATTTTAATGGAAATCAGAACATTAAAATTTGGCGAGTTTTTAAAAGAATTTCGTTTGATTTCGATTCTTTTGCGCAAGATGTGCATTTCTTCTTTAAATATAGGTAAATAAATTATACTTACAATTCATTTTGTAAATATTTTGTTTTATCTCCTATACTTAATTGAAATTTGATGTGGTTGCATTGATTACTGACATTGTAACGGAGCCCATGTTATGGCACGTAAATAGTCGATGGCTGTCTTTAAAAAAATTGTTATCCCGAATTTTTAAACAGTGGGCTAATTTAAAGAAATATTTTTTAAAACAATTGCCAAAAGAGAAAGGATTTTCACATAACCTTACTACCTAAATACAGAGTATTATAACATATTTTCATTTTCAATAAAAAACTCGGTATGATATAGCTTCTAGTTCATTTTTCAGGCATTAATACTCAAATTTTGTGTCATAAAATGTCATAAAAAAAATTTGAAATATAGTGGTAGGAGGCCTGAGGTAATTTAGTTTACATCTAAAATAAAAATATGACGTAACAGCGTATACTGCAATAACGGGAGGTATGCATGAGAGCGTATCTCTTACATAGTATCATGAGAGCATACCTAATTGAGCGTGTACTATTTAAAATCCGAGAGAGTCTGGTGAGGCTTTGATGATTATAAATAACAGTCATATTTGTTTTTTTTTTTTTTAATGGAAATATAGTCTATGCTGTAATGGGAAAAATTTTCAGAATTGTAAAAATAAGGCAATCATTTTTTTTATTTCTGCAAATTTCGATATGCCGCCAGACTTATTTGCTAATTTCATAAATCAGTCAAACTTGTTTTTAACTGTATTCCATGATAATATCAATTTATATAATAAGTTTCTAACCTGTAAAAATAAGGGTAACGTATCCGAGAAATCGATTTGATTTTCAGATTCATAATTGAAAAAATAAGTTCAACTCATTTGAATTTTCAACCCATGGAACCCACTGGAAAATTTTTGCCAGACTTAGAATTTGATTATTAGTATTACTAACAGAACAATCCTATCGACATTCACCAAATGGAAAAATTAGTAACAAAAAAATTCACTAGCTCATAGACTATAGGGACAGTGTAAATTAAAAAAGAAAAATGACGGATATATAATATATAAATTATTTTATTTTAGTGAATTGTAACATGCGGAAGGACTGATGTTGTTGGTCTTTTGGTGATGCCAATAAAACACTTTTATTATAACTATTATTGTTATTAAAATACACAATGTAAAAGTTATACAAGTGTAGAAAGCACCAAGAAATATTCCAAAGTTCCTCTGAATATTCTGATGATCTATCTTCGGCTTCAGTAGTAACATACGTTCTCTAGTTTGGTCAATGAGATTTTCGAGCTGCCTCATTCTTGTCTTTTCTTTTAAAACGTATCTTTCTCAAAACAACTTCAATGTGCTTTAATTCAAATGTGATATTATTTCTGGCTACTCTCCTTTTACCTGTCCCATACCAATTCAATGGGAATAAGTTTTCAATGATGAGGAGTAATATAATTTGACAATTTTCAGTCATTTCATCAATAATATATTTTTTGAACAGTTCTTTATTAAGATCAACAATTGCCAGAAGTTCACTATTTACCACATTAGATTCAAGAGCAACATTTTTTTCTAATAGCCATTGAATTATATTGGTTTTCCACCAGGAAATCGAAGGAATCTGCTTGGACTGGCAACTAACATTATCTATTACAGTTACATATTCTTTTAACGTGTAATACTGTGACCTGTTTTATACATTATATATGGATACGGAAAATGGAAATACCGTTTATATATTGTAATATGTTGCAACCTCTTAAAATTTAAGGTTATGTTGGTTACTAAAAAGTAGGCACAGACTTCAACAGATCGAATGTCTGAATGTAGTGTATTTGCACCTACTCGAGAAAGAACCTACCAGAAGTTAGTTCTGGTGACATCTGGAATTATCTAGAGAATGGTGGCGTCATCACAGAAAAATCGAGATCTGTCATTTTTAGGTATAAAAGACCGACCGCATTCTCGGCGAGTAGTTCAGAAAGTATAGAAAGTGAGGTTAAGACTCCAAAGAGAAACAAAGTGATAAACATTGTGATTTTTAGTCAGTAAAGTGTATTTAAATTAATAATAAATAGTATTGTGAAGTATCCAGTAACTATTTAATAAAGTGTGTTAGTGGACATCTCTTGTTATAATTTTTGGAACCCACGGAATTTGCAAGGGGTGGTTTCCTAAGGGTGGAAACACGTGACAATATGTAAACGGAATAAAAATCTATCTATCTATCTATCAGATCCGGGAGGTATAATACCCAACATTTGTATAAAATATTGTCGAAAACATCCGCGTTCATATCTTGGTGATAATAGAGTTTTTTTAGATGCAAATGAAAGTAAATCACTTTTTACAAAATGTTGACATTGCCAATATGAGTGTCATTTTCACTCTGTCAACTGGTGCTCTAGCGATTACAGTAGTAATGTCAAATGATGCGTTGCAAATGTTTTTTTATACCTCTTTATAACACAAATGTCCTGCCCACTTGAACCTTGCAGGCTATAAGTCGACAAAATAAAAAATGGGGTCGTGCCACATATGTTTTAACCTCCCCACAAAATTGTGGGAGGTTTGAGGTCCCAGAAACCCAAAAAATGGTTTTCGAAGAATGTCTGTGTGTGTGCGAAACTACTAAACGGATTTGGATGAAACTTTCATAGAGTCACGCTTCTTGTGTAAGATATATTTTATAGTCTAATCTAACGTTCGGTAGACTAGTGTGTTAAAGCGTGCAGACTATAAAGGCTGTAGCCGGGTAGCTATAGGGAATCGGCCTTTGCATTGATTTGATTGATTTTCACCTCAAAGATTGCTTTTTAAGCGAAATTGAGAGATGCCAAATATCAGCTTCTAATTGTTGATATTTACTGAGAAAAAAATATTTTTCGAATTTATAAAAAAAAAAAATTCTCAGGAACCGCTGTTACGAATTCCATGGGATTGAAATATGTTATAGAGGTACAAAAGATCTACTTACGAGATTTTTTGTAATTTTCACTCTACAGGAAGTCTGGGAAATAATAGCGAAACTATTTTAAACATTTAAAAAAATATCTTATACTCGGAGGGGAATGACCATTTTTTCGTCATATGTTCCTCATATATTCCCCTATAGTATGATATCAAACTCAAAATTGTTTGAGGGATATAACATATAAATATTTATAAAAGTTTTAACTAATAAGCGTTCAACTGTAGTAATTATTTAATACACAAAAATACAATAAAAGTTTATTTTTAACAAACTAGTTTGAAAATGTATTAAGAACAGTATTGTTTAATCATTGTCACTGTCCTCTTCAATAGTAACAGGTGTATCATCATACTTAAATAGTTTAGTTGGGGTTTCAGGAGGTCTTATTATTTTTGATAAATATCTTGCATAACATAAATAATATACGATCGCTGCCAAATGGGAGCAACACCCAACTGTTCTCATACCATTAGGACACTCGCAATTATGTCTTAGAATTTCAGAAACGCCAGAGTTATGTGGGTTATAGTCCTCCAAAAAGCAACGGTGTGTTTTTCTTAAAATGTGACGTGATGGAACTTGGACTTTTAAAATATTAGACTTGTCTTTAACAAAGTACATGTTTATAGAGGCGTCTTCCTTCATCATTTCAGTTAAATTAGGATATTGCTTGTCGATATTAGTAAGTACCCGTGAAAAATATTTGGAGTGTTGGAAAATAGAGGATTCAAAGTATTAATGCCAGCCTTGAAAGGACAACAAAAACAATTAACTGTCAAACAAGCGAATACTTCTCGATTTGTAATCAAAACCCGTTGGGCAATTGAGTTTGTACACGATAGAATTAAAAAAAGTTTCACCTTCTGGACAACATTCTAGGTAATAAAATGCTGCCAGATGTGAAAAGGTATTACCGGACTGCATTGTTTTTGTTGAAAAAATTCGGGAAAAAATTGGTGCCCGATGAAAAAATCTCTGCTGAAATTTTTGAACGTATGATTGCACGAAGAAACGAAAAAAAAAACATTAGCAGCTGAAACAGAGCGTAAAGCGAAAGAGCTGGTTGCGTAAAGAACTACCTTTTCAAATACTGTCCTCAACAGAGCTACTGGATTTCCCTGAAATGACCGAAACTGAACTCCAAATATTCTTCACGGGTACTTACCAATATCGAAAAGCAATAATTTTTTTGCTGAAATTATGAAGGAAGACGGCTCTATAGACATGTACTTTGTTAAAGACAAGTCTAATATTTTAAAAGTTCCATCACGTCACATTTCAAGAAAAACTTACCGTTGCTTTTTGGACTATAACTCACAGAGCTCTGATGTTTCTGGAATCCTAAGACATAATTGCGAGTGTCCTAATGGTATGAGAACAGTTGGGTGTTGCTCCCATTTGGCAGCTATCATATATTATTTATGTTATGCAAAATATTTATCAAAAATAATAAGACCTCCTGGAACCCTAACTAAGCTATTTAAGTTTGATGATACACCTGTTACTATTGAAGAGGACAGTGACAATGATTAAACAATACCGTTTTTAATACATTTTCAAGCTAGTTTATTAAAAATAAACTTTAATTGTATTTTTGTGTATTAAATAATTAGTGTAGTTGAACGCTTGTTAGTTAAAACTTTTATAAATATCTATATGTTATACCCCTCAGATAATTTTGAGTTTAATATCATATTATAGGGGGACATATGAGGAACATATGACAAAAAAATGGTAATTCCCCTCTGAGTATAAGATATTTTTTTAAATGTTTAAAATATTTTCGCTCTTATTTCTCAGACTTTCTGTATAGTTAAAATTACAAAAAAAATCTCGTAAGTAGATCTTTTGTACCTCTATAACATATTTCAATCCCATGGAATTCGCAACAGCGGGTCCTGAGAAAGAAATGTTTCTTTTAAATTCGAAAAATATTTTTTTCTCAGTGAATATCAACAATTAGAAGCTGGTATTCAGCATGTCTCAATTTCGCTTAAAAAGCAACCTTTGAGATGAAAATCAAATCGATGCAAAGGCCGATTCCCCATAGCTACCCGGCTACGGCCTTTTACACTCAAGTTCGTAGGTTCAAATCCCACCGATTGCAAGATTCTTTTTCCCTCTTTTAATATGAAAAAAATATTTCGACTTAATAACTATAATTAAATGAGATCCTTTGAGAGAGGTTTCTGAATATAAAAATTTAAATCTCTTATTTTCATACAAAATTAATTTATTATGCCGTTTATGCATTTAATTCATGCGCTGAACAGATATTGAGGTATCCCTAATGAATAAATGTTGTGAAAAATAGTTTATATATGTCATGAAAAGAAGAGGTCCCAACACTGAATCCTGTGGTATGCTTAAGGTCTACATTTTTTTTATGGAATTTTATGGAATTTAGAAGATTTTTCCAGATAACACTGTATCCATAATATGTGCCCCCTTACTCCTATTGAATATAACCTATTACTTAGAAATTCTGTATCCATAGTGTCAAAGGACACGGGCTCGAGGCAGAATAAACATTACAAGCCTAGCATTAGTAGCTTATTATTGTTGATTAGCACGTTTAATTTTGGTTTTTTCTTTTCAGTACAAAAGCATGCATTCAGATATTAAAGGATGAATCCAAAACACCACTTTTTGATAAAAGTGGTAAACCTACTAATATAGTTAAATACATAAATGATCTAATAGACAGGGGAGTAAAGGGAAGTGTCAAGAAAGAATCTGTGGTTTTAACATTGCAGGAATTAGTGGTGAGAATCTATTTATTTCTAAAATGCACCTTAGATGTGAATTATGCTAATGATTTTTTGCAGCCTGTTTTAGTTTAGAAAGAGAACTGACATTTTTTTTACCCGCACTTTCATTGATATACAGGGTGATTCATAATTACAGAGCAATACTTCATGGGCCTATAGTAGACAAATAATGTAGTGTAATTTGTTATATAGAGATCACATCGACCACCAAATCACATGATAAGCCTTCAAACGAAAATCACAAACGGCCAGAAATATCGAATTGTTTTTTAGACGGGAACCAAGCATAGTAGAACCCATTTTTCGCTGAGCATCCTGGAATTTTCCCCGTTTTTAAGGATTTTTTTGGGGTTCTGCCTTTTCACCCCTCACTTCTTTATTTTCGAATATATAATTAATTATGGAATTTTGAATCTAATCATCGGTGATCAATTAACGAACTATAGGTTGAAGTATTCCCTTGTATATCAAATTCACCTGTATAAACCACAGTAATTTAAGAGTACATGGTTTTCTGGCTCTATTTTCAGAGACGAAAGAGGTTACTTGCCGATATTTTATAGAGGTTTTATATATTTTTTTGTTTCAGACATTGCATGCCGATATTCCTTCGATAATTTTAGATATTTTAAATGTGGCTGATGCCGTTTCCTCGCAAACAGATAGCGAAGATTCCAAAGACAGGCATAATTTTTGTGCAATTGTTAAAGAATGTGAAAAGGTATTATTATTTAATTGTACATATCAGATTGACACAAACTTACCATGGAGTTGTGATTATAGTTTTTTTATAACACCTAAATTATTTTTTATTTCAGTTTTTATCAGATAAGCTATTAAAGGAAAGGTTAGAAATAGACACTTTACAGGAAGTAGGAATTTTGAAAAATAGAACTTTCTATTCCAAGTTTATCAAAGTCAAAACTAAATTATAGTAAGTATCACATATTATGTTTAGATTAAATGAGGCACGGTTACTGTTGACCAGGTTGGTTTGTGAAGGTTAAAAATTAACTAGACAGCTGTGCAAAATGATAACATCATTTGAAGACTTCTTCTTTTGTAAAGTCCATACGAAGAAGATTTGGAGATGATGACATTTCTGAAAGTATAATAAAACTTATTTTTTCAACGATCGTTTGGTGGAGGCAAAAAATAAAAACACGAAACTTTCTAAATTTACGTAAACCGAATTTATTAAAATAAAAAAAAAATCTTAATGAAACTTATATTCTCTAAAGAGCGAGATTTTTGAAAAATCTGGAGCTTCACAAAAGTCTTTTTTCCTAAATTGTAGTTTTTTGAACATGCTTTATAATGGTGATAAAAGTCAATTTTTTATGTTAGTTTATAGTTACATTTCCTGCATTTTTGCGAAATTAATTCTTTTGTATGTGCAAAGAACATTTAAAAAAATAAATACTTCTGCATTAATTAGAAGCCGGGATATAAACTGAAAAGGTAAAAAAAAAAAATTAAATAATTTATGTTCAGGATTTGAATCGTATAATTCCGCATAGGAATTCTCACTTTAATCACTGGACCATGGCCGTAAAACATTTGCGGCTTTGAAGAATTATGGCAGAAAAAGCAAAACATGAAATTTTTAAACGATCTTCGTTAATACTTGAGTAAGAAGGCTGTACGATGTCAACATCGAGAGAGCAAGAATGGCATTTGCATATGCCAAAACGAAAAATTCTATCCATTTTTTGATGTTTCGCGAACCACGTTTGACTTTGTCGGAGCACTCTAGATGAGTAAGCAAAAGACATGGAAATTATTTCCGCATATTCGCCTAGAATATCAAAGCCTCGGTAGTGGGAGTGGGAGAAATACTCTTGTCGTGACAGTCGTGGTTTTGACGAGGAACGCGCGTATAACTGCGTAATTCTAGGTATATTAACGATTAAAATTTGTTTTATTTATTCACCAATATTTTCACACATTAAAGAATAAGCAGCACAAATTTCAGCACAAAATACATATTATGTATAGAAATACATCGCACATCCCGAAGAAAAGTGCAATAAGTAAAAAAGTGCATTTTACAGAAGGGCAAAACTACATTTTAAAATTCTTTAAGGTTAATAGCACACATTCTATTGTGTCTATATGATTATAACCTATACTGGTCTGAAGACAAGTTTATTACTATAAACTTTATTACTTTCTCCTTCAGAGGAAGGAGTGTTGTTTATACATATGAATTTTATCTTATTCCTAAAAATTTTGAGTTATTACATTTTTGCTCTGGATGTATGACATATATAAAATGATACGATATCTCAGCTTTTAATTATTGTAGAATAGTTTTTTTTTTAATTTTTCTTCTGAAAACATGATAAAACAGGGTTCATAGCGACCTGGAAAACCTGTAAAAGTCAGGGAATTTGAAAAGTAATTATAATTTTAACTATAATTATAACTATTGTAAATCACATGTAAAAAGCTACAATCCTAAAAGAAAAATCTTGGCGTAATCAAATGACAGTTTTTTTTAAGCTCCTGAAGATTTTTCGAAAATCTTGTTTTTTAAAAAAAATAATAAATATCTTTATTCGTACCCAGAAGACCTATAATTTCATATGTACAATAGCAAATGTAAAAACAAAAGAAGACAAAAATATTTCAAAATCACTCCCGATAATAAATTATAAAGAAGTTATTTTCCCACATTATAGAAATGTTACTTTTCAACTCCTATTGCTTATACAAAAAATATTCGGGTAGTAAAATGGTTTTATTTGAATACAGAATATTAATAAAAGGACTGTTTCCTCCAATGGAGACCTTAAGAGGACAATGTAGACCCATGGAACATGTTCTTACTAAGCGGGATTCAACACCAGGAAAGAAACAAATCATGAGGAAGAAGTGTAAAAAGTGTGCAGAACAAGTAAAGCGTACCGATATAATATACGAATGTAGGGACTGTCCAAGTTTACCAGGATACTGTTTGGGCCTGTTGTACTATTAAACGAGTAGATTTTGTTTTATTCCTTCCTTTAGTTTGTGTTCTGCACAGTTATTGTTTTGTTTTTGTATTTTTGATTTTTACTTATATTTATTGGAAATATGTTTTTTTTTACATTTTTATTCAATTTGTTTCTATTTTGTTTTTGTATGGTTTATTATACATTACACAGGATCTTGCAGAATAAGTATCCATTTTAAATTGAGTTGTTTTTATTATTGGCTAAATTTTTATTCAAAAATTAAACACAAGGTTCTTGAGAAAACATGGAAATTTTATTTTTAAAATATTACATCAATCAAATGACCTCCTCGCTGCTGACACTCTTGAAGCCTAGCACTAATGTCATTCATCACCCACTCCAACATTTCAATTGGGATTGCTTTAATCTCTGTCCGAATATTAAATTTTCGTTGTTCCAAAGTTTGCGGTAGATTAGACATTGAGTAGCCCTATAAAAAAAAATCACAAGCTGTGAGATCCAGTGAGGTGCCGGCCAGTTGATGTCCCTATATTTTGAAATGACATGACCAGGAAACATTCTTCGCAAAATTCGTCACTGGAAAGACGAAGAGGCGTATCTATAATGTATATTTATGTGAGATATGCCTCTTCGTCTTTCGGCCCAAAAATTCGAAAGGTGGAAACTGCACACCACACAGTAACCTTTTTTCTATGAAGCGGTACTTCGTGCAATTACAGAGGATTTTCCATACCCCAGTAGCGAAGGTTCTGTTTATTAACAAATCCGGAAAGATGAAAATAAGCTTCATCTGGCATCAGCAAACAATTCAACAATATTCTGGTTTTTAGCAAATAGCCCTTCGAAACGTTCACAAAAATCAACGCGTTTCAAAATTTCGTTTTTGTACGACTTGAATTTTGTAGGAATGGAAGTGTAAGTCTTTCAGAATGCGGCGATAACTACGGTTCGAAATATTGAATGCTGATGCTAGTCGTATTACAGATCGTTTGGGACTTCGTAGCACAGCTGCTCTTACCCTTTTAGCATTTTCAAGTATGCGTACAGAACGAGTTCTTCCTTTTGTTTTTTTCTCTGACACATGAAGCAGTACTACGAAACTTGTGTACCCTTTTTAATTGTTATTCGACTAGAAACTGGATCTCACGGATTTAAATGAAAGCCACGACAAAATCAATGCTGGGTGATTACAACAGAACAGTTATTTTATAAATAAGCTTCAACCGCAAAAGAACTTTGAATATTTGACTAACTGTATTCACAGCTAAACTGACATGTCTTAAATTTTCATTTTCGGAAGCATGGCGACTTGATTCGAATTTATATCTCATTATAATATGATATGAATTAACTTTGAAAATGATACTTCATTCTACGGGTCCTGTTATATGTTTACTACTCAGATATTTGCACATTTGAATAAATATGTATATAGGTGGCAGCATTGTCGGACCCAACAATATGTTAAAGTGTCACAAACAACTCTAAAATAAATAGGGCACTTGTAAGCGTCCGACGGCACTCAGGCATAATTATTCGACTCCAGTGCCGCAGGCGTTTATAAGCATTTTTCTAAGTGACTCTATCTAGAGAGAAAAAATTATATTTAGTCAATTTTAAGGAATTACAGAACACTAACTGGCAGCGAACGTGTTAAATAAAAACGAAACAAAACACGTTTTTCAGAATTAAAACATAATTTCCAAAAAATGCACAGATTGGACAAAACTCTAATTTCTGTACTTTAATTTCCTGATAACATGCAGATTGCATTTTTACAAAAAAATTGCCCCCTCTCCCTCAAACAATCGTTGGAATCGTATTTTTGATGTTTAGTTTTATTCGACTATGCTGTTTGTCAACTCATTTATTTGCTTGTAGTTATTGGTTTACTCTTTTGTCGCATACAAAGTAATAATTTAACGCTTTTTTGTAGTTATAAGCAACGTAAATTTAATTTGTTTCGAGAAGAATGTGAGGGATTTGCAAAGTTATCAACTGAACTAAACAATGAGTTCAATGAGAATACTGATTCTGAGGAACTCATTGGTATCGTGCAGTCCCTGATAGGTTCGTATTTTGTACATAAATATGAAGAGATCACCATGACTTTTTAAAAATTTTCAGGTTGCTTTAACCTGGATCCAAACAGAGTTTTGGACGTAATTTTGGAGAGCTTCGAAAATAAACCAAAAGATGCAAAGATATTCGTTCCACTTATTGATTCTTACATGAACGATCCTAATATAATCAGCGAGGTTTTATCGACTAAATTTTCTTTCTTGAAAAACACGGATCAGGAAATACCTCAATCTTTATACATACTAACTGCTCAACTGTTGCAGCACAAATTAATACAATTAGACGACATATACTTCTGGGTAAGCCTGAACGATACTTTTCAAAGAGTAAGACCAGTTGCACTGTGATATCTTGTTTCAGTTAACCCCTGACGACAAGGTTATGCAAAAAGAACATGAAAAGAGCTTAAAGGATGCTAAGGAATACGTCCGCAAGTTGCAAATCATATCGATTAATAACAAAGAGAAGGAAGATACTCCTGAGGAACCCGACAATTTGAATGACAGATATGTAGGCAATCAGAAGTTGGGATTGTGTGAGGCGCTTTTGTTAGTTGGGGATTGGGAAACTGCGCACATGCTAATTAAACGTCTTCCCGACCATTACGCGATTGGATATGAACCTATTGCATCAGCTTTGAGCGGATTGTTGCATCATATCATCGAACCAGTTTATAGGCAGTAAGTAACAAATTTGAATTTGGAATTTCTGATAATGAAACACCAAAGCACATGCCTGATATTAGTCTTGAATTGGATGCTTTAAGGTAGTTCGGTCTTGAAGCTCAGTTGTTTAGTCATTTTTGCGTCGCATAGTTTCCGAGATATAAGCGAAAAACCAAAAAATGGGACCTTTAAGTGCCCCCCTCCCCCCCGCTCTCCACCTAGGAGTGGGAACTTTTGATATGTTCATCTCCAGACTAGTCTAAACAAAGTTCCAAAGTCAAATTTTCTGTCCCTAACATTTCCCTCTACACCCTATTTTGAGCATTCGTTGCTTGGATTAATAACCATATTTTTGTTTATTTGTGTAATTTTTATCTCGGTCCTATAATGAAGCACCTGTGTACAGTAACTTCCCAAGCATAGTTATTAATGCGAAGAATTCAACGTTGTGCGATGCTGATGATTCAATAAGTGTGATAAATAATATAGAATCTTATGACAATGATCAACTTGGTAATACATCACTAAATTCTAGTACAAACAATTTTTTATACCCAAGATTGTCTCAAATGTCACAAATAATGTAAAATCAAATGTTATTAATGTTGCTCATGTAAATGTGCAAAGTCTAATTAATAAAATAAATAATGTTGAGATTTTTGCTGTTGAAAAGAATCTAGACATTCTATGTATATCTGAACACTGGATTACTAACTCAAATATTCATCATATTGTATTACCTAATTTCAAACTTGCTTCGCATTTTTCCCGAAGTAATCACATTCATGGTGGCTCTGTAATATATGCTAGATCTAGTTCTAAGTTAGTTTTTAATGAAATGTGTATATTCAAGGAATTATCAGAAGAATGTCACATTGAAATGTGTGGTATATTGGTTATTTTGGAGCAAAATATCAAAGCTGTAATATGCTGTGTATATAGACCCCCTAATGGAGATATCAATATTTTCTTTAATAACTTGACATCAGCTTTAAATTTTGTTACCAAAAAGAAATATGACTTCACTGTATTGTGTGGGGACCTAAATATTAATCTGTTTGACAAATGCTTATCAACTAAATTATTATGTGACATGTTTGAATCATTTCAATTAGAAATTACCACAAAGGAACCAACTCGTACATTTCATAATATAAATGGTCACATGAGTTCTACAGCCTTAGATTACTTAGTAACTAATATTCCGAGCTCAAACTATAAGGTACAAGTATACGACGCATTATTAGCAGATCACGCTGCTCATTTGTTCTCATTTGGCATTAGAACTGTAGTAAACAGTAATAATTATGACAAAATTTCCAAGCTAAAAAGAATTGTTACAGAAGAAAACATTTATGAATTCAATGTGCGTCTGGCCAACCTCAACTGGGATTATATCTCAGCATTAGATCTAAACGAAGCTTTTAATACTTTCTTGAGAGATGTACAATGGTGTTTTGACGTAGCATGTCCCCTCAAATATAAAAAAAATAAAATCAATAACGACAGGGACAATGGTTGGATAAGTGATGAAATAATTCAAGAAGGGCTAGCCCTTAAAACCCTACATAATAACTTGAAAAGTGTCCACAATCAAAACAACTTTGTCATATATAGCGATGGGAAAAGACAGCACAGAATAAACATTAGAAACGCTAAAAAAAATTTTTATAACAACCAAATAAATAACGCTGAAAACAGGTCGAAAAAAACTTGGAATATTATAAACCAAAGACTTGGAAAAAATAAAGTTTTAAGAAAACCCATCGAACTAATTATTGATAATGAAAGAATATCTGATAATAATAGAATTGCTAACAGTTTTGCTTCTCACTTTATTACCGCAGCCCCAATGAATGCTAAAAGACATTTTGGATATAATTTATCATTGCCTCATACAGTATCTGAAAATAACGTAAATTCAATGTTTTTCTATGACATTACAAAATTAGAACTAAGTGAAGCCATAAATAATCTCAAAAACAAAAAGTCGTCAGGCTTGGATGGCTTAACCATACAAATAATCAAAAGTATATCATCAAATATAATTGATCCTTTGTTATACCTATTTAATAAATCAATCTCAAATGGCCACTTCCCTGATGCACTAAAAATCTTGTCTGTTATTCCGGTATTTAAAAAAGGGTCCGAACTTGATCTGGAAAATTATCGTCAAATATCATTACTGAGTGTAATATCCAAAATGTTTGAACATATTATCAGTAATAGAGTAACAATATTCTTAGAAAAATATAATGTATTAACAGATTCCCAACATGGCTTCAGAAAGGAGAGATCGGTAGAGAGTGCCTCTTCTAAATTGTTTGATTTTATTTATAAAGAATTAGATAATGGCAAGTATATTGTGACAGTTCTTTTTGACCTCTCAAAAGCTTTCGACTCTGTCAATAAAGATATCTTAGCTGATAAGCTGCAGGCTATTGGTATAAGAGGTAAATTACTGGAGTGTCTCGTTTCATTCATGCAAAACAGATCTCTTCGTGTAAAATGCAATGAAGTGCAATCGGATATTTTTGATATTCTTTTGGGAGTTCCTCAAGGATCTATTTTAGGCCCACTACTGTTTTTAATTTATATTAACGATCTTCCAGATTTTATCAAAAATGGCTTTACCATCATGTATGCAGATGACACAACCATTACGGTAACTGCTGATAGCCCTGAAAAACTATCTGAAAAAGTTCATAATGTATTAAATGAGATGAGTACTTGGTGCGATCGAAACAGACTAATGCTGAATGTGAATAAAACCATATTTTTAAATTTTAACCTAAGACGTACAGTTACTTTACCTGAAATAGTTTTAAGTGATTGCTCGAAATTTCTTGGCACCCTTGTAAACAGCAATTTATCTTGGGAACAGCATACTAATCATGTATGCAGAAAGCTAAATCAAGCTTACTTTGCATTACTTCAACTAAAAGATATGTTGAATGAAGTAGGACTTACTAGTGTGTACTATGCTTTAGCCTACTCACACATGTCACTTAATATTTGTATCTGGGGTCGATCATCCTATGCCAGGAGAGTATTTATTGTACAGAAACGAATATTGAGACTAATATTCAACTTAGACTGCAGAGAAAGCTGCAAAGCTAGTTTTATAAACAAACAAATCCTGACGATGCCTTGTATCTATATTTATAAATGTTTACTTAATACAAAAAAAAATACGGATACTCTTAAGAGTCTATCTGAACATCATTTGTATAATACTCGTAACAAGAATACTTTAACAATCCCCCTACATAGGACATCGACTTTCAAAGAATCCCTTCAATATAATTCTATTACATTATACAACAAACTGCCAAGTAATATCCAAAATATGGACATCGGCAAATTTAAAATTACTATTAAAAAAATTCTTGTACAAAAAGGATATTACACTATTGAAGAGTTTTTAAACGATATTATGTAAACTACTATATAGTTCAGTCTGTTTTTTTATTACTATTATTAATGGATCATTCTTTTTAACTTTTGACAATTATATTTATTTTTCTTTTATATAATGTGTTCTCTTGTATACGTGTTGTTTTTTTATCTTGTTGTTGTTTGTTTATTCATTGTTAATATTGTACCATTTTTTTATTTATCTGTTCTTGACTTACCATATATATATAATCTGTATCATTACAAATGGTGAATAAAGATTATTATTATTATTATTATTATAAATGATATCAATGTATGGATAACCATACTTATTAATCTTACAATAAAATGATATGACCAACCTTATAATATTACTGTGAGAATGTTTTTTTAGGATACTGTGATGATTTACGTTTTTTCTAGGTATGGTATCATAGGACCAAAGATACCAAGGAAACCACTACCTCCTCATGAGAGTCCTTTAGCTCCGAGACAAGCCAAGCAATTTCTTGAGCTTCGCGACATAGCCGTCCCAATGTTACTGACTCTTGGTTCTTCTTTACGTTTTGATCCGGTATTGCTGTGCAAAATAATAAGATTGACCAAAGCTGCTCTTGCTTCAAGTGGCATTGACAGTGCAAAGTCTGCTCCACCTAGTGGCGATTCCCTTTATTATGACATATTGTCCTTGGTAGATGTGACGATACTTCCAGCTTTGTCGTACTTGGACTGTAATTGCTGTATCGCTGAAGAAGTTTGGACTCTCTTGAGATTGTATCCGTATCAAGTTCGCTATTGCTTGTATTCCCGCTGGAAAAACGAAACATATAACTTGTATCCGGATTTATTGAGGAAAAGGGGTGACTCGGAGAAGCAAATAAAGAACATCATGAAACGAGTTAGTAAAGAAAATGTTAAACCGGTTGGGAGGTTAATTGGGAAATTGACCCACTGTTCTCCTGGATTCCTTTTCGATTATGTCTTGCTGCAGATTCAGGTGTACAATAACCTTATCAATCCGGTCGTCGATTCCTTGAAATATCTGACCAATCTGTCATATGACGTGCTGGGTTACTGTTTAATTGAGTCGTTGGCCAATGCCGACAAGAAGCGCGTAAAACACGACAGTACCTCTATATCCACCTGGTTGCAGAGCTTGTCGAGCTTCTGTGGAGCGGTTTGCAAAAAATACACCATCGAGCTGACTGGACTGTTGCAGTATGTTGCCAATCAGCTCAAGGCACAGAAAAGGTAATGTCAAAAAATTTTATTACTAAATTGCGCTATATCATCTACAAGGCATGGAATTTTTCAGTGTTAAGACTTAAAGTTTAATTTTTTTAATAATAAGAAAGATGCGTGAAATTTTAAAATGCTTGAAAAAGTAATTTGCTCTTGATTTCCATTACGCAGAAAACGATTATAACAAAAGAAATTCAAAATAAAATTTATTTTCCGTAAAATTAATATTTAGATTATGTAGTAGTAGTAGTAGTAGTAGTTTATTTATTGTGTGTGACAATACAATATTGTTTACACTCGTCAGATACAAAGATTAATATAGACACTTACGTTAAGATAAAATAAAAAACAATGGCATAAGAACATAAATGTAAAAGTACTACAATTATAACCTGGAATATAACATTAAATAAACAATTAAGATCAACAATACAGACAATTACATTTAAAAACAATTAAAGTACGTGAAAAATTCATCTATCTCATAAAAGACATTTTCTTTCAGAAAATTTCTTACTTTCTTGGCGAACGCAATATCCTTAAGTGTTTTCCAGCTATTTGGCAGTAGGTTGTAGAATTTTACAGATAGATATCTAAATGAATTTATGTTTCTAGTCAGACGGAAGAAAGGAACTGCAACAGATTCATTCCTTGTTTTGTAGCAATTCTGAGTTTGGTAATGAGACAGATGGTTTCTAGCAAAAAGAATGCACTCTAAAATATACTGATTAGTGCAAGTGAGAACACCTAACCTTTTAAACAAAGGTCTACAGCTTTCGTTATATTTTGAATTCGTAATAACTCGGATAGCTCTCTTTTGCAATTTTAAAATCTTGACAGTGTGTGCAGAGCCGCCCCACAGTAAAATTCCATAGCACATTATGCTATGAAAGAGTCCGTGATATGCAGTCAAGATAATATTTTGATCGATTTGATTTTTAAGTTTTTTCAGCAAATATATTCTACTGGACAATTTTCTGGACATGCAATTTATATGGCTTTCCCATGTCAATTTGCTATCTAAAGTAACACCTAAGCACTTAACTGGATTATTATTGTCAATATGAATTCGTGTGTTTAGATGAAATATTAAATTTTGCGTTTTTTGAGTGTTTAGACTTAGTTTTACATTAGAAAAGTATTGCTCGGCTTGTTGTTGTGCATCTGCTGACATATTAGTGAGATTATCCATATTATTATGGGCTGAAAGAAGAGTACTATCATCAGCATAAGCAATAATTTTACTAGAGATGCGATCTGATATGTCGTTGATATAAACAATAAATAACGTTGGTCCTAATATCGACCCCTGAGGAACGCCAAACTTGAGGGACTTTAAGGAAGAGATTTCACCATTACTGCTAACACACTGACGTCTGTCTAACATATAGCTTTTAATGAAAGAAAGTGCAGATCCTCTTATACCGAGACTCTCTAATTTTATTAATAATATGTCAGGAGACACACAATCAAAAGCTTTAGACAAATCCAAGAAAGAAGCAGCTACCATATGTCCATCTTCAAGTGCATCTGTTATAAATACAATCATATCGGTTAATGCTTTAATAGTAGAAGTACTTTTACGGTAACCATATTGACTGGGATTTAGTAAGTTTTTATTTTCCAAATACAGTATTAGCCTTACGTTAAAAGCTAATTCAAGCAATTTAGATAGAATTGGAATAATTGATATTGGTCTGTGATTGTTGACTTGATCCACATTACCTTTTTTAAAGATAGGCGTTACTTTAGATATTTTTAGACAGTCAGGAAATATTCCTTGTTCAAAACACAAATTAATGAAATAAGTTATGAAAGGTAAGAGCTCATCTTTGGCCATTTTAATAGTATCACTGTTTAGACCGTAATAGTCTCTAGATTTAGATGTACTTAATTTGTCTATTAGATAACTAACTTCATATTCCGAGACTGGTTCTAAAAAGAAGGAAAAAGGTACGCTATTGTTCCCACATAGATTTATATAATCAGAATTACTGCAATTTAAATTTTCCAGAATTTCATTGGCTATGTTAACAAAATAATTATTCAGATCATCGGCACTGATTTCGCGAGATAGTTGATTATGATTAGAGGTTTCCTTAATAATTGACCATGCCGTTTTTTGCTTGTTTTTTGAATTAGCTATAAGATCAGTATTGTGCTTAATAGTTTCATTTTTAAGAGCTCGTTTATAATCTTTTTTGAGATTGCTGTCAAATTTACTTAAGTCATATATCATTATAAGCTTATCTCTCATAACTTTTATGTTTTGACTGTATTTAATATTATGTCTTTTCTTTTTGTACTGTTTGATGGGAAAAGAAGTATCGTAGCAATTTTTTACATTATTTAATAAAATTTCGGTCATTTGATCAAGATTAAGGGTTTGGTAAAAATGTGACCAATCACAGTTTGTTAGTGATATTTTATAATTTCCTATTGTATAATTGTTTATTAATCTATATGTCATCTGCTCTTTGGATCTATAGATGTTTGTTGACTCTGAGTAAGAAAAACACAAACAGTTGTGATCCGATAAGTGAGGATTGAATATTCTGGTTTTACCAATATTTTGCTGTATATTCGAGAACACATTGTCAATTTTGGTTGCAGTTCTATTAGTAACTCTTGTGAAATCATTACCACACTCTAGCATGCCAAAGGACAAGAACAAATCCGTTATCAGTTGAGAATTGATAGATTTAACTGAAAAGTCAACGTTAAAATCGGCAAAAAATGTAATACATTTTTCAGTGGAAAAATTATTCAGAAATGCAGTTAACTTATTATTGAAAATATTTAGGTCTCCTTTACAAGAACGATAAGCACAGCAAATAACCGACTTGGTTTTGCGTAATTCAATCGCACATAATTCAATATTTAACTCTTCGCAATAATTACTAGCAAAATTATATGTTTTATAATCTAAACCTACTTTGACAAAAATTGCTACTCCACCATGGATATGGATAGACCTTTCATAGTAAGCGACCAGTACGTAATTATTTAAAGCAACTAATTTTATTTGATCATCACGTGTCCAGATTTCACTAAAACATAGAATATCATATTTATTTTCTGAAAGAAATGCATCAAGTAGTAATAATTTGTTGGATAGGCATTGAATGTTTATATAAAAAATAGATAGTGTATTTAGTCTAGAATCTTCTGTGACGTTTGTAGGTGTAGCTACCACCATTTCCTCTATGGTCCCATGATCTCCGAAAAAAATTTTGTTTTTTAGACATTTGATTGCCTCTAGAATATTTTCTCACTGCCCCCTCATGAAACTCGGTTACCACAATTCCTTCACTCCATAAAGATTCATCCAAGAGATTATCACCTATGTCTACAGCAGCACCAATTTTGAAAGAACTAAAATCAGCTTGTTCCGGATTTCTGGTTAATTTTTTGACAACAATGGATTGATTTGCAAGACTGTTTTTCAGATGCGTCTCTAACTCTTCGGCAGCTAGGAGTGGATTAAAATTTGCAGCATGAAACCACATCATTTCTTTTTGTTGAACTGCTTTGAATTTATCATCAGAGTTCAATCTTTTACCCACTATTTTTTTAGATTGTTTTGTCGTTTGTGGGTGATAATTTGTATTTTTTTTCGATTGAAGGTTGTTATCACTTTCCGTTTTACCTAATTGTATGATATCATTCATTATTGTTCTGGATTTTGCCTCCAATATACCATAAGACACCTGATTGTCCTTAATGAGTGCCCCAGTTTCTGTATATAGTTGTTTGGGGGTCCCTGTATCTGTTTGATTAGAAGTTCCTGCCTCTTTATTTCTAGTCAATATTTGTGATTTTTGTGTTACCTGTTTATCTTCTTGTTTTTTTGCATAAGTATTTTGCTCCCTGGGATTTTCTGCTTTATTAATATACCGTAATTTGTAAACAAAACCATGTGACTGCAAACGGTTTCTTATTGGCGTGAAGTCAATGACGACATCCGTTAGTCGGATAATTTGTCCAAAGTAGACGCAGTGTCCGAACCTCTTGCTGAGGTCTATCTACGAACTAATTTTGGAGAATCTTGAATGTAAAATTACCATATTTTTAGTGATACTCTTAGTTTTACATTTAGGCACAATGCAATATTTGTAACTCATAAGTCATAATAATGTTGTTCACTAGCTCATTAACTAAATAATAACACAATAACACCACAAACAAGAACTTGGTAAACTGACTGTAAACAATAAACAGTAAACTGACATTTGACAAACCCATTGAAATTGCTTTAGATACACGAAACTACTGAAGCATGTTTATATGGAAAAAGAAACTTCCGTTCACTATTCCGTCCTTGTCTGACAAGATCTGATTGGTTGAAGAAAACGTCCGATTGGCTTAACCGTCTGTACACAGACCGAGAAAAAGGATGGAATAGTGCACACAAATCTCTCTCTCTGTGTCACTTTCTCTAATCGAGTGCACCTTCCAGTTTGTTATTAATTTCGATGGACAAATCATAACGGAAAACGTCACAGTTAATGGCGCCAAATAACTGCCGTTTTGAAATATCCAAATTCCTCACCGATGAAATTATTTATTTTCTCACTGTATTAACATTTAAAAAATCGTAAATTTTACATTTTCATAACTTTTTTTTGATGCTGTATCGATTTTCATTATAAAAAAAAATCATGCAACTTCTCTATTAGTATAACTATGTTGTTTTGACACTTGTGAATTTGTAACTGTAATTTATCTATGTTATCTCTTTATAACTACCTGTTATATTTCGGTAGTTATTTTATTGAGTAGAGAAATTTTTATTAACAAATAATCAGTTGAAACAAAATATACTGGAAAACGATAAGTACTTCCCCCGGATGTTTGATAATTTGTGGTCAGGTTTAGACGACATAAAAAGGTATGACTAGCCAGTTTAACTCAGTGTATTGTGTAATCTGTATCAGATGAAAGGCACAATAAAAAAATCTTTATTTTTAGGAATATAATATTAGTTTTCAATGTATTTTTAATATGATTTATTGTACTTTGTTTAGTGCTCCGAATGCGTGTCTATTATTGCTGAAGAATTCAATGCCTTGGTTATTTAGCAAAATTATTGTTTTTTAAACAAATGCGTATTACGGGAAATAAAATAATGTGTTGCTTGCAAGTCATTAAGGCTCCAATAATGAACATTTTCTTAATATCGACATTTCTGTTACTGTCTACAGTTTGGACCTTCTAATCCTAAAAGAAGTTGTGCAAAAAATGGCCGGCGTTGACGCTGCAGAAGACCTTACCATAGAACAATTAAGTGCCATGGCTGGTGGAGAATTGCTTAAGGCAGAGGTAAAATTTGAAATTAAAAAAAAATCATCAACTAATTTTATTATTTTTAGGCGGGATACTTCAGCCAAGTCCGTAACACAAAGAAATCATCCTTGCGACTGAAAGAAGCCATGTCTGAACAGGACTTAGCTGTGGCACTCTGTTTACTCATGGCTCAACAAAATTATTGCGTTGTATACAGGGAGACGCAGAAAAGCCACTTGAAATTAGTTGGAAAACTTTCAGATCAGTGTCAAGATACCTTGGTGCAGTTTGGAACATTTTTAGGATCTACGCTGTCTGTAGACGAATATATAAACAAACTGCCTTCTATACAGTGCATGCTGACTGAATATCATATACCAAGTGAAGTTGCGTTCTTCTTAGCTCGACCCATGTTCAATCATGCTATTAACGTAAGTATTTCTTAATTGTACATGTCTATTTATTCATCAACAGCGTTAAGAAATTTTGTGATTTTTTTTTAGCAAAAATATGATCAGTTGCGTAAAGGTGATCCGAATTACAAAAAGATGTCTACTTCGTTGAAGAACCATAAATACTATGAGGCTGTGGTGGACATAATGGAACCGGTTCACAAGTCTTTGGTACCACTTCACCCTCCAAGAACTTGGGAGGATATAACGCCTCAATTCTTGGCCACCTTCTGGTCCTTGACCATGTATGACCTCTTTGTACCGGAAGAGACCTATCAGCAGGTCATTAACAAGGCTAAGCAACAGTCTTTAAGTGTGATGGATTCGGGTACAAAGGGAAAAAAGGAACAAGAAAGGTACCAAACGTTGGTCGAGAAGTTGCAAGACGAAAAGAAGAAACAAAGTGAGCATGTCGATAAAATTATGTACAGGTTGAAACAGGAGAAAGATCACTGGTTTCTGTCCAGAGCTGCTAAAACAGCTAAAAACGAAACTATTACCAGGTTTCTACAACTTTGTCTGTTTCCGAGATGTACCTTTACTCAAATTGACGCTTTGTATTGTGCAAAATTCGTACACACCATTCATATGTTGAAGACTCCAAATTTCTCCACTCTTCTCTGCTATGACCGGGTAAATATGTTTTTGAATTAATTTTTTAATGCATAGGTTGGTATGTAATATTGGGAACACATGGCATAGTTACAGCTTTGTAATTTGTGGATGTACATATTGTGTTAAAAAAAAAAAACGTCTGGGCTCCCTTCGCAAAATCTGTTTCTTTATGAATTATGCTTTTCGTTCAACATGCCATGCTGTGTCTACGATATTACTTACCAACTTATATACAACAAAATTAAGGAGGTACTGTTGGTTCCATGAGTAGCCTCTACTACAGCTTCATATTCTCTTTTGAGATGTGAAGACTATTGGCTGCATTATTCCAACAAATTGATTGAAGGGAATCTTTTAGTAGTCCAATAATTATAAACATTTCCATCACAAGAAATGTTATCTGAGATTTTCTTTCAGTAACTGTTAGTGGAGGGGTAAACATCACAAAACCACAAAAAACCGTTCTGGGGGTGCCGCGCTACCCCCGCAAAAAACCACGCCTTCGGTGAAAAAAGCCTTATTTTACTGATCACTCGTTAACAGTTGAAGATATAAAAAAATTGCTCATCATAAAAAAAGAAAGCTTGACTAATTTCCTAAAAAAATGTCCTATTGTAATTTCGTTGTATATGCGAGAAAATCAATATTGAAAAAAATTCCAAAATTTGGATTTCTAATGCACGCGAATTTTCGTTTATTTGAAATTTATCGAGCGCGGCCTATAGAAAAAATTGAATTGCTCGAAAACCATACAAGCTAGGAAGGAAAATCAAAATGGGTTTTAAAGGGGATATAAAAATACTCTCTTGTGTTGCCATTTTTGATGGCTATTGATATTTATTAGTATATAAAAATAACAATATAATGTTATCTCTTAATTTTTTGCGTCTAACTATTCACAGGCCCATAAAAAATAACTGACTTTAATATAAGTTATAAATGCATTATCTTTCAGTTCAAGATAGTACTTGCAGAAAAATTAGGAATAAAAATATTCACATTTACAAATTTACCAGCGTGTTGAAGTTATCCAAATTTTGGCCAATTTTTTATTGCTTCCTAAAAATAAAAAAAACCCAAACATCTTGAAAATTTAGCTCAAAAAATTATTCAATAAAATGGAAGAAATTGAAAAGAGAGGGAAAACGGCCAAACGTTGGATTACCTATATGAAAATGGTTATATTGGCAAAATCAAAATAAAAAATAAAAAATTGGCCAAAATTTGGGCAACTTCAACATGCTGGTAAATTTGTAAATGTGAATATTTTTATTCCTAACTTTTTCTGCATTGAAGGAGTACCTTGAACTAAAAGTTAATGCATTTATAACTTATATTAAAGTCAGATATTTTTTATGGGCCTGTGAATAGTTAAGAGACGCAAAAAATTAAGAGATAACTGTATTATATTGTTATTTTTATATACTAATAGATATCAATAGCCATCAAAAATGGCAACACAAAAGAGTATTGTATATCCCCTTTAAAACCCATTTTGATTTTTCTTCTTACCTTGTATGGTTTTCGAGCAATTCAATTTTTTCTATAGGCCATGAGCATAAATTTCAAATAAACGAAAATGGTGTTTTTCTGTTTTTTTTATTGATTAATATCACAGAATATATACAAACAAGCCTTCCAATACAGATTTCCGCGAAAATAATTATCAATCTTTTGAGAAAACAGAAGTTAAAATTAGTGGAGCAACAAGTGTTTTAAATTGGTGACGTAGATACTTTGGCCGATGACGTAGCTGGACTGTTTGGATTTGTTGATAGAATGGTTTTATACAAAACAGTGTGGTGTTGCCAAATTGAAATTCCTTCTCTTGTTCTAGCAAAGGTAATTGGAGAAAACAGGAGTATAAAGCTTATTTATTAAATCAATTTTAAGATATTTATCCATGAAATTTAATTTTCTTATGTAAAAAATAATAGGCGTGAATTATTAAATATTTTAAATAATTTTTAATGCCGATTAGATTTTTAAAAACATATTTAGCAAAACATGACAACAATGTCAACGGCTATTCAAATGACAGATGTGTTCTAACGTCGCCATCATGTTTATTTGAAGCATTTCATTTTCTTTCATCGAGGTATTTGCTGTAATTTACAAATAGTAGATAATGTCATTTAAAAGGTATTTTATAAAAGTTGTGGAAACACAAATATAAGCGCTTCGGAAAAAAATGTTGTAACTGTTCTGAAAAAATTGATATTCGCTAAATACATGTGTATAATATTGATATTCAAGATATTGAAAAAAATAGAAGTGTCATAGGTAAAATAATGTAAAGTAAATACACAATTTGGCATTCATATAAGTTAGTTACAGTCTAAGCGAAGGCTGTCTATGATTGATTAAATTATTTCCCGCCAAATAAAATCATTTGAAATCTGTGTCTAGACGGGCGTATTCTTATTTCTTATTTTTGTTTAAGAAATTATTGTTTTGGTTTAAATTGATTATGCAGTATTTGTTAAAATAATAACTTTACTTGATAATATATCACCAAAATTGAATAAAAAAAAAATGGAAAATACCACATTCGCGCGCATTAAAAACACAAATTTTGGAATTTTTTTCAATAACGATTTTCTTGAAAACCATGGCATATACAACAAAATTACAATAGGACTTTTTTTTAGGAAATCAGCCTAGCTTTCTTTTTATGATGAGAAATTTTTTTATATCTTCAACGGTTAATGAATTATCAGTGAAATAAGGTTTTTTTCACTGATTAGGTGGTTTTTTGGGGGGTTGCGTGGCACCCCCAGAATGGATTTTTGTGGTTCTGTCAGTAACTAACAGTTACTGAAGGAAAATCTCATAACATTTTTGCTTCTGGTGTATTTTTTACTTTACCGACTGGACTGTAGTTGTAATATGCAAAGTGCGCATCGAGGTAGGTATACACAATTTTTACGTTTACCAGGACAAAACTTTCATTAAAATATAAGGTGCAGTGTACAGTAGCTTCGTATCTCAAAGGGCTGGTTTTATAGGTTCATTTCATCTTAGATCTTCTAGTTAACTCTAAGTTTTGTCGAAAACTACCACTACCACTACCAACCTATAATTACCATTACGAACCGACAAAATAGTGTTAACACTGAATATCTTGACTAGCTAGCGCCTATAAAATGGTATTTTACAAAACACTGAACCCTTCAGTAAGACTCCAGTTGAAACTTCTAGTTAAACTCTGGTTTAATCTCTACCTATAAAACCGGCTCTTAATTGATTGTTTGAAACTAGTGGAGGACCCTTAATATATATTTTTTTCAGTGTTGAATTTTAAAACACAGGTATAAATTTTTCATAGGCAGACATAATATATTTTCAATATATATCAAAAAGCAAGTCATTAAAATAATAAGAAATAACACAAGTCCCAAAGCGGATCCCTGTGGCATTCAACTTTTTACGTTAAGTTTTGTATTGTTTATCTCTACGTTCATTGGTTGTTCTTCCATATTCAAATAACTGTTTAAGTGTTAGTAGTTTTTGGTATTAAAATTCAACATAGCTCCAGGCATTTGCTGTTTTCATCAACATATTTTGTTATACATAAGCTTATTAGGCTCCTTTCAGATTTATTCTTTACCAAGATTTCTCTTTAATTTTATGCTGCAACTTCTTATGTTATTAATATTTTTAGTTGTTCTGCGACATTACATACTCGATCACGTCTTGTACCGAAAACGAAGCGATGAGGTACGGAAGATTCCTCTACGCCATGCTCGAGACTGTGATGAGATGGCACAAATCCAAAGATACTTTTGAGAGGGAATGCGCGAACTATCCGGGTTTCGTCACAAAATACAGGGTCAGCAATCAGCATGCGGACAATTTGGACAACGTCGGCTATGAGAATTACCGCCACGTCTGCCATAAGTGGCATTATAAACTAGCCAAAGCGATGGTGACTTGTTTGGAATCGAAGGATTACGTTCAGATACGAAATGCTCTAATTATTCTCATTAAAATAATTTTATTCTTTCCTGTACTTATTAAACTTAGCCAGTTTATCGAGAAAAGGATAGAGAAGGTGC
Organism: Rutpela maculata; assembly: GCA_936432065.2. Taxonomy (NCBI): domain Eukaryota; kingdom Metazoa; phylum Arthropoda; class Insecta; order Coleoptera; family Cerambycidae; genus Rutpela; species Rutpela maculata. The sequence goes on from OW386288.2 coordinate 166,467,073, forward strand.
GTGACGAGGAGAAAAACAATCGACAAGATTTGTTTACGTTGTCCAGTAGTTATCTAGGCCTTCTGAAACAGAGAATGACCAGCGGACACATGATGAAGGAGGGTGACTTTCACATACCCGTCGAAAAAGAAAAGGTACCATTTTGTAAAGTTTAGTATGTTGTATATTCCTAATCGAAATAATTTTTGCAGATGGCAAAGAATCACGAGTCCAAAAATGACGCTATTAGTAGCAAACATAATGGAGAAACAAAAGGTGAGGTTATTGAATTTGAAAATAGATATTTTACTTTATATTTTGATTTAAATTCTAGACGATACAACCAGAGAAAAAACAGATAAGAAATCATCTCGTCAACCCTCAGAAGATACAAAGTTGCCATCAAAAAGTCAAAGTACAAATGTAGAATACAATATTATGTAAGTAAATAGTTTTTTGTGTTTACTCTTTTTTTCGAACAATTGTATTTTTTGCAGCAGTAGTTCTAAAGAAAGAAATGAAAAGACTTACAAGGACGATCCCAAAGAGAAATACAGGACTGAGAAACGTGACGACTTTGAAAAAGAAAGAGACAGGGAGAAACGTAGGGAAAGGAAAGAGGAAAAATTAAATAGCAGTAAAGAAGAGAGGCACGATAGACAGTACAGTAGAGTAAGTATCTACTTAACCTCAGTACTCCAAACACACTATAAAATCGAAGGCTTAGATTACATCGATCTTAATCACTGTTTGTTATTTTCAGGATGAAAGGTATATAGAGATGGTCAGCCCAAAAGAAGACGTACGATATTCAAGCGAAAGGCAAGTTGATAGATATTTTGATGAACGAGGTGGCCATTACTATAGAGAAGAAAGAGACGTCGGTATGAGTGGCAATGGAAATTTAGGAAGGCATAGTCAAGAACCCGAGCCCGATAGAGGTAGGTGTTCATTACTTTGATATTGCTTCAGCAAAGAAAATTAATTGATCATGCGAGTGTTACGTTGCAAACTAGGGTATCTCATCTCAATGTATAATTTTGATCCCCTTTTTTCCTGGGATTATATAAAGTATTTTGATTAAAAAAAAAACTGTGCTTCCCACTAGCGGACTACGTCCAGGAAATATCACAAAAATCTTATTCCTTCAAACTGAACGATAGTCCGCTAACTCGCAACGTAACACAAATCAGGCAGCATAATGCCCCATTTCTGATAAAACACCTCTTACCATACCAGGCATTGCCTATTTTCCGGCAACCTCTAGCCACATTTTCCTTTACGATAACTTATTACTATCCTAAACTTTATCTTTCTCAACTTCATAACATTCTAATCCTCTCTTCTTATGTTTGTTTAATTTTTTCTTGTCCTTTTTGTCCCTAAATTCTCGAAAATTAAAATATTTTAAATAATAGTTTTTAAACACCATATTTTCTGATTCTCCATACCTGTTTCCATTAAGCCGAACCGGACTTGCTCCGTTCAGCTCAACTTCCATGGCACTACACGCTGTGGATGACTGGCTGGCTCGGAGCCGGGGTCGGGGAAGCACTGTTCATGTACTTAATATTTAATAAATCTATTTTCTTCGTTTTTTTTTTGGAATCGGAATCCAAGGGTCCCGGGTTCGAAAACCTATGTGGATTTTGGAAATAGTTCTTTTTTTTTACTTTATTTTATATTGACCTTGACATAACCCTTTATCTAATCTAATACAGTTAAAATATTTTTTTATCAAACATGCTGATTGCCGAAAGAAAAGTCAGACAGCCTTGGCGGCATGCGGCATTATAGTTCACGAGAAAAAAGTTGGAAGTAAGTTTGATGTGAGACGGCATGTAACATGTAAATAAAATAGAAAGTGGTCCAATAAAACATCTGGGACTTTTTGAAAAAATACTTAATAACTTAATAACATACTTGATAACATTTATACCTACTTTCTATTTTTTAAAATTCCAGTTCATTTGGGGCCCCTTGGAACTGGCGCCTAGAGGCGATCGCCTAATTAGGCTACTGTATAAAGCCACATTGGTGGTGGGGGTGATGCCAAAAAAAATGTTGAGGCCTTTGATTTTTGTACACACACTAAATCACAATTTTAGTGACCTTGGCTTCTCGTACATCCACTAAATCACAATGTTGTGGACTCTTACTTGCCCGCTTTACCTATTTACCTCCCCCCCCCCCCCCTCACTTCAACGGAATAAGATCGAAATATAATCTTGTTATAATATATAGATCTACCCAATTTAGTCAATATCATAAACTGTTACAGAGTAAATGTGGGCACATTGATGTAATAAGCATGGGACAGAAATATCACAAAAAGATTCAGTTAAAAACTTAGGAATTGTAATGGTATTTAGATAAATACATAAGATGAAAACTGGGAAGAATTTATCTATCCATCTATAGTTTTTAGGCACTTAAATTCAGACCGGGCAACCTGGTTGGTCACTTAAGGATTCTGGAGCTAATCCAATTCGAATCCATGACCAAACCCACTGACTCAATGCCAATCAAGCATGACTTTGACTGCCCGTTTTGATGTGCTGATCGAAAGCCGTCAGGCGAGCAGGGTCGAAGTACTGCAGTTGGAGAAAGAGTCACACATCTGGTACACAGATGGATCCAAGCTGGACGAAGGGGTTGGTGTGGGGGTAGCAGGGCCTAAATGCAGCCCTTGGTAACACCCCAACCATCTTCCAGGCAGAAATCTATGCTATAGATCAATGTGTCCAGGAATGCCTAAATAGAAGCACTCGAAGGGCAAAGATCTATATACTTTCTGATAGCCAGGCAGCATTAAAGGCTTTCAGGTCCTATACCTTTAAGTCAAAAATTGCCTGGGAATGCAGACAATCCCTCAAGCAACTGGCAAACAATGATGTGGGTGCCAGGGCATGAGGGAATAGAAGGCAATGAATTGGCTGATAGCCTCACAAGAAAAGGGGCTGAAGCCCCATTTTTTGGGCCCGAACCGTTCTGTCGCTTATCTAAAGGAGACATAACGGAGGAGGTCCTAAAATGGGAAAAGGAACAAAAGAAGCTCTACTGGAGGAATAGTCCAGGCCAAAAGGTTTATAATCTATTCAACAAAGAATGCCACAAGGCTTCTCGAACTTGAAGAGTCCGACCTAACTGACCATTGCCCCTTGCGATATCATCTCAAGAATATGGACATGGCAGAAGATGACAAATGCAGATACTGTGAATATATATATGTCCCCGTTATTCATGTGGAACATAGGGCCTCCACGAAATTTCTCCATCTGACCCGATTATGAGCCAGTTGCTTTACTTCTCCCCAAGTCTTGCTCATCATCTTGGCTTCATCCAATAGTGACCTTTTCCACGTTGTCTTCGGTCTTCCTCTACTTCGGCTGCCTTGCGGATTCCATTTGAGCGCCTTTGCCGCAATACTGTTTTGCCTGCGGATTGTGTGGCCTAGCCAACTCCACTTTCTGTGTCTGATCTCCAAGTCAATTTTAACTTGTTTAGCTTGTCTCCAGAGCTCTTCATTTGTAATTGTATTTGGCCAGAAAATACGCAGTATTTTGCGTAAGCATTTGTTTATAAATACTTGGAGTTTTTTCGCTATCGACTTGGTGACCTTCCACGTTTCACAACTGTACAGTAGCACAGATTTTACGTTCGTGTTAAATATCTGCAGTTTAGTAGAATCTCCGTATGTCCTCGAGCTCCATATTGGATGTAGTAATCCAAAAGATCTGCGTGGTTTTAGGATTCTCTGTCACATCTTTCTCTGTGCCACCCGTGTGGTCTATTATGCTGCCGAGGTAGACAAACTCATCCACTCTTTCTATGGGTTGGTCGCCGATGTGCAAATTTGTTTCTATGGCTGTATTTAGCCGCATTTTCTTGGTTTCGCCAATATTCATTTTTAACTCCATTTTCTCAGCTTTTTTTTTTTTGAGAAAGATACTATGAAGCTGCAACTGAAACTGCGGAACATATACTTTAGAGCAACAATATAGAGAAAGTAGGTAATTTCATAATAAATATTAAAGTGTGTAAGTTGTAATTTGCTTAATATACCTAAATAATATTCTCTAATATACTTTGTGAATGCAAGGTACTAATCCGTATTAGGCTAAAGTACCTAGAACAGGCGAAATTGACGCCTGAAGATAGGGAAATTAGCTCCCAGGAAAATCACAAGCTTTGCAAAAAGTCTTGGAATCCTGAGCAACAACTAGTTGCAGGGTAATTCACAAAAGACTTTTAGGTCGAGGTGAAAAAAGGCCAACCCAGGGCCAAGCGACCCCTTAAACAATCTACAATAGTGTTTTTTTTAATAAACCTATTTTACTTATTATCATGCACGCCTTGCTGAGATATAGTAGAAATAACTAACAAGGTCTAATTTGTTTCAGATCCAAAGAGAAGAAAAGTCGACAATTCCTCGAAGGTTAGTATCGGAGTGACGTAACATCGATGCAGATTTCAGGGTTCCATGTCCCTTTTTGCATTCCATTTTGGGAGATTGGGCTGAAAGTGTTTTAACCTACTAAAAAAGTGTTTTTTTAAATAACGAGTGTTGTGAACTTTAGTGATAGTGAGAACATTCGAGTAAAGCACAACCAAAGATCAGATTTGTCTGTAATTGTACCATCGAGGGAAACTTTGCAGTTTGAAGGAAACGTCCCAGGAAATGTAAAAATTACCATCGTAACAAATCGTACGATCCACGTTGAAGAGCCGAAAAAATCTTAATATTAAACAGTAAGTCCAGATGAATCCCTAAGCAATAATCTAAATTGAAAAGTCAATTCCCAAAAAATAATATAATCCACTGAAGGAAAACCAAAAATAGAGTAACCAAAGATGACTTGAGAATTTATTAATTAAGTTAACGTAAAACTCCATTGTAATTTTCTGAACAATGCTCAGCATAATCAAAAAATTATGCATAACAATGATGAGCAAGAAGATATTTATCTATTAAATAATAATATATAATTTTTTTTTGACACGAAAACTGTCAATCTAATCATCGATAAAATAAGAGCGCAGCCAAGAGACGAATTAAGAGATGTCGAATAGTATGTAGTAAAACCAAAATGAGTTTGCTATCATCCCAAAAGTTGCATTAAGCATGAAGACGATGACGGAGACAATTCAGTTAACCCAAAGTTTGAGAAACGTTAAAGAGGCGAAAAAGTAAATAGCAAAAATATTCCGAATGTTGAGAAAGAGAAATTACCCATACCGTAAGGAGCAAAAAATACCTAATTTAACGAAATCGTGCCATTTCTGAAAAGCCAGATATAAGTGTTGCAGAAAAAATAGAATAAAATAGATACAAAAAAAAATTGATTCAAAACCAACCAAGAAGAGCATAAGACCATCCGCATTTTGTCAAAAACAGCCCGTTCCAAAGAAGTGGACCCAGGTTGAAGACTGCTACCCTGAATGATCATCAAGAGTCAGTGCATTATGTGATTTAAGTGAAAGACTCAGTCGAGGACTGTCAATCTGAACTCAGCCCAATCTTCCGTCTTGTAATATATCTTTGGTGGGGGAGGGACAGCAGCATAAGGTAGGTATCATTTAAATGTAAGAGATCCGATATCTAATTATTTTGAAAATTGCCACACCAAGAAAGCCTATTTAAGATATAATTGAGAGGTTCTTATTCAGATATGCTTGCCTCCAAAATAAATAATTGAACAAAAAACTGCATAAATAATTAAAATGGTATTGATAGACTGAAGTATAGTCCACGCAAATTAGACTTTTTAGGAAAAAAAATTCATAAACAAATTATATTTGGGCTATGTATAGTTCATAGGAGTAGAATTAAGGATCCGAAAAACCACCCCCAGACGGGACTTAGTTACGGTTATTCTCATTTTTCTTCGGATCCTTGATTCTCACGAAAAACAGGTATAGGAACAAAAATATTCTTCATTAAATTCTACACAAAAAAAGTTCTATGGTCGATTTGAGTACTCCCCACCGTTTTCTGGCTATCGACATTCATAGTAGGGGGTAGTTTGGAGCACTCGGCAAAAAATCGGCGGTACGCGATTTTTCACAGCAAATATCTCCGAAACGTCAGAAATGGTTGTAATGAAACTTGTAGAGCGGATTCTCCTCTACAAGATTCAACTTGTATTTTTCTTTTTTATTATTTTTGTTGAATTTTCTCGCTTTTTTCGAGGATACGCACTTTGTAATATGACCTCATTTCCACACCACCCATGAGGTAGAAGTCTCGGTGTGTTTTTTTTGTAAGTGGTTTCCCCTGTAGGCCTATTCCACTGTCGTCATTGTCGGTTTCAGTCGTCGGTTTTCTTCAATCAACTCATCTTCGATAGGTGAATTTAAGCAGCCTTGTCCGTGACAGTTGGAGCACATGGTTGAGCAGCGCAATCCTGTTTTTACACACCCGCATCGTTTCCCGCAACTCATCCTGCAGTTGCAAGATATATGTTGTAGAACGGAAGACGGAGCTAGTGCCTCAGGTGTAAAAATGGGTGAAAGAACAGAGTCAGTTTTCTTCCAACCCCATTGTGTCGGATCAAGGTTTATTCCTCCCCATAACTGAATTTGATGAAAAAAAATGGTATTTTAAACCCGTTTTTGTCAAATAACTCGAAAGGTATTACATTGAGCAAAAACATGCCAGAGACAAATAAAAAAAGTTGCCAAATTAAGGATTTCGTTTTTTTTTTCTTTTAATTTTTGTAAAGTTAATGGTTTCAGAGATCTGGAAGTCTAAAGGTGGCGTCCACGTAGCCTTAAAAAGCCGTTCAATTAACTGCCTTTCAATTTCCATTTTCAATTTCGTTCACTAACACGAAATACACACCGAGTCTAACAACGGTATTTCACAACTAAATATTCGAGCGTTGAGAATGGACAATTCATACCTGCCCCCCCTTTTCACATTCCGCAAACCGGAGTCTGTCGAGCAGCTTCGACAGAATCTGAAGGTCAAACATAACAGTGCCGTGACGTTTTCAAAGAATTTGGGTGAAAAGAAATAATAAATATTAAAATTATGAAGTACACATTGTGGATAAAAGCGAGAAAATTCAACAAAAATAATAAAAAAAAAAGAAAAGTACAAGATGAATCTTGTAGAAGAGAATCCGCTCTACAAGTTTCATTATAACCATTTTTTATGTCAAAGTAGCCGTTCAGAGATATTCGCTGTGAAAAATCGCGTACCACCGATTTTTCGCCGAACTACCCCCTACTATGAACGTCGATAGCGAGAAAACGGCGGGGAGTACGCAAATCGACCATAGAACTTTTTATGTGTAGAATTTAATGACGAATATTTTTGTTCCTATACCTGTTTTTTGTGGGAATGACGGATTCGAAGAAAAATGAGAATAATTGTAACTAACTCCTGTCTAAGGGTGGTTTTTCGCCCCAAAAGGGTGTTTCCATCAACAAGTAAGGTGGGAACTTTTCGAATCCTTACTTCTACCCTCGTGAACTATGCATGGCCCAAATATAATTTGTATATTGTGACGTGCTTACACCCTTTTTGTAAACATCCTGTATCGTGGATTCGGAAATTATAACAACCAGGGTAACACTAAACACTAATTTATTAACTTACTTAATTACAACAATAATTTACTTAACTAATAACACACTGTGTACTACTTGATCACTTTACTCTCTTCTGATCTTACTACTCTTGCTATCTAAACTGAACTTTATCACTATGTTTTCTCTCTGACCATTTCAACTGACAATTAGTACTGCACTAACTTCTTCCCGTTTGGTTTACTCCGTGCTTTATATACTTAAAGATGACAGATCTAGAAGCTTCTCTGATGACGTCACCATACTCTAGACAGTTCCAGAACAGATATGTCATCACTCTAGTAAGTTCTTTCCACATTCAGACATCCGAACTACTGAATTCTGTGCCTACTTTTCAGTGCAACCAACATAACCTTAAATCTTAAGGGGTTGCAACATATTACAATATGATTTTTTTCTTCTATTCGCTATTTTTTCGTCTAATTTGCGTGGACTAGTAGAGTGGTATTACTATGAGAAGATACCAGCAAGAAATATGCGCAGAAACGTGTTTGTACACTATATTATTCCAAGCCAATGAGAACGAATTATGTCATATTCAGTGTCGACATCAATGGCGGCGGTAACCTGCAGTAGAGTTGTGTTCAGCGGCGGTAGCCTGCAATAAAGATGGGCGATATCGCAATGTTAGTTTTTGCCGTGACTTTCTTATACTACTGCACTCCGCAGATATATAAACCGAAAGTAAAATATTGTAAATGGCATTTTTTGTATTGATATATTTTATATAATAGAAAATGAACAAATGCATATAAATAAATAATAATTTTAAACTGAAGGTATGAGTTATTGTTATACTGGAATATTTGTAGTTCACATATTTAATAGTGACATTTTTGTTTTTCTATCATTTAGTCTACTAGTCAGGATCCAAAGACCATTTACTTTCAGCCCTAAGCACTTTTTGGACCTACTTTTAAAATTAGGTCTATGTTGTGTAAAATGTTCCGTCCGAATCCAATTCTGGACAGCGATTTGCGTAGTAAGCTTGTGTTCACCCTCTATATTAATTTTTCACCCCTTTTCGGCGATACACGATATTTAAAATTTTTCAAATATAACTCGTGTTATCTCAAATTATAAAAGCTACAAAGATCAAATTTTAGACGGAGGTTAAATAATGTGTGGTGACTACCCTAGCAGCGTTAAAATATTTTGATTATTAATCTTCCAAGGAAAAAATAAAGAACGCGGGAGTGCTGAAATATTGTAGAGAAAAATGTAGCATTGAAGTACTTCTCTATTTCTAATGATATTATGTTGGTTGCGTGAGCGGTATGGTAGTAGAAAGTTGAAATTTAATTTCAGTGAAAGAATTTTTACAATCGGAATATCCTAGCAAAAGATATATTAGACATTACAAAGAACATTGTAGTAACAGGAGATTTTAATGTAAATTTTAATACGGCTGACCAAAGAGCCCTACAGTTATGTAATTTATTTTTAACATATGGCTTAAAACAAACAGTCCAGGAAAATACTAGAAATGACTCGTGTCTTGATAATATTTTCACAAACTTAAATGATTCATCAATGAATGCATCAATATTCAACCCTCACCTTTCAGATCCTCTGGGCATTTACTTTAAATTTGAGCATACACTAAAGAAATGTAATAGCAGTAAGCGAGTAAACTATAGACCAATCACGAACTATGGTCTAACCAAATTATATAACTATATCGAGAATAATCCAAGCCTTGTTGTTGACACAAAATTTCAAATTTTTATTAACATATTAACAACTGGCATTGAAGCATCATTTCCTATTAAATCAAAATCCATAAATAGTTTAAAAAAAAGGGTGACGTTGACTGGTTCAATGAGAATCTCAAGCAAATGAGAGAAACTATTCAATTCCTAAGTAATGTCAATAAAAACAATCCAAACTATGTAACTAATAAGGAATTAAAAGAATTTAGAGCAAAATATAAAAAGACATTATCTGATAGTAAGCGAAAAGCAAATGACCATTATATAAAAACTTGTAAAAACAGTCAATCTGCTATGTGCGACATAATAAAAAGAAATAATCAAATCCTAAGCTCACCAGAAACTACATACTTCAGTGCAAACTATTTCAAAGAAGTCAATATTGCAGAAAACATATTAAGAAATTTACCTAAAACACAAAAATCCAGTAGGCTATATTAAAACTAATGCCACAAACTGTTCCGGATCAAATTTCAATTTTAAGGAAATAATGTTTAACCAAGTAAGATCAATAGTAAGCAACTTAAAAGACAGTAAAAGCAAAGATTCATATGACATAACCGTACAAATTATTAAAACATTACTAAACGTTATCGTTGCCTCTTACCAAATTAATAAATATGTGTATACCTAAATAGCCACATTTTTCCTACATGCCTTAAAATTGCAAAAGTTATTCCATTTTAAAGAAGGATGACGTAAATAACTACAGGCCCATTTCCCTGGTTCCTATCCTTGCGAAAATATTAGAAGCAGCTTTAAAAATTTAAATTACAGAGTACTTTGAGAACAGGGCATTGTTTTCTCCATGTAAGTATGGCTTTAGAAATAATAGATCCACCACCTTGGCAATAAATAATCTGACACAAATAGTATTAAGGGGATAGAAGAATACATGTACACTCATGCATCATTTCTAGACCTAACAAAAGCTTTTGACTGTGTGTCCCACAACATCTTATTAGAAAAATTGGAGGCTTATAAGTTTGATAGCAATAGTACAGCGTTAATTAAGTCCTACCTTTCGGACAGATTTCAGTATATGAGCTATAATGCGGGCATATCAGGGCGACAGTTGGTGAAGCATGGCGTACCACAATGCTCCGTCCTAGGTCCCATTCTATTTTTAATTTACATCAATGATTTACCTAACTGTTGTCCGGATGCTGCATCCATTCTGTTCGCAAATGATACAAGCGAATTAATTCAAAATCAGTCTTTAGACATTATTCGACAACATGTGTCAAACATACACTCGAATGTTAAGAGTTGGTTTACAGCAAATGTACTAAGCGTAAATGATAGCAAAACTCAAACATTAATTCGTACGCTGCGCAACCTATCAAAAGACAATTCAGATTCTGAGTGAAATTCTTGGGGGTTTATATCGATCCGATACTGACATGGGAAAAACACATTGTGTATCTTTCAGGAAAACTTTCAAAAATTACTTTTCTAATAAGGAATCTACGAAATAGTGTATCGCAAAAAACCTTAATAACAGCTTACTATGGATTCTTTCATTCAACTATGTCATGCTATATTAAATTGGGGCCACTCAACTCATACATCTAAAAGCATTTAGTTTGCAACGAAAATACATCAGAATTATGGCTCAAATAGGCTACCGTGAATGTTTGTATTTTGGCCAATTCGTTCGATTGCAGACATCTCACATGTAAATTCGATTGATAATTTAGAAATGTCGTCCCTAGGTTTTGATTTTATATTGCTTCTTGTTAATATTAACGTACCACCATGTATATGAGCTGCACGTGAGAAATAAGATGCCATTTTGTACCCATGTATATTTAGTAGTTGCGACTGCCTCTGTAAGCCATGTTTCTCTAAAATATAAAATATCAAAAGGTATTTTTTTAAAATGATATAAGTCAGCTAAAAAAGATTCAAATTGCCCAACTTTGTTTCTTACGCATTGGATGTTTATGTGGAATATTTTTTGGGTCGTCAATAATTTTTTGCCATCAATTTTGTTCAATATGTCATTGTTTTTCATTTCTTCTTGATTTGTTATGAAAAAGCTGCATCATTACATTCTCTGGCCATGAAGGATTCCCCAAATCTACATCCAACTTTAAAGCATTTTTTCCTGCATTTAGACTTTAGGTCATAACAGTGTATACTTTTATTTGGCCATTTCTTTCCTACATATCCTTTCACATTTTCTAGTGTGATGTTTTCATTTTAATTTACATCCCTCCTATCCATATCTAATTTATTTTCGGGACAGCCATTAATAAATCATTGAAGATTCCAGTACCTTCCTTCATTTTGTTTTTTTTTTTTTGTTTCTGTTTACTATCTGGAAACTCTCATCATTCTTTAATATTTCCTTATGAATTTCTTCGGTTTTCTCACGCCTTGTTGATTCAGCAATTTGTTTACTTTTTCTCGTGGTTTCTGTCGTAGAACATGTTAATTTCTCTATTTTCGATGTTTATTAGTATTACGTCATTTGGTTTGGCATGTTCGCCATTTCTGTCATTTAGATTTGAGGAGGAAGAAGTTAACATGTTGCTAACTTTGTGTTGAATGTTTTCGATTGCAGTTGTAGATACTGATTTTTCTACAGAACATGTTTTTTCTTTGGATTTTTTAGCTTTTGCAGGCTTTTTGTCTCTAGGCACTTTTTCAACACTTCTACGAGTATTTACATCAAATTGCTGCAAAAGATTTAACAATTTTCCTTTAACAAGATTTTTTCTTCATTTAATGCACTGATCACAGAACTTTTGTCACATATTAATTTGTCCAACAAATTTACTTTAACAGCCAGGATTTATATGATTTTTTCACAGTTTGCCGCTGCGCCAACGTTTGTATTTTCAGGAGTTCTACAACAAATGTACACATAAATTTTCGATGTTTTTAGCCTCCCCGAATACGAGGGATGATAATCACTAGCACATACTACACATTTCATCGAATTTATGACTGGTTTCTTACAAAATCGGCAGACAGCATCTAACGCATGACTGTCTGAGTCTACCATTTTTAACTGTAATGAATGTAACTGTAATGATAACATGAAGTGTTATTTTGTGAACTGTGGCAGAAACGCTGCATTTCAATGTTTTTTTTCTTTTATTTTATTTAATGTAGCTTTCGTACGTGTATGTTATTAGTGTAAGTTTTAATCTGTATGTATGTATTTTAACTATTTCTATATTTTTTTTTACATTATGACATCTACAAATACTGTAGCCACAAAGACAAATAAAGTATTCTATTCTATTCTAATATCACTAGAAATAGGAAAAATACCTCGATGCTACATTTTTCTCTACAGTATATCAGAACCCCCGCATTATTTATTTTTGTCTTGGAAGATCAAAAATCAAAATACTATTTTAACTGTTTTAACTGCAATCGTAGTCACCATACATTATTTAACGTCCATCTAAAGTTTGATCGGTGTAGTGTTTATCATTTTCGAAAAATTTTAAATATGTATCACCAAAAAGGGGTGAAAAAATAATAATGCAAGCTTGCATCACAAATCGCCCTCCGGAAATGGATTCGGCAGAAAATTTTACACATCATAGACCTAATATTAAAAGCAGGTCCAAAAGTTGCATAGCAATGTAGAAATAAGCAGAATTTAGTTTACTGGATCCCCGACTACTACTTTGTCTTTCATGGCGTACTTGCCGGAATTGGAAAACAGCCTTTGATATGGTATGGCGAGGTTATAGTCGCTATTTGCTATGCTATTATTAAAATCACTAATCGCAGTGATTTTAGTTCTTCCATCACTGTTGCTATCGTCGATTTTATAATCACGGCAGTCAAGTATCACCCATCACTGGCCTGCAGCAACGACTAATAATGCAATATAGACCTTTGATCAGCTATGGACATTAGAGCCAGGGTTGGCTTTAAGTGATGTGTAATCGAGGAAAAATTTTCTTGCATGTAACAAAGGCAGACATAATGCTGTGGCTGCAAGATTCCATCCTGGCATGACTAAATCAGAATTATACGCTAATAAAACAACATGAAATGGCAACAAAAACATTTCAAATAGATTTAATAATAATAATGGAGGAACATGAGCATGAAGTACTAAGGTTGCCCCCTACATCATCCCGAACTTAACCCAATCGAAAAAATATGGGTTATAGTTAAAAACTGGGTGTCACAAAAAAATATGACGTTCTAACTAGATGGTGTGCAGGCTCTTACAGGAGATACACTTACAAGCATTACCGTTAAAGAATGGGAAGACATGTAGATTTATATGGAAAAAGAGCATCTATTTGACGAAGTTAGTGGCGCTAATCTACGATTCACAGTTACAGATTCTTCTGATGAAGAAAGCTATCAAGAATACGATTAAGAAGAAGAAAGCGACGATTTTCTGCATCGAATAGAGCCTCAGGAATAATCAGATTCGAATTGAACTGTGTCAAAATATATGTTTACATGCAATAAAATATTATATTATACAACTCTTTTACCTTAATAATAATAATAAAACAACTTTATTAAGTTTAGTACAAGTTACTATTCTTACACTTCAGCTGACCAAAGGCTACTCGTAACAGTGGGGCAAGTTTTAATCTACTTCATTACACAGCTCCGTGACATCTCATAATAATACTACTCTATAACAGACGATCAATGTTAAAACTTTTTTTTTCTATGGAATTTAATTTAGGTTTAAGTTTTGTTGTGTTGCATACAGCTCTGACATATTGCTTTTCATTGTTAGCGATAGATTTGTGGTAATCAATGTGGGTCTTACACTGCATGATTCCTACTCAGATAGCAGACTGAGGATCATATCGAAGTCTTTAGTGATTATTGATCGACAACGTTTTATGATTTCTCAATAATGTTATCTTTTTGACAAAATTTTACGTTCATTTGTTACTTCGATTTGACTTATTTGTAACGTCATTTTTTAATGTTGACTGATTCTATGCATTACCACATAGTTTGGTATATGATGCCACAAATAAACTGTTAACAATAAGCAGTCAATCTTTATCTTATGTTCTAATGAATTCTAATAGGCTTAATAATTATAATTACAAACTTCATTTCGAAAACATGGAGTAGTGATTTGCTTGGAACTTATAATAGATAAGTTGAAAGATTATTATTCTGTAGTTGGGCTGAGATAATACAAAAACCAGTTTGTGGTTGGTAGGTAGATGGATTCCATTTACTTGGTGACATCCTGCAGCCTATCCTCAAATTCTGGGCCTTAAGGCTTGAAATTCATTTTGCTTTAGATTGGGTTATATGATTTGGTAAATGTCATCAATCTAATGTGAAAAAGTCACAAAATGACGTGTTTGGGCAATGACATACTGATGTGATTTTTACTTAAATTTTACCCTTTCACCCTTTAGAATAAAATGACCTAACATCTAACCAGAAAATGACAGTCTGCTACCTGTAACCTTGTGCCTATTTCTTTGATATAGTAAAATATACAAACAGTTGCAGTATCAACGCATTTGGAATATTACAATCTGATTAATTACCCGACAAAATGGATTTGTGAGGCAATACAATCTGGAAACAAGGTTTATTTCTAAATTCTTTTAGCTTTTCATCTTTTTTAAAAATTATTAGTCAATTATCCTAAATCAGTTCCTTTTTGCGGTATATGTTTGATGCAATTAATAGTGTATTATTCAACGAGCGGTAATCTAGGTAATAAATCACGCTGATGAAAGTTTGCAGCACGAACCGTAGGCGAGTGCTGTAATTCATCAAGTGAGTTATTACCATTACCGCAAGTTGAACACTGTACTTTATCTACGACTATATCAATAAATATTAAATGAGAAAATTTTGTTTAAACTACTCTGTTTATTATCTAATAAAATTAACTGTCAAATTTAATTTCTGTAGCCACTTTTATATTTGTTCTGTGATTTTTCGGGTAATAAATTATGTATTGTATCATAGCTACTTGTTTTCATTCTGGTGGTGTACATATTAGTTCATCTTCGCTAACCGAATTCATCATTTTTGGCACAATTATTATTACTTAACTTGATTTGAAATCGTCGAAACTATTCAAACATAATAACTGACGTTCCTCCCCTCAATAATAATAGACCGTTCTATGTCAGCGTATCAGAAATGTTCTCAGAACCAGGTTCGTGTCGCGTGCGTTACGTCGATTGGACAGGCTAGTCATGAAGATAAAGGTGATTGGCTCTGTAATGCGTGAGTTATAATAACTCACGCTATTTGTTCATGGATACTATTAATTGTTCAAAAGCAGTTCATTAATTAGTATATTATCTAATAAGTTGTTAAAAAAATATTTGTTACACGAGTAACAATAAAGCATGGCAATAGGGTTTTCCCACTAATTTTATTTTAACATTTTATGTTGTGAAAATGATATAGTAAAACATTCTATTAATTTACAACAATTTACTTTTCTGGTAAGAATTCTAAGAAAATATCGTTAAAACAACTTGCTGATAATTTCAGGGCTTTTTAAAACGGGCATTTTTACGCGCCAGAATTACGTATCTACCCGAAAAACCAATGAGATTATGGATATAACTTTGTGTTAAAGGAAGCATTTCTTTAAAATTCTCAGAATTTCCTCTTTGATTGCTTGTACTGTGATTGGTCTAAAGCAGTGGACTTATAAATATTGGCCAATCAGAATCCAGATAAAAAATGCCACACAAATTGTTCGTAAAAACGTCGGACGTTGATATTTTGTAGTTTGGGATTAACCTTCACCCGCTTCTGTACTGACGGTACACAAAAGATGACAGATGACTAACCTAAAACTTACTTTATATTTTGATGAAATATTTGTTTAGATTTTACAGCAGAAAACCACTGTTTTCGTCTTTCAATATTAAGTGGTATTGTCGAAAATAATATTGAGGGAGCATTTTCACTAGTATTATTACACAAAGGTGCGAAACAAACTTTTTTAGGCATTTTGATAATCCATTACAACTCATAATAATTAAAAAGTGCTGTCAATAAATAGAGGTTATGTTTTATATTTTTCACAGCTATCTTGTACAACAATGTAACCGACTTTTTATTGGATTTCAGGGCACTGACGTCACGACGCGCCAATTTATGGCTGTTTAAAATGAACTCAATATTTTTCAAACTTTATGTTTGTTTTTTGTCACTATTAGTAAAATTAAAAAGATAATAAATATGCCATAAATCATTTTTTTACGTGAATTAAGTACTTCGGCAATATTTTTTTTTTCTGAGAAAACCCCATTTAATAAATGCTGTTTAGAAATTAGACAAAGAACATTTGATTGCATTTTTCGAGACAAAAATATGCGCTAATAAATGAAATAAACCATTTAAGACCAGAACAATATAATCTTCAGCTGTAATGTAGTATAGTTCGGCTAATATTAATATCGTTTATGGATGTTTTCGTAAAGCAAAAATATCAAAATTAAATTAATCCAAATTTTAAAAATTGACAGTTGTGTTAACTACATGCCAAATATTACTGTTTTCTGACATATTTTTTCGTTGATTATATTTTTTATGCTGTGTATATTGTTCAACAGAACTGTATCTCAGTTCTTCGTTGGCAGTAGCATCAACTACCTACCAAATATTATCTT
Source organism: Rutpela maculata (assembly GCA_936432065.2). Lineage (NCBI taxonomy): Eukaryota > Metazoa > Arthropoda > Insecta > Coleoptera > Cerambycidae > Rutpela > Rutpela maculata. The sequence goes on from OW386288.2 coordinate 166,483,973, forward strand.
TCTCCATCAAGTGGTTTTGTAGATATAGTGCCCACAGACAGACACCAGAGCGACAGACAGGCGGAATTAAATGGGTTTAATTTTTGTAGTCTACGTATTCTGAAGAAATCTCGGAGGGTAACTTTAAAAAAAATGCATGTAGGGGTTAATGTGATACACCCAAAAATATACAAACAAACAAAAATTGTATATCTGCAACAAAACTATATGAAAGAAATAGGTTAGATTGGCCAACCCTTATATAATATGATGCCATATTCATGTTACAGATTAAAAATAAAGTTTCGGCGGAAAAAGTCATGTAATTTTGTGCTCCAAAAACTTTTTTTTTCTTTGATAAAACTTTTACTCTGGAAAAATTTTACGACTGTTATTCTGATGTTTTTGTACAGTAACTTATCAAGGGTGCTTCCAACAGTATTTTGATGTATAATTTGTTAACATTACTCTTTGTTGATGGTGTCATAAGGGCTATCAAAATTAGGGGCTATTATGATTCAGGTTTTTTTTGAAAAGTTAGCATTTAACTGTTCTTTTGTATTTTCATATCATTAAAAGTTTTTCATCAAACAATGTTTTACATTTACACATTAACCTATACCCAGGGATCGAAAATATCATGATATTTATATAAATATCAGACAAACTGATATATATCACAAAAAAACGTGATATATATCACTTTTTGATATTTATGATATTTATTTTTATTTTTTTAATTCATGTAACTTATTCATGCAAATAAAACCACGATTGAATTTAAAAGAGTGCATATCGTATTTTAAATCGTTTTTATTCAATGTTTTTTAAGCTTATTATGTCTTGGCTCTGAAAATGTAACAAACAAGACATAAATTCTAACAATTTAAAATAAAGTCAAATTAAGTTCAGCTGCCTCGGGTGCCCAAGGCACCCGCCCGAAAGTCTTTCTCACGGCCCAATGATGTATCACTTTACCCGGGTTACCTCCTCTATCCTCCCAGCTGCATTTGGGTATCATTGGGTTCGTACAAGTGGGAAGAGAATCATGAGTTTTGTTACATCAAAATAAAAATGACGATCTTGCCCCGTCCAACTGTAAAGCTAAGCAGCTGAAAAGAATTTGGCTTAAAAAAACATAACAAAATTGCTCTCATAGATGTTCAATATTAGTATTATAAGGACAATAAAGAAGTACCTATAAGTATTAAAATGAAACTAATTTAAAAAATATACATATATATTTTTCACAAATGGCGTAGGTGTTTAATCGCGCACCATAGGCGTAGGCGTTTTATTTTTATATTTGCGATATATATCATGATATTTATGGTGATATTTATGGTGTGATATTTTCCATAAATATCATGATATATATCAAGTGATATATATCCTTGATCCCTGCCTATACCATTTTTAAATGTTTGATTATTTTTTACGTTCTAAAGTAATTTTTTGTTTAATTTAAATCACTTATTTTTCACGTTTCGAGTTTTTCGGAATTTTATCATAAAAAAAAATATCCAGGAGACTGAAAAAACACGCTAATATAAAGTCACTAATATCTCAAAAACTACTATAGCCACAAAAACCAAATTTTTACAGCTGACAGATAAAGAACACCTATGTATTATACTAGCCCCGCTGATCCAAGTTCTATCTACAAATGACATACAGTACTGTATCTGAATAGCTCCGCAGTGTATCAATAATAGCACCAAACTATTTTGATACAGAAATTTCATTTTTTTTTTTAGTCTAATTTTTATTTTAGTAAAATTCCTGCACTGTAGTCTTAAAAAGAAAGTAATTTAGCACACAACAGTATTTTTTTAAAAACGTCTGGGATAAAAAGAAAATTTTACTTGAAACGTTTTGATTTTTATATCATATTAGCCCCGTTTGACTCTAGACTTTAAATATTACCTTCACCATTCAATAAATATGTTTGCAAAGATGGGCTATTTTACCTCTCCCCGTACCACATTTTAACATTTGTGAAGCAAACTGCTCCCCCCCCCCCGAATAATTTTTTTTTTTTAATGTTCTGTTCATTAATTTGCCATGACTTAGAATGTTAAATATCTTACTACATAATTGACATTTATAAAACAAGATGCCCAAATCCAGGATGTCTGGATATGTGAATTAGGCTATTAGGTGTAAAGTATAGGGATTGTTGAAAAATGGTTTAGGTCGATAACTGTTAGATATTAGATATTTGGAAAGAGAATTTTACTTACTATTAATTGGCAAAATTATGATGTTATTTTTCATCATTTCTGACAAAACCGGAAATTTAGAATTTATATGCATTTTTTTTACTTCTTTTAATAGTTATTTAAGACAATTTTAAAAAATCCGCCATTTTGAATTTTTCAAGAAAATTGTTTTTCAGCCATAACTTTTTTCTTGTTGCTGAGTTGTTTGTTTCTTAGTGGCATCGAATTCCTTGGGAGAACTGCGTCAGATTGACATTTGAACCTTAAATTTATCTCAAAAACTACCGAGAAAATCGAGCTTAAGGCATTAACTGGGACATCCTGTATGTTTAGGACAGACATATCAAATTGTTAACAAAAATAAACTTTAGTCCACATGTATATTTTGATATGGTGGGAGTAAAGAACCTCAGCTCTAAATGATTTATTAATATGGGATTGGCTAAAAGCCGTAAAATACGTATAATTACTGTTTCGAAGAAATTTTAGTAGCAGAGGACAACTTTTGTATAGCCTGATAAATGGTGTATTGAAATAATATGTCCAGTCTAACAGATTCCTGATGGTTTTGGTCTGTTTTTAAGAATGTTGTATCTATGCAAGTTTCATACAAATACTAACACTAAATCCCAAAATAATGATCTGCAAATTTGAGCAAAAATTAGGTAATATTAACACTTCCCTTCGAGACTCTGAAGTTTCCCAAGCTTATTTTGTATATATATATATGTTGACATTTTAATTTTGTGTGTAAAAATAATGTTACTTATATTTTTTTTTTGGCAAACTGAATGACGGCCATTATTTGTTGAATAACTTACTAAAAAGCTGAAATACAGTAAAATGTAAACAATACACACTAATTTAAAACTTGGCAATAGAATAGAATAGAATTTATTGCTTACCAGAGACAACAATTTTACCATTTTGTTTGGTACATGCCTAAAAACTAGTAAAAACATTAAAAACTATATACATTTGGTTAATTGATATACTGATCTTGGTCAAAGAGAGATTATCAGATCTCCTGAAAGCCACCTCATTCACGACCTCTAAAGTGTAAGGTTCTACATATATTAAAATTCGTTTAATTCTTGTCTTGAAAATATTTATGGAAGTTATTTCCTTTATCTTAGTAGGTAGCATGTTATAAAAATGCAAGGCATTTGTAAATAACGGCCTTTTTCTAATGTGAACGGAAAGAATCCGAGATGGATCCAAATTTGAACTGTGGCGGGCTGATAAAACTGATAGGTAAACTTGGCATACAAGTTTCATCTGGGGCAAGCACAGCGGAGCAAGGTATGCATGTAAAACATTGCGAATAAATATCTGAAAAAAAGGAATTCGAAGTTTACCTCTTTTGATGAAATAATAAGTCAATAATTTGGTTCTTCCTTATTTTTTACGTATTTTACAAACGACTAAAAATTAACACCTTGAAATATTTGATTCAAATTTATCTTGTTTATTTGCTGATTTGAATAACAAGTAAAATTGAAAATTTTTAAAAACCCCCGATCAATGTATCTAATCGTACCAGTTTCATATGACCGAATCAAAATGAGGCCTAAATCATGTTCGGCTACCATAATTGTCTGCACATTTTCAATTTTACTTCAGTCGGACAATTTCTAGAGAAGTTCAACATGGCGAATTCAAGATGGCGACCAAACATCAAAATCTAATATGGCCTATAACCTTCTCGACAAAATACTCTTTCAAATAAAAAAAAACTACATCAAAATCGGATCACCCGTTGAAGAGATATGAAGCCACAGACAGACAAACATACGCATCAAACTTATAACACCCTCTTTTGGGGTCGGGTCATGATTTTGGTTGAACAATGGACGAGTAGACAACAGCAAGATGACGAAAATAATATGGTATTACAGTATAACTCTCCAATAAGTTATAAATGTTATTTCAACTTCATTTTACCGATTGTTATTTGTAACAAGAATATTTTTCTTCAAATGTCAGAAAAACCTGACATTTCTTAACTCATTTCATGACATTAAAGTTTGACTTTTTAGATGGCTGTGCGTTGCCTTTAACAACGGAGGTAAAAGTACTTTTTCTGACTCTGTGAGCGGTAGAAAAAGAAATATCTATAGCAACGCATATTTTATATAATACATCGGCCACGCGATATTAACACAGTGCGATAGGTACTGATGCCTTGCGTTGATACACGACAAAGTGTAACAAATATGATTCCGCGAAGTGTGAAGTGTGCTGGGAGCAGTATATTTGTATTTCTTTTCCTAATTTCTCTGTTTTCTCTCTTGCATTCAATTATCTCAGGATATGTAAAACTACATTTGGCGAATCTGTATAATAGAATGTATTGCAGCGTGATTTTGTTAGTAAAAGACCTGCTGTTGGCAGTTTGTATGTATTTTCAGATTATGTTGCCCATAAAATGGACCTCCAATTAAAGAACTTATACCTAGATACATAACAGTTATCTCTTCATTATATACCTTGTTTGCTCCTAACATAGTCACATTATATGTCCTATACATAACATCCCATAAGCAACAGTGGAGTGTATGTGTAAAAAGGTAAACATTTTCATTAAAACGAATTATTGCAATTCCTGCATTACTGGCTTTTTATACAACGTGATGTAGGCATGCAATATTACAGTAAGATAATGCTTGGTACATTTCAAATTTAATTAGCCTAAACTTTAAAATATGTCTGTTACAAATCTGTAAAAGTCTTAACATTCGTAAAAATTACATTTCTTTTATTCTTTCTGAAAGTTTACATATAATAAGAGGGTAAATATTATACATATTTACATGGCTAAATTGTTAATATTTTTTATTTGAATGTTGGTCATTTTAATTTATTATATTCCTGCATTTATGACTGGCATATTTAATAAACACATCACAAATTAGACAAGCCTCAAATTCAATTTCAAGATTATCAGGCTGGGAGTTACATATTTAAAATAATAAATAGCTGCTTTCTGAAGGATATTAAAGGAAATATGTGTTGAAAGGATATTGTAATATGTTAAAATTTAAGGTTATGTTGGTTATACAATGCACTAAAAAGTAGGCCCAAATTCAATTAGTTCGGATGTCTGAATGTGGATTTGCATCTACTAGAGAAAGAACCTACTAGAAGCTCTAGAAATAGTAAAGAACTTGCTAGATATATCTGAATCATGGTGACGTCATCACAGAAGCATCGAGATCTGTCATCTTTAGGTATATAAAGCATGGAGTAAAACCAGAGAGGAAGTTGAGTTCAGTTAGTACAGTTCTAATGGACAGTTGAATGAGTAGTTCAGACCGAACAGTTTGAGTTTAGTTGGTCGGAAAGTGAACAGATCAAAGAGACAAAAGTAGTGAAATAGTACACAGTGTAATACTAGTAAAGTACTTAATTAATTGTTGTATTTAGTAAGTTAATAAATTAGTGTTTAGTGTTACCCTGCTGTTATAATTTCCGAACCCACAATACAGGGTGTTTACAAAAAGGGTGTAAGCACGTCACAATATTAAAATTGAACCCCATCATGTTACGACTATGAAAGTTTATGAAACGATCAATTTTCTTCTTTTCTAAACTGCTTTCTGCAAACGCCACAGTACTTCATCATTTTGCACTAAATATATTGTCACTAAACTGTGTAAATATGACTTCTTCACTACTTTTTGATTGAAGAACACGAAAAAAATTTATTAATATTAATGGCTGACACGTCAAACTGTGATTATGATAATCGAACCGAACCGATCGTGTCCGAAACGGCCGCGAATAGACTGATTAGTCAATCAGGAACTGAAGTGCCTTGGACTGTGACTATCTCAGCAACAAACAAATATTATGTATAAGTTCTTTAATCGGAGGTCATTACAGACAGACGCTGTATACAATGATCTATCAAAACCATTTGGTAGAGTTAACCATAAGTATTCATAACGAAACTACAAATTTCTCTATTGAAGACGACTTAACAGCAGTATTTATTATCATATCTCACTAATCGACTACATTTTGTCAAATTAATGTTACTTGCATGTTATGCCAACATCTGAAATACCGTAAGGGTTGATATTAGGGCCCTTGCTCATTGTAATACATTATCTATTTGTGCAGTGATTGCACAATGCCTTTTCCTGTAAAAGAGGCTCTGGAAGTGGAGGCACGCAAAGCTGTGTCCGAAATTATAAAGGAGGAAATAGTAGCTCTTAAAACCTACTCTGAAATCAAAAATTTAGAAACGATGTCAAAATTCTCTCAGTCTATATGTAAAACTTAAAAGAGACAAATGTCGAATTAATTAAATTACTTACTGAGAGACACTTGCAACTTCTAGTTAAATCAACAATTTAAAACTATTCATACCAGAGAACGGGCAGCTTTGCCTATCAGGATCTCGAGCAGAATATTGAAAATCTGCAGAAAGAATGCCTTACCCCCAATGCCAACTATTACTCAGGGCATTAACTCAACTCTGCGAAAACATAATACCAAAAATGCTCCGACCGCAATGAGCAAAATGCATAAATTTTTTTGACATCACCAAATAATAGATCACTAAAAAGCGTTATTTTCTATGTATTTTTTTTTTATCGGAATTAAAGGATAAAAAAATAATTTAGTTTCGCTGAGAATTTAGACACGTTCAAACGAAGCAAGTTTCCCGCCATTTGCGTGTGAAGTCATCCGGCATTTAGCATTGGCAATGTTTATTAGTATTATTTTCAACAGATATTTAATCTATGTACTTAGTGGTGGCAAACTATTTAACATAAAAAAGTTATATAATCTGAGACGAAAAACAATAGTTAATGTTGATAAAAATATTAAAATAATGCATTATGTTTACATATTCTGAGGTTAGGTATCTAAATCTAACTGCAGTAAAAGGATAAAAGTGAGCGTAAACAAATTTATTGTTACGAACAATGAATGATGCATCCTTGTCGCTTTTCCACCTCCAATTTCTGCACTGATATAATCGGTATTATTACCAAAAAATTGCTCATCATAAACACGTCGATTTTCGGCAAATTGTCACTTTGAGCTTGCACAAAGTCGCTGTTCGTCATTTTTACCACTTAGATAAATTAATACACTAATAATTTTTACAAAAATAAACAAATCGATATTTAAAAGTCAGCAGACTAAAATTTAACATTTAATTAACACACAATTTAATATTTCAGCACTAGCAGATGTAAACTGTCAAAGCTATTAAACTTGTCACTTGTCTCCGTACTTTTCTAAATTTACCGCTGGGTGGATAAAATACGAAGCTGATTGGCTGTGTTTTTCAAATTAGCCAATCATATAATGTTATTTCTTACTGATGCGCTCCACCGGTGAATTTAGAAATCTGCGGTCTATGGATGAAACTAAAACGTTATGCCAGATGACATCAGTACCGTTTATAGTCACGTGGTTTTGTTCCGATAAAATTTGAATTTTAAAATGATTTTTTTTTACAAAATAACTTTTTTTATAGTGTCCTTTTATTATATACTCGGTTTATATAATATGTATAATGAAAAAATAATAAATTAATGCATTTTTAAAATTCATGCATCTTGCTCATTATCTCTGCAAGAAATGATGTCTCTACAACTACAAAAGTAAAAGATTTGCTACGCAAGTTCTTAAAGCCTTACCTGAACCAGCTCAAAAGGTACAAAGACCATATCAATCTCAATCAAGAAATAGCAAACAGTATTGTTCGCCCATTATAGGCACCAGACAGATTGAAAACACTAAAATCACCGCAGCTAAAATTATACCGAAAGAATCTATTTTTGTTGGTAAACTATCTCTTGATGTTTCAAGGCTGATCTACTACAATATCTAAAGAGTACCTTCGGCAGGGAGGAGGACTTCAAATTGGAACAGCAAAGAGTTAGATCAGGCGATTACAATGGATTTTGTGTTACGGTTCGTGCTGAGCTACTAAATGAGATGTTGGATGCCGCTATGTGGCCAGAAGAAATTTTAATAAAAAAATTTGAAAAACCAAAAAAATTTTTTCTATCCAGACCTAACTTTACAGCAAGAAAACATACCCACTACAATTGAAGAAACTAATATGACCTTTACGCATCCCTGGAATGCTCTACATTTGAATGGTCAGTGTCTATCCAATAAGATAGCGCAACTAGAAGTGACCCAAAAAATAGCAAATTGGATTACATCTTCGGCACTGAACACTGGATGACCTCCGAGCAAATAGATGTTACCCCCATCTCTGGATACCATCTCTTAACGAAATACTGTAGAAGCAGACATATTCATGGAGGCGTAGCCATATATGGACTCAAGAAAGATGGAAAGACAATTAATTTATGAGGACATACCTCTGAACTATCATGTGAATGTGCTGGTTTTAGTATTAAGCTATTTGGAAAGAAGGTAGCCCTATTAGTTATTTATCGATCATGAATCTCGAAAACTCTTCTGAAAAAAATCAACTATATGATATTCTTAACAGTTTTAATTTGAAATATATCTTGCCATTTGAATCTACCAGGGAAGTCTTTAATAATAAGCCGTCAGCGCTCGACTATGTAGTCACTAATGCCGCCTGTTTTTCCGCTTTTAATTTAGATTAGGAATCTCTGATCACAAAGCCCAATTTATTAGGGCATCGATGCCCACAGCACAAATGGTAGATGTTTTAAAAAAAGATACTTTTCTGAAGATAATTTATCCGATTTAAAAAATCTCCTTTCCAAAACAGATTTTAATTGGTTATATAGCTTAACTGATACAATGAAACTTGGCTATATTTTTGGTCAAATTTTAAATACGTCTTGGATCTAACTTCTCCCATTAAAAACGTTCGGTTCCCCATGTATCTTGCCACAACTGGATAAATCTGCATATTGAAAAAGAAAGCGAGGAACTAAAAAACCTATCTTGGCTCAGTAAGAATAGTAACATTGAAGAATATAAAAAGAAGTATCAGGTTGCCAAAAAACTGTTTTCTGAAAAAATTCACGCAGCTAAAAATAATTTCTTTAAGGACAAAATTATAAATTCAGTTAATTGCGCTAAAACCATCTGGCAAGTGGTGAACTCTAACCTTGGTAGGGTAAAGCAAAAGACTGCTCCCTTTAGGATCACCTCAGAAACAATAAACATTAAGGAGCCATTAGAAATTTGCAATGCCTTCTGTGAATATTACACCACAGTGTTGATCAATTACTTGCACAAAATCTAGACCCAAATCACATAGACTGCACTCTTCCTGATTCAATCGGTAACTCTATTTTCGTTGATGAATTAACAGTAGACGAGCTTTATCTGGCTATGTCACAACTTAAAAATAAATCTGCCTGTAGCAGTCTAGATGACATACCGGTCTTCGCTCTGGAATTTATCTGGGACATGATCCAATTTCCCTTATGCTTTCTCTTTAATATGTCCCTGAAAACAGGAATTTTTCCAACTAATCTGAAAGATGGTGTGGTTACGCCAGTCTATAAAAAGGAGACCCGAATTAATTGAAAACTATAGATCTATAATTGGACTAATGAATTTTTCTAAAATTCTTGAAAAAATTGTCAACCGACTTGAATCATTTATTGCTAAACACAAACTATTGTCAGTAAACCAACATTGGTTCAGGAAAAATCACTCAACATGCACTGCACCATTCCAACTTGTCCACGATAGGCATGAGGGGTTGCATGAATGATTTGATAAAATCCTTTGTGACTGACCGAAAAATTGGCCAAGAGTTATCAGACTTCGGATATTTGAAACATGGTGTACCCCAAGGCAGTGTTTTATCACCACTTTTATTTACGCTTTTCATTAACGGCGTGGGAAAATACATCGGGAACAGCATTGATATACAATTAGTTTTGTACGCAGATGATACCACAATCGGCCTATCTGCACAAACATTGCTCTCTGAATTCTATAGGTGGTGTAGTAGAAATAAACTTGTTCTTAATCCCTCTAAAACTCACTACATAATTTTCTCTAAAAGACGTAAAACTCCAGAATTTCAATTAAAACTTAATGACACCATGTTGGAAAGGTTAGATATTACAAGTTTCTAGGTCTCCATATTGACCAAAAGCTAACGTGGGATGCACATGTTGGCTTTGTGACCAGTAGGCTAAATTCAACATATTTTGCAATCGTTAATCTGAAAAAAATTCTTGATACCAAGAACTTAATGAATGTCTATTATACTTTGGCCTACTCTCATTTAAGCTATATGTCGATTTACTGGGGTCAAACAACAGAACTCGGCCGCATTTTCGTTATACAAAAAAGAATAATACGAAAAAAAATTTCTGTTAACTTAATGGAATCCTGTAGGCCCATCTTTAAAAAGCATCATATTCTACCGCTTCCCTGTGTAATTATTTATGTGGCACTGATTTTCGTTAAAACAAATCAAGGAAAATTCCCACAACATAATTCAGTGCATGCACATGGTATCAGGTCTAATACCAATATTTACATCTCGAACTTCAACTTGTCAATGTATAGAAAGAGTCCTTACTGTTTTTGCAGTCATATTTTTAATCATTTGCCCAATTCTCTCAAAGGTATTAATCCAATAAACAAGTTCAAAAGCCACATTAAGTGCTACCTTCTAGAAAATTGCTTCTACTCTTTCCAAGAATATTACTGCTGTAATTAATTTTAACTATTATACCCTCCATAAATATTTATTTTATTTATTTATTTATTTATTATTTGAAGTTGTGTACTTTGTCTTCAAATTCTTTGTGTGACTCGCTACTGTTTTATTGTTTTTTTTATTTTGTATAACTACGATTAATCAATTAACGTTGTCAATATCTTTTATAAGATCTTACGACAATAAAGTAATTATAATTATTATGCACGAGTTAAAACCGTTTCTTCAAGTTGACACTCTAAGAGACTGATAGCATTTTAGAAAGGTTATTTTTTGTTAAGGGAGTTTATATTTACGTTTTAAAAAAGAGAAAGAACTAATGGCGAAGGAAACATTTTTATTTCGGGCTAGTTAAACTGATTAGATTTTTATTTTAGAATAGTGTTTATAATATTGAATAAGTATTTTTTACCTGAAAACAAGTTTGTAACGATCACATGCCATAATTCCTTTTTTTTTTCTACTTTGACCTTTCCTGACATTGCACGCATTCCAGTAATTTTATTTTATCTTAAGCATTAAAATTGTACTCACGACATAAATTCTTTGTTTTTTATACTTTGAACTTTTTAACCGGTGGGGTAGCTCAGTCGGCTAAGGCGTATTGTGTGATTAATATGCTGGTCGCACTGTTTATCACGTACTGAGTTCGAGACCCAGCCCTGGCATTGGCAGTGCTGGTGGGTATGGATGCATAGCTGCGTTTTTCCTCATGTGCAGCTCCCTTCCGGACAGCCTTGGTTTTGAATTGAGTTGTCTACTATATGTGATGTGTGGTGTTTTATAGTCAAATCGACAGGTTGATATGCCAGAAGTCTATTTTGTTGTGATTTATATTCATTAGAATTAATCAACTACTAGAAAATGCTTGATGAATTTACAAAAAAGCTACCTGTGATACATATTAGATATTTATCCATTTTATACCCACTGTGTAAGCCTGGTTCTCGCGTGACTTAAAATAAAACACTAGCCATTAAATGTACAACATATATTAACACTAACGTACAAATTACTTACATACTACTTAACCCTACTAACAAAAAAGTTACAGTTTTCTGTTAACAACAGGTTAAAAAACGATAGTTTGTTATGCACTTGCCGCGCACCTTGTGTTCTTACGTTTTTGACTAACCCTGAAACACACCACATACTCGCATACGCACATGAGTTGATGATGTAGGGTTCAGCGCGATCAGAGGTGTGCTATGTTATTTTATTTTCTAAATTTTTGGGCCCGGGAGTGCGAAATTCTTCTTTGTCACTGTTTAGTTGAAGTGGATATAACAACTGAATAGGTCTCTTAAAGATTTTTCCGCTAGGAAGCTGCTCCTCGCAAGCCCGCACTTTGCCGTCTCTGCCATTAAATCCATTGGTAGTTCTGACTAATTTCCACAAAGTTCTTGGCGTGCGCTGATCGTGCAACAAAACTATATTGCCTACTTTGAACAAGGTTGATCTCTTTGGACTGGAGTGATGACGTGTCCTCAGTTGTTGCAAGTAATCAGTCGACCACCTCTACCAAAATTTATTGAGCGTCATCTCCCGTAAATTCCACTTATTTAATAAATCTGCGCTTAATTCCTTTCAATAGCCAAATCAGATTTTGTTTCACTGATAAGGAATTTTGCAGGTGTCAATATCCAAGTATTGTTGGGTCGTTGTCGATGTATGTCAGCGGTGTAGCATTTATTGTCACTTCCATCTGTTAGAATTGTTTGCAATTCGTCAAAATTGAATATAGCCTTTCCTATACTGAGGTTTAATGAGCCTTGACTAAGACTAAGTCTTGACTAACTGCTCTCAAAATCTGCCCCATCAAGCAGCTCTTTCGACGATAAACTTCCATTTCATGCGATATTTTAAAACGAATGACAGCTTCTGCATTTTTTAGAATTATATTTAGTTCTCCAAGCTCTAATGAGACTCTTTTAAATGTTTTAGCATTATCTGAATAGATAGTGCTAGGAACACCCCTTCTTGCGAATTTCTATAAACCTAAATAGCTTTCAGTTGATATATCTGGCACTAACTCCAAATGTATAGCTCTCGTTGCAGCACAAGTCAACAGCATAATGTATGTCTTCTTTGACTGAGCATTTTCGGTTACATAAAGTGGTCCTGCAAAATCTATACCAATATTTTCGAAAGCTATGCTTTCTAAAATTCTATTTTTGAGAAATGGAGCAAATTCTACATTTCTAGGCTTTTTTTTCTAAATTTTTTACATACGGCGTATTTTGCAGTAGTGGACTTATTTTTTTGTCTGCCTCTTATAATCCAGTAAGATTCTTTCCTGAGGTCGGCTAAAATCATATTTATAAGAGAAATTGGTTTTTCCACCAAGGACTTCTTGACTTTGGTAAAATGATGGGATGTTTTGTTTCGTAGGAAAACTCGTTTTCTTGCAATCTTCCTCCAAGTCTTATTAACCCGTCATTATCAAGAACGGAGATAATGTTAGAATAGCAGAATTTTTATTTAATGGTTGATTGCCTGTCAATGACTTCATTTCTTCTGGGAAATTACTCTTGTATATGTCTTAACCAGTATTTCTCAACCAGTTTTAACTCTTTAACATTTTCATCGTCTTGTATTAATCCCTCATAAGGCCAATTTACTTCCGGTTCACATAACCAATAAGGACCATTCCTCCATAAATCTGATGTAAATAACTTCCTTGCTGCACCAAATCTGCAGGATTTTCATGTCCTGAACAATGTCTCTATTTAAAGCTTTTCGTTAACGATTGAGTTTCCCTAACACGATTGGTTATATATAGTTTCCACCTTTCGGATTTACCTTTAATCCAGTGAAGAGTAATTTTCGAATCTGTCTATAATTATACATCTTCAATAAATAACCTGATATTTGCAACCTTGCAGCACACACCGCAGCGGTTAATTCAAGTCTTGGCAAGGTCAGTTCATTTTGACCATTAGTTTTTATCGGTGCCACTCTATATTTTCACATAAAAAGATTCGACTGGTATACATTATTGTTACATATTCTGACATAGGCTGTAGCCCCACATGGTCGAGGACTTGCATATGCAAAAACATGCAGTTGCACTGGCATTTGAGAGTTTTCTACTACACATTTCAGAATGGAAAATTCATTTAACTCTTTAATGCCAGAGACCCAACTAATCCAGTCAGTTTGGAAATTGTCTGGCAATACAGATATTATAAATTTTTAAGACTTGTTCTACACTATTTTTTTCAAATACCAGATCATAAACATAAAATGATTGTTTTAATATCTCGCACGTTTCATAAAACTCTACAGGGTGTTCAGATAAATGTTTGCCAATAGTAGCCCTAGCAGAAATGGGCTGGTAGTAACCCCAAATGTAACTCTTTTCATTCTGCAATTGACTATGTCTGATAGTTCTCATCCGTTATTCTCTCACAATACCAAAGGAAACTATGCGAATCTTTGTCTTTTTTCGCTAATGAAATTTGTAGAAATGCCTTTTCTATAGCCGTGCATGAGCCAATAGAACCAATTCTAAATCCCAAAATTCCGTTATATTCAAATTTTCTTCCTCACACCTTGTATGCAAAACCGTAGCTATATTTAAATTTATGCTGTAACTATCTACAGGGGTTGGTCCATGTAATGTCCAACTTAGCTAGGTATTTACAGCCGTTAAATCTGTGGTATTTTTTTGTGTTTCGCCGGTAACTATTTTCCAGTAATATCAGCACCATCAATATGGCATCCCTTCTGATCTCACGTCAGCTAATTCGTAATTTTTCAATTTTCCCATTCATAGACGGAGTACTTCACGCATCAAAATATATTGCAGGAACCTGAGTTACATTTAATTTGACGTATTGTGTTGTATATTGGCTTCTTATATAGAGTTCAACGTTATTACAACATTTTGATGGACTTTTCTGACTTGACCCAAATGGAATTATTGATAGCTTGTGTGTACCTACTACATTTAGTTTTAATTTTTTGGATGCACATTCTTTTACAAATGTTAATTGACTCTCTTCTTCTAGCACTAAATGTATAAATGTGTCTATTTTGTTCATCTCGTTTGTGGTCGATACATACGCACACGCTATTTCTAGTAGGACATCATTAAAACAACCATTTGTTATTAAACTTGAAGTTTGTTCAGAGTCTGTATAGGCGTCAGAGTTTTTCTTTTATTTTCTTCAGCACGTTTGGATCGCACGTAACTGTAAAATGTCTTCCTTTATAATGTTGCCACACCAGAAGTATATTTCTACATTCACGCGACGTATGGTTTGATTTTTTACATTTATAACATCTCCAATTTCGTTCCAAAATTTGACGTTTCTGTTCAATAGTCAAGCTTCTATTCCCACATTCAATTGTGTTAAGCGTGGTAGAGTCACAATAAACACATTTATTGTCTATTGCTCTCATGAAATAGTCTAGAAACCATTTGCGGATTATTAGACTGACTAATATTATTTTTACCCTCCTCTCTTGAGACGGCACTGTTTGTATTCGCTATATCTGATGTGGTTTGAGCGCACTCAACCGAATCCACCTCACGTTTTATAAATTTTAAGAGATACTCTATTACTTCCACGTCCAGTGGAAGTATAGTAACGACAAAAAAATTTTTAAAAATTTTTATTGCCCAAATAGGCTTAAAATGTCATGAAACGTCGAGATTTTAAGTTTGAGCGAAAAAAAAATTTCTGTCTGTCTGTCGGTCTGTCTGTCTGTCTGTCTAACTTTTTTTTTTGCGCACGTTTACTCTGGAACCGTTTGAGATATTGACTTGAAATTTGGTACACATATGTACTTTAACGAGATCTAGAACTAGATTATATTTTCATCTTGTTCCGTCGAAGGGTTGGGGGGTAAATTGGGGTAAATTTGGGGTAAATGGGTAAATCAAGCAGGTAAGAGTCCATGAAATTGGTATTTAGTATATACAAGAGAAGCTGAGGTCTCAAAAAAATTTTTGGCATTAGCCATTACCACCCCCACCTCCTTATTAAAGGGGATGAAAAAAAAATGTGATTTAGTGCATGTACAGGAACCAGAAACCTCAAAATATTTTTTTACTTCATCCACCCCCCCACTACCACCCCCCTATCACCACCCCCACCCCACTACCGATGTGGGGTATCGTTTTATGGGTTTTTGGGGTAGAGGATTTCAAATATTATATTATTCCATAAACAATTATTTTCACATACAAAGTTTTTTCGTTGTGAGTGACTTGGATAGAGAATCTAGATGTGGAAGTAGTGATTCCTTGGGCAGCGGTTTTTGCTTTGCATTTTCCTGAAGTCGAGCTTGAAACATCCTTACTCTCCACGTCACCCGAATTTGATTCAATTTCAAGTTTATTAAACTCCCCCTCAATTGGAATAGTAAAGATTTCATTAAAATTGTTTTTACTATTAAACGATACCTATCAGAAAAGATACCTAGAGTCTTTAATGAATGTGTAACAGCTAATGTAGTGTTATACAGGGTGGACCATTTTAATCTATTATTGCAAATATCTCGTCGTGTAAGCCACTCATTACGAAATGACCTCTACAAAAGTTGTTAGATTCTAAGGGGGCCATCTGATTCTGTGGTCGGGCACCGGGTCCATGACCTTGGTGAGGCGGTGTGATACCCAACTTTGGTTTTTTAAATAGGAACTCCTATTTTTTATTGCAGAATCTAATTCTATGGAAAAAATACGTCCAAATATGATTTTCAAACATTTTTTCTAGTGGGCCTTACTCGGGCCCAATACTAACAATTGAAATCACAAGAACCCAATTATCTCGCCGGTTAGGCTAACAATTGAAAAATGACTTACATAAAAGTTGTAGGATTCGATGGCGGTTAGCTAATGCTATGGTTCAGTACCCGGTCCGGTCCCTTGATACGGTTCTGGGCCCCCCAACTTGTATGTAGCTGTCCACAATTCTGTCTTTATTGTCATATTCGTCTTGTACCATTTCACTTACGTCCTTGATGCCTAGATGCATCCTTACGCCTCTGATGGTGTCAGACCGTTGATAGTTTCTAGAGCCCCTCCCGTTAAAACCAATTTCAATTAATTGAATTTAGCTGCACTATCTAAAGATTTATTGTCGAGGATGGCACTTTTAAATTGTTCCCAGAACGGAATAAAGTCATGCAAATCCCCGTTAAAAGTTTTTAAATTTAATTTAGGTAACTTGTGTTACCTGTTACCTGATTTTGGGATTTTAGAATACAACTGGAGTTGTATTGTGTTCACTGCCACCCTCTGACGATGCTCGCCGACCACACTGTTCCTCTGCTGCAAGCCGGTCACTCTGTTCCGCTGTTCCAAGCCTAGCCAGCCAATGTTGTAGCCTCGACATCGCAACCCCACCTTGTTGTCGTAATCCAATACAACTTCGAATTCCTTTTCTAATTTGTTCTCTTTGAGATGAGGTATTGCTTTTTCATTTGTTTCTTTTAAATTAATATGGCAAGAATATTATTTATAACTTACACACTTTGTGTAACATGACCGTTAAATCCTCCACGGTGACCTCATTTTTTATTAATCCTTTCGAAACCTTTATGAGCCTCGTTATCTGTGAGGAATGAGTTATGAAATGTGGGGTAGTCATAACTAGTCATAACTTAGGCACTTCCACCATTTTCTCCAGTAAAAAATTACAAAAGGTGCATTTAGTAAGTAAGTAAGTAAGTAAGTAAGTATTTATTGGTGTCACAAATTACAAAATTTTACACAGGTCAAAAAATAGAAATTAACAAAATACATAGTTTTGTTGTTACAAATCGTATGACAAACTACAACAAAATAGTTATAGTATTACACATTAGACATTAGCTTTATCACAAAATGACAATTAAAATAAGCTATTGATAAAAATAAAAGAAACAGTCAGTCAATCACTTAAATTTTACAAATACAAACACGTTAAAATTAATTGAAACAAGATGAGGCTGTATTAGCAAACAATATTTTTTATGTTATCATGAATTTCCTGAGTTGAAAAAAATCCATTTTCTACAAGAAAGTTTTTAATTGTAGATCTGAATCTGACCGGTGGCAGCGCCTTAACACTTTTAGGTAATAAATTGTATAGTTTTATGCCATAAAATCTGGTGCCAGTTTGTCCTCTGGTGAGTCGTGTAAATTCTGTGCAGATATTTTCTCTATATCTAGTTTGATGTTCATGCACATTTGTGTGAGAATTAAATTTCTTCAGATTATCATGAATATATGTTATACATTGCAGTGCATATATGCTAGATACTGTAGGTATTTTAAGTGTTATGAAAATATTTTTTGTCTCGTCTCGATATCCTACGCCACCAACTATTCTGATTGCCCTTCTCTGTAAACGAAATATTCTATTCGTACCAGCTGAATGCCCCCAGACGAGGATAGCATACGATATACGGGAATGAATTAAAGCGAAATAAGCAGTTTTTAAAATATCTGGTGAAACTGAGTTGGACAATTGTCTAAGACAGTAAATATTTTTGGTAATCTGATCTGCCAGATAGTTTATATGACTGTCCCACTTTAGAGAATGATCAATAGAAACTCCCAGAAATTTATAGCTGGCAGGATTGTCTGGTATATTATTTATAACACGTGTACTTGTGACCATTTTTATAGTTTTTGTCTCGTTTAGTGCAAGAGCATTAGGTGTGAACCATTCTTTAGCTTTTGACAGCGTGTCATCACACTTTAAGAATAGAGATTCTAAGCTCTCATCAGTCATTAGGAAAGTAGAGCTGTGGAGCTGTGTACTTTTTATGCAGTAAATATTTCAACAATAGCAATTACATTATGTTAAACTCATTTTTTTAAATACCTTCTAATGGTTTTCCTGGCACACAAATAATAATTATTTGATCTTAGCAATCAACTCGCTCCATATTTTTGTTCTCATACTCATCGACAATGAAATCGACCTGATTTTTTTTCCCACATTTATCTACATATGTAATCATGACAATTTTGTGAATGCATATGTTACATCTTCTTGTAGATTGTTTAAAGAGTCTCCTGGCCCTTAGTTGGCCTTTCTTCACCTCGACCTAAAAGATCTTTTGTGATTTACCCTACAACTAGTTGTTGCTCAGGATTCCAAGACTTTTCGCAAAGCTTGTGATTTTCCTGGGAGCTAATTTCTCTATGCTTTAGCCTAATGTGCATTGTGCATGTGCATTCGCAAAGTATATGTTTCGCAGTCTCAGTTGCAGCCTCACAGTACTGCATTTGTCATCTTCTGTCATGCCCATGTTCTTGAGATGATATCTCAAGGGACAATAGCCTTAGGTGAAACTTTTCGGGTTCGAGAAGCCTTGTGGCATTCTTTGTCAACCTTTTTGCTTGTCTTTGGCCTGGAGTCATCCAGTAGGACTTCTTTTGTTCCTTTTCCCATTTTTGGACCTCCTCCTTTATGTGTCCCTTAGGTAAGCCACAGAACAGTTCGGGTCCGAACTCCTTAGTTGCACTAATTTCCAATCCAGCAGTTGTATCAGTTTTTTTCAACTTGGCGGTTTTTGCCTCGTTTGGTAAGCCTCCCCTATCTATTCATAATGTTCCCATAGTTTGCATATTTTTTTAATAACAATTGTGCTGACAAGAAGTAACTTATAAAAATGATCCATGTATAGTACTCATTTTGTAATTATTCTCCCGTCAAATGATGCACAACTTTTAATGTGTGACCTTTCCCTCTGAAGTTGTCAAGAGTACCAAGTGCAAACAGTGAACTTTAAAAAACACACTTGTTTCTGTCAACGTATACATTTAATTTCATATTTATGGTATTTATTTTTTATACGATACCTAAATACTAATCTACCACTCCAAAGGTCCATTAACTTATCGATAAATGAATTTCTCTAAGGTTAATACACCTTTTCCAATGTGTTATTAAAATATTACATATTATATAATTCATCTGTGGTCAACTTTTTTCGTTTGAATATACTTGAATATTGCTTATTAGTTTTTGATCAAAACACTGCTTAATTATTGATTTCTGTGGAGGATCACTTTCAGTTATCTCAAATATCGGTGCTATTTCCAAAAATTACTTCCACGTCCAGTAGAAGTATAGTAACGCAAAAAAATTTTTGAAAATTTTTATTGTTCAAATAGGCTTAGAATGTCACGAAACGTCGAGATTTTAAGTTTGAGCAAAAAAAAATTTGTCTGTCGGTCGGTCTGTCTGTAACTTTTTTGTACGCACATTTACTCTGGAACCGTTTAAGATATTGACTTGAAATTTGGTACACCTTTTAACGAGATCTGGAACTGGATTATGTTTTGATCTTATTTCGTTGAAGGGTTGGGGGTATAAATTGGGGTAGATGGGGGTAAATAGGTAAATCAAGCAATAAGAGTCCTTATAATTAAAAGATGTTAAGGTCTTAAAAATTCCACTCTATTAATAAAGGGGGCGGAAAATATAAAATTGTAATTTAGCGTGTATACAAGAACCTAAGGCCTTAAAAAAAATTTGTTTACTTCATCCCATCTGCCACCATCCCCACTACCGATGTGGCATATCATTTTATAGGTTTTTTGGGGTAGATGATTTCAAATATTATGTTATTAATTCTCCATAAACAATAATTTCCACATAGTGAAATGCAAATATAGTATCGAAATTTTCTTCGTGTGAGGGACTTGGATAGAAAGTCTAGATATGGAATTATGGTTACTATGGTAAAATACAATATACAGTTATAAATAGTAAAGGACTAAACAATATATTCAGCGACGAACTTGTTACATTTGTTAAATTGTATAATTATTCTAAACTAGAAAATGTTTCCACTTTGACCAATAAGTTGGTAAAATTCCTGTATATTATACAAGTAGTTTTCAGTTAAAATTCCTTTAAGCTTATTTTTAAATACATTTATTGGAAGATTGCAAAAGTGATTTGGTAATGTGTTGAATAAACTAATGCCCATGGGATTATTTTTTTGGAGTCTGTGCAACGGTGTTACGAGGTTATGTTTATTTCGGGTGTCATGTTGATGTATCTCATCATGTGTAGTATATTTGTTTATATTTTGTTTGATACAGAGAATATTCTGATACACTATACAAGATTATGTTAAAAATACATCTACAGCTGAAAATATTACAATTTAAAGAAGAAGAATATTTTAATATTAAAAAAAACAAAACGCAGATCCTAGATGTGATAAGGTTGTAAAAAAATAGCTTATAACATATATCAATTCATACTGAAGAATTATAAGTACTATATTGTACATCAATACTTGTCTAGCATCCAGATAAAGGTTTAAAATTGTCAATTCGAAACCAAACAGATCACTCAAGAGCTGATGACTATAAGATAATCACTCTAGCTCTGTATCAGGCACGGTGTATTAAATAGGTGGTCCGACGTACGGCACTTTCCCATTATAATAATGGCTTCATAAGTGCATGGTTTCTATTTACTTTAGTAGATGGCGTGAGCAATAAGGTCCTACAATTACCTGGGCATGTGCATCGTTAACTAACATAACCTCAAATTTTAAGGTTTTTTCGTTTATTCTCATTTTTAATATTTGTGTAGGCATTTTTAGCTTGGAGCCATCCTGGCTCCTAGCAAATTTTTAAAAATTCACGCAAATAATTTTTCAATATTGTTGATTGATAAAAATAGACTGCTAATTATTGGTTAGATTCCTAACCTGCAAAAAGTGTCTTATTTTATTGTGACAAACTATTTAAAACTTCATACACATTACGTTGAACTTGAGAGCAATATTGGTGAAAAACTTGTTAAAGTCGTCCGCATTTAAATTAACTTAATCTTGTAGAGAGTGTTTATTTTTTATTTGTTTGTTGTCATTTACAATATCCCACGTAGACTTTACAGGATTTCCAGAATTTAATACATAATCATCATTTGCTTTTCTTTTGATTCATTTATTTCACTACAATATTTTTTACGATAAACTTTAATTTGTGTTAGTAGGTTTGGGGCGTGATATATTTTATACAAGTCAATAAGTAAATGTAATTTTTCTCTCATATCCCTTAAATTGTCGTTGAACTAACATATTTTCTTGTCATGATACATTACTTTTTTAACTAAGGGGAAGGATTGATCCATTGAGTTCACTAAGATATTCATAAATTTGCTACATTTATCCTCACAGTTTTCTTCCTTATCAATAAAATTCCAATTTTGATTTTCTAGTTGTTGATACATAATATTTAACCCCTTTTGCGTTATTGGCCTACAGTAGTTTATAGTATCCTGAACATGTACTTCACCAATCTCTAAGCTGATCTCTAATGCTTTATGATCTGATAATTTTGGTTCAAAAACATTAGTACAATAATTAATTATACCTATAAAATTTACAAAAATATCGTCAAGGCAATTTTCTAACCTAGTAGTTTCAAAAATAGTTTGTTCACCACCAAAGGATGTTAAGATATTTATAAATATGTTTGTATTCAGGTCGTTTGTATTGAATTTAAAATTAAAGTCGCCATTTACAATCACTAATCTACTTGTATTGAATAATACAGTTTATCGATAAAATTTCAATAGCAGAAATTTCGCAATTTATTTCTGAGGAATATTTAGTGATGTCACATCTGTCTCTGCATTCTAATTAATTTTTACAAAATATGCATCCTGCATGAATGTGAGTTTTTCTTGAAAACGCTGAAGCCATCTTATAATTTTCAATTTTAATACTGGCAATTTCATCATCATTTAGAAAATGTTCGCAGAAACATAGGACATGGTAACTCTTGTCACTTTTTAAAAAGCATTCAATTTCGCCACATTTATTTTTAAAAGATTGCACATTTAAGACAAATGTATTTAACTTGTTTGTTGAGTTTGAATTTAACGTAATGCTTTTCACCTCTTCATTAACCATTGTTTTATCAATATTTTCTGTAAACGTTTTTGTATTTCCCTTTATTTGCTATGCTTGTTTTGTCTTCTTTCCTTCCAAATTTATAATCCTCTGATAGCATGGGCAGCTTGAATCAGTTACTGGGTGATTCGTATGTAGAGATTTTCTAAATTTCTTATTCGTTTCTGGACAATTTATACACTTTAAAGAATTTGAGGTACAATCAGTTATTTTATGGGGACCCGCACAGTTGAAACAGGTTAAATCGTTTTCACATTTAGCCACCGTATGACCATATCTGGCACACTTGAAGCACCTTACTACTGTGAAGTACTCATGGGCTACGCATCTTCTCCAACCTATGTTTAGCCTTTCTAATTGACAAATTTTATTTTTTAAGTTTGTGTCGACAGTGAGGACCCAATTCATTTTGTTCTCGCAGAGCTTCTATAATTATCTCATCACTTCCATCAATAAACTCTTCTTCTACTCCTCGTATTATTATTTTAGGGTTTTTCCGTTTCCCATCAGCAATACTATATTTGGTACCTAGTTCTTGTTCTACCGTTTTTCTTATTTTCTCTTTTGAATTAATATTTTTGCAATTAATAATGACTGCTCCCTCTTTTCCTTCTTTTATGTTTTCCACTGCAATGGCCATGCTTTTAGGATCAATATTCCTTTTTAAGTCGCTCTTGGTTGTAATGCTCTGTTGTTTCTCTTTTGGTTTAACCACCAGAACTTCACTGTTTTTATTTTTTGTTATATTTGCATAGGTGTCCTTTCCCTTTGATTCTTTGATTTCTGAGATCTCATTTACGAGCCTGTTGATTAGAACAGCCTGATTATTTAATTTGTCATCTTGAAAACGAATTTCTTTATGTAGATTTCCTATTTCATCAAGTAGAGCGGTTTCCATAGTTTTTATTTTTGAGATTAATAGTTCGTGATTTGAAGGAGACCGACATTTTTTGCATATGAATTTAAGTATTCTGTTATTACTTCCACGTCCAGTGGAAGTATAGTAACGACAAAAAAATTTTTAAAAATTTTTATTGTCCAAATAGGCTTAAAATGTCATGAAACGTCGAGATTTTAAGTTTGAGCGAAAAAAAAATTTTCTGTCTGTCGGTCTGTCTGTCTGTCGGTCTGTCTGTCTGTCGGTCTGTCTGTCTGTAACTTTTTTTTGTGCGCACGTTTACTCTGGAACCGTTTAAGATATTGACTTGAAATTTGGTACACATATGTACTTTAACGAGATCTAGAACTAGATTATATTTTCATCTTATTCCGTCGAAGGGTTGGGGTGTAAATTGGGGTAAATTTGGGGTAAATGTAAATCAAGCAGGTAAGAGTCCACGAAATAGGTATTTAATATATACAAGAGAAGCTAAGGTCTCAAAAAAAAATTTTGACATTAACCACCTACATTACCACCCCCACCCCCTTATTAAAGGGGATAAAAAAAATTGTGATTTAGTGTATGTACAGGAACCAGAAAACTCACAATATGTTTTTACTTTATCCACCCCCCACTACCACCCCCCTATCACCACCCCCACCCCACTACCGATGTGGGGTATCGTTTTATGGGTTTTTGGGGTAGAAGATTTCAAATATTATATTATTAAAGTTCCATAAACAATTATTTTCACATACAAAGTTTTTTCATTGTGAGTGACTTGGATAGAGAATCTGGATGTGGAAGTAGTGATTCCTTGGTCAGCGGTTTTTTTTAATTGTCGTACTCTAGCTTCAGTGGAAGACAATTTGCTGCAGTCCTGGCAATATAATTCCTTGCAGTGGTCACAAGCAAAAGTATCCTTATCCGGTGCTTTCTTACAAATTGAACACATTATTTCTAGGCGTTAAAAAAGTATCTGTGTACAACACTGGTAAGAGATCCCTCAAATAAACAGTACTTTAGTGTGTTTAGTTTTTTGAAATGCAAAAAAAACTTATACAGTGATAGGTAAAAAACGGCTGATTACCACTAAGCAACAAACTTTTAATTAGAATTTTGTAACTTTGGTGTATAATTATTTACAGTTGCCCTGATTTTTTTATCTCAAAGTGTAAATTGTTTTTTGAGAATCATCATGGTATAGGTTTAGTATTATATTTCTAATACTTTCCGACAAAAACTTGATTTATTAGCAGAGCACAAACAGCAACACAGCACAGATGATCAATAAATCAATAATTTAGTATTATTCCCAAAAATTTAACGTGTGAAGATCGTTATCTACATTAATACTTGGAGTATTTGCCCGAGATTATAAAATAGCATATAATTTGTTTTACTGACATTCAAATAGAGTTTTGAGTTTATTAAATGTACTGTTTATATCGATGAGTGCCTTGTTGACTCTTTTTAACGTATTGTCATCAGCATACATGGTGTTAAAGTCTGTTTTCATTAAGGTTGTTTTTGTGGCATATCTGGACAAACTGAGAGCGTTCGCCGAGATAAGATTTATACCAGTCCAAAGTGACAACTCGAATTCCATAAACATGCATTTTTTGCACTAATATTTTGTATTCGACACAGTTGCTGAGATCACAGAAGATCCTAGCAGGGCACTCATCTACCTCAAAACAGTTTCGGAAAAGTACCCAATTCAAAAGACAGGTTTACTAAAAACATAAGGGGAGCTATGATGTATTCCGCTACAATTTTTAAAATTTTGGTTGGTACCTCATCTGGCCCACTAGATTTTTTAGATTTTATTTTGGTCTTTATTATGTTCAAAAATTCAATTTCCGTAAAGGGGATTATTCCCATACTGTGGGTATTTATAAACGGGCAATCAGCCGCTGACATTGCACCGACAATTTTCAGAGGTGTTTCGATAAAAAAATTGTTAAATTTATTAGAGATTATTTCAGGATCTTCTAAAATGCCTCTTTTTTCAGATATTTGTATATTGGTATGTGGTTTTTGTTTATTTATGACTTTGGAAATCACAGACCAGTCAACTTTACAAGCATTTTCTGATTCACTTATTTTTGTTTGGTAATATATTTTTGTTGTTTCTTTAACTAATTTTATGTGTTTATGCTTTTTAGTCACGTGTATTCCCTTTAGGTTTGGTTAATTTTTTAAAAATTTAAATAAGCATTTTAGATTTTGACTGAAGGTCGTTATCTCCCGTGTTACCCAAGCTTCATTTGAAGATGTAAAAGTCTTTTTTTTTTTTATTGAAAAATTGTTATTAAAATGCCATAGAAACTTATCGTGAAAATTGCTATATTTTTCATCCAAGTCAACACCCTTGTAAATCTCATCCCAGTCCTTAAGCTGGAGGGTTGTAATGAAATTATTTATATTTTCTTGGGAGAAAAATCCCTTATAGATAATTGTTTTATTAAGGCTTTTACTACCCCAGTATGAAATAGGATTGTTTGATGGTCAGATATAGTATTACATTCTGTCCATGCATTATTACTATTATTTAGATTAGTATAAATGTGGTCAATTATAGTTGAACTGCCATTTGTGACTCTGGTTGGTGAGAGAACTTTATTTGTCATGTTGTATGATAAGAGTAAATCTCTAAGCAAAGTACAGTCTGCGTCCATATTTAAAATATTTACATTCATATCACCACACAAAATAATTGTAAAACAGAATTTACTGCAGACAAAAACTTTTAAAATTCCCTGGATGGTGAGCGGTAACACATTAAAATCATATATTATTCATTCTTACCGACTTTTCAGTTTATTTTACAGATTACAATATGTTTCTCTGCACTATATTTGGTTAAATTAATCGGAGTACACTTCATATCATTCCGGACCCGAATTTCTACGCCGCCATCTCTTGCCTCTTTTTTAAAATAACTGGTTTCCATATTAAAACCATTTATTATCAAATTATTATTTTATTCAGTGGCCCACGTTTCTGAGATATAGAAATTTTACACTGCTTTTGCCATAGTCAATAAGTATTTGATTTATTTTGTCCTGGTTTAGGCTTCGTACATTTAAAAGAATAAGATCAGACAATACCTCATTTGTTGTTTTGTTTTTATCTTCGTTTTCATCTTTGTTACTGGAAGAAAACGACTGTTGATTGTTGTATGTTACATTCACATTTGGTTCACCGTCTTTTAAAATTTTTCCGTTGCCGAAAAAGATATTTCCTTACTTCTGTTCCAACTGTGTGGGTTTATTATTTCATCCTGGATGTCTACATCAGTGCCTACCTTAAAAGTATTGTAAGCATCATTATAAGGGATTTGTTCACATATAAATCCAGTTTCTGGAAATTTGTTTTTTAGGTAAGATTCGAACCTGTCTGTTGTGTAACAACAATCATGTTAAAATATTTCATTGTCCTGCAAAAGAATCAACTGACTGCAGATTATTTAATAGTTTAGTGGAGTATAAATAGCGGAGGTGAGTGCGGGAAACTTCGTTTGGGGTGGAATCGATTAAATATTGTTAGTAGATACTAAAAAAAAAATTTTTGAGCTTTTTCCTCAAGAAATAAATTAGGCCGAAAACTGGCTTTAAAGACCCTCCTCCTTTTCAACATATATTTTTTTTTTTTGCATTAAGTACTATGTACTTCTACTGGATGTCGAACTAAAAATAGAAGTTAACTGATTGTCGGCTGATATCGATATATCAACTGCCAATATCGATATTTATTAGCATATCGGTGATATAAATTTATACGGGTTCAAAATCCATTACTTCCTTAAATCTGAATATGCTGTATTGTTATCCTAATGCTAGGATTGATAAAAAGCTATGATACACTGGGAAAAATTTTTCCGTTATCAATAGGTGGCAATTCGTTTACCGTTCATCGATTGTGCGTAGGCATAATTTTAAATTTTGAATGGGACTTTCATGTGTAAATTTATTTATTAGTTGTGAAAATATCTGCAAAATCACCCTGCATTAGAGGTAAAATGCAATGTGATATTACGATGTAATGAAATATTACCTCCTAAAATTTTGATGTAATTTGGGGATATTGTTTAAAATCCCATGTTAATATTACGATATTTTTACAATGTAAAATTACAAGTAAAATATACAATGTATGTACATTTAGGTGTGTTATTGTCTATACACAGTCTTCTCAAAAATACTGGAAATATTGAAGAGGATGATGAAACAAAAAAATATTACCTTTGGCATGTAAATTAAGATAATTTTCTACTATGATTTTCTAAATGTCAGTTATATAAATTAAAAAATAAATAAGTTTCTATTTATAGCTGCTTGTTATAAGTAAAATTTGAAGAAAATAACCTCTGACTATTCCGTACAAGAAATCACAGAAGGAATTACGTTTTTCATTAGGTTGGCATCTTTGGGAGATGATATTAAAGTCTCCTTTACATTTGTCCACCTCTTTTTCATTCTTGTCTGCTAATTTTTTACATTCTTTTTTTGTTTTCATGAGAAAGTGTAATAAATAGCCTGAGTAGAAAGAACTGTCTACAAATTAAGTTGACACTACCTCTTTTTTATACGTACCTATCTATGTTTTACTTTCTTTTTTATTATTGTAAAGAAAAAGTTATTGTGTATATAGCAAATTTTGTTCAAACCAACTGGTTTAAATGCTATTTTTAAGATTAAAAAAATTACTAAATTTTTTTAAGAAAAACATAAAAGTTTTTACTTTTGGTAAACTTCTTGTTTTCTTTTACTTATTTTAAAAGTAAAAACTTAAAATAACATCAGTATTTCAACTTTCTGACCATATACGATATAAAAAAATAGTTTAATGCATTAACTTTCAAAATGCTTATAAATTTCTTCATAAAGAGTAAGCTCACAAGATCATGTATAGCTGCGGCCCCCAAAAAGGCACAATTTTTGTTACCATGGAATTTTTGTTCATTTTCAGCATATTGAATGTGATTTTTGCCTGCAATATTTTACTAACAAACTGTGAGTCAGAAGCTTAAACTACATAAAATATTAACGTGTACTTTTTGGGGGCCGCGGGGTACTTATGTCCTACATAATCTTTTTCAAATAAGTTGTGCAGTTTGTTGATGTTTCCACAGAGGGCAAGAGATAATTTTTTGTTCATAAGATAAGATCAGAGTTTTATTTTATTCAAAACTTAATCAAGACTGTTCAGGTTTCTTATACTAATTTGAATAGTACTATACAAAAGTTAATGTTTTGTGTGTTACAAAATCAGTTACAAACATATTTTGAGTTCTATAACCATTAAACTTATATTAATTTACAAATTCTACTTACTGTAGGTATACGAATCCATAGTAAGGGCATTTTGAGACTTCTGTGTGAAGAATTTGAGATTAACAAATAATTGAAGGTATTGGGAGGTTAGCTAATAGAACATATCTTAAATACCATTTGCAATGTTTTCACTTAATGAAATATTTAGGAGTTAATAAACTCGTCAATAAAGAAAATAATTATCTATTCCACTTTAATTTTTAATTTGTTTCACATTGACACACAATAATAACATGTATATGTCAATATCTATATTACCGATTACTGATAAATACAGAAGTCCATTCAAATTTGGCAGGCGTTTTCAGCTATAATATCCTAAGGACGTTGATAATATAAAATAATTTTATCACAGTTTCTTAAAGCACTTGCTTGGCCGTAGGCGGAGAGATATTACCTTGAGGAAGTTGTGATAAAATTATGAGCTATGAGGTATTTGCATAGAAAATTTTTCTCAATTTATTTTATTTGTTCAAACTATTTATTAAAAAGACAATTATTAAAAGAGAAATTTGTAAAATGAAATGTAGATAATGTATTATATATTATTTGGTGTGTTTTCCTCTATTATTATATTCATTAAATCGTTATTTGCAGTTTCAAATCGACATTGTCAAAAAATAAATTTTAAATTATTGAACTCTCCAAACTGGATGACATAAGTGAAAAGATCCCTAAGGGATCTTATCAGTGTAATTTTGTTCCGATTGGTTGTTTCAACACACGTGATTAGAAATGGGCGAATTTAATAGGACTGCTATTTGGGCTCAAAATTTTCAATGTAATTTCAAGGATATCTTATATTTTCCAATGGAAACCTATATTTTTTATTACAGCATCGTATTCTAAAAAAATGAACAACTTTTGTCCAAAACATTTTTCTAAAATGCGTTGCTCTAGAAATATTTAATAAAGAACGTTTTGTGACGCTTACTTGAAGTTTATTGGTTTTAACAAAAATACGTCGAACTCATGTCAATTTAAATGAGAAATGATTATTTTTTTGATTTGATTTGATTTGATTTACCAGCTTGCGGTAGGCATTCCTGCTACTCCCAGTAAACATACTACGCATGATAAAGGAATGTTGGATGGGAAGTGTAGGTATTTATGAGATGCGTTGCTGCATTGTGTCGTGAAGGAGCGTGTAAGCTCCTTTTTTTTGTTTTTGCTTCTAGACTTTTACCTCTTGTGAGTCTATTGTTTTTTCGATTCCGGTAGAGCATATACCCTTATGATTTCTTTATGGTACACCCTTTTTCTTTTTCTAGGTTTTGGATTTCTTCATAAACACTACTCATTTTAAATCAGCAAGAAGATAAAACAGATATAATTTAACATATAGTATATTTTGTGGTCTGTGTTTACCTCTATGGTCCCCCCCCCCCCCCCCCCCCCTCTTTAACGCTCCTGGCCCGCTCCTCTGCTTCTCTGCCTACCAGGATGTGATCTTTCTTCCTAGATTCAATATTCGGTCCATTATTCTTGTGTGTAGCTACAATTTCCTTGGGAAAATCCATATGAACGTTTCTAGCCTTGCTCCGTTGGAGTTCTTTGTCGTTTTCGTCCTTTTCGGTCCATAGTGCATTAATTCATTGTTTATTTTGCCTGTTCCAGGTGCAGTATGTCTACTTAGCTTTCGTTGATGTAGATGCGTAGGTAGCCACACTGCACTTCACTATGATTTATTACTTCCTGAGTGTTCGGGTTCGGGTCGATTCTCAGCCGTTCTCGCCCTGTTTTCACTTGTTTGCGCTGAGAGATTTAATTTAAATATTAGCTATATCACTTAATGGGCTTGTTACCGATAATTATTTTTTCGTTATTTTTTTATGTCATTCAATAGAATTTGATCATCTAGATAAGCTGTTAAAATTTCAGCTTCATAAGTGTATCCAATTATTAGATATTCAATGTTAAAGATTGAGTTCCAGTACAAAGCGCTTCGCCGACTCGTGACGTCATTCTGCATAAACACTACTCATTTTAAATGAGCAAGAAGATAAAACAGATATAATTTAACATAACCTCAACTGTTCTTTAGGTTTATTCTCATTTTTAATGTTCGTATACTCATTTTTAGCTTGGAGCCAAACTGGCTCCAAGCAAATATTTAAAAATTCGCGCAAATAATTTTTCAATATTGTTGATTGATACAAATAGACTGCTAATTATAGGTTAAATTCCTAACCTGCAAAAAGTGTCTTATTTTATAATGCAAACTACTTAAAACTTCATAAACATTACATTAAACTAGATTTTGGTTGAAAGTACAGAAGCCAGGCAGAAATTTTAATAATAGCTACATAATACTTGTAAATCTTAAGAAACATGTATTTTTGTGGTTAGCTGTGAAGTCACATTAAATCTCGACTGTCACCTGATCAGCATCTGCAAAGTGACGTCAACGCGAAGCTCCGCCCCGTTTTCGCGTGGTCCAACTTTGGTAATTTATTTAAGGGCTTAAACGTCCTAATAAAAACCTAAAAATCTGGAAATTGCCTTAAAAAGTGTTGTACTTTCGATTTATAAAATAAAAATAAAATGCTGAACGGGCCTATTGTTGTTATGCTGTTATGTATCACTCTATGACAGACAGACAGACAGACAGACAGACAGACAGATCTTTATTGATGCACAGGAAAATTTACACTTTCTTACATAAGTCAAATACAACAAAAAATAACACATACATAGAAGTATAATAATTGTAAATTGGACAATAAAATTCAATATTAAAATTTATACATATCATGATTTAAAACTTATATACTAGATAAAAGAGAAGAATTTGTTATATTAAAAATCATTAATTGTGATATTGTTATTTAAAAATTCATTATAGGAGTAGTAGGCTTTTTTTATTAAGAATTTTTTTATTGTGTTTTTGAAATTGTTTCCTTCCAAAAATCTCACACTTAAAGGTAATTTATTAAAAAAAGTTGGGGCCAAATGTAGAGTTGCGTTCCAGGATTTATTTAATCGCAGGAATTCAATTCTAAGATCCTCCTTGTGCCGTGTGTTATGATTATGTGTGTTCTGTGAAGTATTATAGCACTCACTATTATTTTTTATGTATAGTAAACACTCAAAAATATATCTACATGGCAGGGTCATAATATTGAGTTGACTAAATGCGTTTCTAGCGTCGGCGCGGTATTCTAGTTTTGCTATTATACGGACTGCCCGTCTTTGCAGTTTAAATACTCTGTTTGCATGTGGAGAGTGTCCCCATACTAAGATAGCATAACTTAAAACTGATTGTATGACTGCATGAAAGGTCATAATGCAAACTTGTTGACTCACCGTTTTTATTAGATTTTTCAATAAAAATATACTTTTACATAATTTGTTAGATATATAGTTAACATGACTTTCAAAATTTAGAGTGGGGTCTAAAAAAACTCCTAAAAATTTGACGGATGCTGTGTTGTTTATTTTATCATTTCTGCGTAAGGAAAAAATCATTTTTTCTGTCTTATTTACATTTAAACTTAATTGGTTAGCTGAAAACCAATCCTCCACATTGGAGATAGAGGCATCCATGCAAGACTTCAACTGATCAATATTGATATTGCAGTGTGTAAAATTTGTGTCGTCAGCATACAATACTAATGCACTGTCTGTGAGGAATGAAAGAATGTCATTGATATAAATGAGGAAAAGCAGAGGTCCTAAGATTGACCCCTGCGGGACTCCATGGGTTACTATTCTTTCCTCCGAGAAATTACCACCATAATAGGTTACTTGGGTTCGATTTGTTAGATACATAGTGAGCAATTTCAGACTACTGGCACCATGTAGATATATATAGAATTTTTCACTTCACAACGAGCGTAATTTTGACCTATTTGGGTCAGTACGACCGGGTTTTTAGGCAACTTTCTGGGACCGTTTTTTAAAGCGTCCGTTCTCTGTGAAATCTCTAGAGGAACTCCAATTTAAACGAGAATTAATTATTTTCAATAAATTTCATTTCTTACAAAGTATGCTATATTTAATTAAATTTGCCTGTGATAAAAGTTGCTTGTTTTTAACATAGAATACAGTGCTGTAATATAAAAAAATTAGGTTTCCATTTGAAAAGATCGATGTAGATCTTGAAATGACCTTGAGAGCGACCGCCAAACCCTTCTCAAAGCCAATCAAGCAGATACAGTACAGATACAGTATTTCTGATATAAGTACATGGGAAACTAATAAATGCGATATTAATATGTAGAGTGTTATCAGTTTTCAGACTCTGCAGTGGCTTGAGTCCATACTGAACTTTCACTTGCCCTATACGATTTGATTACTTATGCTGACTCCATTAGTGTCCTAGAGACACAAAATAAACAGCAACGAATATGTTGGTTGAGATATAGTATACATAATAAACTATATGTTCTGGTCTGTTTTATTTTTATTTGTAATTTACAGCATATAAAGTGAAAAGTGTTACAAACTAATTCCGTCCATTCAGCACTTATGAAATGGAAAAAAAACTGGAGATTTTTTTATTCTTGATTTCCATATATGTCCTTGTAAGATAAATTTCGTTTATATTTATAAAAATGTAATTTTTGGGGAAAATACACTTCTTGATTTATTTGTTCTATCACGAGAAGTTAGTAAATTTTAGTTTGTGCCTTTATGAACAATTTTTTGACGACAAGTGGATTCGTAATCTGAGGACACTGGATATAACTATTAAATATTTTATGCAAAAAACACATAGCCTCCAATCTCCAATATTCTTAATATTGTGCCGAGCGAGAATGTCATCATAATCATATTCATAGATAGATAGATAGATCTTTATGCTTTGACACGTTAAATAAATGCAAAAAATATAGCAAAAAAAAAAAAAAAAACGGTTGGCTTAAATAAGAAAAAAATACACAATAAATAAAACAAATAAATAACAAAGTAGAGTAAATAATAATATAATACATAGAATAACGAACAAATAATCATTATCACGCATAGAGTAAGTTTACATAATTAAACGAGAAAAATCAGTTGACAGGAATTCGTCAAAATCATAGAATGCATTTTTAAGGAGGAATCGTTTATTATTTAAAGCGAGTACAGTCAAATGTTTGTACAGCAATCGATAACACGTTGAAAAATTTTACTGCATAATAGCATGTGCCATTTCTGGTTTTTGAAAGTCGCAAAAAATCCAAATATATGTTACCCCTATTGCGAGTTGAATACATATGTATGCTTTCAACATGTTGTGTAATTATTTAAGTTATTTTTAATATGGGCAAGGCACTGCAGTATACAGGGTTATTGGTAATTCGAAACATTCCTTTGGATACGTCATATAACATGACCTAAGGAGTAAATTTAACCCCAATATGCATTATGCAAAACTCAATAGTTTTTGAGATATTTCAATTTTTTTTCTCAAAAAAGTAGATCTTAATGATCTATCAGGACTATGAAGGGTACGTTGAACATTTGTATCTTATTAGATAGCTGTTGAAATAAAGAGGTTTTTAATATAATTAGTAAGCATGTTCCGTTGGCTATTTTTTTGAAAAAACTGATAGGTAATTTTCGTAGCTGACTTTTTTTTTAAAACGATTTAATTTGAAATATTCACGTGGTCGAAATTTTTCCGGATAATTTTCATTCCAAACTGATGACCATAGTTTTGGACAAGTAATCCAGTAAAAAAGTTAAAAAAATGCCAAGTAGTTTTTTTTTTAAATTAATGTTCAAGACATTAAGATCTACTTTTTTAAGAAACAAAAATTGAAATATATCAAAAACTATTGAGTTTTGCAAAATGCATATTGGAATTAAATTTACTCCTTAGGTCATGTTCTATCACGTCCTTGAAGTAATGTATCGAATTACCAATAACCCTGTATAATGTCATATACCCCAATTTAAATGCATAGTTTCTTAGAAACCACTTCTGGACGATGTGTATTGTTAATTTGAATATTCTAATTGGAACACCAGATTATAGAGCAATATTCTGAGAATTAATGTACCAATGAACAGAATAACAATTTTAGACAGTCAACGGAAAAATCTGAATCTTTTAATGAACCCCAGCCGTTTCACGACTTTGATATCAAGATTAATTCTCAGATATTTTATATGATTAGCCTTGTGCAGCACCCTATTATTGATCTTGTAAGGATAATGGGCATGTCCACAAAAAAAAAAAAATACATTAATATTAGTTAAAACCATACATTAGAGCTCTAAGTACTAAAATCAGAAATTTTTTTATATATAAATATCTTTATTTTGCAGTTATTTGTAATAGAAATCACCTCAACGCAGTGATACTAAGAAACGTTCCCAAGGTAGACATGACGTCACCTCCTTGCAGGCACCGGCCTGTGTGTGTAATGCGGGCCTGTTGTTTTCTATTCAAAAACTAATGTAATACTATTTATCAACATGCTTTATCCTATAACGTATATCCAAAATTTAAAGACATTTTGATTTATTGTTTTCGAATTACTGCCCCCTAAAATAATATTTTTCAAATATTAAATAATTAATAACTTTTAAACGAATTGTATTTTGAAAAAAAGTCATTGTTTATTTTCTTTTTAAATTTACTTTTTCTACAACTCAGCGTCATCTATACTTTCAATTTTCATTGAAAAAGTACCAAACAATTTGAAGCACATGCCCTGTAAATTATTCGTACATTAGGGATTGCCGAATTTGAAAGCATAGATGGCAGTAGGTGATGAGAAAAGTGATAAATTATCTGACATTTAATGTTTTTGGTAATTTTTCAATGAAAATTCTTGGTCTGTGAAATTTGAAAGTATAGATGACGCTGGGTTGTGGAAAAAATGAATTTAAATAGAGAATGAAGAATGACTTTTTTTCGAAATACAATTCATTTAAAAGTTATTAATTATTTAATATTTGAAAAATATAATTTTAGGGAGCCGTAATTCGAAAATCATAAATCAAAATGTCTTTAAATTTTGGATAGTTCTAAAACATGCTGATCAATAATATTACATTAGTCTTTCAATAAAAAAAAAACAACGGATCTGCGTTACACACACAGGCCCGCATGCCTGCAAGGAGGTGAAGTCATATTACTAGCCTCTGCCTGGGAACGCTTCTTAGCCTCGCTGCATTGGGGTCATTTCTGTTACGAATAACTAGCAAAATAAAAATATATATATTTTTTTATTGTTACATTAGTTTATAATACTGATAAATCTATCATTTCCAATTGAAATTAAAATTTGTGGCCTATTGTAAGACAAGTTTATTCTTGTAAACGTAATCCTATAACACATTTAAATGCATAAATATGCATTTTATGGAAATCTCCAATATTCAATGGATATAACTTATTTAAAATTAAAAAAAACAAATATTAGATGTAGCTTTCAAAATTGCTAGTGAACAAATGTTACTATAGTGTGAATGAGTTTTTAATATATATTAATGTTACTGACTATCTGTCCACTTTATATATGCGTAGAGTATACGTATTACTACGAGAAGATGCTCGCAATAAAAATATGCAAAAACGAGTTTGTATGCATTCATTATTCTAACTATGTAAGAGCGAATTGCGTTATATTCAAGCGTCATCGGTAGCTCATAGTAGAGTTGTGTTCACTGGCAGTGATTAAATTAACTGATTTTTATTTCGAAATTTCTTGACATTTTTTTGATGTCAAGGAGCTGCGTGTAACCTATGTAAAAACCAGAATTGGGCTAGTTTTAATATACTGCATTAGACAGCTCCTCGATCGCGAAGGATTTTTGCAATTGCACATCCTGATACCCTAGATTATACTATGCCTCTGGTGAAAATATTCGCATATGTTGCCTTCGCACCGACCATCTTCTCATAATAATACTATATGTATTTGTCTATATAAATATGCATATATTACCCTTTTAGAATTGACAATTTTTATACTTGTGTATATGAGTCTAAAAAAATAAAGGTTATTGTTATTATTAAAAATTGCAATACATTTACATCACACCAATGGGACAAACCATCCAATTTACTTTGCATAATGTAGCAACAAAAAGATTTTCAATTATTTGACCACTTTTAAATCATCCGCAAACATTAGGAAATTGCTATTTCTATTACTGAAGCTAAATCATTCACAGAGAAATTAAATAAAAGAGGGCCAATATGGGACCCTTGAGGAATTCCTGATGTTGATGACAGAACTCCCATATTTTACTCTGTAATCGATCAGTAAAATTGATACTAATCCACTCCAATATATTTTAATTATGTTGCATTTAGATATGCGTGTGGGCCTTGATTTACTTTAATTCTTTCCAATTAATCATGAAATCGCATCTAACAATGTTATATACCCACATGATAGGAGACCGTTTTTACATATCTGTATATAGGCTTTCACATTTTAAACATTTTAGATGAGTAAACACTTATTAAAATTTTAGTTATTCAGAAAATTAATAAAGAATCACCCTCATATAAAATTAAGCTGTATTTAAGGAAATATTAATGTTCACCTCTTGGCTTAAAGTGGTAATTATTCTAAAGAAATGTTAAGAATAGAACTTGTGTTGTGCCAATATAGTCAGATTGGATCTGGCGCAGCGCAACTTGTCAGCGATATCATCTAATGCCAAACCAATGGTTGTCTGCAGAATTCCAAACACGAAGAACGGAAACAGCTCGATTTCTTTAATGAAAAACCGGACAAGAAGGAGCGGTCCACAAAATTAAAAGAAAAAAGAGAAAAGCTCAGTGAGGAAGAAAAGGAATTGAGGAAGGAGCGGAAGCTGGGTAGAAAACGGGTAAGTTGAATGTTGATATTTTCGTTTTATTTGTTGTTTGAAATTGTTGTATTGTAGGAAAATTGATTTTTTAAATTATCCAATTTGATCACGTAATGTTATGTTCAGACATTTCCTGTTGAATAGTCCTTGAATTTCAAATTAGCATTAGATTTGGTTTTCTTAAAACTCACAGTGCATTACTTAATTTGCTATAAAAACCAGGAAATGTTGGACTTCGCTGATGAAATGCATGCATGTGTCATTGTCAAAATTAGTCAGTTTTTCAGTGCATTTGTAGATTAGCTGATTTCATATCCTTTGTAACATTTGTAAATAAATCGTAATTTTTGTGGAATTAGTTTTATTAGTCTTCCTAATTGAATGGCACGCAAGGCACGGCACGGTTTAGTTATGTGTCACTTGAGCATCTTGTTTTTATTTATGTTGTTTTTCTTAGTTATTGTTGGCTTGCTTCAATTTAGTTGTTCATCAGTTTCTCGATTGTTTCAGGACCGGATAGATGAGGCGATGCAGCAGGAGCTCAAACGTCGACGTGAGGAAGAGAAAGGTAAATTTATGTTGTGGTTTGGGAAATTGTAGAAGTGTAGAAGTGTGTGGGGAGTAAATGACACTATTATGGAATCAGTATGAAAGGGTCACTTTTTATTGATTTTGTCATGTGAAGAATAATGAATGTGGTTTAGAAGCAAAGTGTGAAAAAAGAGAAAGAAAGAGGTGGGATGTGACTAACGAGACTTAAAATACCTGTATACTGATAGGAGCGAATAGAGCGGTGGATTTCATAAATTAAAATGTGAAAGAGATAAAGTAAAAAGATTTGGCAACACTGTATTAAATATGACTGTCATAATCTAATCTGCTTGTCACTTCTTGGTAATTTTTTGCAAAATGTATTTTCAGTTTAGATTAAGTTAGAAATAAATAATAATCTTAAACAATAATACAACATACTTAAAAATGTTAGAATAACTAAAGTATAAGGGCACGCTTATTTAAAAACGTGTCCTAAAAAAACAATTAGACTTAAAAAAGGTATTAGAAATAATAACCTGATTTTAACCTTTCAACTGAATGCCAAGATCACGTTTGTGAAGGAAATCGCATGATTAATGTAAAGGAGCTTGGTAAAGTTCTAAAATGTTTAAAATGCTCATTAATTATTTCTTTGGAAGACAAGAAAAGCGAAAAATTTGGTTTACTCTCAATTCAGAATGTTTTTTTGCAAAAATTGGTCGTTCGTTTCGGTTGTACGTAGAAAAAATGCATGAAATAAACGAGTATAAACAAAATTCTGCACTCTAAAAACAAATAAAAAAATACAACACAATGATATTCCAGCAATTAATTTTATACTTTTTAAAAATTCGCGCAACCTTCCAAATGTGCAGTGTTGTAAATCAATTTTAATCGGTGTTGCTTGTTAACAAATTTTAGACTTAAAATTGATTAAACTTCTAATAACTTTTATACTAGGCGGACAATTTTTTCAGAATTTTAACAGAGTGTTAATAAGAAACTACTTAATGTTATGCTGGTTTTTAAAGCATATTTCTAAAAAATTGTGATATTAAGAGCAAAAATTAACTTAGCCCAGCGTGCATCCGAGCTCTACTATGTCAAATAAGGCATATTTGTCAAACTTTCCGAATTGATTACTCCGAAACTAAATGGACGATTTTATTTTTATTGAAAATTCAAGTGTAAAATCACTTTATTAGTATACCAAATTATATTTAAAACTGTAAAAG
This sequence comes from Rutpela maculata, assembly GCA_936432065.2. Lineage (NCBI taxonomy): Eukaryota > Metazoa > Arthropoda > Insecta > Coleoptera > Cerambycidae > Rutpela > Rutpela maculata. The sequence continues at coordinate 166,523,476 of OW386288.2, forward strand.
ATCATTTTGGTATACAAGTACCTTAAGATGCTGGATGTAAAAGGTTAAAATGAAATGTGTGTCTGAATTAAAAGAGGACAGAGTAGTTGGGCAAAAGTGCAGTAATAGACATTTTTAAATTCCACTGAGTGAGATACCCTATTTGGTCAAGAAGGAGTGCATTGATTTAAATGATGTTATGTAGTGGTGTGGCAGTTCTAATAATAACTTTTTTTTTTTAGTTGCTAAGTTGCTGTCGCAAAATGGAGAATTAATAGAGCCCCCAATACATCCCAGGGAAAAGCATCATCGCTCAAGGGTATGTATTGTTATTTTTAGTTCGGGTTAATTATCTTGATACAGAGATGGCATGGGTTTTTTTCCCAAATATGAGTTTTTTCGTGGGAGGGTTAAAACGAAAAAAACTTGTTTTTGAATTTGCCACCAATTCAATTCAATTTATTCAATCAAGACATACTTTACATTGCACTTTATACTTACACTTTACATTACAATTACAATTTAAAAAAATACAAAAAATATTTACATTTACAAATTTAAAATCTAAAGTACATCACAATATAGTTTGCACCTAGATGTGACCATCTGTATGTGCACCTTACAACCTATAACTTATGAATACATATTATACATTATATTTTAGTTTCATTGCATTATTCCCATATGTTGACTTGAGTGAATCAAGCGTTCATTATGTCAGAATTTTATCAAGTAAATAATGTAATAAAGTCAGAATTATTTTGTGTAATGTATTTTTTACATGCGACAGTAAATTTTCTTACGTTTTTTATTTGCTTTATATGCGTTGGTAGCATATTGTAGCATTTTGGTGCTAGGTAACCGATAAATCTTTTGTTTGCATTTTTGTTACTTGATGGTACTTTTAAATGCTGGTTTACTTTTTTCCTAGTGTTGTGGTTGTGATTTATATATTCTTTTAATTTGTCATGTTTATGGATATAAGAACAAATTGATGTAAGATACAATGTACGGATATTACATATTTTTTCAGAGTATAACTGGTTTGTCGGAAATAAACGATCTTTTTTATAAATTATTTTTAATATTGTATTTTGTATTACATTTAATTGAGCTAACGCATTATTATATAGACCACCCCATACTATTATACCATATCGTAATAGCGGTTCTACAAGTGTTTGATACAGAGAGACAACGCCAAGATATTTGGTGTTTGTTGTTTCTTTTATTTCTTGATCTAAATTATCTACTTTTATTGTTCTGAAATCTGGACGGTTTACCGAAGTGAGTGAAAATGCAATATAGTTAGTTTTTTCAACATTAACCCTTTCGCTGCGCAGAGCGGTTTCACGTAATTCTCGTGTAGTGTGCAATAAACTGACCGCTTGCGAGTATACGCGCTTGGAGCACGCAGATCCGATATTACGTTACTATTTGATTTGGTTTATTGTATGCATGGTCTATTATTATATATAAAATTGGAAGAAAAACAAAAACCAAGTGCTCTAGTTTCAATAATAATAATTTATTTTTAAAAAATGGTTAAAAACAGTACAAGTAAACATAAACATAAAAACAAAACAACATTCTTATCAAAAATATTAAGGTACATCAGAAACTTGTGTAAGTATATAAAAATGTATTAATAGAACATATACGCGTGTTAAATCGCTTTGAGCAGTCTGAACCAATTTAAAAACGACAGGCGAGTTAACACGCTTGGAGCACAGTGGGTCCATTTATTTTTCGCGCGTATACACGCTTTGAGCAGTGAAAGGGTTAAGTGATAATTTATTTGTGTCAAGCCAATCTTTTATCTTCTTTATTCCGATTTTTACTTGTTTTTTTGTTTCATCCCATGTTATTCCATTGAAAATGATCACTGTATCGTTAGCATATGATATGATTTTGCCATTAATAATCATATTAGTTAATGAAGTAATATACATATTAAATAATATAGGGCCTAAGACTGTTCCTTGCGGTATACCGATTTGTATGTTCTTTTGGTCACTTAAGGTATTTCTGATTCTTACCTGTTATGTTATGTCTGATAGGTAGCTGTTAAATACCTCCAATGCTCCACCTCTGATGCCATACTGTTCCATCACACTTAGTAGTTTATTGTGAGGTACCGTGTCAAAGGCCTTTGCCAGGTCCAAAAAGACTGCGATACATTTTGTTTTATTATTTAGTTGGCTTGTGACCTGTTTTATGAGTTCATAAGCAGCATCATTGGTGCTTAGACCTTCTGTAAAACCATATTGATGTTCTGAAAATACTTTGTTTATATTTAGAAAATTGGTGAGGCGTTCTTTCACACATTTTTCGAGAATTTTGGCAAAGTTGTTTATTAAACTAATGAGTCTGTAGTTTTTAATTGAATTATGGTTTCCTGCTTTATAAATAGATGTTATAATGGAGGTTTTATATTGTTTCGGCGCAATACCTGTTTTAAATATTAAATTGATAATATGTTTTAGTGGTATAATAATGTGTGTATGTATGTATTTAATAGTTTTGACTGTTATCCCGTCTATAACCTGGGCAGCTGTTGGTTTTTAAGCTGTGAATATGTTTGATTAGCTCACTATCAGTTACTGGTTTTAAAAACATTGATGATGTTATGGTCTGGGTTGTATTTATTGAATTTGTGGGTACTGGTATATTCTGTAACATATTTATACCTTTTTCACTATCGTAGTTATTACAGAAGTTTGTCATTTCTTTGTCATTTTTAAAGAGTTCTTGGTTACTATCTAGGATCTGTATATTTCTGTTATTATTATTTTTGTTTTCGTTAGATGCCTCAGCTACTAACTTGTATATCTTTTTTATGTCTTTGGCGTTTTGATTTATTTTTTCTCTGTAATAATTATTTTTAGTATTTTTTATAGTTCGATTCAAGTTATTTCGGTAGGTTCTATATTCATTGTGTTTTGTTAAGGTAGGGTATTTTATTAGATTTTTTTTCATTTTATCTTTTGTTTTTATTGAGGTTATTATACCATTTGTTATCCATGGCTTTATTTTGTTGTAATTTCTAAATTTTACCGATTTTGTTATTTGAGATTTTTCAATTATTTTTGTAAGTTCTATGGTAAAGATTTGAGCGGCAATTTCAGGGATTTTTGTGTTTAGTATATGCGACCAGTTTTTTTCTTCTAATAGTTGTATTAATTTTGGGTAATCGATTTTGGTTGTTGTGTTTTCTTTGTTAGATTCTTCATGTGAACTATTTTCTTGGCACACATTTAACATAATAGGGTAGTGGTCTGTGATGTCATAGTTTATTACAAAAGTTGTGCTGTTTTTTGACCTTTTTCTGATGAATATATGAACTGTTATCGCTTGTAACTCTAGTTGGCGAATTTATATAAGACCGAAATCCGTGTGTACCTAGGCTTGCTATGTAATTAGTTGCATGATTATTGTTATTTTCAAGTATATTTATATTGAGATCTCCGGTTATAATTTCAACGTCATTTGTAATCTTTTGATCTAAGTATGTATCAAAATCATTTATGAACATTTGCAAGGATGTAGGAGGTGGTCTATATAATGCTGATATTCCATAAGATATATTATTAATTTGAAATTTTATTCTACTTACTGTTACCCCTGTCTGATGTAATTTATAGTTAGTTATATCAGCATTTAATTCTGACTTTATTAAAATAAGTACACCATCGTTTTTATTAATATCTGCTAATTTAACTTTTCTTTAAAAATTCCTTATTTCATCATTAGGCGTGGGTATGAATTTTTTCCAAATACCCAATAGTGCTAATAATGCTGATACTAATGAATAGTAATTAACTCTTTCGGGATGACAGCGGACTGCGCTTGCGGATTTGTCCGTTTGCAGTCGCGAACCATACTGTATAATTATTTAAAAAACTCAATATTTTTATGAATTTAGGGGAAATGTCAATAAAAAAAATAATAACGGTGGGAGGAGTAAGAAAAGGGTTGAACTAACAATGTGTAATAGGCAGATACGTATGTTTCCAGTAATTAAGTGCACCTCTTGTTGTACGTAGATATCCGGTTCCCGACGCGAAAGGGTTAAAAAAATACTGAAAGGAATTGTTATTTTCAAATATGGCAAGAACGAAATCCGTTTTTTTCCCGCAAAAAAACCAAAAAAAATAAAACCCGGGTTTTTATCCATCTCTGTCTTGATACATACATTGCAGTAGCAAAATAAGGTGAGATTAAAGGAACTTACACACAAACTGATCTTTAATTTCGTATTGATTGGCCACCATTAATACCACTTAATTTTTAAAATTTTTTCATTAACCTAGTAAATATCTCTGGTTCTCATGATTAGGCCTTAAATTTCAAGTGTAAATCTTATATAATAATTGGCTTTATAAGAATTTGTTCCAGATAAAACTGTTTTTTTTTTTGTTAGACCACTATGACTGAACTGTTAATTAAAATTGTAATAGGAAATATTGCCAAAAATTAAATAATAATAAAAAATTAAATATTTTCTTTGTGTAAAACTATAGGGTGTTCATATATTTTTAAAATTTGTGCGACAAGATCCTATTGGCGTTTTTATTCAAAATAATTTTTACAAGGGCTTATCGAATCAGCGTCGCTCAATGACATGTGCCGCTTGACACTATTGACGGTTCGATTCATCGCTATCCTCCTTTCCCACCGAAAAAGCTGAGCGACATTACAACTGATAAAGTTCTATCAATTCTCAATTGAAAAAGTGACGTTGATCTCTACCACAGTGGTATTTTCACAGCCACACAGATCAAACATCGACTCTTTGTCGGCCTTTTTTTTAGGATTTTCCATCTGAGTTTAGCAGGAGTTTACTTCATTTCAATTGGAGTAAATATCAATTATTTGTTTTGACATTTTTATTGATATTCATATGCAAGATCTGTGTATACGATTGAAGGACAATATTTATGTACATATTGTACCTCCTCATTCAAGGACAAAACTTCTCGAAATTGTTCATCTTAGTTGTAATATCCTTATATATCCAGCTTAGATATAGACTTTGACTCTGACGTCACCAAAATTTTAGAAACCTTTTAACAGTTCAAATTTTAAGTAATTTTATTTATTAAATATTTATTTAAATCTGATGAATAATTAGTATGAACATATTTAGACTTTTATATTTATGTTTTGCTGCATATTAACCTTTGTAGGATGGACCGGAGCCCGCTTCTACCTCTGGATATAATTTTTTTGCTATATCTACACACGATTTTAATTTTAGACATTCTTTCTTGTAACATCAGTTTATTTACATTCTTTGTAAAATTTAATACAAATTTTATTTTAATAAAACTGTCAAATACAAAAACAATTACATAAAGACAAGAAATAAGACAATACTGTTTGTGATGCCAAAAGCACTGAATTATTTCATTTTGTGTGTAGCTGGGGATTAATTAAAACTTAAGTTTTTTTTTTTTAAATCAACCAATTATGTCGAATCCCACTTTCAATGTAGCGAAACATTCCCATTTCATTAGAATTTTTGATTATTGATTTTTTTCAGACAAAAAAAAACCTTTCCCGTTTCTTACATTTTGGTAAAAGAAACGTCAAACTTACCAACCTTTTCTTGTTTTAGGAAATATCACCATATCCAAGAGAAAGGTCCCATGAAAAGTCAGAACCCAGAGATAAACAATATCCTTTTTATATAATTTAAATTTTAATGTTAATGAACCTTTTGTTATAATATTGGATTATTGATGAAAAAAACTACCTCATGAATATGAGTTCCTATATTAGTTTTAAATAAAAATGTTAAAGAAAATATTGCTATGTTTATGCTCGTGTTATTTGCAGAGAAAAGTAGTGTGGCTTTTATTAGCTCTGATATTTTTTAACAATCGAGATTTTGAACATTTCGATAAGTGATTTGAAATTATTGATTTATGTCCACAATAAAAAATGCTTGTTTCATTTTGCTTATACAGGGTGATTTACCATGACATGCGGAAAATTTATCACTAGGTTGCCCCCACCGAAAGCAGTTAAAAAAATGAAAAAGTCAAAAATATGACCAAAAAAATTACCCTATTTTTTTGTAGAAATGCGCCGCCAAGGACTAACCAATCTGACGTAACGTGGTACAACCATATCACTTCCCCTCCCCCTTTGTCAGACTTGGAATTGACACTATTGACAGCAAAGTTGGAGAGGGTAAAAGTGACTTTTTGGTTTTAATCAAATAATCACACTACAAAAATAGCGAAATAAGTCGAAAAGACATTGACTCTATGCTAGTGAACTCTAAACTTAAACCCGTCAATAACACAAAAACACCAAACTTCGGCGGCACTTTGTACCTGCCGGTGTCCTGATTGTTCAACTGAAAGCAAAAAACGTGGCACTTTGACCGCACCTGCCAGCTTAACTTTTTATGGCAATTAAGGAAATGTAAACACAGTGCCGGCACCAGGGTATTTGGCACCTGAAGCAAATATTTGCTTGCCGCCCTAAGAAAAAACATTAGCAAGCTACTACTGTTAGGACAAATTTATTAATAAAAACTTATACAAAATAAAAGAAACATTCAAATAGACAAAAATATTTTAGCAAAAAAATGCAATTGTGTTCCTTGTCCTTGAGACAAAAGCGGCCAACTGTCAACGCAATGTTTAGTACGAGTAAACGAATAAGTGCGGATTAGAATATTCTAACGCTCCACAATAAAACACCCATTCGGGGTCAAAAAATGTTTTTCTGGGATTTTTGTGCAATTTTGAATTTTTGAAATTTATAAATAGGTAATAATCAAGTCTTAAAATACCGCCCTTAAAAAAATGCCGTCTGAAACATCTGCTTGGCTGTTTCACCCCTTCCACCGGCCCTGTGTAAACAACTTTGATATGTTTTTTCACAGATAAGTAACAGTAGTGCATCTTTGCAAGTTTTAATGCAACAAAAATTACTAAGTTACCTCGGATCACTGTAAAATTTTGCAGGGACTTTCCCACAAAGAGAACTAGTACAATTTTATTTTCCACTTGTCATGTAAAACACCCTGTATATGACCCTCTTCAGAGATTTTTGTTGTTTTATGAGAATATTAGGTATTAAAAACCACTACTAAGAGTGGCTGAAATGGTAATTTAAAAGGCGTACATATTTTGAAAATGTTTTCTATAAGGAAACGTTATATCTAATTATCTCCCTATATAGCTCATTTGTGAATTCATTTGCTGGTGCCAATTTTTATTCTATATGAGGCTGCTGTATCTTACACTCTCAATTCTAGAAGCTACTTCTAAACCGAGTATCAATGTACCCCAGGCAAGTATTTTTGCTATAGTCGAAGCAGGGATTGATGCACCCCAAGCTAGTCTTTTTGTTTTGCTCAAAGCAGGGTACAGATGTATCCCAAGATACTATTTTTTTCCGTATTTAATCTTCATTAGACACAAGTTTTGGGACAGCTGTTATGTGTACAAACCAAGGTAGAGCTGATTTAAATTGTTTGATTAAAATCATGATTTGAATGAAACGATTTTTATCTTAAAAAATCGTGACTTTTTTCTTTTCAGGTTTAAATGTTATAAAGAAGAAATACAAACTTTATTTGCAAAAATGAAACTTTAAAAAGCAAAAATATATATTTTTCAAAACAGTACAAAACAAGATACATTAAGTACTAACTGATGCCCGCGACTTTGTTCGCCTGAAATTTCAACCCCATTTTTTACCCTCTTGGGGGTCAAATTTCGAAAGATCCCTTCTTAGTGGTTGCCTACGCCATTCGAGGAACCTCTATGCAAAATTTGAAGTTTTTAGACCCAGCGGTTTGAGCTGTGCGTTGATAGATCAGTGAATCAGTCAGGGTATTCTTTTATATATACAATGTGTCCATGGCAAAGCGGTATTACAGGTGTAAATGACAATTTTTTTTGGATTACAAACCCAATTTTTTGTATTCTGCTCTTGCTTCACCCAAAAACTATTTTTAGTATCTTGGACTTTAAAAAAATTATAGAGGGCGCTGGTAACAGCTTAAAAATAAAAATCGCATCAGGTAAAGTGTCTTTTCTGTGCGAAATATTGAAAAAATTTATTAGAAAAACTTGCTCAGAATTAAAAATTATGACTTACAAAATTACAGAACTTAAAAATTTTTTTTTTATTTATAAAATTTTAATTTTTTTTAATATAAATGTAATGATAATTTAAATTAATTTATTCTACCCATGTTCCGCCGTAGTAAGGAATTGGCTGAATAATAATTTAACAGAAAAGTGAATTGGATGATTTGGATCTTTTCCGTATCCACCCAAATCACCTGATTTGATTATTTGCAATTTTTATTTACGGGGCCATCTGAAGCAATTTGTTTATTCCTATGATTTAACAACGGATGTAAATGTATTAAAAGAGAGAATTAAAAATGCTAAAAATTCAATTGACCTTCAAGCCATTCAAAATAGCTATAAAGAAATTAAAAACATAGTTGAGATGTGTGCTGAAAATGGAGGAACATGGGTAGAATAAATGAATTTAAATTATTACATTTATATTAAAAAAAATTAAAATTTTATAAATTAGAAAAAAAAATTTTTGTTCTGTAATTTGGTACAGCGTCATATTTTTTAATTCTGAGCAAGTTTTTCTAATAAAATTTTTCAATATTTCGCACAGAAAAGGCACTTTACCTGATGCGATTTTAAGCTGTTACCAGCGCCCTCTATAAATTTTTTTAAGTCCAAGATACTAAAAATAATTTTTGGGTGAAGCAAGAGCAGAATACAAAAAATTGCGTTTGTAATCCAAAAGAAATTGTCATTTACACCTATAATACCGCTTTGCCGTGGACACATTGTATATAGATTATAATGTTTAAAAAGAAATACTAATTTAGATGCTTTTCATTGCCCAATCTATTCCTAATACCAGAATGAACAAGCCCATATGAAGAAGACATTCTTTCCATGTTTGTAGAAGAAGCAACGGCACACAGAAAGGGAATTATCAGATCCAGTACTTTGTTCATTTGTGGGATATCTTTTTGGAGATTTCCACCACTGCGCACTACGTAACATTTTGTAATATCTTCTGAAAATATTGTTTCTTGGAACGGATTGGATTTCCAACTTACCTATTAACGGTAATAACCCTGTGCAAAAAAATGTAGGGAAACTATATGTAAAGCAGCCTTTTTTTCTTCTTTCGACAGTTGTTATTTGTTTTTATTCCTGATAGGATCCAGCAAATATGACAAAAAGTGAAATGGTGTTAAAGCTTGATCATATCTTCTTTAAATTCCTGTTTTCATCTTCAAAACTATAAAAAGGCACTAAATTTTTTCCATTCGTCAACTGCAAGGGACAAACTGACACCTTTCTGCTGAATTCTGTCAAGTATCACAGAAATTGGTTTCAGCAATTTTAAAAAGTCTTCGGCCATTCTTTTAATTTGAATATTCGACACTGTTTCAAAAGTCAATGAATCAATGTCATCTTTGTGTTCTTCACAGATTTGCAACAACTTGGGCCATTCAGTGATATAAACCTCAAGGCAGTTGAAAACTGTATTCCATCTAACATCTTGTGGTAATGTTAGTTTCTTGACCCCTTTTTCTTTGTACCAAGCATTTGGCAAGTGTGTATTGCGAAAATATTTTACAATTTAAACTATGTGTGATTTTACTTTTGTAACTTCCAAATCTTTGGAAAGCAAATTCAGTATATGGGCGGAACACCCATATTATGTTATAATGGGGTAATCCAGGGCCTCAGAATTTTTTTCCCTCATATTGTTCATGTTTGCCGCATTATCTGTGACCAAACTAGTAACTTTGCAGTTATACTCATTTTTGCACGTATTTATTAAATCAGTGGCCAAGTTTGCAAGATAATCACTAGTGTGTGGATGTCCTGATATATCTACACTTCCCAGAAGAAAACTGTTTCCATTTTCTAGTATCAAAACTGCTCATATCGGTTCATTATGAACATTTGACCCACAATGAAGACTGATCGACCTGATAAATTTTCAAAGATTCAAAGCATTTTGATTTCTCCTCTTCAAATATTTCATTTAAAAGGGATGATGATAATTGAAACCTAGACATGTCAATCACTTCCGAATTTCTCTATGTTCAATGGACTTAAAAGAATAATTTGTTGCAAAAAGGCTTTGGCTACCTGTTTGCTTAATTCTTTATTTTTATCTTGACATAGTCTTACAACAAATGACCTTAAACTAGTGCTACTGCAACCAAAGATGGATCGAGGAAACTCCATATTTGATAAGATTCTGTAAAAGTCATGTAAATAATATAATTGTATGTACTTATTTGGTATCACAATGAAGCTTGAATCATCACGAATCAGATTTCATCATAAAATAGGATATCAATATACCCAATGGAATGTTAGAAGGAAAACTTCCTGGAAAGTTTCGAAGTTTTCAAAAAGGACAATTATATTATTTACATGACTTACAGAGTTTTATCAAATGTGGAAAGTTTCCTCGACCGATCTCTGACTGCAACTACCTGCTTGCTGTTCCTTGGGAATTTTCCCTTTGGTTTGTACTGGCTTGGCACTCATTAATTTTTTCACCCTCACTTGACTGATGTTTACGGGTTTCCCAGTGGTATTTAAGCCTGTCAACAAGCCTCTGAATTTTCGTATTACATTTTTTACGTATTGCACGGCATCCAAGTTTGCCCACAATTTTTTTTTTTTTTTGACAAAAAGTTGCCCAACACGATCTTCTTTCCTGCCTCGGCATTTTTACAGTTTTAACATAATTATATACAGATTCGGAAAGTGTTCGTTTTGGTATTGCACTAGTTTCAAAGATTTAACCGACCGCCCACAATAAAGACGTCTACCAGTACTCTAGCAGAGGTAAAGAGGGACACGCCCTTTCAAGAGAATTTATACACGATTGCTTGCTTCGCCCTTGTTTGCTCTTATTGCCATACCAAAACCAACTCTTTCCGATTCTGTATAGATTTTTTTAACAATATAAAGTTTTTAAGCATTTTTATTTAAAAAAAAATTAAAAAACCATGATTTTTTTAAATAAATCAGCGATTTTTTTATTTATTTATTTTTAAATCATTTTATCAACATTGGTGCTAATCCAGCCATCAGATATTTATTTCATTGATAGCATTAATCATCTCAATCTCATTAAATCTCTTTTTTTTACCAATAACAAGTTTAACAAGCGTATTTCCTTAATAATACTTACCAGGAGGAGTTCAGAAAACAAAAGAAGATAACCTATGCCATAACTCAACCTTCTGAGAAGAGGTAACCCGTTTTAAGTTAACATCTATGTGTAAGAAGAGAAGTACATTAAAATGTATAATTTTATATGTGATCCATAATAATTATGTTAATATGTAATAAATCAAATTAGTATTAATATTTGCTTTATTATTATTCTGTGATTGTGCAATAGAAAGTTGATAGGTAAGCCATATGATTGAATACTGTACCTAACTTTAAAGAGATATTCTTTTTTATTGCAGTCACTGAATTTTTCCTTGTGAAATCATTCCTGTTTGGTACTTAATCTCGGTTTCATTTTAATTTGTTAAATCTTAATTTACTTTAAAATAAAAACGTGTTTTTTTTTAATTTCATTTTATTTTCCTCACCCCCGCCACTAAAATAGTAGACTAATATTACTATGAGAAGATGACAGGGCAGAGCCAAAATGCGCGAATATTTTTACCAGTGGCATAGCTTTATCTGGGGTATAAGGATGTGTAATTGCAATAAAAGTTTCGCGGTCAAGGAACTGCGAAAATGGAGTAGATTAAAACTTGCCAACTGTTACGACTAACCTTTGTTCAGGGGAAGTGTAAGAATACTAAGTTGTACTAAACTTTGCCTAATAAAGTTGTTTTATTATTATTATTATTATCGTCGCCGCCGCTCTACTGTAGGGCACCGACGCCACTTGTGTTGACATTGAATGTCACATAATTCTTTCTCATTGGCTTAGAATGATGGAGCACACACACTCGTTTCTGCCCATATTTTTTGCTGGCATCTTCTCATAGCAATACTACAATATATCTACTAATACCAAAATACTGAACTCGATACACGTTTTTTTTTCTAACTTGAATGATGAAAAAAATGTCACGTTCCCTGACTTTTTATAAATATTACTAAAATTCCCTGATTTTCCAATATGAACCCCACAGCAGGGGTGCCGCGTCATAAGGGCTGGCACAATGCCTCCCTAGTTATGCCGCTAGTTTGTCCAACATATTGCGTGGCCTAAAATTCAATTTCAGTTGCAAAGAAATTAAACGTAAAAAAAACTTTTTAAAACTAGCTTCTATTATTATTTAGGTGTGCTAAAACGAAAAAGATAATAAAAGTAATTGTCTTTCGTTTTAGTACACCTAATTAATAAAAAGCACGTTTTTAAAAAGTTTTCTTTTACGTTTAATTTCATTTTTCAATTCTTAGTTACATCTTAATTATTTTATTTTATATTCATTCTTAATAATCCGCATCCCTGAAAACATTTTCAGGGTGTCTACCAACCAGGAAAATGACGGGAATTTCAAAAAGTAATTGGGAATTGCAAATGTTGACTTATAACTATAGGTATATTTTCATTCGCAAGATATGAGGTAGCCAATACTGTTGTATTTCCCCATATGTTTGTTTACATTACCCAGTAATACGAGAATACACAGTGTGTCCAACTAAGTCGGCACCACATGGGAAACTTTTATTATTGGTTTTATGAAAAAAAGTTATTATTGATAAAAAGTTTTGCGTGGCCTAAAATCCAATATCATTTACTGCATCAGCGACATGATTATGATATCCACTTTTCTTAATAATGTGATCACCCTCCGATACTAAACGTGCCACACACTTCACTTTTCGGTAATTTTCGCATTTCCGATATGCATCAACTTCTTTGTCTTTATAATATAAATGGGGTCTGGTATGGTTTAAGTACGTCTGATTTTAACAATTTTCCAATAAGTTATGAAAAGAACATGGTTAATAGAGCACATTCTGAAAAAAAATTTTTTGGATGAACGATAAATTGTTGAGAAAACATTTTTTTTTGGATGAACCATAAAGTGTTGAGAAAAAAATTACGAAAGTTACGAGACCTCTGGGAGAGATAATGGAATATAATAATGGAAAAGATGGTCAATACAGTTGTACAATGTAATAGCAGTTAATTAGCGACTTCCGGTGCACAGCACTAATTGGAAAAGAAAAAACCACGAATTTCTCTTTTCTTGGACTTTTGGAGCTGTGACTGAGATAATTAGAAAAATCTGCTTCTCGTTCATTACTTTTTCTTTATTGTTTGTACTAGTCTGTTATATTTAAGCTTGGAAAAAACCAGGGAAATCGGGGGAAAAGTCGGGAATTTCCATGTCCGGATTTGGTAGACACCATGATTTTGATTTTTCAATTTTAATAAAAAATATCGTAATTCGTGTCCCCGAAAACCCCCAAATATCGAATTTCAGTCGTGTCGGACCATAAATGAAGAAAATTGACCCGCTATTTTGACGCCGTCATTTTGATTTTTTCAATTTTTTTCAATAACTGCATTGTCAAAGGACTTATACGAGTGTGCAAAATTTCAGCTTGATAGGCAAAGCAATAAAATGCCATCACAAATTTTGAACGGGCAAGACAGTTACAAGCATTGTAATTTAAATTAAAGCTTGTAAAAATGGTAAGAAAATAGAAATTGTTCAATGAAAATCGATTCTTAAGTAGATATATATATGTACCCTACAAAATAGTATATGTTGTGTATTGTTCAGGTAAGTCAATTTTCTGATTACATATATCGCTATATGATGGTGTTGTTATTAAATTAATAGTAGTGGGTTTTTTTTAGAAAATATACTTAAGTGAAATGCCTGTAAGGTGTTTGTCACTCAGGGCCAGTGTATCAATACAGAATAGAATAGAATACTTTATTTGTCTTTGTGGCTACAGTATTTGTAGATAAGATATGTCATCATGTAAAAAAATAAAAAAATAGAAATATAGTAAAATACAAAAGTTAAAACTACATACATACAGTTTAAAAGGTACACTAATAACAAACACTTACAAAAGCTACATTAAATAAAAGAAAAAACATTGAAATGACTCTAAATTACAATTCTTCTTCAGTCTGTATCTTTAACGCAAACTCCGCAATGGTGTAGAATGCTTTATTTGCTAAGTAATTTTTTAATTTTTTCTTAAAGTCTTGAGCAGGCAAGTCTCTGAGGTTTACAGGAAGTAAATTGAACATATGGAACCCTGCATAAAAGGGTGATTTTTCGTAAAAAGCATGGTGATGTTGATTTATGTATATGTTATTTATATGAGTGTGAATGTGAGTATATGATGGGAATTTATTTTTGTTTTCATAACTGTATATTAAAATTTTTAATATATAGATACATGCAATTGTTAATATTTTTTTCTTTTTAAAAATCTCTACAGGAGGTACGACAATCAAGGTTATATATTAGTCTAATAACTCGTTTTTGTAAAATGAACACTCTGTACATGGGCGGATCAACCCCACACAATAATATTATAACTAATAGCTGAATAAAATAAAGCATAATATACTTGCAATAGAGAATTTGGATTAAGTTTATCTTTTAATTGTTTAATTGCAAAGTAGGCCTTATTTAATTTTTTTGAGAGAAATGTAATTTGTTCTTACCATGTTGGTTGTCAACTATGGTTCCAAGAAATTTTGTATTAGATTCAAGTTTAATAGGTTTGTTGTCAAAAGTGAAATTAAAATTGTAGGTTTTTTAAAATTTGTTATGAAATTGAATCATGACTGTTTTTTCACTATTTATTATCAATCGATTTTTGTGACACCAATCGTGGAACTGAGATAGAGTAGTTCTAACTTTGCTCTCTACTTCTTTTGGATCGTGATGTGAGATAACAACTGATGTATCATCAGCGTATAAGAAGACATTACCTTCACTTAGGTAGTCGGGAAGGTCGTTAACGTACAATAGGAAGATTAATGGTCCAAGAACACTCCCTTGTGGGGTACCAATGTCAATATTAAAGTGTTTTGATTTGGCATCAGCATGTTTGACAACATTTTCTGTTATATCATGTTTTTTAAAAGTTATTGTTAGATAAATATAATGAAAGACTTTTATTGATGTTGCCACGAATTCCTAGGTTATTAAGTTTCTCTGATGCGAAGTCTACATGAAGGGTGTCGAAAGCTCTTGATAAATCAAAGAATATTCCAATTACAATGTCATTAATGTCCATTTTATCACTAATTTGTTGGATAAATTCACTAGTAACAGTTTCAGTTGAATGAGACTTCCTGAAACCATGCTGACAATCGTTCAACAATTTATATGTTTTTAAATATTCATGAATTTTCTGAGAAATGACCGTTTCTATGGTCTTAGATATTACACTAATTAATGCAATTGGACGATAATTTTCAATATTTGATGAGCAACCAATCTTTGGTATTGGGATCAGTACAGCTAGTTTTAAAACATCTGGAAATTCTCCATGTAACAGGCATAAGTTTATTAAGTGTGCGACCGGTTTGGATAGAATATCTCGACAGTTCTTTATTACTTTGATTGAAACTTTATCATCTCCAGTGGATTTTTTGTTATTAAGGTTGGTGATTACTTTTTGAACATCTTCCTTTTCTAATCCTCGACTTTCATTTCACCACATTTTCCTGGCAGGAAGACCACCAGGGTGGAATTGCTTCGAACGAGTTTTTTTGTTGAGTTTTGCTTTCCCGTGCCAGCAATCAAAATTTCAAAGTGTTTGCGCTCATGTTGTGTGCGAAATCGATAATTTTATTGTGTCATTTTAATTATTTTTAGATATTTTCATATATCATGTTTTTTAAAAGTTATTGTTTAGCTTTAAGTTTATGACTTTTAAACAAAAGCACTAACCCCCTCATTAACTATTGTTTAGTCAAACCGGACTTCCCCGCCCAGCCTTGCGCTCACCGCAGTGCTGCGCGTCGTAGTTGTTGGGCTGGCTCCGGGACAGTTTTCGGAGACACATTTATAATTTTAATATAGATAAAGTATTTGATTTGATTTGATTTGATTTGATTTGGTTACTTCTCAATACTAATATTACGGGTTGAAATCTTGATGGCTGCAACTTTTTTGTCTGTCCGAGATATTTTTTTCTTGCCCTAAAATTATTTTCATATATGAATGTGCGAATTTCAGTAGGACAAAAAACAGTTAGTTTCAAAAACATTATGAAATGTATGTTACTAGTCCAAACACAAGATAGAGAACATTTTCACTTGCGCGGCCACGTAATGATATTCAGGAGCTAGAGTCTAGTATTAAACGTTAGTCTGCACTCGTTAAATTATAATTTTTATGTAGTTTTTTTTTTAATGTATTTATTCCTTGCCCTGAAATGCTAAAAGAAAGAAATTAATATAAATTTTGTAGTTCTTCAAATGACTACTACGCGCGCATTATCGCGATGATTTCTCTCTCCAGTGGCTCGCTTGTGAAACAAACTTGGGTAGCTGAAAAAGAGATGTCACTAGTCGCGTAATTAAAGAATTTTATGAAAGAGAATTAGATAGAGTGAAACTTGCGTATGTACAGTCAATGGCGCCATCTGTCGAGTCGGATACTCAAACTAGTACATATACATACGCACCTAAGATTTGTACTTGTAGACTATAAGGTTGCCTATTAATTCATGTTCTTCGCCAAAAGACATAATTAGCCAATGAGCGGCAGGTGTGAAATCATACCAGACGTAGAGTCGGATCCAAAATATTGTAAAAATTTGTGTAATATTAAGTAAAAAACTCGTAACTGGAACGAGCTCTGAATGACGCGCCTGAGGTCAGGGATGAGTATCCTTGCATTTTGAGTCACTGTTTTGCATGGTGATAATCAGGATAAGTTGTGGAATGTAACACTACAGAGCATGGTATACTTCAGATCATATTTCGGCCAGTACGGACCGTCCTTCTAGAGTGAGATATAGTTGAGTAAACTCTTAAGCTGGCGCGTCCAAAGGTCGCTTCATCATATAAACTAAGATAATAAAACTAGTTCATCTCTATGTCACTGCGATAGCTTTATGTGCATCGCATATCAAATCGTATGTCGTGTTACCGACTCATACATACGCCACCTTAGAGTTTACCGGACTATAACTATGTCGCTTCTGCCTGTTAGAAGAGTACAGAAGTATATGCATGAAACACAAAAGTTACGATATCAGCTTCTCATTAATTAGTCGGGAATCTCAGCTCCAATTTAAAGCTTAGTTTTTGAAACCTAAGTATCTGTCAGACATACGGCTGAAAAGTGTCGTACTCGAGGTAAAATTGTCTGCTGAATCCGAGTCCGGAGGGTGCATAAAAATCGGGGATTGCCTTCAACCCCTAATCCGCGAATTTACCCTCATTTCGAAAAATGTGAAAAATTGAATTATTAAAATATAACTTGCGTTTTCTCCCACAAAAAATAAGCTAAAAACATGTCGTGAACCTCTACGCAGCCGGCGCAATGAAAAATGTAGCCTGCGAGTTTTTTTTTTATTTTGGGAAATTGACAAAAACTAGGTCGTACGAAATTATAAGAAAAGACCAAAATTATTTTTAGTGATTGATTCATACTGATATTTTGAGTGAAACGGAAGATATGATTTTTTTTAAATTTAACCGTATATTAGAGAAGTTGCATGATTTTTTTTTATTGTGAAAATCGATAAAGCATCAAAAACAAGTTATAAAAATGCAAAATTTACGATTTTTTGAATGTTCATACAGTGGAAAAAAAAATTGTTCGGTGGAAAATTTGAATATTTCAAAACGACAGTTATTTGGCGCCAGTAACTGTGACTTCAGCCGTTATGATTTGTCAAATGTCAGTTTATTGTTTATTGTTTGCATGGTCTCAGTTAGTTTACTAAGTTCTTGTTTGTTCTGTTTTTGCGTAATTTGTAGTGATAATGAGTTACAAATATTGTATTGTGCCTAAATGTAAAAGTACTACGATAAAAACTGCAAAAAAATATTTTTTAGTGTTCAAAGACATTCCTCAGTTAGAAAACAGTGGTGCACTGCTATGAAACGGGACGCTAAAAAAATATCAAATTGGCGGAGAAAACGCCTTTATGGTGTTGTGAGGATCACTTTAATGTAAGTGTTAAAATATGTATTGTCACGTGTTTCCACCCTTAGGAAACTACCCCTTGCAAATTCCGTGGGTTCCAAAAATTATAACAAGAGATTGTCCACTAACACACTTTATTAAATATTTACTGGATACTTCACAATACTATTATTAATTTAAATACACTTTACTGACTAAAACAATGTTTATCACTTTGTTTCTCTTTGGAGTCTTAACCTCACTTTCTATACTTTCTGAACTTTCTGAACTACTCGCTGAGAATGTGGTCGGTCTTTTATACCTAAAAATGACAGATCTCGATTTTTCTGTGATGACGCCACCATTCTCTAGATAATTCCAGATGTCACCAGAACTAACTTCTGGTAGGTTCTTTCTCGAGTAGGTGCAAATACACTACATTCAAACATTCGATCTGTTGAAGTCTGTGCCTACTTTTTAGTAACCAACATAACCTTAAATTTTAAGGGGTTGCAACTAGTGATGGGTAAAAGCAGTTATTTTTTAATAACAGTGTAAACTGCTACTGCTATTTTGAAATAACAGTTTAAAATAACAGTTTAAAAATAACAGATCGCTGAGAAGTACTGGCATGCGCATACCGCAGCGCGCAGTTTGCAAATGTTATTTCAGAGACGTTATTTTATACATCATGCTGCTGCCGCAGCTGTTTATCTGTTATTTTCGAACAGAAATAACAGTCTGTTAATGCTATTTGCAAATAACAGTTATAAAATAACAGGTTGTTAAATAGCAACTCATCTCTAGTTGCAACATATTACAGTATAATACTTATGTAATTGATAGACACATTACGATTTACCTTTCATTATAACTAACTACTTTACAAAGTCACCATATGTCTGTGGATATCAATAAGAAGACAATGCGAACAATCGGACTAGTAAAGGTACAACTTGTAAGACATTATCGTCTTTCCACCTTTAATTTCTGCACTTATAAAGTCAGGATTGTTGCCAAAAAACGCTGTCATCATGACTGCATCTACTTTGGGCAAATTATCCGACTGGGCTTGCATAAATCCTCTGTTGGTCATCGTTCAATTAACATAAAGTCAGGAAACTTCACAAAACAAGAAATTATGTGACACTTAACTAAAATTAGTTCTTGTTTGATTAATAAATAATATTCTTCCACTCTATCACAATGCCGGCTCCATTGACCTCTCGTATATTTTCTAACGCATGACGTCATTGAGCGTCACACCAATAAGAAACCGTTTGCAGTCACGTGGTTTTGTTTACAAATTACGACATAATCTAAACATCAATTTTACGGAAAATAAATTTTATTTTGAATTTCTTTTGTCATAATCGTTTTCTGCGTAATGGAAATTAAGAGAAAACCACTTTCTCAAGCATTTTAAAATTTCATGCATCTTCCCTATATATTAGCAAAGAGCGTAAATTGGTAAATTATTTAATTAAAGGTAATTAACGAAACATAAATTCTCTTATAAAATGAAACAGAATAACAGAAACAAAACGTATATTACTAAATATTTAGTATTCTCTTGACTTTTGCGAGCTCCTAGCTCCAAGCTCCAAGCCATTAAGGCGACTTGTGATTGTTATATTTCTGAGGTAAGTTTTCAGTCTTCTTAAACTCGAAGTAATAATTAATAGTCAGAGAGTTGTAGCTCTGGGGGGCATTTGCCCCCTTCCCCCCCTGGATACGCTACTGATGGGGGTCTATTGGGTACTGAGTTTAGGGACCCGTGCTTCCGAGGGGCCCGTAGTGGGGGCCAGCCAGAGATCTTGACAATTTTTTTTTTAATTTCTCCCCCTCGCTCATCAATCTTCAGAAGGGCTCGTAGTGGGGGTCTGCCAGAGATTTTGGCAAAATTTTTTTTTCAAATTTCTCTCCCCCGCTTAGCGCGAGGGCTCGTTGGCTTTCCAGGAGCCCCGTCAGAGATTTTGGCAAAATTATTTTATCAAATTTGTCCCCTCCCCCACTCATCAATTATTAGGCGCGGGGGGGGGGGGGCGCCAGTGAATTTGGTACCGGGGCCCATGATTTGATGCGGGGGGCCTGGGTGAACGGTAACACTGCTGCGGACGTCGTTTGAGTGTTGGTATCAGTGGCGGATGGTGAAATTTCAATAATTTTTTTCTCGCCTCTGGCGCATGGGACCCATACGAAATATGGGAACTAACATCTAGAGAAGCACTCCTCTAACGACCTGTAAAAAATTTTGAAAAGGCAGTTTGCGAAATTTTTTTTCAAAATTCGGTTGCCCCCCCCTAGGTCTAGGGACTCCTGTTGAAAATTATTTTTTTTGTCATATACATTTTACTTTTCATAAAAATACAATAATACGTTTTGGAGTTTATGAAAATATTTTCATTACTAACTGAAGTACAACGAATTGAAATTTTATAATTTGGTAAATTGAAAATTACAGAATTTCAGTTCATTGTATTTCAGTTAATAATGAAAATATTTTCATAAACTTCAGAACCTATTGTCGTACTTTTATGAAAAGCAAAATGTATATGACAAAAAAAAATAATTTTCAACAGGAGTCTCTAGACCTAGGGGGGGCAACCGAATTTTGAAAACATTTTTCGCAAACTGCTTTTTCAAAATTTTTTACGTTTCGTTAGAGGAGTGGTTCTCTAGATGTTAGTTCCCATATTTCGTATGGGTCCCATGCGCCAGAGACGAGAAAACAATTATTGAAATTTCACCAGCCGCCACTGGTTGGTATGGGCGAAATAAGACAAGATATAAAAAAATCACATATTTATGGCAATCTTAATTAACAATATTATAATATATTTGATAAATATACAAATAAATTTATATTTTTTCCTCAAAAACACTAACATATAAAAATTAAAAATAGCCTCACTAATTTCAACAAAAAATTGATCCCTTATTTTTTAATAGACAAGTTTCTTAGATCTGTGATCCTCTTCTGCTGCTCAATACTGGCGACATTTGCAAACTGTTCGTATGAGAAAGATTTGCGTTTTGCTGACTTTGATCCCCTTCTCCTGGTGGAGTATGTACCAGAACCTTCACGCTGCTTTCTTGAATGACTTTAACATCATTAGTGATGTTATTTACGTTGTTTAGTTCGCTTCTTTCCTCGGAAATTCGTGGCAGTATGTTGAGTGGTTTGACCACTGCAGGCGATATTGGAGGAGTGGAAGTGGACGTATCGCCTGATTTGGAAGTATTTACTTGGAGGGTGTTTGCGGAAGCGTCTGCGTCGCGGGGTTCCGGCGAATCCGGCTGATTTTTCTGCCTGCTCTCTGGATCCACCATTCTGAACGATTCCAAAAATTCGTTTAAATCGACCAGGCCATCTTTGTTGAGGTCCATTAATCGGCAAATCTCTTCTAACTGTTCGTTGGTCATAGGGCATGGCATGTGCCTCTTTATTAGATTGCAAGCCTCGGAAAACTCATCCAGACTGATGTACCCTGAAACAATCAGTAGAATTTTAATTGTGTGCGGGACATAAGTTTTTATGTAATCACGCATAAGTATTAACCGATTTCAAAAAAATTAAAAAGGAAATTCTCAATTCGACTATTAGTCAAGTGCATTTAGATGAAAAAGTGCGTTATTACGGAAATACTTTGAACTTAAGAGATTTGCATGAAACCTTTTGCAAGGTACTCTAAAAATGACCAATTTAAAAGTTTACGCATTAAAAAAGTGTGTAAATATATATTTTTTTAATCCAAAAAATTAATATTTTATCTCAAAATATTTTACAACTATAACTCGAACAATTTAAATGATAAAATTACGAAAAAAACCATACAGGGGTTTTCGATGTTACGATGTTGACATTATAATTGCAAAACTGAAAATGATGGATTCAAAATGGCCGACTTAAACTTGAAAATCATGCAAATATTGCAAAAAAAAATACATAAATATGTTCCCTTCTTATACAATACACATTCAAATAAGAACGCTATCAAAATGGTAAGAGATGTGAAAAAAATGTGAAAGTAAAGTTGTAGAGAATTAAATTGTTCCTTTTTTTAAATTTTATGAAATCTGTCTGTTTCTGGAACGTTAAATAAAATGATATATCTGTATTAAGAGCGCAAAGTACCACATTGTCATTCGATAGTGTAAGACGTGCGACGCGAAGCGGAGGGCGTCAAACACTTGAGAGCGACAGTGACACTTTGCGATTCATCAACATATTATGAGATTGCCTTGCATATGTGATCAAAATAAACAGTCGAACAAAACACAATCGCAGTCAGTTGTTTTGAATTTTATTAATTATATTATTATTATTATAAAGTTCGTATTCTTCGTATAAATAAATTCGTAATTAATTGTTACTCTTACACCAAGTCTCATTAAATTAACAACAGTTTTGGGGCATTATTATTTCATAAAAATACATTGTCAATGTTTCAACCAAGCTTGTTTAAATGCAGATGCACTGAAGCCTGCCTCAAAGTACTTTGCCGCACGTTGTTATGGGAGACATGCGGCAAAGTGACGTTATTCACAGCTTCTCGGCAAACGTCAACTTTGCGCTTTCAAAATGTGAGTAAAAAGCCAACTTTATATGTCGATTGTAGATACAGTTATCTATTCATAAATTCATAATAACAGTAAAATTGTTCACATAATTGTAGCTGTGACAGTTAACGAATAATTCCATTTAACGTTTCAGAAACTGGCCATAAATTCTACTGAAAAGTTTCACGCAAATTGAAGAAGTACCTGCCATGGATTAATCATTAATCACTATCTAGTAGTGATTAATGATTAATCACTACTGGTAGTGGTCAATAACGTATATATTTGTATATATTTGTGATTGAACAAGGACAAGTATAATTGGTACTTATATTATAAAACGGTCGTGGACAAACCATTTTGTTACTATAATTAGCCAATAATTGAAAAAACTCTCAAATACTGTTTTTCGTTAATATACATATATGTATATCATGCTACATATAGCATGATCTAGATCAGGCCTGTAGCTAGAAAGTGCTTTCAGGGCGGGCAAACAGTTTTTCAGGACGGGCCCGTAAAAAAAGTCCGATGAGCGGGGGGGAGAAATGCAAAAAAAATTAATCCAAAAAACTTTTTAATCCGAAAAATTTAGACAATTTTTACCCAATCTCTTTCAAAATATTAAAAAAGACAGTTAAAATTGCCCCCATTACAATCACCGTAGGTCGGGCGAAACTTATTCCAGGACGGGCATTGCCCGTCCTGCCCCCCCCCCCCCCCTAGCTACAGGCCTGATCTAGATGCCCAGCTAGGTATATT
Organism: Rutpela maculata; assembly: GCA_936432065.2. Classification (NCBI taxonomy): domain Eukaryota; kingdom Metazoa; phylum Arthropoda; class Insecta; order Coleoptera; family Cerambycidae; genus Rutpela; species Rutpela maculata. Next base: position 166,546,919 of record OW386288.2, read on the forward strand.
TTTGTTTTTGTTTTTTTGTGTAAATAACCGAATAAATAGTTTTAGCAAAAAAATGTCGGGGGCTAAAAGTAAAGCTTATAAACTGTGAATTGACATATCTATTTTTAAAAATATTTGTAGGATTAATAGGTAGTTTCGAAGATATGTAAGTTTAAAGATGGCGTCAGGTTTTAAATGTTAAATATTTCGGAAACTTATGTCGTCAGAAATACATGGATTATTGTCAATTAAGTTTTCAAATTATTATTTGTTTGTTTCTGTGGCATAAAAAACAAAGACGTTATGGCCGAAACCATGTGCGTCTCCACATATAGTGTGTCCGTTGCAAAGCGGTATTATAAGTGTAAATGACAATTTTTTTGGATTACAAACACAATTACTTCCACATCCAGTAGAAGTATAGTAACGACAAAAAATTTTTTAAAAATTTTTATTGTTCAAATAGGCTTATAATGTCATGAAACGTCGAGATTTCAAGTTTGAGCGAAAAAAAAAATTCTGTCTGTCGGTCTGTAACTTTTTTTGTGCGCACGTTTACTCTGGAACCGTTTGAGATATTGACTTTAAATTTGGTATACATATGTTCTTTAACGAGATCTAGAACTAGATTATATTTTCATCTTGTTCCGTCGAAGGGTTGGGGGGTAAATTGGGGTAAATTTGGAGTAAATAGGTAAATCAAGCAGGTAAGAGTTGATAAAATTGATATTTAGTATAGACAAGAGAAGCTAAGGTCTCAAAAAAATTTTTGGCATTAGTCACCCCCATTACCACCCCCACCCCATTATTAAAGGGGATGAAAAAAAAATGTGATTTAGTGTGTGTACAAGAACCAGAAACCTCAAAATATTTTTTTACTTTATCCACCTCCACTCCCACCCCCTGTCACCACCCCCACCCCACTACCGATGTGGGGTATCGTTTTATGGGTTTTTGGGGTAGAGGATTTCAAATATTATATTATTAAAGTTCCATAAACAATTATTTCCAGATACAAAATTTTTTCGTTGTGTGACTTGGATAGAAAATCCGGATGTGGAAGTAGTGATTCCTTGGGCAGCGGTTTTTTTTGTATTCTGCTCTTGCTTCATCCAAAAACTATTTTTAGTATCCTCTTAGACTTTAAAAAATTTATAGAGGGCGCTGGTAACAGCTTAAAAATAAAAATCGCATCAGGTAAAGTGCCTTTTCTGTGCGAAATATTGAAAAATTTTATTAGAAAAACTTGCTCAGAATTAAAAAATATGACGTTGAACCAAATTACAGAACTAAAAACATTTTTTTTACTAATTTTTTCCGTTTTTTCATCGACATCATTTTCTCTGATGAAGCAACTCACCAATGGTGTTGTGTCCAGTCAGAATTGCCGCTACTGGAGCGATACAAACCCAAATTTTAGAATTGTTACAGGTAGTCAATATTCTAAAAGAGATAATGTTTGGTGTGCAATATCCTACAATGGTATAATCGGACCATACTTCATTGACGGTAAATTGAATCAGAATAACTTTAAATCTACTGGAAACATTTTTTCATGAAAATTTACATACCTTGCCACTGAATGAAAGAGCACGTTTGTATTTTCAGCAAAATGATTGTTCAGCCTACAGCACACAAATAGTAAGGAATTGGCTGAATAATAATTTTGCAGAAAAGTGAATTGGATGATTTGGATCCTTTCGTATCGACCCAGATCGCCTGATTTGCCCAGGCAGGCAAGGTGCCGTCATTATGACGTCGTTTTTCGGCATTAATTAAGTCAATTTCACCTTCAGCATGACGTAAAAATGACGTGAAAAAGACGGCACAATGTCACAGCCCAATGACGCCATACATATGACGCCAATATGACGTATTGGTAATCAGTGAATTTTGCGATAAGGGATGCAAATCTCATTATAATATTTTTCCACAATTATTAATAAAGTTTTTTAAGGAAAAAAAAAAACGGAATGTGCAGGGATCGAACCGCCGACCTTTTAACTCGCAACCTAACACTTAACTCACTGAACCATCGAACATCTTTATTTCAATATGTTTAAAAGCTGTATACATACCTAGTTAGAAATAGTAAAACAAAATTATTATTACTATGTGGCAAAAATTGAACTAGTCACTAAATACTTCTATTTATTTTTATTTTATAATGATTTATTTCACGTCATTTTAATGACGTCAAAATAATGACCTAAAAGAAACGTTTATTTGACGTCTTCATGATGACATCAGAAGTACGTTATAAATATCACGTCTCTTTATTGGGACAATGACGTCGGCGACGAAAAATCACCTTTAAAAGACGTCATAATGACGTCACCCTGCTACCGGCACGGTAGCTCAATCGGTTAAGGCGTATTGAGTGGCGAATACGCTGATCGACTCGCTACCGCGCTCTGGGTTCGACCCCCAGCCCCGGTATTGACAACACCAGGGGGTGTGGATGTATGTCTGCGTTTTTCAAATGTGTAACCCCCTTCCGCACAGCCTTGGCTATGGATTTGGGGGTTGTCTACTATCTGTGGTGTGTTTATGTTATGTTATGTTTATTTGCGATTTTTATTTCTGAAGCAAATTGTTTATTCTTATGATTTAACAACGGAGGTAAATGTATTGAAAGCTATAAATGCTATAAATTCAATTGACCTCCAAGCCATTCAAAATAGCTACAAAGAATTTAAGAACAGAGTTGAGATATGTGCTGAAAATGGAGGAACATGGGTAGAATAAATGAATTTAAATTATCATTATATTTATAATATTAAAAAAAAATAAAATTTTATAAATAAAAAAAAATTATTTTTAGTTCTGTAATTTGGTGCGTCATATTTTTTAATTCTGAGCAAGTTTTTCTAATAAAATTTTTCAATATTTCGCACAGAAAAGGCACTTTACCGATGCCATTTTTATTTTTAAGCTGTTACCAATGCCCTCTATAAATTGTTTAAAGTCCAAGATACTAAAAATAGTTTTTGGGTGAAGCAAGAGCAGAATACAAAAAACTGTGTTTCTAATCCAAAAAAAAAATGTTATTTACACCTATAATACCGCTTTGCCGTTGACACATTGTATATTAAATAAACATGTCGTCATTTTGTTTCTGTAACTAGTCAGTAATTAAAGAAAATCTCTGTTATTTTGTCGTTTAAAGCAGTTGCTTTAAAAAAAAAAAAACGATCGGCCATGTTGAATCGCATTTTGAATTTCAGAGACCTCAAAAACATAAATACCTACAATACAAAAATAAATCGGGAAGTTTTTCAAATTCTAAATTTTTCGATTTAAAAGTGGTTTCTGAAGATGACACCTTTTATTATAAAAATCATCCATAAAAAAATTATCATTCATTACATTTCAACATTATTTTTAAGTTTTGCATCTTTTTTACCTCTAAGCAGTGGCGCCGCTAGCCTTTTGAAATGGGTGGGCGGATGCCGGCAAAAGAAAATAATTTGGGGGCGGGCGGTACAGCGTACATATACATTATACATTCCGCCCGACCGCCAGCGTAGAGATGTGGCGTGATGCCTCACGGCGCAGGTTGGGCAGCGACCGGCGCTTGGATTTTGCCCACCCCAGCACCCCCCTAGCGCCGCCACTGCCTCTAAGGTACTATACTAATATGTTAATTTTCATTTTATTCAGTCATTTTATTTCTGAAAAATATTCGTTCATGTTTAATTTTCATTTAGCCTTACCTGAATTGTCTTTATCTATGATACGAAATATGGCTTCCAAACTTGATTTGTTCCTGTACAGAGTTTCTACCACTGTCGTTGCTCCTTGGACAGACTGGAACAAAAAATACTTGATTATTCTATGAAGTAATATACAGAAACAGTAAAGCTACACTATTTGCAGGATAATTTGAGGCTTATACTGTGTGTTTCACTTTTCGTGACGAATTTTGTGAAAATCGGAAAATTTTCAATTTTGTTTCTGTTTCGCTTCTCGTGAGGACGCCTTATGGAGTTGTATAGGTGATAAAAATTTGAAATGAATTCTGCCACAAAAAAAAAAGATACAGAGGTATATAGAACAAATTTTGGTATTCCAAAGCACCCTAGACGAATGTCTTAAAATGCTTTAAAAAACTGAACATCGACTCAAAAATTCGCTAAAGTCTCATGGTATACTCAGAATGTTGTCTTGAATCCAAATATGTAAAAATATACAGGGTGTTCAATTTAAAAATCGAAAGTTGCAGTCATTTCCGGGTAAACCGGAAATGGTCTCGTATCGTTTTTATGCCCAAAAATCCATTTTCACAGGTAGTTTATGCACCAAAATTTCAAATGGATAAGTTAAAAAGTAAAGGAAATGTAGGGTTGAGCCACTAGCCTGTGTCACCTGGTATACAGAATCGGAAAGTGTTGGTTTTGGTATGACAATAAGAGCAAGCGAGAGCGAAGCAAGCAATGATGTACATGATTCTCTTGATGGGGCGTGTCACTCTTTGCTTCTGCTAGAGTACTGGTAGACGCCTTTATTGTGGGTGGTCGGTTAAGTCGTTGAAACTATGCAATACCAAAACCAACACTTTCCTAATCTGTATACGATGGTGTTAATTTTGTTCCACTAAAAATGTGTAAATAGCATTTTTATCTCTTAAAAATAACTTGTTTTTACTATACAATATCGATGAATTGAACAATAAATATAGTTTCAAATGCTTGTAGGAAAATTAAAACATGAAGATATATCATTTTATTAGTTTTAATTCACCATTTGTATTTTTTTTAAATCGCTTATTTTCCGAGAAGTGAAAGAATAAAATTGAAAATATTCCGATTTTCACAAAATTTTACAGTGGGTATATCTGTGGTTCTGAACAACTTTTATTAACAAAATTTTTGCCTATCGCTAAGTATATTTTGATTTCTACAAAATTGCAAATTTCTTTTTATCGCAGTAAGCCGGCGTTTTAGATGTAGACAATATTTATGTATTGGACAATGCCTTATGGAGATGTATAACTGATAAACATTTGAAGTGAATTCAAATAAAAAATGTACAGAGGTGTCCTCACAAGAAGTGAAACACATTTTAGTTTATTTTATTTTGTTTTATTTTATTTTAACGCTCTACTTATATCAGTGCCCTGTCGTTGTTGGAGTTTAGCTATAGCTACTCCACCACTCAACCAGGACATATACAACAATCATTCCCTACGACATTGCTATCTGTCGCAGCTGAGACTCGAACTCAGGGGAAGATTCGCCGTGTTTTCTCTCACACAACAGCGGTCTAGCCTACTCTGCTACCATCTCGGCAACAGGTAAAAAACACCACTACACTTCCATACCTTAGCCAGGATTCGAACCCGTGATCGCAAGCATAACAGTGCGCCACTGAGTTGGTATATTGGAAGGATTTAAATATGAAATGATTGGCAACTGGGGTTTCTCTGAATTTTCCGGTGTAGTTTGACATACATAAAGTGTACCTTAATTTGCAGAAACCGATTTAGCAATTAAAATGACAAAAGTGGTAATTTTTTTCACTTTTCGTGTTAGTGTAATATTTCGTAAAATAATTCGAATACTTTTTCCTTTATTTTATAATGAAAAGGATCATACAAAAGTTTTCTCGTGATTCACAGATATTAAGAAAAATATATTTTTTAAATGAACCAGATAAGAATAACATTTCATTAAGATTTAGGGCAAGACTATGCAGACGGGCCCCCTTACGACGGAGTCTCAGGCCTCTCAACAATTGTGTTTAATACAGTGAAGTGAATTAATCATATTGAATTGAAAACAGTAGGTGCCTATCTCTCACTAAGTTATTTATGAATAGACCCCTATAGGCCGTCCGGCCCTGACTACATTTGAACTTTACATGTAAGAAGTTAGAATTAATTCAGGAATCATCTCCTGAATTTTCTCGTTATTTTTAAGGATCACACCGAAGGTTAAACATCTTATTTTGTAAGGATTAGGCATTCGTGGTTAATTCGTATTAATTTCATAACAACTTACATTGAGTTTATCACTTTTAATATCGAACGTCGTTTGATATTTTACCCTGTTGGTCTCTGGATCAATGGTGACCAGTTTATCTTTCAACATTCGCCAGGGTATTTGTAATCCTGTAGCTTTTTCTAATGCCACGCACCATTCCGTAATTGATATATAACCTGAAAATAAAAAGATATATGTATATGTAAGATACCGTACTAGCAGATTCTTTATAGTTAATAGATACAGCCCATGACCATGATACTCAGGGCCGTAGCCAAGGGGTGAGTTTGGGCTGGTACGTTACCCCCAACTTTTTCAGACTTGGCAAAAGTTGGGTAAAAGTTGGAAATTTGGAATAGATTTTGCACGGCAAGGAATATTTTTTTATTTCTCCCCCCTCTGTTCATCAAGTTTTTATGAAGGTTTATTGACAAGGAAAGGTCTGAGGCAGATGAAGGGCGATAGCAGCCCCTGGGGGTTGTTACAACCCTTCCAAGGGGTGGGAAATTGACTTTTTTCTCTTTCAGTTTTAATTTTTAATACTTCTCCCTACCCCGTTTTCGAGGGTGCTGAACCCGAAAGAAATAGGCGATTATGTTTTCAAATCTTCCAAATACAAGCAAAAACCAAAAAAGTTTACAATTCATAAAGAAAAACAACAAAAATACAAGAGGAAGGTAATTTCGAATTCGCACAGGTCCTCGATAACCAAGTGGAGACACGATTTCTCTACGCAGCTTCCACGGCGCATATACCGAAAATCTAGGCAAGAAGTGGAGGCACGTGCTAGTCCACGCGGAGAATTTGTCTCCCTTTATACTTTATCCTTCAACACGCATGATCAACGCTATTACGGTAAAAAACAAGAAAAGGGTGGTTTTTGTCCGTTTGAGAGGTTGGGAAGGGTTGAAGACGTAGTCGACTATTTTTTGAGTTCTATGCCCTCGAAAACAGGGGGAGGGTAAGTATTAAAAGTAAAAGAGAAAAAAAAGTTAATTTCCCACCACTTGGAAGGGTGGTTGTAATAACCCCCAGGGGCTGCTACTGCCCTTCACCCTACCTCAGATCTACCCTCGTCAATAAACCTTCACAAAGACTTCAATTATTTCCTTCCCAAACACGTATAATCATGCCACCATCTAAAAACGGCGAAAAGAGGTTGTTTTTAGCAGTTTAAAGCGGTGGGTATGGTAAAAAACTTCTCCCACTTTTTGGATCAGCACCCTCGAAAACAGGGGGGTAAGTGGGTTTCGTCGCCGCAGCAAGCAAGCCTCTTTGGCTTCCTGACCTCCACTAAATGTCAAACGGCAAAGGTTAGTCCTTACACATCATAATTCTACACACAACATTTCTTACACGTGACATTTCCTACACATAATATCCGGTCAAAAATTTTCTACACACGACATATGATGGACGCCCGTTTCTTACATAGGAAAAATCTGTATATTTTTCGTATTAAACATCAACAGTTTGTCAGGCTTATAGTTTCTACACTCGCCTCAAAATATTCTACATATGAGATGTAATACAGAAAATGTGTACTTTTTTTGTGTGCAGGTCACTAACATCCATCAAGTTTCATGTGTAGGAAATGTCGTGTGTAGGCCTATGATGTATAGGAACAAACCCCTGCTATGTCGTGTATGTACAGATACCTTTAAATATTTAGCAGCATCAGATATACCCTACTGTGCCTTACCTGTGCCCTCTGGATCTGATGCTGCGAACGCTTCATCGATCCTCATCTTGTTGGTCATAATTTGCATCTTCAGTTCCTTCGCAGCCCCCGACTCCACCAGCCCCATTCTTTGGTAAAAATTGAGTTTTCGCCTTCCAGAGTTTGCCATGTATTGGACGTAATGAGTATCTAGTTCTGGTCCCACCAATTTCAAGTAAGCCCCGTTGTTGGAGCCCACTTCGTAGTAATTTGACGCCGAAAATATTGTAATTACCTAGAAACACTTGCCGCCATACAGAAGCTATAATATAAGTTAGTGGATTAGTAGAGGGTGATAGTTCCTGACTTTTCCGGTTATAATTAGGAGAAAGTAAAATCTAAACATGTATCAAGTTTACAAATCAAAATTCAAGTAAAGAGGAATGTGATGCATGTGAAAATGTATGCCGATGCGTATGTCGTAGAATTAAAAAAAAATAATAATAATGACTTTTGGCACAAGTAAAAGATAATAACTCTCAATCAATATGGTGCTTATATTGCGGCCAAAGGAGTTCATGTGAAATCCTATTTCGAAAGTCGACCAAAAGTTGATGATTAGCAGATTCAATTAATCCCGTGATATTAGGAAAATGTTTCGGAAAGCTTTGGGACTAGCCAAAAATTAGTCTACCCCGACCAGAATTTCCTCAAGAATCCAAAAAAAGTGTTGACCACTCAAAACAGCTGCTTTAATTGTTATTTAACTTTTTGTAAACAAAATGAATTTTGCAGCTTAGTTTTTTGCTTATATCTTCGCTTCTAAAGGTTGTAGAAAAACGTTCGACCCGTGAATTTCTTCGTCATGAGCTCCCTACAAGAACGAATCTTTGATTGATTTTATGGCAAAAAATTGAATTTTTCGATCCTCGAACTTTGAAGTACTGTAGAGACAAATATAAAATCTGTATATTGTTAACGATATTAGAGAAATAGTACATATTTTTACTTCAATTGTCATAAAAAACACGAATTTCAAAAAAAATTGTGCTCCGATATTTTTACCTGAAAATTTAACTGAATATTTCTCAGTGTGTGGTTATTACTTACAAAAAGTGCTATGTCTATACAACGTGATTTACCATGATATGCGTAAAATAAAATAGTGTACTAGTCTTCAATGTGGGAAAGCCCCTGCAAAATTCTAAAGGGTTCTGAGGTAATTTAGTATATTAAAAATAGTTAAAATTTACGAAGATACACTACTGTTATTGTCTAGTAATAGGGCGACGAACTTACTTGCGAAAGAACATAGTGGAGATGTTTACATTTCCTTAATTGGCATAAAAAGTGACGCTGACGGCTGCGGTCAAAGTGCCGCGTTTTTTGCTTTCGGTCGAACAAATAGGACACCGGCAAGTACAAAGCACCGCCGAAGTTGGTGGTTTTCTGTTATTGACGGGGTTAAGTAAATATATCTTATATCTACTTGTTGTGTAGAGTTCACTAGCATAGGGTCAATGTCTTTTCGATTTATTTCGCTATTTTTGTAGTGTGATTTGATTAAAACCAAAAAGTCACTTCTACCCTCTCCAGCTTTGCTGTCAATAGCGTCAATCCCAAGTCTGATAAAGTGATATGATTGTACCGCGTTAAGTCAGATTTTGAGTTGAATTTTTTTTTATAAATTATTTGCAAAAAAATAATCAACGGGACAAAGTGCATTTTATTAAGAGTAAAAATATGTACTATTTCTCATAATATCGTTAACATACAGATTTTATATTTGTTTCTACAGTACTTAAAAGTTTGAGGATCAAAAAATTCAATTTTTTCAGTTTTTTGCCCTAAAATGTTACTAACAACAAATTCGTTCTTATAGGGGAGCTCATGACGAAGAAATTGACGGGTCGAACGTTGTTCTACGACCTTTAGAATCGAAAAAACTAAGTTGCAAAGTTCATTTTGTTTACAAAAAGTTAAATAACAATCAAAGCCGCCGCTTTGAGTGGCAACACTATTTTTTTTGGATTCATGAGGAAATTCTGTACGGGGTAGACTAATTTTTGGCTAGTCCCAAAACTTTCCGAAAAATCGTTACTTTTGAAGCTAAAATCACCGTACTAAATCCCAGAGCGTGTTTGAAAGAGCTTCCTGATATAATTTCTCAGAATTTTAGTACTTGTTGAACGTTAGTGTGGATTTGTTTCGCTTAACAGTAACAGTAAGCAGGTTCTAAAATATGCGCCCTGAGTGTTGAAATATCTCTTGAACGGCTGAAGATATCGAAGTAAATATTTTATCACAGTTTTTAATGTCTTAACCCACGCTACACAGTCATAATGTTTTTGGTGAAACAAATTCCTACCCTCCTTTTTATCTCTTTAGTTTACAAAAACATTTTAAGGCCTGCAATGTTAAGGACAATGTGCGTAGGGACAATGGGGGAAAATGCTTGCGTAATCTCACTGTCGCGTTAAATACATCACTGTTAAGTTTTATTTCAAACTTCGAGGTATTTTCCTCTTGATTTCCTCCGGATTTGATTGTAACAGTCAACTTGGGCTTTAAGGAAACTATTAAACTAACAAAAACCATATGTTACGCCGACGAAAATATATCACAAAAAAAATCTTGCTACCTCTTTTGAAAGGGGTCAAAACGTGAGAAGTTGGCTTTTCTTTAAGGCCGCCGTATTGCATCTGTTATATTAAATTTTCCGTTTTTTTTTTCATCAACCTTAGAATAATGTCTATTGCGAATCTCAGGTTTCTAGATGTTCGAAAAGTATCAAAAAAAGTATCGGACATTTTTTCCTAAAAGAACTACATGTTTGGAATTTTATATTATACAGGGTGTAACGCAACTTATCCGAAAAATTTTAACCATACACGCACCTTTAAATAAGAAGTCGACTTCTTAAAAAAAAAAATTAATAAAAGTCCAACACAGAAAAAGATACACACTGTTAAAGTTACAAATTGATGAAAATGGTAATTTATTGAACTCTGTTGTATTAAAAAAAAAGTTCCTAAAAAAAATTAAAAAAAAATTTTTAATTAAAAACGAGATTAAAAATTTTAATTTTAAATAGTGGGTTATTTTAACATTTCCATTAATTTGTAACTTTAACAATGTGTATCTTTTTCTGTGTTGGACTTTTATCAAATTTTTTTTAAGAAGTCGACTTTTTATTTAAAGGTGCATGTATGATTAAAATTTTTCGGGTAAGTTGCGTTAGACCCTGTATATTATGCTACGAGCAGAAGCAGAGGTTATCAATCTAGGACATACGTTTTGACATGCATCGCCTACTTAAAATTAATTTTTTTGTATAGTTGATATTTACATATATCCACCTACGAAAAGGAACTTTGCCCACCACTTTTATACTACTCTATATTTGGTAATTTTATCTCAATTCGACAAAAAGTAAAACATTATACCACGACCTTGATAAGGGCTTCCACGTCCAGTGGAAGTACAGTAACGCAAAAAAAAATTGAAAATTTGTATTGTTCAAATAAGCTTAGAATGTCATGAAATGTCGAGATTTTAAATTTGAGAAAAAAAAATTCTGTCCGTCGGTCGGTATGTCTGTAACTTTTTTTGTGCGCACTATTACTCTGGAACCGTTTAAGACATTGACTTGAAATTTGGTACACGTCTGTATTTTAGTGAAATCTGGATCTAGATTATATTTTGATCTTATTCCGTTGAAGGATAGGGAGATAAATTGGGGTACATGGAGGCAAATAGGTAAATCAAGCAAGTAATACTTCATAAAATTGGTATTTAGTATATACAGGGTGATTTACCATGACATGCGGAAAATAAAATGGTGTATTAGTCTTCTATGTAGGAAAGTCCCTGCAAAATTTTAGAGCGATCCAAGGTAATTTAGTAATTTTTGTTGCATTAAAACTTACAAAGATACACTACTGTTACTTATCTGTGGTCAGTAATAGGGAGGTGAACTTACTTGTGAAAAAACATATCGAATTACATTTCCTTAATTGGCATAAAAAGTTAAGCTGGCGGATAGGGTCAAAGTGCCGGCGAAGTTTGGTGTTTTTGTGTTATTGACGGGTTTAAGTAAATATCTCTTATATCTACTTGTTGTTGTCGAGTTCACTAGCATAGAGTCAATGTCTTTTTTTTTCACTAGCCACTTCTACCCTTTCCAGCTTTGCTGTCCAATAGTGTCAATCCCAAGTCTGATAAAGGGGGAGAGGAAGTGATATGGCTGTACAGCGTTACGTCAGATTGGCGGCGCATTTCTACAAAAAATAAGGTAATTTTTTTGGTCATTTTTTAAAAATTTTTCATTTTTTTAACTTCTTTCGGTGGGGACAACCTACTGTTAAATTTTCCGCATGTCATGGTAAATCACCCTGTATAAGAGAAGCTAAGGTCACAAAAAATTTATTGGCACTAGCTACCCCCATTATGGTAGCTAGTGCCAAAAAATTAACCTTATTAAAAGGTTACTAAAACTGGGATTTGGTGCGTGTACAGGAACCAAAAGCCTCAACATTTTTTTTACTTCATGGAAATTGTTTAATTCACTGGTCAAATGAAAAATTCACTGTGGTAATAATTGTTCTCTTTTGTCAAATGTGTACAAAAGTCAGTTGAGAGTATGCCAGAGATTACTTTCTTAAATTACTTCCACATCCAGTGGAAGTATAGTAGGCAACGACAAATAAAACTTTTGAAAATTTTTATTGTTCAAATAGGCTTAGAATGTTATGAAACGTCGAGATTTTAAATTTGAGCGAAAAAAGATTTCTGTCTGTCTGTCGGTCTGTAACTTTTTTTGTGCGCACGTTTACTATGGAACCGTTTAAGATATTGACTTAAAATTTGGTACACGTATGTACTTTAACGAGATCTGGAACTATATTATAATTTCATCTCATTCCGTCGAAGGATTGGGGGGTAAAATGGGGTAAATAGGGGGTAAATAGGTAAATCAAGCAGGCAAGAGTCCATAAAATTGGTATTTAGTGTGTACAAGAGAAGCTAAGGTTTCAAAAAATTTGTTGGCATTAGCCACCCCCATTACCACCCCTACCCCATTATTAAAGAGGATGAAAAAAAAATTGTGATTTAGTATGTGTACAAGAACCAAAAGTCTCAAAATATTTTTTTACTTCATCCACCACCACCCCACTACCGTGTGGGATATCCTTTTATGTGTTTTTGGGGTAGACGATTTCAAATATTATATTATTAAAGTTCTATAAACAATTATTTCCACATACAAAATTTTTTCATTATGAGAGACCTGGATAGAAAATCTGGATGGGGAAGTAGTGATTCCTTGGGCAGCGAATTTTTTAGATGATGTGGAATTGAACAGATAAGGGAACGTTATAGGGATAATAAGTATAGTATAGAAAATATTGCAAACGCAACAAAAAGCATGCCAAGGCATGCATGGATTTATTGTTACCATTAGTTCCCTCTGCAGAGTGTTTTGAATCTCATAGGGCAAACATACATCGCTATAACCCCCTGTATTTACGTGAAATTTGAAATGATCTAAAAATGAATAGCGTCCTAATGTTCCTAAATAACTAATCTGCAACACACTGAACCGTAGGGGACGACTAAAACCGTTTCCCGGTAATGCCAACTTGATCAGCAAAATTCTCGTCGAGTGTAGTATTCAATGTGATGTTGCTTGTGAAACTCTTTGAGTGGTGATTATAATGTCGAAATTAATTTGCCAACATAAGTATGGCTAAACGCAACCAAGAAGAATAATTAAGTTTTATACGCCTACCCATTTTGAGTAACTCATTTTTTAGCGAAGTAATGACCGCGTTTAATTCTAGGAGGAATAATCTTGATAATTTCATTACGCCCCCACGCGTGTAAACAACATTTAGAATATCCACAATTTGAAAATTAGAGCGTGGTTGATTTAATATCGCACAATCGCATAAACGTGGTATTTATCAAAGTCAAATGCTGATTATTTATTTAAAATTTTCCCTCGTCCTTCTCGTTAGATTAATTTTGCTTATGTCACGATGACCGTGTTTAGAAATATGTAGAATACGAGTTTACTTTCGGAATAAATTCATCCCTCCTCATGTGAAACCAAAGCTGACAGAATTTTTAAAAAACATGTAGGCATAATACATTGTTATTTAACGTTATAGCATTCTTTAGCTAGGTAGTAGAATTCTATTTTAAAAATATTTTCTTAACATGTTTTAACAATGTATGCAATGTCTAAAGTATTACATAATATCAACAAAATATTGTGTCACGGAGAATTGACATTAACATTATATTAACTAAATATTTTATTATATGTAATTAAAATATTTTTAAAATATTACATGAAAAATAGATAATGCAAATGTTTTAAAATAACTTGTATGGACAAGTTTTGCGAATTATATTGATGACTTATCACCCTGATATAAAATTTTAACGTGTAGTACTTTGCTAAAACGGCAGCATGTATGAATGTAAGCATCTATGAAGATAAACTTTCTTTTTGTTGAATTGAGATAAAATAACAAACACAACACATTTGATAACATAAAAATGGAAAAATTAATTAATGAGAAGGTAAGATGTTATGAGAAAATGTAGTTTCAGAAATGAACGAGAAAGGAATATTAGAGAAAGAATTAGTTGATTATAGAAAATAACATTTGTAAAAATCCGTCGCCTCGAAATGCAGAAAAATTATGTTGTAGAAAATTCTTTTTGGCAGCTCCTTAAATATATGTTTTTGTATAAAATTTTGTTAAAATGTTTGACCTTTAAGATTAAGATGATTATATATGATTTTGCGTTAAAAAAAATTATAATAAATCTTGTTACTAAATGATATAGGAAAATGATCAGCCAGGATACCCAAATAAGTGTGAAAACTCATCAAATTTGTTGTTATATTAGTTTTCCTAAGTTCTTTAAGATTTACTAGAACGTGTAAATCAACCAACACTAAAGCATCGTAATTTTTGTCGTTGTGGTTGTTCTCGTAACTTGATTAGAGATATAAAGCAATTTGTTGAAAAATCTGATTTGGCGCCCAGTGTGGGGCAAAACACTAAAAAAAGAAGTAAAACATGTAAATTGTTTTTCTAAAAGTAATTTTAAGTTGATATTATTTGATATATTTTCAAACAATTCAAATTATTATATTATAACATATAATTACAATCAGTGAGGTATATATTGCAAATCTAGACGTGCGTCTAGCATAAATAGAAAATATAATAGAATAAGTAGTTAATCATTATCTTATTTAACCTCCATGAAATGACATTATTTCTATAATCCTATGATTTTATTTCAAATTGTGCACTGAATAATATGATCAAATGTTGATGTCTTTTTCATTAATTCATTTCTCTGTACTTATTACGATCATATTATACAAACTACTTATTAGTTTTCCTAAGTTCTTTAAGATTTACTAGAACGTATAGATCAACCAACATCAGAGCGTCGTAATTTTTGTCATTATGGTTGTTCTCGTAACTTGATTAGAGACAAAGCAATTGGTTAAAAAATCTGGTCTGGCGCCCAGTGTGGGGCAAAACACCAAAAAAAGGAAGAAGTAAAACATGTATGTTGTTTATTGTTGTTTATTCTAAAAGTAATTTTAAGTTGATATCATTTGATATATTTTGAAATAATTGAAATTATTTTAACTTAACATGTAATTATAATAATTATGTCCTTTTTTATTAATTCATTTCTCTGTACTTATTACGGTCATATTATATAAACTACGTTTAAAGTTTAAAAAAGTTCTGCTTAGGTGGCTAATGTATTTTTTGAGAAGTAATTAAATCAAATTGCTAATTCACAGAAATAAATATATTGTCTTCAGATTCGCACCCTTCTCTTAGGTGAACAAGACCGATTTGTTTTCTAAAAAAGAAAAAATGTAAGTAACACAAATCAAAGAGCATTTTATTTTATTCTGACAATTAAAATGCTTTTCCTACAAACATTTATAAATTCACGAGATTTATAATTCTTTCTTGACGAGATTGACGACAATTTAATTATGCCTAAATAAATCAGAATAAAATAATGGTCCAAAGGATAAAACGGAAAGAAAAAAAAGGCAAAAGACACAGAAACTGTTTGTTTCATAACTTTTTTTAACTTATCCACAGGAACTACAACCTGTTTTATCCCCGAGGCCTAAAGTGTTCTTTCACGGGAGGGGGTAATACATTTCGAAACAAGGGACATACACCCAGTATCCGAGTTTACGAGAACTAATTTCTTTTTCCGAAAAATTTCCAGTGTCGTGACCTGGAATCGGGAGCGGGACGCCATGGTAAAAGCCAAGTGCGCTTACCTTTCAACCACGTAGTCATACAATCTCATACTTATGTTTTTTTATATAAAAATCAAACCATGACTTGTACATTTTTGTACCCCGATGTCTATAACCAATAACTATTTATTATAGTATTATTTCCAAAAATTGTATTATTCGTTTACGTATGTAATCTACTTTTAAAATAAACAATGGTTCGTTAAAATACAACCACATTTTGTAATCATTTACGTAATGCTAAAAGGTTATATGAGAAAAAACAATGAATTTTTCGTCAAAATTGTTGATTTTGATGCTTTTCTTATGTGAGCGCCAGAAGAAAGCTGTCTACGAATTGTAGTTCCCGGTTTGTTCTATCGAACAGTTGGCCTACGCCATATTCGACACGTTCTGATGGTTTGCATTTGTAGCATTTGCACGAATTTATCTCAGTAACATGATCAACTTTATTTTATACTTTACTTGTTTCTTTTTTAAATAGGTAATAAATTGTCTACTTATTTAAGGCATCTCGAAGAAAAGATTTGGTTAAATCCTGCGAAACATTTTCAAAATCTCATCAACTTTTAAACTCAAACTCACACTTATTTTAAGCTCCTGCTCTACCTATGAATGATAACAGATTTGTGAATGATAGGAAATAGTAAAGAATTATTTACTGTGTTATTATGACAGACTTCGTATCCATCTGGTTTACATTCATGCGATCTTATAATATAGAGTAGGCGATTTTGCTCTAAAAATTTTTTCGTAACATCTGGACCAAAATAAGTTCCAGCACCTCTTAGAGTGTTAGGTACGCACCCTTTGTTTTCTTGAGGATCCGACCATAGAATGTCAAATACCTGCAAAAACATGTAATGACTTATAAAGTTTCAAATCGGGGGCATTTTCCACGTCTTTAGAGGCTTTACATCTAGAGTGAGCTTTTATTACTCTCTGTATTTTCTAAATAGAGTATAGACTCAAAGTGCTATTATTCCCCTTACCTGTTTCCATTCCACTTTGTTGATAACCTCCGCTCCGGGAGCCGAACTGTCACTTAGTGGAGGACGTAATAATGAAGCGTACTACAACAAAGATGAGAGAACAATTAATAAACAGGAGTGAGACTGTTCAAACATTTTCGTAACTCGATCGAAGACAGTTATTTTGTCATCGAGTAGAATTCCTGCTGCATTTGATGTTCGGTAACATTATTAGTGGAATGTTAGAGTGGGTATTTATTGATTGCTGTATATGTACATAAAGTGTTCTAGGGTAGTTTGAACAATAGGACATTTTTACCACTAAGTTTACGTAAAATAGTTATTTAATACCCCACTCAAATACGAACAAAAACTATTTGAAAACATAAAAAAAATTATAATTCATTTTTTAGCACCTTTAGTCTACGTTTATTAATTTGTAGAAAAATATCGTATGATATACATGCTAAAAGTGATTCTATTTTGATCGAAGGGATGGGTCGCCTATTACGCGTCGTGTTCCAAACATATCTTCTCACAAAATAAAATATCACTTTTAAGATTTAAATAGCTATTTTATTAAAGAAAATATTTCATGATGAGTGCTTTTTGCAATTTTAACGATAATCATAAGACACCCTGTATACAGGCCCGACGAGAGGGGAAGGCTGGGGGTGCAAATTTCCCGGGCGCACGCCTCATTTAAGGGCCCGTCCCCGGACCCACTCAAGTATAGTTTCGCACTTAAGAATTTTTAACACGTATTTCTGTTTTATTTTTGGATTTACTAAATTATCTTATTATTCCATAAACTAATACCCCAATAAATAAAGAGAAATTTGAGGCCAAAATAGGAAAAAATTACGAGAAATCTGTTTTTTTTGTGGAGACCTTCATTGAGATGCCCTTATAGACTACAAGCCGGTCAAGTGACCCAGCATGAATTATATTCAGTACGATGCTGGTATATGAAACCATAACTTTACGTACTATGCCGTCACTTTTGGTCGGTGCAGGTGAGTACACAGGTAAATTGAATTTTCCATCCAAAGTGCGCTCTTCAGACAAAATATTCTTGTACGGCATTCCTCATATTTGATAGTACATAAAAAAAATAATCGCCTAGAACCCACTGCCATACAAAAATAATGGGACCGGAAGCCAGAACAATTTTTGATTTTCCGAAAATTTTCCCAGGCAAATAGGTAATTTAATACTGTACGGCGTTTGTACAATGAGATTTGTATGCTTTCATAGATTCATTATTCAGCAACGCCGTACATATTTGGTGGTTCCAGGGTGAGAAATCCGGGGCGCAACCCCTTAACTAGTATAGTGGTGGTGATTTGAACCAACATCGAATTCAATGATCTTAACCAGTGGCGCAGCCAGAAAATTCATCTGGGGGGGGCAATAGAACCGGCCTCCCCAAAGGATGAGGAAAATTTTTCAGAAAATGGTTGAAAACGGATGTGTATGTAGATTCCTTTATTAGATGATATGGGCATTAATTACAAAATATTTATTTCAAGGGATAATTTAGATACTGCTTTGTACTGCTTCTTTATTTTCTGGCTCATGGAAGACGGCTTGGGGGGGGCCCGGGCCCCATGGCTCCCCCCTTGGCTGCGCCCATGATCTTAACGCTTTTTCATGAAACGAAGACATTTTTTGCCATGCCGTACATTTTTCATGGAACACATGGCTGCGTCAGGAAAATTTATTTCTTTCTGAAAAGAGCAATTTTAGGGTGAAAAATTTGTTTACGGCATTAGCATAGTTTGTTAATATACTTAAAACAATAATGAATAAAAACTAAATGCTGTACAAAAAGAATGGTTCCAGATGGATGGAAAAGTATTTTGTCACTCCCAAGATTTTATTTTATTCTTGCAATTATTTTCTACTTCATAAATGTGATTTAATACTGTACGGCGTTTGCACAAGTCAATTTTTACGTTTTAATGGAACTCTTATTTAGCAAGGTCGTATATATTTGCTGGTAATAATAAACTGATCATTAACTTTGGATATCACGGAATTCCCTACAAAAAGTACAAGGTAAGATATATTGTGTCATACTTGCATAAAAATCTTTCCGCGCTGACAGAGCCAACCCTGACTTTCACGTCACCGAGATACCGAGATAAGATTCCCGAGCTCTGTTTATGAAAGATAAACTGTCCCTCACATTCAATGATTAATATATAATTGCCCCATTCAAGCTAACAGTAAGTCACATTGAATGGGCTAATATGAACGGCATCACAATTTTCAATTACTATTTGATATAGTCGATAACATTTTGTAAATGCCGTACAGTAATTAATGACCCTAAAAGCCGGTGAAAATGTTATGGTAAATCTCATCAGCTGTGGAAAATCCTAAAGTAAAAATGTACGGAATCTATTTTTCTTTATATTACCATCTTTAAAAAATTCAAAATAGCAAATTTTAGAAATATTACTCCTTTTATTAATATACAGCGCATTTTGAAAATCTTTTAAATTTTGAAAATTTCATTTATCTTTTTTAATTCATATTTTAATTTGGTTCCATTAATTATAACCGGCTATAATGTACAACGATAATATTTAGTTCCATCATGTCAAAAAATCGGTTGCCGTACAGGAATTTATGATCTTATTGCCAAAAAATGAAATTCAACCCCCAAATGTAGGTAATTGTTTATTTATATTTATAGTTACCATAATTTTTAGACGGCACAGTTGTTAAAAATTATTGTAGGCGTGGAATAATATTATAGAATCGATGCCGTACATTTTGCAATGATTTTGTATCCTACGGGTCTAGGGAAGGGGTTGCGCCCGGGATTTCTCACCCTGGAACCACCAAATATGTACGGCGTTGCTGAATAATGAATCTATGAAAGCATACAAATCTCATTATACAAACGCCGTACAGTATTATATCACCTATTTGCCTCGGAAAATTTTCGGAAAATCAAAACTTCTTCTGGCTTCCGGTCCCATTATTTTTGTACGGAAGTAGGTTCTAGGCGATTATTTTTTTATGAACTATCAAACATGACGAATGCCGTACAAGAATATTTTGTCTGAAAAGCGCCCTTTGGATGGAAAATTCAATTTACCTGTGTACTCACCTGTATCATCCAAAAGTGACGGCATAGTGCCTAAAGTTTTTGTAACTTGTAGAATTAGGTCAGAAATGAAAACAATACATTTACCTTTTCTCCCAAAATAAGATGTTTTTACTGAATTTTTTCGAAAAATGCATATTTTTCGAGATATGGCCACTCGAAAATTCCTAAAAGTGGGGGAGGAGAAATGTAAAAGTTGAAAAAAATTCTGAAAAAAATTAGGTGAATGTATTATCGAAATACAAGACTTTTTTATTTGCAACTTTTCTGTAAAGTGCGTTTTTACCGAGTTTTTCCGGAAAAACATGAAAAACTACCCCTTCCTTTGAAATTGTAGCGCTTTAAAAGTATATAATTTAAAATTTTGAAAAAATTCGGACGTATGTATTGAGGCGTTCTAAACATTTTTTGTCCCTTGGAATTTTTTTGTAACTTGCCAATTTTCCGAATTACAGGCAGTTTTTCACTATAAATAATGTACTACATTTTTTGCACATTAAAAATACATGAAAATTCGAAAAACGAACATGATTTATATATTATTATACAAAAATATGAAATCTATATAGTTATACCATTTTTAAAGGTTCAATATAATTTTTAAATTGAAAATGTGAAAAAAACTTAGTACATTATTTATCGTGAAAAACTGCCTGTAACTTGGAAAATTAGCAAATTACAAAAAAATTCCAAGAGATGAAAAATGTTTAGAAGATCTCAATGCATACGTTTGAATTTTTTCAAATTTTTAAATTACATATTTTTAAAGCTCTACAATATCATGTTTTTCCGGAAAAACTCGGTGAAAACGCACTTTACAGAAAAGTTGCAAATAAAAAAAGTCTTGTGTTTCGATGGTACATTCACCTAAATTTTTTCAGATTTTTTTTCTCAACTTTTACATTCCCCCCTCCCCTTTTAGGAATTTTCGAGTGGCCATATCTCGAAAAATATGCATTTTTCGAAAAAATTCAGTAAAAACATCTTATTTTGGGAGAAAAGGTAAATGTATTGTTTTTTCTTCATTTTTGACCTAATTCTACAAGTTACGGAACCCGTGATAAAAGAGGTGTTCCGATCATTTCCTATTCTAATCTTTTTTTAACTTTTTTATTAACGTCATTACAAATACATTGCACAAGGTTTCACCAAAATCCCTCATTAGCACTCAACTTAGAGATTTTGGTCATTTTAGCGCTCTGTTGACTGGACTATTAAGGTTACAAAAGAAATATATGGATACAAAAGTAGGTATGTATTGTACGTAAGCTGTCATTAGTATCAAAATAATCCGATCATTTAAAATAGATGAAGATATAGTTGAAGATACGATACCATCAACTGATCAGCCAATTGACGAAGCTCTTTATGAAGAGGACGATGAAGTTGACACGGAATTAGATCTGCTAGAAGAGAACGAATGATTTATGCAAAGGGTTGTGTCAGATGTGGATTAGGCCTATTGTTTGTTACTGTTAAAAAAATACAGACATTGTATCTTTCCGTAACTTTTACTCAAAAACGATTGATCCTACGAAAAAAGTAGAATTTTATAATAAATATTTTTGCTCATAACTATTTTTGTAGAAAAAGTGATACTTTTCGAGATAATGGCAAAAAACTGAAAATTTTCCCATTAACTCCCCCCCCCCCACAAAATAAAAAACCTATGGCTCAAAGTGCTAGAACTTCTCAGGATCTATTAAGGGCACCTCAATGAAGGTATCCACAAAAAAACAGCTTTCTCGTAATTTTTTCCAGTCGAAACGTCTTCATTTACTGTGCTATAAGTTTATAAAATTCATACAAAATATAACGTGCTAATTTTGTCAGTTTGGGAATTAAATACCAAATGCATGTAACAATAGAATTATACGATACCTACAACTGATCTTAAAACCCCAATAAACCGTTTGTTACAAATCCTTTAAATTCAATCTTTAAATGTTGAAATTATCTACTGTTAGATAATATTTAAGGATATTTTAATTTCATTGCCCTATTATATTTAATTTTTTATAGGTATTTGTTCGAGACTTAGAACCCCAATTTACACTAAAAAATGATGTTTTGATTGCATATTGAATTAACGGCCAGATAGAATTGGGAAAGTAATAAATTTGCTTGAGCAGTACTAGGGTTCTAAGGGCCATTAAAATAGATCAAATTTAGTTCCAAAAAAAGGTCTAGAAATGCCAACGCTGCCGCACCTCGCCAGTCATGGCAGTCAGTGTTATGTAGCCTTATAGTCCGGTGATTTTAGATTAAAAAATAACGATTTCTCGGAAAGTTTTGGGACAAGCCAAAAATTAGCCTACCCCCTACAGAATTTCCTCAGGAATCCGAAAAAAATAGTGTTGACCACTCAAAATGGCGGCTTTAATTGTTATTTAACTTTTTGTAAACAAAATGAATTTTGCGAATTACTTGTTTGCTTATATCTTCGCTTCTAAAGGTCGTAGAAAAACGTTCGATCCATCAATATCTTCGTTCCGGGTCCCCCTATAAGAAAGGTAGATGCAAAGAACGAATTTTTGATTGTTAATAACATTT
Organism: Rutpela maculata; assembly: GCA_936432065.2. Taxonomy (NCBI): domain Eukaryota; kingdom Metazoa; phylum Arthropoda; class Insecta; order Coleoptera; family Cerambycidae; genus Rutpela; species Rutpela maculata. The sequence continues at coordinate 166,569,513 of OW386288.2, forward strand.
TATGACAAGAAACTAAAAAAATTGAATTTCTCGATCCTCGAACTTTGAAGTACTGTAGAAACAAATATTAAATCTGCATGTTAACGATATTATGAGAAGTAGTACATATTTTTACCTTTAATGAAATGCACTTTGTCACGTTGCAAAATATTAATTATTTTTTTTGCAATTAATTTATAAAAAAAAAAAGTTCAAACTGTTATACTAAAAGATCATATTAATATTTTACAGTTTTGTTTCGGTAGAAACATTGTATTTTACGTACATTTACATAATCAAAAAAGAATATTTCAAAAAAATTTTAATTTGCGACTTTTTTACGCAAAAAATCAATTTTGCAACTTAAACAAATGTAAATATCTCAGTGGATTTTGAATAAAATTTATTGCAACTAACAGCATTTTAATGGTCATAAAAAACACGAATTTAAGAAAAAAAAATTTGACTGAATATATCTCAGAGTGTGTGTTATCACTTACATAAAGTGCCAGGTCTATATATCTAGATGGGCCATGGAAAAAAAATCGAGAAAATTGCATCCTTGACGCTCGCGTTCACGCTAGACGCCAGATTCCCCTCCCCCTTCACTGCTAATGGCGTACTTGGACAGTTTTACCCCGGCGGCAGCTTTGTTTCTCTTTTCTCGGCTTCAAGAGTGGCTAGATGGACGTTTTTTTTTTAATTCAACTTATTTTTTTCTCAGCTTTCCGATTATTCGATTATTTTTCAATTATTCAATTACGTTGCTCCGCAAAAAATATTTGTAATGCAGCGGCTTTATTATTTTATTATTATAGATAAAATAATTTCAGTAGTTTATAATCAAACATCTTATAATTATTTCCACATCCAGTGGATGTATAGTAACGCAAAAACAAAATTGTAAACATTTTTATTTTTTAAATAGGCTTAGAATGTTATGAAATGTCGAGATTTTAAGTTTGAGCAAAAAATCTGTCGCTCTGTCGGTCGGTCCGTCTGTAACTTTTTTGTGCGCACGATTACTCTGGAACCGTTTAATATATTGACTTGAAATTTGCTACATGTATGTATTTTAACGAGATCTGGAAGATTATATGTTGATCTTATTCCGTTGAAGGGTTGGGGGAAATGGGGGTAAATGGGTAAATTAAGCAAGTAAGAGTCCATAAAATTGGTATTTAGTAAAAATAAGAGAAGCTAAGATCCCAAAAAATGTTTTGGTATTAGCCACCCTCGTTACCACCCCCCACCCCATTATTAAGGAGGGTGATAAAAATAAAATTGTGATTTAGTGTATATACAAGAAGCAATGACCTCAATTTTGTTTTTTAATTCATCCACCCCCACTACCACCGTTCCTATCCTATCCCACTACCGATGTGACATATCGTTTTATTGGTTTTTTTTCGTTGTGAGAGACTTGGATAGAAAATCTGGATGTAGAAGTAGTGATTCCTTGGGCAGCGTTTTTTTACAATTTTACAAACATTCTATAATTTAAGCAATCACGCATTATTGTTATGTTATGAATTAGATGTTTATTTCGCTGTTTAAAACAAATTAAATCAATATTGATGTCTGTCAGTTTAAATTAAATGAAATGCAAGAAAATGAGGAAGTTATTGGAAATGTTGATATAAATAATGATGATGATGACAATGATTGTCTGCACGCAGAAATGCGAGACGAAACGGACAGCGAGTCCGACACAGGAAATAACCCTAAAAAAAAAAACGAGGAGAGAAAAATAAGCTTTAGTTTGTACATTCAATAAATTAATTTTTAAATACAAAATGTATACCTTTTTTATCCACAATAAGAGTAAAAACTAGTCACTCATCAATGTCTTATCAAATAAATTGTATGTAATCTTTACATATTTATTTTATGAAGCAACGTAATTGAATGATTGAAAAATAATCGAATAATCGGAAAGCTGAGAAAAAAAAATAAGTTGAATTAAAAAAAAAAAAACGTCCATCTAGCCACTCCTGAAGCCGAGAAAAAGAGAAATGAAGCTGCCGCCGCAGTAAAACTGTCCAAGTACGCTACTAGCTACTAGCAGTAAAGTGGGAGGGGGATCTGGCTTCTAGTGTGTGCGCGAGCGCCAAGGATGCAATTTTCTCGATTTTTTTTCCATGGCCCATCTAGATATATAGACATGGCACTTTATGTAAGTGATAACACACACTCTGAGGTATATTCAGTTAAATTTTCAAGTAAAAATATTTTCAAATTTCGCCGTAATCACAAAAAACGTGAAATCTTCATATCTCGGCTCCAAAGCATCGGAGTAAAAATTTGTTTTTCTTAAATTCGTGTTTTTTTATGACAATTAAAATGCCGTTAGTTGCAATAAATTTTATGCAAAATCCACTGAGATATTTACATTTGTTTAAGTTGCAAAATTGATTTTTTGCGTAAAAAAGTCGCAAATTAAAATTTCTTTGCAATATTCTTTTTGATTATGTAAATGTACATCAAATACAATGTTTTATCGGAACAGAACTGTAAAATATTAATATGATCTTTTAGTATAACAATTTGAATTTTTCTTTTATAAATTAATTGCAAAAAAATAATTAATATTTTGCAACGGAACAAAGTACATTTCATTAAGGGTAAAAATATGTACTATTTCACATAATATCGTTAACATGCAGATTTTATATTTGTTTCTACAGTACTTCAAAGTTCGAGGATCGAAAAATCCAATTTTTTCAGTTTTTTGCCATAAAATGTTATTAACAATTAAAAATTAGTTCTTTGCATATACCTACCTTATAGGGGAACCCATGGCGAAGAAATTGACGGGTCGAACGTTTTTCTATGACCTTTTTCTAAAGATATAAGTAAACAAGTAAGTTGCAAAATTCATTATGTTTACAAAAAGTTGAATAACAATTAAAGCCGCCATTTTGAGTGGTCAACACTTTCGGATTCCTGAGGAAATTCTGTAGGGGGTAGACTAGTTTTTGGCTTCTCCCAAAACTTTCCGAGACATTTTCCTAATATCACCGGACTATTACATGGATTTAAGGGCTAGACAAATATAATGACCTTGAAATTCTTGAAAATTTTTCGCCTGCGGCGCTTCCTGCAACACTACTATCTCTAGGTGGTGTTGCTTCCTGAGAACTTCTACCTCTCGGACACCCCGCAGCTCGACACCTATATTGACAGTGCTGGGGCCCGAAAAAAACCTTTTGTCCCGGAACTCACTCTGAGTCTCGACGGCTCTGCCTATATACCTTTTACTTTTGAATGTATACGTCAACGAACTGTGATTTTCTTGGATAATGTCATTTTTAAAATTTTACAGTAACTTTAATAAAACGTTATGAACATCTTGTATGAAAAGAATTATTGCTGCTAGTTATTGTCTTAAGTCAGTAAGTGTTTTCTTGTAATTTTTGAGAATTTATGAAAGTGATTTACACCTTGTAGTAGGAATCCAAGTTCTTCGACTTTATTTCTAGAATAAAAGCAGTTCTAAAACAGCAGCTCGAGATTTCAGCAATAATCAATCCTAGAACTCGGTATAAAACAAATTCTTTCATAACGATAGAAACTCATTCAATCGAAAATGGGCTTCCACATTTTCGCAAGAAACGGTTCAAATGGAAATCGAAGTTTTTACACCTCAGCAGCTGTTACACGATTTCTAACTCATCCGTCATGTAGCAAATAATGATGAATTACTTAAATTATAATGATTAATAGCCTCAAAGACTTTACTTAATCGGTGTGTGGGATGTACTTTAATTTTAAAATGATAACGTGAAAATAAAAAAGAATATGTGAATTATCGGCATCAGCAAGAGATATATAATTTAAAATTTATTCAGAGTATCCAACCAAGCTGTTCTACGGAGACACATTTTTTAATTTCAAAGTTTTTAAAAACTTCCAACCATCTGTTACTCGTGATTGATTTACCAACATACGTTAGGCATTGCTGCTACTCCCGGTAAATATACCACCAGGATGGCTACGTCTACGCTGGGTTGGATTTGGTTTGATTGATGCTTGTTGTCAGCGGCGAAAGCCACATGGCGCGTGGTATAGGCGTGTAGGAGAGTGTAGGTGTCTGTAAGACGACTTTCCGCATTGTGTTATGGTATGGAGTATTTATGCTCTTCTTCTTGTGTTTTTGCTTCTGAAATTTTTCTTCTGAACCTTCTGTTTCTTCCGTTTCTAATTTTGGCAGAGCATACATTATTGAGATTTCTTTATGGTATTCATTTTTTTCCTCGTCCTTCTTTCACAGTAGGCTTGGTTTTTCCTAGTGTTCATGACCCTCTCAATTGTTGTGGTCTTCCTATTTTTAGTTTGTTGCTGTTCAGTATTAGCGATCTCTTCAGTGTTGGATCTCTTCTTTGGACATATTCCCAGTGCTTTAGTGCGAATATTTCTATCTTTTTTGTAATTATTCTCCCTCCTACGTCTTAACCGAGAAAGGAGGATAGTGATGAATTGAACTGTCAATGGTGTCAAATGGCACATGTCATTGAGTACCGTTTATTTGATAAGCCTTTGTAAATATCATTTTGAATCTCACCTTTCCAAATTTAAACGCCAATAGGATCTGTTGCACACATTGATTACGTACATTTATTACTATCTTCTTTCTGGATAAGGGATAGTAATGTTGATGTTTACTACAGTTGTTTAGTGTTATTGTTTTTGCGAGTATTTCGTATGTCCCTTTCAGTTCTTCTTATGCTTCTTCCAATGGCTCTTGTCGTTGCGATGATTTTAACTGCATATGTCATCGTTGGCAGTCCGATAGCTATATACATCCTTTGGATCAGGCCCCATGGTGGTTTATTTTTCTTGATGAACTTGTAACTCTATATGCAGTTTTAATTATCTCCTTTACAGTTTCTCTCTATTTCAGCTGGCTCGTCAGATATGTTCCCAATTACTTCAATTTGCTTGTCGTTGTCTTGTATACCGTGCGTGTAGCGGAACGCTAGGCATAGGGAGTAAAATTACAACATCGCGCGTGCCAGCTGGCTGAAATGAAATAACAGAGCTCAGTGCTCCGCTCGACGGAGGAATTTACGGCAGCTGTGTTGTCATATCTATCGCGCTACGTGAATGTACATGCCTAATGGGAAATTACACGCACGGTATATTAACCTGCTACTTATTTTTGTAGGTTTTTCTTAGCGTTGGTGTGTGCTTGGGTTGTTATGTTTTCTCTTTCTAGCTGATAGCTTAGTTCTCCATATAAGCAATTCCCGTCACCATTAATTTTTGCCGTAGTTGGCGTGTCTTCGTTCCTGCGTTCTATAGTATATCCATTGTTTTTTTTTTTGGGAAGATAATATTTTACTGAAAGCAATTTTTATTGCATGTATTTCCAATGTGTGCTGGAAAAAAATCAGTTTTGGTACGATATACGTGCATCACTGATAATTTAAATTAAATATTTACTGGAAGGTGGGCGTAAGAATAGTAATTTATGAAACAAGTGCATAAAGTGGTACTTTTTTTACGAATGGGAAGTTGGTGAGTGCGGAAATTCCATGAGTGAAAAAAAAGCAGTTTATGCATGAGTTTAATACAATATTGTTTCTACTTTCTACAACAGTCAATCAAATCAATTTCCATATTTAGACTAATAAATTTAAAAATTAGCTTAATCGTCAAAACACAAATTCATAATTTGACGTTTCTAAAGCGAAAATTGTGACAACTTCAATTGTTTTCAATGTACTCATAGATCCGGCTATATATAAGAGTGAAATAATGTTACTTTTTTTTAACGCTTTTTACTTTTCTTCACTATTACCATAAACGTATGTTTAAAGGCCCCTGTACACGTTTGGCCAACTAGTTGGAAAACCTGTACAAGACCACTTGGCGTAACTTGGTCGTCGGCGGCCAGCGTTGGCCGGCCAGTCGAATGTTGTCGATTTTTCGTGCACGTATCAAAACATCTTGGCGCAATCCGCCAACAGCGTTCATACGTTGACCTCTTCTTCAGTTTGTAGTTGCCGTTAAAGCGGAAATGGTAGTGTTGCGGCGTAATAATTGTATTTCCTGACATACCTACCTCTTTCGCTTCATTTACTTTCATTAGTTCATTTAAGTAAATATACAAGCTGGATGTATTTTTTTAATTCACCTTGTTCTGTTCCGATGAATACTCAGTATCCACCATCTTCTTTTGGGTCATTTTTTTTAATCACTCTTCTTTCGTGCACATTTATATAATAATTGAAAGTGCTGTACAAGTGCTGCGATAGTTCTCACATCCATTCTCGTCAAATGGCCAATGCAGAATGAGCAACGCCAACGTGTAAACAGTGTCCTTATTTTTGGCCCAACTCATTGGCCCAACTAGTTGGCCAAACGTGTACAGGGGCCTTTACGCACTAAAAATAATGAGAAAAAAATACTGTTTTTTAGTAGTCATAGAAAAAATAATTTATTGCCCCACTTTGATAAAAGTTATTACCTAACTATAATTTATCTCACCGTCTCGGACGTCTACAGACTTAATATAAATAGGTCAAAGTTTAATTGTCTAAGAGACTCTCTATAGCAACTGGTAAAGTAAAGTAAAGTGAAGTAAAAATTATTAAAAATTATTAGCATGTAAATTACCAAATTATGTGTTTGTTAATAATACAAATAAAATGATTAATACATATTTTATCTCTGATGTTTGTTTGTGTTTCTTTTTTGAGTACTAGCACTGATTCCTTCTTGTCTTAGTTTTTGTCAGATGCTACTATCCCTTCGATACTGTGGGGTTCGCGATACTTGTCAACATGTGTTGGCCAATTGTTTATAAAATGGAAGCTTTTAAGTAATATTAATTTCACATTTCATCGGAATTTGTTAAATATCAACTACATAACATAACTGGTGTTATGTTAATATATACCACTTTATGCAGAATTGTTTACGTTTCAATTCAACACAATGTTGTCCAATTTAACAATGTTAAACTAAATTCATACATATATTCACAGAAGTGTCGCGAGGCACGTCCGTTTTCTGAATTATTGTTGTAAATACTTAAACGCTTTTAGGCTCCTATTTATCCTTTAAAGTGGCCAAAAATTATTGCGATTGTCTTTAAAATCCCACAAATACTACAAGAAAACGAGAGTTTGATTGTTCTCTTCCACTTTGAAAGTCAAAAATTAGGAACGGTTCGTTAAATCCACTTTTCCTAATTCTTTTATCAACTAAACTTACAGAAAATCCGTTGCTCTTAGCTATATCCTTAATTAAAGTTTTGATTCTTTCAAATCTCTCATCGCTAAGAGAGAAGCTTCATGAACGATGAATTAGGCAATTAAGAAACTCGCCACTTTCTGTTCAAATAGTGAAGGTCATCGCGGACATAACCAAGAGTGCTAGCTTCTCTATATCCAATTTTAACTTATATTGACTATTACTGATAGGTATATCTAGAAATAGTGGTTGCCCATGTTTTCAACATCATAAATCAATTTTACTGAAGCGAAAACAAAGTTTCAATGCGAAATTAGATTTTATATCTGATTTTAAGTTTCTTTAAGTTTGTGGCATCCTAAGCCTATTAGTGTGAGCGCCAAAGGGAATAAAATGGTGTCCGTATGCTCCTGAACAAGTTGGAAAGTTGTATAAATGTTCGATAACCCTTATCCTATATAAAAACGATTACACAGGTCTGCGAGAATCATTTCCGAAGTAATTTTTCGCGCTGAATTCGAATCTGGCCTCAAAATTGGCCCATCGCGTCATCATATCAAAATATTTGAGGTTAAGTACTTAAAAAATGACTTTTTCGGCAACTTTTGAGGTGATGTATAGAACTCAAAAAATGTATCAGCTTATTTTTAATAAATACATCATTTAGTATCATTCCTCATCTTTAAAATGAGCTTTCAAATGGTCATCCATGATGTTTCCTCACAAAGTTATAGCCATTTGAAGTGACATTAATTTGAAACCATGATCTCATACAACCGAACAATCTTAACCAAACGACTCTAAACGAATCAAGATTGTTGAGTTGTAGGGAATCATGGCACAGAAGACCTATACCAGAAACGACTCTCTGGCCTTCCCGCCAATATTGAATTTTATGCGCATATGTCATATGTCGGTGGTATTATTGTCAACCTATAAATCCGCAGGTTTCTAAATTCACCGGTGGAGCGTACCGGTAAGCAATATAACATTATATGATTGGCTATTTTGAAAACCAAAGCCAAAATCAGCTTCGAATTTTATCTACCAATGCGTCCAGCGGTGAATTTAGAAAGGTGCGGATTTATAGGTTGACAATACCACCGACAAGATGGCCGAAGGTCACCCCAATTTACCAATGAAAGGGTGCGTTTGCACGCACTCAGTAATTTAGTCGATTCGCTTAGTAATTTAGTACTCGACCAATGTGGACAGCGTGTTTTAGTCAAGTAATTTAGTGGAAAGCAATTACTAAATTACTGGACCGTCTCTAAACTCGACTAAATTACTGGATACATGCAAACGCACCCAAACATGGAACGTGCCTCCGACAGTGACGCTTCTGGTATAGGTCTTCTGTGATCATGGTTTCAAATTCATGTCACCTTAAAATGGCTATAATTTTGCGAGGAAACATCGTAGGTGACCATTCGAAAGCTTATTTTAAAGAGAAAGGATGGTACGAAATTAAATATTTCTTATAAATAAGCTGAAAAAATGATTGAATCCTATACATAACCTCAAAAGTAGACAAAAAAGCCATTTTTGAAGTACTTAACCTCAAATATTTCAAAATTCTAACGCGGTGGGATAATTCTGAGGCCAGATTCGGATTCAGCGCGAAAAATTTCGTCGCCCAACAACAAGCCCTCGCAGACCCGTGTTATTGGACATTCGAAAAAGAGTGTAGACGTGATTTATGACTAAATGAAGGGGTGGGAGGCTGCATCGCTCCTCATTATCCTTACCGATTTCACAGTGAAAAAGTGCATATGGATATGTTCCTATATTTTTCACTGATAATATTGACAATCCTATAAATTGATTACTTTTCAAATATGTTCCCCATAAAGACCTAAAATAATTCATTTTGATTTTTGATGTGTTTGAGATGAATTTTATAAAATTTATTTTTATATGAGACATAATTTCGATGTTATTAATAGTTAGCTGGATACAAGCAAAAATCTGAATCGAAGCGCCGTTTTTTCAAAATGGCGGTTCGAGCACAACGTATTGAGTTCAGGACTTTTAGAATGTTTAATTATATACTCACCAATACATCTTAATAAACATCTCTGCTAAGTTTCAACACTTTATCAATTTCTTCCATCGAACGTCGAAAGGCCATAGTCCGTTAAGATGGGTGAATTTGCCCCCGGATGAATGGCGCTCTTTTTTTTTTTTTGCTTGAATTGTTAGCAATACCACTTACAATTTTGCCAAATTTCAGCCCTTAATATTTAATGCTTTCGATTAAAAAAAATGGGAAATTTTCGAAAATAATTTTTATCTATTGAACGGCATAACCGATTCAAATAAAATTTTAACCAGAACATAGACATGGAATAAATTGGAATAGAACGGGAACATTGAATACAAAATTCATGAATTTTTCTGTTTAAATTCCTATAAAGTTTCGGCACAACTACCAATTTTTTTTTGTAGAATCTTGGGATCGTTTTTACCACACATAATTTTTGTAAAGCGATCAAATGGGTACTTGGTACTTGAAAAAAATAAAATGCCTTTCCATATTTTTTTAAATTATGATACGCTGATGCTAAAATTATTATATATTTTTCTGTAACATCTTGGGACAGTATTCTATACTACCTAATTTTTTGAAATCAGTGTTATCAGTAGAAGGTCCTTAAAAAAATAAAATTTATTATCCGAGCATTGCGTACCAAATTCCTCTCACAACTTCGAAAAACATTCATTCCGTTCCGGCTACATACGTAACAGACATTGCCACTACAGTTACCCTCATTAGGACTGCTCACGGAATGGATATTTCTAATTGTCCCAATTGTTCAATAACCATTAATACTAATTAAATGTAAAAATGTGCCTTAAAATTAAAATATATTGGAAGCTTTTATTGACTTTCAATAATAAATTAACTTTTAAGACTGACCTTAAAAGTAAACGACTTTTAACAATGGTGCTATAAAATGGTATTTTTTACAGTGACAATAAACCACAAAAAGACTTTTAATAAAGTCAAAAATACCTCACCGTTGAGACATTGCAAAACAAATATTAAATACAATTTCCTTTACGAGATTATTGATTGCCTTTTGCGATTGAATAGATAATTAAAAATTTGATACATACTTACCTTTCCCCTATCAAGACTTCGTATCATTTCCAAGTCCGTACTGTCCGAAATACCCCCGTGAACTATCAGCACCTTATTGTTGACGATGGTCCCAAGAGGCAGGTATCGATATACTCCTTCGATAAGCCTTAACAGTTTTTCAGAATTTTTCTGAAATAATAAAACACAATTATTATTAAAACATATTTATTTTTATCATAAATTAAATATTAGAACGAGCTATATCCCAGATAACAGACTATCGTCATACTGACGTCCTCTTTAGGTAGTCGACGTACATTTTAGGTAGTCGACGACGTCGTAAGACGAATAAATAATGTCTCTGTAACGTTATTCTTTACATAACATTTTGATATTAGCTTTTTACTCCAATTTGATGTACCACTAACGTCATTTTTTAATGTTGGGTGATTGTATGCTACCACGTAGCTTGTTATAGAAGTTACTTGTAGATGTCACCACATATAAATCATTGGCAATAAGCAGTCTGTTATTAATATTTGTTTCAACTTTTCTTCAAAATGAATAATTTAGCAAAAAATACCTCAACTGAGTTTAAAGGCATTAACAAAAATTTACATTTTCAAAATTAATTTTGCCAGTAATTAATGCCCCAAATTTAAAATTTTTTATACTGTTGAACAGAGAATCAAAATCCCTTTCGAGCTAGGTGCCGCACATCCCCTTCCTAGTTTAAAATTTTCGTGAGTCATAATTCAGAGGGGGTGAACGCAGGGGGTTTTATTTTCATAGAGCATTTTACAACGAGTAATTTGACATACTATTTTTTAATATTTTGATTATATTTAAGGGTTTTTTACCACTGCAAAGGGAGGAAGGTCAATGGTAAATGAAGTATATAGGTAGAAAAAAATTATTGGCAGTGCGCCTAACAGATAAGCGCGTCAAATGACGTGATGCTGTCAGGCGCGCCATACAATAAAAGGAGGCCAAGTACAATAATGCGTAATCACAAAACGTCTTGTGAATAAGAAGAAGAGGGTCATGATGATAATATTCATGTACACATCATTCTGTAGTTCCGTTAAGTTCTCAATGTTCCTCTATACCCTTTAACTTCAACTTTTATTCGTAATTCCGCTCACGCCGCTATCAAACTCCTGTATCGCGTTTTATAGATATATACAAAACAACTTCTTATTCCCCACAAAACCATTCAGCATATTATCAGCCTCATTTACTCTGAATTCTTACTTATTTTCATTCATAAAATTCTTCTCGATCAATATAACCTTCTTTATCTATGAAGCGTTAAATATACCAATAATTCATCAAATTTATTAAAAAAAATTATATGTATACGTTGTTTAGAAATACGTAATTCATAATTTTTAGAGATCTTTTAATTTCTTTTCAAAAATTTTTGTCTCTCTTAGTGGCCTCTTTATTTAGCTTCTATACAGTAAAAGCAAATATATTTTTTTTAAGCTTTAACGTCGAGCTCGTTTTCAGAGAATCCTGCAATCTCCATGTAATGAATTTTATGAACATCAGCAAATATATTATAGGCGTTCATGTCTATAATATAATGTGTCAAGTTGAAAATCATATTTCAACGATTTGATATTATATTATTATGAAATGTTAAAACGTGGTTATTTTCTTAGAGGTAAAAACAAAAAAATACTAATAAAAAGTCATCGTAAAGATATCTACACGTGTACAAAGTTATATTAAAATATGTTGAGCCATCTTCAAGGTATGGTGGGACACACATTCAGACAGATAGACACCCAGATATACCACAAAAAATTCAGAAAATACATTTTCTGGCTTTGGTATCATTAAACAAACCCGAAAATATCGAAGAAACAAAATTAGAAGAATAACTACTTTAACAGATTTAAAATGTTATTAATTCGTATTCCTTTACTGGATCTCCTAGACTTAAAAGGGTTATTGAAGAGACGTAGAAGGCGGTTAAGCACATTTTTTTTAAATTATGTGTATGAGAACTAATAATGATAATATAACATAATATAATGCATCGTATGATAGCTTAATAGACACCTATCAAATCCCTTCATTTTCATTTACTTGGGCCTCGTTATTTTCTGAACGTTCGTTAATTGAAAAATTAATTAATTCTTGTTCATAAATAAGAAAAATATATTTAATCACAGACAAATTTTTGTGGAGTACCTATTATCGTTTATTAGACCACTTCTACTGGAATTAACCTTGCGAGAGACGACTTATAGCTGGTGTGAACACGGGAATTCTTTTCATAATGAAAGGACAATGCATAGTAGGTCAAGAAATTTATATAGCTAACATATTTCACATCGTGTGCCCTAACATTCTTTGGTGTTTTTCCCTTTAATTGATATTGTTTCCTATAAATTTGTTATATCAGAAATTTATTATAGGCATAAGTTTATTAAATTCTTTGATAATATTAATCTTAATAACAAATAAATAATATCTTAGTTTTCAAATTTTGAAACATATTCGATGAAACTGAATGCAAACTGATTTCTAATCACTCGTACATTGTAAGAGATTCGGTGGTCCACCATGTACATCATCAATAAATGCTTAACTAATAATTTTCTACTTATCACACATTATAGTGAATTAATAATTTCTTTATCTTTCTCTGTCTTCATTATGAAATATGTTTTATCCATAAGCTCACTTATTGTGATATATGTGTTTAACTGTTAAATATTTTAATAAGTTTATCTTCTGTTTTCTTTTTTTCTTTTTATTGACTTGCTACAAACACATATATGTTGTAAAGTAGTAAAATAAAAATATTCTATTCTATTCTATTCTATCGTTGACAGAATTGTATCTCATTAAAATTGTTATTATTTTGTGGGACGTTCAGGGCCGGATTAAGGATTGGCGCGCCCCTAGGCTAATTATATGTTTGCTCCCTCTTATTCATAGACAAAATGGGAAAAACATTTTTTTCTCGAAAGCGAAAATTGAAGAAACTAATGATCAAGGCTAGAGAAAATCGGAAAAAATTTTTTGAAAACGAAAATTTATTAGTAGGGGGGTTAATGAGCAAAGGGCGCCCTTTCACGCATTGGCGCCCCTAGGCTATAGCCTAGTTAGCCTTATAGATAATCAGGCCCTGGGGACGTTGTTCGATATATTTGTACCTATTTTGTTAACATTTTTGACAAAATTATTAGCTATGTCTTCTCTTTGGTTATCTATTGGTTCCCTATTTCTAAAGCCTTACACGTTTCTTGTTCTCTCTTTTACTAATTTGGTAAAAGCTCGTTAATAACACCCCACTGTTTTTTGGGATTGACCCATATATATATATATATATATATATATATATATATATATATATATATATATATATATATATATATATATATATATATATATATATATATATATATATATATATATATATATATATATATATATATATATATATATATATATATATATATATATTTTTGGAAAAATTGGTTTCTGATTAGTTGTGAATATAAAGGTTATTAAATATTGAATATAAAAATATACACGAAGACAGTTGTGACCTCTGATCAGATTCCAAAAAAAACAAAACAAAACAAAAATACTGCATGGTATATTAAAAGTGATTCGCCAAAGTTGGCATCATCGGGAGATGATTAGCATTAAAGATGCAATGCAATTACTCATACCGTAATAAAATTAACTTACCGAAAAAACTGAAAAACAAAAAGAATTTCCAATAATTTAATAAGCTAGCGGGGAGCATATGCTTTCATATAGCTTCTTAAATAATTTGATCTTCGAAAACTAGGTACCTAGTCAAGTTATTTGATTTACATTTATATTGTTATGGGCTCATAGTCTGTTCCTAGATGAACTTAACAGTTCAATTCACAACAATTTTCCAAGAACAAGCGTTTTTGTCTAAGTTATTCGCTATGTTAATTTTAATTTACAACGAATATCTACTATACTCGTAGAAGCACTGCTTCAATCTCTGCACATTCCACACTGTGTTATGTAAATTAACAACACTGCATTTACTATATTTGATCACTGCATCGCAAAGTAATTACTGGAAATCTCCATATCGTTTTGGATTGTTGATTTTACTAATAGTACAGTAATATAACGATTTATATCGGACAAAATTCATAACGTTTTGAAAATTGGTAGAAATGTTAAGGATAGCATAAGAATTAATGAACCGAACAGTTTCCACTCCTAAATAGCATGCTTCATCCCCTAGGACGTCATTTCCACCTCATTTTGAGGTTATCCAGATTATCTCGGGAACGGTGCACTTTTTGATAAAAATTATTCCTTATAAAATTCTCTATCAAAAAGTCTCTACAATTTTTTTCCTAAAATTAATAGTACCGTGGGAAATAAGGCACACACATAAGGGTTGGTTCCAGTTAACACAATATATTGTAATCTTTACTGTAATCTACTTTAAAGTTCAGTGCTTAACGCTAAAGCAGTAGCTACTAAACTCCACTTAAAATTATAATAAATGTAGCGCTTCCACCCTCTCACCCCTAAAAAATATCGTAATTTTTAAAGAAGTGAGAATAATTTATATTGTTCTTGTTGCCACGCCACCTCAAAGGTAAAGTAATTGGCGTGTTTTTTTTACGTTGTGTCCCCTGTAGGCCTAATCCACTAATTATCAGATGGTTACCTACGTTAATTAATCTGCGTCGTCTTCCATAGATTCGACATTCATGCATGCTTGACCGTGGCGATGGTAACACATTGTAGAGTAACGTAAGCCTGCTCTTCTGCAACTGCACCTGTTTTCGCACCCTAATTTGCATGAACGAGAAATTAGTGTTAAAACAGATTCGGGAGCTGGTTCTTTTGTTGTCATAGTTGGGGTCAATATACCGCCGATTTTTTTCCATCCCCAACTACTAGCTTCTAGCGCAACGTTTTTCCATGTTTGAATTTGGTAAGAACGCGATATGAGTGTTGATGGTAGTTTTGAGAACATTACAGTATTGTTCGCTTTACCAACGAGTTTGTTAAAAGTCATAAATCTGTAAACATCTAGACTTTTTTCTGCGGAGGTAGAGTTGTATAATGCTAGAACAAATCGCTCTCCTACGTCTACAATTTCTTCAAAACCAGCTTTTTCATTATTAAAAGTTTGTAGAGACGTTTTTGATAGAGAATTTTATAAGGAACAACTTTGTATATAGATATTTTTATCAAAAAGTGCACCGTTCCCGAGATAATCTAGAAAACCTCAAAATGGTGGTGGAAACGACGTCCTAGGGGATAAAGCACACTATTTAGGGGTGGGAACGTTTCGGTTTAAAAATTCTTATGTTATCCTTAACATTTCTACCAAGTTTCAAAACTCTATGAATTTTGTCCGATATATTACAATATTAACTTGTTATATTACTGAACTATAATGCCTATTCGAGTATATATAATCTGGGATCAACAAGCTAAATACCTATTTAAAAAGAATATCGATTTCCTTTTTACCTCACGTGCTTTATATTTTTGGCAATATTTAAAACTGACTGATTGAAAAATTGATTTGACTTTAATCACATTTAACATTCATGAAAAAGGTTATGTGGGTGTAAAATATAAGGTCATAATTTAAGAGGGCGGGAAATGTCTGTGTCTGTTTACATCTTCACAATTTAAAATATTTACATTTAAGCTTAATCTGAATTGAGAAGTTAATTATGATAATTATGCTACACGTGTGAACAGAAATATTGCATGTTCTTTATTTGTTTCTAAAAATATATTTTTTAAACAAGTAAATGAGGTAAATGAAAAGAGAACCGTCTGTTGATTTGTTTACATTAATTGTCAAAAGCAGTATGCATTATTCTAGTTGGCCTTCCTTTGCTGTACGGCAAGTCTATCAGCATTATGCTGTCTGTCCGTTAGATGTGCGGGCAAACTTGGTGACCTGAAATTAACGTTTTGGAGAATATTCCATTCACTACTTACCATTTGGTTTTCTTTGAACCGTTTTATACTGTTAAATGAGAGAGATTGAACTGGGCACTTTTAATTTTTTGATAGTATTTATTTGTGTAATTTTGGTAATAACTACTTCCATTTTTACGTTACTTCAACTGAATAACAATTTTAGTGATAGGTAACGTGATAAACATTCCAGTGAAGTAGATGCCAGAAATGGGGTTTCGAAACGCTTTTTTTTCATCACTGTTTGATAGTACCTAGTATTCTTACTACTTTTCTCGGTCATTTCAAATGCAATAAAAAAATCTGAAAAAATCACACTTAATTTTGTGATCAAATTTTGACGAAAAAGATATTCATTATTTCGTTTGTACAACGTATACTGTTTTTGTTTTATTTAAGGGTGAAGTCATGATATACTGCGGCCGAGGCAAGCACTACGTGCTTTACTGAAGAAATAGTTATTTTTCTGAAATCGATCAAAAATGTCTACTATTTCAGCGCAATTTCAGTTCCCAAAATACGTTATTCTAGTATTTTAGTCCGTTGCTAAGCAACTATCGGAAAACAGTCCGGGAATAGTATATTGTGTATTTAGGTGTGAAAGCAATACATGCCCGGACGACGATGCAAATTGTTGGCCGAGGCGCTAACCGAGGCCAACGAGCGTCGAAGTCCGGGAATGTGCTTTCACACCGAAGTACACATACAATTTTTTCTGAAATCACCATCAACATTATTATAAATTAAGGAATTTGTATTAATGCATAACATTTCTTCATTACAATCTAACTGCTTAGCAATAAATGCAATTTTAATGTGAGTTGGTTTGTCTACGTGTATTTATTTACTGTCTAAAATATACATAAAAAAACAGTACGGGAATGTTACTTTCCCGGCCTAGGCCATAAAGCCTTAGTCCAGTCACTTTAGTCAGTTTGAGGTCAAGATTTGGTAGATTTTGAGTAACTTCAGTTTAGTCATATCAGCAAAACCCAGCGTATATAGGTGATCGAGACGACTGAGTACATCTTGAGCGGCCCATGTTAATGAGGTCGCTGACAGAAATTGCCGGAATCCACCAGGATCCATCTTGTAGCGTCCATTTCTCCAGGGATCGATCGATGAGAAAGTGTAAATCTCATTTTTCAAGTTAAGTTGTGTATTTTATTGCATAAAGACATTTTTACTAGCAACGAATTTTTATTAAGTCATAACGTACTTGTCAATTTTCTATGTGATTTAAAGTTAATATTTTATTACACTTAATTATTTATTTAAGATTCAAATAACGCCTGTCATCATTTTTACTTAATAATAATCAAAAATATTTTAATGATCTAAGATTTTGATAATTTTTGGTTACCACTATTTTTCTTGCTTTAATTGTAAAATTCGTCATTTTTGAAGTTTGCTAAAATAAATTGTGATTTTTTTATCTTAAATTTATTTTCTTATTTTTCTTGTTTGTGTCTGTCTCATAAATATGATCGGATCTTTCCACAGTGGTTGGTTTCACCACTTACAGGGTAGTTAAATTCTCTTAAATTTTTCTGTGGATGGCGCCCTCAATTCAACATCACTATTAAAACTACCCTTAAGTGTTGGGACAAACTGGCTTGGCAAGATATCGAGAAAATATTGATTTATTCTCCTACTCACCTAAAATAAAAATCGAACCCACGACTCGGCCCCGCAAGACATCGGCTAGCCGTACGGACACACCAATTGTGTTTTACCTGAATCTTTTTCGGACTTTATCTTAACCGGTATTCCCGAACTAAATTTTTGTAAAGCCAGTGGTGATGTAACAAGCTAAGGAAAGCATTAACGACGGAATCCTAAGGTTAAATGAAATTTGTTTGGAAGATTGCTTATGCACGTGCAAAGAACGTCTAAAAAACCAGTGGTCAGAACTGTGGCAATCCTACTGTGATAATCACTCGAATAGATACACACTTATTCAGCCGACCATTCCATCCAAACCGTGGCATGAAAATTACATATTCCAAGAAAGTACATAACCATCATAAACAAAATAAAATTTGGACATGCTTGTTAGCCATTCTTCCTTGTAAGAATTGGCATTGTACAATCCAATCTCTGGGAACACTGTAATATTGAGGAACATATTTTCTTTAATTGTGAGAAAAACAATAACGAATGCAATCTTTTATACAACAACAGAATAAACAAACACATACCAGCATTCGATTTATCCTACTTATTATCTCTTAACAAACGAGAAATACTTTCATGTATTTTTCAGTTCATCAAAAATACAAGTTTAAAACTGCAATTGAGGTATGAGAGCATGTATAGGTGCGTATATACATCAGATTTCATCTTCCACCGTTATCACATTATATTGTTCCAATTGGCTAGTGTATAATTTTCCTCCATTCCGTGGTCCAGTATTGTGCGCAAAATTTTAAAATGCCTCGACGGCCCCCTAGGCGAGAAGAAATTGTGCCCCTGTATTTAGTTTTAATCTTTTCCGATCCACATCCATTCGTTCTCTTCTGTCTTGTTAGTTTGGGTACACGTATAATAATTGTTCTGATATTAAAATTGTGACTGACTATATGGAGCTATTCCTAAAGCCATAATAATCGAAAAAAAGTATATTTATATCGTAAGGAACCCTTGATATAACCCTATATACAATCATATAAACGGAAACTGCTATTTTATAACTAATCATTCTTAAAAATGATTAGTTATAAAATAGCAGTTTCTGTTTATATGATTGTATATACCCACCACATTTCGTTGAGATGTTTTTTGATACTAGTAAGGCATCGACGTAAACATGACAGCCGGAGTAAATCGGCTTCGTAAGGATAAGCCAGGCTATCAACTGGGGAGAGCTCAACTGTATCGCTTATTATTAGAGGAAAACGAAATTATTTTTGACAACCTAATTAAAACCATCGTTCCAAACTTTTCGTGTTAAAGGAAGAGTTTGGAAATATGTCTATCATGGATACACTCCTCTCCTGCTTCTTTTCAGGTTCCTGGAATTATTTTAATGCGTTAAAAAAGAATATCGCGGTGAGAGCTGTGCAAAGTGATAAACACCGCGTATTAGTAGATGAAAATGACAGATGACTCTCGAAACTTTTTGTCGGTTCATAAATATTCTTTCACCGTTCCGTCTCATTGTGATTTTGAATGGGATCCCGTTTCAGCTACGTGACGTAATTGGACGTTATTTCACTTTTTGTAACGGCGCGGAAATTTAATCACATTTTTCCATTCTCTCAGGGGAAACGACAGCAATTAAAGTGATGCAAATGAATTCAATTGGGAAAACCCTTGGCATTATGCATTTTAACAGCTACAACGTTAATTCAGATGGCTGAAAATCGTAGAATAATGTGTAAAGCACACACTGATCTTAATAATTTTGTAAACTGATGCTAATATTAATAAGTGCAAAACGTTTAGATTTTACAAATAATACAGTTGAATTCATTTTCGATTCTAAAATTTATTAATACAGTTAGTCCCTTGAGGTAAACCAGAAAAAGGCAAAAAGCCCAAAAGTTCTGCGACTGGGCCGCAAGACATCTTCCCCCCGTTTTCGGGGCGGCGAATAACTCCTAAAGGATGCACTTCTAAAAAAATTTTACTCTTTTATAAAGTAAAGTACACAAAATTCTACATCCAATGAGCACAGAGTCAGTGGTATGGACGATATGCATGTT
This sequence comes from Rutpela maculata, assembly GCA_936432065.2. Taxonomy (NCBI): domain Eukaryota; kingdom Metazoa; phylum Arthropoda; class Insecta; order Coleoptera; family Cerambycidae; genus Rutpela; species Rutpela maculata. The sequence continues at coordinate 166,589,451 of OW386288.2, forward strand.
CAAAAAACAACCATTCTTTAATTTTTAAAGAGAAAAATCATATATTGGACTTTTAAACCTTGTTTCCATTAGGTAATAGTTATTTACGCAACCAGTTATGAAAAGAGTAATTTTACATGCCGAATGTAATATTTGCCAAAACGAGCGAGCGAAGCGAGCGAGTTCTGCAAATTACATGAGTCAAGTAAAATTACTGTTTTCATAACATGCTCTAAATTAGAAAAGAAATGACAATTTATTTTACATACTATTTTACGGTTCCCATCATAGCTACCGCTTGTAGCCGTTCAAATAAATTCTGTGTATATCGCTTTACCTGAGCCTTAGTACGGATTGACGTTTGTGTAAACAAACTTTACTTTACTTTGATTCAGTTTTACGCCGTTCTTTCACAGAGAAGTATCTTGGACCAAGTTCACTGGGGTTGGAAGGTCACTAAGCATGGGCTACTCCCAGTGCCATCAACAGCCGAACAAGCCCCGCAGGAACTACTCAATAACACTGCGTGCAAATGCTTAAAGGTTGCAGGAAGCAAGGAATGAAATGTTCTCCAATATGCTATAATTGCAGAGGTGCATACTGTACCAATACACCAGATGAAATTGATGACGAACCAAACTTCAATGACGACGAAGTAATACTACCTGACGATGATGACGAATTAGAAGACCTGGATCACGAGGACCATAAATTGGACCAATTGCTTCACTCAGCTTGTACTTCCAAACGCAGCAAACTTAACTGATGTTGTATTTACATAATTTTGTAGACTCTACTTTTTTTGTTAATTACCCACACATCAAAATTTGCCATCAAAGCATTTTGTACTTTCAGTCGATTTTTAACGTTTTAATTACATATTTATAATCACAATGTGCGCTTTTATTTTAAAATCCAGGAATTCACCACCAAGTATTGACCACGATAAGTATTGGACCAGTTAACTTTGATACACGATATATTATAGGATATTCACATATTACATTATATATTTCATATATTACATTTTACGTTGCGAAAATATGTAAAAAACACATTTTTTTCTTAAATGAAAACTATTGTCGTTTCTTGACTTCGCATATCTTCCTAACGACTTTGCACATTATATGGTACTCATTCAACGTCGAATTTTATGTACTTTAATTTAAAAGAGAATAAAATTTTCCGAGAAATGCATAATTTAGGAGTTATTGGTAAAAAACTGAAAAAGTTCTAAAATACCGAGGTTTTTGGGACGCCCGTCATACAGCACAATCAAAAATTTAGTGCAAACTTTAAAAAACTCTTTTTTACACGCAAATGAAAAGATCAAAACCATTTCCAGCTTTCCGACAATTAATTCGCCTACAAACCTTATGTTGCCTAGCCTAAAATGGGTTTTTTTGTTTAAAAAATTCATGACAATTTTGTTTGAAATTAAACCCAAGCTGTCAGAACTAAGTTAAGCTAGCGTTACTAGATGGCGGTACCATACCATCTGAGCCGGCAGCCTTAGAACGTAAAAGGGATAGATTGGTAATATGCAATTTGTGTGATTTCACCGGTAATGTGATTGGTCGAAGCGTGCTTTGTTGGGATGACTAGTCTTATAAGTTACAGTACCTATGGTTTAACGTATATTGTTTTTCTTGATTGTCATAATTTAAACCTACTTTGTTTTTTATTAGATGAGTCGCTTTGGAAATGCATCTTTATGTGACGTAAATGATGAAATTGAAGATAAAGGTGAGTAATTTCTAAAAAGCAACAAGGAAACGTCTGAAGGCAATTAATTACTGAACATAATATTGAAGATATACTTAATGAATTATTTATTCGTGAAATATTCTCCACAAATACCACTCGTGCTTTAAACTTTATCTAAAACTTTTTTCTCAAGCTAAGTTGCCCCTAGTTAATATAACTCGTGCAAATTGGCAGTTTATTATCAAAGATTAAATCCCTCCCGCTAAAGCGGTCGGGATTTAATCAGATAATACTGCCAATTTGTACTCTTTATATTACCAGGCAACACGCTTTCGAAAAAATTTTCGATAAAATTTTAAGCACTAGTGATATTACATACGATAAAAAATGCATAGCACCGAAAAATCGAAGAAAAAGGTGGTTTTTTGGTTTAGGTAGTGGTTGGAGGATAGGTCGGAAAATATTGTCACCATTCTGTTCCCCGCCCTCGAAAACGGGGGGGAGTACATATCTTGCCTCAAGAGACTGAGCCTGTATACCACTAGTACTATTTGTGATCTTGGTTTTGAAATTTTATTGAATATATTAAAAATACCGGGATGCCATAGGATAATAGCTCATTCCTATATTTTCTTTAATTTTTAGCTCATCCATTTGAAATTTGGGGATCATGAACTACCTCTCAAATAAAAATAACCGCTAAAATAACACATATTTTTACATATTTGAATTTCGAGCAATGCTTTTAATAATGCCATGTAATTTTGCGAATTTTTTAGCAGATATTTACTGTTTTCAAGCATTTTAAGATATTCGCCTAGAGTGCTTTGGAGGGGAGATAAACTTCAAAGAAAAAACATAATTTTTCTTTTCATCATTAATTTTATGAATATCACAGTTGAATTCATTTAGTCGGGGAGCCCTCTCTAGCTGTACGTCCTCGATCCTTGGGGACAATGTTTTTCATAAAGATTAAAGCCCAAGGAATAATTTTAGACATGTCCCCCCCCAAAAAAAAAACTGACTGTACTTTCAAAATGGCGGCCATATGTTAAAAAAAACTGTTGCCAATGTTGTTTTTATCATTTAACACAAAAAACTAAAAAGATGGACAAAAATTCTTTTCACAGAAAACAACGTGCATAAAATTTTCTACAATTATGAGCCTATACAATATTTTGATAGGAGTTACCATTTTCCAGATAAATGAGTCCAAAATTAAGAATACATAGAAATTCATATATCGGTAAATCATTTAAAGGAAATAACTTACAATTATTGTAATAGAACAGTCATTTGGTAGTTTTACCTGGAAAGTTTTCCGAGAGTTTTGAAAATTGGTGATTTATAGATATCGATGTGTTCTTTCCGAATTTCTACTTTGCCACCTCGTATCTTTGCCGCTTCCGCCGTCATATTGAAAAAATGACGTCTAAAAACTGTTTTTTTGACAATATATCCTTTCCGATTCATTTTACGATAAAAACAGTTATAAAATAAATTAAACTAGAGAAAATTTCCTATAATTTTTTTGATAACCTTTTTTTTTTTTTTTTTTGTAAAATGAATAGTTTTAGCGTACGAGCGCCGCAAAATCTACTCCAACATGCGTTTTGGCCAAAAAACTCATTTCCACACCACCATGAGCTAGAGTAAGTGGCGCGTTTTTTTATCGTGGTATCCCCAGTAGGCCTAATCCACACGCAATGCGCAATTCCAAAATTTAGCGCATTCTCCTTCGCTTCGCTGTTCTTGATGGACCAGGTGTTGCGAGTTCATCGTCTTCAGTACCAATCAAAACATCACAGATAGAAATTTCATCCACATCATCCGCGATGAGATTATCAGTTTCATTGCAATCCTCTTCGTCCTCGATTTCATCATACGTTTGCTCGAGAACAGTCTGCGTTTCTTCCTCTTCATCGCTATCTTGTGATGGAATTTGCAAATTATAACAGGTACCACTGCAATTCGTATATAACGGAGCACTTTAATCCAGCCTTTCTGCAACCAAAGGCTTCCTCACGTCCCTTTTTGCATTTGCAAGAAATAAGTTTTAACAAGGTTTCCGGAGCTGGGGGCTCGAGTGGGGTGACAGGAATTATCCCATTATTGTTTCTTTTCTATCCACATTGCTCTGCATTTTGTTCATTCCCATACCACTGCTGAACCTGGTGATAGGTACGGAACGAATGTTGTCGTGCTGCTGCTTCTGTTGGTGGTAGCGATGCAATATTAAATTTATTTTTATATGCTGATTTTTTGAAGCATGCATATCTGTAGTTTTTTAACGACATACTTTTCATACTTTTCACACCACTGTAACCGTACAATGCAACAAGGAAGCGTTCTCCAGCTTTAGCAATGATCTCTGGATTAGCATTTGGATTTTTGAATACCTGGATAACCTCGTTTAAATCTGGATTTTTTCGGAGTATAATGGTATAATGTATAATGATTTGTGGCGCTCGTACGCTAAAACTATTCATTTTACAAAAAAAATTATAGGAAATTTTCTCTAGTTTAATTTATTATACAACTGTTTTTAATCGTAAAATGAATCGGAAATGAGATATTGTCAAAAACAGTTTTTAGGCGCCATTTTTCCAATATGGCGGCGGATGCGGCAAAGATACGAGGTGGCAAAGTAGAAATTCGGAAAGAGCACATCGAAATCTATAAAATCACCAATTTTCAAAACTCCCGGAAAACTTTCCAGGTAACTTCTTTTTTGAGCACCAAATGACTGTATTATAAGGCGTATAAAATAACATAACAAGAAATAAAATAAACTGAAAAAAATTAATAATAATAATAATATTATAATTTGCAGACATTTATCTCGAAAATGGTAACAATGGGTTATAAACACATTAGGGTTAAAAGGTGTTGATAGTGACATCTTTTGGATTCTGCTGGCTCATTCCAATAAAATTAAATGTAAATTACTCCTTGATACCGGATTTGGCAATTAAGCCAAATACCGGATTTGGCATTAGCAGAAGAGTACGAACCAAAAATGTTTTGCATTACTGGGCCTTCATTCATTTACTGGTTGCAACTCAGCGCCTTTAAGGGAAAAGGCAAGATAAAACCCCTAAAAATGTTAGTTTCTCCCAAATATACAAGTATATCCGAACATTTCAAGATTTGGGGAGCAGCTGAAATATTAATGATAAATTAGTCGCATCATTAGATGAGTTTACATGTACCATATATGGATCATAGAAATGCGCTAGAGTGGACGAGGTTCGCCTAATTGCAATTAGACAGAAATGTGGTGACAAAGATTTGTTTTTATCAATTGACGCTAAAGTAGATTTTTCTTCGATTCCACCATCAAGAGCTTGCTTTATCGATCATATTAAAAGGAGTATTTACCAAACGCGTATTTGGCGATTAGCCGACGAAGGTATTCACAACATTCCAAAGCCTTGGAATGATTATGGATGGCAAGAAAATGGAGAAACCTTTTTGGTGTTCAGCAAATAAAATACTGCCTCAATCGCTTACTGAAATTTTTTAGGAGATGATTCCACATCAAATCATAATATGCGAAAGTGAGGGTGATAACGATGTCATAAATGAAACAATAGAGGAAGAAGAGATGGAAGAAATATTCGATGTATCGGGAGACAGCGATATTGAATCTGAAAGCGAATGAGGTGTTACTTACGTTTTATATTAAATTTTATATTTTATTTTAAAGCTGCGTTTGTACGTCACAGTCAATTCTTACATAGAAATAGCGAACTGGTTGTAATGGTTCTGGCGTAATGGTAATAAAGGTAATGGTAATAATGGTAATAACTGGCGTAATGGTTCTGCCGGTAAATCAGGAACCATGCAATTGTCTAGTTATGAGTTGAGATTTACTTATTTGTTGTGCGCAACAGAAGTGTTGCAGGGCCGTACGGCAAAGATGTTTTAGATCTTTGCCGTACGGACAGTATCGAATTTAGTCGACTAGATTTACAACAGTGAATTAAGTGAATTAAAAAATTATTCAGCTCCTATTCTATTTTGTAACTTTTGAAATGGGGTTTGATGTTCATAAATAATTAAACAATTCATGGTATCTAACAGTAATAAATTCAATTATTATTGTTATATTGTAAATTACAAAATTTCAGTATTTCAGTTAATAATGAAAATATTTTCATAAACTCCAAAACGTATTGTTGTATTTTTATGAAAAGTCAAATGCATGACAAAAACAAAAAATAAAAAATTTTTTTCGCTTTTTCAATATTTTTTAGAGGTCATTAGAGAAATGCTTCTCTAGATGTATTTCCCATATTTCGTATGGGCCCCATGCGTCACAGACGAGAAAAAAATATTGAAATTTCACCAGCCGCCACTGATCTTCGGCATGTTCATACCCTTATACTTTTTGATCTAACTTGTTTGACCAATAAAATTACTTTGAACACCAGGAAATGGACATTTTGTTTAGGTTTGTGTGTAATATAAGTACAAGTATTTACAGTTATTTATTTAATAAAGAAAAAAATTATAGTGAACAATGTAGATTTTTTTTTACACCCTCATAAACATTCATACCAGAATGCAATAAAAAATTTTGAACATTCACTTCTTAAAAACAATATTTTTGTACTACAAGTTTAATTATCATTTTCAAATACTAAAGTGTCAGTCCTAGAGACAATTTGAGCTCTCCTTCGGGAAATAAAAGAGACATTTTACTCTCTCAAAATAATTATTGATTATGTACACTAAAAGAGTGTGTGCAGAGATAGTTTGTCCATATACCATATTATAATTCTTTTGTATCCCTTGTGACATTGATTCTTCACAGTCGGGATTAAAAATAGGTAAATTTAGTCCTTTGATATAATTGTAATCACTTTTTATAGTAATGATATTTTGTTAGATATACTAATAAGTTATTATCAAAATTACTAACAAAAAGTTATTGAAAATGTAGAATAAACAAGAAATGTAGAACTTCAGAAAAAATAATAGAAAGTACAAAAATTAGCTTTTAAGTAAAAAAATTCTGGATTTGTGCAGTAAGGCTGAAAGTATATGCTCTAATATAAAGAATACAACTTCGTGTAGCAATTTTTTTATTAAAAAATTGTAATCATAAAAAATCGTAATGGCTACTTGGTTTTTACGTACAGCCTGAGAAAAAAAGCCGTGCATAAATAGCCATTGGCAATTCTCTTTGTATTGTAGTAAGTATATGTACTTAAGAGACCGAGTCATATCAATTATAAATAAAAATAAATTAAACGATCTTAAAAACGTGATCTGTAATAGATAATGTGGACAATTCAATCGGTAAGAAAATTAAAATTCTTTTAAAATCTATTTCAAACACTAGAGAAACGAAAAATAAGTCCGACCCTACTCATATTGTCTTTCTAGTATTATTATAGTAGTGTCACCACTTCGAACGACTTCTGTCGCGGCATCTACTAGCAAAACGTCAAACAAATTTTTCTAAACAAGTAATCTTTTATTGTAGCAAATATTATGCGGATTTTTAACGTTAAATATATTTATTCTATTACGTATGACATTTTATTTGAATATTTGAGTTCCATTAAAAAATATAAAACCATTATAGATGAATTACGGACGATTGACAGGTACGTTCACGTTTAATAATTCAAAGGAGGAAACTTTGGAAACTTAATTTCATTTAGTATTCAAATATAAGATATGATACGTAACAGATTTAAGTTAACTAGTTTCAATAATTAAATCAAATCTGAATTCTGTTGGTTCGTTTTTAAGAATACTTTCCCCGAAATAATTACAAAATGACGAAGTAATGAACGCGATATTTGACCTTGGTAACACAGCCTTAAGAGCTGAATCATTTATCTGGAAAATGCTAAAGAAAAATTATATTGAAAGTGATTTTTTGTTTTTAAATAAATTCAATAAAATAGAAAAACAAATAGCATAGATTTGAAATGGATATCAATAAATTCAGAAAAAAATCTATAATTTATTGAACACTAGGAGCCACCACCCACCCATTTGAAAAAAAAAATTTCGATAAAAAAGTGATTTGTTCAATTTTAGAGAGTTCGTAAATAGGTTATTAATGAAATTAAATGAAAAATTATATTTTTTCCTTGGACTTTACTTGCCGTAGAACAAATTTTGGTATTCCAAAGTACTCGAATGCTTAAAAAAAGAATGCTTAAAAAAACTGAACATCGACTCAAAAATTCGCAAAAATCTCAGGATATACTCAGAATGTTGTCTTGAATCGAAATATGTAAAAATATACAGGGTGTTCCATTTAAAAATCGAATGTTGCGGTCATGTGCGGGTAAACCGGAAATGGTCTCATATCGTTTTTATGTTCAAAAATCCATTTTTACAGGTAGTTTATGCATCCCAAATTTCAAACGGATAAGTTAAAAAATAAAGGAAAAATAGAGGGGAGCCACTAGCCTGTGGCACCCGGTATATACAGTGTGTCCCACTTCGTACTAACCCCTATAACTTGGCTATTTGTATTTGGATTTGTATATATTTTTTATAGCATATAATACCCATAACGAACTACCCTTGGCAGGTAGAACTGTTACTTAATCTTTATTTCAAAGCCAAATGTGATGTTTTTAAAATGGGAATTTTGCAAAAGTAACATTAACGATTGAGATAGAGGAAAAATGTATTTGGAAAAGTCGTTCAGAAAAATTAGGTAAGTTCAAATATGAATTTTCATTTAAAAATATTGATTTTTTTTTTGAAAAATATTGCAAGTCAGAAAAATTCGAGGTTTGGGTTAGTTTAGAGCATCCAGATTGCTATGAATGTCGATCTACTTACATCAATTATTGTAAACACCATAGTTGTCAATTTTTACGTCAAAATGCCTTTGAAATTAACAAAAGTGGAAATTATTCGTCTCGTTGGAGATAATGTTCGTTTCCTCAGAAAGGCTGCTAAAATATTTAATCGTAGACATCCCGACCGTCCCACAGTGGTCAATTTGCCATATTTAGGAGGAAAATAATATTAACACTTCATTTCTAGCTATATTTTTGTTTAGAAGTATTTTTTTGTTCATATGTTAAATTTATGATACGATACATAAAAAAATACATACATAAATATATACAGGGTGAGTCAGTAGCATGGGGACCGTTTGAAATTAGAAAAAATGTCTCAGATAAATATTGTGGGAGATGAAGAGTGCAATATTCAAAAATTAGTTTCAAATATACAGGGTGTTTTACAGAGTGGTAGCAAGTTAATGTCAGAATTTTTTAAATGGAACACCCAATAGTAAAATCTGTAAAAGACGCATTTTCGTAAATTTGAGCATCATTTCACTTTGAATGTTAGTCCAGACCATGTACTAATTTACAGATCTCTTAGAGTTGAAAACAATTCTACAGGGTGTTCTCCACGATGATTTAAATTTTTACATATTTAAACTGTCATAATTCAATTTTTTCAAACCAAACACCTTGTATATTTTTATTTAATATGCCTCTGCAATTAATCATCTATATGCTGATACTTTATAGTGACAACTTTTTTTCGACGATTTCAAAAAAAAAAGTCCATTTATCTTTACCTATTTTATTGCTGTATGCGAACTTATATTTCGGAACTTTCTCAAAATTTACTTCCGGAATACTGTACGCGAAGAGCTCTTTCCAAGTTTTTTATTACGGAAGCCACATTACATTTACCACTTGCGTGATATGCGGCTTGAGTTGCTAAGCTTAACTCTTCTCGAGTATGTTCCAATAATGGTTGCACTTTTTTTCTTTTCGACTTTTGTCCATTACTACTAAAACTCTGACGGTTGACCCACTTTCGATCTAGAAGGCTCACATATATTTTCTTTATTAATTTCATATTTTAATTCTTCATATAACCAACCAGAATGTTTTTTTTAAATGAAGCCACATTAAATTTACAAGACCGCCAGCATTTAAGTAAACTACATACCTAAGAATGGCTTAATAATTTGAATAAGTTGTTCATTTTCTCCTAACAACCCGCGCTGGTCTTCTTTCTCTTGTTCAATATTTTCAATTATCATGTGGACTATCCTTATGGATGCTTCATCACCTAACAATTTTTCATTCAGCAGCAATTCAAACAGGTAATTTCTCTTCACGGAAATGACAACATCTGCAGTAAAATTAAATATCTTCTAATAAAAGTACAAGAAAGTAAACTCTCAGTATATGTTCCAAAGTACAGAGACTGACCTACGATATACAACAGAAATTTTGGTGAGACTTTGTGAAACTTTTTTTAAAACTCAAATATAAGTGCGCAAATGCAGGCTTCCGCGAAATAAATCGGTAATATGGTTTTGCCCAAGAGGACACATAAGTCGTGACATTTTTTCGATAGTTAAAGGCATGTATTAACAGCACACGTCAACAGTTTTATAATATTGGATACAATAAACAACTTGCTTGGACGAATATTAGCGGTAAATTATTTGCCGCGGAACCACCCAATTATTATTTGACGTCACCATCTTGAACACGTGCGGCATAAATAAAATATTTTTTTGGTTTCTGATGGTCCGGTTATTCGGGTATCGACGTATATATTAATTTTAATTTTTGGATAAATTTTATTTTTGTAATACTTTCCTCCTAATATTGGCAAATTGACCATAGTGCGTCCTCCACTACATCATTGCACCGTAACTTCCCCATAATAAGAAATTTGATCAAACCGGCACTATTGCAAAGCCAACATTGAAACCTACCAAAAGGCATCCAGGTGATGATATTATACTGGGTTTTGTTAATGGAAACCCACGAACCAGTGTAAGAGAAATTGCCCGGGAATTAAATTTATCAGAAAACAAGATTTGGCGTTGACTTCGCAGGCACAAATTAAAACCATTGAAGCCAAAATCTCCTCACACGTTGCAAGAAGGGGACACAGAACGAAGATTAGAATATTGTTATTGGCTGCAAAGCATTTTTCTAGAGGATCGTCGTTTTATTGATAAAATACTGTTCTCAGACGAAGCCACATTTACCACTAATGGCGTGGTTTCGTCACAAAATTGTAGATATTGGGCTGCGGATTATCCAAATTGGGTAATCACATGCAAAAGTCAGTACTCCCAAAAAGTGAATGTATGGTGTGGTATTCTGGGAACCCGTCTAATTGATCCATTTTTTTTCGAGGGAAATTTAAATGCTGATGTTTACTTGAACTTCTTTAACACAGAATTGTCCGATGCTATAGACGATTTACCGCTTGCATTGCAAAGAGATACCCACTTCCAACAAGATGGCTGCTCAGTACATAATGCCTTGATTGTGAGGGAATGGTTTAATCAAAACTTTCCACGAAAATGGATAGGACGTAATAGTCCACTTTGCGAGTTTCCGCCCACATCCCCACATATTACTCCCCTGGATTTCTATTTATGGGGTACACATAAAGAAAAAGTTTATAAAAGCAGACCACGCACAAGACAAGAATTGTGTAACAGAATTTTTGAAGTTTGTCGATCAATAACTCCTGAAGAATTAAGAAAAGTATCGAATCATAATAAAAAAAGAATTATAAAATGCATGGAAATTGAAGGCGATCTAGTTGAAGAATATTTCAGATAATTATTATTTTTACCATTGTTCATATTGTGTACGTTTTTCTTTTAATTAAATAAATTATCAACATTATGTAAAATGTTTTATTAAATAAAAAATTTCCAACTATTTTCTGGAATTCATAGCAATCTGGATGCTCTAAACTAACTCAAACCTCGAATTTGCAATATTTTTCAAAAAAAAAAAATCAATATTTTTAAATGAAAATTCATATTTGAACTTACTTAATTTTTCTGAATGACTTTTCCAAATACATTTTTCCTCTATCTCAATCGCCAATGTTACTTTTGCAAAATTCTCATTTTAAAAACATCACAGTTGGCTTTGACATAGAGATTGAGTAGATTGAACTACTAAAGGTAGTTCATTATGGGTATTATGTGCTATAAAAAATATATACAAATCCAAATACAAATAGCCAAGTTATAGGGGTGGCTTAGTACGAAGTGGGACACACTGTATATCTTAAACGGTTCCAGAGTAATCGCGCGCACAAGAAAAGTTACAGACAGACCGACAGACACAAACTTTTTTTTGCTTAAACTTAAAATCTCGACGTTTCATGGTATTCTAAGCCTATTTGAACAATAAAAATTTTCATTTTTTTTTGTCGTCGCTATACTTCCACTGGATGTGGAAGTAAAATACGAGTTACATGAAGCAAATAATATTTTTTCTAGATGAGTGGCATTAAAAACTTATGTACTGTGATAAAATCATTTTCTGATTGATTTCAAATATGTGCCTTCAGTTACATACTGACCACGTAGCGTGAAAATACTGTAAAAATGGCATTATTTATTGGTAATATAACAGACGTTATAAACTTTTTATTATACATCCGTGGTTTCCATTACTCCGTTCTGTGAGGTTACTTAAAAAATAATGTATATGTTAATGAATCTAAACACGTTGAAGCTTTCAGGAGAAACATAACAACAGAAATTGATGTTGTTCCACAACATATTTATTACATATGCTTCACGTTGTTATGGCTGTTTTCGTTACCTGATTAAGAGTGTATTTCAGAAAATTCACCATTTTGTTAGAAAATAAGTATATCAACCTTTAATAATATGCATTTGCTTTTTTTTCAATTTATATCAATAATTTTATATTGTTTAAAAAACATTGGACTGTTCATAGGATGCTCATATAGAATGCCAGAAACCCAAACAAGCCACTTCTATTTTTAATAGCTTAAAAAAAATTAACTCCTTATTACTCTGATCTAGCCATCTACATAAATATTTTTCTGTGCCATATACTCAATTACGCAATAAAATAACGATGCAAAAACGCCACATCAGCGTATATACTCAATTTTCCACATGGTGTGAATTTTCAGGTGTATGTTATTACCATGGATTTCCCGACGCTCACTCGATCCCAGTAAACTCTCGTTTCTGTTTCAGTTGGATTCGCACACCCGCTGTTCTCTTACACAATTTGACATTACATTAACACCACAAACAGCTGCTATTTCGCAATCTATATTCGTGTCGCTTTCCGCTGTGTACATATAAATTTGATTACCACTCGTAGTTTTTCAGCAAAATCCGTTTACATTGTTAAACAGAGTTATACACGAAGCGACTGCGAATTATGTTTGTATGAATATATCAAAATAAATCTGCAGTTTACGTTTAGAACAGAGAAATAAGTTATGTAACAATACAATGTTCATTGTTAACATAGTAGTTTAACCATATTATATATATTCGTGCCTCTTGTTAGTCCCAACAAACTGCAGCTACTGTGAATGGGTGTGCAATAATAGAAAAATAATTTTGTCTACCAAGTTTTTTTTTTAAAACTAAACAGCTATTAGTATTTTCATGAAGACAAAATCGCAATTTTTATGGTTTAATTAAGTATTTCGAAAAGTAACCAAGTATCAACCTCGACTATCGTTGCTTAACTTTTCGTATCGACATATCCTTTTAAACCTTAAAAATCGTTAATTTCATGAATTCACATTATGAATTTGTTTTACATATCATGTCTATTTTCAGTAACACAATTCGCGGTTTGCCGAAAAACGGGCCACAGCGACCGGTGGCATGACCTAGGCTACACAATAAATTTACAGTGGGCATATTCGGCAGCATCAGGGAAACTATTTGCTCTGCTGTGTTTGTTTATTGCCCGTATGACTTAAGTATGTTCGCGTTATATATACATGACTTTTTTCTTTACGAGAGATATTTACAGTTTTAGAAAAATGCCGATTAAATGCAATATGCTCTTTGTTTCCGTACTTGCGAAGAGTACAATACCAGATATGGAAAAAAATTGCAAAGTGGTGAGCAGTCCAGATTGGCTCCTTTGCGGGAACATTTAATGAATTCCCTGCATGATCGGGAAACCTCTGGAATTGTCATCCAAACGGGTGCCCATGACATTTTGTGGAGAAGGAATCACTTGCTGTGTTTGTGTGCTGGTCGTCCAAATACCTGCTTGATAAACTCCCCTTCGGATATGTTGAAGAAGCGCATCCTCAGTCGGTGGAAGTTGGTCCATTGCTCGATTTTTTTGACAGAAAGGCTCCTGTCTTATCTGGTTGATACTGCTAAAAGGAGTGATTTTATCATATAGAATAACAGTCAGTTGTTCCAGCTTCCCTTTGAAGTGTTCAGAGTCGGCTTTCAGCAGTTGGAATGAATGAGTGACCAAATACACAAATGTATCAGTGACGTCTTGAAATGCTTCCCAAATGGACTTCTTACTCTTACTTTTGAAGGCGCAACCAGAGAATGAGTGGTAAAACCTGCAATGCTTGCCCATGCTAAAGGCCACCCAGATATCACTATTAGATCATAGAATGTGCCAGCAAGGATGACAATCACATCTGTGTCTACAGTACGTACAAGGACACTCATTCCCCCTTGCTGTGGTGAATGGAGTACATGGACTACAGGCCTCGTGTCTGCCTTTTCATGATTGCAGTTTTCCACGGATGTGTTCGAACCCATTTGTGCAACTGCTTTCCCTGTTGTGACAAAATCTTTGCCTGGTGGCCTACAACCTTGGAAGTCAAAAAGTTGAACAATTCCTTCTTGTTCATTGAGTCACGGAGAAAGTCCATCCAATTTCGTGGCAGTTTGGTGTTGCCAGATGCTTTCCTTCGAATCCCGTCTTTTTTCCCGGGTAGACTCCTTTAAACTGTCTGGAATGTAAGTGACCTAAACAACATCTAATTTTTGGGCATTCTCCAGCTGCTTATGGAGGTAAGGTAGAAATATCTTGTGGCCAACATCTGCAACACAACATCACAAATCCCACTTTTTATGGTTTTTGCAGTAGTGGTGCCTCGAAAAGGAAGACTTACATGATATATTTTGTCGTATTTGTCGGCCATTTTGGATTATAGTTCTTTACATGAAGATTTTTAGAAATTCCAGAGGACTCCTATTAGTATAGTCTAAGGTACCTTCATACCAAATTTGGTGCTTTTATCCGCCAGGTAACAGTAATTTCAATAAGCCACCTCACTACAAGGTTTGCAGTGATTTTCATCAGGTCAGTAGAAACAAAATTGTCGATACAAACTTGACAGTAACGGTGTTATATAAAAAATAACTCTTAATTTTTCTTTCTTTACTGCACTTTTCATAAACATAAACAAGGTGACAAAAGTGCCTATCAAAACTAAAACAAGTAGAAACACAATAAGACAGGAATTTGAGTTATTTGTAATACAGCCGTTTAGTGCGGTTTGTGTCTGTGATAAAAATTGATCTCTTGAAATTACATTTAAAGACCTAATGAAACTTATAGAACAGATATTTTGATGACGATTTATCACGTAGAAGCCAAATCGAAGTATTTTTGAAACTTACGAGGATTTTCAAAAGCTTTCTGATGACAATTCGATTATTAACAAAATATTCAGACCAAAGTAGAATTTATCACTGAATAGTGAACTAATCCGGATACCTTTAATTACTGAAAAATTCTTTGAGCGTTTAACTGTTTTACTAAGGAAGTTTATATGAATGTAGAATGTAAATTCATTTTATGGATGCTGGCGTTCTGATGAACATAAAACGAAGGCATATTGAATTACCGATCTTTTTAGACTAGAAATAATTGCATCTTTCTCGCTCTTTAATCATTCACTGCACTACGAGCCGATCGCGTTTTGCCAGTTGATTTTCTATGTAACTGATTCGATTTCTAATACAAGATGAAATAATAAATAATTTCCGACATTAGTGATTTGCCGAAGACCCCCTTGTGTAATAATAATATATCACATTAAAGCACTCAAATCAGACACTTTCCAATCTTTGTAATACGAAACAAAATTTTCATTTAAAATTTATGAGTGTAATAAATTGAAACGTTGGCAGAAAAATATTTATAATGTTTATTCGAATGATCGAAGAAATCCAATAATTAGATTAAATGTGTTAATTAAATTTATAGTTCAAAGCATTTAGATTTTTATTTCGAAAATTTTCCGAAGTTGGTAAACTTAATCCGAAAAGTTGTTTTCTTGTAAATAAATTTATTGGTATGATTTCTTTAGAAAATGAACAACTCTGCTTTGTCTTTTGAAAACTATCAAAATAAAAGAAATAACTAAGTTGAATTTTGACTGGAAACTACGATTCATCAACATATGAATAAGCCTTGCATATGTGATCAAAATAAATAGACGAACAAAACACAATTATTGGTGTTAATTTATTTAAGTTTCGTTAACTATTATAAAGCTCGTATTCTTCGTATAAATAAATTAGGTAATTAATTGTTACTCTTACCTCAATTCTCATTATATTAACAATAGTTTTAGTCCAGTCGGTAAAGTAAAAAATACACCAGAAGCTCGTAAAAAATGTTATCTGAGATTTTCCTTCAGTTCTAACCCCCCCCCCCCCCCAAAAACCACCCCTTCGGTGAAAAAAGCCTTATTTTACTGATAACTTGTTAACCGTTGAAGATATAAAAAAATTGCTCATTATAAAAACCGCTGCCCAAGGAATCACTACTTCCACATCCATATTTTCTACCCAAGACACTCGCAACGAAAAAATTTTATGTGTGGAAATAATTGTTTATGGAACTTTAATAATATAATATTTGAAATGCTTTACCCCAAAAACCCATAAAACGATACCCCACATCAGCAGTGGGGTGGGGGTGGTAGTGGGTGTGGATGAAGTAAAAAAATATTTTGAGATTTCTGGTTCTTGTCGCACACTAAATCGCAATTTTTTTTCATCCCCTTTAATAATACGGTGGGGGTGGTAATGGAGGTGGCTATTGCCAAAAATTTTTTTGAGACCTTAGCTTCTCTTTTAAATACTAAATACCAATTTTATGGACTCTTATCTGCTTGATTTATCTATTTACCACAAATTTACCCCAATTTACCCCCCAACCTTCGACGGAACAAGATGAAAATATAATCTAGTTATAGATCTCGTTAAAGTACATATGTGTACCAAATTTCAAGTCAATATCTTGTACCATTATTTCTTCGCTGTTCAATAAATTTTTAATTTTCATTAAGTGTTTGAGATTCTTACTGCACTTTATGTTATTTAAAGAAAAAATGTTACTACCCCAGTAACTCAGAGACTCGGCAGACGAGTCATGGGTAAGAAAACACTTTACAAATAGTTTACCGTTTTACGCGTGTGGTAGATAGAAATTAATAAATGATAGATGTTTTAATAATTTTTCTTAAAGATATGTTAATTTGACTTATATAGAGATAGTTTTCTTAGAAAGCAGGGCGCCAATCTTTCTATATTAATAATTTACACTAAAATTGAAGTTTGATTACAAGAAAGATAAACTAATCAAAATTTAAAGAAAGTACTAGTTGTAAAAAAAAGGTGTAAATTAATAATTCAAATTTCGCACAAGTAAAAATTAAATTAGTGCCTTTAAATATTACTAAAAGATATTCAATTTTTTATTAAAGATTAAATAATTAATTCAGTAGATCATATCTAAATACTTTGTTTGTAAAGTTTGGTTTGTATAGTTTGGTTTGTATAGTTTGGTTTGTATAGTTTGGTTTGTATCAAAATACCTGAAATAAGTGGACAATGTAATTATAAAATTGATTTTATTATAAATCAATCAAACTAGGTGTGTTTTTATTAGAAAACGACTAAACTGATGCCTTAATATTAAATGAAGTTATGTACAAGGAAAAATCGAATGGACAATAATATGCTATATAGAAATTACTTAAAATATTGTCTAAAACATGAACTGACAATATGGTGTTTAAAGGTCAAAATTTATTATATAAAAATACCTAAGCGTTTCGTAGAAATTGTAATCACAGAACTTTTTATATATTTGATTTTAATCAGACGTTACGCCGTTAATTTATACCTTAATAAAAATAAAAAATATTAACTGTTCGTTGAAACATGTTAAGAATAAATTTGAAAATGGAAAGTTTTTTTAAAAAAAAATATTTGCAACATGATACTTTAAAGAACTCTAAAAAAATGTTAAAGCATAAAAATATGAAGTATTTATAAAAAAAACATTAGATAAAAATTTTATTTGCGACACTTATCTGGAATTTTCTGTGAATGAAGGTAGTGACTCCAAGTAAGGAATGATGATGGTGAAATCCACAGTGACGTAATCGTTGATTTATAGATGAGCCCGTGATTAAGTTAAGAAGTTCTCAGTATCATATTCAACGCCTCCAGAAATTCCATAAGGACAAATCCCAACTATCATACCATATTATCGTCGTGTCCTCCGTAAAAAGTTGTTCTAGACTAATAGATACATTTTTATCTTCAAATTACGTAGAAGAGAAGAAAGATAACCCCATGGGATGGTTAAAAAAAATTAATGTTTCCAGCCCAAAATTTAATATGACGTTAAAAAGATTGCATATCTACGATGTACATCCCAAAATTGATAAAACTTGCTTCCAAATTTAGAAGATTTGCATTTTTATAATAAAAACTTGCATCCAATATTAAAAGTTTACATCCAATACTAAAAGTTTACATCCAATACTAAAAACCCTGGAAAGAAATGAAGTGTAAGCGTGATTTGCTGTAAAAATGGCCGCTGCCAAATCTAAGTTACAAAAAAAATTATTTCTTTATAAATTACTTACGGATTAAACCGGTGAAAATAACTAGGCCTGCTTCATGTTCAAGAAGAGGGACTATCAACCCTTTCGATGTTGAAGTCTTTAAGGAGAAATTTAATGAAGATACATCACTTTTCAAAAGTTTAGCGAGCAATCGGAATTCTAAACTTCAAGCAACGGAAAACTAATCGTTCTGATTTCCCTTTCATCGCGTTCAAATTGTATTGTCTCTTTACCCTCTCCACTCTTAAAGTTAAGTTAAAATATCCAGCTATCTTGAGTACAGTTTAGACGTAACTCTGGTTGCATACCGTTGTGTTTGTTTAAGATGTAAATTTAAGAAATATATTTAAATCTACCGGGGACATTCACGCTTGAGTAACAATATTTTTTTAGTATTTATGAGGCGGCAATATGCCTGCTACACTCTCAAACGGTTCCAGAGTAAACGTGCACACAAAAAAAAATTACAGACCGACAGACAGAATGTTTCTCGACGTTTCATGACATTCTAAGCCTATTTGAACAATAAAAATTAAAAAAAAATTTTTTGTCGTTACTATACTTCCACTAGTTGTGGAAGTAAAAAGAAAGCTTGACTAATTTCCTAAAAAAAAGTCCTTCTGTAATTTTTTTGTATATGCCATAGTTTTCGGGAAAATCGATATTGAAAATATAAGAAAAATTTGAATGAATTTTTAGAAAATGCGTTATATAATCGTTAATATCTTCGTAGCCAATAATTGTCGACATATATAAGAAAATCAGGAAGCAAATGAAAGATATTTTTCTAACCTTTAATTTCTCACCATAGAAAATTAGTAACTAGATTTCTAGGGTTTTTAAGGTCGTATTAGTAAAAATGAATATTTTCTCGATTTTTTTTGAATATATATATATATATATATATATATATGCCAATTGTTAACATATTATAAAAATTAGAATCAGATATGAAATACATTCATTTAATAACTTTATTTTGTAACCATAAAAAATAATAAAAGTCCCTAAATGTTTTGTAATTTGGAGATTGTGTAAGTAAAAATTGTTTTTTTTTCAATTTTTTTTAAGTAGATCTTTGCAAATTGTTGACATGTTATGGAAAAAGAAGCAAATGAAAGATTTTATAACTTTATAACATAAAAAATTATAAAAGTCACTATATTTTTACTAATTTTGAGATGTCAAAAGTAACAAAATGAAACACTTTAGTAATGAGTTTTGATCTAAGTTTATTTACAAATTTTTAGAAAATATATTTTACAATATTAACGTTTTTTTATATTACATCTCCAGCTTCACTGGATGTTATTTATTTCTTCGTCGTAATCAACTTCTTCTGGTTCAACGGGAGGTGTATTTGTGCATGTGTCATTTTTGCAAGAACCACAAGCTTCGATACAAAATAGGCTAGCTCTTTTACAAGAGCAAGCATTTCCGCAGCCCTTTTTACAATTGCAAAAAATTATTTTTAGAATTTCACTTGGTGCTGGCGGTTTTGTCATCACATTTGTAGTTAATATTTTTCCTTTTTTCCATCCCCATTGTTCTGGTAATAAATCATTTGATAGCCATTTCTGAACTTGTAAATATACTCTGAAACAATGTTATGCTGCTGCATCATTGGTAGGAGGAAGAGATGCAAGATTCGCAGCTTTTTTTTGACGATGTTTTTCAAGAAAATTACATGTCTCAACTCATTGAGGCATTTCATTTTCTTCCCTGCGTTGTAGATTTGTAGAATACACGAAATGCCATTTTCTGAAATTGATTCTGCCGATGGCTCTTTCTGCTTAAATATTTCTACTGCAAAATTCCTATGACGTATACTTATTACATTGACATGAATGAATAATGATGATCGCATGCTTGGTAGATTATTATTGACCTTGATATTTGTCACAGGCTATTTGACAAATGTAAAAAATATAAGTATATAAATTCATATCGAAATAAAAGTAGTAGTTTGTTGTGGCGGAATAGCGTAACGTAATAAGGAGCTTTTAATAGAAATAGATCTATTAAAAGTAATAGTGCTATATTCTATATTTTCCACCTTGTGTGCCCTTTTTGGGGCCTCTGGGAGGGGGGCTGGTTGACATGTCACAGCACGCAGCGTGTTTGTGCGTTTTTGTTCGTTTTTGTTGTATAGAGTTAATGAAGTTATAAAAAACTTAATATTTTCTTCCTTTTGTGTCCTTTATGGAGGAGGGCGGGGGTAATTATAATTACATAGACAGGCGCCAAAGTGGTAAATGGTAATTATCCCCATTTACCCCCCAACCCACCTCCGCCCCCTAGTACGTCGGATGGCTGGCTCTATCGTTCACTAACCCAATACCGAGGTATAACCAAATAAAACCTATTTCATTTTATTCAGCAGGTTTTTTTACATAGGAAATCACTTTTGACGACACTCTCCATTGGTCGAGACTGAAGTTACAAGAAAAAAACAAAAAAAAAATGAAAATAACAAAATTCAAATTCAACCACGAATAACTTTCAAACGAAAAAAGATAAAATTATATATTTTTTTTAGTTTTATAGTACAAACGATTCTCTTTAATTTGATGTATAATTTATTACAAAAATAATAACTTTAACATTAAAAAATTGACGTTGATTTAGATGGTACACAAATTGTCAATTTTTTTGAAAGGTCTAACTCATTGTAACTCGCTTATGTATTGAGCTATTCGAATGTTTTATTCACCAAAAACTGCCAAATTTCATAGACTTCATTTTGTCTCAATTAATGCTGGGTCTCTAGCTCTGTAAATAAAAGCGGTACAGCCTTTTAAACTTAACGAAGCGCGCTACGGCGACGGAGTCGCGAGGCTTCCCCACTCGTTCCCGGTACATCCCGCGTTCACCATAAATCGCGCAAGGCTACAATCAGCGGCCGTAACAAAAGCTTTAGAATTATCTTCCTTTATTGTAAGATGATAAAATTAACAAATCGAATTGAATACTATGATATTAGTTGTAATAATCTGCTATATATGGTGTCGTACTACGCGGGTGGTGCATTAATAAAGTGAAAATAATAGGTAGGTATCAGACACAAAAAAAAGTTACAGACCGACAGACAGACAGAAATTTTTTTTTCGCTCAAACTTGAAATCTCGATGTTTCATGACATTCTAAGCCTATTTGAACAATAAAAATTTTTAAAAATTTTTTGCCGTTACTATACTTCCACTGGATGTGGAAGTAAAATCATGCCAGTAAAGTTTTTACTTTGCTTCGTATATTTTAATATTTTCCATAAAATGTCAGAGGTAACCACATAATCAAAACAATTATTTGCCATGCTCGTAGAGGCTCTGAACGGTTAGTTGGATTTTTGTACATAACTATATTTTTGTTTTCATGTACACTGGAAGGGTTAAAATCGGTTAAAATTGGATAGACGATCTAAATATGCTTGTGTAAATAGGCTGTTCTTTTTTTTAAATAATACTATTCCTAGTGGGATTATTACCATCTAGCCTGTCTTCGTTTTGATCAAAATTATCGCTGCGATAAATGTAATTGTTTTCTTCAGAACTTACTGGAGGAACTCCAGGTGGTATAAAAATGTCGTCACCAGTTTTACTAATACGTGACTAGCTAAAGACGTTAAAAATGTACGTATTTCATCGTAGGAATAACCATAGCCAAAAGAATAAAGCATATCATTAAGTTCTTTTTCTTCTGACGGCACGAAACACATGTAGTGATATGTAAAGGATTAAAAAAATGGCCTAAGCTGATTGTTTTTTTTTTCCATAAGTATTAATATAAATTCCATTACTATAGAAATAACGTTTTAATCAAATTTGTCTGTCCTGACATATTTAGTATCCACGACATAAATGTTTATAACAAATCTGAAACTTCTTGTTTTCATTTATGTTCATTCAGATTAGTAGTCGTGTTTTTTTTATGTTTTAAAACATCCAGCTATAGCTTCTCTTAAGATACTGGCAGCTTTATCAGGAATTGTCAATTCATTCTCATGAACCAAGTTTTCTTCGCCTGATTCACTTGTGACTGACAACAAAAATCCTTTTAGCTTTATTATCACTTGAATGAACTGTTGTTGTATTTTCTTTGTGTTCACAAAACACTTTGTTTACTTAAATGCTTTTCTAATCTCTTTCTTATATTTCCACTGCTATAATAATCTAATTTTTCTTTCGTCATTTCTTCAAATATATCATTAAGGCGTGTTTTTAGAAATATTAGAGTTAAGAATTCTTTTTTGCAAAACAGCAAGATAAACCTCCTTAAATAAAATATTTAACGCTACTTTAAATTCATTTTTTTCTTTCAGTTGTTTAGTTTGTACACATTTAATTTTTTTTTGCTAATATATTTTGCATAATAAATTTTATGATAATTTCCATTAGCCCAAATAAATCTGAATAAATGTGTAACCTGCCTTGTATTTCTGTATCACAATGCGACACTGCAGCTTTAATATATATTTTTTTCTAGTTTCCGCACCCGTTCCTGTACAAACTGGTACTTAAAGATGTTCTTAATTTATTCTTAATTTGTCTGGATTTTCCACAAATCAGACAATGCCATTTTATTTTAAACTGATTTTTTTTTCTTTATTATAACTACATGAAGGCTCACTTGCATTTTTTTATCGCGGTACTAATATCAGAGACAATACGTATTATCTTTGCTAATGTTATTTATTACAAAAAGATGTCAGACAAGAATAATGAAATCGGTATCGAAGGGTGTGCAAATAAGTGCCACCACTTTGTTTTATACAAATTTTAATGAAATTGCATATTTTCTTTCATTTGCACAATTAATAATAGACCTGATGCCAGTAACAGTTGGTTTTTTACTATTAGATTTTCACTGCTTTCAGCAGTTTCGTAAAACAAACATGTAGTTTTTCTACATTGATAAAAATGAATCTACAATATACATAAACTGTAATAGCCTACATGTAAGTAAAATAGTATATACTTATTAATATGTATCCAGACAATAATGAGGCCAGCAGCCGATACGTTTCTTGATGGGCCGAGAAAGTAGCGGGGGCGGGAAAGGAGGCCTCGCGTCTTCGTCGCCGTACTGTGCTTCGTTCTGTTTCAAGGGCTGTAGCGCTTTTAGTTAAAAAATTAGATCCAGCATTAATCGAGACAAAATGAAGCCTATTAAATTTGTCAGTTTTTGGTGAAAGAAAAAATTGAATACCTCGTTATATAAGCGAGTTATGGCGAGTTAAGAATTAGAAGAATGTTGCTGATTTGTGTATCTTTTTGAATTTTGCTAGTTTTTTTTATGTTAATTTTTTAATTATTGCAATAAATTATACTTCAAATTAAAAAGCAATGTTTATTTGTCAAAACAAAAAAAAAATTGTATTTTTATCTTTTTTAGTTTTAAAGTTATATATGATTAAATCTTAAATTTCTTTTCTTTTTTTTTAGTTTTTTTCTTATATCTTCAGTCTCGACCAATGGAGAGTGTCGTCAATTTTGATTTCCTATGTAAAATAACACGCTTTAATAAGTAGTGAAGGTCCCATCTGGTTATACTTCAGTATTGGGTAGGTCAAGAAAGAGAAGGCTTTTCGCGCTCTGCCCGACGGGCT
Source organism: Rutpela maculata (assembly GCA_936432065.2). Taxonomy (NCBI): domain Eukaryota; kingdom Metazoa; phylum Arthropoda; class Insecta; order Coleoptera; family Cerambycidae; genus Rutpela; species Rutpela maculata. Next base: position 166,613,425 of record OW386288.2, read on the forward strand.
ACCCGTAGGACCGCTCTTGCTACTGCATTATTGACCTCGCTACTTGCCTTCTCAAATAAATTAAAGATGGACTTTTTTCCCTTGAAATAGAAACACGATGTCCTATCACATCCAGATATTGCATGTAACAATAAAACGTTTTTTTTTACAAATTGGTATATGATCCAACCTTTTCGAGGAATAAACTTTTCGCGCATATTTTCCTTTTCCCAATCTTAGGAAGAAAATTTCTCTTTCTGCTGGTGCTAAAGCTGTTAATATTACTAATACGTCGATGTCTTCACATACTATGACTGGTATTTTCTCCGTTTCACTAATAGCAGTCTGCACGATGAGATCAGCATCACCCAAATCCTGGACTACTTTGATGTTTTTCTGTATTAATTTTTGCGGAATAACAAACACTATCAGTTAAAAAACAGAAATACGTATTTAAATTCATATGATTAAACAAAATTATTGTAAATCCAGTTATTTTTCACTTGAAATTTCACTAATTTTATATGTTTAATAGTTAATTTAATTTAATAAAATTTATTAGAATAATATTTCGAAAAACACGTGGCTGTAAAACGATGCACCTAGCAGAAGAATATTTCTTTGTAACTGTTGTATTTGAATTGTTAGTTGTACGTTGTAGTATACTATATAATGTACAGGGATGCGCGCGCCTTTTCCATCCATTCTAAACGGAGCGTCACTCGCATTCATTATGATATTCGCCTACGGTGAAAATTATTTAAAGAAAACGGTTGATTAATCTTAATTTCACAATTTCTGGATTTCAGAAAACACTTAATATGCACCTTGACACTAAAATTTCTTTTTACATACTCCTCGAACTCTAAATCTTATCTGTCAACATGCGAGTAGCTATATTTTTTTGCAGAATTTTGATTTTAAGCAAATGTTCTCTTAATAAGTTACACAAAAAGCCCTCGGCCTTCGGTCTCGGTCTAATAAGGTAAATTAATGGCTCAAACATTTTCCAAGCAAGATTTTACAAAAAAAAAAAGCTACCCACAACGTATCCGATAAAATTCAGAGCTCTGGAGATATAGGCTATGAATAATTCTTAACAGCTTTTATATGAATAGTAACTAACTATTGAAAATGTCTGGGCGCTTCCAAGCTTGATTCTCCGCTTATTCTCTTCTCTCATGTTTCTAGTTTTCAGATTTAAACTTATGGCGGAGGAGCTGGTGTAACGAGTGGCGCCTACACTTTAAGCTGGAAATTTTCTGGACACTGATTTGTGTTTTGTTTAATGAACACTACAATTTAGAATTTTTCTTAGAAAGTTTGCATTTACTAAAAAATATAAAGCTAAAGAAATTGACTTTCTTTGTACGACAGAAGATTGAATATTCACAATTGAAAAATATTGCTGTTAAAGCGGTATAGTGTGTTAAATTTTCTTTCACAGAAACTTTTCTAACTAAAATATGTGGTTTTATATTCTATCAACATACAGGGTGATTCACGTAGGCCGTTCGTTAGAGGTTTTTCAACTTGCAGGTGGATTACAAACTTGGAACTTGGTATGCAGCCACAATCGATCATGCCCGTTCTACCTAAAATATTTTCACTCCTCCAGCTATACAGTATGAGCCAAAAGTCGGTACCAACTTTCTTATTCTAAATGGAAACCTACAATTTTTTTGACATGATTCGATTGGCCTTCCAGTTCTGAGTTTAGACAACTTAAGTTATGTCAACTTATCTGTTATAGGTTTTGATACATGTCAACTTTTTTGAAAAAAAAATTAACACTGTAGTAGTTTACGAACAAATTTGTATCTCGCAAACCGTTCAAAATTATGAAACCAAATTGATGAAGCAGTTAGCTGGAAGTCCAGGCTAACACCTGATGTCCCATCTGTGGTCCCATCTTGTACCATATGGGCGCAGGCGATTTTCAAATGTCGCAATAAAAAATCGTCAAAAAGTCGATTTTTTCAAATGGCACCTACTATTTTTTTGACATCATTCGAAAGAGAATTGAATTTTAGGGTGAATTACTTAAGCATTCCCTATACCTAACTTCGAGTTATTCAATAAAAATCAAGAAATCTATCTTGCCGAGATATTGCTTGGTTTTTCAAGTATGCAATGGAAACAAAAGACAATTCTAACAATTTTATAAATATGCATGCATATCTTCAGTCGTTTTTGAGTTATTGACATTTTTTGAAAGAAATATTATTTTCTTTCCTCGAGGGTAATAGGTTTTGGAAATAATCGTTTCATTTGAATTTTTATTTAAAAATCGTATTTCAATACAAATGCTCAATGTGTGCACCGTTTTCATTGAGACAGTCTACATACAATACGCTCTTGAACAGACTGCGTTGCTCTCCGAATTTCGAAAGGTTCCAATTGATCAAAAGTTTCAACTACCCTTATTCTCAAGTCCTCGTAATTTAAAATCGGATTTGTGTACACTAATTCTTTGATCCGACCCCATAAATAAAAATCTAAAGGAGTAAGATCCGGAGATCGGGCGGGCCAAAGTGGACCTCTCTTTCCCCATCAACTTCTCTTAATATTCTCAAATAACCCTCGCCATTCAAGTTTTCATCATACATGAAATATCACACCTCACTGTCCATTAACATACAGAAAACATGAATATGAAATTGAATTTGATTTTCCATCTCCATTACAATACGAGGATTCTCGTGAGCCCAAAAATGTCAATTATTTCGATTAAATACAAATTAAATACGTTGACAAAATTTTGCTTCGTCTGTCCAGATGATTAAAAAAAAATACGATCATGAATCCTTAGCAAAAATTCTTCGCAAAACTTGATCCTGCGTACGTAGTCCCCGGGATGTAGTTTTTGTAGCCTTATTTTATAAGGATGTAACTTGTGACGACAAAGAACTCTTTGCAAGAAATTTCCAAATCAGCAGATGCTGTTCTGATGGAAGCACGTTGATAGGCTTGAAAATATCCAAAGCGTTAATTTCAATATCTTCATCTTCATTTCCTGTTATAGGTGTAGTTCTCACAAGAGGATTAACTACCTTCCCATGATCAAAAAAAATATTTTTAAGCCTAAGAATTTACATTTTGTCATTTGCGGTAGATGTGGATACTTGAAAGTGAACGCGTGGCATGTTCTGTCAACTATCTGTTATTTTTACCACAAATGACAAACAAATCAAAGACAACATCATTCGGATAATGTTCCATGATGAAAATTGCACGAATTAATTGAAACAATAAGATAACAATGACACAATAGTGGCTAAGTTTGACATTTGGCATTCCATCCAAAGCCTACTACAAAAAATGCCAATAACTTAAACACGACTGAAGATATGCATTCATATTTTTAAGTAAATTGTTAGAATTGTCTTTAGTTCCCATGGCATACTTGAAAAACCAAGCAATATCTCTGCAAGATAAGATATTTCTTGATTTTTATTGAAGGGGGGTGAAGTTAGGTATAGGGAATGCTTAAGTAACTCACCCTAAAATTCAATTTTCTTTCGAATGATATCAAAAAAAATAGTAGGTGCCACTTGAAAAAATCGACTTTTTGACGATATTTTATTGCGACATTTGAAAATCGCCTGCGCCCATATGGTACAAGATGGGACCACCGATGGAATATTAGGTGAACCTTCAGCCAACTGCTTCATCAATTTGGTTTCATAATTTTGAACGGTTTGCGAGATACAAATTTGTTTGTAAACTACTACAGCGGAAATTTTCTTCAAAAAAATTGACATGTATCAAAACCTGTTTAGACAATCCAAGTTAACATAACTTGGATTGTCTATACTCAGAATTGGAAGGCCAATCGAATCATGTAAAAAAAATGTAGGTTTCCATTTAAAATAAGAAAGTTGGTACCGACTTTTGACACACCCTGTATAGCTGGGGGACTGAAAATATTTTAGGTAGAACGGGCATGATCGATTATGGTTGCATACCGAGTTTTAAGTTTGTAATTCAACTGCAAGTTGAAAAACTTCTAACGAACGGCCTATGTGAATCACCCTGTATATTAAAATTGAAAATAATATCTAAAGTACTTTCTGAGATATTAAAAAATAACTATCTAAAAAAATCAACACCCTGTAGCAAAAAAATTTAAATTACGAACATATGTTCATATTTTCTTCATAAAATGACGTAAGAAATCATACCCTGACATACCAGCACGGCATTGAGGAATACCCTGTATTTTATGAACTAGGTATACTTTTTAACGTAGAAAACTTTGTTTTAATGTAAGTGTACAAATTTTAACCTTTGTATTCCCTAGTTTTTTATTATTAACTCTGAAGTAATTTTAAATATTCGAATTTTATGTAATTACTTCCACGTCCAGTGGAAGTATAGTAACGACAAAAAAATTTTTAAAAATTTTTATTGTCCAAATAGGCTTGAAATGTCATGAAACGTCGAGATTTTAAGTTTGAGCGAAAAAAAAATTTTCTGTCTGTCTGTCGGTCTGTCTGTCTGTCTGTAACTTTTTTTTGTTCGCACGTTTACTCTGAAACCGTTTAAGATATTGACTTGAAATTTGGTACACATATGTACATTAACGAGATCTAGAACTAGATTATATTTTCATCTTGTTCCGTCGAAGGGTTGGGGAGTAAATTGGGGTAAATTTGGGGTAAATGGGTAAATCAAGCAGGTAAGAGTCCATGAAATTGGTATTTAGTATATACAACAGAAGCTGAGGTCTCAAAAAAATTTTTGGCATTAGCCACCCCCATTACCACCCCCACCTCCTTATTAAAGGGGATGAAAAAAAAATGTGATTTAGTGCATGTACAGGAACCAGAAACCTCAAAATATTTTTTTACTTCATCCACCCCCCACTACCACCCCCCTATCACCACCCCACACCACTACCGATGTGGGGTATCGTTTTATGGGTTTTTGGGGTAGAGGATTTCAAATATTATGTTATTAAAGTTCCATAAACAATTATTTTCACATACAAAGTTTTTTCGTTGTGAGTGACTTGGATAGAGAATCTGGATATGGAAGTAGTGATTCCTTGGGCAGCGGTTTTTACTTTCACATCCAGTGGAAGTATAGTAATGACAAAAAAATTTTTAAAAATTTTTATTGTTCAAATAGGCTTAGAAGGTCATGAAACGTCGAGATTTTAGGTTTGAGCGGAAAAAATTTTTCTGTCTGTCTGTAACTTTTTTTTTTGTGCGCACGTTTACTCTGGAACCTTTTGAGATATTGACTTGAAATTTGGTACACATATGTACTTTAACGAGATCTAGAACTAGATTATATTTTCATCTTGTTCCGTCGAAGGGTTGGGGGTAAATTTGGGGTAAATAGGTAAATCAAGCAGGTAGGAGTTCATAAAATTGGTATTTAGTATATACAAGAGAAGCTAAGGTCTCAAAAAAAATGTTGGCATTAGCCACCCCCATTACCACCCCCATTACCACCCCCACCCCATTATTAAAGGGGATGAAAAAAAATTGTGATTTAGTGTGTGTACAAGAACCAGAAACCTCAACATATTTTTTTACTTTATCCACCCCCACCCCACTACCGATGTGGGCTAACGTTTTATGGGTTTTTGGGGTAGAGGATTTCAAATATTATATTATTAAAGTTCCATAAACAATTATTTCCACATACAAAGTTTTTTCGTTGTGAATGACCTGGATAGAAAATCTGGATGTGGAAGTAGTGATTCCTTGGGCAGCGGTTTTAATATTTTGTTTTTGATTAATAGTGTAATAGTTAATAAGTGTTTTTAATAATTAATAATTATGTTTATATATACGTATAATATTGTAAAATATTTTGTAGTGTCCTGAAGATGATACAATAAACATATCGAAAAGTTGACCCTGTAGAAGATTAGTTAGTTTTCTGTAAAATAAAACCTAAATCCCATAATAACTGCCAAGAATAATCATTTAAGTCGAAACTGAGTAAAAGTTCAAATGACTTTTATGATACAAAAAAAACACTCACCCTATATTTGGACTGCACTTCTCTTATAAAGCCGTACCTGAAAGGAAAAACGAAGAATATGACAGAAAGAGTATTTGAAGCTACAAATTATAGGTGTGTAATTAAGGATTACCAATTTGCGTTTAATTAATTAAATTTCTGATGCTATTATTTAAAAAAGATTATTTTATAAATCATTCTCTCAATCAGTTAATATAATTAGACAAAGCTAGACATGTTCTTATGAACATTTTTCATAAAATAATTCGAGAAACTGCCACCTGCACTAATGATATCTAAGTGATCACCAACCATTCTGTGATTATTATCAATAAATTGTTCAGAAACTGAAAAATATGTTTTGGCCACGTTTTTCTATTTTTTCGCCCCTGTGCGTCATGTAGAAACTATTCAAATAACTTATTCTCAGATAATTAAAAATAAAAAATACCCTCAATAAAATAATACCTAATAATAACTTATAATTACTTAAAATTTTGGTTTGTCCCAGGAGATCGAAAATTCAAGTAACAACTTTATTATGTAATTTACCAAGGCTAACACGTAAAAAGTTTCGTTTTCTTTCAGTTATTCTGAGCATGAAGTATATAAGCCACTTCCAAAGGGAATAATATTGCTCAGAGAATACAATTCTTATCAAGTAGTGACAAAACAAAAGTTATGTCGCAAGAGAATACAAGAAAGCTGCAAAGACATTTGACATTAAAATTACAGCAAAAATGAGGGAAATTCTGCGTAAATATATTGTTAATAAGAGAAAGTTATCATCATTTAAATCAAAATTATTTCTTATTCACAATGACCAGATAAACTATTTGTGTTCCATGGATTATTTTAGTTGATGAATCTGAGATTTTTTTGTCAAAAGAATGATTTTGTACTATATATCACAGAGTAGGCAATGGGATAACTTTTACTAAAAGTTTTTTCTTATGCAGTAGATATTAAGAGATATTTGGCGTGGCTCTAGTAAAATAGACAGTTTGAACACTATTTATGTACTAAATATTTCTTATTAAAGGTTAAAATTTTCTTTCAGATTAAATTTTACTACTATTGAGATCCTATGAAAACTTTTCAAATTAATATTTGTAAATCTTTATTAATACTTTTTAAAATGTATTATAAATGCATATTTAATTCTTATAATATACTACCAAATCTTATAAAATCCATTTATTTTATAAAAACTCATATTATTATGATATACAGTGTGTCCCGCTTTTCATAAATCCACCCTAATATCTCAGTTATTAATAATGCGATTTTCTTCAAATTTGAGTGGTAATTATATGTTGGAAAAATTAATTATTTGGCATAGTAAACATTTTCATTTTTCATTGGCGTGCGGTTTTAGGGGGTAAAAAGAGGTGGATTTTTAGGCAAAAGGATATTAGGGCTTATTTTAGATAATTTTTTCTATCATATTTGGATTTAACATGTCCAAAAACCCCTTAATCCATATTCTCCATGATCTCAAAAACGGATTTGGCAGAATCGAAAAATTAATTAATTTCTTAATATATCAGTTATTAATAATGCGATTTTCTTCAAATTTGGGTGGTAATTGTATGTTGGAAAAATGAATTATTTGGCATAGTACAAATTTTCATTCTTCATTGGCGTGCGGTTTTAGGGCTTACTTTAGACATATTTTTCTATCATATTTGGATTCAGCATGCCCAAAAACCTACTAATTCATATTCTTCATGATCTCAAAAACGAATTATGGCAGAAACGAAATATTAATTAATTTATTAAAAAAACACTTCTTAATTTTTTGCTATAACAAACCTAAAAAGAATTTTTTTTTATAAATTCTGGTCTCTTCAACATAACCACCTTCCAATGATACCACACCGTTTATCGTAAATGTTGCCTCGTCACTAAACATTATGTTCTTTAAAAAAATCTGTCGTTACCTTGCAACCATAAGCATTAATCAAAAGTGCTTTGAAAAACAAGTTTTTATTTGATCTTTGGCGATTCATAAGAATTGTCAAAAGCTAAATAGTGTTATTAAATTTATCAATCTTACTGATAATGGCAGGAAATCGGAGAGTAGTTCTTACAATTGAAGAAAAAGTTGAAATTATCCGCTTAATTGGTGATAATGAAAGATCTACGCGTCAGGTTGCTCGAATATTTAATCAACGTCATCGTGACGAGCACCAATTTGGCACAAAACTGTTGGTGACATCAACAAACTGTTTGGAAGAACCGGCGCCATTTTCAAGACAAGACGAAGAAGGTACAATTTAAATTTACGACAATATCCAGACGACGAACGCATTTTAACAGAATTTCGGAACAATCCCAATGGTAGTATAAGGGCGGTTGCGAGAACACTAAATTTAACCAAAAATAAAATATGGAGGTGTTTGAGATGCAGTAGGATTAAGGCATTTAAACCAAAATTTTTGCATACTCTCTTAGAAGGTGATTTTGAACGGCGGTTTGAATTTTGCCTGTGGTTGCAAGGTAACTATCTTAACGACAGATTTTCTCTAAAGAACATACTGTTTAGTGTGGTATCTAGTCAAAATTGTAGATATTGGGCAGCCGAAAATCCCAACTTTATAATTAACTGTAAAAACCAATACAGTGAAAAAGTTAACGCGTGGTGTAGCATATTAAACGAACAAATTGTTGGCCCCTTTGTCCTGGATAACCTCAACGCAGAATATTTTCTAAATTTTTTACAAAATGATCTAGATGATTTTTTTTATGGAAATGCCTTTAGCACAGAGAGAAAATGTAAACTTTCAGTTAGATGGTGCCCCGGCGCACAATTCTCTGATAGTTAAAATTTTTTTAAATGCAAATTTCCCTATGAGGTGGATAGGTAGAAATAGCCCTTTAGAACCGTGGCCCCCTAGATCGCCTGATTTGACCCCTTGTGACTTTTTCTATGGGGCTACTTGAAAAATAAAGTGTATGCTACTCGACCGCGTAACAGACATGAGCTTTGCCGTAGGATTAGGCAAGCGTGTCAAGAAATTACTCCACAAACTTTAAGAAATGTGATTGAACGGTTAAGAAGGGTTGTTGAAAAGTGAATTTTATTGGAAGGTGGTTATGTTGAAGAGACCAGAATTTAAAAAAAGTTGTTTTTAGGTTTGTTATAGTAATTAAATAAAGTTATAGAAAATTAAAAAAGTGTTTTTTAAGAAATTAATTAATATTTCGTTTCTGCCATAATCCGTTTTTTAGATCATGGAGAATATAGTATAAGGGGTTTTTGGACATGCTGAATCCAAATATGTTAGAAAAATTTGTCTAAAATAAGCCCTAATATCCTTTTGCCAAAAAACTTACTCTATTTTACCCCCTAAAACCTCACGCCAGAAAGAAAATTTTTACTATGCCAAATAATTCATTTTTCCTACATATAATTACCACCCAAATTTGAAGAAAATCGTATTATTAATAACTGAGATATTAAGGTGGATTTATGAAAAGCGGGACACACTGTATACGGTAAAATCCACCATATAAAAGCTTATAAACCATACAAGTTCTTATTTTTGACTACCTATAAAATATTTATAATTATTTATAAGTTAGAAATTGGATTTTTGGACAGGAATGTAATTATCATTAGCTAATATGAACAGCTGTATATTATTCTCTTTTATCTAAATATAAAAAATAACTACATCTTGACCTAAACAGAATTCTACTTATTTTTATTCTATCCTCTAGGGGACTACCAGTATATATATTTCCTAAACTCACCATTACCTCTGGTTCATAATGATGTCTTCGTGATTTCCCCGGTTTAGATAAACGGCTCCGGGGATGGCTAATAGACAGAGAAGAAGAATTAGAAACACTTCTAATCCTCGTTTCCCCCTATCTACAAAATCGCCATTGAACACGTAGGGGTTCTCTACTGAAGGAAGACCGTTCTGAAACAAACAAATTCCGATCGTTAGAAACTCTGTCTCATTTATCTAAACATGTTTGTCTGGGTAACAGCTTAAATAAGACAACTGAATTTCAAATGGCAGTGCTATATTGTATTGCAATGGATTTTTGGCGTAATTGTAAAATTTCTAGATTTCCTGAGTTTTCATTAAACAAGTTCTTTAAAGTTTATTAATAGTTATTTATGGAACAAGTGAGTAATAACACAGGTTTACAAAAAAGGGCCTGTCCTATGCTTCCGATAACTTTTCTAAAGTATTTTGACACGCTGAAACCAATTTTGAACACAAAAAAAATATTTATCTACTCTTATTAGGTTATATACTAATTAATGAACTGCTTTTGATCAATTAATAGTATCCATAAACAAACAGCGTGAGTTATTCAATTATTGTAACTAAATATTGTTATTTTGACGTGCCAAATGTACATAATCTATGTATCAAAAAAATGGCAAAATAAATTCTATTCTATTCTATTCTTCTATTCTATAATGCGTGAGTTATTATAACTCACTAGGTACAGAGCCAATCACCTTTATCTTCATGCCTAGCCTGCCAATCGACGTAACGCGCAACACACGAAGGTGGAGCCAGGGAGGTAGTGACAGATTATTCGCGTTAATATCTATAAAGATTTTCTGAAGTGTCACAAAATGCTACTTTTGATTCGTTCGTGCCGAGCCGAATTTTCGAATTTCGCCGTGTAATTTACGATCAGGTTTATCTGGAAGACTTACTCTTTACGTCGCGACATCGTACGACCGTCCCAATGGTGTTTTTCGAAAAATATGAACGTGTTAAAATTGCATGTTTTTGCAATTTTTTCGACTCCTAAATGTTTTTGTTATTTTTCGCTGATATCTCCGAAACGGTGGGAGTTAGCTCGAAATAAAAAACAAAATCAAACGTAGTATTTTCCATTACGAATCTTTTGCTACTATCAGAATTTTGATTTTTTTTTTCGTTTCGGAGATAACTACTGAAATGTTGGCCATGTACGGCAAAAAATCGCAAATTTTGAGCTTCTACAGTTGGCAACTTTTTAATCTTGGCTCTCACGCCAAAAGACTACTCTAGTTAACTTAATTAGAATTAAATTTGCTAAAACTCTTTTTTTTATTTTTTGAATTCCGACAAAAATGAAGGAATTAGAGGGGGCGAGATTTGGAACTTTTTTTTTTTCGGTAAAATTTCTCCATTTTGTCACCGTAATTAATCGGTAATTAACTGAAATCGGTCTCATATACGATGTTCACTTAATATCATGTACTACTTTGACGCTCCGTTAATCTTGGCCCTTCGAATCAAAGGTTTCTGAGAAAAATTATTACTTCCATGTCCAGTGGAAGTATAGTAACGACAAAAAATTTTTTAACAATTTTTATTGTCCAAATAGGCTTAAAATGTCATGAAACGTCGAGATTTTAAGTTTGAGCGAAAAAAAAATTCTGTCTGTCTGTCGGTCTGTCTGTCTGTCGGTCTCTCGGTCTGTCTGTAACTTTTTTTGTGCGCACGTTTACTCTGGAACCGTTTAAGATATTGACTTGAAATTTGGTACACATATGTACTTTAACGAGATCTAGAACTAGATTATATTTTCATCTTGTTCCGTCGAAGGGTTGGTTGGTGGTTGGTAAATTGGGGTAAATTTGGGGTAAATGGATAAATCAAGCAGGTAAGAGTCCATGAAATTGGTATATACAATAGAAGCTAAGGTCTCAAAAAAATTTTTGGCATTAGCCACCCCCATTACCACCCCCACATCCTTATTAAAGGGGATGAAAAAAAAGTGTGATTTAGTGTATGTACAGAAACCAGAAACCTCAAAATTTTTTTTTACTTCATCCATCCCCCACTACCACCCCCCTATCACCACCCCACTACCGATGTGGGGTATCGTTTTATGGGTTTTTGGGGTAGAGGATTTCAAATATTACATTATTAAAGTTCCATAAACAATTATTTTCACATACAAAGTTTTTTCGTTGTGAGTGACTTGGATAGAGAATCTGGATGTGGAAGTAGTGATTCCTTGGGCAGCGGTTTTTTTTTAAGATTTACATACACTCTATAGAAAAACGTGTAATTTCTTACATTTCCTCGAATATCTCGATAATTATCGTTTTTTTCGAAAAATTCGTAGATAGCTTATGTAAAGAGAATTGATTGAGCTTTCCGACGCATTTTTTCTCTAACATAGAAAACAAGACTTTTGACCGAATATGCGCTTCGGGCTATTGCAGTTCGCGAAGTTTTGCATATTCCGCCGCGTAATATTAATCTACAAAGCTGATTGTTTTTGTCTACAAGCAGTTTATGCACTATTTCGATTAAAAATCACATTCTACCTCCGCTTAAATGTGGGTAAATCTTTGAAGACAACAAATATAAAAGAGTGAACAAAAATTAAATTTTACAGTTAATTTTATTAATAAACAAACTGAGTAATTTAAGCAAAATTTTCTCAATTTAATATTTATTGTTATAATCGTAGATAAAGTATATTATTCAACGAGCGGTAATGTAGGTAATAACTCACTTGATGAATTACAGCACTCGCCTATGGTTCGTGCTTTCAACTTTCATCTGCGTGAGTTATTACCTACATTACCGCTCGTTGAATAATATACTATTATTGTGTATGTTTCCCTCTACCATCCTCTTTTTTCCACTAAAAAAAGGCAAAAAAAGAATTTTTTTCTGAAATCGATCAAGAATGTCTACTTTCTCGGCGTAATTTCAGATCCTAAAACATGCTATTCCACTACTTTAGTAGCAACTATACTTTTTTTATATAGAAAGAAAGATAGATAGATATAGATAGAAAGTTACTTTTTCTGAAATCAATCAAGAATGTCTACATTTTCGGCGCAATTTCAGATCCCAAAATATACTGTTCTAGTATTTTAATACGTTGCCAAGCAACTATCAGAAAACAGTCCGAGAAAGTTACTTTTCCGGCCTAAGCCGGGAAAGTAACATTCTCGGACTGTCATTTATATATAAAAAGTTACATTTTCTAAAATCGATCAAGAATGTCTACATTTTCGGCGCAATTCAGATCTCAAAATACGCATTCTAGTATTTTAATCCCTTACTAGGCAACTATCAGAAAACACTCAGGGAAAGTAACTTTCTCGGATTGTTTTTTATACAATGTGTCCCACTTTTCATGGAGCCACCCTCATATCTCGCTTACCTGATATTCGAATATTTTGAAATTTTGGTGGTGAATATATACCTATAAAGTGAGTCTTTAAACGTAACCACATTCGCCTGAACTCAGAGGCGTTCGATTCTATGATGGAAAAAGGGGGTCGATTTTTGAGAAAACGTATTAGCGATTTTTTTAGAGAAGAATTAGTAAGATATTCTTAATCAGCACCTTTAGAAACCCCTTTGTACAAAATTACATCGTTGTGGGTTCAAAGGTGTTTGAGATATGAGCCGTCAAAAAAAAAAAATTTTCAACTTAAAATAATTTGTATCTGTAAAACGGATTCTCATATGAAAAAAATGTATTCTTTATTTTTTGTTCAGAATAATGTATTGTACTAGTATGAAATGATTCTATAACAAAATTACTATTTATTTAATAAGGCAAAAATTCTAATTTGTACATACCTACCATGTTTCTAACAAATAATCTACACAAATAATTTTATTATATAATTCTTTGCGTTTCTATGTAACCACCATCATTCCGAATATATTGCTCAATCCGTTTTCTTACATGGAGTACAACTTTCCTAATCTCGGCTGGAGTGATTTCAACACATGCGTGTCTAATTTTGATCATTAACTCATCTTGGCTACGTGGTCTGTCCTTATACACTATATTTTTTAGACGACCCCACAAATAGAAATCAAGTGGTGTTAGGTCCGGAGACCTCGGGGGAAACTCATGCACTTGACTTCTTAAACCTATCCATCTACCTGGAAAATTATCTTCTAGCCAACCCCTTGCAACGTTATGAGCCGGGGCACCATCAAGTTGATAATACAAGTCCCTTCTGACATCTTGAGGCAGATTATTGAGAAAGGGTTGAATTTCTCTTTGCAACAAATTTAAATACGCTTCTCCATTCAATCTCGGAATGAAAAAAGGCCCAATAATCTGGTCTTTCCATAAACCACACCAAACGTTAACTTTTGACACGTATTGCCTTTTAGTACTGATAAACCAGTGGGGATTTTCGTCAGCCCAAAAACGGCAATTCTGAGAGCATACTATTGGTAGTGAATGTTGCTTCATCAGTAAATATGACGTTTTTCAGAAAATTTACATTGTTTAAAAATTCACCCTGGGCCCAAAAACAGAAATCCAGTCTTCTGTCAGTATTACCTTCTTCTAGGGTATGTAGAAATTTTGGCTTGAATGCTCTTTTTCTATGTTTTTTCAAGCAACGCCAAACGATGTTCTTACTAATATTTAGATTTAATGCTACTTGCCTTATACTATATCTTGGATGTTCTTTAAAATATTGTAAAATGCGTTCCTCGTTTTGATTTTGCCGATTTTGTAAATTATAATTCTTTGGTCTTAACTTACATACATTTCCTGTATTGTCAAAATTTTTATTGATGGTTGCTACCAATTTATGGCGAATGGGATGCTGATGGCCAGGATGCCGTAAATTAAATCATCAGCAGCTTTTCTATATGATCTGGCATTATCTCCGAACCAATTCCACTTTTTCTTGCATTGTTAAACGCCGAGCCATTACCATAAAAAATTTCAGTTCACTTATCATGTATAGGGTTGCCATAAATGTCCGAAAACTATATCGGGACGCTATGTATTTCCCTAATAAAAAGGCATATATGTTAAAGAAAAATATATCATTGTCTTTTTAACAAAATTAAAACTGCTCCTTATTTTAAGAAATTTCATTGTTTTTATCGTGACGTCAAGACACAGAGGTCAATAACGGTGACTGTCCTGATATATCGGGATGTAAGATTAAACCAGCATTCATTAAATTTTTAACGTATTAACTTATTGATGTTCAAAAATACATTGACACTTGCAATAATTTTTGTTTTCATGGCTTACTTAAGTCTTTATTGAAGATTATTTGTTAGAAACATGGTAGGTATGTACAAATTAGAATTTTTGTCTTATTAAATAAATAGTAATTTTGTTATAGAATCATTTCATACTAGTACAATACATTATTCTGAACAAAAAATAAAGAATACATTTTTTTCATATGAGAATCCGTTTTACAGATACAAATTATTGTAAGTTGAAAAAATTTTTTTTTTGACGGCTCATATCTCAAACACCTTTGAACCCACAACGATGTAATTTTGTACAAAGGTGCTGATTAAGAATATCTTACTAATTTTTCTCTAAAAAATTCGCTAATACTTTTTTTTCAAAAATCGACCCACTTTTTCCATCATAGAATCGAACGCCTCTGACTTCAGTCGAATGTGGTTACGTTTAAAGGCTCACTTTATAGATATACATTCACCACCAAAATTTCAAAATATTCGGATATCAGGTGAGCGAGATATGAGGGTGGCTCCATGAAAAGTGGGACACATTGTATATGAAAAGTTACTTTTTCTGAAATCGATCAAGAATGTCTACATTTTCGGCGCAATTTTAGATCCCAAAATACGCTATTCTAGTATTTTAATCTATTGCCAAGCAACTATCAGAAAACAGTCCGGGAAAGTTAACTTTCCCTGACTTGTTTTTTATATGTATATCTTAATATGTTTATATTTTTTTATTTTTATATATTTATATTAATATTGATTGCGATTTCAGAAAATATAGTATGTGTACCTCGTAGTAAAAGCACATTCCCGCACTTCAGTGCTCGGCTAACGCCTCGGCCAAAAATTTACATCGTCGTTCGAGAATATATTGCTTTTACTACTAGATACACAATGTACTATTTTAGTAAGGTTCTGATCCAACTTTTCTGAAATATTTTGATGCACTGAAATCAATTTTGCACATACATTTTCTATTGTGTTAGTTTCCCTCAGCTTTCTTTTATCCCATAAAAAGGACAAAAAAAGGTTCTGATCTAACTTTTTTGAAGTATTCTGACGCACTGAAACCAATTTTGGACACAAAAAATTTCTATGTCTCCAAAAACTCATTTTGTAATGATTTAAGTTGACGATGCAAAGAATTAGTTCTTGATAATTTTGAGCACAATTGCTCAATATGATTTGACCAGTAAATTATCATCAAGAGTAATCCCCAATAAAGTAACAGAATGCCCTGTAGATCGATTACTGTTAGTATACAATGTTAAACGTTCAGTTTTGTGGTCTTTGTTTAGTTTTAAATTATTAGGTGTAAACTAGGTTTATCCTTTAAGTTCCAAATTGTTTAAGGGCCAGTTGTACGAACTAAGTTGAGCCAAGTTCAGCTTGAAGCAAGATCAAAAGCCATGGTAACAATTATTGTAACAATCGTAACTTTGGCTTTTGATCTCGGATCAAGCTGAACTTGGCTCAACTTAGTTCGTACAACTGGCCCTAAGTGTAAACCGAAACTGTGTGTATTTAAATCAGAATACTACAGAGTGCACCGTCTACAAAAAAACATTTATCAGGAGAAAGATAATAAAATAGGCATTAATATAAAATATAAATAACCGCGGCCCAAGCACCGAACCTTGGGACACGCCGTGGATATTTGATTCCAGACCAGATTGGGTATTTTTGGCAAAAAAACATTGCCTTCTGTCCTTAAAGTAGGATTTTATAAGTAATACGGGCAAATTTCTTATACCATAGTGTTGTAGCTTCTCCACAAGCAGAGATAGAAATGTGAATTTTTTTTTGTCAAGAGATCTCTGGCGGGCCCCCGTCCTTTAATAATTGATGAGCGGGGGGGAGAAATGTTAAAAAAACATGTTTGTCAACACCTCTGGTGAGTTCCCGCAAAAAAATTTTTGTCAGTATCTCTGGCGGACCCTCGCACTTAATAATTGATGAGCAGGATGAGAAATGTGAAAAAAAATGTTTGTCCAGGTCTCATAATTAATGAGCGAGGATTACGTTTACTAGTCTAACCGGGCCCCGGTACCACAGTACCTATTCCCCCCTCCCCCTCCTTGTGGGGGCCCTGTATATAATATACTATTACTGTATATAATACACTATTAAATCAATAGTTTAATAATATTAAGTGAGATGTAGGACTGAACCAGAAGTTAAGTTATTGGCAGTTGATTTAAAATATTTCGAGATAATTCTTCAGCATTGTCAATAACTCAAATACAATCGTCAAGTTTCAGGCCAATCAATAATTTGTCAAGAAAACACCCACAAAAACTGTGACCTTTATACGCTACACATTATCCTTTATTTGTTGTGAAACAATTTTCATAACTTCTTTGACTGATAGATACACTGATATTTAATAAAAAAAGCTCTTAACTTTATGGCTCTGGCAGCTATTTTATTAGATTTATTTTCTATGAAGCTTTTAAAAGCTGAAAGCATTGTAGAAACTGTATTAGTTGTACTTTTGTGAAAAAGTTATCCATCAGTCTCTATATGTCTCGTCCAAACAATATATGACACAGATAGGTTGCAAACACATCTTACAGAGTATTATATTATGGCAAAAAATTCGTATAATGAAAGGCTCTAACTAAATATACAACAAATTGGTTCAGGTAAAGTGACCATATTTGATCATAAAACGACCTTTTTTGAAACTTACTAATGCGAGGTAATATTTGGATAGTGACAGCCGTTAACTGGTGATAGTCAATCATTATTATTTGTTAAAACACTATATTTTGATTTTTATGAGAAATTTTTAAAAATTAGTAAAAAGAAAACACAGTAAAAAGTGTTTTAACCGATCATAATATCAATATTTTCTAATTACGTAATTATATTAATAATACTAATGCTACAAAATTTTTTCAATATAGTCAACATTGTATTATTTATTTATTTATTTATTTATTTTTTAGTTACATCGCTCCACAGTAAAAACACAATAATTTATACCTGATGGTAAAAAATATGCACACAGACAAAAAGGGAAAAGAACCAATTATTATAAACATGCATAATACGCTAACAGATTAAAAGGATATTAAATTAAAATTACAAATTACAACGAAAAGATAGACTTAATATTTGAAATACTCGGGTAAAATATATCAAGCTGTCCTTCAATAGACATATAAGTGTTAGACATAAAAAACCGCTGCCCAAGGAATCACTACTTCCACATCCAGATTCTCTATCCAAGTCACTCACAACGAAAAAACTTTGTATGTGAAAATAATTGTTAATGGAACTTTAATAATATAATATTTGAAATCCTCTACCCCAAAATCCCATAAAACGATACCCCACATCGGTAGTGGGGTGGGGGGGTGGTGATAGGGGGGTGATAGTGGGGGGTGGATGAAGTAAAGAAATATTTTGAGGTTTCTGGTTCCTATACATACACTAAATCACAATTTTTTTTCATCCCCTTTAATAAGGGGGTGGGGGTGGTAATGGGGGTGGCTAATGCCAAAAATTTTTTTGAGACCTTAGCTTCTCTTGTATATACTAAATACCAATTTTATGGACTCTTACCTGCTTGATTGACCTATTTACCCCAAATTTACCCCAATTTACCCCCAACCCTTCGACGGAACAAGATGAAAATATAATCTAGTTCTAGATCTCGTTAAAGTACATATGTGTACCAAATTTCAAGTCAATATCTTAAACGGTCCCAGAGTAAACGTGCGCACAAAAAAAAGTTACAGACAGACCGACAGACAGACAGAAATTTTTTTTTCGCTCAAACTTAAAATCTCGACGTTTCATGACATTTTAAGCCTATTTGGACAATAAAAATTTTTAAAAATTTTTTTGTCGTTACTATACTTCCACTGGACGTGGAAGTAAAATAAGGGAGAGAACATCAGAACATTTGTTCGTGGAGTGGGAAGATAAAACGTTTTATGATTACGCGTTTCAAATGAGGGGGCATGAAAATTTAACATATTCAAGATATTAGGGCAACCGAGGAGATTAAAAATTAACTTGTGCAAAAACAAAAGAGAACAAAGTTTCCTGCGGTCGTGAAAACCAAATCAATTTAGCAACTGTCCATGTTCGAAGCAAACAGCGGAATATACATGATCAATTTTGTATAAAATGAATTTTAGGTAGCGCCGTTGTATATTCTCTATGCAATTACAATATTTCTTGTAGCCTGGATTCCAAATAAGTGAGGCATATTCAAGTCTGGATTTAACAAACGCAGTATAAAGAAGATTTAATAATTCATTGTCATCAAAAACGCTTAATTTCAAAACCCAAACTTTTATAAGCAGAGTGAACAATATTTTTTATGTTTGTTAAAATTTAGTTTCGAGTCGAATAGAACCCCCAAGTCATTGAACTGATTTGATTTATTTAATACGGCATCGTTCAACTCATAATCAAATAACAGTGGATTATTCTTCTTGCAGAAAGACAGAACGTTACATTTGGCGATGTTTAAAGGCAGATTATTTAGAAGACACAGTTATTAATATAATTTAAATTACTTTGGAGTAACACACAATCCTCGTTGGTATCAACAGTATAATACAATTTCATGTCATCAGCATATAGCAGGCAGTTGACATCAGCACAAGTCACTAAATCACTACTAAGTAAAATAAATAATAGAGGCCCCAGTACTGAGCCTCGGGGCACTCTGGAAGTAGCTAGAAATTGTTTAACTCAGCTTCAATAATCCTTCTATACACAATTAATTTCATTAAAAATTGCTGGTTAATTGAAACGGACCTAGCGAATTTTTAGGTTGGACTTAGTCAAATTGTTTTGAGGAAAATATATATCAATATGCGGTTTGCAGGATTCAAGAGATAATTTATTTATGATAACGGGAGTTTTACCCGATTTTTTTAAAATTTGAAACACGTTAGTATCTACAGGGTGTTACTTTTATAACTACCGAGTTGTCACAATTTTTTTTTAAATATTTTTTTAATACCATTTTTTTTTAGTCATTATGGGCAAAAAACTAATTTCTCTAATTTTTGAAATATGTCTTATTTTTTTTTCTAAAAACTTTTTATTCTTTTTGTCGTTCGGCCTTATTGTGTTTTGTAAGAGCCGATCATTGTAGATTGTTATAATACCTTATAATGGCTCTGTTAAAATAACAATAATAAGTACATTTTTGTACTTTCAGTTTATGGTGACCAGTAATATCCAGAATCCGTATACGTTCACGAATTGGTGAACCTTTTTTTAGGGTATTTTTGATATGTTTAAAAGAATACATTTGCCCACAGACAATTGGTCATTTAACTCGTGCGATGAAAAAATATCATCTTTTGCCAACCAAAATTGTAAGCAGAAACTGTTCGTAACGTTAATTCACTCTCTCCGGTCTCATCAGCAGCTTCATTGGGAGAAAGTTTATGCCAGAAATACATTTAGCCATACTATCGTTCAACTTATTATTATTATTTTAAAGAACCTATCATTGGTATTATAACCTACAACGATCGGTTCTTACAAAACGCAATAAGGCCTAGTGGCAAAAAAGTTGATAACTGACAGGTTTTTAGAAAAAAATCCGTATCTACCAGAAAAACTCGGTGAAAACACATTTTACAGAAAAGTTGAAAATAAAAAAAGGCTTGTATTTCGATGATACATTCATCTGAATTTTTTCAGTTTTTTTTTTCAACGTTAACATTAAAAAAATTTACAAGAGTAAAAAATCTTATTTTGGGCCAAAAAAGGTAAATATATTGTTTTTTCTTTCCCATTTTGACCTAATTCTACAAGTTACGGAACCCGTGATAATTTCCTTTTTTTTCAACTTTTTTATTAACATCATTACAAACACATTGCACAAGGTTTCATCAAAATCCATTCATTAGCACTCAAATTAGAAGTGAAACCCCCCGTTGACTGGACTAGTAGTAGTGTGTGTGTGTGTGTGTGTGTGTGTGTGTGTGTGTAATATTTAAGAATTTATTCAATTAATAAAAACTACACTACATGGGTAAAGAAACCTAATATGTACATAAATTACAAAATCAACGACAAATCAAGTCAAAAAATGAATTCCTAATTTACTTTCGTGTGCTAAAAGAATTACCCGACGAAGTTCCGCACTAGATACATTTGAAATTCGTCGGCTTCATGTTTACTGAGCTTTAAATCTGCTCAAGGATAAATGTGCATGATGTAGAAGAAACCCTTGTCAACATTGTTAACAAACCCCTAGGAGTGGAGTAGAATATTATTAAATTTATCCCATCCATCTCATTAGAATTCTTGATGCGAATATATCAGGATTATTATATGTATGCGTGTCATATTTTCGCGATGTTTTTATTGCAGAAGTCATGGATGAAAAAATTTGTCGCACCAATACATCTTATAATGGCTTCGACTATTTACAGAAGGTTCAACAATATTCTTGTCTAACAGATATTCTAGTGCCAGACAGAATCAAATTAGAAAATAAAACTAAAAATGCTCTACAATATTTCGATGGGATTTATGGTGATATTAATGAACTTATTCATCGAGGAATTGATGTGTAGATGATTTTTTACTACCTTTGAAAGTACAGTCCTTTCTCCAATTCAGGGAAGTAATGCAATGCGGAAACATAGGCGTCCACCAAATCATATGCATTTTATTGATAAATAACGTAATATACAGGGTGCATCGCGGTTAGTGCGGCCTATTAGGAGTTCCAGAAAAACTACAAGTAATTTGAAGCTGAAAATTTAGGAAGATAAGTCTTCAGGCGTGCTCAATTTAATGAAAATAACGTCACGTATTTGACACTTCCGGTTATACCGGAAGTTGACTCAACTTCCTTGTTTTAAATGGCATGCCTTATTTTTTATGCTGGATTCCAATTCTATTCATTATTTTAAGGTAACTTTCAATATCATTTCCTATCTAAAAAACCAATAGTTTTTGAGATATTTTGGTTTTAACTAAATTTGAGCGAAAACTAACCTATAATTGGAAATTAATAACCTTCGCTATGGTAAATTCCAATAACTAACTTTTCTCTCATATGGCTGTGTGAGATGGAGCTTATGTGGGCTCAAGCTACAAATGCTTCAAATTATACAGGGTGCCCATAAAAGGAGATCCAACTTAGAAAACTTGGACCTTCATTAAATCGCTTATTTCAAATGGAACTGTATTTTATAATCCTATTCACTTCCCTCTTTTATTACTTTTCAACCTGTATGTGCATTCCCTATAGCTAAAATATACGGTTATTGGATTATTTAAACTTATTTAGAAAAATGGCTAAATTATCATCAATATCGACAATCGTGTGCTATACAGGACATAGTAATTTACAATAATTTTGTAAAAAAATCACATTGGCTTCATTAAAGTTGCGTAAAGTTTTTCAGGAATGGTAAAAAGTTTGATTTAATCGTGTTTAGTATTCTCTCTCTCCCAAAAGAAATTAAATGTGCAAAAAATACATGTATAATATCAAAATCATTTCCTACTGGGAGAAGAAGATGATTCCATAACCTCCACTCAGAAGGTAGTGATACAAAACCAGCCAAAGAGAAAATTTTCAAGCATTTTTCTGTCTGAGAAATAAAAATAAAAAAAATTGTGAATTATTTCTTACATATTAAAAAAAAGAGAAACTAACAAACACATCCGCTAAACTAATAACTTCTCGATATGCTGTCCATTAACGTGTAAACATTTTAATATATTCGGGTAATAATACCGCTAGTGGTGCTTGCCGAACTTCGTTTGCATGTAGTTCTTTAAACGTTCTTCCTTACATTTCAACTGTAATCAATTTTAATGAATCTACTGTGATTTTTTTACAAAATTATTAAAATAACTGTGTCCTCCATGGCACGCTTTTGTCGATATTAATGTTAATTTAACTATTTTTCTAAATAACTTTAAATAACCCAATAACTGTACATTTTGTCTACAGGGAATATTGGAATATATATAGTACATAGAATGTTCATAAAAGAGGAAAGCGAATAAGATTATAAAATATAGTACGTTCCATTTGAAATAAGCAATTTAATGGAGGTCGAAGTTGAACTTCATTTTCTTGGCACCCTGTATACTTTGGGACATTTGTAGCTTAAGCCCACATAAGCTTCATCTCTCATAGATATATGGGAGAAAACTTGGTTATCGGAATTTACCATAGCGAAGATTATTAATTCCCAACTATGGGTATATCTCAAAAGCTTGTTTTTTTTTAGATATAGAATGATATTGAAAGTTACCTTAAAATAACAAATAGAATTCGAATCCAGCATAAAAAATAAGACATGCCATTTACAATAAGGGAGTTCATGTCAACGTTATTTCCATTAAATATAGTATCCTTGAAAACCTCTCTTCCTAAATTTTCAGCTTCAAATTATTTGTAGTTTTCAGAAACGTATAATAGGCCACTAACCGTGATGCACCCTGTATATTTTATGTAAAGTGTGAAGATTTCCTGTGGTAGGTAAGTTTTCAACATTTTTAATAAAATCATAATTCTTAATAATTGTTTTAGAGGTCACAGAGTAAAGAAAATTTATGTAAAAAATCCTTTTCCAACTTACACATATACAACTTGGTCTTACCTTGTGCAATATAACTAGTAAGTCGTCAAACTTTCCATGTAAATCTCCGCATACTGTGAGTTGCTTGGAAATTCCAGTCGATGCAACATTTATGTTTGGCAACTTTTTCAGCATTGTGATTGACTTCCTTAAAATTTCAGCTACGTTCTTGGGGTGTAATTTGAAATGCTGAAACAGATATGGTCAGTGTTATGACCGAATATAACTAAACAAACATTACTATTACTACATTACATTACTATTTTACAAGAACTACTATTTTAAAAAAAATTACCGTGTGTGAAAAGAATATAGACAAATGCATAAGTCACAATTTTAATTAACACGGTCATTGGTAAAAAAAAAACTAACATAAAAATCTTTTCTAGTTTCAATAAACGTTTACAATGCAACGGTATAATGCCTGTGAGTCATAAAAATGCACCACTATGTAGCAATAATCAGAATATTTTACATTTTCGGAATTTGAGGTTATATATTATATACATCAGAATCGTAATTAGAAATTGTTATAAATTCGTTTGGTAGCTGAGGTATAAATGAGGCAGTGATCGATTTATCATGTCTCTCTCTCTCACACGCACTCGGTCGGTTAAAAATCTGGTGAATTTGCTGGCCACTGAAGAAATTCAACATCAGATGCTTTTTGGTAGTTTTCCATTTTATGGGCAATATGTCACTGTATTGTGCTGAAGAATTAAAATATATAACACATTGAAGGCAAGATATTTTGAAATCTGACGAATACCGGAGGTTATCTATTGCTATAACAAGTGCTATAGTTAGCCCAGCCTTTCTTTCTACGAAAGCCAAATTAGCATAGAAATTCTGTGGTCTTTGAAGTTACAAAAAATATCAAATATTAACTAAAATATATTCGTGATTAATAGTTGCTTGAATTTTTATGACACAGGATATTCTAAAATAAATTCACAGGCAATATATGCCAAAATATTTTTTAGAAATAAAAAAGTTATCTACGACAGGTTACCTATACTCACTCGATGTTTCCGGAATATTTCTATTAGTTGTAGGATAGCCTTCTCTGTATACGGATATTCTATGGTAAAATGTAATAATGTCTTGCTTTCTTGAGGATCAAAATAGTCCTCGTCTGGAGATTCGTCATCAAATTCTATATTAAGGTACTCTGTAAGAATAAATCGACTTTTAAAGACAAAATAACAAGTTAAGCATAGTTCTGGATAATGGCCTGTTATATACTATTTAAATAAAATAGACTATCAACTGAAATGATTTAAATTTAATAAGGCTTACTGTCTCGTATAGTTCAGATTTTCATTTGAATATTTTAAAGTATTGTAATGAATCTAGAGCCGTAATCAGGGTTGGTAAAAATAAATTTGGGTTTTTGTAAAAAAAAAAAAAATGTAGACGAAAATTAAATACATTTCTGGTCAGCATTGCATTTTATGTTTTTGAAATGAATTAGAGACGAATTAATTATAAAAATTATAGAACAATCAAAATCTACTCGGAAAAAGCAATTAAAAAAAAAACATTTCAATAAAACGAAAACTGAAAAATTTATAACAAAATTCATTGCGTTTTTTATAAACAAAAGTTAAACATATTATTTCCTGTTGAATTAAATGAAAGAGTCAATCTACAAAAAAGAGGATTAATTTAAAAAGAAATCATGGCGATACGATCAAAATTGAGAAAGATATTGCACTATAATATAGTTAGATACCTAGTTGCAAAATTTGAGTGGGGGAGGGACATTTTTCGTGTTAACCGTGCGTTATATTTTCAAAGACGCTTGTTTAGTCCAATTAAATAAGTCGGCAAATCAAAATTTTGAGGTAAATACTTGAATTTTTGATATAACTTACTTTGATGTATTAGAACACGATTAATGAAGGAATTTTTTTTCTGAACCCCCGGGGAGGGGTGAAAAAAAATAAAATAAAGTGTTTTTTCAAAATTACTCAAAATGTGTTAAAGCTAGTAAAAAAAGTTTCAAACAAAAATTGTAAAGCATGAAATTATATATAAAAATGATCTCTAGACTTTTTTTGGTATTACTAAAAATAACGGAGTTAGGCTGGTTAGAAATTAAGGGCTGATATGTACAACTTTAAAAAATCATAGCGTGCTGAAAAGTTAATGAATTTAAAAAAAAATTTTTCTATTTACTCAGAAAAATATAAACATTCGTTTCAGAGAAATGAATTTTTTTTAAATTGTTAATAAAAAGTTATAAAAATTTTAATTTTTTTATTTTCGATTAAAACCACTTTGAACGGTGAAACGATTTTTTCTTTATACCATTCTGTTCATTATTTAATATATTGAACATTTGCTTTTGAAATTTTTTTTTACCCATCATTTTCGAGCTGGTATGAATTTATTTACCTGTTTAATTTTTTTCCAAACGTAAGACACTGCTCTTGTGACGTCACGATAACTGAAAAGAAATAAAGAATGCATACGACAAAGATAAAATTGTTTCGTAGCTGTTGCGTTGCCTACAAGACGCGCATGCGTCACATCTATAGGGCATCTGCACGTGACGTCACAGCTAACCTCAAAAATATGTGTTTCTTAAAATTTAAGAGTATTTCGCAGCTATTATTAAAATTTCTGCCTGATTCCCGTATTTTCATCTAAAATCTAGTTCAGTGTAATGTTTATGAAGTTCTACACACTTTGTACTAATAAAATAGGCCTCTTTTTGTAGGTTGGAAATCTAACCTGTAATTAGCAGTCTATTTCTATTAATCAAGAATATTGAAAAACTATTCATGTGAATTTTTAAATATTTGCTTGGAGCCAGTACCGGCTCCAAGCTAAAAATGCGTACACAAACATTAAAAATGAGAATAAACTTGAAAAACTTAAAATTTAAGGTTATGTAGAAAAAGTGTAAACGTTTCACACCCGCACATAAACAGTTGCAAAAGTTATAAACAAATGAAGATTGAAAATATAACGAGTTTCGTCTTTTGCAAATAACTCGAAAACTATTAATATTTAAGAAAATTGAAAGAACGATTCTTAAAGAGGAATGAATTTCCAATAAAAAAGCCGAACTCCCGAAACTCTGTCCCTCGCGCTCTGCGCGGTGAACACTAAGCCGTTACGATGCTCTGAAATCGGTCGTAATAAGTAAAAATATTTTTTTATGTTATTAAATATTAATTTAAAAATTTTAAAAAATTATGGTATTATTTAGACACTTAACGGAACAATATCCCATTGAAAAAAAAAATTGTTTCACCGATTTTTCATAAAATGAGCCTATTGTTAATTAACAATTTTTTTTACGTTTATATTTCAAATCGGATAATTGTTAAACAAAAGCTACTAAAATTATTTCGCTTCATGGAGACCTTATAAAAATTCTTTTGCCATTTTATTATAAAATATTATGATTAAAAATTTAAAAAATTTCTTAAATTTTTTTTTAATTGTTTATAATAATGTTTTTTTATTATTTAAACAAATTATTAAGAAAAAAATGTATTCTTAAAATGTATTATTTGCAATTCTCTACAAGACGAAAAACAGAAAAATTTTTGTTGTTAATTTATTTGTTCATTTAATAAACAATTTGTTATTAACAATCGCCGAATGTTTTTAGATAGAAAAAAAAATAAAAACAACCGTATACATAAACATGTAAAAAGAAAAATAAATTTAA
This sequence comes from Rutpela maculata, assembly GCA_936432065.2. NCBI lineage: Eukaryota > Metazoa > Arthropoda > Insecta > Coleoptera > Cerambycidae > Rutpela > Rutpela maculata. The sequence continues at coordinate 166,640,622 of OW386288.2, forward strand.
CATGTTTATGTATACGGTTGTTTTTGTTATTTTTTTTTTCTATCTAAAAAGAATATAAACACATTCGGCGATTGTTAATAACAAATTGTTTATTAAATAAAAAAATAAATTAACAACAAAATTTTTGTTCTTTCCTCCATCTTCTAGAGAATTGCAAATAATAAAGTTTAAGAATAAATTTTTTTCTTAATAATTTGTTTAAATAATGAAACAATGGAACAAAATATTATAAACAATTAAAAAAAAATTTTTAAAGAAGATTTTTTAATTTTTAATCACAATATTTTTAGTCTATGTCCAAAAAAAGGAACTAAAACGTTAAAGGGTTTTTATTGTTTCTTATGTTCAATTGACCCCAAAATATGAGAAAACCGCTGAGTGCTACCATTTAAAGAGGTGCGTTTTTGAGATCGAAGTAAAAAGGTCCACTTTTCACATTTTTGAGTTTTACTGGAAAAATATGCAGTTTTCCTATAAACACGTCAATAGAAAAGTTGTAGAGAATTAAATTTCCAATCGAAATGGTACCTTCAGAAGTCAATTTTTTTTTTACAAAAATACGCTCAGAAAACAAAACAAAAAAAAAACGGAAAAATGCATTTTTTTAAAATTTAAGCCTAACTTTTTTCGGGTACATTTAGGCATAGATATTCTGCATAAAAAAGCTGATGTTTTACCCGTTAATAATCATTTTAACGATAAAACGCCAGCTTTTTTATGCAACAATGTCTATGCCTAAATGTACCCGAAAAAAGTTACAGGCTAAAATTTAAAAAAATAAAAAATTGCATTTTTTCGTTTTTTTTTGTTTTGTTTTCTGGGTGCATTTTTGTAAAAAAAAATATGACTTCTGAAGGTGCCATTTCGATTGAAAATTTAATTCTCAACAACTTTTCTATTGACGTGTTTATAGGAAAAATGCATATTTTTCGAGCAAAACTCAAAACAACAATAGGCTCATTTTATGAAAAATCGGTGAAACAGTTTTTTTCCAACGGGATATTGTTCCTTTAAGTGTCTAAATAATACCATAATTTTTTAAAATTTTTAAATTAATATTTAATAACATAAAAAATATTTTTACTTATTACGGCCGGTTTCAGAGCATCGTAACGGCTTAGTGTTCGCTGCGAAGAGCTCCATTTTCAACATTAAATTGAAATTATTAATAATAGACACAGAGTTTCGGGAGTTCGGACTTTTTTATTTGAAATTCATTCCTCTTTAAAAATCTTCCTTTGAATTTTCTTAAATGTTAATAGTTTTCGAGTTATTTGCAAAAAACGAAACTCGTTATTTTTTCAATCTTCATTTGTTTATAACTTTTGCAATTGTTTATATGCGGGTTTGAAACTTTTGCACATTTTTCTAGGTGTCATTCCGAATCCAATCACTCATATTTTCACGAGCTTTATTAAGCATTAACACGGCTTTGAACTTGTGAACTAGTCTATATATCTCAATGCAGCGGTGGTGTATGTTTTGGTGAACAGATGCTCCTAAAAATTGTTAACAAATTTGTTTTTAATAATTCTTATTTTAACTTTTCATAAGATTAATTTAATATAGAATGGATCATACATTTTGTTTTAAGAATGAATTATTTTCTTCTAATTATCCAAAAAATGGTTCAATTATTTATTATTTAATTTATCCAATTTTATTTTTTAAACTGTTTATTTTTATTTAGATTAGGAATAGAATAATATCAATAATCTATTTTAATGGAAATGTATCGATCATTTTTTTTTAAATGTCATTTTTTTTTCATTCAAAATTGAAATTAATGATCCAAAAAAAAATGTTGATTAATATATTTCTGTGTACACAATTTTTAAAATATGTCTACAATTATAATAATTTTTATAATAATTTCTTATGGTCTTAAAAAATAATAAATTAAAATAATTGAAATTTTGTAATCTAAAAAAATAAGTAATGAAATATTTGTAATTGTCAATTTTTTGAAATTAAGAAGAAAAATTATTTCAATTGTTAATGTGGAAAAAAAATAATTTTCACTATTGCAAATATTCATTTTTGCAGATAATTTTTTACTTCTACATTACGGATTAGTTTATTAATTTAATCGAAAATGCATAAAAAAAACATTTTTTGCAACCTTGGTTAAAATACGCGAATTTCGACTAATTTAAAACGATGTTTCAAACAATTATTTCCAATACTCCAATAATTCGTCTGCAAAATTTTCTCGCAAAAAAAAATTATATTGTGTACTTTATTTTTAATTTATATCAATAATGTCAAAGAAATAATTCTAAATTTAGTAGAAATCAGCAAGTATTGACAGTAATAATAATTTCTTTCATTACAATTCAAAGATTAATTTTAAAAATATTTAGATCATGAAAACAAAATTCCACGTGTCTAATACCTATAACCAAAATGTACATAAAACGAAGCGTGTATAAGTATGTAGATTTCGCAAAACAATCTTATTATACTTGACCACAATTAAAAATTTTGTTAACAATTTGTAGGAGCATTTATTCAATAAAACATTCACAACTGCTGCATTGAGATATCGGGCCTCTGCATCATGTAACCAACATAACCTTACATTTTAAGTTTTTCAAGTTTATTCTCATTTTTAATGTTTGTATACGCATTTTTAGCTTGGAGCCGGTATTGGCTCTAAGCAAGTATTTAAAAATTCTCGTAAATAATTTTTCAATATTGTTGATTAATAGAAATAGACTGCTAATCACAGGTTAGATTTCCAACCTACAAAAAGAGTCCTATTTTATTGGGAGAAAGTATTTAGAACTTCATAAACATTACACTGAACTAGATTTTAGTTGAAAATACGGGAACCAGGCAGAAATTTTAATAATAGTTGCGTAATACTCTTAAATCTTAAGGAACACATATTTTTGAGGTTAGTTGTGACATCACGCGCGGATGCCCTTACTGCTGTCATAAGGTGAAAAGCCGCATCTAGATATTTGTCATAAATGAGATTCTAATGATATATGAGCAATGAGCACCCAAGAGTTCTGATTTAAAAATATTATTCAAAAATTATAAAGTACAAAAACATAAGTGGATAAAAAGCAGCTATATGATTTTCTTAATTAATATTTACTAGTTGGGAAAAAAACAAACGCCTTTGTTACTTTCCTCGCCAACCGACAATTTACAGATGGGCTATTCTCCTTATGACTTATGACGGCAGTAGATGTGACGTATACGCGTCTTGTAGGCAACGCAGCAGCTACGAAACCATTTTATCTTTGTCGTATGCATTCTTTATTTCTTTTCAGTTATCGTGACGTCACACGAACAGTGTCTTACGTTTGGAAAAAAATTAAACAGGTAAATAAATTCATACCTGCTCGAATATGATGGGTAAAAAAAAATTTCAAAAGCAAATGTTCAATATATTGAATAATGAACAGAATGGTATAAAGAAAAAATCGTTTCACCGTTCAAAGTGGTTTTAATTGAAAATAAAAAAATTAAAATTTTTATAATTTTTTTATTAAGAATTTAAAAAAAAATCCCTTTCTCTGAAACGAATGTTCACATTTTTCTGAGTAAATAGAAAAAAAAATGTTTAAATTCATTAACTTTTCAGCACGCTATGATTTTTTAAAGTTGTACATATCAGCCCTTAATTTCTAACCAGCCTAACTCCGTTAATTTTAGTAATACCAAAAAAAGTCTAGAGATCATTTTTGTGTAAAATTTCATGCTTTACAATTTTTGTTTGAAACTTTTTTTTACTAGCTTTAACACATTTTGAGTAATTTTGAAAAAACACTTTATTTTATTTTTTTTCACCCCTCCCCGGAGGTTCAGAAAAAAAATTCTTTCATTAATCGTGTTCTAATACATCAAAGTAAGTTATATCAAAAATTCAAGTATTTACCTCAAAATTTTGATTTGTCGACTTATTTAATTGGACTATGTTTTGATGTACCTAATTTTAAACATTTTCTGCATTGTTTTCAACTAGCTGAAACCAAAATATAAGCACTGGGGAAAAACAAGTTCAAATTTCAAGACGAAATATCAATTTGTTTATTTATTACATGATATGCAAAAACTCACGTATCTCGACACAAAATTCAATTAGAGCGTAATTTCTTTCCATGTTTACCTCCGATTAAAGAACTTATATAAGTTCTTTAACCGGAGATGTTTACTGTTTTTGGTTTCATAAAAAATGCACAAAGTTATTTCAATTCGTTTATAACTACAATTAGGAAGTTTCCTATTTTAGAAATATCATATACATTCAACCTCATTTAGTAGTCTTTCAGATAACTAGTCAAACAAAAAAAAAAAAATTATCTCGATATCTGAAAAACTCACGAACTTATTCAATTTCTTATTTGAATACTTCTCCTCGGCTGTAGTCCACCGTGACGTCACAATACACAACGCGCTGACTTGCCATGCCGGCGGCGCGCTGTATGTTTCCTTTATTTAGTGTATGTGCTCGATTTTCTGAAATGTCACAAAATGTCACTTTTGATTCGTTCGTGCCGAGCCGAATTTTCGAATTTCGCCGTGCAATTTACGATCAGGTTTATCTACAAGACTTCCTCTTTACGTCGCGACATCATACGGCCGTCCCAATGGTGTTTTTCGAAAAATATGAACGTGCCAAAATTGCATGTTTTAGCAATTTTTTCGGCTCTCAAATGCAAGCTGGCTATAAACTTCCGGTGCTTGCCAGCGAGTATAAAGGTGCCCGCGCCCGCTCGCTGTTGGCGGAATCATGTATTGTGACGTAATCGAGCTGAGCTCAGATGATCGCGGCATTTTAAACTTGGAAGGACCATAGCTTTTTTATTTATAGAGATAATTTTTAAAAAAATTACAGATATTTTTTAGATTTTTACGACTATTTATTAAGAGAAATGAGAAAAATGGAAACTTCCTAATTTCGAAAATTATAAACATGCAAAGAAAAATTAAAAAAAAAAACGAGTCGATGCGCTACAAGTCTTTTTTGATTTTTAGCCGTTTGAATAAATATTTTGCACTAAAATTTAGTACGAAAGTTTGGTTCAATAAAAGGCATAGTTTCACCCACTTTTTTTTTAACGGTTTTTATTTTTAAGGAGTTAAGAAATTGCGAGAAAGTTTTATTTATATATCTAGTTTGATTCGAAATTTTATTGTAAACAATTTGGCGTTATATTTTTTGCTGTGGGATTTCTGGGGCCGGAGACAATAGGAAAATATCTGAACATTTTAATTTTGCAACATAAATTGTTTAAATTTTATAACGGTCAGATTTAATCTAAAAGTTTTCATTTCACTTAATATCACACCGAAAACAAATTAAAACAATAAAATCGCTGCAGAAAAACAATTCCATTAAAAATTTATTTATACTCCACTAGATCGGAAATCCAAGCGTTTGCAACAGGATACCCTCAGGAATATGATGAAAGAAGTTATTGAAAGGGGACGCTGTGAGAACGAAAACGACGGCTATCATGTTATGTAAGGATTGATTTATTTATATTAACAATACTTACCAAAGGAAGAACTTCTGGAGTTTTCGGTGGAATCACATTCTCGATCAGATTGAGGAATGTGCGTTAATAACGCATTGAAAAAATTATATAACTGAAACAAAAATAAAAATAGGTACACTGACCGTACTTGAGTTAGGACGGGAATTATATTTGAATACTGTCTGAATGAAATATCACGTAAAAATCAGACAAGATCTGTGCGATTTTACGTGACATTTCAATTCAAACCCGTTCGACAAGTCCGCTTCTTCAGGAATTGAAAAACATTTTTTAAAACATGGATGTTGAAGTGGTTTTTCAGACAGATATGTATTTTCAATATGAAATTTAAACGGAAATGTTCAATGTTATATTTATAATTTTGACTTAAGCACACAAAACACTTGCACAATTTTGTGTTACAATAAACTGAAAGCACATGTTTAGGAATAAGTTCTGTTATACAGGGTGTTGAAAACATTACTGTCTCCAGTTTAGAAGCTAGATTACAAGCAACAATAAAGAAAGTGACTTGGCAATTGCCAAAAAAAAAAAAAATTATCATTGACAAAATTTAGTAAATATAAAACAAAACAATGTTTGTTTAGTCAATTTTATAAACAATACAAAAGATTACACTACATATCACAAAAGTACATATATATTTAGATGCAGTATAGCGGATGACAACGGATTCGTTTTACATGGCGCCATTTAATTGTTTTTTAAGGTAGAAGCTTGAAATTTGGTTTAAATATTGTTTATTGGGGCTCATATTTTCCATGAAAAAACAATTGAATACCACTTCCGGTTTTTCCGGAAGTTGGTCTAAGTCATGAATTTTAAATGGAACCCTGTATATTACTTCCACGTCCAGTGGAAGTATAGTAACGACAAAAAAATGTTTAAAAATTTTTATTGTCCAAATAGGCTTAAAATGTCATGAAACGTCGAGATTTTAAGTTTGAGCGAAAAAATTTTTTCTGTCTGTCTGTCGGTCTGTCTGTCTGTCGGTCTGTCTGTCGGTCTGTCTCTCTGTAACTTTTTTTTGTGCGCACGTTTACTCTGGAACCGTTTAAGATATTGACTTGAAATTTGGTACACATATGTACTTTAACGAGATCTAGAACTAGATTATATTTTCATCTTGTTCCGTCAAAGGGTTGGGGGGGTAAATTTGGGGTAAATAGGTCAATCAAGCAGGTAACAGTCCATAAAATTGGTATTTAGTATATACAAGAGAAGCTAAGGTCTCAAAAAAATTTTTGACATTAGCCACCCCCATTATCACTCCCACCCCCTTATTAAAGGGGATGAAAAAAAATTGTGATTTAGTGTATGTACAGGAACCAGAAACCTCAAAATATTTTTCTACTTCATCCACCCCCCACTATCACCCCCCATCACCAACCCCATCACCACCCCCCACCCCACTGCCGATGTGGGGTATCGTTTTATGGGTTTTTGGGGTAGAGGATTTCAAATATTATATTATTAAAGTTCCATAAACAATTATTTTCACATATAAAGTTTTTTCGTTGTGAGTGACTTGGATAGAGAATCTGGATGTGGAAGTAGTGATTCCTTGGGCAGCGGTTTTTTTTATATAGTTGGATAGAGATTAGAAATCCCTTTTCAACGACATATCACATTTAAAAAATAAATATCTATTTTTTCTGCTTACATCCTCGTTAAAAATTATTATTTTGGGTACTCAGCAGATAACTTTCAAAGAAAAACATTCGTTTCTTTTAACAATGATGTAAGCAGAAATAATAGGTATTTATTTTTTAAAACTAGACGAGTTTTGGGGCTCTAAAGGAATGATGTTGAATGTTTTTTGTTATTTTTAATATATCTGTCAAGTAAATATATGTCTTCCTGTCAGTTTTTGATATGAAAATATTTTATTTTTATTTTTTAATAGTAACTTTTGTTTCGAATTGGATTTATATCCTCCTGGCGAGTTCTAAAGAGAGCGAAAAAGATTGTACAATGTTTAGAGGCTTTAATCAATCGAAAACATATGAAATACTTCATTTATTGGGACATGCATGCGGTGAGCGAAATTTTATACCTTTTTTCTTTGTGCTTTTTAATACTTTTTGGCTTTGAAATCTAACAAATGTTTGATTGTGATGTAGGTAGGGCTAGAGATACCAGAAAAAATTCCTCGTAAAGGCTTCTTATACTATATTGGCATGATTAGACTTGAATCATCAGTATATAGAAAGAGTGGTTGTTTTGTTGTTTTTCATGCTGAATGTTAAATATAGTAAGAAAGAAGTCGACAAGTCGTTTCGTAGGGGGAGCTCTTGTTGATCTTCTATTTTGGTCAGACTTGCACCAATGGTATATGAAAGAAACGAATGTTTTTCTTTGAAAGTTATCTGCTGAATACCCAAAATAATAATTTTTGACATATTACATGTTGTCATTTTTTCAAAATGGCGGCGTAAGTGCCATTTTTTTCTAAATGTAATATTAGTCTGTGTAATGAAGCATTATAAGACGACGTTTTTTTTTTTAAATATTTCGTGCAAAGACGAGATTACCTTTCTCCTCCGTTTTCGAGGGTGCTGAACACGGTGCAAGTGGTGGGGGAAGTTTTTGACCGCAGTAACCCCCTGAAACGGCCAAAAACCACACCTTTTATGGATCCATTTATGTTTTCATATGTAAACGGGTCTGGGGAGTGATTTATCGACAAGTTATACTTGATATAACATGGAAGGGGGTTATAGAGTAAGTGGAATCCACACAACAGGCCCGAGGGGTGGAAAATAATTTTTTAAATGATTCGGTTCAAACGCGTATCCCCCCATTTTAAAGGTCGCAGATCATGGGAAAAATATTCAGTTTTAGCTCCTCATCCCTCAAACGGACAGAAACCACCTCTCACTCATCAGAAAGCATGCTATCCAGGATTTACATGTTTTTCGACATATGATCATTATTCCTGTGCATATCCCTTAATTTTTTCACGGAAAAGAAGGTGGTAGCGATTTATATTTCTGTAGAATGAATTGCTTCGGAGATCTGGATGTATAAAGATGGCGTCTGAACGTTTATAAGAACTATTTAGTTTAAATGTTAAACATCTAAAAAACTATGGCACGTTAAAAATCATAACAACCAAAATAAAAGATAATTGTTTGCTGAATCCGAATCGGAAGTCAGAATTATCAGATTGGTTCGTTTTTCATCTCTAATCCCCGAAAAACACACCCTCCCCCCCAAAATGGGCTGCCCGGCGGACCATACCAGTGTATCCTTATATATCTGGACCCGCTGAATCCGAATCCAAAGTCAGAATTGTCAGATTGGCTCAATGTTCACCTCTAACCATCCATTCGACGGAACATGGCTTTGACAGGACCGCCTACAGGAGTCGACTTTGTGAAAACACAGTCTAAGTGTAACACAAAAAATAAGAAATTAATTTTAAGCAGATCTTTCAAAAAAGAGTGTCTCTGGCTCCCGCACTATAAGGTTCAACTAGGAGGAAAGTCAACCTGCGATTGTAAAACCAGCCGCTAGTGTTATTTTGACCCGAGCTTATTATACCTTGAAGTACCGTCCGCCTGTCCTGGAACACCCGGTATATTATTTCAGTTAGTTAAAATTAATGCATGTGAATAAATTTTCTTACAACGTTAGGGAGCCTTGTGAACTTGAAATTTACTTTTCCGGTAATATATTTAAGAAAATGTATATCATACCTTTACTTGATCCTGCTCTCCTGCGTATTCTAAAGTCTGAAATATCGTCCAGGTATACCTTCGTCTCACTTCCAACCGTGCCATATATCTTCTGTACCATTTTTGTATCAACAGAGATGCTTTAATTGCTGGAACAAAAAAAAATACGTGAGAGTTGTTCAATATTTTTAATCTAGGTGGACTGTTATATTTAATTATACAATAAGTAATTTTACCAAAGTTCTTTAAACTGGAAAATTAATGCAGATGAATAAAATTCGGGAAAATTTAGATATAAAACTACATATGTAATATTTTTGATAAATGAATCCAAATAATTTTACTTCTTCCTCAAAACAAATTGGAAAAGCATAGGCGTATGCGTATATGTATAGTGCAGTAATAACAATATCTTTATTGATCTCTTCAACAATAAGACATGTCAACAATAGACTATTGATGGCTTTTTTATAATACTTTCTTATATTACATGAAAAAAAACTTATTTATGGTAATTTAAGTATAAAATATTTGATGAAGTAAAATGTATAAAAGTGTAAATACATACATAAATAAAATATAGCGTACGATAATAAAGTAAAGATACAAAGAAACATGGTGATAAAGTTCCAGTTTCCACAAATCTATGGAGGAGGTTTTGGAAGCTACTACTTCTTTCAGGACACCTTTGTTTATAAATTCTATTGGCAAGCAAACAATTTCTGTTCGACTCGCCCGAAACTAAAGTCGTCTGCAAGTTCCGCATTATTAAAATTCATTTTGTAAAACACGAAATATTTTAAATTTAATACAAATGATAACTGACAACCGATAAGTGCGATAGATGTTCATTTGTACAAGACAATTTATACCAAACTGAGGTTTCATTGCTTGTCGAATAACCAAAGCAGCAAAAAAATTACAAAAAAACCATTACAGTAAGGGACCAGTGAAATACTATTTACCCACTTCAATGGATTGGACGAAATGGTCCCACTAAATGGCCTCATTTCAAAATTGCTTAAAGATATGTGTCAATCAAAATCAGAGGCGTAACTATGGCAGGACAAACCGGGGCAATGTCCCGGGGCCCCAGGAGATCAAGGGGCCCAGCCGGCGCACAGTGGGGCAGGAATTCAAAAAAGTGGCATTTATCGTAAAATGAAACGAGCTTAATGACTATATGTTGTTGCTTTGTTGTAACTTTATTCAAGGTCATCTCGCATACTACTATCTCCATGAAACTGTCGTTTCTAAGTAGTATTTGCGTATTCTCGATACGCTAATTTTGATAGAACTTTTAAGTGGTTAAACTCATTTATATCTGTAGCTATTGACTTAATTAACTATGGATCCAATACAGTCAGGTATGTACTCAATATATTACACGTTATTTTACTATAAATGTTTGAGTTATACAGTAATTATGACTTCAAAAACTATGCAAATATATCAATAAACTACAATATATTTTGTAACTATCGGAAAAGTTTACTTTCTCATACATTCACATTGAGAATTTGATGTATTATAGAACTATTTTAGTTTAAAAATTAAAGTTAAACTAGTGCACTTTTTTACGCACTTTCGCGGATTTTCTGCTTAATATATCTTGTACTAGTAATCGAATGGGAATTTTAAAAATATTGACTCATTTGAAATAAAATTCTTAAAAATTATTGACCTATTCGATATGTATAGGTCAATCTTGGAAAAAATATAAAACATCAAAAATGTCCGAAAAAATCAAAATTGAATATTTTCTCGATAAGAAGGAATAATTTCAACGAAGTTGACAAAAATAAAATTCATCTATAGTCAAATATAATGCACCAAACCAGGACGCTCTAAATCAAATAGAAGGAGATAAAGTTCAATTTTTTATTTTCAATAAAAATGCATTTTCTATAATTTTTAAATATGCATTTTCTTTGACCTTCCTTTTTTTCATATATTATTATTATTTATTACCATGCGTATGCTTAATAAATTTCGTTATCAAATTAATAGTTTCGTTTTGTGTTAAATTTCTGAAGTTATACGAGACTTTCTATAGTATAGTATTGCTTTAAGGGTGAAAACATTTTGAAGACAATTCCTCTAAGGAATTACAACGTTGTTTTACAAAGTTTGATTAGATATTAGAATTAAACACAATTACAAGTTAAATTAAATACTAAAATGATTTACATTTTCTCCCCTTCGCAGTAAGCGTAATCACCGGCCTTAAAATAAAACACAATAAGGGTGAGAAAAGTATAGTTTCAGGTTTCTATGCCGTAATTTCCGTCTCCCATTCTTTTCTGCGTTTATCAATATATTTCTTTTCTTATTTTCTTTTCCATTAAAATCAGAGTAAGTGGTAAGTGTGCTTTTATTTAAAATTTTACTGCTCGGCATTAAACTTTAGGGCTCTATTTGCGTTAAATTGCTTTTTAATTATACCAGGGCCGCTGGCATTACCATATTAATAAAGGTCAACTCATCGACGTTGATCTAATAAGTTTTCAATTTAGGGCTTTTGGGTCTGGCGCCTAGCTAAAATTGAATTTTGACGAAGAAAAATCTTATATGAAACTTTTCAATTAACATATTTTGCATAATTCATGTATACCAAGGACAAAATGCAGAAACGATGATGTTTATACGAAGTGTCTTAAAATAGTCGCCTATTTATTTAATTTATCGAAATGTTCTTTATACTTACAACATTTGATGAAATTTTCGAGTTTTTCGATTACAGACGTACAGTGTTTTTAAAGTTTCGGTTTCTTATATCATCATCAGAAATACTGTAAATCGATTAAAGCAGAAACGGTGATATTTATACGAAGTGTCTTAAAATAGTTGCCTATTTAATTTATCGAAATGTTTTCTATACTTATAACATTTGATAAAAGTTTTTCGATCACAGACGTACAGTGTTTTTAAAGTTTCGGTTTCTTTTATCATCATCAGAAATACTGTGAATTGATTAAAGCAGAAACGGTAATATTTATACGAATTGTCTTAAAATAGTTGCCTAATTAATTTATCGAAATGTTTTTTATACTTACAACATTTGATAAAATTTTCGAGTTTTTCGATCACATACGGCATTAAACTTTAGGGCTCTATTTGCGTTAAATTGCTTTTTAATTATACCAGGGCCGCTGGCATTACCATATTAATAAAGGTCAACTCATCGACGTTGATCTAATAAGTTTTCAATTTAGGGCTTTTGGGTCTGGCGCCTAGCTAAAATTGAATTTTGACGAAGAAAAATCTTATATGAAACTTTTCAATTAACATATTTTGCATAATTCATGTATACCAAGGACAAAATGCAGAAACGGTGATGTTTATACGAAGTGTCTTAAAATAGTCCCCTATTTATTTAATTTATCGAAATGTTCTTTATACTTACAACATTTGATGAAATTTTCGAGTTTTTCGATTACAGACGTACAGTGTTTTTAAAGTTTCGGTTTCTTATATCATCATCAGAAATACTGTAAATCGATTAAAGCAGAAACGGTGATATTTATACGAAGTGTCTTAAAATAGTTGCCTATTTAATTTATCGAAATGTTTTCTATACTTATAACATTTGATAAATTTTTCGAGTTTTTCGATCACAGACGTACAGTGTTTTTAAAGTTTCGGTTTCTTTTATCATCATCAGAAATACTGTGAATTGATTAAAGCAGAAACGGTAATATTTATACGAATTGTCTTAAAATAGTTGCCTAATTAATTTATCGAAATGTTTTTTATACTTACAACATTTGATAAAATTTTCGAGTTTTTCGATCACATACGTACAGTGTTTCTAAAATTTCGGTTTCTTATATCATCAAAAATACTGTAAAGTGATTAAAGCTAATTAACACAAGCCATTTTTTTTATATAATAATATATTACATTTCGCTTTACGTCAATAATCGTGACAAGTATAAGATAAATCGTAGAATATCTTGAAAAAATGTGGTTGTCATAGCAGAAATGTAAATATATCAGACTACAAATAAAACAAATTCAATTTAAAATATCGTAAACATAAATATACCCAGAGCCGTTCCTAAGTACTGTGCTTAGTGCTTGGCCCAGCACTCTAAGCACTTTTGTGCTCGGGAGCATTGTGCTTAAGAGCACTTCTTAAAATCGGTGCTTAGTGCTTAGGGCTTCGAGCACTTTGCGAAAGGGCTTAGTGCTTAGTAATCCCGCAAAGTGCTCGCGAGCACTCAAAAAGGACTCGCAAGCACTTTAGTGCTCGGGAGCATTCGAAAGTGCTCACAAGCACTCGAAAAGGCTCGTAAGCACTTTTTTAGCGCTCACGAGCACTAAAGTGCTTGCGAGCACTAAAATGCTTGCGAGCACTCCAAAAAGCTCTCGAGCACTTTATGACTCGTGAATACTTTAAAATTTTCGCAAATAAAGAATCATTTCTGCATGAAATTTGTGAATTCACACCCAATTTAGAAAAAAAATTTTAGCCTAAAGAGAATTTATTTTATGACGAAAAAAAAATATATAATTAATTACATCGAAATTTGATTTACATCAGATCTCGTGCAATAATAATAATTCTTAAGAAAATGCTTTATAATAAATTGTTTTCATCATTACTTTTTTCAAAATAGTCTCAACAATTTTTTCTAAATTGGTGTGTGGCAAGTCAATGATGGTTTCCTCTTTCATTTTTGCTCGAAAACGGCTGGGATTATCAAATTTAGCGATACATCATTATCAGTCATCATATTATGTTACATTTTACATTACAAGCAAAATAAGCATACTTGCCAAATTCACGTGAAGATGATACCTTTATCATTTATCACATTATTAACTATATTCTGTTCTAGTCAGAAGTACAAATGGTGTACCCTCCTACTCTCTATCTAAAAGCATGATGTGAAATGTGATAGTGATAAATTGTCTCTTTTATTAAAAAATAATTCTCTACCGAGGTGAAAATCAGAATAGTATGCAGTATTACGGTGTATCCCCGGATGGACCTAACACCTAACTATACTTGCAATCTTTGTTATTTTGTATTTTTAGAGAAAAAGGCACTCTTCATAAAATGTTTTGCTTACTCTGAAAAGCTAAAGCCAGAATTTCGAAATAACGTACAGGATGGTTAACAAATAAGGAAACGTGAGTATAAGTATTTTGAGGAGATTGTTACAGAAAAAAGTTGTTTCTAATGTCAACAAAAGGTCAGATATGAAATTTTAACGTTGAATCTCAAAGGTAGTATTTTTGCCAAAATTATGATTAAAATAATTTAAAAAGTAGTGGGGGTGGATGAAGTAAAAAAAAATTTTTGAAGCCTTAGGATCTTGTATACACGCCAAATTACAACGTTATTTTTTTCACTCCCTTTAATAATGGAGTGGGGGTAGTAATGGGGGTGGCTAATGCCAAAAAATTTTTTGAGACCTTAACTTCTTTTATAAATACTAAATATCAATTTTACGGACTCTTATTGCTTGATTTACCTATATACCTCCATTTACCCCAATTTATCCCCCAACCCTTCAACGAAATAAGATCAAAATATAATCTAGTTCCATATCTCGTTAAAATACTTGTACCAAATTTCAAGTCAATATATATCTTAAACTGTTCCAGAGTAAACGTGCGCACAAGAAAAGATACAGACAGACTGACGACAGACAAATTTTTTTTATCAAACTTAAAATCTCGACGTTTTATGACATTCTAAGCCTATCTGAACAATAATTTTTTTTTTTTTGCGTTTCTGTACTTCCACTGCATGTGGAAGTAAAAATAAATTAAAGAAATATGAAAAATAAAAAAGTATATAATATTTCTATTCAATTGATGTTTTGTTATCATGTTATTATGCACTTTGGTTCAATTTAATTATTTTAATCATAATTTTAGCAAAAATATCAACTTTGAGATACGACGCCGACGTTTAAATTTCACATCTGAACTTTCATTGGAACTAGATACAACTTTTTCCTGTAACATATTTCCTCTCAAGAATCTCTCAATTTCTTTCTAGGTTGTTTTTGTTGACCTTTTTTTTTTATAAATAACACATACATTCAATGAAATTCTAGCCCCAATCAATAGATACTCCATTATTTAAATTTTTAAAAAGTGCTTAGTGCTCCTGAATTTAAAGCACTTTTTCAGAGAGCTTAGTAATCGCGAGCACTCTATTAACAGTGCTTAGTGCTCGAAAAAATAAAGCACTTTTTTTGAGTGCTTAGAGCTTAGTGCTCGCGAGCACTTTTTAGCAGTGCTCGCCCAGCTCTGAATATACCTAGGGAATTTATTAAAATCGAAAAAATAATTTTTTGGAGCTATCTGATTGAGCTCGATGGGAATATTATTTGTTAGTACTTTTAAAGCCTCCCAATTTGTTTAAGCTATTAAAAATATATATATATTTTCGTACTACTAGCTTTGTAATTGTCATTTTTGACGTCTGTCAGTGTTACGAAAGTGTCACTTACAGCCCATGGGCAAAAGAGCACAAACTGCACTTTTCGTCATACCTCCCTCGTAAGTATACTTTATTTCCATTGTTTTGTCAATCGTAAGTGACGCTCTATGTACCAAATACTTGTTGCCATTGGCAACGGGTCGTTATTATACTCTTCGCAAAAACGAAGAGTATATTGTATTTGATCGGCACACATTTCTAAATCAGTAAATATCGCTCGTAGAGAAAAAAATTTCATATCATTGTGTTAGTGAACGAATTCTGAACAACGTTCAAAATGTCCGTCTGTCTGTCCGTCACGTTTCTTGTAAGCACGATAACTTAAGAAAGAAAAGTCCGATTGTATTGAAATTTGGAGAGTAAGTTAGTGTTAGCTAGAGGAAGAACCCCAGTGTTTTTGAAGAAAATCAATCAGTAAATAAGAAAGTTATTAATCATTTAATTTAAAAAATATATATTTTCTTAATTTTTGTCGCTTGCACTTAAATAGAAATCTTGTGAAATATTATCTCTATAATATATATTTTTTTGTTTATGCATTTTACTAATATATATTTCATAATAATATGTCTAATGCGTTGAAGTATGATTCTCGAAAGAATTACAGTGTGTCCCACTTTTCACGGTAACACCTTTGTAGCTCAGTTATTAGTCACCCAATTTTAACCAAGTTTGGATGGGTATCAAAGACCTTTATTATACTTCTTTTAAGTAAAACAGAACTTATTTCAGTCATTGGCGTGCATTTTTATTATGAAGAACAGGGTCGATTTTTCGAGAAATTATTTAGGCATTTTTTTGTTGAAAAACTAATGCAATATTATTGATCAGCATGCTGTAAAACCGCTATATCCAGAATTTAACAACATTTTGATTTTTGGTTTTTGAATTACGGCCCACTTAAAATTACCCATTTTAAACATTAAATAACCAATAAATTGGTAACGAAATTTGTTTCGAAAAAAAGTCATTCTTTATTTTCTCTTTATTTCATCACCCCACCCCCCCACCCCCCCTCCTACAGTATAATATATCACCAAATTCTCTAGGAATCCATGGAAGCTGGAAGCCCTAAAGAGTTCTTAACTTTTTTTTTGGAAATTATCTCCTGTTAGGCACATTTTCTCATTTTCATTAATAAATTCGGCTAAATCGTAGTTTTTTAAATGGGTGTCAAATAGGAAAGTATAGTGCAATTTGCAATTTTAGTACATATTTTGCGTTTTTAATCCCGAATTCGCCCCCCCCCCCCTCCTCGGGATAGAGTCAAAGCCGCCCCTGCGGCGCAGTTTATACATTTGGAACTGGAACAGAAACAGATATCACAAATACAAATACAGATACTTCACTTTAAATAATAAAATTTAACTGACAGTCGAAATTATAAAATTCATGTAAAAAATAAAAGCAGTTGTCGCAAAGAAATAGACGAAGTTTTTTTTGGAATTTATTTACGTTCGCTTCCTGTTTTATCTCAGTTGGCAGTTTGTTGAATACTGTTCCACACAGATAGAAAGGACCTTTCTTGTAAGTACTTAAATTAAACTTATTGATGTAAATTAAATTACAACCTCTTGTGTCGTGGCCGTGCACACTATTGTGTTGAGGAAAGTGTGCTGCGTAATGCTTAACATAAAAGCTGCCTCATAGATTAACAGACATGGTAAGGAGAAAATTTTGTTTTGTGTAAAAAATTGTCGACATGACTGCAAGGGATTTAGTGAAAATATTAACCTAATGATTTTTTTTTAAAGAACAAAAATATGTTGGAACTCACAGCTAGTTCCCCAATATATTATTAAATATTTCATATGCGAGTATGCCAAAGCAAAATATACGTTTAATAAATATTGTTTCTCCATAACACTCCTTAAATTTCTGATAGCAAAATAAGCTGAGTTTAGTTTTTTAACATGTTCAATATGGTGTGACCAGGTGAGTTGTTCATCTAAATACAGACCCAAAAATTTCACACTTTGGACTTTATCAGTTGCTGTGTTGTTTAGTTTAACCACCATATGTGGATTTTCCCTTCTTTTGTGAAACATGATGTATTTTGTTTTTGTAGCATTAACTATAAGTTTGTTATTAAAACACCAGGAGTAAAATTGATGTAAGGTGTAGTTCACCTTGCTTTGGAGTTCCTCAGGGGATGGAGCAGTAATACAGATTGTGGTATCGTCAGCATATAACACTACATTTACATTGTTTGTTATATGCTGTTCAAGATCATTAATAAATAATAAGAATTATAATAGAGATAACACACCCCCTGAGAAACACCTAGGTTGATCTGAGAGGGTTGTGTGTTCATCAATTTTAACACCAATTTTTCTGTCAGACAAAAAAGAATGGATGTAGTCATTTAAAGGTTCTCTTATACCCATATACTAAAATAGTTAGAGACAACACCCCGTACATCTGTAGAGATTTTTCTTGTATACTAGTTCCTCATGCAAGGACAGATAGTCTGAATTTAACGAATGTTCATAAATATCCCCTGACCTTTATAGTTCATCCAATCAGTGATCAGCTCGATCACCCTAGATTCCTGCGACAAGGTATTATTAAAGCACCGTGGAGTTGTTGACATTAAGGGTGATTATATTTTTAATGACTGCTACATTTAATGCACGTTTAGAAATGTCGTTTTACTAGATTCCTGCTATGCATATAACACAAAATAATGTGATGAAAACTGTATAATACGTATGCTTTTTACTCTATAATAAGTAGGTAATAGTAATTTCTGCAACAAGTGCATAAAGTGGTACTTTTTTTACGTATGGGAAGTTTGACGCACAAGCCGTAGGTGAGTGCAGCAATCCAATGAGTGAAAAAAGGAACTGTGTTTCATACAATATTTTTTCTACGACTGCTTAATTTCCGTATTTATATAAATACATTTCTAAAACGAAGATTGTGAGACAAAACTGCAATTGATTTCAATGCACTCACTAAAAATGATGAAAAATATCGCAGTTTTTTTGTCATAGAAAAAGTAATAGTACAATCACTTGGTGTCAAAAAGTACCCGAACTTTGGACTAATTCTATAGTAACTTGGAATTAATATTTTTTTTGTGGATTAAACATTAGGGTATCAACTTCAAACATGAAAAAGGAATACATGTGCTTTTACCGATAAGAGAGTGAAAACCACCTCTGAATTTCAAAATCGTCAAATCAGGTACCTACGCTTTTTTAATATGTTGTATAGGATTACAAATTAATGATAAATCCAAGTTCACAACCTCGGCAGACCTCCGGGTCCTCGTCAAAAATACAATAAACTGCGATATTTTTGTTTTTTTTTTCAGTTTTTGTCGATGTCATAAACTTAGATTTAATATTAATTTTTAATCCTATTCAACATACTAAAAAAGCATCAATACCCGATTTGACGTCAGGTAAAACCCCTTTTTGATGACAAGGTTACTGAATTAAAGTAGAACTTCTTATATTTTAGGACATAAAACTTATATCCTAATAAGAAAAATGATTGTTCTTACTCTTAGGAGGGTGAAATCAAAAAATCAATAATTAACAAAGTACTGATAATAAATTAATGGAACTTATATTATTTATATTTTTGAGTTCTCTGATCACGAATGTGAAGTCATAAATTTAGAATTGTATGTTGCACCCTCAATATGGGTAAAATGGATGAATAATTATGTTTCCTTTATATTGAGAAATTAAGACTTTCCTAGCAGATTATTACATTTCGAGTCATAAAACTCATCCCCTAATAAGAGAAAAAATTGCTCTTACCTATAAAGTTATTGAATCCGGATGTGGAAGTAGTGATTCCTTGGGCAGCGGTTTCATATTTGAAGACCTAAATGGATAAAGGTGTTATGTCACACTTTTAAAGTTTTGAGTAAATTAAACAAAACGGTTTTGAGTTGGAACTTATTTATTTTGTCTTCGATTCAAATGAATATACCTCATAAAATAGATCATTTTGGGTTATGTTCTTTTGTTTACACAAGAACAATATCAAGCTGTTATGAAACTAGATTTTTCTGTCCAAAACTGTGTACATCCACTAAAATTACTGGTTGTATGTATGACATGGCGCCTTTATAATTAAAAAGTTTCTATAAAATATTACAAATTTAGAATTCACCGTTTATTGGGTGTTAAATCTATATCGGGGGTGTTCAAAAATTGCATAAAGTAATTTTTTTTAAAAATGCGACATAACCTGTATCCACTTAGGTCTTCATTTGATCCATTTTGAATCAAACTATCTAAAAATATTTTAATTTAAAACTGCTATAGAATTAGCCCGAAGTGAGATCACCAAGTTAGTGTACTCTATAACATCATATTCTTAACTTTTTTGGCATAAAATTTAACGGAAATAAATTTAACAATTAATTATGATATTTCTGATAAAATTTATCTATCCTATGTGATATTTTATATGATTTATTGGAAGAGTAAATGATCATATTTTATTTCAGATATGGTTGGGTTCTGACACCTTTTCCATGCATTATTTTAGTTGACCTCCCTCTGCTATGTGGCACGTCAGACAACATCACTGTATCTGTCGTGGTTGTCTGTCAAGCGCACTGCCTCACCAAAGCTCTTTCTATCAGCTTTTTGATGACATCAATCCAACGTCTTGTCCTCTCTCCAGCTGACACGACCAAAAATGATAATATTTGGGAGAATACGATGCTAGACAGTCACTTCGGTGGACATATTTCTTGGAAAGTCAAGCTGTTAGTGTACTGGCCTGTTCAAGGAATTCGTAACAAACGTCTCCAGACCTACATCTCGAAAACATCAATACGTCTTATGTCTGCTTCCCTAGTGGTCCATATCTCAGAGGCGTAAGGAAAAATGGAGCAAGCTTTGTACTTTTTTTAATACTAATGAAGAAACAGATTCACTGAGTAAGAGTAGAATATATACATTGCTGCTTAGCTTACTTGACATTTCGGAGCCATGTTTGTCCCATTTAAGGGTTGAATCCAGAGTTACACCTAAAAATTTGTCTTTTTCACTGTTATGTGAAAATTCAACTTCCCTCAATGAAAAAATCATTCTAAGGATAGGATTTTACAGAGTGAGAGGGAAATATGCGTTCATTTTCAGTTTATTATAAATATTTAAAAAATCCTAAATGGTATAATCTTTAAAATAATTTCAGGTATTTCCCATTGCTCTAAGGAATCCAAACATATAATAATAATAATAATAATAATAATAAATCTTTATTACCATAAATTCGTAACATACAGAACATTGGTATCGTCAAAATATATAATCTAACATTTACATGAAGTTGGAATATAAAATTTCAAAATATCCAGTATTACATATTCTAGTCTAGTCGGTAAATATACTCATTGAATGAGTAAAAACATTTACTTATAAAAAATTGTTTGGTTTTGTTTTTAAATGTATTGTCGCTTGAAATAGTTTTAAGTTCGTGAGGAAGGCTGTTATAGGCTTTAATAGCTCTATAGTGTACATTTTTTTGGTAATTACTTGTGGAATGTGGTGGTATCCTTAAGTCACTGCCACCTCTAGTAGTTCTATTACTAATATCATTATTTTTTACAAAGAAATGCATGTTTAATTTAACAAAATTTACTAGACGGTAGATATACAAAGAAGGGAGGGATAATATGCCTAAAGCAATAAAATGTGGTTTGCATGATGTACGATTAGGTAATCCTAACATACATCGGATATATTTTTTTTGAGCTGAAAATAATCTGCGGCTGTGTGAATCCGCACCCCAGAACACAAGGCCATAGTGCAAGTGAGATTGTATATGGGCAAAGTAATATACTTTTAAAGATTCCAGTGACACCTGTTGTTTTATAAATCGGCAGACATGGGTTGCGCTATTTAATTTAGCCACCAAGCCATCAATATGGACCTGCCAGGACATGGTGTTTTGAAGAAATTTTGTTGATTTGGAATTTTGTAGATTTGGCATCTAGACTGACATAAATGGATTCGGTGTTATTAAAAGTTTTGCTGAAAATCATTAAGGTGGTTTTATCTTGATTTAAGTGAACGGTGTTATTTGATGACCAGTCCTTCATTTTTTGAATGGCATTGTTACATTTACTCGAGAGATCTTTTATAGTACCACTGTTTAGTACAGCCGTGCTGTCATCTGCAAACTGGTAAAAGGAGATAAGATTGATAAAAGATGGCATATCATTAACATATAATAAGAACAACAAGGGGCCCAGAATAGAGCCTTGGGGCACCCCTTGCGATATTATTACTTTATCTGATAAAGTATTTGTCTCGGTCTTGTTGCCTACACGGTCATTAAATACAGTTTTTAGTGATATCTGTTGAGTTCTATTGCTTAAGTAAGAATGGAAAATGTCAAGGCATTTTCCTCTTATCCCGTAGTTCTCTAATTTGTGAAGTAATAACTCGTGGTTAATTGACTCGAAGGCGCGAGAGAAATCAAAAAATATCCCAGCCACTTTCTCTTTTCTGTCAATGCATTCGGAAATGAAACAGAGGGCCTTGTATATAGCGAGTTCAGTTGAACTTTTTGGCAGAAATCCATACTGATGACTAGTTAGAATGTTGAATTTTTTGATATATGAAAATAGTCTATTGTAAATTAGTTTTTCAAATATTTTCGACACTGCCGGTAAAAGGGAGATGGGCCTATAATTGTTTATCTGTGTTTTAGAGCCCTTTTTAAAGACCGGTATTACTTTGGCCACTTTTAATACGTCAGGGAAAATACCACGCATAAAACAAATATTTATAATATATGATAATGGCTCGGCTATCAGGTTTATGATTTTTTTGATGAGGCCAATAGGTATTTCGTCGAAACCTGAAGATTTTTTTGGCTTAAGGTCGGCCACTACTTCACAGATTTCTTGAGGACTAGTTGGTGTCAAAAACATAGAATGCTTTAGTCTGCTATGACTAATATTGCAAGTTGGCATGGCGTTCTGGGGTAACGTAAACTGATCAACAAAAAGATCAGCTATTTGCTGTGGGTCGTTGACCCTTACATCATTAACAATAAGAGAAATATTTTCGTTTATATTATTTTTGTTTGTGTTTGTTACATCTTTGAAGATGTCCACACTGCTTTAGACTTATTCTCAGCAGTTCTTATTTTATTGTCATTGAGTGATTTTTTGTAGTCCGACAGAACTTTTTTGTATGCCTTTTTTCTAGATTTGTATAGTTCGAGAATATTTGTATTGTTTGTGTTTTTGTAGAGCAGCTTCAGGTCACGCAGATTTTCTGACAGGTCTTTAATTTCCGGATTGGAAGTTTGTTTGAGTTTTTCCTGACGGGACACAGTTTTGATTGGAAAAGCAACATCAAGGTGGTATCTTAATGTATTTAGGAAGTTTTCACTCATTTTGTTCACATCTACTTCGTTGTATATCTCCTCCCATATACAGTTTCTATCATAAATTTTGTATATAGCTAAATGCCATGCTCTAATAATGAAATTAGGAACTATTTTCATTGACAAATTACAACATTCAAATACAGCAGAAATTTACAATAAAAAAAAATATATAGTTGTATTCGTTAGAACAATATATCTAACACAGTTTTAAAGATTTTACTATGCTTGGTTTTTTAACTATTTATAATAAATCGAAAATAAACGCATATTTCCCTCTCACTCTGCAAAATTCTATCGTTTAAAACGTTACATTGTAACTAAAGTGAGTACTGAGTTGGGCTTCTTAACTTGTTGCATTGATATGATTAATACAATATTTATTGTCCACAAGGGCTGGAATACCACCTTTTTACTTAGGTACTAATAATCATGTATTCCTGATAATGTGTTAAAGTGATTTTCATTTTCGGTGTATAATCATAATTTTCGTGTTGTTCTGATTGATAGTTAAATCATACTTATAAATTCTTAATCGATTTGTGTAAAAGTACTTTATATTTATATTCCTATGTTTGTTCATGCCATTGCCTGAGTAAGACGTGCCGTGCTCCGCTCTGTAGAGGTAAATTTTAAACAGTTGCAATAAACAGTGGTCATAAACCTTTCTGGTTATCCCTTAAAATATCGGCCGAAAATATGTTTACCCGCGAACAACTTAGTGATATACAAGTGATAATTAAACAAACTATCGAGCAACTATTTAGTGACAAGGCATTTTTAAATTCATTTGTGGAAAATATAAAGGAGAAATTAGAAATAAAGGAAATGCAAAGCCAAGTAAAAGAGTTAACTATGGAAGTACAAAATCTCAAAAAAGAAAATAAAGTAATAGAAGACAAACTGGAAAAGTTGGAACAGCACCGGAAGAGGAAGACGATAAGAATACATGGAGTAACCGAATCCAGAGATGAAAAAGTATGTGAAAAAGTCCTAGAAGTCATGAAAGGTAAAATGAAACTGGATATTAGGAGAGAAGAGATGGAAACCTGCTTCAGAACAGGGACAATAAGGAATGAAAAAAATCTATCTTAGTGAGCTTTACAAGGGAAGACATTAAAAGAACAGTGGTGCGAAATCGTGGAAAACTAAAAGGAACTGGTATCTCCATAACAGAGGACGTCACACATGGAAAATATGCACTTTTCTTACAAGCCAAACAAAAGCTTGGCAAAGAGAATGTGTGGATACTTGGAGGGGAAATCCGAGCGAGAATTGACCACAAGAGGATATTAATAAAAAATAAAGAAGAACTGGACCAATTACAACCCCAGCAGAGCGACAGCAATGTAGGTAATTAAAGCTCATTGTGCAATCTTAGATTATAGAAATACTGTATAGGCATAGGAATAAATTAATAGCGTAGGTAGTATAAGTTATACAGATAAGATAAACTAAAATATAAAGATATGGCGGGTATAGAAATAGCGATGAATATATTGGGAAATTACAACAATATTGAAACTAAAGAATGCAATGATTTTGACGAACTTAAAAAACTTTTTCCTAACGGGGTGAACAATCTTTCAATAGTACATTATAACATAAGAAGTATTAAGGCAAATTTTGATGAACTTTGTGCTAGTATAGCTGAAATAAATAATGGCGACGGAAGTGTAGGGGTAATTGTTTTATCGGAAACTTGGTCTATATCGGATGTAAATGACTTCTTTATAACGAAGCAAACTATAATAAGAACGACGGAGTCTTTATTTTTATAAGAAATGACCTGTGTGCAGATGTAAGGGTAGTAAAGCTTAGCGAGGTAACAATGCTAGAATGCAAATTTACTTATAATAAAATAAATACTATAGTTACAGGCATCTATAGACCTCCTCCGACAAATATAAACATTTTTATTGAGGACATTGAGGATTATATAAAATCCGTGAATGATAATGATATTATAATCCTGGTTGGCGACATAAATATTAATATTAAGGATTTAACAGACCTTTCCGCTCTAAGATATGCAAATATGTTGGAACAGAACGGTTTTTGCTCACAAATTAATGTGCCAACTAGGGAAAACGATATCAGTGCCTCGATAATAGACCACATTTTTACTAAAATAAATACTAGAACACAAATAAATTGTTTACCAGCGGTACTGCGTAACAATATAACTGACCACTACCCAATCATTTTTAATTTGGAATTTGAAAATAATGAAAAATTAAAACCAATTAAGATAAAAGAAATTAAAAAATTGGACGAAAAAAAACTGTTGAAAGGAGTAGAGAAAATAAATTGGAATGAATTGTACAGAGAGAGTAATGTCAACAATGCAACCAATATCTTCTACAACAACTTAAATTTAAAAATACATGAAGCAACAATAGTAGTTAAAATAACAAATAGAAACAATAAGCTGAAACCATGGATGACCCAAGGGATATTAAATTCCATCTTAAAACGTGATAAACTTAAGCGAAAACTTATGAAAGATAAGGGAAATAGACAACTAAAAGAATACTATAGTAATTATAGAAATACTGTAACAACGCTAATTAGAGCAACGAAAAATGATTACTACAAAGAAAAAATACAATCCTCTGGGAATAATTACAAAAAAATTTGGGACAGCATCAACGAAGTTTCAAATCATAAGATGAAATGCACTGATAGTATTGACAAGATCATTGATAACGATAAGGAAATTACCGATAAAAAAGAGATAGCTAACACCTTTAACAATTTTTTCATTGAAATTGGTGAAAAAATTGGAAAAGAAATCCCCGGCCAAATACAAAATCTGACAAACAACGAAACCGTAAACGAAAACCTTAATTCAATGTTTTTAGAGGACGTACAAGAGCATGAAGTAGAGGAAATAATATACAACTTGAAAAACAACGCCTCACCAGGTAAAGATGGTATAACAACAAAGATCTTAAAACTTATATCTAAACACATTAGTAAGCCCATTGCTTACGTCATTAATCTTATATTTAAAGACTCTATCGTTCCTAAAAGTTTTAAAGAAAGCTTCGTTGCACCAATATATAAAAATGGCAATAAAAATGATATGACAAACTATCGTCCAATATCGCTAATAAATAATATTGCAAAAATTTTTGAAAAATGTCTAAATAATCGACTTCGGTCATTCCTAGACAAAAATAAGATAATATCAAAAAATCAATATGGTTTTCAAAAGCATATTGGTACTGAGGAACCTCTTCAATTGTTAACAGATACTATTCTAACTAATTTCGAATCGAACAAAAAAGTTTTAGCCATATTTTTGGATTTACAAAAGGCTTTCGATTCAGTATCCCATACTCATCTACTTAACAAATTGAACAAAATAGGCATCAGAGGAAAAGTACATGACTTATTCCAAGAATATCTATCTAATAGACCACAGCAAGTTAAAATAGCTAACGCTTATAGTGCAACAAAAATTATAAAAACTGGGGTTCCTCAAGGAACTATCTTAGGTCCCAGCTTATTCCTTATATACATAAATGAACTCTTACAGAAAAACTACGGATGCAATATTATTTCATATGCAGATGATACGGTACTAATTTGTGCGGAGGAGACCTGGGAATCCACAAAGCAAAAAGCTACCGCTGCAATTAGCAAAGTAAAAACTTGGCTAGATAACAATCTCCTAAAACTAAATATTACAAAAACTAAGTTTATGGCCTTTTCCCCAACAAAATTTGGAATGCCCAATGGGCTAGAGCCTATACTCATAAACGAATCGGTTAACAGTTGTGTACATAATGCCGCTACCATAAAATATTTAGGACTGGTACTAGACCCGCACTTGAAATGGGGAAATCATATCGAATACTTAAATGGAAGAATACGAAAACTGATCTATAAATTTTATAGACTAAAAGGTATACTGAACAATAAAACTCTCCTAATTACGTACAATAGCTTAGTTGAATCTATTATTAGATATGGTATCACAGTATGGGGTTCCGCTTATAAAGTAACTTTACGACCGCTACAGATAACACAGAATTATATCTTGAGAATAATTTTTAACAAAAAAAGCAGAGAAAGCTGCAGAAACATTTTTACTGAGAACCAGTTACTCGATGTGATGGGTTTATACATGCATGCGGCTGTAGCCTATGCATACAGCAAAAAAGAGACCATTGGTTCCATCGTTGAACATAAATATGAAACGAGGGCTAGGACAACCAACGCGTATAAGGTACCATTTTATAGCAAAAATGTGTCTCAAAAATGCATTAAATACAACGGAATCAAGTTATTTAATGAACTTCCCCCACACATAAAAACAATGAGGAAAAAGCGATTCAGACTAGAAACAAAAAAATATCTGATCGACAACTACACTACACTTCTACCCATTTTAGCGTGACCTGACACAAAAGCATCACATATTCTCTTACTATAGTTTAGAAATTCATATTTGTACAGGTAACAATATACCGTATTAATAATGTATCATATTATTTTACCGCCCTCCGACACATTTCTTTTTTTTTCTTAAATATGGTATCTTCATGATTTTCACCTCGATGTATAAATCAAATTGTTTTTCTCAACATGTTCACTCGCATTTTTATATCCATAGATTTATTATATCAGAAATTACATAGGTATTAGGTATAGTTTCTTAGTATATTACAAGTGAGATAATCATGACAAACTTACTACAGCCATTCTTTTTGTTAGTATTGTTATATTAATGATGCAACATAGATATAGAATTAAGATAATGTATATACTGCTCGACACAATACGAGGTCTCCTCAGGTGTCATTTTTTTTTCATTCTAAACTAGATTAAAACACTTTGTTTTATTAATTTTGTTGCAGTAATAAATAAATAAATAAATAAATAAAAAAAAAAAAAATGTTTTATTTAAACTGTTTTTATGTCTTCCACATTGCTTACACTTACTTGTGTAAATACTTTTAAGGGTACAAACACCAATAAAAAAATTATATAAAAAAATAGATATCCAAGAATATCCGATTAAGGGTGGCCTAAGAAACCAGGAGTTTTTAATTTCTACGCATCCGGTAACAAATTGTATCCAAAAGTTATTATGAAAAAAATGAAAAATTCTATAAAAGTATTAATTACAGAAAGTTCCGCCGATGCTCATTTTATTTTATTTGGTAGAGTCTGGAATAATTGCAGTTACATATTTATATAAAAGTTGATATTGTTATTCACTAAATTAAACAAAAATTTTATGGTAGAGACAGCCCAGCCCGTCTCTGCTCAAGACTACCGAAATTGAATTTACTGTAATAGTAATAATAAACGTACTTTACTGAGAACAAAATAAATTATCCACAATATAGGGCGTAGTTTAGATTACATAATCTATTCTTACACTTAAAGTTCCTATAGTTTCTTCTTATAAAGGCCGGAGATTTTAGTGCTGATGAACTTATGTTGCTTATATAACATGTAAAAAATAATTTATTATTGAATTAATTACCCAGGTCCCTGATAGTGTCTACTCTTGGTAGCTCTATTTGATCAATAAAGTATTGAAAATGTGTAGGATTTTTCTTAAGTGAATAGAAACCATTTTACATTTAGTAGGGTTTAAATTCATTTTATGTACAGTCGACCAATTAATTATTTTCTTTAGTTCCTTTTTAAAATTGTAACAATCCTCCAGATTAGTGACGTTACTATACATTTTAAATCATCGAAAAAATAATCTATCACCAGTTAATTCCTCAGCTAGATCATTAATAAAGAGCAGAAGTAAAATCTCAAATTTGAACCTTGTGGAACACCTAGCAACAAAAATAAGAAGATGCACATCCGCAATAAGAAACATACTGATTACGGTAAGATTTCAGCAATAAAACAGTAAAATCATTGTTAAAAGTGGTTAATTATTTCAATAAAGTTAGATGGTTTATACAGTCAAAGGCTTTAGAAAAATCTGTGTAGAATAGCATTAACCTGACTGGTATTATTAATATTCTGAGCAATGAATTGTTAACTATAGAGATAAGTTAAACAGTGTTGAACTTTTCTCAATAAAGGCATGCTGATAATCAGAAATTGAATTCTTCACGTCTAGCAGAATATGATACAGTAGCATTTCAAAGGCCTTTGTAAAATTACACAGGATTGAAATATTTTTATAATTACTAACTATGGATTCATCATGAGTTTTAAAAACTTTAGCCGTTTTCCATAAGTCTGGAAATGTTGCTGTCTTTAACGCTAAATTCAAGGGAATGGTGAGGCAAAAACATATGGGCTATTTTTTACAAGAAAAGAGGATATTTGATCAGGTCCAGAAGCAAATTCATTTTTAATTAACATGGACGTATTGGTAATATTCAAATCAACATAAACTTTTCCCATACAAATCGATATATAAAAAAATGAATATGAAGGAAAAACATCGCTTTTTTGTGTTCATTGTATAGAGTTGAGACTAGTACTATTTTACACATAATATAATAATAATTTGCACTTGCTAATAATATCATTACATTTCTACTTCCAAGCAATCTTAAATATTTTTTATCCCTATACAGTATACATAGCTAGTGGTAAAGTGTTTTTACAAATTTTAAAAATCGTGTTACGAAGGAAACCCTAGTATTGTTC
This sequence comes from Rutpela maculata, assembly GCA_936432065.2. Taxonomy (NCBI): domain Eukaryota; kingdom Metazoa; phylum Arthropoda; class Insecta; order Coleoptera; family Cerambycidae; genus Rutpela; species Rutpela maculata. The sequence goes on from OW386288.2 coordinate 166,670,294, forward strand.
ATTCCATTCTGATTTGCATATTTCTCGAGGAGAATAAGATCTCACAATTGAGTTAAACGAGAGTAATTTATTGTGTAAATGCAACGTCGGGATTGCAAATGAGATATAGACAAGGAACGGTGGGGAATATGGATACTTCCAGCAGATGTTGTTTGGAAACAATTCACTAAGCTGAACAGGGAACTTAGTTTTGTTATATAGCGTAGTAAACACGATGTGAAAACATTTTCAAAGATTGTAATTTTGTTAATGAAAATGGAATTTTAACATTTAAATATGCATCAGGAAAGATGCGACAAGAAAACAATGTCAGATCTCTATCAAACCAAAATATACTTTATTGTCCAGAAGAGCACAAAATTATTTTAATAAAGTTTAAATGATAACAAGTAATCAAAAAAATGTATGAAGCAAATTCTATATCTATAAAAGAATATCCTGACTGACTGACTCACTGACTGATCTATCAACGCACAGCTTAAATTCGTTGGGTCTAGAAACTTCAAATTTTGCATAGAGGTTCCTTGAATGACGTAGGCAACCACTAAGAAGGTATTTTTTGAAATTCGACCCCTGCGAGGGTGAAAAAGGGGGGTTGATATTGTAGGCTTTTTCGCAAACGGTTAGATCTAGGTGCGAGAAATTTTGCAAAAATATTTTTTGTTGAAATCTATTAGATACATGTAATAGTCTAAGATACGTACTAAGGTCGACCTTCACCGATCAGGTAACCGAATGAAATCTATTTTTTATAAAAAAAAAATATGCTAACAATATTGACGGTGATGGGTTGCTTAACGAAATATGTTCAAGGCCTTTTTTTTGTTTTTTTTAATTTTTTTAAAATTTTATTTATACTTATCGTTTCGCAATAAAATTATCTTTATTTTGATATACAATTTATTTGGTTACCAGTAGTACTAATCAGTGAAGGTACCACTTTCGATTCACCTATATAAACCTAGCAACCGTACAGCCTTGAACGGAAAAATGTAAGCAACCCTATGTTTACATATTCTATAGGTTTCTTACTTTCGATTAGTGTTAAATTTTTTTGGTTTGAAGATCGGTGAAGGTATGAAAAAAAAATTAATTATTAATTTTCAATTAAATATAGCCTTGAACATATTTCGTTAGACCCATCACCGTTACTTTTGTTAGCATATTTTTTTCATAAAAAATAGATTTTATTCGGTTACCTGATCGGTGAAGGTCAACCTTAGTACGGTTCCTGTAGTATAAGACGAAATTTCGATTTTTATTTTTTGAAGGGGGTTATAGATGGTTTAAAGCGCACCCGTATTTTTGAAATCGCGTAAGTCAGAAACGTGATTATTCGAGAGATGGACTCTTTTGAGGAAATAAGAAAACACGTATTCGACGATTTTCAAAAAGAGACCCCCGAAAGGATGAATGAGGAAGGGGAGGTTTTTAAGATTTTCGGAAACGGTTAAACCTAGAAGCGTGAAATTTGGCAGAAATACTCTTTATTGGAATCCATTAGACATCTGTCAGACGAAATTTCGATTTTCACTTTTTGAAGGGTGTGGTAGGTGGTCTAAAGGTACTCGTATCTCTGAAATCGCGTAAATCAGAAACGTGATATTCCAGCGACCGGCTTTTCCGAGGAAATAAGGAGACACGTATTCCACGGTTTTCAAAAAGAGACCCCCCCCGAACGGGTGAACAAGGAGAGGGATGTTTTTAAGCGTGAAATTTGACACATACCCGCCCATGTGCTTAATTGTCAATTAAAATAATTATTTTTTCGCTTAATTCGCTCTAACACAAAAATAGAATAATGAATTTTTATCAAATTGCAATGCGCACTGGGTCTCCTCGAGTGAACTGGATGCGCAGTGGGTTTCCTCGAGTACAATGAATGCGCAGTAGGTTTCCCCGAGTACTATGGATACGCAATGGGTTTCCTCGAGTACAATGGATGAGCAGTGGGTTTCCCGGGTATCATGGATGCGCAGTGGGTTCCGTCGAGCGTACTTTCTGAGTACTATAGGAGTACTCAGTGAGAATGTAGTACTTCTTTATAAGCATAAGTTAGTATGTCAATGTTCTTAATTCCACGCTCAAGAAGTCTTCCACGCGAACGAAGTAGCGGGCGCTAGCTAGTATAATATAAAACAATAACTTGCCAAATGACTTAATTAGAAGAAGTCGTATTGAAATTACTTCTGTAGTTATGAATTAGGCTTACTATAATCAGAATAAAAATTGAAATCATTAACAAAATCCTATTAGTTGCGATTAATTGTTTGCATGGATATCAAATGGCTCACTTTTGCACTATGAATATTGTTCGCTTACAATAATCACTACACACCTCAAAAAGCAGCGGCGGCTGGTGAAATTTCAATATTTTTTTTCTCGTCTGTGGCGCATGGGACCCATACGAAATTTGGGAAATAACATCTAGAGAAGCACTTCTCTAATGACCCCTAAAAAATTTTGAAAAAGCAGTTTGCGAAAAAAATTTTGAAAATTCGCTAGCCTCCCCTGGGTCTAGGGACCCCTGTTTACTTTTATTTTTTTTTGTCATATGCATTTGACTTTTCATAAAAATGCATCGACAGATTTTGGAGTTTGTGAAAATATTTTCATTACTAACTGAAATACAATGAACTGAAATTTTGTAATTTTCAATTTAACAAATTACAATATTTCAATTCGTTGTATCTCAGTTAGTAATGAAAATATTTTCACAAACTCCAAAATCTGTCGATGCATTTTTATGAAAAGTCAAATGCATATGACAAAAAAAAATAAAAGTAAACAGGGGTCCCTAGACCCAGGGGAGGCTAGAGAATTTTCAAAAATTTTTTCGCAAACTGCTTTTTCAAAATTTTTTAGGGGTCATTAGAGAAGTGCTTCTCTAGATGTTATTTCTCAAGTTTCGTATGGGTCCCATGCGCCACAGACGAGAAAAAAAATATTGAAATTTCACCAGCCGCCACTGTCAAAAAGCAATTCCACAACGCAGATGTGATTCAGTAATTGAGAGATACAACCGTTGCTCACTAAATCAATGTATGAACTACTAATGATTATTGCTGATAAACATAAACATTGAGTTTAAATTCTATTACCCTTTCTTAAAATTTAGATATTTTATACAGGTTTATAGTATAACTGGCCGTGCAAACATATTTCAACCTTTTTGTATATCCTTTAGATGTGTTTAACATAATTTTAAGACAATTTCACAAGTCTAATATTCACTTGAACTAAAATAAGTTCCAGGATAACTCAACACAACTTGAAACTTGACGCCCTGGTAAATAATATCTTGGCAAGGGGATATCCCCTTCATATGACCACACCTATTTCTATCCTATTACTCTCTTCATATTTAATAAAACATATACGCTGAATTATCTGAAAGTATTATGTCTGTTGTTTCCTCGATAAACGTCAATTTAAGTTATTGGCTCACTCTGCTGTTTCGCTAAAGTTTGATGTACAACATTATATACTAAAAGCAGTGTGGTATCATATTTTATCATTAACATAAATAAGATGATAGCGTGGTCTGGTTTATTTGGGATCACGAATTATGTTAGGTACATATCGTGATTCAAATACAAATAGGAGGAGAATCTGGAACCAATACAATTTACTATATGTTAAATATATTAATTTAATGGAATTATTTGCATTAATCAGTTAATAATTTACACGATAAACAAAAAGAAGAATATGAAAAGTAAAACCCTCCACCTTTCCATCAATATTCATCTAAAAAGTTTTTCCGATCATTTTAAAGAAGGAAGTTTAGTTTTAGAAGTATACTGCATTTTTCAGCTTTTTTTTAATAAATCACAAAATATTTCTTGAAAGGAAATAATAAGATTGATGTTAAGAGACAAATGGTCCCAATAAAACTGCCATCCTGTAATATAAGCTTATATTATCTTCAAAATATTGTGGGACTGAAAGTCTGAAATAAAAACTTTAAATCTAAATCTTCTGACTTGTATCTTCGAGAAAACTTTTAGAATTTGATTTGAATTTGAATAATGTCTCGTACTTTAATTACTATCCAACCATTCTGAAAATTCTATCTTGATAATGATTCTCATACACAATGACATATGTATGCACAGCATTTGACTCAATATTACATAACTTCTTGAAGCTTCGCAGATCTCATCTCACACATAAGGGACTAGATTATATTAATTATACGCTATAGTGCTGGATTGCAGTTATATATTCGCGAAACTAATGCCATTAATTCCAGTCGGAATGTTGTGAAATAAATCGTTTTTCTCATTTCTTAGCCACTAATCATGACACTATGAAAGGGGACTCGCTCTCGCGCATAAATCCCTTAACAACAGCCTTCGCAGTCACGTCTCTCGCTGGTGTAAAATGTGAAAAATTGTAAAATAATTAAAACTATTAATTTCATGTAATTCAATACTTCGTCAGTATTAGCCAGAAGAGTAGTTGTTTCGATTGGTTCTCCAATAATGAGTGTTTTAGAGTATTTATCTAACTAGTATATTAGCATGCCCAGATTAGAGCAACAATATATAGAAAGTAGATAATTTCATAATAAATAAAAAAGACAATTAATTTTTGTTTAATTATTTTTCTCGTTTTAGTACACCTAAACAAAAGCTTGTTTTTAAAATTTTTTTTTAAATATAATTTTATTATTTTATCATAGTACTTCAATTGATTAGTAAAGGTATTTTAACTTTCTGAGCAACGAATGATGTATTTATGCATAACCTCTATACAATGGCATATAACTGTGCAGTGTGCATGGTATTTCTATTAAAAAAAACATAAAAATCAGTACATAAATAAAAATTTTACGGAGGTGGCTAGTCCTTAAGTGGAACACACTGTAAGTAAAGATTAAAACAACTTATTAGATTTTCAGGTTTTTTGTTTTATCATGCTACCCCACGGCAAGTACGATATTAGTTAAACATTTTTTTACTAATTTAAAAAAATGTTTTTATATTACTTTCTTAGTTTTAATGAATATATATGGGGCATATGGTATATCGCTGTAAAGGAGGAAAATAATTTAGATAATACTTTGAAAAGACTATTTTGCAAAAAGGTTTCGTCCAGAAGTTTTTCGTATTCCCTCAAATAACTCAGATATTTTTTCTATGATATCTCTTAAAGTAGACCAGAAATGTCATATGTCTTTAAACCATTTTGTAGCTTATAACAATCTTTACGACATATTTTTGTAAAAACAATTTTTAAACACAACTCATTTTAAACGAGACACTCTCAGGGGCTCTGATAAAATGGACAGTCTGTATCTGGTGTTGCATGTGAAAAACCCAATGGCCATCATCTCCTTGTAATCGTATACATATTAATTTATTTTATATATAATCTATTAATATTAATTTGTTGAATGAATTTTTTCAAGTTTTTTATTGTTGTAATTCTCTAGTAACTTCAATCTCCAATAGAGTCCTTCACCATTAGTACATTGTTTATAATAAAAAAAATTACCACAAATTTAAAATATTGTTACAGCTTTGTACCCTAAATTCCATGTATAAGTAACAGAAAACTAGCGACCTTAACTGCAGACTGTGCGGTAAGGTACCAACCAGAAAACTGTAGAACATATTATACATGACTGCGAGGCGTTGGACCCCAGAAGATATAATATCTACGGAGAGCACAATAAGCCCAGGAAGTTGCGTGCCCTCGGAGTATTCTTTACAGACGAGTCCTAGGAGGAGGGGTTTTAATCAGTTAGAGGCTGACACTCAGATCCATTCCAGTGGGATGAGCAGCCCGTGTGGGTTTCCTCTCCTCGAAAAAAAAAACAGAAAATTAAGTTAGTTAGTTAGTTCGGCAATCGTCCCCGAGATGGCGCGCGGTGTTAACATTTTCAGATTATCTAGAAGCTACTGATATATATATATCTAGAACATTGTGAAATGTGGTAGAGAGTTCCAGAATCAGTTACCTAGGAATATAAATAGAGAGCGAGTCGTCGCACAAGACAGTATAGTATAGTTCAGATAGTGAGTTCAGTTCAGTTAGTGAGTCAGATAAGATCAAGAAGTAAGCAAAGTGATATAAAGTTATTGCATTATAGCACTCAGTGTTATATTAGTGACGAAATTATTTGTTGTAATTAGTACATAAGTTAAAAAATTAGTGTTTAGTGTTACACTGGTGTTATATCTTCCGAACCCACAATACAGAGTGTTTACTGAGGGTGTAAACATGTAACAATATAATAATAATTTGTACAATTAACTAATGTTATACTCGTAACCTTATTACCATTTAAGTTTCTTTATTCATGTTATAAATGTACACTGTAGAGTTACTTTATTTCATTCATCTCATTTATAGTGTGTACATTATTTAAATAAAGCAAATGCGTAATAATCGCCAATTGCGTGATGCGCCTTTGACCGCTAACAGGCCGGGAAATATTTAGCATAGCACTTAAAGTCCAGTCAATGAAAGAGTTGTAGAGAACATTGACGAGAAGAGAGGAGAGAAGAATTTTTCTTTTCAGGAATGTATCGGGGGTAGTTAGGAGGTAAACATACTAAAAGTCCCCGCCCCTAGCCCCGCAGCTTCAGGGGGAGAGGGGCGTGCAAAGGTTCCTTTTTTAGATTCTTCGCTTATAACTCGGAAACGATGCGTCGTACGGAAAAAAGTAATCTATGCAAAATGAAACGTAATTATATTTCCCACAAGAATGTTTATATTCATTCTCTTCCGATGTGTTATAGTTTACGAGATTTTCGCCAGCGAAAATCGATAATTAATAAAAAAATCAATTATGTACCTTGAATATGTTTCTCAAAACGGTTTACCGTGGTCTGCTAATAAATCACAGTTACAAAACAATCTTTATTTTACAACACTGGACGTATTTACTAACGTAATATTTTGTCGAAATCTATACATTTCCTTAAATATACAGTGAAACCCACTCAAAATGAAGATACCCTTACAACTTTTTCATTTTGTTTCGGATTTGAATCAAATTTTACCCAAATCATTCACCTGCTATAAAGACAAAGCCACCTGCGGTACCAAAATATGAGGAAAAAGATTAAAAATCATATTGATGGGTCTCGACGAATTTCACGTAGCCACCACAAATTGGGGAAAGTGAGGATCCCCTTTGCCAGATGAGCTTATGTATGAGAAATCCCCCATCAATAACCAAATCAAATTTTGGTGTATGTACGTTTGTGGCGCCGATCGGATACATTTTTTAGAATTTCTAACATTCAAAATGTTTTATTTTTTTCAGAATATTTTGGTACCGCAGGTGGCTTTGCCTTTGTAACAGCCGAATGTTCTTCTGGTTATAAGTAGATCCTAATTTGTTCTATACTTGAGTAAAATTTGATTCAAATCGGAAACAAAATGAAAAAGTTATAAGAGTATCTTCATTTTAAGTGAGTCACACTGTATATTTAAGGAAATGTATAGATTTCGGCAAAATATTACCTACGTTAGTAAATACGTCGATTGTTGTAAAATAAAGATTGTTTTGTGACTGTAATTTATTAGCAGACCACGGTAAACCGCTTTGAGAGAATTATTCAAGGTACATAATTGATTTTTTTTTTATTAATCATCGATGTTCGCTGGCTAGTGTCTCGTAAACTATAACACATAGGAAGAAAATGAATATAAACATTCTCATGGGAAATTTAATTACGTTTAATTAGATAGATTACCTTTTTCCATACGACGCATCATTTCCAAGTTATATAAGCGAATAATCGAAAAAAGGAACCTTTCCACCCCTCTCCCCCCCTGAAGCGGCGGGGACTTTTAGTATGTTTACCTCCTAACTACCCCCAACACATCCCTGAAGAGGAAAATTGTCCCCTCCTAAATGTTCTCTACAATCCCCTTTTGGGCATTCATTATTCATTGATTGAACTATTAGGTAAAACAGCTTTTGGAGTGAGCACTTTTGGTTTTACCAATAACATTAATTATATGCTGTAATGTTGGACTAGTTATATATTTCTTGAAACTACTGTCATTAATTCCAGTTGGAATGTTTTCATATAATTCATGTTTAATATTTCTTAGCCCAAAGTACTTTTCGTAATACGCTATATCCACTTATGCAGTTTTAAACGAATTGCCATAGCATCAATTGCGCAATTCCCTTAACCCATATCGTTTCTCTGCAGGACGTATAAATTTTCAGTTTTCAACCTAGATTTCACAGACTAAAATATAGCAAGTCATTTCGCCGTTTCAGAGTAAATACAAACATTAACGTTATTAAACCGCGCGGAGACACGACGTGATATTTTGTTTTCAATTTCAATAAACCTGTCTCTCTGCCTGCAACATATTTTATGTGGCGTGGAAAGCAACCTAATATACGATTCAAATGTGTTGAGCCTTTACTTCAGCAAATATCTCAAAAAGAGAGAAGCGAAAAAAATTAAAAAAAAAAACATATTTAATAATATTAACAAAAAACTATATTTAATATGATGAGGTGTCATAGTCTAGGTGCCCGCGTACAAAAATGCAATTTATACATATCCACGTATAACTTTTTGTACGACATAATTACGCCTAGTCTATCACTTTTTTCCTCTGCGAAAATTTTCGTAAACGCGGCGTTCCTCCTCGGCACGAAAAAGACGATTTCCACACGTCTGATTGGAAAATCGGCAAATATATGTTGTCCGACAATTCGAAAATTGGATTCTACATATTTATATCTTGAAAAAATCAGCTGGTTATCAATAAATGTTTTAAAGTTATGTTATGTTATGTTATGTTTAGGGTCGTAGACACCCTTAAATTTTTGTCGGACAGTTTGTAGAAATATATAGAATATATATGTAGAATCCAATTCTCAAATTGTCCGACAAAATATATTTGCCGATTTTCCAGTACGACGTGTGGAAATCGTCTTTTTCATGCCGAGGAGGAACGCCGCGTTTACGAAAATTTTCGCAGAGGAGAAAAGTGATAGACTAGGCGCAATTATACCGTACAAGAAGTTATACGAGGATATGTATAAATTGCATTTTTGTACGCGGGCACCTAGACTATCAGCTAAAAGCTGGTGTAAATCCTAACCACAGATTTCAGTAAATACAGAACATATACAGAGTGTCCCAAAAGTATGGACATGTCTGAATAAGTCGTCAGGATAGCGAGATATGAGGAAAATGACCTCTATAAAAATTGTTGAGGTCAACGGGAGACACCACATGGCGACCTGGTATTTGACCTTGAAGGACATTTTCATTTGAATGTCAACTTTTGTTTTTAAACAGAAACCCCCGTTTTTGACTCCGTATCCTGAAAGAGCGAAAAATTTTGCATTAGACCCGTAAGAGGTCATATTGACCCTAGTGTTCATCTAAAGGGCAAATGCCTCTCGAAATTTTCAGGCTGGTATCTCAAGGTCAAGATAGCGAGATATGAGGAAAAGGACCTCTATAAAAGTTGTTGAGGTCATCGGGGGGCACCATATGGTGATCTTGGATTTGACCTTGAAGGTTATTTTCAAGGTCATTTGAATTTTCTCTTTTTAAACAGGACCCCGGATTCTGAAAGACCGAAAAATTTTGCATTAGATTTGTATCTGGCGACTGAAGACAGTCAATGATGATCGTGATGACCTTACAGTAAGATTTTAAGGTCAAATCGAGGTCATTTCATGATCCACTTCGGCGACTAGGGGGGGTTCCCAATTGATATATATTACAACTCTAATGCAAAATTTTTCGCTCTTTCAGAATCCGGAGTCAAAAATAGAGGTTCCTACTTAAAAAGCAAAAGTTGTCCTTCAAATGACCTTTAAGATCAAATTCAAGGTCCCCAAGTGGTGCTTCCGTTGATTTCAAGAACTTTTATAGAGATCACTTTCCTCATATCTCTCTATCCTAACGAATTATTCAGGCGTATTTATACTTTTGGGATACTGTATAATTACTACACATACATAGGGACACGACAAATAAAAAATTAAAAAAAGAAAAATAAATGCCAACAATAATATAGTGTGTTTAACTTGAAATGGTAACACCCCAATAACTTTTTTATTTTTTTTCCGATTTGAATCAAATTTTACATAAGTATAGAACAAATTAAGATCTACTTATGACCAGAAAGACATTCGCCTCCTACAAATGCAAAGCCACCTGCGGTACAAAAATATACGAAGAAAATCAAAGAATCATATTAGGCATTTTTTTCGGAAAATTTTGTTAATGAAACTTATTCAGAATTTCCCAAAAAACTTATGCCCAAAATTTATTCAAAATTAAAAAATTCAAAAATTAAAATTTTAAAAATAATTATTTAAAAAAAAAAGTAAATTGCTTGACAACTACCTGGCAGTTTGGGTTTAATTTCAAACAAAATTGTCATAGTAAACAAAAAAAAAAACCATTTATATGATATTTTCGGACTTTTTTATTTTGATTAAATTTTGGGCATAAGGTTTTTGGACAATTCTGAATAAGTTTCATTAACAAAATTTTCCGATAAAAAATGCCTAACATGATTTTTTGATTTTCCCCGCATATTTTGGTACCGCAGGTGACTTTGCATTTGTAGGAGGCGAATGTTTTTTTGGTCAATTTGTTCCATATTTAAGTAAAATTTGATTCAGATCGAAAAAAAAAATAAAAAAGTTATTGGTGTGTTACCATTTCAAGTGAAACACACTGTATATAAAGTGGCGAAAAAAATATGTGCAAAATTACAGAGTGGTCACCCTGAAACATTATTAACTAGGAAATTATGGTGGAAATAATATTTGGAATATAGTTGACACAATTACAGTGGAGGAAACTATTAATGAAAAATATGCAAGGTGATGACTACCCTGTGTATTTTAAAAAAATAATAAGTAGAAAAATATGACAGAGGACAATAATATTTCGTACGTAGTTAACACAACTGTCAAAGATTAAAAATATGAAAATGTACAGAGTAGTTACCCTAAAAAATAGTCAAGAAACTGTGTTGGGAATAATATTTGGAATATAGTTGTTACTGAGGAGGAAACCTGATATACTTTTAGTGTTAAATATACAGGGTGGTCACTTTAAAAAATATAAGATGAGATAGAAGAAAATATTTGGGATGTAGTTGTCGCTTTTGAAAAAGAATCTGATATACTTTGTAAAAAAATGTACACGGTCCTCATTCAACAGAAAAAATAACAAAGGACGCCAAACACAGTGGTAAGTTTTGATAAAAACTTCTACAAACTATTTTATTTGTAATTTTGCACAATACTTTATATCTAAAAGACCTATAATTTCTCCAAGTTTCACTTAAAAAAGATTTGCTACGAGTCTGTAGGTTTGCTGGACGATCGGCAATTACAGATGAGTCACAATAAGTGGCTTACTCCGAATAAAACATGCTATTTTTTCTCCAAACGTCAATTAGCTATAAAAAAAAAATAATGATAAAAAATCTCGAATTTCACCACCAAAAACGCATTGTATTAATATCGCATGGCCGGCGTATTAAATAAAATACGCGTTGCTATGGATATTAATTTTTCTGCCGCTCACAGCGTCAGAAAAAGTACTTTTTTCTTCAAGCGTATTAAAATGTTTAAATTATGTCACCAAAAACAGAAGTAGAAGTAGGACATTGTTTTACTAGTAACAAAAGTTAGTACCGAACGCCACCGTAGTGGACATTGTTTTACTAGTAACATAATGTTAGTTCCGAAAGCGCCACCGCAGTGGGTATTGTTTTACTAGTAACATAATGTTAATACCGAAAGCCACCGGTGGCGCGCTATCCACTAGCCATTTGTCATATTGTGTCAACATGTAAGACTGTAGTTTGAATATTTGTACATTTATGAGAAATGAATTTTTGCATTTTAATACGCTTGAAGAAAAAATAGTATATATTACACGGAGTAGAACGCCTTTTTTGTGTTTCGCCCAGTTTGCGGCTTCGGCTTCGCCTCAGCCGCAAATCCTGGGCTCAACACAAAAAAAGAGTGCGTTCTACTCCTAGTAATATAATATACTATTTTCTACGATTGTGATGAAAGTTAAATTTTCTAACTTCAAAATGACTGCAGAAAATATCACTTTGCCGCACGCCTTGATTACATCTTCACACACCGGAGTAAAATACTGTGTTTACCTTAAAGAATTTTATATTACTTACTGGTAATAACAATTAAATTGTATAAATGTACATTAATTACACATGAATTGCAATTACAAAGTCAAATTTTCTAACTTCAGAATGACTGCGGAAAATGTCACTTTAAATAAAATCTGACAGGCAGCAAATTTAAAATTTTGGAAAGATTTTAAAAAAGGGAAATAACTTCACAACTGTAGAAAAAATAGTATGTAACACACATGTGGCAAGTTTCATTGCAAAACTCGTATGATTGGAACACTGGCTGCGCTCGTGTTCCTACTTTCATACATCGCCCTTGCCACACTTGTATTACAATCTACTATTTCAAAAGTAAAATTTATTTTCTAAACTACGCCCACCTTCAAGATTGTACAAAACTTTGCTCTAACTTCCTGATAACATACACATTGTATTTCCACAAAACAATTGCGCTTTCCCCAAGTAATTGTTGTTGTTATTTTTTATTCGATTATAATAGAACCCAATTCAAATCCTGCCTTTTTATTTGCATAGGAAACTTGACGCCTGTTTCTTTTTTTGAACGCTCGTTGTATAGAGGACACAAATGTGACCACGTACAATCCGACAATCTAATCTATGTTTCAGATCTTTCTAGGTCCCAACTAGCTATTTTATTATATCTTAGTCATGGCGGCTATTCAAATAATAGTATATTTGATTACCTATTATTATACCGCTGTATACATTTATATGGCCATATAACAATAAAGCGCCCAGCTAATGTGCCGCATGTCAGGGACCCATAAGCATTTATGCTAACGCTAAATTAACCTAAAATATATAGGTAAATCCGAGAATGTAAACGATAAAGACGATCATATTACATCAGGTTATCTTTTTTATTACTGCGGTTAATGCGGTAATTTTTAAACCTTCATTATGGGTTCCTACTTAAAAATTCCTTTGCCTTAAAAGGATTAAACGAATTAAAGGATTGTTGAATTATTCTTTAAAAAAAGGCGGGTTACGGATGTTGCCCCTCATAATATTCATTTTCTTTCTCACTGTTTGCTTAATCTTCAACTCCACTTACAAGAACCCACGTCGAAAAAATAATTACCGAGAATCATAAATGTAGAAAAGTCCTTGGACGTATCTAGGAAATTTAAAACATTTCAAGAATACTCAGAGAAAAATTTGTTTAACATTTTGTACCTATTTGTAAAAAAATACACTCCAAATTAGTCTTTAAAGGTGACAGGATAAATTGTGTAAATAAATAATATATTTTTGGATTAATGATCTAGTACAATTTATGCATTAACACATTTAGAAATTTGTACAATCTTAGAAATCACACAAATTGAATTATTTGCAAACCTGGGTTACGATATTATAAAATTACAGTATTCTTAATTAACTTGTATCAAGTTTTTAATATCACCATTGGAGATAGAAAGGATTAGTGAACAGAAGCTCCTAAAATATTACTAAAAGACCTAACCTAGGACACGGATGGGACAAGGAAACAGGAACTGGAGGGGAACTACATCTGGAAAGGCCAAGGGCAAGTAAGTATAAGCTCTTTTGGTCACCACTCCATTGTAATTCCAGACAGAAATTCTGAGATGTTTGAATGTGTACGCGAGGATGCTAAATGAGGATATATTAACTAGCAGATCTCCAATACCTCAGACAGTCGTGCGGCGCTAAAGGCAGTGGTCTATATCAAGATGTCATCCAGACTGGTATGAGATTGCCACAAAGGGCTCAAAATTCTGGACGAGCAGAAAAACTATTGTGGGTGCCAGGTCATTTCAGAATAGACAGTAATGAAAAAGATGGTAAACTTGCTAGGTAAGCAGCAGCTAACACATGGTTTATGGTTTAGAACCCACGTTGGGAATGACCAAAAGCTCAGCCAGATGGGTTTTGAAAGACTGGGTCAAAAACAAATACATAAATCACTGGAGGAACATTCATTAAAGTGCCCAAACTAAATTGGAGAACTGTTCTTAAAGAGCAAAATGTTGAAAATTATAACAGAACTTTTGACAGGATACTTTCCTGTGAAGAAGCACCTGCACAGAATCAGAAAACTCGACAGTGATTTGGATTGTAAATTATGCGGAGGGGAACCAGAAACGGCGAATCACATTATGTTCAAATGCCAGGCAATCGCAGGCAGAGGAAATTTACGAGCAAACACGAACAGACTCAGAAACCATCAACACTCGCCCAGTCTCAGACAAGGGTACTAAAATGGGTAGAGTGCACCAGGAAAGAGAATTCACAATCAGCCTAGGAGGCTGCAGTGCCCTCGAAGCTCTTTTCCAGACGAACTCTGAGCAGGGTCTGAATCAAAAGAACTAACTCTATGCTAGGAATAAATGCAGGATTTTCTTCGAAAATATATATCAAAACTCTTAAGTTTTTTGAAAGTTTGATGACTTTTATAATCATCTCTCGTTGTACAGTACTTTTCTAGTATTTGAAATCGTCAAAGCATGATAATAGCACCCACCTTGAGATGCAATTTGTGGGTGGCATCTCGGAGGCTGGAGCTATTCAAAAATCCAACTAGATAATCTTCCTTCTCCAAAGCATTCTCAAACTTCACTGACTGCATATTTAATAAGGTGATTTCTTTTCTCCTCCGGAAGGCTCATCACTTTCCCAGTAACTAATGTGATATTATCATTTTGAAGGCAAAGGACTGATGATCTGGAATGTTTGGCTTTAAGCTTTTATAAAAAATATTTTCTACAATGTATGGATCTCTGAGCAAGCATTTCCTGTGGAATTTAAATAACGTGATCTTGGCTATGCCTGTTACTCATTTCCATCTTCAATGGGCTCATGTGCATTAGAATCAGTTGTCTGGCAATTTTCCCTCGCTGTTCAAGATTGAACTAACTTCGAAAACCCCCCTATTTCTGCTCTCGCACAGTAGATCAAAGTTAAGATTTCGAAGTTTTGAAAAAATTTAATTTGATTTTCAGGAAATCCTTAAGAGTATTTTCGGAATTAATCCTGCCAGACTGGGTAGAATCTCTGTCTTTTAACCTCTCAAAAAGTTCTCGCTTCGATATCGTTCATGCCCAGCTAAAGAAGTAGAATATTATGAAAAGAATAAATCATATACACGTATAAAACTTCTGGCAGACTAGTAAATTCGACGCTTTGAATAAAACTCGGCATTTTTCCTAGTATCAATTACATGCGCTACTATTTCTGTAGTATCATTCGGAAACAAATTAAAATAATAAATAGCTAAACTATATGCCTCTTAGAACATTAATATTAATAAATTTATCGAAAATTCATAGGTTTACGAACGCAACAATTTAATCCAGTCGCACACGAACAACTAACTGCTCTTTATAAGCACGCATGTAAGTTCAAATTTGTCGGTTATTGCACATGTATACACGTACGTCTATTGTTTTCCATTACTTGAGTGGATTTTCGGAAGTGTTACCTTCACTTTGTAAAAGACTAGCAAAATATCTAATGTTTGATTGTTGTATATTATGAACCTGTAGATATGCAAAATGACCCTAATGCCCTGGGGAAAAAATCGAAAATCCGGGTCCGTTGACTTTCTGGAGGGCGTGTAAGGGTAGACACATATTAGAAAATTTTATAAACAGGATATAACATAAATTCGTTAAAATATTTGAAATATACGGGGGTGTTGAATCTTTAGGCTTAATGTAATAAAATTGATATTTTTGCAATAACGATGGAATAGTATTATTAGAAACGCGAGCAGACCTGAAGATCCGCAGTACTCGGCTCATTGTATATTCGCGACATTTAGAATTCCTAGTGCTCTCCACGAAGGAGAGAAGTTCTTTCCAGAGTAGATCATCCCGCAGTTCCTCCGGCTGCAGAGACTGCTTTCCGAGATACCTATACCTTGACACTCCTATTGGTGCACAATAGCATAGAATATGAGTGACCGTTTGGCGGGAGAGGAATTGTGTTCATACAACTCAGTCAGAATGTTTCAACAGTTCACCACCAGCTTAGAGGTCATCATGCCTGATGCAAGAGCTCTCAATGCTGTCGGTACATATGTAAATATGCTTATCGACGAAACCTCTTCTGAGATTTTCGCTTGCACATAGCAAAATGGCATATATCTCAGCCTGGAATAGACTAGTGGTGCAGATATACGAGCCCTCCGTTTGAATCCGTCTACATTAGCACCGGTTCCCTTCTGAGTCTTCGATCAATTTATGTAGCACTCCATACCTCCGGGATTCATTTCCCAGTCGTCTCGACTAACGAACACAACTGTATACAGATTCAGAAAGTCCTTCGTTTGTCATTGCGCTATTAACCGACCGCCCACAATAACGACGTCTACCAGTGCTCTAGCAGAGGTAAAGAGTGGACACACCCATCAAGAGGCATGTACACGATTGCATACTTCTCTCTCGCTTGCCGCGCTTTCGCTTGCTCTTATTGCCAACCCAATACATACACTTTCCGATACTGTATGGAATAGTGAACTTATAACGGAGGAAATACCGGTCGTTGTCTGAGTGGCGTCCTGGTCCCTTACAGAGTTGAAGCCTTTACGTGCCCCAGCCCTTGTCCCATCGTATTCCATATTCCACTCTTAAACAGTTTATTTGCTGCTTTCCTAGCTTTCAGTTCCACTTGGACATGCAAAGAAGTGAGTCCAAGGATTGTCTCCATTGCAGCCGTGGAGTGGTCGTGATTGCTTCTGTTATTCCTAGGCAAGCTAGTCTTTGAACTTGACACAGGCGAGCTATAATTATGGAGCGCTCCTGAGAGCGCCACCACACGAGTTCTTCATATATTATGAGGAGTTTCACCATGACGGTGTACGTTCAAAGAGTATTCTTTTGACTTATTTCCCACTTAAGGTACGCTTGCACATCTTAGAGATGCGCAGGATTTTCTCGCTTGAGCTTTCACATGGTCTTTCCATGACAGTTTGGATTCTACTGTTACCACCAGGTACCTCACTCAACGGGAAATACACAGACGCGCGGCCATAACAGAAGGAAGCTGAACATCGATTCACAGCCCCACAAAAAAAAAGAAATTTCAGACCAGCAAACCAGACCCATGTATCCCCATGTATTTTCGATCGCTGAATCCGAATCCGAGGTCAAAAAAAATCATACACCCCCAAAATCATTAACTAGAGCCAAAAAACACCCCTGGAATGGGGTAAAAAGAAGGTTAAGCTACGAGAATAGTTGTTACATCTTAATCAATCGAATTATACAAATTAAGGTTAAACAGCAGCGTATGTACGCTGCTGTTTAACCTTAATTTGTACAATAGATATGAAACACATCCCCAGATAGGGGCGAAAACTACCCCATATATAAGAAGATCGATCCGAAACAGCAATGACTACTGAAAAAGCTCGAAATGTCTAAGTTTTGTTAAAGTGATAAGAAAGTGCATCAGGTCCGACGTAATCTTCATAAACTGCCCTTATAGTTTAAAGAACACGAGAAAAACAAGAAAAAACGTAAAATCCAGCAGGATTTTTATTTTTATGGATGCTATGATTGGCTGAAATTGCGTAGTACTCTAAAATAGAACTAGAAACTTACGTACCATCAACGTCCTACAGAAAAAGCTGCAGTTACCTTCGAAAAACTCGAAACTCCGAAGGTTTGTAAAGGTGAGAAGAGTCTGCAGTAGTTTTGGCTCAATTACTGAAAACACCCCAACAGCGCTGCTAAAAATCACCCCTCATCTTAAACGACACAGAAAAAACGAGAAAAAAACATTGATCTAACAGTATTTTCATTTTTATGGAAGCTATGATTGGTTAAAATTGCGTAGTACTAAGTAGTTAGACTTAGAAAGTCACGTACTATTGTTGTTATTCAATTCCACACCGGTGAAAGGGGGTGAAAGGGTGTGAAAACTACCCGTGGCTGTTACACCCCCAAGTAAGAAACAACTATAAGAAGTTACAGTAACTTCTGAAAAAACTCGAAACGTCTGCGTTTTGTGGGGATGAGAAGAAATTAGCCTAAGTTCGACGCTGTCCTTGAAACCTCCCCCCCCCCCACAAAACATAAAATGGCAGTAGATTAATTCTTTCTTTTAATAATATCTTTTACTTTAGTTTCGAATGATCGTCTTATAGACTGCCGTTTATATTTTTCACTCGTTTCTCTTATAAGAGACCAACAGTAGTCTGCCGTCAAGTGTTTGTCTCACCTTCCTTGATACCTTTTTTTCCATTTCGGATATATCCTAGTGAAAGCGTTCACCCTGCTCTTCGCTGTAGTCACCTAAATTTTCTGGAAGAAAATCAAAATGGGAATAATAAAAATGTAAATTCGGTTAGTTTCTCTCTGTTTTTCCGGCATCCTACGGATATAATCGCAATCCCGTGGGGGTGGTTTTCAAGCACAGAATCGAACATAGTCCAGTTTCTTCTCACTTCCACACAATGCAGGTGTTTCGAATTTTTATAGAAGTCACTGTAACTTTTTATATAGGCGGTAGTTTTCACACACTCTGAGGGTTGACACTGTAGGACGTTGATGGTACGTAAGTTTCTAGTTCTACTTCAGAGCCATAAACCTCCTCTTTTTTTATTTAAAGTAAGATTTACTGTCAATATCCTGTAACTCTATAACGAAGCGTTTGCGAGCAACGAGAGTTTAATTTCATACAATTCACGATATTTTGTCACCCTTAGCTACCGTACTAATACATTAACTGAAAAACCCATATATTGTCCTCTAGTTCGACATCATTCCAGCACAGGTTTATTAACGTGCGTTATGGGAACCGGATAGAAATAAAATTGCGTGGTCCGCTGTTAATACTTTATAATTACCCCAGCTGGAGTCTCTATATAGTCCCGCATCGTTAATCAAAAACCAGTGTTTAATCGGTTTTATAAATTAGGCAGCAATAACGCAATTACTGACACTTTAATTATATTCTCTTTAAATATTTATTATTTACCCTCGAAATTAATATTCTATTATGGGCATAATTGGAAAAGTTTTAATTGTGTTTTAATAATATTTGCATCTAAATACTCATCCCATTTGACTGCCATTAAATCTCACGCAATGAGATGCGGATGTTGAAACATAATTTACATAATATTAAATCAAAAGCTATTGGTCCTGGTGATTTATCTGTGAGTATTGCAGTTTGGGCATTACTATTTTTATAAAAATTGGTGTAAAAATATACAGGGTATTCCATTACAAAAAAAATTGAATTATGGTCAACTAAAATTCTCGAAGATAAACATATTTTTTTGAAATACCCAAATATTCGAGGTTAAGTACTTAAAAATTGGCTTTTTTTGGTAACTTTTTTTTTATTTTTTGTAGAGCGGATGTAGTACCATTTCTCATGTTTGACAAGCCTTTAAATCTATGTTTGGTCGTTTAGTATACAAGACAAGCAATTATTGCATTACGCATTAACAGAACTGGATTGTTTGTGTCAAGGTGCATACGAGTGGTGATTACAGAGATTTATTGATTAGGCAATTTAAATTATTTTATGTTTTTCTTTATTAAACCTACTTTACGCCGACTAATAGAGTTGATTTGGTGTGTAGTTAGACCCACGCGTAGGATTTCGAGAGAACGGCAATAGATTCCAAGAGAAGACGGCGAAAAGGCAACATGTGCAAATAGTGTGGTGAATTTTACCAGTCTATACTTTTCTCCCACTAAATTTTCTGGTATTTAACGATAACCGATTATAATATAATTTGTCTTAATGTTAAGTAAATTTGTGTAGTGATTAGATGTACCTGGACAACCTGTAAGTACGAAACTTTTTATAAAATTCGCTACTGGCCCAGCAACGTCTGCGTTTAAGATATTAACTTTCTAGTTGTCTACTAGAATCTGACTACATGTTTTCAGAATACCTGTTTAGTGCAAAGTGCTTCATTGCGCAAAATGCTTCATTGCGCAAAATGAACTTTCCTTTCGGTTTGAAACAATAATTCGAACATAAGCTGATAAAATCAACCGGTCAGTGTGTGCATTTTTTTGAATTGCCTGGATATACCGAGTAGTATGTTCCTTTTGTAACTTTATTTATGTATCTCTACTTTGTTCTTTGTTTTGTTATTTTTGGTAAAGTTAGTCTTATTTATGTATGTAGAATAACATATCCCATTGTAATTTATTTTTAAGTATATCGCATTTATTTGTTAAGTTTATGTACTTATTGGTAAATTCGCCTTTGTTTTCGACAAATTGCACTTAAGCAATTTGATTAATAATTTCGTTTATATAGTACCTATTCATTAAGTGCTTGGTCAAGGGGTCTACAGACGATCCAACCAACCAACCTTCTCGGTACACATTGAAAATTGCTATGACAATTCGTAAGCTGGTCTGCTGGAATTCCAGCGTCTTCAAAGCGTACCGACAATGTTGGCTTCAGCAGTTTTACGAGTTCGCATGCAATCTTCAAAATTTACCGAGAAGGTCGGTTGGTTGGTTGGATCGTCTGTAGACCCCTTCAACTAAACATCATTTAGTTATTTTTTTTTTAACTATTCATTTAACTATACTATTTCCGCTGTCAAGGCCTATCACCAACGCCAGGAGATGAGCTGCCCCCAACCTGGAAATTTTGCCGAACCTCTTCCCTTGAGAAAAGAAGGAATCTTTAACTTGCCTAACATTTAATAGACAAGGGACCGCCTGCTTTACATCCCCTCCGAAGGATGCTATATCCACTACGCAATCCTCGTCTTGAAATTACATGCTTCCGCATATACGCTGATATACAAGCCGCCAGAAGGTGGGAAAATATCGCTGTGTTTCCCAAGATGGATTTCACCCATCCAAGTACTAACCGCGCTGAACGTTGCTTTACTGGATTATCGAAATACAGCACGGTCAAGACGCCTATACGCTCGCCTTATCTTTTAGTTATAAATTGTACTTTACTGTGCATGTACCTATATTTTAATTCCTTGTTTTTATCTGAAGTAAGTGTTATATGTTTGCCCTCCCTTGATATTTTTCATGCTCTAATTATCTTTTGCATGTATAGGTGTTACTTAAATCAGTAAAGTGAATTAAATTGTATTTTTTGTTTCATTTATATAGCTCTCAAAATAGTTATTAATAAACTATTAAATAAAACTGTAATCAGCAGATATTAAATGCTAAGCTCTAATTTGATGCTGGCTTAAAATATTTTAAGTTACAAAATAATCCCTGACAGTTCACCTAACCTGTATATTGCCTTAGTACGGTTAATTGTCAATAGAATCGTCTTTCATTGAACTTCGCCTTATATAGACTTCTTTTTTTCTGAACAAAAGCGATATTTATGAATTTAAATTTCCTACAATATGCTTACGGAAAACAGCTTCATTTCTACACATCTACTTTGCATAACGCCTCTTTTATGAATTGGATTTTTGTAGAAAGTGATATAAATCGTTGAAATAAACACAGCGGTGGTAGAGGCTCCTGATATACGCTCTCAGTTTACGAGCGTGAGCCCCAAGCAGAGCTTTACTGTATCCGGAAAGGATAATAAGTTTAAACAGTATCATTGCTAGGAATATGCCGATGAGGTTTCCGAAAACAATTTTGATTGATTACGTTACGTAGCCTACCGCGGTACGAACTTATTAAATTGACTTTTTGGCTCTCTATAAAGCTTACGTTTAATGATGTATTAAACAACTAGAGCCAATATCCTGCGTTTATTTTACTACGAACTGCTTCCGTGATAGTAAAAGTTGTAAAACAACAAATTCATCGTAAACTTTTCGTTACTCACGTTACTATTATTTATTTATACTTGCATTTTTTTTGTATACAGGGCGTTTGCTATATATGTACCAATTATTTTCCACGATAATATTGAAACATCTCCATCTCCACCCGGTGTTTTAGTGTCAAGCGGATGCCTGATTGACGTCCTCGAGTTCCCCTTCTTTACCTAGGACACGTCTCAGAAATAAAAGGGTAACCCCAGAACGTTTGCTCGCTACTTCCTTAGAGAGATTTCGAGGGTTCGTTTTACTTTGGAACTTTTCAATTTGTTCTGCAAGAAAGAGGGTGTATGATGAAAAGGTAAAATTAGGGGCGATTTAATTTGCCCCCTTTTTCCAGGACAAAACTCTTACTGGTAAGTTCAGAAAGGCAATTATTATGAAGATAAATAAAAATGTTAAAATTTTTGATTGATTGATTTACCAGAGTGCGGTAGGCATTGCTGCCACTCCCAAGGTTATACAGCTGGGCCTGCTACGTCCATGTTGGGTTGGATTAGGGTCATGCTTGTTGCCAGCCGTGAGAGCCACATGGCGCATGGTAAAGGAATGTGAGATGGGAGGTGTAGGTATTTGTGAGATGCGTTACCGCATTGTGTCGTGAGGGGGCGTTTCAGCCCCCTTTTTCTATTTTTGATTCTGGACTTCTGCCTCTTCTGGGTCTTCTTGTGAGACATGTTGCCGCGTTGCGTCGCTGCTGTTTGTGCTCCTCATTTTGTACTTCTGCTTCTACAAATCTTTTTCTTCTTCTGAGTATTCTGATTCCTCCGTTTCTGATTCTGGTAGTGTATATCGCTGCGATTTCTTTGTGGAATTCATTTTTTCGCCTCGCTTTTCTTTCTCAGCATGTTTGGCCCTTTCCCAGTTTGTTCATGATCTTCTTGATTGTTGTTTTCCACGTGTAACATGGTCTCCATATTTTTAGTTTGCTGCTGTTCAGTGTTAGTGCTTTATTCAGTAGATATGTTGGTTCCCTTCTTTGGACGTGTCCCCAGTACTTCATTGCGTACATTTCTATCCTTTTTGTGATTGTCTTCACTCCTAGTAGTGTTGATGTTTTATGTCCCTGTTTTCGTCCTGTTGTTTTTGTGAGCAATTGGATGATGTCTCTTTCAGCTCTTCTCAAACTTCTTCTGTTGGCTTTTGTTGTTGCCGCATTTTTAACTCCATATGTCATCGTTGGCAGTATAATGGCTATGTACAGCCATTTAGTCAGGAACCCTGATAAATTTGTTTTTCTCGATGAACATTATAATTTCCTACGTTCTGTAGTGGATACATTATTTTTGTGTTTTCTGGAGAGTTATTATTTCTTGCTTGTTATTATTACGGTCCTAAGCTTTTTAATAAAAATTCCTTAGCCTTATCAGAGCCAGATGTGAAGTATAATAAGTCAGTATGCTTTTATAGCATGCATGAGGTTTTTAAAAAATTTTAATGGCACTGAAACCAAGCTAATAGACAACAATTTTATCCAACTTTTTATTATATTTTTAAATTGATTTAATTTGGCGCGGTGTACTTTTACCCTAATGGTACGCCTCTGGTTGAGTCGTAGCAAATATACATTTTGCTAGAAAAAAATTGTTTATTGACTTATTTTTAATTTACTGCCAGTTTATGATATTCTTTAGGTTGTCTACAAGTACATAAGTCGTAAATAGTTTAAGTGGTAAAAATTGGGGACTTAAGCTTTTTGTTCTTGTTAACTTTCTTCATGTGCACTCCACTTTAGTGTGATTTACTGCTTCCTGGGTAGGTCGTTCGGTGAGTGCCCGTAATAATTAAATATTAACTATATCACTAAATTGTTGTCTTGCTAAAATGTACCACTCTATGTAAAATTTATCACTTAACAACGAGCGTAATTTTGACCTATTTGGGCCAGCTTATGACCGGGTTTTTATTCGATTTACTGGGACTGTTTCTAAAGCGCGTCTATTCACTGTAAGATTTCTAGACGAACTCCCGTATGAATCTTATTAATAAAACTAAATTAATGTTTAATAGAAATACATATGTTGAACAAGAGAAATGTTATGATTCAAAAAGAAATAAGAAAGATTTATGGTTTTTATTATTCACTTGAATTCTATGCAACAGAGAACTTAATAACTCTCACCAATCCTTTGCTACGTTGCTGGACCTGGTGGACGACATCGCCTCGACTAAAGGAGCGTGGAATGATGTAGAGCGTACTTCCACCTGGATTCGACAAACGTTATAGTTCGTCTTTATTTCTAATGACTGACTCTAACTGAATTTGGATACAATAATATGAAATTCAGGACTTCGTCTCTACGGAATCATAGCTCCCCAAAATACGTGGGTACAGCAATTAACTCTAAAGAAATTTCGATAAACCTTGTAGGGGTTTATTCGAAATTAATTTCATTCTTCTTATGCGAATGCAAATAATTTAATTATGACTATAATTAAATTTACTGGATTGTAAATTTACCAATTTAACTAGTAGGTTTGCAAAAATTGCTAATAGACAAATAGTCAAATATTCAAATAGCCAAATAAATGTAGAGCTACCAGAACTATATCGTTATCAAAATGAAGGAAACCATAAATTAGTATTTTCAAATATTCACGTGGTCATAGCTTAAAAATATTATGCACTGAAGGTTATGGTGAATATAATAATAAAATTAAATTACACGGATATTCAAGTTTTTAAGTTTTATTAAGTATGTAGTCCTGTACAGAATAAAACTTATGAGTTTGTAGATATTTTTTTAGCGAATGTTTAAATTTGTACAATGTATTTGATTTTTTTATGTGATCGGGAGGTTTACTATAAATTTTAATTTCAGAATAATAAGGACCTTTTTCAAATCTTGTTTTGTGTTTAGTTGGCTATAATTGTGTTGTGTGTCCTGTTTGATAGGTATGGTTTTGTAAATTACATTGCTATAAATTTTTATTTTTACTAACAAAAATTGCAACATTGTAGATATACGGTCAGGGGCATGGTCATTATTTTTAGGGATTTAAATAGGTCTCTACATGTTTGTCTGTATATATAATAACCTCAACCCACCAATTTTCAAAAGAAAATAAAATATGACACCCTGTATCTTTTCCTCTCCTACTATACACAGTTAAGTATTCAACCATAACTTATGAATCACCCTGTATAATATGGTACGGCCTAGCCTATGATTAAACAACGCAAGGATGAAAAATACATCAGACGTCTCTTTGAGTCGCCCACGCCGATAGTGGAGGTATTCTTATTATGAAAGACAGTGACAATGTTCAGTTAGGTTAAGCGTTTTTTATGTCGTTATTTCCCCTTCTAGATGAAATTTAGATAACAAAAAGGGAGATATAGTTAGTAAAAAGACCTTGACCTTTCGTAGTTACTGACTCAAGCCAATATTATTGGTAATATCTGGCCTGAAAATATCGTATTCTTAGGGAATATTTAGTTTAAGTAAAACTGTTGGAATAACGCAAACATTTCATAAGACTTTTTACTTCTCTTGGGCCAACAAATATATTATCATGCAAAATATTTGTAAACATACTCCAGATACTCAGTATTTTATTTCGCGCATGATTAACACTCTCCTTTATTTCTGAAATGACAGGAAAAAACTGTTCCCATTGAACAGTAATTCTGGGACGCACTATATTTAATAATAATAATAATAATAAATGCCTTTATTCATTGTGTATACAATTTGAAGTACAATGAACAAGAAAAAAAAAAAATTAAACAAACACAAATGAAAGGGCGAAGTTCGGTGGTACAGTAGTACACCCGCTCTTCCACTTAACCCAGAAAAGACTATTAATTATTAAATCAAAATGTCCTAAATTAATTCAGAAAGTACATATAACAACAACTTGTGATAATGTGCAATTTATAATAATTATGTACGTGCATTAAATAAGATTAAACCTATTACCATATGTTAAATAATGTACCAAATAATGTGCTATAATGATTTAACTACAATATAGACAATGAAAATCTAACTTACAAGAAGACATATATTATGGAATTAAATAATAAGTAAACTAATAGAAGATATTCATAAGCATATGTAAGGCCAAAGAGAGAGAAAAAAAAGTGAACGAGATTATTAATCAAATTAAAATCAGCAAAAAAGAAAGGAAAAAAAAACGGAAACACAAGACGAATAAAAGCGGAATTTATTGAGGTTATTTATTTTAATAATATTATTTTCTAAACAACTATGATAACAACCATGAAAATGTCATAAAAACGATTTAATTATTAGGATAAATGAACACCTAGAAAAGTAAAGTTTTATCAAATAAATGTTCTTTTAAATGTTTTTTAAAAGTATTGATAGGCAGTTTTTTTAAATGATCAGGTACGGCATTATAATATTTGCAGATCGAATAGGAAAATGAACTCTTATACATTGCAGTAGAATGCCTAGGTACAAATATTCTGTTACGGTGACGAGTATTAAGTTCATGCAATGCATTGCCAAATACAATTGAATATAGATAAGGTGGTGTTTTATGAGTAACAACTTTATGATAAAAACAGCAGCTATGTAAAATCCTTCTTTCTTTCATGTTAAGCCATTTTAGCTCCCGTAATTTATACGATACAGACTGATACTTTCTAATTCCAAAAATAAATCTAATACATGCATTTTGCACACGTTGTATCCTTAGTTGGTCAGACATAGTCAGGCATGAGTGATACACCACATCTAAATAATTGAAATGGCTTAACACTAAGGAGTTGCAGAGAATAATTTTGGATTTTTTATCTAATATGTAACTGCAACCATATAATAGTTTCAAATTACAATAAGCCCTTTTTATGCATTTGGTAATGTGGTGACTAAATTTTAAACTGGGGTCAATTTGTAACCCTAAATTCTTCGTAATATCTACAACATTTAAAGGTTCATTACCTATAACGATATTCAAATTAAGTAAACACTGCTCACGTTGTAGTTTTCTTCCAAATAACACAACAGCAGATTTATTGGGATTAATTGTAAGTGAATGATTAGATGACGCAACTATTAACGACTGCAAATCAGCATTGATTTTTAAACACGCATCATCCATATCAGTAATATCGAAAGATAAATATAATTGGGTGTCATCTGCATAGTAATGGGACTCACAGTAAGTCAAGTAAGAGTGAAAATTAGATGTATATATTGTAAACAATAAGGGACCTAAAATAGATCCCTGTGGCACCCCACTTTTAACTTCCAAACCCTCCGAGAAGATACTATTTAACAAAACCCTCTGTTTACGTCCTACTAGATAGCTATTTAACAAAGCTACAGCATCGACACTAAAACCAAAGTAATGGAGTACTGCCAAGAGTAACCGATGATTAATCAAGTCAAACGCCTTAGAGTTATCTAATAAAACAAGAACTGTTAATTTATTTTCGTCAATAGCAGACAAGATATCGTCGGTCACTTTTAGCAGCGCAGATGCGCAGCTATGTCCAGGTCTGAAGCCTGATTGCAAAGCGGGTAAAATTTTATGTTTATCAAGGTGCTCACGAATTTGTTCATTCAATATTTTTTCAAAGAGTTTTGAAAGTACTGGCAAAATACTTATAGGCCGTAGATCTTTCATATCCGTGATATTTTTAAATTTAGGCAATGGAATGATGTGCGCTAACTTCCAGCATTTAGGAAAATATCTTTTTTCAATACATGAATTAACAATATGCGTAAGAAAGGGCAAAATATAAGGGCAACATAAGAGAATCATATTAATATTAAGGTCATCACAGCCAGCAGCTTTAGTTTTGATTGAGGACAGATGCTTAAGTATATCATCATTAGATATTAACATAAAATTAAATGTGTCAACTCTAGTTCTTTAGTATTATAATAGTTTAAACTATCCAAATGTGGTTCATTAGAATTTTGAGAATTTATAAAATATCTATTTATTTCATCAACTTCACATAAGTGATCAGGAATTACATTAGTATCAGATTTATCATAAATATATAGTTCTTTAAGATCTTTCCACAGAGTTTTATGATTGTTATTATTTAACTTAAATTGAAAATATGCCCTCTTTTCATTTTTAATGGCCACATTTGTAAAATTTTTTAGTTCTTTATAATACTCTCCATCTGTTTTATTTTTAGTTTTTTTAAATTTTTGCAGTGCTTTTTTCCTAAGACCTATCATATATTTTATATTATCAGTCAACCATGGACAATATTTTTTAGAAATCCTAGAAGTGACTAATGGTGCATGATTATTAAATACATCTAATATTAAATTGTTAAAAGTTTCCAATTTGGTATCAAGATCATCAATATAGAAAATTTGTTCGATATTTGCATATTGCAGATCCCTATAAAAATTGTCCAGATTAAAACAGCGATAAGTGCGAAGAAAAGGCTGAAAGGTATGTTCACTTGTTTCAATATTACATAAAACTAGGTTGTGGTCAGACATATTCGGTACATCAATTACGCTGCTATTTGTTACATTAAAATTGTCGGAACAAAAAATCAAATCTAAAATAGTAGCACTGGTTGTCCCTATCCTAGTCGGTTCATTTACAATTTGTACTAGTCCAAAACTGTCCTGCAGTTCAATTAATTTTTTGTGACTACTGCTAGAGAGATTTAAGTAATCTATATTCAAATCACCACCACATAATATATTCTCAAATTTAGGTGCCAATGTGCTTAAACAGTTTTCAAAAGTTTCTAAAAAGTCTAATACTGAGTATTTAGGGGGTCTGTAAGCAACACCAACACAAGTAGGCTTGTCATCCAACATAAGAGAAATCCACAGCTGCTCAGTGTTATTCAGAGGAAGATAATTTATGACAGTACATTTAAATTTTGTTTTAATATAAATTCCAACTCCGCCTCCCCTGCCTCCCTGCCTGTTATATTTAAAAAAATTATAATTATTTAAATGTAGAAAGTCATCATTAACATCATTACTTAACCAGGTTTCCACAATCAAAATAATGTTTAAAAAATAATAATAAATAATAATAATAATAATAATAATAAAATAATTTATTTATATTAACATATATATCCTTATTGTAAACTTTTCACTCAACGAACGTTGAGTGACCTTATTCTAAAAAAAAAAAAGAATCCTCTTGAACCTCTCACCTATCACGTCGACAGGCAATTTCTTCTGTACAACTGGTGAGATGGAGGAGAGGATATGAGATTATCGAGCTTCATGCCGGAAAAATAAATGCCATATCATACGTGTCGTTCTTATTGAAACTTGTCACAATTTTTCCCAGTTAGCACGTAATACTAAAATATTTTACAAGAGACTAGGAAATATTAAAATGATCGCGATATATCCTACTTAGTACGTTATGTAGACGGGGAAGTAAATACCGGGTGATTCAGTTTGGTATTCGCCCCCCTGTATCTTTTTTATTTTAACAGAAAACTACAATAAACCATATATATTTGTAAATCGTTTGTCAGGCTCTATCGCATATAACGCCCTGTCTCTCTTGTGGTTATTTAAAATGAATTCTAAATAAATAAAAATACGAAATTAACAATAAACTAATTTATTAACAAAGTGGTAGAGCAAATGAGAATAACACTACAGGGTATGGGCGAATAAATTTGTGCTAACGAATAAAGAAGTACAAACAAATAATCAAACAAATTCACAGATATACGGAGAGACAGACATAATGGTATAAAATACAAAAGATAAATAAATAAAGCGTAATAAAGGGAGATCGGCCAATTCCGCAAGAAAAAAACTATTAATAATAAATAAATGATTGTTCATTCACTTATCAGAATTATTTTCCGAGCAAATTATCCAAGAATGAGCAATTAAATATTTATTTAAGTTTAAATGCAAAAACAAGCTAGAAGACTTAACTAAAAGGTACAAATGGGAGTATTTATACACCCACCAAAAATTTACATAATTCCTCGAACAAAATACGTAAAGATAAATTTTAATATTAAACATATAGCACTCCAAAAGTAAATTTGAGTGTTTAGTCGAGATAAAAAATTAGCAAGTACAAATTAAGCTTGCTTGAAGTGTTCACGAAAACGTAAAGGTAACGAACACGCACTACACTGTGATCAACTTGATAAACTACTGGCTCAAATCTTCCCAAATTGATGACTCGTGCATAAACAGGAAAATATAAAGTTCAGATCGGTACTTACATAAGTTCACTTTGGACATTACCCATAAAACTGCAATCCTATTTAAAGTTGAAAAGTAGATTGAACGCACTATTATTTAGCCACTTTTAGGTAGATATTACACATAACAATACTTATTTCGAAATGTACAGCTCGCAAAAGCACACATAATCTGGCTGTCAAATTCCTTAACCAACTTAAACGAAGGAAAGAGACTAAATAAATAATTAATTTATAATTTTTATGGTTTAACTAAACCATTTAAATTCTGGAACTTTTAATATCTTCACTCAAATTTGGTTAAAAGATTGACTGTGGGCTCGCTTAAAGCGGCCGTGGAAAGTGTCATGGTTGCCGCTTGGCTCGGTATTTATCTCTTCCCCCACTAGTAGTCGAAATACCTCACTCCTTAAACCCGCGAATTTAAACTATGGTTTCTCATTGGAGGAAAGGCATTATTTTCAAATGTTTACCAGTAAAGCCGAGAACTAGGCGACGGTTACGTTACCTTCTAGAACCTTACAGTAGCGGCGATAATTTATTTTTTAAGAGGTAACAAAATAGGTAATTTATGTACGGAAAATACGAAATAATGTAATTTAAGGGCTTTTATCCCTGGGAATAAAAATGACCGTTACACGCATGATGTCCTTAAATCATCTTTTTGATCACATAAGCCAAAATAACGATAGTCAACTTTTTTTTTTCAAATGGTATGCTATACATTTTTTTGCCGATTGTTGTAGAGCTTCTCTTTCTACATTCAACCATGTGAAAAAAGTATACACTTAAATAAGGAAAATTTCGAGAAAATTAATAAAATACGAAAAAATTTCATTTAAAGGTTTTGTTTCTGATTCAACATAGTTAGCCATGGAAACAATTGAATTGTGTCATTGTTAGTAATGTCAAATTGAAAATACTGTTATTTGTGACCACGGTCAATAAACGATACGGTTACATCAATCAGCAGCTTTAGGACGAGAGAGACGCGGGGGGCGGGAAATCGAATGAAAGAGACAGACATATCTGATTTCCGTGCAGAAGACAGAGATTCCGGTAGGGTCTACAGCCTACGTCACCTGTAGACACTACAAGCATCTTTGTCTCTGTCTTTTGCACGGAAATAAGATATGTCTGTCTCTTTCATTCTATTTCCCGCCCTCCGCGTCTCTCTCGCCATCAAGCTGCTGATTGAGACAACCGTATGGTTTAATGACCGTGATTTGTGACTGTGTTATTCGTTTTTGTTTTATGTTATACTTCTAAATAGATTTACACAATGGTATCTTACGCTAATGAAGAAAAATTGGACATGATATTAATTTATGGAGAGTGCGGAAAAATAGTAAAGCAGCCAAACGTTTATATCAAGATCGCTTTCGAAATAGGCCGGTACCATCAGACAAAATGTTTGCAAAATTGGCAAGAAATATGAGCGAAAGTGGAAATTTTGAGAAAAAAAGAAACGTTTTTTTGCCCAGAACCGCACGAGATGAGGAACATACAGTTGTAGTTTTAGCCCGTGTTTTCGTAGACCCGAATATTTCTATTCGCCAGTTAGCGACAGAAACTGATATTTCATATTCTTCAATTCAAAGAATTCTGAGAGACAATGAACTGCGACAATATAAAATACATTTACATCAGGGCTTGCTTTCAGGAGATTGCGAGAGAGGTCTAAATTTTGTAGCGTGGTTGGCAGTTGCTCAAGAAATGACTATATTAGATCGCATCATGTGCTCAGATGAATCCCGTTTTCATAATAATGGAATTGTTAATAGTCATAACTGCCGTTATTGGTCGCAGGATAATCTTCACTGGCTTCGGGAAACTAATTTCCAAAATATCTGGGGAATTAATGTATGGTGTGGAATTCTCAACGGACAAATTATAGGACCAAAGTTTTACGAAGGCACGCTTCCTGGAGAAAGATATCTACAGTTTTTAAGAGAAGAGTTGTTAAATTTCATAGAAGACGTTCCATTACATATTAGGCATAACATGATATTACAACAAGA
Source organism: Rutpela maculata (assembly GCA_936432065.2). Classification (NCBI taxonomy): domain Eukaryota; kingdom Metazoa; phylum Arthropoda; class Insecta; order Coleoptera; family Cerambycidae; genus Rutpela; species Rutpela maculata. Next base: position 166,702,368 of record OW386288.2, read on the forward strand.
TGGGGCACCGCCACATAATACTATAATTGTAACAAATTACTTATATGCAGCTTATCCAGGTAGATGGATCGGAAATCGTAGTGAGGGAGTCAAGTGGCCTGCCAGATCACCGAATCTCACACCGTTAGATTTTCTCCTTTGGCCATATCTAAAAGAAAGAGTGTACTTTACACCTGTAAATGATGTCGAAGATCTTAAAAATAGAATACGAATTGAATGCCGCAGATTAAATGTTGAAATTCTTCAACATGTATGTATCCAGGGCGTGATAAACACAGAAGCGAACGGAGGACTCTTCGAACATATGAAGCAATAAATAATGTTTTTATTTTCTTAATTGTTAGTTAGTTTTCAAGTATTGATAGTTTTTTTATTGGTAATTGTTATTTATTATTAGTTGTTATTTAAATATTATTGTTGAGTGTTATTATCATTAATTAACTAAAGATACGACATTAAATGTTTGTTTATATAAAAATGAATTACATAATTATTTAAAAACAGAACTTTGTTTGGTCAAAACATTAAACTTTGTTTCGAAATTTTGATGCCTCATCAGTGCCGTACACAATCCTCGAAAAAATCCCTCTCTTTCGAATCTGATTTGCCTAGTTGGTACTAGTTACATTACTTACAATGTCAAAATTCAATTGCTTCCTTGGCTAACTATGCTGATTCAGAAAAACCTTTGAATGACGTTTTATCACATTTTATTAATTTTTTCGAAATTTTCCTTATGTTGAAGAAGAAATTTTAACATCTGCAGCATTCAATTCGTATTCGACGTCATTTAGCGGTATAAAGTAAACTTTTTCTTTTAGATAGAACCAAAGGAAGAAATCTAACGGTGTGTAAAAACGTTTCTTTTTTTCTCAAAACTTCCACTTTCGCTCATATTTCTTGCTAATTTTGCAAACATTTTGACTGATGGTACCGACCTATTTCGAATGCGATCTTGATATAAACGTTTGGCTACTTTGTTTTTTCCGCACTCTCCATAAATTAATACCATGTCCAATTTTTTTCCATTATTGTAAGATACCATTGTGTAAATCTATTTAGAAGTATAACATAAAACAAAAACAAATAACACAGTCACAAATAACAGTATTTTTAATTTGACATTACTAACAATGACAAAATTCAATTGTTTCCATGGCTAACTATGTTGAATCAGAAACAAAACCTTTAAATGAAGTTTTTTCGTATTTTATTAATTTTCTCGAAATTTTCCTTATGGAAGTGTATACTTTTTTCACATGGTTGAATGCAGAAAGAGAAGCTCTACAACAATCGGCAAAAAAATGTATAGCATACCATTTGGAAAAAAAAGTTGACTATCGTTATTTTGGCATATGTGATCAAAAAGATGATTTAAGGACGTCATTCGATAGAGCTTGACAAACGATTTGCAAATATATATGGTTTATTGTAGTTTTCTGTTAAAATAAAAAAGATACAGGGGGGCGAATACCAAACTGAATCACCCGGTATTTAGAATCGTCAATTTGTTATCTTTTTATATTTTAATATCATAAAATGTTAAAAAATGGTCTCCATACTGAATACATGATTTTTGTTTTTAACGAAAAATTTAAAAGAAATATCTGTATTCGTTGGAATGTGCAAAACGCATTCAAAAGTGAAAGCAATAATCTAGTTTTCAGTTAAGCCAAAATCATAGTGTCAATAGCGTTTTTGCAACTTAAATTTAGAATATTTGAAAACGAATCGATAGAATTTGAAAAATTTAATTATGTGGTATTTAGGGGAGGATAAAAAGGTCTATTACAATCAGTATCAATAAAATAAAATTATGTTTCAATGCTCCTTATTGAATAATAAATATTCAAAAGGATATTCCAAATTCCTTCTTCCGACACGAAATTTTGTTTAAATATGTAATAATTTTAAAAAAGTTCTATTTAAATATTTTAAAAAATGTTAATGATTTTTGGATATCATACCAAATAAAGTGTATCAAGTAAATGTCCCTACAAACACATCACGATGATAAAAAATTGCTAATGATAGTAAATCCATCTACAATCTTATTAATTTAGTAGTGTCCACTAGGGGCGTTACACCGCAAAATATTATCCAAGAAGAGTTTGTGTATAATAACTTTAATATACTCCCAGTGTACCGTCAACAAATCCCTGCTGACGTTTTAAGACACCTGGACACTAAAAGGGTCCTGGGACTGACAGTATTCGTGCTATTTTCCCAAAATCTTGCTGCGGTCGTCTGGCTGAATCTTTATCTATTATAATTAATAAATTATAGTGTCAGAAAATTTGCATCTAAATAGAAAATTGCGCCATTACATAAGATTTATATGCTGGAGAAAAGAGTGATGTAAATATTTATAAATCGATTTCATTTTTCTGTCTTTCTGGGAAAAGCTTTGAAACGATAATTTGATGTTTTTTTCTCCTATAAATAAAATCCATAACTATTTTCTAGCATGCCTTTTTTTGCACCGGCAGCTCGATTTTCCAAGAAGTATCTGAAGATAAATGAAGATAAAAATCAGCATACGCATTGTCATAGGAAATGACATGTCAGATTTTCTAGATACTAATCATAGTGTACCCCAGGGCTCTGTCCTGGGGTCACTGTTATTTCTAATTTATATTAATGACTTTCCGCAATTTATGTTACCTAGCAAATCAACTTTGTTTGCTGATGATGATCTTGTGCTCTGAATGCAACATTGCCAATCTGATCCAATTAAGCCCTGACATAAAACTCCAGGCAAAAAACTGGTCCACTTTAAATAAAGTAACACTCAATCAAGAAAAAACTCAGAGACTTATAACTTCTAGGTATATATCTAAATGATATTAGATGGGTAAATCATATCAGTTAAATAGAAGGCTCTCAAGCACGATCTTCCACTTCAGGAAGTTAAAAAGCATTCTTGAATTCGACATCCTAAAAAATATTTATTTTCTACTCTTTCCTAAGAAGTGGTCTTATGGGGTAACTCCTACCACGCATCAAAAGTTTTTCGACAACAAAAGCCCCTCCTTTCACTTTTTATTCATTATAGCTTTGTTCACAGGAGTACGTTTAGTTTCTCTATCTAGTCTGATTACCATGAGCACAACACACGTGCCGCTGAACTTCTTAGAGTACTTCACTACAGGCTAATTCTAAGCGCTAAAAAAATCCCCCCCAGCGTAAATTTGGATAAGTAGGGGCAGGCAGCAATGGATGACCTGATCTGATTGATTTTGAAAATACCTGCTGCTTCAGTGTCTACAGCGGGTATTTTCAGTGAGTTGATTTCTGTTTCAGCAATCCAAATATTAAATAGTGCATGTTATTTGTTTCATTGTCCAGTTGTGTTAAGTTTCTAGACATATCAATATCTTACTTTGCTAATAAAGGTAGGTAGGTAGGAGTAGGATTATTGCTAATATTTATTTAAGTCTGCCTCGACGTCTTCTCCGCCAAACCCTTCAAATGCCGCGGAGTCTTGGCCAGTGTTATCTGTCTGGATGCAAGAGCAAGTATCGAGAAGAAATAGTATAATCCAATATGCAATAAAATCCAAATTGATTTGATTTTTTGATTGATTTTAGAATTAATCCAACTAGAAGCCAGAACCAAACCCACAGACTCAATGCTAACCAAGCAAGACTTTCCTTTCGATACACTATACAAGATATGCACCATACGAGAATCGAAGCACTTCGGTTCAGGAAAGGGTAACTCATGTACATAGTTGGATGAAGGGGCGGATGTGTACGTAGTGGGGCCTACATGTAGGCTATTCGGAGCCCTATAGATCTCATACGTCTAAAACTTCTAAACAGACATTTGTGTCTTAGATATACGTGGCAGAAAATGCTTATGCATTTCTGCTTATGCATTTCTGCTTATGCTTATACATCCTCTGACACGGGGGTGTTCAGAGGACAAAAACTTCTTTTAGACAACCAGGCAGTTTTAAAGCTTTTCAGGTCTTACATTTTTGAATTTAAAATTTTCCAGATGTGTGGACAAACAAAGAGGTTACTTTGATGTGGGTACAATCACACGAAAGAATAGAATGTAACGTAATAGCTTCGTGCGAAAGAAAATGTTAGTTATCCATATTTGAGACCCTAACCATTAGGAAATGTCTCCCGTCCTCTTGATAACTGCAGTATTTTGGAAATCTCCTTTGACCTTTCTCTAGATTTTGAATATGAATGTTATATGAGGGCCATCACTTGAAGAGTATTCCATTCGCTATCTTACAAATGGACAAAGCAGCAGTGCTGATATTGTTGAGGTCGAAATCTTTATAATGAACCCTGCGATTCGAAAACAAATAGAAGTAACAGCGTTAATGCTGTTCATAACTCGGAGCTTTGGACCAAATGTTACGCTTAAATCTCGATAGACAGTCAACTTAAAGTTGATCTATTTAGTGTACGCTCAGAAATAATAAGTTTGGTATTATTGCTAAAGGTCATGATATTACGTCTTGGTATATTTAACAGTAATTTATTTACAACACAACGATTATTACTATTACGCGGGCCATTTGTAGTTTTTTACAATCAGCAATTCTTCTGATATTACAGTATAATTTCATGTCATCCGCACTGTAGACAATTTATCTTTAGTTCGAGTAAATGTTGTTAACAAATATGTTAAAAAGAAGGGCCCCTGGTTGGACCCTCGAGGAATGTTCTTAAGATTTCGATAGACTGGTAGCCAGAACATTCCACTTATTGCCTACGATTTGTAAGGTATGACTCCAACAATTTTAGTGCTCAGTGATAAGCCATAAGTTTGCTATTTCGTAATAAGTATATCATGGTTCAGTCTTTCAAAAGCGTTTGAAAAGTCTATATAAAACTCCTGCGACAATCTTTTCCGCTGTGAATTGCGCCATAAAGAAGAGATTTGCGACGGTAGATCTTCCCTTGAAATAACACTCAACTTACACTTACAAGTTTTTTTAGGAAAGCAGTAAGAAACAATTTTATTTAAGTACCCAGTAAACACACCCACGTTTATTAAACGTCGATATAACGTTGTAACCGTTGATATAACGTTAGCCGTTGAAAAAGTCAACGTTAATTATTGGTCATAAATAGACGTTTGTTTTTCGACGTTAATATAACGTTAATGTAATGAGTATTGTAACTATTGGTTTAATTACAACATTTTTCCAACGTTGTTATGACAAGTTGAATTCACTTGACGATGAAGAAACAAACATTGATATAATAGAGAAAATCAACCATATATTGATTACAGGTGGTTTATTTTATATCCGATAAACGTAGTATTATAACGATGAAAAAGAGCAACGAAACTACGTTGACACAACACTGATGTACTAAGGAAATTTTACCGTTTAAATTCGAACGTTAATTAAACGTTGATGTAAGAAAATATATTAACTATTACGTTTAGTCGTAAGTTTAATCTAATGTCTTTTTAAAACGTTTAATTTCATATCAATATGACGTTGAACAATATGTACTTTGTGCCTGTTTTATAACCAGATATTAACATGTAATAATTATTAACGTAGTCATGAGACGTTAAACTCACTTATAAAAGCGACGTTGATCCTCACATGACCCGTTTTACAACTATCCGTTATTAGATATTATTTAATAAACATTTATTAAACATAATATTATAACGTTAAAAAGGGACAATATTTGACGTTGAAGAAATATTGATATAATAAAGAAAATCAACCATATTATTGATTATAGGTGGTTTATTTTATATGCGATAAACGTAGTATTATGACGATGAAAAAGAGTAACAAAACTATGATGACACAACATTGATGTACTAAGGAAATTTTACCGTTTAAATTCGACGTCAATTAAACGTTGATGTAAGAAAATATATTTATTAGGTTTAGTCGTAAGTTTAATTCAACGTGTTTTTAAAGATCAATATGACGTTAAAGAATATGTACTTTGTGCCTGTTTTATAACCACATATTACCATGTAGTAATTATTAACGTAGTTATGACACGTTAAACTTACTTATAAAAGCGACGTTGATCCTTACATGTCCTAGACCTGTTTTACAACTATCCGTTATTAGATATTATTTAATAAACATTTATTAAACATAATATTATAATGTAAAAAGGGACAATATTTGACGTTGAAGAAATATTAATATAGTAAAGAAAATCAACCATATATTGATTGTAGGTGGTTTATTTTATATCCGTTAAACGTAGTATTATGACGAATAATAAAAGCGTGAAAATAACTTAATTAACTAACGTTGATTAGTAGTCCATTTAATACCCAATAGGAACACGTGTGTTTAATAAACGTTTCTAAAACATCGTAGTCGTTGGTTAAAGGTTTTACGTTGAAATCTTCAACGTCACATTTGGTTGAAAATTTCAACGCGTAAATAAGACGATTAAAACACGTTACTACTATACGTAATTTTAACCACTAGTAGAAGAAAATACAGGAATGAAACGTTTTAGTAAGTTCGTTTTTTTCACAAATATGTAATAAAGTATAAAACACGTGTATAATGTTAAAAAGTTTTAACGACTCGCTAAAAGTAACATTTACGAAACGAACAAGTTTAACGTTTTTTATTACATATATTTAATACGGCGATTCAAACGTTTTATTTAAAGAAACATAAAACGTATTTTTTACAACGTTAAAATAACTGTTGTTTCCAACTTACTAATTGCAAGGGAATTTTATATCCCTTGGTGAAATAGATGGTAGAAGGTTACGTTTTTTAAACGTTTTTCTACGAATCTATAGCAACGCATAAAATTCGGTTGTAAAATATTATATTTAAATAAAATCTATAAGATACGTTACTCCTACACACATTCCCAACCAGTAGCGGAAGGCATTACTGAACTAAAACGTTTTAATCAGAACGTTATTTTACTGATATATTAACGTGTAATACACGTTCATATAATAAGAACTTGTAACAACCCGCTAAATGTAACGTTTGTGAAACGAAAAAATTGAACGTGTTTTATTGCATTAATATAATACAGTAATTTTATTTAAAGGAAAAAACGTTTTTATACAACGTTAAAATAATTGATGCTTTTAACTTATTAAAATGCAGACATTCTAAGTCTACAGATGAAATAAATGGTAGATGACGTTTTTTTAACGTTTTTCTACTCATCTACATTAATGCATACAATTTGCTTGCTTACCTCGTAGTTTGTTACAGAAACTATTTCTAGATGGCACCACATACAAAGCACTAACAATAATCAGTCATGCTTTATCTTTTACTCTTATGAATTCATGGAAAATAAATAAGATAGATTGCAATGTTCAAATTCTTTCAGGGAACATCGATTTATTTGGATGGATCTTATAACAATCAGGTTAAAGATCATTATTCTGTGGCTGCGCCGAGATAGCATAAACATTTTATGGTATCTATTTATAAGGTTTTAATCACCCACTGGTTTTATGATAAAACCAGTGGGCGTTTAACCTATTAATTGTCCAGATGGCTCATCCGTTTCTTCGCGTGACATTTTTTCCTTGAATCAACTCGTTTCTGAAAACCCTATAACAACGTGTGGTTTTCAAATCCTATTTGAACTGGGTAGTGGAAAACCCCGTGGATCTCGACGATATTTTTGCGTTTATTCGACGATTATTATTCACGTTTATATAAAGTGATTTTAAAATGTTTTTACAACGTATATTGATTTACTATAAAACAGGTAAATGATATTACGTATTTTTCACCAATAATGAAAACGTTAAAACAGCTTAATTAACTAACGTTGATTAGTGGTCTATTTAATAGTGGAAAACTCCGTGGATCTCGGCGACATTTTTGCGTTTATTCAACGAATATGAGTTACGTTTACGTAACGTTCGGTTATCGTCAATTTCAAACATTTTTTTAACGTGTGTATGTTTACTGGGTAGAGGACAATGCATCTTCATTCGCACTGGGGCAGTTAGCTGATATCTGGAAAGAGATAATATTAATCAATTGTGGTGGCCGTACAAATTCTCAGATATGAACACCATATCTGAACAGTGCATGTAATAAGTAAAAAGAGATTTAACAAAGTTTTGTAAATATGCTTCTATGTTTAGTTGGGGTTGATATCTCCATTAAAGACAATAAGTTGTAAGTATAAAGGAAAGCCACAAGTTTTTCATATATCCGTAATGTGATTCATACTTGTTACATTGTATTTACTGTTATGTAAAATAATACATTTTCTCAATTAATTAAATTATTTTTAATCCGATTAGGGCTATTGACGTAGACCGTAACAAGACATATTACACTTATACTTTTCCTTACTTTAACTTAATATTAACTAGTATGACAAATAAAAATCATGTTTGCCTTCATTTCTACCTGCCTGTTGCGTGATAAAAAACAGCACAATTTGTAATATTAGATTGGGGTGTGGCGAAAGTCAAGGAAGGATAAACATTTTTCATAATATTACACACCGGATCTTTACAAAATATATGCTGGAGAAATTTATAAAATGATAATATACAGAGTGCTCCACAATTGAGTGTCTTTCTTCGAGGGGATGATAGAACACGCGAAAAAATTCAAGTAAACTTAGTATTTAGACTAATATCAATTCCAATGTCACCCCCAAATGAGGGTTGTTTTTTACTGTCTTCCCGATGTTTTTAGCCAATTCGGATGACAGATTCGTATTCAGCAACCCAAAATTAGTAAGAAAAGATGGTTTCCACACTTTACTTCGGATGGGCCAAAAAAGCCCTCTTTGTAAATAACTATATAGTAATTATAGTAGCTTCTATCCTCGTCAGACCCATGTAACACAAACGTGTACAAAGCCGAAACTAGGCATGTAGCACCATCTATTGGCTCACCCTGAGCTAGAATCTGATCCACCACTAGAGATATAATATACACATATGTGGATGTTGGGAATAACTTTAAAACAGTCAATTTTGTGTTTACTGGTCCCTAGTTACACATTTGTGTACAAAAAATAAAATATTTTTTTTATACTAGAGGTTTTATTTAAATTCAAAATACAAGTTAACAATCGTGAAACCCTACAAAACAGTCTTGTTCTTTAACTACGTCTAAATTATTTATAACATGAATGTAATTCCTTAGCTGAAAATACCTAATTCTAGTTAATGTAATGGCAATGAGAGAGATTTTAAATGCTGCAGATCAGTACATTCTAATCCTGTGGAAGCCTAGATTGCTCATTAATAGCGTTATGCCTACAAAAGACCGAATTTCAGCTTCGTTTCTCCTAGTAATTTGTTAAACGTTTGTTGAAAATGCACGTTTGTGTTTTCAGCTACTTTTAAAAAAATCATACTGGCTAAAATGATGATCTAGAGAAAACATTTCGTGGTTTTGCGCATTTCTAGGCTGTGGAATAAACTCTGGAGAGCGTGGTTTGATGTTACCGTCTTCGCTTATGTCGTGCCAATTTTTGTTAGAAGGCTTTTAGTTTTTTTGAAATTTTTATTTTTTATTCTTAATAATAATATTTTACACTTACCTCAGCAAGTTCACGATTTTGGAGAATTATCTGTACTAGTTGATGCCATAACTGCTCTACAATCACCTCTACTAACTATTTTGTTAATTCTGTAGTGATTTTGAAGAGTCCTTGAATGCTTATGTTGACTAGAGTGCACCGCACGGCAATAGCAGGCGCGGTAAATTTAAAAAAAATCAAGAAAATTTGATTTATTGATTTGATTGATTTACCAGCGTGCGGTAGGCATTGCTGCCACTCCCAGGTATACAGCTGGGCCTGCTACGTCCACGCTGGGTTGGACTAAGGTCATGCTTGTTGCCAGCAGCGAGAGCCACATGGCGCATGGTAAAGGAATGTGGGATGGGAGGTGTAGGTATTTGTGAGATGCGTTACCGCATTGTGTCGTGAGGGAACGTTTAAGCTCCCGTTTTTTGTGTGTTTGGTTCTGGACTTCTACCTATTCTGACTCTTCTTGTGAAATATGTTGCCGTGTTGTGTCGTAATATGGAGTGTTTTTGCTCCTCTTTTTGCGTTTTTGCTTCTTCGAATCTTCTTTTTTCTGAGTGTTCTGATTCCTCGGTTCCGATTGTAGAGTATATATCCTTGCGATTTGTTAGTGGTGTTCATTTGTTGATCCTGATCCTTTCAACTGTCGTTCTCCACTGTAGCATGGTCTCCCTATTTTTAGTTTGTTGCTGTGCGGTACTAGCGCTTTCTTCAGTAAATGTGTTGGGTCCCTTCCTTGGGTATGTCCCCAATACTTCATTGAGTATATTTCTATTATGTTGATGTTTTGTGTCGCTGTTTTCGTCTTGTTGTTTTAGTTGGACGATGCCCTTTCTGCTCTTCTCAAAAACTCTTCTGTTGGCTTTTGTTGTTGCCGCGTTTTTGACTCCATATATCATCGTTGTCCGTATGACGGCTATGTACATACATTTGGTAAGGTCCCATGATAGTTTATTTTTCTCAATGAACGGTATGTTACCCTTGTGCCGTTTTGATTCTCTCCTTTACTGTTTCTCTCTGCTCTAGCTGGTTCCTCCGGTCTGTTCCTAGGTACTTCCATTTGTTCGGTATTCTTAGGGAATATTCATCTATTTTGTGTTCCTCTCCGCTGGTCCAACTCTTCTTCTTCTTCTACATCGATTAGGAGATTATCGACGCATGTGTGTGCCCTCCTAGAGAACACCAATCTTCTGAAAGAAACCGTCAGCAGGCACACCTCCGCCGAAGTGATGTGCGAACTCAGCCCGGACGCAGTATATCAACAACACCTCATTGATTATTTCGAGTAATTTTAATTATTATCAATACCGTGATTTCTAGCATTTATTCCTTGGATGGTGGCTTATTGAAGGGTCTTCTTGTATTAATTTGATTCATTAATTTTTTTTGCTTTCTCTTCTTCCCTCAGTTTATCTCCACTGTTGCCGTGGTATACCTCTTCTCGTGTATGTTATCATTTTTTCTGTATGCCCCCCTGCCGCCGCTTTACTGCCCCTGACTCGTTCCCCCGTTTCTTTGATTTTGTGGTCCTATGTTCTGTATTCGATTCATAATTCTTGTGTATAGATACCATTTCCTGAGAAAAACTATGCATTTTCATTGAACTGCAAGAAATTCAGCCCCAGGCGTATTAAGCCAATAGTATGCCACTGATCAGATTGTTCATTTATTACCTCAAGTCAACGTTTGTTTATCTAAGAAACTCTGTTTTTCTTAAGGAATAACACCATTATTGCCTTGCTATAAATTTACTGTGACGGCGGTCGATGGTTTCATAATCACTTCTCATATTTTCGAAGAAAGTCGTTTGAATCAGCCCCTCACCAGTTTATTACAGCATTTATGATGCAGAATGCAACCACAAAAACACACTATTTTTAATACAAATACAAATTATGTACGTAATTAATCACTAATTGCACCTCCCAAGATATGTATTATTCCTCAAACCTGTCGCTTACTTGACAAAAAAATATGCAACACCACAAAATCACACTCTCTTTAATACAAACACAAATTATGTACGAAATTAATCACTAATCGCACGTCCCAGGTATGTATTATTCCCCAAACCTATCACTCACTTTTGACACCTTAAAAATTTGGATAAAAAACATACAACACCACAATACAAATATAAATTATGTACGAAATTATCTATTTATTCACTTGACGCCAAAAGTTATATTTTTTACACTTTGTATTTAGCTAGGGCTTGGACCTAAAAAGCATTGCAATGGTTCTATGCGGCAGACACTTGTTAATCATTAAGACATAAATAAACTTGGATAAATAAACTTGGGTGGTACTTTAGAAATGAGAAGATACTTAACTTATCTATTCCTCTTGTGTATTGCCTGGCCCTTTAAGCTTGCTTCTTTATGCATAGCACTGCACTATCGGTTCTACCACTAAATATATATATTTTCAAATATTAATTCTATTTTAATTTTGTTCTTTTGTTATGATATATCGATTTGCGTGGAATTCTTTACTCTACAAATTCACCTAATTTTATCAAATTTAGGGGACTTTTCACGTTTTAATGGCAGCGTTCTTCGGACGCGTCCATTCGTTCGGAAAGCACAATTCGAACTCCAAAAAAAAAAGAAAATCAAGAAAATTTGTACACAAATGTGTTCGCGGGAACCGACGAGGCTATAGTATCTTCTTGGTGGTGAGGGAATGGCGAGGAGGGTTGAATGTGGATTCTTTACTTCTTTTTCTACTTAGTTATCGAAACTTAGTATTTGGACTAATATCAATTCTAACGTCACTCCCAAATAAGGGTTGTTTTTTAATCTGTTCCGAAATTTTTCGCCAAAACGGATGACAGATTCGTATTCAGCACCCCAAAATTAGTAAAACAGATGGCTTCCACACTTTACAACGGATGGGCCAAAAAAGACCCTTTTTTACCATTGTTCTTTGGCACTCTTGTGATTTGGTCAAGATTTGGCTATACGCCAAAGTGAAATAATTTTTTTCCACGTTTTCCGCTCTCATTATTTCACATAAATATAATAACAAGTCTTTATTTGTTCGAAGTTCACTTATAATGTGCATTTCCACTTAACTTTTAAATATGTGCTTTCGCGCAATAAATAATGACAAAAAGTACAGCTTTTTAACAGTGGAAGAAAAATATATTTGAGTATAAATGTTCTGTATACCTCCTTTAAAATATCGTTGGTTTCAACTTTTGTAATACAACAGCTTAAAAGTGAATTTACTTCAAGGAAGCACTGTGTATAACACGTATTCTTGCTACTTAATTAAATGCTATGCACTCACTTACACAATAGCTACTATATTTTCCTTGAAGAAGAAAACGAATTACTAAAACTTCCTACACTGTAATATGATGGATGCTTTACTGAAACGCGCGGTACGAGTCTACCACTTAACAAATTATCATGAACTTTCACATATTAAAGGGAGTTGAGTTCACCAAGTTTGTAGGTATCTAAAATTCTCTGCGTAGTTCCATTTTGTTATTTTCAGATTATGTGAATATTTTATAAGAAAGGGACAACATTTTTAAAGAAAGGGTCATAAATGTGAGCTGGGGGTTAATATTTTATACAAACTTTGTTTGTCACGTATATTATTGATGGAAAAAATGGACAGAGTTTGATTACAATAATTTATAGTAAGATAGCCAGAGGACACTTTTAGCGGCTATATTTGTTTAAACTTGGTTTGTAAATTTTTTTTATCATATTAATATAACTTATCCACAACACAAACTGCTGTCACTTCCTTAGCGGAACAATGCTTGGCAGCAGAATTTCAATTATATTAAAAAACTGTCAATGTTATATGTGTTTAAAGCTGCGCCTGCAGGAATCGATTATGTGAAAGTACAGCCTAAATATTGTCACGACCGCCATTTTAAGACGGCCGTAATAAGGGCAACTTGGCATGCGAGAGGTTTTAATTTGGTTATTGAATGATTACTTTATTAATAAAACATGGTAGTAGAAAACAAGGTACAAGTTTATTCAACAAAAATTCAAAGAAAATAAAACAAAACAAACTTACATGTATTACCCTCTGGGGGGTCACTCCCTAGGAGGGGAGTTGAGCCACAGCAACCAGCCGCCCCAAAACCAAAAACCCAACTAACTACCTTAAACTAAAATATTTTCCCAGTCATCGCCTCCTTGCCGATTCAGCATTGCATCACAGTAGCAAAAGTATCGCTCGCTTCCTGCTGGCTCAGCGGTTCCTTTGTCTCTCGTGCAATCTGATTTCTTTCGACACGACTTTGTTTAATAATTCCGATGATATTTCTTTACGTACAATATTAACTTATGATGTACTGGGTGTTTTAAATAAATTTGGCGTAAATTATGATTGCTGCGTGACAATATAGCACAAAAAATAAGAAATTTTAAGTAGATCTTTCAATAAAAAGTGTCGCTGCCTTCCGTACTATTATGGCACATTCTACAACGCATCTATGAATATTTCTGTTCTAGTGGGAAAGTGGGACAATCGAAGTATGCGAAATAAAACTGTGCAACTCTCGAACATAAAAAAACTGAAGTCATAGTCTGCTGGCGATGGTTTTCATCAGTGTCTATGTAAGGCAAAATTTTGTTGCCCTATTGTAAAAACCGCAATTCTAGCACCCCATGCCGTTTAAATGGAGGGTAAAAATATATATTTTTTAAATAATAGTTTGAGGGTTGGCATTTTTAACATGAGGTATACTATACCGGGTGCCACAGGCTAGCGGCTCACCCCTATATTTCCTTTACTTTTTAATTTATCCATTTGAAATTTGGGGTGCATAAATTACCTGTAAAAATGGATTTTTGGACATAAAAACGGTATGAGACCATTTCTGCTTTACCCGGAAATGACCGCAACTTTCGATTTTTAAATAGCACACCCTGTATATTTTTACATATTTTTCGCGACTTTTTTAGTTGATGTTAATTTTTTTAAAACATTTTAAAATATTCGTCTACAGTGCTTTGGAATACCACAATTTGTTCTACGGCAGGTAAAGTCCAAGGAAAAAACATAATTTTTCGTTAAATTTCACTAATAACCATTTACGAAGCCTCCAAAATTGATCAAATCACTTTCTTATCGAAAACTTTTTTTTTTCAAATGGGAAGGTAATGGCTCATAGTATTCAAGAAATTATAGATTTTTTTCTGAATTCATTGATGTCCATTTCAAATCTATGCTATTTGTTTTTCTATTTTATTTAATTTATTTAAAAATAAAAAATCACTTTCAACATAATTTTTATTAAACTTTAACGTAGTTGCCTTTGCACTACGATTTGATACAGTAATATAAAACAAAAGAAAAGTGACAAATTTAAACAATTATTGTTAGCGAAATTTGTGTCCATTACTGATATTTCTTAACATGAACTACACCAATAACGAAAAAACTGACATGATATTAATTTATGGCGAATGTTGAAAAAATTCTGTGCTGGCAAGTCAGATGTATGCTCAGAGATTTCCTGAAAGAAAACATCCGTTTCATTATTTCAAAAAATTAGAGAGAAAAATGCGGCGAGAACCACGTGTCCAAAATCAAGAATTTATTGTAAATGAAGAGTTGGAAATCAATGTTCTAGGAACCATCAGCCACAGTCAATCAACCTCAGTTAGAGAAATAGTGGAAGGACTAGGATAAAATAGGGAAACAGTAAGAAGAATTTTGAAAAAAAACATAATTACCGCTCGTTAAAGTACAATTTGCATCAACATTTGTACAAAGGAAATTCTGTAAGACGAATTGTGTTTTGCGAGTGGTTAATAAATAGGTTTCAAAGAGACAATAATATTGCCTTCGACACCCTTTTTTCCGATTAAGCACGTTTCACAAATAATGCGCATATATATTTTTTCAATTTTATCAGATCCTTCATTTCTGGGATATCCACGGTAAAGTGAGCGCTATTTCTGAAACGGTGCATTATAAATACGCTCTCAGATTATGACAACGAAATGCACTTTCCGTAGGTGGTAAGTCCCTAAAAATAATACATATTTAAAAAGCTATATTTTAAACTATTGCGCATATTGGTAATTATATACAATTGATATTTCTTTACGCACCGTATGCCCATTTTACAGGTTGAAAATAAATGTGTTTGTAAATGATCCATACTTTACGTAAATTCTTAATGACCATATAAGTTATTAAGACTAGAAAAACTCTAGAGGCTTTTATTAAGCAATCTTAAATAACATATGTGTCATGTTCATTAATTTCACCAAATGAAGGGATTCCCAAAATTATTTTTTTTTGAAATTAGTAGATTCAATACTTCACATTTTCCTGAACGTTTATAGTAATTTCTCACACTATGTCTGCATGTTGTACCTATACAGTTAACCATAGACCAGTTGAAAATAAAACTATCTATTTTTTAAATTATAACAATATTTACAATAATATATCCTAAAAAACACACAGTAGTGAACAACACTCCATATTCACATAGAAATAAAACATAATAAAATGAAAACTGTAGTTAGGAATTGCGTTAAAGAGCAATTTTCGCGTTACAAGGCCTTTTTCTCACTTCTTACGTATATGATAAAAAAACGTCCCAAACAATAAAATTCCTCATTTGATTAGCTATAACTTACAGTATGCAGTTACTTCGAAAAATAAAAAGGTATGTCGATTTACACTTTTTCGTATGTATGTAAATTGACAGTTTATTATCTGGTTAAATCCCGACCGCTTTAGCGGAAGGGATTTAATCTTTGATAATAAACTGCCAATTTACACGAATTATATTACCTTTTGGCAACTTGGCTCGAGAAAAAAAAAATCATAGATAAAATTTAAAAGCACGAGTGGTATTTGGGGGAGAATATTTCACGAATAAATAAAGTACATAAAGCGTCTTTAAGTTTTGCCCTTAACTGTCTCCAGACGTTTTCTTATAATTTCTTAGTGTTTACTGACCTTTATTTTCAATTTCACTATTTACGTCACATAAAAATGTATCTCTCATCTGATAAAGAACAAAGTAGGTATAATTATTTAACAAGCGCAGCTGTAGAAACTTAAGAGTCCACGGAATTTGCCATATTTTAAATGTAATGACAATCAATAAACCAATATACTTCGAACAATAAGTAATATAATGCATAGACTGGTGACTGGTCCAAAACTGCTGAGATTCTGAGAGTCTTCATTGTAAACAGTCCTTATTCACGTTTCGACTAATCACATTATGCATAAAGACAGAGAGAGCACTACCAATGTTTCGCCTTATTGTTCTATTTTAAATTGATCAAAGAGAAATTAAATATGGTTCTGGTACTGCCACAGAAACGCTAAACGCTACATACAGAGAATAAGCAGATAGTGTAATATACAAGAATTATTATATAAAGTATTTATTGATACATATTTACTTATTTAATTCTTATTTTCAATTTACGGAGGGAAAAGATTAAGTTACTGTTGATTAGTTAAGCAGAGAGTCGAATTGGAATAAGTGTCATGAATTATTCTAATGCAGGATCCAGTGATGGATTACCATACGTAAGTACATTCGTG
This sequence comes from Rutpela maculata, assembly GCA_936432065.2. Classification (NCBI taxonomy): domain Eukaryota; kingdom Metazoa; phylum Arthropoda; class Insecta; order Coleoptera; family Cerambycidae; genus Rutpela; species Rutpela maculata. Next base: position 166,719,431 of record OW386288.2, read on the forward strand.
TTTAACGTGAAATAATTGACTTGCCTTCTCGGTAGGCACTGTATTTAATTTGTGATAATTATTATTTTGTAATTACGTTATTATAATCCACTGAAAGCTGTGTATAATTTGTCACTAACCTATACACTAGTGGCAGCTAGAAATCTTGGGTCGATCCCTATAATAAGATAGAGTGAAATATAAATAGCAAAATAATGTACGTGAAAGAAAGCGATATATTAACATTGATGCCAGGCACTGAAGTACGTTAAGAGTTCCGCCGACGACTGAATGTAGTTAAAGAGAAAAGTGGCAGCAGCCTAGGTTAAATCTGTTTCTTTTCAGCATATTTTTTGCCCATTTCTCTTCTCTTCTACCTTACATTGGCATCGACTCAATGTTTTAACATGCCACTACTGTATATATTCCACACAGCCTTATTTATGCTTATATTATTATATTACTGCGTATATAATACAATAATACAATTTACGTCAACAATTAGCAATAGGCTAGAAAAAAATGTAAGTATAAATAAAATTTAAAAGCAAGAGTGAACCTATTTGCGGAAAACATTTCACGAAACAAAACACGACATATATGTTAAAAAATTATCGCAATATTTGTCGACGCGTCGACACAAAAAATTAGAGCGATAATTTTTTCATGTTGATACTGTCAGAAGTCGATCTAGATAGTTTTTACCACTAATAATGACATTTAATTCGTACAATGTTGTCAAAACGGGCTCTCATTGGCTATCGCGTTAATGCGTGAAATAATCGCTGTAAATTACTCCATAATGGCAACACATTACTGATATAGAGGGACCATAAAAAATGTGAAAATAGTATTTTCGGTCTCAAAAATATGTTTTGTAAGGTGTTTTTTACATATGAATCAACTGTCTTTTTTTGTTTGTTCGAGAGTTGCATAGCATGTGTCGAATAAGGGTCTCGCTCTTTGACTATACCTATAATAATAATTGAAAAAAAAAACATTTTTGTTGCTTTAATAAATTTTGTTTTCCCAAGAGAAAAATGACGAAGATAAATTTTCAGTAAACTTTTATTGCGAATAAGAACTCACGTATAACTTTCCCGAGCCTTCATTTTCCATTATGTAGACAATTGTGATCGACAAAAGAAATGTTTCAATTAAAAAAGTTTTGAAATATAGCTTATTTAAGATTTAAGTTCGATAGGTTTACATTTTTGTTACGAATAACGATCGTTCATATCCTTCAATGCAAACATTTAAATTGAGTAAAGGTATAATAAAAACCAAGGAGTTCCAACCTAGAGGTGAGATGATTCGTAAAAATAGTGTTAGTATAATAGTAAATAGTATTAGGAAATTTTATTATTGGTCACAGGTGCTAGAGTGCAAGTGTCTCAGTTAAATGTTAGATAATGAATATGAAAAGGTTACGTTGTATGGCAAGAATTATCGTGGAATAAACTTGTAACTGGGGATTCCAGTGTTTTTTATGAGTGCATTTAACATTTCAGATGTGGAATAGAGCCGATACCTCCTTGTAATTTTTTTCATTATCTCTCTAGTTGTGTTAATAAGAGTGCAAATAAAGTGCTTTAAAATGCCGAGACAGTAGCTGCTAAACGCAGGCAGCGCACCGCGGTCATATTGACGCCCTGTTTAGATGTTTTTTTGATCGACGATATCTTCGACGAATAAATGACATCGTCATATATCTTTAAATATATTTATAAAGAATTAGATGAGGGCAAATATGTTGTGTCGCTGTTTTTCAATTTATTGTAAGCTTTCGATTCTGTGGACAGTAGGTCCAAGCTCGTACTTGAGAGTGAATAGACGCTCTTTACAAACGGAGTGTGAATCGTGAAAAAAAAAACCAGTAATAAGGTGGCCTAAATAGGTCAAAATTACCCTAGTTATTAATTAAAAACTTCTACATACGGTGGTGGTGTCAACATAACAACAATTAAGTGATAAGTGCCAATAATCAATAATTAATAAATACGTGATTAAATTCTTCAGTGTTGTGCAGTGAAAAAAGCTAACAGATCGAGTATTCGACGAAGGGTCGGACCAGAAAGGAACCATAAATCAAGCTAAGTGTCCAATTACCACTTATAAACCAGTCACATTTTGTAGACAACTTAAAGAATTTCATAAACAGGTCGGGCAATAAATTAGATAAGTCATTAAACAATTTCTCTTTTAGCTATACATATATGACTAAACCTCAGGGGCGTACCATCAGAGTAACAGTACATCGCGCCTAATTAAATTAATTCAAAAATATCAAAAATTTTGGATAAAACTGTATCCTGGTTTCAGAGCCATTAATATCTAGAAAATTTTCATGCATGCTTTAAAAACATACTGACTGTTTACACTCCACGTCTGGTACGGCTCTGGTAAGGCTAAGGAATTTTATTTTACTAAAAAGTTTAGGTCAAGAATAAGCAAAAGTAAGCAAGAAATAACAACTCTCCAGAAAACACAAAAACAATGTATCCACTACAGAACGTAAGAACGAAGACACATCAATTACTGGTACAAAAAATCGACGGCGACGGAAACCGTCTATAGGGAGCAATAAGCCATCAGTTAGAAGGAGAAAATATAATAACCCCGGCACACACCAACGCCATGGAAAATCTACGGAAACAAGTAGCGGACTATATACAAAACAACATAGATTATTTCACCCCGTTCATGCTAGCATCCATCAACGAACTGGAACCCCGTTACAATCAACACAGCACCAACAAAGAAAAAATAGAGGCGTTCATCGGAGACCTGAGAAAAGATGGTTTCTGGGGTGGGCAGGAGACGATGGCAGCAACAGCAAACTTCAAAAGGAGGACAATAATAATACACCAAGAGGAGGGCGAAATCATAACTTTTCACCCCAACAACCAACAAGAAGACGACAACATGCCAATTGAGATCGTGTACAGGAAGCAGGGAAACAACAGAAATCAATACGACAGCGTAATCACTACGCAGAAAAGAAACGAACTAGAACGATTAGAAAAAACAAACCCCCCAAGCATAGCTATAACTCCCCCGCCCAGAATGGAAGGAAACGGCGAATATCAACAGGTACCAAATATCGCAAAAAACGGAAGAGGGACACAGTCAGGAAGCACCAGATGATTGGATAACTCTGGCAACATGGAACGTCAGAGGATGCATACAAAGAGCTAAAATGGAAAAAATCGACGAGGCCTTGCAAGTAGAAAACATCGACGTTGCATGTATACAAGAAACACACATGATAGACGGAACAGCAATCACACACAATTACAAATGGCAACTAAGCGGGGGGGGGGGGGGGTCAAGAAAAGACCAGCAGAGGAGTTGCATGGGTAACCAGACGGGAGAGGCCCATCGAAATAAGGATGGAAAATATAAACGAAAACATAGTCACGGCAATCATACAAAATGGAAAGGAGAACATCTGCATGATAGGAGTCCACGTACCCTCAGACAAGAGAACAGGCAGCTAACTCAAGAAACCAGAAGAAATGAAAAAAGAAAAATGCCCATCATAATATTAGGAGACTTCAACGCGCATATAGGAAAAGACGATCAGACGGAGGAGTATAAAAGTAGATCATATCCTGGTAAGCAGAGAGATAAGAGAAAGGATCAAGAACGTTAAAGCAAGGGCAGCAGAAATCAATACAGTCCACAAAATTCTATACGGAAAACTGGAAATAAAAGAAAGAAAAACAAGTCAAGGAAACAACAAGACACTACAAAGTACCTGGAATATTTCTCTACTACAGTACGAAGATTTTCGGAAGAAATACGGTGAAGAAATAGAAAACCAACTGACAGGAGGAGAATTAGACTGGACATCAATGGGCGCAAAAATAAAAATTGCAGCAAGAAAAACGTTAAAAAGGAACAGATCACCTATGAGCCACAAGAAGAAAGGAAAAAAATAACAAGTACGAACAGCTAAAATAGATGAAGGCCATAGGCGAACAACAGCCGACGGGGAATATAAACGAAAAACTAAAAGAAGCACTGAGGGAAAAAAGGGAGGCGGAGAGAAACTACGACGAGGAAAAATGCAAATCATTCTTCGAAAACATAGAAGCACTTCCAACAGGACAACGACTAAACCAAACCTTCAGATATCTGAAAAAATATAGAAGAAACAACAGTATCCACAGGAGAAGATACATACCAATACAACATTGGACCAAGAAGCTGGAGGAAGAAGAGAAAGCAATTAAAGAAAGAACAAAACTAATAAAAGAAACAGACCACTGGCCCTTGGACAAGCCACCATCAGCAGACCAACTGCTAGAAATAATAGCCAGAGCTAGAAGAAACACCGCACCTGGAGTAGATAAAATAAACAACGAGTTAATACACTACGGCACGGAAAAGCTAAAGGAGCAAACCCTAGAAATCATCACCAGGGTAGGGACAGAAAACACACCTCTGCCTACGGAATGGACCAAGACTATACAAATACACTGGGGACACGTCCAAAGAAGGGAACCAACACACCTACTGAAGAAACCACTAATACTGAACAGCAGCAAACTTAAAATTGGGAGACCATGTTACACGTGGAAAACAACAATCGAGAGGATCATGAACAAACTGCGAAAGGACCAAACATACTGGGAAATAAAAGCGAGGGGAAGAATGAATTTCACAAAGAAATCGGAGCGATATATACTCTACCAGATTCAGAAACGGAGGAATCAGAAGCCTCAGAAGAAGAAGAAGACTTGTAGAAACAGAAGTACAAAAATAGGAGCACAGATAGCAGCGACACAACGCGGCAACATATCTCACAAGAAGACCCAGAATAGGCAGAAGCCCAGAACCAAAAATACAAAAAAAGGAGGCTTAAACGCTCCCTCACGACATAATGCGGTAACGCATCTCACAAATACCTACACCTACCATCCCACATTCCTTTACCATGAGCCGTGTGGCTCTCGCTACTGGCAACAAGCATGACCTTAGTCCAACCCAGCGAGGGCGTAGCAGGCCCAGCTGTATAACTTGGGAGTGGCAGCAATGCCTACCGCACGTTGGCAAATCAATCAATCAATCAATCGATTCTGTGGACAGACGTATACTGTCCAAAAAATTAGAAGCTATACGAGGATGTCTTCTAAGTTGCATTAACTTCTACATGGAAAATCGGAAATTAGTAGCAATAAGTGTAATTAATTTCAATTGAATATCCACGATGTAACACTGGGGGTTCCTCAAGACTCAATATTAGGCCCTCTATTATTTTTGATTTACATTAACGATCTGCCAAATTACATTCAACATGACGTTACCACGCAGATGATACCACTGTCTCGGTGTCAGCTGTCACGCAGGAGGAACTATATCATAAAATCTATGTTAAACTAGACGATGTACACGTCAGAGAAATAGGCTCATTTTGAATGATGAAAACACCGTTTTTATAAATTTTAATTTTAGAAGGGCATTAACCTCTATTGATGATATAAATTTTACTAAATCAACAAAATTCCTAGGCACCTACATAGACAGCAGATTTATATGGGAATTGCATATACGGTACATTTGTGAATTGCTTAATAAAGCCTACTTCACTGTTTTACAGCTAAAGGATACAATTGCTCAGAGTATCTTAAGTGTGTGTTGCTTGCTATGTTTTAGCATATTCACATTTATAATTAAATATATTAGCCGGGGATGTTCAAGTTATATACAACGAATCTTGGTTTCCCAGAAAAGATTACTAAGACTAACTTTTAACTTAAATAATACAGCTAGTTGTAAGGAATTATTTAAAAAATATATAATATTTTTACAGTTCCTAATATCTATATCTACAAATGTCTGGTACTTGCAAAAATAAATTTGTACACCGTCTCCACTTCCGCAGATAATCGTTTATATAATACAAGACAAAGATCTGTTGATGATTCCAATGCATAAAACAGCGACATTCCGAAACTCACTGCGCTAAAAATATAATTGTATTATTTTGTTTAACAACGTTCCTAAAACTATGAGAGAATTGAACTTATCTTCATTTAAATAAGAAATAAGAAAATTATTAATAGCAAATGCATGTTATAGTGTTGATGAATTTCTAAACAGACAAGTTTTTTTTTTCATCTACTATGTTGCATTTGCATGGAAAGAGTTTCTATATGAGGTTTGTTGTTTTTATACATATTTATAAGTTGTTTTTGTGCATTTATTATTTTATTTTAAGTTTTATTGCTATAACGAGGCAAACAAATTGTTTATTTTAATTTGTGTGAATTACTTAAATAAATATTGTTATTTAGACGTGCCAAATATACATAAAATCTATGTATCAAAGGAATGGTAAAATAAATTCCATTCTATTCTATTACTTCTGATTTTCTGTTGAATTTCATTGATTTAATAAAAAGACAATACGTGACAAACAATGACCTTGATATCTTTATTCTGTTCATTAGAGTCGTAACAAAATTATTACAGTATTATCAATTTTTCCAAGAATTCATCTATAAAAACTTTATCTGTTCATAAAAGGTAATTAATTGGAAAGTACGTAAAGTTCGAGCCAATGTGTTAATATTAAACATAAAAATAAGCCGAAGATAAAAGGCCCGATTTATAGGAGACGTATATACTAGGAATCAAGTAAATCCGTGCATAATGAGATCCTGAGAGGCAAAAACCATGACAAAGGAATAAATTGCCTGGAAGGAAAGAGACGCACGCAGAATGTGATTCCTAATGAAATTATCCGAGAACCAGCGCTGTCAATGAGATGTAACACATTTCGTGCCTAATGATATTATTGGATTTCGACACGCAAGGATTGCTAGTGTATTAGTAAAAGGACGAAAGTAAGTATTACTAAGTAATTGACACCAAAGTCAAGTAGGGAAAACCACTGGTAATTTTAACTATACGGGATGGATTATTATTTAAAAGGGTACATTTATTTTATGTTTATGTGTGGTTATGTTTATGACCTAGTTATCGAGATAAATTGTTGCAAAAAGTTAAACTATTAAACTATATTCATGCAGCGCGAGTAAACAATTATTAGGGCGCAATGTGCACATGACATTGTTGTAGAACCCAGAAAAATCGATCTAAATTCATCAACTTAGAAAAATTTCTCGTCTCAGCAATCGTTCTTTGTCTTCACGACATAACACATAATCAGAAAATACGTTTAATGACCATGGGACAGGATCACCGGATGGCCATTAGGAAAATATATTTTCATATTGAAAGATGAACTTTGAATTTATAACAAAATAATGGAAAATGCCAATTAGTCAATAAAATCCTTATGCGAATATCTCCATAAATGAGCTCCAGAGCGGAGTCAAAGTATTCGGTTATATGCTGCCGATACATTTAAAAAAAAAGTCTCCTATAACTCAGATATTGCTGTAAAACGCCTTTCAAATGACAAGTTCTAGTGAATGACAAAATCACTGTTACGAACTATTGTAATATTCGTAGTTCGTTGGGTTTTTATGATTTATACTCAACTCGGGTTTTTACCATCTATTTATAAAGATACATAATGGTATTTAGAACTACTTGTACCCTCGATGAGAGTTGACTAGCTTCTCCTACATTCTACTTAATCTAATGCTAACCTAAATTATTTGTTTTGCTTACCTAGTATTTACGTATATACAAATAATAACTAATACATATTTTGAGCTCTATTGGACTTGACCTAATTATCAATTAATTTCATTAATTGTTTCCATTTCATCATCCAGCAAACTATTAAGCTAGCCACAAGCGAATCAAAATTTACGTGGATATATATTATTACCGTCAGTCCCACGTCAAATACCAAACATAAACTTCTAAGAAATTGTGAATTTTTTTGGGCCAATCGATTGGTACTATTATCTCTAATCTCTACTGCATGTACTTGAGATAAACGCTCTCCGAGAGAGGCGTCCACTTTTGTCATGCTTGGTAGACAGATTCACATTATTACCAACATTTATTTGTACATTTTTGAACTTTATACAATAAATGGTATTATTTGAATTCTTGCATTTTCTTGAATGAATAATTAACTTTAAGTTTAACTTCTCTGCCGTTTTTGTGTGTTAGGTCGACAACTGAATGTACATGATCCTCATAAGGTCCCAAAGTCTTTTATTCAGGACATCGATCAGATTAGAAACTAGAACTTTATAAATGTAATTAGGAAATTAAGAAGTGATTACAAGAATACAAAGTGTTTAGAAATAAGACAAGGTCATCGTAAGAAGGCAGATTGGATAGAGCAGTAAGCAATACACGGTAGGTACAAACTAACAAACTCAACTGAACCTCACTGAGAGTAGAAATAGCCATACTACGTTTAATAATGAGCGACTGGCGCCCTTAGTAAAATAAATATTTTCACTTCTGTCAGACGAACGGTGGTGAGTTCATCTACAATACTTCCGATATCCACCTATGGACAATCGGCAATAAAACATAACAGGTCTATAATCAATTGAATATGTATTGCTACTCGCGAAGCCGCATTACGTTTTATTGTATCATCGAGTGTAGTTTAAATACTAATGTATCGTTTAACTATTGCTTAATTGGTGCATTTAATTAATATAAATCATTTTATATTGTGTTTTGTTTTAAGTACTTTTGAATTGGTTCAGTATTATGTGTTATTTAAATACTATTGCGTTGTCTTCTTGTTGTTTGAATATTTAAATAAGCATGTGAAATCTGTCTGTCTGAATCTTCATTCCACCATAACTTGAAAATGGATTTGGTTAAATTTTGGATTCATATAGCCTTTTTCCTAATTTAAGGAATGGGCTACTTTATATCGAAGGTGATGGGAAGATGTGGGGGTTGGGTGGGAAGAATCGTGGGAAAGTGGGTGTGGTCAGAGGGTAGGTAAATTTAGAAAGAATATATAGGAAGTTAATGGGGAGGTGGTGGGAAGATGAGGAAAGGTGGTAGGAAAGGAGGGGAAGATAGTGAAAATGGTCGAATCGTTGGCGAAATCACGGGATAGTAAGAAATACGGTGGGAAAAGAGGATCTACGCGAAAATAGCCGCAGGTGTCAGCTAGTTTTTAAATAAACATAAAAAAAGAGTTAACTAAATATTTTACTACGCAATATAAATTCCCTGAAGCTTCAACAGTAGACATTAATTTTGATTGCTGATTCAATAAAGATTAACTTAGTTAACGGAACATGAGCAAATATATGAAATTGACGATTTGCAAGTCCAACATTGAAGTAATAAATCACTTATAAAATTGATCATCATCAATAGCAATATTTTCATATATACTTTAATGTAGAAATGGCTGTATATTATTTAGTAATGAAAAAAGTCGTATATGTAAAGTTTTTCGCCCATTCGAGATGCAGAATCTGTGACAATATGGTTAGATAACTGCTTCGAATCTAATAAAAATTGGAATTTTTCTTTCTTGCGAATATTTCCAGTTACGTTGATTTTAGACGTCATAATCATAAAACATTTTTAACCTAGATTTACTTTCATGTCTAGTGACGTTTTATATCATCAAGTGGAACAAGATCTCGAAAGAAAGAAAAAGTTTACGATTTCCAAGATTTTGTGGAATGTTCAGAATGTTAACTCCAAAAAAGTCATTGTGAAACAAATGGAACTCTCATTTAAAGAATATACCACTTAGTATCGATTGAGAAAAAATCTTCCTAGACCATATCTGCAAGATGTGGTTTTTGTGCGTTTCGAAAGAGAAAATAGATATTAAAAAAAATTGTTGTACAATTAGCAGATCAGTTTCAAAGAAACCAATCGTTCTTTTCAAATACTATTGATTCAAGTTTGAACACGTTAGTATATCAACAAAAAGTCCCCCTACGGGACATTCTGTTAACTTCTTTCATACATTTAACATCTAACATTCAATATGAAAAACAAGAAAATAGCTATTCTTTCTGTATACTGATGATCTAAGTCTAATCATCCTAGTATATTTTTTAATGTTTGTTGACATGTATTTACCGTTTAATTATTTTGGCAAACGATATAATATTGTTGTGACAACAGAGAGTAAAATTCAGTTTTTTACAGTAAAATTAAAGTCACCTATGTAATGACTGACGTTTTTGTAGCCGAAAGGCTCCCAAATATTTTTGAAATTGATTTATTATGAAACTCAGTTATTAATTCTCAAAGCATTAAAAGTGTGCCAAATAAATTAATTACATCGTTTAAATACGTTATTAAATTCTTTTTAAATTCGGAAATTGGAAAAATCCGCATACAGAGTGATTATATTTAACCAAATGCCAAAAGAAAAAATATGAGTCCGTTCCTGATATTTTTTTCGTTTGCGGTAATGAATTGTGAAGCCTTTATTAATGAAACATGCCTACTAAATTTGGTCTAATTGGGATAAGCCAATAAAACAATATAACCGATCGAAATTTTGGCAAAAAATATAAAACACGCTGTATATCAGAATCGAAGAGCGTTAACGATATCGCTAATATATATTATTATGTAATAAAGGCCATTTTGAAATCGTCTCAGGGTATTCACTAGCGTATGGCCAGTCACTCACAAAACACTCTGTATAGAGGAAGAATTATTATTTTCTTATTTTTCATATTGATATTAAGTGTATGAAAGAAGTTGACAAGATGTCTCGTAGTGGGTTGATATACTAAATGGTCGACTTGGATTAGTATTATATGAAAAGAATGAAAGTTATCTGTTCAATAAACAAAATAATGTTCTTTATGAAATAAATATTTCAACTACCAGCTGGAACTTCCCACCGGAAAAATCCAGGAAAGAGGTGTTTCGAAGGAACGAAAATCGAATTTGATACAGAAAATTTATGATATTATTCCAAAAAATAAAATGATTTTATCGAGCAGCATCGAAGTAGAAGCAGAGGCAATTGCTTGAAACATAAAAATAATTATGTTCGTCAAATTAATACTTTTTTGTTTCATTTTGACATTATAATTTCCCTGAAAATTAAAAGCTCCACAGGATAAATCTTTTTTATTTAGTTTCATTTGAATTATTTACTCCCAAAAAGTCGTATCTGTATTTCTTTGCTTAACTGTGTTCAATTACCAAAAGTTATATATAATAAGAATACATCTTAATTAGGTGTAGATTAATATCAGATTTGTTTAAAGATTTCTTGAAATTCAATCAGAAGACGCAAGATACTCTAAAAATGTTAGTATCTCAGAATGATGAATTAGGCTCATACGACATTATTGCTTAGGATGGTAGAATAGTAACATATTTTAAAGGAAAATTGTAGTTCTACATGATTTACACATTTTTCCCAATATGTTGGAGCGCTTTGAAATTCTAACTCATAGCCGACAAGTTTTCAAAGTCTATTTTGTAACATTTTTTGGAATCAGTGTGCTTCTTCGTTAATTTATTATTATTATTCTCTTAAGGGGTTTCTGCTAAACGCTGTTTCCTAGTAGTGAACAATAAAATGTTACTGTCATGGGTATAATACATTGAATAAAAAATGTCACGCACTTTACCGCAAAAGAAAGAGGAAGAGATTTAAAGATAATATTTAATTTAATATAATAATTTATTTATATTCCAAGATATACATAATATTAGTGTATAATATGTAAACAAAACTGAGGAGAGTTTACAAACTGACACCAAATACTTCCAGTCTTTTGTTCATAATAAAAAATCTACGAAACCAATTTCTCAAACAATGACATAATGGTGAAATAGTGGCATCAGAGAACCAATCTATTTGTGATCTGTTCATGGATTATTTTGGAAGTGTATATGAGTCCAACACATTCCCTTCTGATATTCATTTAGTTGAAAATAACTTAAGTACTTCATTTAAAATAACAAATATCGCAAGAAAGCAAATTCTAGAAGCCTTAAAAAATCTAGATATTAAGAAGGGGCCAGGTCCCGATGGTATTCCAGCCATATTTCTTAAATCGTGTTCTGAGAGCCTGGTAGAACTTTTGTACATTATATATAATAAATCTTTAAAAACAGGACATTTTCCGAAAAGGTGGAAAAATGCTCATGTGATTCCTATTTATAAGACCGGTGATAAAAGCAATGTAAAAAATTATAGGCCCATTTCGTTATTAGATCATTTTGGTAAAGTTCTTGAATTACTAATTGCTAACGAGCTATTCTTTCTCATTAAAAATCATCTGAATATTAATCAACATGAGTTTTATAGCAAGAGATCTGTGCTGACTAACTTACGCACCTTACGTACAAGATATATTTGAATCCATGGAGGATGGCGCTTCAGTATGTGCTGTGTACACCGATTTTTCAAAAGCATTTGATAAAGTTGATCATTCCACACTAATAATAAAAATTTCGGTCAACTATTGATGCTACTCCTATATTAATAATAGATCACATAGGTTACTATAAACAATTTTAAGCCTGACTGCATTAATGTGATATCCGGAGTTCCTCAAAGCTCTCATCTGGGGCCCCTGCTTTTTAATATTTTCATCAATGACGTTCATAAATACTTCACAACTTCTAAACATGTTTTTTACGCAGATGACTTAAGAATGTATAAAAGAATACATTCAGTGGCGGATTATAACGACCTTCAGTCACATTTAAATCATGTTTACGTTTATTGCAATTGCACATTTTTTTCATAAATCTAGACAAATGTTTATATATTTTATTTTCAAGGTGTATGAATCCTCCATTTTTTACTTTATGCTTAAACAGCAATCAAACTAAGTCAGTTAATGTAGTTAAATACTTGGGATTATTGTTAGATTCGAAATTATCATTTGAAAATCATATCGATCACATCGTAAAAAAGGCACTGCGTTATCTAGGATTTATGTTAAGAGCAACAAGGGGCTTCAAAAAGACATCATTCATAATTTTTTTATTTAGGTTACAGATTCTACCAATCATAGAATATGCTTCAACCATATGGAATCCAATGTACCACAAATACATTTCTAGAATAGGAAAAGTTCAAAAAAAGCTTGTTAATGCATTGAATTATAGGATTAATAGACACAGGTACTATTTCTCGTGAAATGAAAATAATTTATAACTTTTTATAATTTACATTCCTTATCATCTAGAAGAGTTTACTTTGATATTTGTTTTGTTTATGAAATTTTTAACAAGCTAAAAACGAACTATTCGCCAATTTACTGAGCTTTTTATATATAATTGTTACACATTCTATAGGATACTCTTCGCAGTTTTCTTGTAATAAAGTTTTTGGACATTCTAAATTCTGTGATACCATCTTTGTTGTGAAAAAAATTATATGAAAAAAAAAATATCCGACCTGTGTGGGATTCGAACACGGGACTTTTGGATTGCAACGCAAAGCAATCAATCAATAACAAGTTTATTAAAATTAGAGGTACATGTATGTGCCTCCCCGGAATCTGGCCTGGAGCCAGCCAGATAACCAGCGTCGTGGTGGGTGTCGGGCTGGACGGGGCAGGTCCGGTTTGGCTAAAGCTGAATGTAAAAAGGTTAAAACTCCTGCCTAAGAATAAAGCTTAAAATTAACAATTTGGATCAATAATAGTACACAAAAATACTTAAAAAATAATTAAAAAACCGCTGCCCAAGGAATCACTACTTCTACATCCAAATTTTTTATCCAAGTCACTCACAACGAAAAAAATTTGTATGTGGAAATAATTGTTTATGGAACTTTAATAATATAACATTTGAAATCCTCTACCCCAAAAACCCATAAAACGATACCCCACATCGGTAGTGGGGTGGGGGTGGTGATGGGGGGTGGTAGTGGGGGTGGATGAAGTAAAAAATATTTTGAGGTTTCTGGTTCTTGTACACACACTAAATCACAATTTTTTTTCATCCCCTTTAATAATGGTGTGGGGGTGGCTAAAGCCAAAACTTTTTTTGGGACCTTATACTAAATACCAATTTTATGGACTCTTACCGGCTTGATTTACCTATTTTCCCCAAATTTACCCCAATTTACCCCCCAACCCTTCGACGGAACAAGATGAAAATATAGTCTAGTTCTAGATCTCGTTAAAGTACATGTGTGTACCAAATTTCAAGTCAATATCTCAAACGGTTCCAGAATAAACGTGCGCACAAAAAAAGTTACAGACAGACCGACAGACTGACAGACAGAAATTTTGTTTGCGTTCAAACTTAAAATTTCGACGTTTCGTGACATTCTAAGCCTATTTGAACAATAAAAATTTAAAAAAAATTTTTTGACGTTACTATACTTCCACTGGATGTGGAAGTAATTAGCACTTTAAAAACTAGCGGTTTCGCGCACAGACGAACACTTTGGAATTTTGATTGCTGACACGGGAAAACAGAACTCAACGAAAAAACCCGTTCGAAGCAATTCCACCCTGGTCTTCCTGCCAGGAAAGTGTGGTGGATAAAAGGTGTGGTTTAAAATATTTGGATTTTTAGGGAATTTTTCGGCCTAGAATTTAGAAACAAAATGGACAAAAGAACAAAAAGGACAAGGACAAAATTGAACAGAGATAAGAAGAGGGAGTTGTAAAGTTATACAGTTGAGGAAAGGTAAAGAGTAGGGTAGAGATAAGTTATGGTAGAGGAAAGTTTGGCTAAGCTTTAGCAGCTGCGCCACCACCTACTGCTACGAAAATTAATTGTCTCTGATATATATCTTTCGACAAACATACATATTTCAACACGTACTTCTATGAAATATATATTAGTAAAATTCATAAACAAAAAAAAATATATTATGGAAATAATATTTCGCAAGATTTCCATTTTAGTACAAATGACAAAAATTAAATTATTTTTTTAAATTTAATAATTAATAACTTTTTTATTTACTAATCGATTTTCATCAAAAACAATAGGGTTCTTCCTCTAGCTAACACTAACTTACTTTCTAAATTTCAATACAATCGGACTTTTCTTTCTTAAGTTATCGTGCTTACAAGAAACGTGACGGACGGACGGACAGACGGACATTTTGAAAGTTGTTTAGAATTCGTTCACTAACACAGTGATATGAAATTTTTTCTCTACGAGCGATATTTACGATTTTAGAAATGTGCCGATCAAATACAATATACTCTTCGTTTTTGCGAAGAGTATAATAATGTGATTGATTCTCCATTTTCCAACTTAAATTGCAATCCATATTATGTAGGATTAGAAACACGTTAATAAGTACGTTATAATGCAATTTCCTATCAAATTCTCAACTTACACGATGTTCCCGTGCGTACGATAATATATCTTCTTATAATAATTACGAATCAGATATATACCACCTTAGTTTCGGGTCTTTTAATTCACGTCTGAAAAAGTACTTAAGTTGTGTTGTTTAATTTCATAATTGCAATAATTTAAATTTCTTTTCAAATGTAATATATATTTTGATTACTATGTTTTTACTTATTTAGTTTTTTTTTTAGTTTTAGATCAAATGTTATGTATAGGTTAGGGTTTAGGTACCATTAGGCTTTATAGAACATGCATTCTGCAATTTGTAATTATTTCCTTTTTTTATACTTTGTGTCACCCTGTCATTGGGCAACTTGACTGTCTGTTGAACGACCTCTTTCTTAAATAAATAAATAAATAAAAATAAATATAGAATAGTGGATGTCTCTTACTAAAAGTAAAAATTTTCCCCACAGGCATTAACCAAAAATTGAATTTCGTTAGGATTCTAATAAAATATCGCCACCCTGCAGTATACCCGTTCTAATTAAATTTTTACCGCCCCAATTATTAATCACTTTACCACTCCCGTCTTGTGTAGGTGACTACTGCCCACTCGAACGATGCATATTTGAACGGTCGAGGTTCCCGGAAATCGAATTCAACATTTAGAAAACGTAATACGGAGGCTTTAAGGATAACGTAAACGACAGTTTTATCTCTGTAATGCAATTTCAATAAACATTATCTCGGTTTAGTTCATATGTTTTTCGTATTTCTAAATTGAGTTTTGGGTAATCGAATAACTGACCGCATTTAACTTAATAGTGATAGTAATATTGATCGATTTCTTTAGTAACGTGATGCAGATAACATAAGTCAACAAAAAATCGTCACCGTTGAAATTGAAATATTTTCACCAAATTATTCAACAATGTTGTACTACATAATACTAATAGTCCAATCAATGAATGCCCAAAAGGGGATTGTAGAGAACATTTTGGAGGGGAGAATTTTTCTCTTCAGTGTGTTGGGGGTAGTCAGGAGGTAAACATACTAAAAGTCCCCGCCGCTTCAGGGAGAAGGGGGGTGGAAAGGTTCCTTTTTTCGATTCTTCGCTTATAACTCGGAAACGATGCGTCGTATGGGAAAAGGTCATCTATGCAAAATTAAACGTAATTAAATTTTCCACAAGAATGTTTATATTCATTTTCTTCCTATGTGTTATAGTTTACGAGATGTTCGCCAGCAAAAATCGATAATTAATAAAAAAAAATCAATTATGTACCTTGTATATTTCTATCAAAGCGGTTTACCGTGGTCTGTTATAAATCACAGTCACAAAATAATCTTTATTTTACAACACTGGACGTATTTACTAACATAATATTTTGTCGAAATCTAGACATTTCCTTAAATATACAGTATGACTCACTTAAAATGAAGATACCCTTATAACTTTTTCATTTTGTTTCCGATTTGAATCAAATTTTACACAAGTATAGAACAAATTAGGATCTACTTAAGACCAGAAAATCATTCACCTGCTATAAAGGCAAAGCCACCTGCGGTACCAAAATATGCTGAAAAAAATGAAACATTTTGAATGTTAGAAATTCTAAAAAGTGCATCCGATCGGCGCCACAAACGTACATACATGAAAATTTGATTTGATTATTGGTGGGGGATATCTCCTACATAAGCTCATCTGGCAAAGGGGGTCCTCAGTTTCCGCAATTTGTGGTGGCTACGTAAAATTCATTCCTCATATATACATTCCTGAAGAGAAAAATTCTCTCCTCCAAAATGTTCTCTACAACTCTTTCGTTGACTGGACTATAATAAATTAAATAAAATATCAAATTTGTTAAATATTACTCATTACAGGGTGTTTCATAGATAATTGGTCATACACTAACTGAAGAAGCGCAAAATATAAAGATTTAATTAAAAACGCTTAGATAAAATATGCCTCCTTACTGAGACACAGGGTGTTGAAAAGTTAAAAATAAAAAAATCATTTTCACATATATAACTTAATATTTCTTTACCATATTTGGTAGATAGTGTTAGTGGTCCCAGACGCATAATATCAGCTAAGGAACTGGTTCTTCGCTATTGTCAGGGGTCCACGGTAGTTTTCTCTCATTAATTTGTACGCCACTGGCCAAAAATATTTGATTTTTTGGTTTTATTTTATTTTATTTTTCAATAATTTTTACGCAAAAAAGTTCTCTTAACAAATTGCCCTTGAGTGCCTATTTCTCGAGATATTTGAATTCGAAAAAGCGGCTACATGATATTTTAAATTTCGGTGTTACTCATCTCACAAATAAATTTCTAATCACTTTATCATCTAACTAATGCCTCATTGTTTTTGTACATAGTAGGCTGAAACAACTTTTTTACTTAGTAGACTAATGACACTTAATTTTCCTAGAACTGTCAAACGTTAGTTTTGCCGTAATTTAGTAGTTATTTAACAGTTTACCAAACGTGGAGTGCGAAAGGGCGAGAAAAGGTCCTAACGATCTGGACTAAATTTTCTGAAGTATTTTAATGCGCTGAAATTTTAGAGGATAAATTGGTTTCAGCGCGTCAAAATATTTCAGAAAAGTTAGATGAGAACCTTAGGATTAGACCTTTTTCTTGCCCTTTTTAGGAGATAAAAGGGGTAGTAGAAGAAAACTGATACGATGGAATTTTTTTCTGTACAGAATTGGCTTTGACGCGACAAAATACCTCAAAAAAGTTAGATAGAACCTTAGAATAAGACCTTTTCTTTTGTAGACCTGTGTAATTAATAACTTTGAAACAAATTGTTTTTCGAAAAAAAGTTTTTCCACATTTTCTGTTTAAAATCACTTTTTCTATCACTCACTGCCATTCATACTTTCAAATCAGGCAATCCTAAATGCACGAATAATGTGCACGGCTGTTGATTCAAAATTTTTAGTTATTCTTCACTGAAAATTGTTGGCCTACGAAATTTGAAAGAACGATAGCACTAGGTGGTAGAAAAGGTGAATTTAAATAGAGAATGGGGAAGGACTTTTTTTCGAAATACAATTCACTCCCAAGTTATTAATTATTTAATATTTGAAAAATGTACTCCCACATCCAGTGAAAGTATAGTAACGACAAAAAAAATTTGAAAATTTTTATTGTTCAAATAGGCTTAGAATGTTATAAAACGTCGAGAAAAAATTCTGTCTGTCTGTAACTTTTTTGTCCGCACGATTACTCTGGAATCGTTTAAGATATTGACTTGAAAGTTGGTACACGTATGTATTTTAACGTGATCCGGAACTAGATTATATTTTCATCTTATTCCGTTCATGGGTTGGGGGGTAAAACGGGGGTAAATGGGGGTAAATGGATAAATCAAGCAGATAAGAGTCTATAAAATTGGTATTTAGCATATACAAGAGACGCTATAAGGTCTCAAAAATTTTTCTGGCATTAGCCACCCCCATTAGCATCCCCACTCCATTATTAAAAAGGTGAAAAAAATGTGATTTAGTGTAGGTACAAGAACCAAATACCTCAAAATATTTTTTTACTTCATCCACCCCCTTATCGCCACCTCCACTACTACCGATGTGGGATATCGTTTTATGGGTTTTTGGGGTAGACGATTTCAAATATTATTTTATTAAAGTTCAATAAACAATTATTTCCACATACAAAATTTTTTCTTTGTGAGAGGCTTGGATGGAAAATCTGGATGTGGAAGTATTGATTCCTTGGGCAGAGGTATTTAAAGGTGTCATAATTAGAAATTCATAAATCAGAAGGTAGTTAAATATTGGCTACAGGGATTCTAAAGCATGCTGATCGATAATACTGCATTAGTATTGCAGTAAAAAATGCCTTATATGACATTTCGAAAAATCAAAACCTTTTTTACTTAATAAAAATGCACGGCAATGACTGAAATAAGTTTTGTTTTACTAAAAAAAGATACAGTAAAAGTTTTTGATATCGATCCAAATTTGGTTGGAAGTAGATGACCAATAACTAAGCTACGAAGGTATTGCCGTGAAAAGTGGGACACAATATATCAACAACTTAAAGTTATTTAGAAATATAAAAAATAATAGGCAGCTGGATGCAGTTGAAGGCTTAGAAATTGTAAAATGCAAAAACAGTATGAATAATGACTTTATTATTGGGTTGCATTGAACCATGACATTCAATCAGTATAAATACAGCATATATCGGCTATGGTTCAATAAATAGGTAAAACAAATGTATTCGTAATGCAAAAAAATAAGTAAGTCACTTTTTCTTCTTTAAAGTGTTCGGAGGTTCGTTCTGAGTGTTTTGTCGAGTTGGCGGGGTTGGCGATGGTTGGGGTTAGCCTCCATCTTTGCGAAAAGTCAAACGCAAATATCTCGTGAACCATTGATGTTACGACAAAATGGTACACACCTTTTTGTTCAGCACTAAATTCTCTATAAAATCCTTAACAGACCTATTTTCGTAGAACTAACATCAATGGTTCGCGAGATATTTGCGTTTGACTTTTCGTAAAGATGGCGGCTAACCCCAACCAGCGCCGATCTCGCCCACTTGAAAATACTCAGAATGAACCCCCGAACACTTAAAAAAACCGACTGACGATATTTAATTTACTTTAGTCTTAATCATCATCACATGATGCCAACATGATTACCGAAACTCGCGTCGAGTATTTGTAGAAACTATTTAATTTCTGTAAATTCTGACTTAATTGAGAATTTCGATGTACAATTGTGAATTTCAAATTCTGAATTACAAAAATATATAAAATAGCATAGCTTTTCTACGCTTTCGTCGGATTAAAATCTAAGATAAAATGTAAAACTAGATTTGCTTAATTTTAACAAGGTGTGTGGTTTACTTTTCTCTCTCGGTGAACAGTTAGGGACTACGGCTCCGTACCACCTCAATCGCTCGTTTATGTTCACCACCCTAGATGCCTTACTAAAAATATTAAGCACAAGCCGCCACTTATTTTTTTTGTAATGGTTCCCATCCGTTCAAATAAACTGATATATCTTCTTGTTATAAGAAAACGGTTGAGTATATTCCGTAAAACCTGAGTTCGCCGCCTGAAATCCAATTACGCCGCTGGGTACAGTATCGGGCATCAATGCAAATTGCTATGAATCCCGTACGCGTCAGTTTCCCTTTAGCCATTTTTATTCAGGTGGCAACTCTATATCTTACTGTTATTCTGACCAGAATAACAACGAAGCAAATTATAAGGCGAATCAAATATATGATTTATGGGTGGCGTGAGGTCAAATCCCATAAATCTCTAGTACAAACAACTTGCAATTTGGTTATCTCTACAAAATTTACTTTAATGCTGTGAGATCTGAAATTTATTTAGTATAACGTTCGTTAAGTTTCGATGATTTATTGTATTACACTTCCCTAGCATACGGACGTCAAACAAAAACCATTTTCTTTAAAAGAATTAATACGATATTGGACCAAGTTATACGGAAGCGTATTATAGTGGAGTAAAAAACAGGGGAAAAGCCGTTTCCTTCTCGAGTTTTTTTTTTTAATCTTAGAACAAACTGAGACATACCATTTCGTTAAGTAAGTAGGTCGATGTTCATTAGAAATCATGAAATACGACATTTTTTAGTGGTCACGGACATTGTTATTTTTAAAAAGATGTGAAATTTTGTTTTTTTTTAATCATGTTTTTTTGAACATCTAATGCCATATCTCAAAAACGAATGGAGATATCCACATGAACTTTTTTTTGTTATAAAACACACACTTAAGCGCTTCTATCTGTGTATAGTATTGTTAATTAAAACATTTTTAAGTATGTTAAGTATGTTAAAAACTTAGATAACCTTGAAATAACCAAAAAAGTTTTTGATAGCATAATTTTTGGAGCGCGCGAATTGCAGAAATTGAGTATTAATACGCCCGCGTCCACTAAAACTAACTAGTCTCACGGCGGTGTACGATCAACGTTATTCGTTTTCGTCGAAGGTCGAAGATCAAATTATAAAACCGCTGCCCAAGGAATCACTACTTCCACATCCAGATCTTCTATCCAAGTCTCTCACAACGAAAAAAATTTGAATGTGGAAATAATTGTTTATGGAACTTTAATAATAAAATATTTGAAATCGTCTACTCCTAAAACCTATAAAACGATATGCCACATCGGTAGTGGTGCTGAGGGAGGTGAAATGGGGGGTGATAGTAGTGGTGGATAAAGTAAAAAAAATTTTGAGGCCTTTGGTTCTTGTACACACACTAAATGACAATTTTATTTTTTTCGCCCCCTTGAATAATGGGGTGAGAGTTGGTAATGGGGGTTGTTAATGCCAAAAAAATTTTGAGACCTTAGCTTCTCTTATATATAATAAATACCAATTTTATGGACTCTTACTTGCTTGATTTGCCTATTTACTCCCATTTACCCCCAACCCTTTAACGGAATAATCTAGTTCCAGATCTCATTAAAATACATAGGTACGTGTACCAAATTTCAAGTCAATATCTTAAACGGTTCCGGAGTAATCGTGCGCACAAAAAAAGTTACAGACAGACCGACAGACAGAATTTTTTTTTGCTCAAACTTAAAATCTCGTCGTTTCATGATATTCTAAGCCTATTTGGACAATAAAAAATTTCAAAAATATTTTTGTCGATACTATACTTACACTGGATGTGGAACTAAAATGTGTAACGATATTCTTTCCCTTATTACTACTTGTATTATATTGTAGAACGTATGGCTATTGTGCGAATTGTGCGTGGATTATCTGCTAAAAAAATATTTAAGATAAAAAAGCAATCTACGTTTCATTGTAAAATGGAGTGGATTTTATGTGGCGTAGTAATAGAGGAGAACGATAAACTGGTGCACAAGCCATGGAAACAGAGTTTCTATAATTAGGGCTGCGGAAATTAAAAGAGACTTAATTTAGTATATTTTCTTTTATATTACCTAATTTAGGCGAAAATAACACGTTTACTCAATTATTGTGTGGATCTAGGGTCAAAATGCAATGCATGGGAGTTCCGTATAGGGACTCTGACAGAGGAAATGTTGGATACAAATATTAAGATTGCCACGTTCAAAAAAAAAGTGCTTTAAGAAACTGTCTTTTCTATTTAGCTCCAATAATAACGCAAAAAAAGGAAAATTCGATAGTTTACTTTTTATCAAAACACTCCAAAATTATTACTTTTCCTAAACTTCTGTTTATGGAATTTTATTAGCCCCCTAGTTGCGCAACTTTTTTTTCCATTTAGTGTAATATTATTTTTTACCGTTTCCGAGATCCCAATGCAATGCATTTTTATCCCAGATACTCTATTTAAGATTTTTAATTCCATTTTGCCTTCAACCTTAGTCCTTAATGCGCCACTGGAAAAAATAAGTTATCCTTTCAGATCCTAAAACGTGATAAAACAGTCCTAAACATAAAAAAGTAATAATGAGAAGTTCCGTTACACACAATACATAATCATTATTATTCTTAAGTGACGCGCATACGCTTCGACTATTCCTCCATACTAAAAAATTCGTAACTAGCAAACTATTGCTAATATTGAAAATATTTTTTTTCTAAAAACTTTTTTAGTCTATTGACTTCATTTTCTTCGTAGCATGTTACACAAAATTTTCAAAAACAAAAAAGTTCCTCGCTTAGTGAAAATTTGATGGCATATTCTCTAAACTTTCAAGGTCATCTACGTTTTTGGCATGTTCACATTTTTTTTATTAGCAATCCTATGTATAGAAAGAAGCGCTTAAGTGTGTGTTTTATAACAAAAAAAAGTTCACATCGATAGCTCAATTCATTTTTTTGAGATATGGCAATAGATGTACAAAAAAACATGATTTAAAAAAAATTAAATTTTACACTTTTTTTAAATAAGAATATCTGTGACCACTAAAAAATGTCGTATTTCGTGTTTTTATGTGTAAAATGATGTTGTCGGTAATACCCACTGTGTCTGATCTTGTTCTAAGCTGATAAAAAAAAACGACACAATTTTACCTCTTTTTCGCTGCTCTATGAGGAGTTAAATGTGGAATTCGACGGGACAAGGACTGGGGCACACTATGACTCTGGCTCTACCAATATAGGACCAGGTTATGGCTTAGTCAGAGGACGACCGGTGCCTTGCTTGACGTCTATAGGTTCACTATTCCATATGCACACAGTAGAGAGAAGACCAGTAGTTCCACTCGCAGCGGTCCCTTTGATATCTGTTGTACTCGATTTTATTTTTTTTTAATCCACTGCGCATCTACTGTTTGTATCCCACGCGCATTTCGTCGTATACTGGCGACAGTGGCGACTGTTCAGAAACGTAAACGTAAACAAAAATAAACATCCACCCCACCCTACATCATCACTGCCGTCCACTGTCGTCGTGCCGTCCACTGCGCATCGAATAATTTAAGCACAGGAGCATCGCATGCGCACTGAAAATCTTATACAACTGTTCCGGCTGAGTAGGACTACTGGTCTTCTCTCTACTGTGATATGCAGTCGTGTTCGCTAATCGACGACTGGGAACACGATAAAATACACCTTCTGAATCTCGGAGGTTTGGAATGGTACATATAGATGTATCGAAGACTTAGTAGGGAACCGGTGCTGTGTACACGGATGCAAACCAAGGACTTGTATATCGGCGCCACTTAATAAGTATCCTAGTCTATTCCAGGTCGAGACATACGCCATTTTGCTGTGTGCAAGCGAAAACCTCAGTAGAGGTTTCGTCGATAAGCACATTTATATATAGTGGATCCGAAAAACCCGACTATTGTCTGATGCAGTCAAAGTAGTTATCCCCCCCCGTTTTCGAGGATGCTGAACCACAGTAGAGAAAAGACCAGTAGTTTCACTCGCAGCGGTCCCTTTGATATTTGTTGTACTCGATTTTATTTTTTTTAATCCACTGCGCATCTACTGTTTGTATCCCACGCGCATTTCGTCGACAGTGGCGACTGCTCAGAAACATAAACGTAAACAAAAATAAACATCCGCCCCACCCTATATCATCACTGCCGTCCACTGTCGTTGTGCCGTCCATTGCGCATCGAATAGTTTAAGCCCACGCGCATCGCATGCGCACTGAAAATCTTGTCCAACTGTTCCGGCTGAGTAGGACTACTGGTCTTCTCTCTACTGTGGCTGAACACCGTGGTGGTGGCAGAATTTCTCGTTGACCCAAGCCCGCAAACGGCCAAAAATTACACGGGGTCAAACGCGTATTGATCATGTTTCACGGAATCTAACTTATTGATCCGCCGTTTTCGAGCATGCCAATTTTGGGGAGGACCCTGGGACGCGTGCCTGCCACCCGCCCACCACATAAACGGCCAATAACCACCTTTCAAAGGGATGAGAGAGCTCTGGACTCACTGGACAAAAAAGTTTCCTTCCCATTCTCGAGCATGCCGAACATGGAGAGGACCATGAATCGAGTCCTCAATGGCAAAAAAATACCCCTTCGCATTCCCACAATGAGTGTAACTTCACAGGTTCAAAGAACGTAAAAAATAAATTTCAAATAAAAAAAAAAATAAATTGATTGTTTATTTATTTATTTTTTTATATATTATATAGTCATAGTATTTTATAACGTAAGAATTGCCAGAGTAGCAATATATGCAGTAATTGTTTGCGTCAATAAAAATATTTTAGTTTCAGTTATTATATAAACCTATCTTTCCCAAAAAATATGTACAAAAATATAAATTCATCTTTTTTCAGCTCCACAGTAAATGAAGATGACTACTTTCTTGTTGTTCTTAATGTTTTTTTTCCTGTGTAGCATCCTCAAAGACAGGGAGGGGGAGTTTTGCCCGGGGGTATGCTGAGAACGCATTCTCACTCCTTTGGAGAGTTGTTATTGGCTATTTACGGGAATGGGTCATCCCGGGGAGGAATTCCACTATCACTATGGTGTTCAGCATCCTCGAAAACGGAGGATCACCAAGTAAGAGTCCCTCAAACAATTATAATATGCGTTAACCCCCGTTTGGGGATGGTTTTTAGCCGTTTACGGGGGTGGGTCACCCCAACGAGAAATTCTGTCACCACCACGCTGTTCAGCATCTTCGAAAACGGGGGATCCCCAAGTAAGAGTCCCTCAAACTATTATAATACGCGTTAACCTCTGTTTGGGGATGGTTTTTAGCCGTTTGCGGGGATGGGTCAACGAGAAATTCTACCACCACCACGGTGTTCAGTATCCTCGAAAACGGGGGGAGAAGAAATCTGGTTGCATCAGACAATAGTCGGGTTTTCGTCCGACTCACACAATTCACTAATATGTAGCGACAGCCAGACAGCTTTGAGGATTGCTTTAAGGACTCTTGTATCAAGAAAGGTATCCCCTAAGCTAGTGCTGAACTGTCAGAACGTTTTGACTGCGGTGTGCGAACACTCAGTTAGACTCATATGGTGCCCGGATACAGTGGCGTGGAGGACAACGAAGAAGTAGATTATTTGGTGGGAGGAGGAGTAAAAATTCCTTTCCCTAACCCAGAGCCAGCTTTCGGTCTGCCAAGAAGCCCGATTCAATCAGAACTGTGAGGCGGGCTATGACACAGTTTATAATTATTGGGCTCAGGCTTCCGGAATGAAACAGTCCAGGCTCATATAAAGGGGCCTTCGACTAACTACCGTAAAGTGGCTGCTTGGGCTCGATAGAGAACGATATCAAAGTACCTATTTCTTAACAACTCAGAATCGATTTAAACTATTTTCAAAATTTAGTAAATAAGTCCGTATGTCGCGAGAACTATCAAAATTTCCCATATAAACAAAGTCACACTGCGATCACATGCAGTTACTACTCTGTTTGACGTATTAAACGACAAACATCATTATTTGTCAGTTGTTAAATCTAGAATGCAATGATTATGCGATAGTCGTGGATAAAATATTTTTATTCAATACACGACAATATGTGGTTTTGCGCGCTGACACGTTTAAATTCGCACGCAACGTCGACACCACTACGACTCCCGCAGAAGCGATTTTGTTTTTATACATTGAAGCGCTTGATCAACAACTATAAAGTTACCATTATTTAAAAGCTTATATACTCAAGAAAGAAATGAGGTACAGGTTTTCTTGTTTCATCGAGCGCATCAACCGAAATATACAAAAAAAATTGCTTACTTTGAAATGCTATTATTACGACTTACTGTTGTTCTTCCACTGTAAAACGTATAGAAACAAAAAGATCATATGTTCAGCTATAAATAAATATCGTTTAATGAATTTAAGGAGAATTTTTTATTTTTATGAAATTAGTGGGCGAAAATATATAGCTTAACTACCCTCTTGTCCTTCTCACTTGTATATGAAATGTATAGAAATTTTAACAGAATAGAGCATAATACAGACATTTTTTCTGTACTATCAATGAAATAAAGTGGAATAATTTATAGTAAGTAGTTAAGTATTAGGGTTTGCAATACCGGTTAGTCGGTTAACCGGTTAATCGGACAAAAACACATGACCGGTTATTTTAATTTTTTACCGGTTATTTCGGTAAATTCTGAACTTACGATATGTCACGTATTCAACATTTCTATTTATGTCAGTGACTAGTATTCACTAAATACAGAGTAACTATCCCAACACTGAGCACTTTTAACAATAAATAAATAAAACCAAACACCAAGCCTTAAGAAATACAAGTAAGAGAGACATTGACAATATCTTGCAACAGGAAATTGAATATTTCACTGCAACAAATATCCGTGGAAAACATTTAGAAGTATGTTATTACCAATTCTTATTAACTTATCGACCTACCAATATCGATTGAGGAAGGGTATCTTCAGCTGGTGGTATTCTATGCACAAATATCAGACGACCAACAGATGCAGCTTTGAAAAACTAACCCCTTTAACAGGCTGTTTTTAAAAATTATTGTATTTTTAGATTAGGTATTCAGTGCCCTATTTGAGTTTATGTTTATAATTTTTGTTATTTAAGTCGATATTTTTGTTATTTACAAAATATTTATTTATTTAAATTTATTTCATCTATATTTTTTCCTTTTGATAAAAAACTTCATTATATTAATTATACATATATGTTTTTTGTTAAATTTAGATAATTTTGTACGTAGAAAAAAAACAATTGCCATTTTCGTCATCCTAATCATTCATTCTAAAAATTACCGGTAAATACCGGTTAACCGACTTTTTACATTTTTATTTACAGATTTACCGGTTATTAAAACTTCCTATTAAGTATATTAGTTTTATGTATATATTCTGTCAATTTACATCTGACTGTATGTGCCTACCCTGTAATTGGAACGTAAATTCTGTTGGATTTTTAAAATAAAATAAATAAATAAATCCCAATTTTATGGACTCTACTGGCTTGCTTTACCTACTTACCTCCAGACAGACAGAAATTTATTTTCTCAAACTAGAAATCTCGACGTTTCATGACATTTTCTTTATTATACTTCCGTTAGACTACGTGGATGTGAAAGTAAAAAAATTACATGTCCACATATGCAAAACTAATGTTGATAATATGATAAAAAATATTATAATATATTCTTTGTCAGCATGCTTAACATCAAATTGTAAATTTAGTGTTAGTTTGTAGAAATGTATCTGCTAAAATTAATTAATTTAACGAACCATCCTACTCACAAAACGTCATACCCATACATACTCTGCGTGGCCTAGTCTTTGTTATTACGAAACCTTTATTTCACGAGAGTTTCCGGATCCAATAATATAGCTTTGTAAAATCAGATAACATACAAATTGGTAGCAAAATGTAAATTGCGACTGAAGTGGAATGCTATGAGAATTGGGCATGAGGCTCTCTAATCTGCAAAGGAAATTTGACGTTTTAAATTAGGACGGAATGAATGTAAAAATGCATATTTCAGCCACATAATTTAAAATGGGGAAAGTACAAGTCATTGTTGCTTTGCATTGCCAGCCTTTGCGCTAGGTTCTTTGATGTTGGTGCATTTGTTGTGATATTTCTTTGTTTTGGCGAATGCGCAGGGATAACATTATTCCTTGGAATTGTAGCCCAGTCGATGAAGATATTTACCTCCAAAAACTTGCAAAATGAATAATTTTTTTTAATGAGCTCGTGAAAGTGTATAGAATAATATCCTGAAAAATTTACATTTCACTCGGATGCAGAACATAAAAAAAGTGATTATACTTGACAATTAAAAATTTAAGCTTTAAAATGAAATAATCTGCACTTACTCTTCAGGATTTTGTTAATGGATGTTCAAAGATTGCATAAAAATTTTGGCGAACTCAAAAAATTTATTTTTTGATATTGTTTTTCAACCTTGAAAATGACCGTTTTTGCATTTTTTCAAACATTAAATTGTTTCTAATTCGGAAACGGTCAACTTCACGAAAAATGACAAGAGATCTTTTTTGATTAGAATGACCAAAAAAAACCTAAAAAAGAGATTTTTGCAATTTATATAAAAAAAGTTAGTTTAAAAAAATTGGGACCAGATTTTCGTCCGGCAAACTCTTGATCGTTATTCAGGGGCATGCCCTGAACGTGAATATGCAAAAAAATCGTATGGGAAATTTTTTTCTTACGAATGCGAGCTTTTCGCCTTGTCTACTTGGCCGCGCAGAGTTACAAAGTTACTTCACTATTTTTTTTTTTCAGGAACACCGTGGCTTGTAACATTATTTCTTCGCTGTTCAATAAAATTTAATTTTCATCAAGTGTTTGAGAGTCTTACTGCACTTTATGTTATTTGAAGAAAAAAATATTACTACCCCAGTAACTCAGAGACTCGGCAGATGGGTCATGGGTAAGAAAATGCTTTACGAATGGTTTTACGTGTTAGGTAGATAAAGATTAATAAATGATAGATGTTTTTATAAAATTTTTTTTTATAAGAGATGTTAATTTCACTTAGATAATGGTAACTTTTCCAGAATAACGGGGCGCCAATCTTTCTATAATTATAATTTACACTGAAACTGAAGTTTGATTATAAGAAAGATAAACTAATCAAAATTTAGGGAAAGTACTAGTTGTATAAAAAAAAATGTAAATTAATAATTCAAATTTAGCACAAGTCAAGATTAGATTAATACCTCTGAATATTACTAAAGGATGTTCAATTTATTATCAAAGATTAAATAATTAATACAGTAAGTACTATCGAAATATTTAGTTTGTAAAGTTTGGTTTGTAAAGTTTGGTTTGTAAAGTTTGGTTTGTATCAAAATACCTGAAATAAGTGGACAATGTGATTATAAAATTGATTTTATTATAAATCAATCAAACTTGGTGTGTTTTTATTATAAAACAGCTAAACTGAGGCCTTAATATTAAGTGAAATTATATACAAAAAAAATATATCGAGTGGACGATAAAATGTTATGCAGATATTATTTATGATATTGTCTAAAACATGAACCGACAATATGGTGATTAAAAGTCAAATTTTATTATATTACTATACCTAAATGTTTCGTAGAAGTTGTGATCACAAAATCTTTACAGAACCTTTCATATAATTTGTTTTTAATTAGACGTAACGTCGATAATTTATACCTTAATAAAAGTAGTATATATTAACTGTTCATTGAAACATGTTAATAAAAAATTGAAAATAGAAATAGTTTTTTTTTTTTTAAAATAGAACATGATATTTTAAAACTCTAAAAATGTTAAAAGGTAAAAATATGAAGTATTTATATAAAAACGTTAGATAAAAAAAAACTTATTTGTGACACTTATCTGGAATTTTTCTGTGAATGAAAATGGTGACTTTAGTAGGGGATGATGTTGGTGAAATCCAACCCACAGTGATAAAATTGTTGGTTTCTAGAAGAGCTCGGGATCAGGTTTAGAAGTTTCCAATACCATATTCGACGCTTCCAAAAATTCCATAAGGACAAATCCCAACTATCCTACCATACTATCGTCGCGATCTCCATACAAAATTTGTTTCCAACCCAAAATTTAATATGACGTTAATAAGCAATGCATAACTACGATGTGCATCCCAAGATTGATAAAACTTGCTTCCAATTTTAGAAGATTTGCATTTTTATAATAAAACTTGCATCTAATACAAAAATTCTTTGTCCAATACTAACATTTTTCGTCCAAAACTAAATTATTTGGATTCAATATGAAAATGGTTTATCCATTAATAAAATTTTTTTTTATCCAATAGTAAAATTTTTTATCCAATAGTGAAACCCTGGAAAGAAATGAAGTGTAAGCGTGAGTTGTAAAATGGCCGCTGCCAAAAAAAATTATTTCTTTATAAATTACTTACGGATTAAACCGGTGAAGATAATTAGGCCTGCTTCATAATTAAGAAGAGGGACTATCAACCCTTTCAATGTTGAAGTCTTCAAGAAAAAATTTAATGAAAATACATCACTATTTAAAGGTTCATCGAGCAATCGAAGTTCTAACCTCGAGTAACGGAAAACGAAATCGTTCTGCTTTCTTTTTCGGTGCGTATAAATCGCATCGTTTCGTTACCCTCTCCACTCATAAAGATAAGCTGATTTTAGGCGTAACTCTGGTTGCATACCGTTGTGTTTAATTAAAAAGCAATTTTAAGAAATATATTTAAATCTACCGCGGACATTCACGCTTAAGTTAAAATATTTTATAATTTATGGGGCGGCAATATGCCTGCTACACTCCCTCTCTCGTAATAAAAAAAAAAATGTTTTTTTTTTGTTACTCTTTTGTAAAAAAAAATTTTTTACCGAATGACTTAAACTGTATTTACAAATTTCAAAAAAGATATCCTTTATTACTTTAAAATTTGGACAAAGGGTATCTAACGTTCTATCTAGGAATGTACTATACACTATTTACAAATACTAATTTGAATAATTTAATGTTAATGTATTAAATACCAAAAGTTTATTCAAGAAAAGTACTAATTTTAGATCCGGTCATCCAACCGAGACGTCAGAATTCGAACCTAGGTAGGGCTTCAAATCTTTGACATGCCATGTACCTGCATCTGACGAATCCATATTATCTAATTGATAAATAATATTCGAAATTTTCTTTCGAACCGTGCATAAAACATATTTGGGAGCTAGTTTGGCAGAAAACTTGTTTACCGCGTCCGATAAAACTTTGTTTCTACGCCAGACCTTATCGCCTACTGCAAATTTAACATTATCACGTTTTCTCAAATTATAAGCCTTTTTATTACGCTCATAAGCTTTTTTTAATTTCTCCTTTACCTCAGAGTATACTTCTGATAAACCTGTAAAATCGGAAACATAACCTTGTCGGTCACCCGGAAGTAAATTAATATCCTTTGTGGATTCGACTTCACCATAATAATCTCCTGACAAGGGAACATAGCGCGCAAAATTTAGAAATGATGGAGAATACCCAGTAACTTCATGTTTGGCGGTATTTATAGCCTGCTGAATCTCAGAAAGATGTTTGTCCCATTCTTTGTGTTCAGTTATATAGCTTCGGATAGCCGTACCAACTGTTCGGTTCTGTCTTTCAATGAAATTACATTGTGGGTGGTATAATGCATTAAACCATATTTTCTGGACATGATATTTATCAGCAAAAGCCTTAAAGGTTTTTCCCGCAAATTGAGAACCGTTATCACAAATGATATATTGTGGAACTCCATATACTAAAAATACATTATTTTCCATAAATTTTACTATGTTACCAGCAGTAGCAGTTCTTAAAGGATGAACTAAAGTGTACTTGGAAAACCAGTCGCCTACAACTAATAAGTGAGTAAAACCTCGTGGAGATCTAGGTAATGGACCCATAATATCCACAGCTATGACTTGCCAAGGAAAATTAACATTTTTGTCTGTACCCATTTTGCCTATTCTTGCCTCATTAGAGCTTTTTTGAGAAGCACAAATTTTACAAGAGCGTACATATTTCAATATATCTCTGCGCATCTTAGGCCAGTAATACAAATCTTGAACTCTACTAAAACTCTTATAAAAACCTAGGTGTGAACTAGTAGGTGGGTCATGACAATTTTTAATAATCTCAAGCCTTTGAGACTTAGGAACTAATAACTTCCATTCAGATATATTACTCTTAAAAGGCATTTTTGACGAAATAAATTTATAAACAATACCATCATTGACTTTCCAATCAGGATACTTTTTTGGGGTTTTGAGTATATTTTCCCTCATTTTTACATAAAATTTATCCACATTTTGGGGAGAAATATCTAATAAATCTACGGACGTAGGTATACTCCTAGACAAAGCGTCCGCTACCACGTTATATTTTCCCTTTCTATGTGTTACATCAAACGAATATTGTTGTAATTTTAAAGACCATCTAGCTAATTTTCCAGTAGGATTTTGTAAATTTTTTAACCATTGTAAAGCCGAGTGATCAGTAATTACTGTGAAATGTTGTCCTTCAATGAAATATCGAAAAAATTCTATAGAAAATATCAAACTTAATAATTCTTTTTGACAAGTAGAATAAGCTCTTTCCGTAGGGGTTAAGCTTCTACTCGCAAACGCAATAACAGATTCTTTACCGTCTATGTATTGAAAAAGAAGACCGCCGATACCTACATCGCTACCACCGCATTGTATAACAAAGGGTTTACTAAAATCAGGTGCGTTTAGAATAGGTGCAGAGACAAGAGCCTGTTTTAATTGTATAAAAGAATTTTCTGCTTCCTTTGACCACAATATTGACTGTTTTTTTCTTACTTTACCTTTCAAAAGGTCATTCAAAGGTGATACTAAAGTTGAAAAATGCGGTATAAACCGACGATACCACGAGGTCATACCAATAAATCTTTTAATTTCTGTGGTGTTAGTGGGCCTCGGATAATTTACCATTGCAGATATTTTATCCGGATCTGTCCATAAGCCGCCAGAGTCCACTAAAAATCCAAGATACTTAAGAGATTTTCTAAAAAACTCGCACTTTTTTAAGTTAACTGTTAGATTTGCATCCTTTAAAACATTTAATACCTCATTTAAAATTTCTATATGTTTATCAAAGGTTTCAGAAACAATAATTATATCATCAAGATATACAAAAAGATTTGGTTCAAATTTGGGGCCAAAAACAGCATCCATAAGTCTTTGTTGTGTTTGCGCACTATTTATGAGTCCGAAAGGTACTCTATTAAAATGAAATAAACCCCTTCCAGGCACAGCGAAAGCAGTTTTTTCCTTTGATTGCGGGGTAAGTGGTATTTGCCAAAAAGCTTTTTTTAAATCGATCGAACTAATATATTTAGCCCCTCGCAACATGCTTAAAATTCTATCCACTCTATTAAAAGGATATGCATCTGGTTTAGTGATTTTATTTAGATGCCTACCATCAAATGTAAAACGATATTCTCCAGTTTTTTTTTTAACTAAAAGTACAGGTGAGCTCCAAGGGCTATGTGAAGGTTCAACAACTCCTAATTTCAACATTTGGTCTAACTCTTTATTTAAAATATTCATCATAAAGGGGGACATAGGGTACTGTCGTATTTTAAACGGTTTAGAATCACCCGTATCTATATCTAACGAAATCTTGTCAGTACACCCTAAAGTATCTTCAGACGAAATACTTTTAAAAGATTCATAAATATTATCAACCTGTCTTTGTTGTTCTTTAGTAAGTTTAGTAGTTATACAAGGTGACATTTCTGATTCTGTATGCAGAGCACAAATCTCTACATCATTCAAGTTACAATTTACGGACCAAGAATTATTAAAAAAATTTAATTCTACTGAAAATATTTTACAAAAATCACTGCCTAATATTAATTTATGCTTTAAAGAAGGTACTACTAGAACTTTAAGTATTTTACATATATTGTCAATGCAAATTGGCAAATAAACACACCCTATTACACTTTGAGAATTTCCATCAGCTGTTGTCACTAACGTTTCTACACATTTATCTATTGTTAAATTAAATTTTTCTAAAATAGCCAAATAATGACCTCCTAGGACACTTAAATTTGCTCCGGAATCTAATAAAGCTGTTATATTTTTATCAAAAATTTTTACTGTGACATAAGGCCTATTATCAAAGGGTTTTGTCAAAAAAAAACGGTGCGATATTTACTTCAGAAATCTTACTATTACGATAAAATTTTGAAACCTTGGTTAACCAAGTTTTCCATTCACGATTCTGTTTAATTTTGTCAAAAGAATTTAATTGAAACTTAATTTCACTTACAGAGCTTTTTTTTAAATTTACATTATTATAAAAAATTTTAGTTTTATTTACATTACCGTACCTGATTACCTTAGATTGGGAGTGGTACGACTTTCCAACCCTCATGCTTCGTTTTTTTGAACACGAACATGTTTTAATGGTTTCACCCTGTTTTCCACATTTAAAACAGAATTTCTTTTTAGGAGCTCTACAATCATAAAAGCTGTGATTTTCAAGACCACAGTTATAGCAAATTATTTTTTTATAAGTACTTGAACCAGAAGGTTGACTATTATTTACGGCAGAAATGTTTTGACTATTTTTAGGGTAGTGTCTTCCCTTACTTATTGGTTTTTTACCTTTAAAATTATGTTGAGACTGAGCATTGTTTTGCGAAAATGACTGAGTTGGTTGTTCTAATTTATAAGCAAGTTCAGGCTCTAATAAACAATGATTTGGAGGCGGCCGATAGCTATTTTTTAATGAGTGAGCCTCATCAATTTTTTTACATAAACTGATTAACTGAGATATTGTTTCTATTGATGTTAAAGCTAATTGACTAATATAGTGGGGCAACATGTTCTTTTTTATATATTTTAACCTAGTTTTTTCAGGTACAGATTTATTTAAACGATTAAATAATGTTTCCATTATCGCTACATAGATTGAAATCGATTCATTTCTACCTTGTGTTCTACCTCTAATTTCTGTCCACAATTGATCGTCATAATCTACCGGGAGAAATTCTCTTTTTAATAAAGCTACTAAAGCATCCCAATCAGAAACTGAATTTTTAATTGATCTAAACCAAAGTAAAGCATTGTGGCTAAATAAGTCACATGCACTATTAAATAATTCTAATTTTGAAACATTTCTTGAGGCACAAAGTTCATCAACTCGTTCTAAAAAAGATTTTACGCTACTATTTTTATCCCCACTGAATTTTAGGTCCCATTTATACACTGGTACAGTTTTACTAGATGTTGGTAAAATATTATTCGGAAAAAAGGTCGTCTGGTTGTGCAATACTGTTGAATTTAAATTAGCTGGTGCAATTTCGGCAGCGCTAGGTTGTTGTACCTTTTCAGAGATTAAGGCCTCCAGCTCGAGAGTAGTGGCCCTCATTTCATCCTTATAATTTGAAATATAAACAGACAAATCAGCGTCTTCACTGGTTAATGGAATTCTATTAACCCCATGTATTAGATGAATCAAATAAGTAGTTATTCGAATGTACCCGGAATCTGTCTCCGGACCTTCGAATTGTTCGATAAGAACACGAATTTCCTCTATTGTACTATTAATTGCCGCTTTTTCAACATCAAAATCAAAAAGATTATATTCATACTCTATGTGACGTAATGCCTCCTTATCTAACAGTTTTCTCAACATTTTTCTTTTAGTGCTTAATTCTTTTTTTGTTGTTTTTATGTCTCTAATTAATAGTTCATAGTCAATCTGTTCTTTAGTTAAATAATTTACTCTCATATTAAAGGTCTCCATTGTACAAAAATATATAATACTCTATATGTATTAGAATTAAGTAATCGCAAACAAGTATAATAATAAAGAAATTGTGCGTTTTGTAAAAAAAATAAATGGTCTAGCTAGATTCTCTAATTAAATTACAAACACTTATTAAATTTCCCAAATATCCTGATGGTTATTTCTTGTCAAATTTTGAAGTTGAAACAAACAACTTTTTACATGCCTATCTGCTCAAGGCAATGTAAATTAAATTCTTTTAATTTACTGGTATTATAAATACACAACTAAATGAATTTTAAATGATTCAATAAACTCAAATATTTCAGTGTCAAGCTGAAACATACAGCAAAAAATGCTAATACCTTTTTAATAAAAAGTGGTTCAACGGCGTCGACCGTCCGAAACCTATAACATTCCACAAATTAGGAAAACACAATTCTGCGTATTCCCTTAATCGTCAACTGACAATAATAAAAACAAAATCGACTCATGGGTAACTATGCCCAATATTTGTCGTATTCATATATAAATATGAATTATAGGACAAACTTCGAAGTTACAAAAATTTATTACCAAAATTGAAGTATCCCATATAAAATTTTCCAAGTTTCATATATCATTTATGCCTTTTTACTAATCAACCAAAAGGTTTAACTGGCAGTAAACATACACAAAAATATTATTTTTTAACGTTACTCGAAGGTTATATTAAAATCTTCAAAGTTAATTGCTACTAAATAAATTTGTTGTTGCACTTATCAGTTATTCTGACACAAACTTTACTCTATTGTTAATTTTAATAATAAAAACTAGAATTTTATAAATTCTACTCCCTCTCTCGGAAAATTTTTCTTTTTAAGAAAATAATTACTACCGAAGACAAAATTATTACTAGTTGACTAGTGAAAAATATATACTGTATGTGTAATTTCTGAGAGAAAAAAATATCTTTTGTGAAAAATATCTATTAAAAATTTTATTTTTCTTAAAATTTTGGTGTCATTCGTAAATTAATCTACCTACTCACGAATGGGCACTATTTTGTAAATTCACTACCCTAGACACGGTTGGTCGCCATTTTGTAACATTACCACCCTACACACCGGTTGGGCGCCATTTTGTAACATTATTTCTTCGCTGTTCAATAAAATTTAATTTTCATCAAGTGTTTGAGAGTCTTACTGCACTTTATGTTATTTGAAGAAAAAAATATTACTACCCCAGTAGCTCAGAGACTCGGCAGATGGGTCATGGGTAAGAAAATGCTTTACGAATGGTTTTACGTGTTAGGTAGATAAAGATTAATAAATGATAGATGTTTTTATAAAATTTTTTTTTATAAGAGATGTTAATTTCACTTAGATAATGGTAACTTTTCCAGAATAACGGGGCGCCAATCTTTCTATAATTATAATTTACACTGAAACTGAAGTTTGATTATAAGAAAGATAAACTAATCAAAATTTAGGGAAAGTACTAGTTGTATAAAAAAAAATGTAAATTAATAATTCAAATTTAGCACAAGTCAAGATTAGATTAATACCTCTGAATATTACTAAAGGATGTTCAATTTATTATCAAAGATTAAATAATTAATACAGTAAGTACTATCGAAATATTTAGTTTGTAAAGTTTGGTTTGTAAAGTTTGGTTTGTAAAGTTTGGTTTGTATCAAAATACCTGAAATAAGTGGACAATGTGATTATAAAATTGATTTTATTATAAATCAATCAAACTTGGTGTGTTTTTATTATAAAACAGCTAAACTGAGGCCTTAATATTAAGTGAAATTATATACAAAAAAAATATATCGAGTGGACGATAAAATGTTATGCAGATATTATTTATGATATTGTCTAAAACATGAACCGACAATATGGTGATTAAAAGTCAAATTTTATTATATTACTATACCTAAATGTTTCGTAGAAGTTGTGATCACAAAATCTTTACAGAACCTTTCATATAATTTGTTTTTAATTAGACGTAACGTCGATAATTTATACCTTAATAAAAGTAGTATATATTAACTGTTCATTGAAACATGTTAATAAAAAAATTGAAAATAGAAATAGTTTTTTTTTTTTTAAAATAGAACATGATATTTTAAAACTCTAAAAATGTTAAAAGGTAAAAATATGAAGTATTTATATAAAAACGTTAGATAAAAAAAACTTATTTGTGACACTTATCTGGAATTTTTCTGTGAATGAAAATGGTGACTTTAGTAGGGGATGATGTTGGTGAAATCCAACCCACAGTGATAAAATTGTTGGTTTCTAGAAGAGCTCGGGATCAGGTTTAGAAGTTTCCAATACCATATTCGACGCTTCCAAAAATTCCATAAGGACAAATCCCAACTATCCTACCATACTATCGTCGCGATCTCCATACAAAATTTGTTTCCAACCCAAAATTTAATATGACGTTAATAAGCAATGCATAACTACGATGTGCATCCCAAGATTGATAAAACTTGCTTCCAATTTTAGAAGATTTGCATTTTTATAATAAAACTTGCATCTAATACAAAAATTCTTTGTCCAATACTAACATTTTTCGTCCAAAACTAAATTATTTGGATTCAATATGAAAATGGTTTATCCATTAATAAAATTTTTTTTTATCCAATAGTAAAATTTTTTATCCAATAGTGAAACCCTGGAAAGAAATGAAGTGTAAGCGTGAGTTGTAAAATGGCCGCTGCCAAAAAAAATTATTTCTTTATAAATTACTTACGGATTAAACCGGTGAAGATAATTAGGCCTGCTTCATAATTAAGAAGAGGGACTATCAACCCTTTCAATGTTGAAGTCTTCAAGAAAAAATTTAATGAAAATACATCACTATTTAAAGGTTCATCGAGCAATCGAAGTTCTAACCTCGAGTAACGGAAAACGAAATCGTTCTGCTTTCTTTTTCGGTGCGTATAAATCGCATCGTTTCGTTACCCTCTCCACTCATAAAGATAAGCTGATTTTAGGCGTAACTCTGGTTGCATACCGTTGTGTTTAATTAAAAAGCAATTTTAAGAAATATATTTAAATCTACCGCGGACATTCACGCTTAAGTTAAAATATTTTATAATTTATGGGGCGGCAATATGCCTGCTACAGGCTTTAGCGATAAGTGTTATTAGAACATTTTTTTGTTCAGAAACACGTGATCTATCCACCTGTATTTTTTATTTTTTCCTACCCTGATTTAATTTCAAAATTTTGAAAAAAATGGATGAAAAAAAGTTTTTTTTTTCACTTTTTTTTTTATGTTTTGCATCCGAGCGGAATGTGAACTTTTCTGGATATTATTCTACACATTTTCACGAACTCGTTAAAAAAAATTATTCACTTTGCAAGTTTTTGGCTGTTTCACTATAAAATATTCTCTGTCGTCTGGGCTAATATGGACATTTCAGGATTCTCTGATAATAAACTTAAAAACCCAAAACAACGAATATTCTCTTTTACTGTGTAAAAGTCAAATAATAAAAAAGGGTGAAAGGAGATAATTGAAAAGAAATTGAATCGCGTTCAATAAAAGTCTTTAAAAATTACCACCTTTATCTGTTAAGAATTAAGAGATACAAAATGTTGAAAAAGAAATTAAAATTCAAATGCATGTGCACTTCTTGATCAAAACAAATACTTATGTCTTTTGCACTTTTTTCCGAAAATGGATTATTTTTGAGAAAAATATCCGTTGCGACTTACATCTCCCTTTTTTAATCGAAATTGCATCAATTTCTTCTTATTCACAACGTTTTGACAGACAGTTTATGATCCATAAATTATTCTAATTTGTCTCTCTTTACTGTATTGCACATCTGACAGCTTCACACCATTGCATCGATAATAAGAACAACGGAAAAACACTAGATAAATGTCACCCGATCTATTTGAATACTGCTGTCGTCTTTTTCGTGTAGAAGTTTATTACTTAGTCATAAAAAAACATAAAGATACCGTGACAACCAATTTAGTAATGCAAATACTATGATGCTACTTTTCAATTCATGTATACACTCCAGATTAGAATATGCATTAGTGGTATAGAGTCCAGGGTACGAAATACAGGCATTAACTACACAGCCCCACAAAGAAAAACCGCTGCCCAAGGAATCACTACTTCCACATCCAGATTCTCTATCCAAGTCACTCACAACAAAAAAACTTTGTATGTGAAAATAATTGTTTATGGAACGTTAATAATATAATATTTGAAATCCTCTACCCCAAAAACCCATAAAACGATACCCCACATCAGTAGTGGGGTGAGGGTGGTGATAGGTAGTGGGGTGGGGGGTGGATGAAGCAAAAAAATATTTTGAGGTTTCTGGTTCCTGTACATACACTAAATCACATTTTTTTTCCATCCCCTTTAATAAGAAGGTGGGGGTGGTAATGGGGGTGGCTAATGCCAAAAATTTTTTTGAGACCTTAGCTTCTCTTGTACATACTAATTACCAATTTCATGGACTCTTACCTGGTTGATTTACCCATTTACCCCAAA
Organism: Rutpela maculata; assembly: GCA_936432065.2. Classification (NCBI taxonomy): domain Eukaryota; kingdom Metazoa; phylum Arthropoda; class Insecta; order Coleoptera; family Cerambycidae; genus Rutpela; species Rutpela maculata. The sequence goes on from OW386288.2 coordinate 166,759,768, forward strand.
TTTACCTCATTTTACCCCCCAACCCTTCGACGGAACAAGATGAAAATATAATCTAGTTCTAGATCTCCTTAAAGTACATATGTGTACCAAATTTCAAGTCAATATCTTAAACGGTTCCAGAGTAAACGTGCGCAGAAAAAAAAGTTACAGACAGACCGACAGACAGAAAATTTTTTTCGTTCAAACTTAAAATCTCGACGTTTCATGACATTTTAAGCCTATTTGGACAATAAAAATTTTTTAAAATTTTTTTGTCGTTACTATACTTCCACTGGACGTGGAAGTAAAATAAAGTTCTGATCCCTAAACGCGCCAATAATATTCCTGTGTATTTTTTGATGCTGAATCCAAATCTATACCTCCAATTTTTTGCGCTACAGTTAAAAATAACCCCCAAAATGTGGTAAAATCACCATATACATCGGGATAGAGTGAATGGATACAAGTACATTGTGAAAAACGTGAATAACGTACAATTTCTGTATTCAGCGGTCAACTCCCAAATACTAAACGAAAACCACTCCCATAATGGGGTAGAAACTACTGCTATATAAAAATAAAATACATAAATGCCAATAAATCGTGGAAAATGTTGAAGTTTTTATAGCGTAAAGTGTATGAATCTGAAGTTACTGTAAGATAGCCCTAATACTCATGATTCAAAACCACCCCTATACGTAAAAACGAAGGAAATGAGTGCCAATTCATTGTGGAAGAAGACAATTTTTAGTATGCTGAAGTCCGGAATGTAAACCTGCAGTGAAATTTTACCAGTCAATCATGCGGTATTGAGCGGCCCGTTTACAGGTGTACCTCCGGGATTACTTTCCATGGCAGTTTCTCGTAGTCCAGCCTGAGTCATCTAAACTGCATTCCTTCTACAGATGACATTGCCATACTTGATTAAAATCATGGATTTAAATCAAACGATTTAAATCGCGCGAACTCTGGTAGGAGCTCGCAAAAGTCAAGAGAAGACTCAGTATTTAGTAATATACGTTTTGTTTCTGTTATTCTGTTTCATTTTATAAAAGAATTTATGTTTCGTTACGCTCTTTGGTAATTACTTCCACATCCAGTGGAAGTATAGTAATGACAAAAAAATTTTTAAAAACTTTTATTGTCCAAATAGGCTTAAAATGTCATGAAACGTCGAGATTTTAAGTTTGAGCGAAAAAAAAAATTTCTGTCTGTCTGTCGGTCTGTCTGTCTGTCGGTCTGTCTGTCGGTCTGTCTGTCGGTCTGTCTGTCGGTCTGTCTGTCGGTCTGTCTGTCTGTCTGTAACTTTTTTTTGTGCGCACGTTTACTCTGGAACCGTTTGAGATATTGACTTGAAATTTGGTACACGTATGTACTTTAACGGGATCTAGAACTAGATTATATTTTCATCTTGTTCCGTCGAAGGTTTGGGGGGTAAATTGGGGTAAAATTGGGGTAAATTTGGGGTAAATAGGTAAATCAAGTAGGTAAGAGTCCATAAAATTGATATTTAGTATGTACAAGAGAAGCTAAGGTCTCAAAAAAAAAATTGGCAGTAGCCACCCCCATTACCACCCCCACCCCATTATTAAAGGGGATGAAAAAAAATTGTGATTTAGTGTGTGTATAAGAACCAGAAACCTCAAAATATTTTTTTACTTCATCCACCCCCACTACCACCATTACCACCCCCACCCCACTACCGATGTGGGGTATCGTTTTATGGGTTTTTGGGGTAGAGGATTTCAAATTTTATATTATTAAAGTTCCATAAATAATTATTTCCACATACAAAATTTTTTCGTTGTGAGTGACTTGGATAGAAAATCTGGATGTGGAAGTAGTGATTCCTTGGGCAGCGGTTTTTTCATTGGTAACTAAAATAATTCTTGATTTCTTGAAAAAGAAGCTTCTTGCATTTGGCCGTTGGCGCATATCCAAATGCAGATATGGACAGCACAGCAGCAACTCAATGGGTCAGTAAGCTGATGTAACAGGCAGGCCTATCGAGAAGAGTGGGGGGGGGGGGGTAAAGGGTGATCGCGTCCTGGCTTGTTTGGGGGAGGACCGGTTTTGAAATGAAAATTTGTATTATACTCCCCCGCTCGTCAAAAATGTTTTTGGGATTTGCCCCCCCCCCCCCGTTCATCAATATTCCAATTCTTTCCATGACCGGGCCCGGTGATTTGTGTTCACCGCACTAGTAACAGGTTCAATAAAAAAAATAAGGGTTTGCCCCCCCCCGGATTAATTTCTGGTTACGCCACTGCACCAGTGTTAGATGATATTCTTACTTTTTTGTATTTCGTATCTTTGTTACTTTCCTATCCTGTAACTGGAGTCTTATGTTTGGGTAGTATACCACTAAATACATAAATGAATAAATAAAAGTAGATTAGATTATTTGATTCGATACTAAATAATAAAGTCATGACATGAATGGACATCAGTTTTGACGAATAGAAATAATTACTGTTTTTTTAATTACTAATGTTAATGACGAGCCTTAACAAAGCTGACCTATTAAGTTGTGGATAAACCCTTCATAACAAGTAACAGTATGTGATAAAATGATTAAAATTTAACTAAAGGCACCCGCCTGAATGTAGATGTTTAAATGGAATTACTGACCCTCCTCATTAAAGCGACCCTATTCTTTGAATGCTGATTAAAACACGGACCTCATTAATGTTTTCATTTGAATCGTTTACTGCTTTTATATATTAATTTAGGTCTTGCAAATAATTTCTTTCGTGTATTTTCCTCCAATGCCTCATTCATTAACGAAAGCAATTTATAAAAATTGTGTCAAAATACAAAAAAGTTCATCAGATATTTCACGTAAATGAATAAGTGAGGCTTTATTGACTTTTCATCACTTTAATTAATTGAATCGAACTTTAAAAGTTCTATGAAGCGTATAGATGGACGACTAAATATTTTTTGCGTCTTTCATCAGATCCTGATGTGGTGATTAATTATTTATTTATATGTTCTCCCCGTTGAGCAGATAAAAGTATATATAGTGTGGAAACATTTCGTTGTGGACAATGCCATAGTACTTTTTATTATATCTTCGCAAAGACGAAGAGTATACTGCATTTAAGCAGAACATTTCTAAAACCGGAAATATCGCTCGTAAACAAAAAATTTTCTAATTTTTGTGTTGGTGAATGAATTCTAAACAACTTTCAAAGTGTCCGTCTGTCAGTCTGTCCGTTATGTTTCTTGTAAGTACGATAACTTAAGAAGGAAAAGTCCTATTGAATTGACAGTAAGTTAGTGTTATCTAGAGGACTAACTCTTATTGTTTGTGAAAAAAGTTGATTAGTAAATAAAAAAGTTATTAATCAATTAAAATTTAAAAAATTGTTTTCTCAATTTTCATGGCTGTAATTAAATCAAAATCTAGCGAGATGTTATTTCCTATCATTATGTGTTTATCTGTTTATACATTTTACTAACATACATTTAATAAAAATATAATATCTAATCGTTGAAATATGACTTTCGGAAAATATACAGTATTACAGATATTATAGTTATTAAGGTACCAACGGTGTTATAAGGATAATAACGCACCGAGGTCGGCAGTGTACAATCCCGAGGGCCTCTGGCCCGAGGGAATGTACGTCGACCGAGGGCGTCATTATCCTATAACACCCGTGGTGCCTTCAACGTTTAATGTCCTGCAAGTCTGTTATTTAATTCGAATTTTTTTTTGTTGACATTTACGATTTATTAATTTGACATCTATTATGTTCAGAACGATTTGATTTAAAAGAGAGTAAAAATTAAAATTGTTTGTAAACGCCGCCGTTGCATAGCAACGCATTTTGTTTGTCAATAACGCTATCATAATTTGCTTATTTTGGATTGTATTATAATTTTATAATGCCCTAGGGCATTATAGATATTCATAACGCCCTAGGGCGATAAATCAAATCGTTCTGAACATAATAGATGTCAAATTAATAAATCGTAGATGTCAACAAAAAAAAAATTCGAATTAAATAACAGACTTGCAGGACATTAAACGTTGAAGGAACCACGGGTGTTATAGGATAATGACGCCCTCGGTCGACGTACATTCCCTCGGGCCAGAGGCCCTCGGGATTGTACACTGCCGACCTCGGTGCATTATTATCCTTATAACACCCTTGGTACCTTAATAACTATTATAATAACGAATGGTGGTCCAGTGGCCTTTTGTCAGTTTTGCCTGAAAACCCGAGGGTTGGAGGTTCGAGACACAGACAGATTGGATATAGTATACAGTAGAGTTAAAAAAGATGAATGCTATAAAAAAGCAAAAATGAAGACGCCATAATGAGAAAAATGCAGAAAATTTTTCGAAAATATGTAGAAACCTTCCCAGTGGAACAACGATGAAAAATACACATACACACAGATGATACATATCACTGCATTATTAGATCAAGGAAATCGAAGGAGGGAATGCAAAAAGCTAGAAGAAACAGTTCACCCGGAGCAGATAAAATAAACAACGAATGAACTAAAGTAGCGTCAACATTAATAGGAGGGAAAACAATTACAAAATAAGACAAAAACGTACGACATGAAGAAATGGGAACATATAACCAAGTCACTTGATACAAGAAAAAGGCCAAACCTCTAAAAGAAACCCAACCGAAAATTTTCCAGCGAGATTTTCATTATCTTGGCGTCACAGATAACTTCTCAACAGTCCATAAAGCCAACTGGAAAGTTACAGAAGGTCAAAGGTCACGAAAATCAGTTTTTCTCAAATATCTCGTAAATTATTATCGGTTTTACGTTAATTTTGGTTATTATAAAATTTGTTCGTGATATAAATCTGCATTAAAAAGGTTCTAGCACGAAGAACCAATAGCTTTTGAGATATTGGGCTGAGAAACTTCGGAGCAAAGTACATGCGCCACTACTCTATACTTACAGTGGTGTATATACAGTGTGTTTCACTTGAAATGGTAACACGCCAATAACTTTTTTATTTTTTTCCCGATATGAACCGAATTTTGCTTAAGTATAGAACAAATTAGGATCTACTAATAATCTACTGATTAAATTTTGGACATAAGGTTTTTAGACAATTCTGAACAAGTTTCATTAACAAAATTTTCCGATAAAAAAATGCCTAACATGATGAGATTTTCTCCACATATTTTGGTACCGCAGGTGGCTTTGCATTTGTGGGAGGCAAACGTTTTTCTAGTCCTAAGTAGATCCTAATTTGTTCCGAAAAGACGATCAGACGGAGGAGGATAAAAGCATCATAGGAAAAACATTACTCCACACATGGTCAAATGAAAACGGAAACGCGCTGAAAAATCTAGCACACATGTTTGACTTAACAATAAGAAACACATGGGCCAAAAGCCAAACCTGCATTGACACATGGAGCAATGGAAGATCAACCTCACAAGTAGATCATATCCTGGTAAGCAGAGAGATAAGAGAAAGGATCAAGAACGTTAAAGCAAAAAGGGCAGCAGAAATCAATACAGACCACAAAATTCTATACGGAAACTTGGAAATAAAAGAAGGAAAAACAAGTCAAGGAAACAACAAGACACTACACAGTACCTGAAATATTTCTCTACTACAGCACGAAGACTTTCGGGAGAAATACGGTGAAGAAATAGAAAACCAACTGACAGAAGAAGAATTAGACTGGACATCAATGGGCGCAAAAATAAAAATTGCAGCAAGAAAAAGGTTAAAAAGGGACAAATCACCTATGAGCCCGACAAGAAAGGAAAAAAATAACAAGTACGAGCAGCTAAAAAAGATGAAGGCCATAGGCGAAACACAGCCGATGGGGAATATAAACGAAAAACTAAAAGAAGCACTGAGGGAAAAAAGAGAGGCGGAGAGAAACCACGACGAGGAAAAATGCAAATCATTCTTCGAAAACATAGAAGCACTTCCAACAGGACAACGACTAAACTAAACCTTCAGATATCTGAAAAAATATAGAAGAAACAACAGTACCCACAGGAGAAGATACATACTAATACAACATTGGACCAAGAAGCTGGAGGAAGAAGAGAAAGCAACTAAAGAACGAACAAAACTAATAAAAGAAACAGACCACTGGCCCTTGGACAAGCCACCATCAAAAGACCAACTGCTAGAAATAATAGCCAGAGCTAGAAGAAACACCGCACCTGGAGTAGATAAAATAAACAACGAGTTAATACACTACGACACGGAAAAGCTAAAGGAGCAAACCCTAGAAATCATCACCAGGGTATGGACAGAAAACACACCTCTGCCTACGGAATGGACCAAGACTATAAAAATACCCCTCCCAAAAACCAACTCGCCACAGACCATAGAAGACTACAGAAGAATAACACTCTGCAGCATAGGATACAAATACTACGCACAATTCCTGCTCGAGCATCTAGAGAAGTACATTGGAAGACCGCCAGACTACCAGACAGCATTCATCAAAGGCAGATCAACGGACGACCACATGTACACCACCAGAAGAATACTGGAAGAAAAATGGAGAGAAGGGACAAAACTGCACATAGCCGCTATAGATCTCCAAAAGGCATTCGATACCATCAGTCATGAAGCCATAACAAAGGAGTGCCGCACTATCTAATAAACAAGATAATAAAGGCAAATTCCCAACTTCCTAGAAAACATGAAACCGCATTTGGACACATCTGGGCTGAAAATAAATTTCAAGAAAAGTCTAATAATGGAGCGAGACCCATCAACAAAAGAGAGTCGGATAAGTGGAGAAGAATACAAAATAGGTGACTACTCCCAACGAACAAACTGAAATACCTAGGAACATATCTGACGAACCAACTGAAAAGGGGAGAAACAGTAAAGGAGAGAATAAAAACAGCATACAGAGCAATTATACCGTTCATCGAGAAAAACAAACTATCATGGGGCCTGTCCAAACGGCTGTACATAGCCATCATACTGCCAACAATGACATATGGAGTTAAAAACGCGGCAACAACAAAAGCCAACCGAAGAAGTTTGAGAAGAGCTGAAAGAGACATCATCCAATTACTCAGAAAAACAACAGAGCAAAAACAACGACATAAAACATCAACACTACTAGAAGGGAAGACAATCACAGAAAGGATAGAAATGTACGCAATGAAGTACTGGGGACACGTCCAAAGAAGGGAACCAACACACCTACTGAAGAAAGCACTAACACTGAACAGCAGCAAACTTAAAATTGGAAGACCATGTTACACGTGGAAAACAACAATCGAGAGGATCATGAACAAACTGGGAAAGGACCAAACATACTGGGAAAGAAAAGCGAGGGGGAAAAAATGAATTTCACAAAGAAATCGGAGCGATATATACTCTATCAGAATCAGAAACGGAGGAATCAGATACTTCAGAAGAAGAAGAAGAAGACTTATAGAAACAGAAGTACAAAAATAGGAGCACATATAACAGCGACACAACGCAGCAATATATCTCACAAGAAGACCCAGAATAGGCAGAAGCTCAGAACAAAAAATACAAAAAAAGGGGACTTAAACGCTCCCTCACGACATAATGCGGTAACGCATCTCACAAATACCTACACCTCCCATCCCATATTCCTTTACCATGCGCCATGTGGCTCTCGCTGCTGGCAACAAGCATGATCTTAGTCCAACCCAGCGTGAACGTAGCAAGCCCAGCTGTATAACTTGGGAGTGGCAGCAATGCCTACCGCACGCTGGTAAATCAATCAATCAAATACTTTAGTGAAATTTAATTCAAATAAAAAAAAAATAAAAAAGTTATTGGGGTGTTACCATTTCAAGTCAAACACACTGTAGATCACAAGGCCTATGTATACATAAGAACATCGTTTATGCAGATATACCCGCATAATTTCTGTCTGAGATGTCCTTTAAATGAACCCTTCTTCATAATAATAATAGTAAGGGCTTTGAGTAGCAGCTGTCTAACATTCCATTGTAGGCTCATGAGTCACTGTATCCCTGAAAATATGATGATTTTCTTATTGGCTACGTTGAAAACATTCTGAACGGATCGTATTCGTATAAGAATATTAAACAATCGAGTCATCTTTTTGACTCATAATAAACAGATTCAATAATAAATTGAATGAATTAAGAGCTCGTGGTCTTACTTCCAAATCGTATCTTGAATGGTATCTATAGCACAAGATTTCATTCTTGCATTCAAAATAGAAAAATGTCCGAAAAATTTGCAAATAAATAGAGGCACATTGTTTATTTTAGCTATGTACGGAGCTCCAAAAAAGAGTCTTCAATTGATAATTATAGATATTTTAGTTTTGCAAAATGCACTAGACTAAATAAGCCTGTGCAATTTTCGTCACTTCCATCCACAGCAGCAGCTACTCAACAACATTTATTCCGGATATATTACCAGGTTCAAACTTGGCTGGGAAATGATTTGGACCCTCAGCAATGAGGTTGGACTTAAACAATAATTTATTAGAGCCAACAACTACTCTGATTCTTCCTGCACCAGATGAACTTCTCAATTCTATTTTCTGCAATAGCACAAAAGGTTGTGGTATGAATTGTGCATGCAGAAAAATAGGATTGCCATATTCTGTAGTGTATGGCTCTTGTCGGGGTCAGTCGTGTCTCAATACGATGTCCGAGGATACAACCGTTGAATCTGAGTTCAACGATGATGAAGCCGAACTCATTTCGTTATTTTCCGCTGAGATGATAGTTGATGAAGATGAAAATATTAAAGAAGTGAAAATAGAAGAGATAGACAGAGATGAAGAAGAAGTCAGCAAAGACGAACAATAATCAACAAAATTATAATATAACTTGTAACCCATGGATTAGGCCTACATGTAAAAAAACGCGCCTTGCATTCTACCTCAAAGGTTGTGCCGAAACGAATGCAGCGCAATGCCCGAGTTTTCTCTTTTTATGCAGATTTGTCTCACGAACAAATTTCATAACAACCAAAATGAAGGTAAAACAGATAATTTACGAGATATTTGAGAAAAACTGATTTTCGTGACGTTTGACCTTCTGGAACTTTTGTAGCCGTCCAGTTGGCTTGATGGACTTTTGAGAAATTATTTGTGATGCCAAAATAAAGAAAATCCCGCTGGAAAATCTTCGGTTGGATTTTTTTAGAGGTTCATGTATAAAGTGACTGGGCTAATATCCAGAGAAGGTTCCCAATACATTTACTGAAGAGAGCGTTAATACTGAACAACAACACTTCTTATTCTGTATTCCTGTACTGTACACCATGTGGCTTTCGCAGTTGGCAATAGGCATGACCCAAATCCAACCCAGCGTAGACGTAGCCTAGTAGTGTGTTTCTCGGGAGTGGTAGCAGTATCTACCTTACACTGGTACAATAAATAAAATCAACCTTATTTGCAACAAATTTTGAAAAAACAAAATGTATTCAAAAAGTTAGTATATAAAATTTACAAAATCAGTGACGTGATTAAAAAATAATAAAAATATAAGGTGACGATGTCATGAAGTCATGAATGCTAACGTAAATATCTCGGTGAAGAGTAACAGGGCATCAAAGCTTGCAAAAGTAGTTTTTGAGAATTATTTCGTAAACTGTCGATCGTATATTAAGATGTCAAATCACAATTTTGTAGAGCACTAAATTCTCTACGATTTCTATCACATACGCCATTTTGTACGCATAATAGTTCCCGTCAAATAGTTATTTTTTAAAACACCTAAACTAATCATTATACACTCAAGTCTATCTTGTTAAACATAATAATAGAGATATCTGCTTGGACACATAAAATCATTCACACTGTATATATTACAGCAGGTAAAGCCTTTGCATGTATATTTTATACAGCTTGTGGCAAACCACTAAAAGCATTGTTTTTGTGTCACTCGTATTTTACACAAAATTTACCAAACTCAACTTCAGTCAAACTTTTCATCATTACCCCTCCGTCTAAGGTAACAAATCGATATCTGAAAAAACATTTCCAGAAAGGGAAACCACTTTATTGGTGCACCAATAAATTAGAGTTTTCCCAGTAGTAAATCTACAAAACATAAATTTCCAATCGTGTTCATTTAATCACGCAGGGGTAGTTTCTTACCATCCTAGCACTAAAAATTCAGAAAAGTTGGAAAGTGTTGGAAAGTAGTTTTAATCTTTGCAATTTTAAATTTAATAATATCATATTTGTTTATTTTTTTCAAAAAATTCATAATTACATAATACCTCTGTATAATGTAGTATTTACAATAAATAATATTAAATCAAATAAACAAATAAACTCGCAAAGTCTAGACTGCCTGTGAGTAAAATAGTTAATAAGATTTAATTGTACACGTACACATTATATAAAATAGCCTTATAGACAAAAGATTATATCAGAGTATCATAAATTATGTCAACTAATTATCTACAGAAGTATTATGATATATATACGTATACACATACAAAAACAGGCGCGCGTGCGCACCGAACACACACGCACATACATAAATCTATTTTTATTACAAGCTTTTATTTTACCTGCAGTGTTTGTTTCTATGTCTTTCCGGTTCAAAATTTGTGATGGAAATTTATCGCATTATCCTATCAAGCTGAAATTTTGCACACTTGTATAAATTTCTCTAACAATACAGTAATATGGTACTAAACAGTAAGTTTTTTAGTTTTAACACTATAATTTTTAGGTTTTTTTTTATCAGTGTTTCACATAGACGTTGTATTTTAAGATTTTTTAAGAAATGCTGTTCAGACAATTAATTTAATTTTTAAATTTTCTCTTTTTAATATACCTAAATAATAACAAAAGCTTGTTTTTAAAAAGTTTTTTACATTTAATTTCTTAATATTTCTAATAACATTTATCCTAATATGTTTATAGCAACCATAATACAAAAATTTAACCAATATTCATATCAATGAGCTTATGCAACTATATTGCCTTAATTTTTAAAATAAATAATTTGACTTTTTTGAATAAATCGAGTTATTTCTTATCTCATCTGGAAGAAAATTATAAAATATTGGGAAAAAATATGTAAAATTTCTGTAAGATGTTCCCTTAGTTCGTCTGGTAAGTGTAATCAACAGGTTTTAATAAATTTTTGTTGTTAAATGTGTTTTTGTAACGCCATATCCTAAAATGACAATTATTTGATAGTTTCAATGAAACAAAACAATGCCTTTATTGACAAACGTAAAATAATGAAAAAAGTGTGAAATAATAGTACATTAAATCATATTTAGACATAAATAATCTACGTATATTATACTATGCTTTAATACAACCACACCTATCTTATGGTATAATTGGTTGGGGTGGAGTCTGTGACCATTACCTCAAAAGTTTAGAGACTTTACAAAAGTGGTTTCTCAAGATTATTTATGCCAAAAAAATTACTTACCCTTCTGAAAATCTCTATAAAGATAGCAAAATGTTTGACATAAGGCAGCTGTTTGGTCTAGCTGTACTTCTTTTTAATTTTAAAAATAAAAATGATATCAAGCCAATAGATCATCAATACGAAACGAGATATAAAGAAGGAAAGTGTCAGCAACCAAAAAGCAAGAAAAGAATAGGCCAAAAAAGTTATGTTTACTTATATCCAAAACTATATAATATACTACCGGTAGATATAAAAAGTATTAAAAACGTCAAATTGTTCAAGAAAAAAATTAAAATATGGATAACCACCATTCCTAGAAATAGATTAAAAGATATCATTTGTAATAATATTTTCTTATAAATAATATTTGGAAACTGTAAAATGATAAAAGCTATAAATCCTTTCTATATAAAATACAAAAGAAAAATATAATAACGTAAAGACACCTATTAATTACTGTGATTTAACCCTTAATGTGACTATATTCAAATGAATAATACCTATAATGACTTCATTACCCGAACGTGAACTAACCCCGATTATAACATCATCTCCCGACTATGTCAATAAATATTATATTTAACTATAGATTATATTTAGTCAATAAATATATTGTAAATTTAATCAACAAATATTATGTTTTACTATAGGTTATATTTAGTGTTAAGAAATCGCGTACAAGTATAATTAACTATACTTCAGCGATGTTGCATGTTTGTTTACATTTATAAGCGAAGTTAATATAATTGTATAATTGTATTTAAATTTGTTTTTCGTAAATAAACATTATTATTATTATTATTATTATATTATTATTATTAAACAACAAGTTTAGTAAAACTGCTTTTCTTACGAGATTTGTTTATATTTTTTTTTCGCATTTTGTGTTAGTAGGTGACTATAAGCACATGATACATATAAAAGCATTAGAAAGTTTGAAATTTAAAAAATTTCATAGTAGGTACCTGTGTAGGATTTCCGTAACCTAGTAACTGACATCAGCAAGAACTAGTGGCACCTCAAGATCATTTAGGAATACAGATAGAGAACTGTAATAGTTTTCAGGAAGAACAAGTGGAATTGAATAAATATCGTGTTGTTAACTTTTCAAATTTGAATAATTGTACTTTTAATATGTATAACAATGTTTCCAATATTTAAATAAACAATTTTCTGTCAAATGTTTTTATTAACACTGACATTACTATATATTAAAGTGACATTTTCATGTGGTAAAGTGCCACATTATTAAACGATTTTGAATTTAGTAAAATAGTATATTATCAGTCAAAATGCGAAAAAGAAATTTTATTTCACTGTGTGAAATAAAACTTATTGGTTTCTATGGAAACAGCAATAGAATTTAGTCTATTTTTGCAAAATTATACTGTTTTCTAATTTCGAATGGCGATACAAAAAATTTTGTACATAACTCGAGACTAAAATGTGTTTTTTTTTTACTCGTGTGGTCTATAGCACTCGCCTTCGGCTCGTACAAACACCATTTTAGCCACTTGTTATATAAAATACTAATATAATCACAAATCATAATATAACTGTGCTATATATCAAGTACTTTAGCGTCCATATAAAGATTATTGAAAGGGTGGGTATTAAGTTGATTGAGCACAGTTTTTAGGAACTTTTTTAAAATCATCTGCAATTGTTTTAGATGTGTCTGTATAGCACTTTCCCAGCCAATAATCCTAAATGATTGATTGATTCCACTACAGGGTAATATATTGTTTTTAAATCGAGAATGTCAGATTAACTAAAAGTCAAAAGGGAATTAAATTTTTAGCACCCAAATTTCATAACAAATTGCCAGTGAATATAATAAGACTGCTAGATCTGGCGCTCAAGAAAAAATAAGAGCCATCTTGCTCGAAAAAACTGTTTATTCATATGATGAATTATTATTATTATATAATTTTAATAGTATATCAGAAAATATTGCGTTTGATAAATTCCTGATGTTTGTTTTTATATATGTTAACGAGATATGTATATGTATATATTTGTAAACTTAATTATTGACTTGTGCAAATACTATTTTTGTATATAGCATCAATAAATTGATTGATTGATGTCTAAAATAGTTTTTAAATATTTAAATTCGAATAGTATACTTCTTAAGGTATTGCAAACTTTGTATAGGTGTTTGCCCCATCTCATATATTTGTCTATGGTAATGCCTAGGTACTTTACTGAATCGGCCTCTTCAATTTTAAGAAAATTAAAATAATCTACATTCCCCTCGTAACAGCTGAATGATACATATTTCGCTTTAGTAAAATTTATGGTAAGCAATATAGAGTCAAAGTTCTTTAAGTCTTCCTCTGCTTGAATTCTTAGGTCTTGTCAAGTTCTGTCCTCGTAGAAAATTACCATGACACCCACAAAACTTATCACAGTGTCTTAATTATTTAGATTAAATAGGTTAATTAAATATAATATGAGAGGTATTGGACCTAGTACTGTACCTTGTGGTACACCATATTCAACTGAATATTATTTGTCAGTACATAATTTATTTTAACGACTTGTTTCCTATTAGTCAAGTAACTTTTTATTAGTTTCAATATTGACCTTGCCTCTAAATCCAAGATCTAAAACGTCTAATAATTCTGGGTGGCTAATGGTGTCAAAAGCCTTGACAAAATCTAAGAACACACGCTTTCATCTAATGATTTACATATTTTTCAAATTAAAAACTCAATTGCGTTTTGCCTAGACTTTTTTTTATAAACACCATCAAAATCAAATTATTTTTGTCATTATAGTTATTAGTTCTCACTCTCAAGATTTTTTCAAATATTTTGTCTATGTTATTAATAATGAATATTGGTCTATAATTATAAGGTTAAATTTTGGCTGTATTACTGCTGTCTTAAAAGGCGAGGTTTTATCAAACATTTTATTAATTAGAAATGATATGTGCTGGGATATATCTCTTACAGCGTTTCCGTCTTAAACACATCATACTCCAGGGATTTTCCATTCTTTAATGATTTTATTGTATTCTCGATCTCCTTTTTATTTGTAGGTGCTACGGAAAATGAAAAATGGGTAGATTTTGGTGTTTTAATTTGACTAGCCAGATTTTTTCCAACATTGGTAAAGAAGTATGTATGAAATATATTTTAGCCATTTAATTTTGTTCCGTCAAATTATGTTTTAACTGTTTAATTATTATGTTAATTCTCTCTTTACAGTTGTTATTTTCATTAATAGTATTCCATAAACTTTTATTATTTCCTTTATTTTAATGATTTTAGTTTTAAAGTAGTTAGTTTTTGTTAAGTTTATCTTTTTTTTTATAGAGTAGACTAGACCTGAACTTGGATGGACAATTCATAAAGTTCCTTTTCTGTTTTTGTGGGTTATCTTGATTTTGCTTGTACATATGTCAATTACCTTTGTTAATATATCAGTTAATATAGGTATTTACTGTGTCCTCTACATTACCAGCATTGTAGAAATATGTTAATTTAAACTTTAAAATTATGAATATTAAATTAATTAGAATTACTTAATAAATTTATTAATTAAGAAAGATTATATCATGGACTCTATCACTGTCTGTTTGTGTAAAATATTAACCAGGATCTGAGCTTTTCTAATACTGAGAACTACAACAGAACGTATACACCGCTTTCAAGATAATACTACATCATTCGGAAATGTTGCTTTATAGAAATTAATCCATAGCGATATCCATACCCCCACGCAAATCGCTTTCTGTTGGTGTGTTAAGCATTTAATGAATATTTTTGGATTGAGGAATTGATTTATGCAAATGATTTTTGGTATGCATAATTTCGGCGAGTTTCAGAACTGACGTAAATGGCAAAGCATTGCTTTATATGATAATTTACTTATTTTATTAGAAATTCATGCACACTCTAGAACCAAAAGAATGAGTGAATAAAGCATGACGTCGTTCATTTAATTTAACCACCATTTTATCAATTTAGGGTCGCCTAATGTGTCTGCAGACAATTCGTAACGTAGAAGATTTTGTTCGTTCTAATATTAATTTGGAACCAGTAAGAAAAATAAAATGTAAATTTTTAAATAGTTGCTGTGGCTATGTATGCATTTTATCCTTTCTTACTGCTGATATAATAAATGTTTGTCTAAAAATAGATAATAAATACACAGTACTTTGATGGGCAGTAGTGTTGATTTTTCATCTAAAAAATGCATGTTTTAGAACGAATTTTCACCAATAACTCGAAAACCTTACGTTTTATCAAAAAAATTATCATAAGCAGAAATGAAGCTTATAAAATAATAAATCGATTGATTTTTTTTTATTTCTGTAGATGCAATACGAACCGAGTTATGGCACGTTGAAGGTGACTTTTTGTTCGCCGAAAACTGAATTCGAACCTTTCAACGCTAAATAACGGAAAAACGGAAAATTTTTTGGAGGAAAACATATAAGATATTTTTAAAAGTACTTGAAAAGACCTTTAAAATGAGTTTTAGTAAAAGTCGTTAGCATAAAAACTAACGGACTTATGATAATGGTTGTCTCGTTTTTTCAGAGAAAAAATCAGCAATGAAAACAATGGCTTCACCGCAAGAATTAAAATTGAACGTAATCCATTTACAATTTACTTTATTTTAAGTACTAACAATACGTTATAGAAGTTTGACCGGTTTGGTATGCCTAGATTTGAAAAAAGTTTGATTGAAATTTGAAATGATTTTTGAAATTTCTTAAAAAAATTTCATTTTTTCACAATGATTCAAAAACTAATAGTACACGGAAATTAGCAAAAATAGAAGAAAGAAATTATAATAAGCTGATATTTTCTGAATCGACAGTAGTTGATAAGGGTAGGAACACAGGATCAAAAAGTTCCCATTCCTAACTGGTGAGCGTATTTCACCCTTATAATGACACCGTGCTGGTTTTTCAATAATATTTTGGAAATGTGATGTTCTACGACAAAACTAAAGGTATTGAAAAATATTGAGAATTAAATTTTCTATAAAACATGTCTTATAACTCGTTTGCAGATTATTAAGGGTGTTTACGTTAATCGACAGCAAACTTGGGGGTAGGTAACAAAAAAATGTAGTATAGGTTTTCCATATTTCCAGTGGACCATCGAAACCCGAAGAAAACGTCGGATCGAAATGAAACTTGTATCTATCGACTCGAGAGCGAATTTAGAAAATTCCGTCCGTCGGTCAGTCGGTCTGTCACGCTCAGCCCACCTAATCCGTTTTCGGATTTCGATGAAACTTGGGTGGTTGATAGGAGGCCTTTAGAAAACCTTAACGCTGGAAACTCGGCTCGGTTCGGAAACCGGAAGTACCCGATATAGACGTTTCAAATTTTTCGGGAAAAATTGAATAACTCGGTAACGGGCAATCGGATCGAGATATTTCAAAAAAGAGATAGTGCCGTTGGCAACGATCTACAGATAAGTATACCGGAGACTATGACGAGAAACAAAAGGAAATTGAATTTTTTTGCAAAAAACTGGTTTTCTCGAAATCGGGCTAGGAAGCACAATAACTGTCCAGGATATTGATCGATTTCGATGAGACTTGGTGAAGCCTATTGCTGGCGGCCCGAGTCCGTCGACCGCAAGTATTTTTTCCAAGGCCGAGTATGATTTTCCAAAAAAATTGATAACTCCCGAACCGAAGGTCCGATTTTGATTTTCAAAAATGGCGATTGTAGGGTTCAATTATTTAGGTGACGTTTGTGAGAAATTTGACAAAACAAAAGCGAATCTACAAATCCTGGAAAACTTGATTTTTTTTATAAATTCTACAAATACCGAACAGTTTCCTAATAAAAATCGAAAATTAAGTATTCCGTCGATCATTCTCTATAACCAGTATAAGGCACGGACCTTTTTGGACAAAAATCTGAAATGGAGTTTTTTCGAAAAATTAAAAAGAAACGAGTTATTTACAAAGATGTATGACCACCATATAACCGATGCCCTTTCTGTATTTCAAAATGTAGTTAGCCTTTATTTTAGTCAATGCAAAAAGAATAAAAGAAAAATCAAACATGTCAAAATGTACTGAGTCATCCTACGACTCTCCGCTGAAAAGGTACTGAATCATCCCAGCAGGAATAAAAAGCATATCAAAATGTAGTTTTTTTTTTAGCCGAACCACTCATAGGTCATAGGCAGGTCAAAACAACCTGTCTCTCTCTAGCGTGTTTATAAATAAGGTGGTTAGGATTGTGTTGGATCATTTGAAATATTATCAGGCTGCGTTATGTTCGATTAAGTACCGTATTCAATATAATCAGACTTTCATTTTTGTGTAACCCTACAGATTACGATTTAATAACATAAAAAGTAATAGAAATATCGATACATAACACAGAACCTTTTTTTGTAGAGAATTTTGTGACAAACCTTTTCCTATACTTATGTTTTTTCCCTAAGATAAAGCGTTTAAAAGATATTGTAAAAAAACCAGCGCGGTGTCCCTAAAGGGGGTGAGATAGAGTGAAGCTTACCCAGGGGTGGGAACTTTTTTAATATGTATTCTTACACACATAAGCTAACTATTATAGACATTTCAGCTTATTATAATTTTTTTCTTCTATTCCACATAAATTAGCTTAATTTCCGAGTACTATAAAGAAGATACGTAAAAAATGCTAGAGTACAAAAATTTATTTTTTTTTTTACTGAAAATTTTGTTTTTTTTTATTTCTCTAGGATAAAAATTAATTGAGATGTCACCGTTATAAGTTTGACTTTGAGTGCGAAGACCACCTTTCCCGAGCTCTTCAAACTCAAAAATATCAAAAACGAAGGGTTCCAGGAAGTTCAAATTTACTTGCCTTTTAGCATTTAAAATTCCCTGCGAAATTTTTGGAGCGATTGGATAGCTTAAAAATTAAGTTATCGTTGAAAAACCAATCGCATTTTTTCGGTGAAATTTTCGGAGCATGTAAATTGTTTTATTCTCTACAATTTTAGAGCATTTATAAAGATATGTAAATATATAATAGTAGTTCAAAGCTGGAAGAAATTTTAGAAGCCGGTAAGTACTGCACAATATTACTGTACGGAGCTGCTAAAGAGAAGTTAAAAAAACTGAGCCGTTTCTCCAGCAGATGCACTATGAGTCCTTTATTAAGACCACCACTAAAAACAGTACTGTGAAATTATCATTGCTTGTTCCGACAGTCGATGCTCTGAATGAGCACATTAAGAGGGTTTATTTACAAACCCAGATGTGGCTTGGGAACAAAAATATTCGCCCAACTGATTGAGGATGGATTAATAACGAAGGATCTTTACTACCAATCAAAATGCTGAATATGCCTGCACCGGAAGAACTCCTAAAAGTGATATTTTGTAATTGCAAAAAAGGATGCGGCGCAGCTTGTAGCTGCCGAGAAGTTGGATTTTTTTTGTAACGCAACATGCGGAACATGTTTCGGTGACAACTGTCAAAATTATCCTCCAATTACAGACCAAGAGGAGGAGGTCGATAGTGATGATAGTTCTTCTAATGATTCATAGATTTTCAATAATAAAACATGCTGTTATAATGTAAATAAAATTTTTATTTTTCCCCTTTAAACTCATTTAATAATTTCAGTTTTTAATTTTAAGTAAAGATGGTAGTTAATTTTATCACGAGGGCGGTTTGTGAGGGATGAAACGTTGCAATAAATCATAAATTATATTATAAACAGTGACGGGATTTTAATTCGTTATAAATGCCATATTAAAACACTTCAAGCTGTTAAAAACTATTTTTTTTTAAATTTCGTCATAAAGGGTGGTTTTAAAGGGTCGAAACGTTGTAACTTCATAAATTATATTCCAGAACATGAAATAATGTTTATTCTACATATTTAAACATGATTTCAATCTATGTAACGCTTAGTTTTGTTTTTAAATTTTTTGTTAGAAGAGGTATTTTTCACCTCCAAAAAACAAAAAGCACACATCAGTAACATATAACTTTTGAAGAGGAGGGTAAGATAAGCTTAATTACAAATTTTAATCAAAATCGATGTTATCCGAAAGAATTTTTACCGTCAAACACTGGACTAAGAGTAAATAAAAGTAAAATAGAAGGTTTTATCGTAAACATTGTTGAATACGACATGTTAAAAATAGTCTTATATCCGTTATCAAATGGAATACCAAGGTTTTTAACTAAAATATATCGAGAGTGAGGAATACCGTATAATAACTATAAGTTAATGGTTCAGTTCTGCATGTGTATAGGCATTCTTTGCATTTAGACATATCTATGAGTAACCGACCTATTTCTACTACATTATCTTTCCACAAGGTGAATTTTAAATTGTAGTTCTACACTGTTACCAATATTTTAAACAGTAGCAAATAATCCCAAATCATCGGCAAAGAGAACATTACAATTTAAAGTTCGTGGAATGTCATTCATAAATGCAATGATTTATAGTGGCCCTACGTTCAACCCTTTAGGAACATCGGATATTGCAATATAAATTAAACCTAAAAATATTAAATACAAGTTGTCGCCTACCATTTAGGTAAGGAATGAAGAAGAAAGCCAGTGGGTTACTAAATCCGTTAATTTAGTTAAAAGAATGGAACAATCAATTCGAACAAATGCTTTCGAGAAGCATGTACAAATTAATTACATCTACTTGATCTTCGTTATTCACAGAAACTGAGTATAATGACTAACTATTGTAAGATTCGACGTTACAGATCGTCTATCAAGGAAACCACACTGATATAGTGAAATAAACTGTTTAACTTGTGTAGAGATGTGGCAGCAGTTTTCCAAGGTATTTGGAGAATTACATTTCTGAACTGGACACTCCATACATGAAAAATACTTAATGATGCAATTAAACATAATTATTAATAAAGGTGGAATAAACTTAAATAGAGTCTGCGACAATAAAACTTAAATTACATTATGGCCGGAGTACTTTATAGCTTTATTTACATATTTTCTTTATTGTGATGTAAATTATCCAGTTTATTTTAGATACCTGAAAAATTTTTAGAGCCATCTGAAATACTCCTTCCACGTTTATAAGTTAATCTTTACATAATAAATTGTTCTCATTTGACTTTCAAGAGCTCATATTCTAGAAAATTATAGATAATATTAATAGTCATAAATCTTATACTTTTTCCGATAGTAGAATTGTAATTGCATTTGCGTATGATATCAGAAGGGTGTCAGATGGGATAATTTTTTTCACGAATACTTTTACATCTTACACCACTTTCCTGAATGTTTTAATTATTTGAGAAATTATTAAATAGGCATTAGTTTATTCTTGATAATAATTTCAAAGTTATAAAATGAAATTACAAAAAACACACCTTACGAGAAATAAGTGAAAGCTAGTATGATGAATTGTGTATTAATATAAATTAGCAATTTGAGAGTATTATAAGTGATTAAGAATGGACTTTCAGTCAATAGTTTTCACTTTTACCGTTTATCCCAGTCAATATATATTTGAACAACATTAGCTGAGAACGACCTGAGTGCACCCCTGGACATACTTAACGGGTGACCTATCTGTAGTCAATTTCCCTCCCGCATTAATATTATCTATTGTGCTTAATAAATCAATTAATATTTGACACATCCGTGAAAATGATTATATTTTATATAGTCGATCATTTTATCATTTCTTTTTAAATAACTCAAAAAATATTCGAATAAGCACGAAGTTCCGTTCCATATTTTATCGATACCTAAAATATTAATCACATTTCAAGCTGTTAAAAACTATTTTTTTTTATATCGTCATAAGGGGTGGTTTTAAAGGTTTGAAACGTTGTAATTTCATAAATTATATTCCAGAACATGAAGTAATGTTTATTATACATATTTAAACATGATTTCAATCTATGTAACGCTTAGAATTTCTTTAAAATTTTTTGTTAGAAGAGATATTTGTCACCTCCAAAAAACAAAAAGCACACATCAGTAACACATAACTTTTGAAGAGGAGGGTAAGATAAGCTTAATTACAAATTTTCATCAAAATCGATGTTATCCGAAAGAATTCAGAAGTAATACCCTATTTTTACCGTCAAACACTGGACCAAGAGTAAATAAAAGTAAAATAGAAGGTTTTATAGTAAACATTGTTGAATACGACATGTTAAAGATAGTCTTATATCCGTATAAGTTAATGGTTCAGTTCTGCATGTGTATAGGCATTCTTTGCATTTAGACATATCCATGAGTAACCTATTTCTACTACATTATCTTTCCACAACGTGAATTTTAAATTGTAGTTCTACACTGTCACCAATATTTTAAACAGTAGCAAATGATCTCAAATCATTGGCAAAGAGAACATTACAATTTAAAGTTCGAGGAACGTCATTCATAAATGCAATAATTTATAGTGGTCCTACATTCAACCCTTTAGGAACATCGGATATTGTAATATAAATTAAACCTAAACATATTAAATACAACAAGTTGTGGCCTACCATTTAGGTAAGGATTATCTATTGTGCTTAATAAATCAGTTAATATTTGACACATCCGTGAAAATGATTATATTTTATATAATCAAAATGATCGATTATATCATTTCTTTTTAAATAACTCAAAAAATAATCGAATAAGCATGAAGTTCCGTTCCATATTTTATCGATACCTAAAATATTAATCACATAGGATACACATTTTCCGAAGTATAACAGATTTGGGATCAAAACTTCCTTAAACAGTAGGACATGATCCAATATGACTTAGTAGTAATTAAAAACAGTTCAACATAAGTTGATCAAATTTCAGTAGGTGATTAACAATGGACACATCATGAATACATACTTCTTTCAATTTTTTCAGTTACTCCTTTTTTTAAGTATTCGCTGTTAAAGTGAGAGATGAATACATTTGAACCTTATATTAGTCGTTCTTAGACTCTTTTTTTTTTAATTACTTTAGTATAGATATGCCCAAAGCCATTGTTGACGTAATTGTTGTTCCAAAACAATAAAAATTCGGTGAAAATCACACAAGCCCACAATTTTTCTTTGTATTTGTTTTAAATATTTGTATCTGTTATCTGTTTACTATTGACTTGACTCAGATAATATAACAGTTAGCTTAAGAAATAAAATGAAAACCTTCCTTTTTCAATATCAATCTCTCTAGTATTTCCAGTAAAACATATTTTTAAAATTTTTACTTTCTACGAAAAGCAACATCAAACTTACTTTTTTCTATTTTGGTCATGCTGATATCATCATCCTGCCCAAACCACTTGAGTATTTTCCTGGGGATATGCTTTTTTATTTTACAGCAGTTCGTACGCTTCGGTATAACAATCTTTTTTTCTGGCTCCGTTGATGGTTTCAGCTCTATTTCCGATACGGATTTGGAATCGCTCTCCGAATACTCATCGTTAACTACTGGCTTGCGACGCCGTTTCACACACGCACACTTCGATGACCACCAACCCATCATTTTCTTCCTGAAAAATAAAATAACTAGATCTAAAGAGATTCTCGCAACGTTCGAACAGGGAATGTATCCCGCACGGCAATTAAGTTCAAATGTTTAACAGGAGGAAAATTTTCTATACCTGACGTAGATGAAACTGATAGTCTAAGATCCGGCAGATTATTCGTGCAGATATCTGTTTTTTTAATAAAATTTTATTAAATGAAAGACTGATGATAACATAATACATTTTTTGTCGAGCAATATCTAGCCCCAATTAACTTTAATTACATATATTGATGTTCATTTCTTTTGACTAGCTTCAACTCTACATTTTTTAGGTGAATAAAATATTATTTGAAAGAAAATGATCTAAAGAATGTAAAAAAAATTGCTGCCAGCTCTCAGTCAGCCGCAACCGCCACGAAGGCCTTTCGATTTAAAAAGAAATTGTCAACCTTTCTAGTAGCTTCTATCATTTATTTAACTTCTACATAGTTAAGGAAACTATTGTGAAATTCTCTTTAGGTTGGACACCATGTGAATGTTACCAGGAAAATAATACCCTGTTGTTTGTGAATCAATTTAAATTATCGGCGAGTCCGCGAAATCTTCGAATATGGAAAATACACTCCACTATTCGTATATGGAGATAGTGATACGAGTGATACGTCAGAAAGCAAAATTGACCGTATCCCGCGAGGCACTGGAGAACTCGCGTTCACTTGGGGAAGACGGGAAGTTCCGAGTTGGTATATGCAGTAGAAACCATACTCTTTGTTAGATAATACATAGTTCTACATTATATATTTTTTGTATAATTACTTCCACGTCCAGTGGAAGTATAGTAACGACAAAAAAATTTTTAAAAATTTTTATTGCCCAAATAGGCTTAAAATGTCATGAAACGTCGAGATTTTAAGTTTGAGAGAAAAAAAAAATTCTGTCTGTCGGTCTGTCTGTCTGTCGGTCTGTCTGTCTGTCGGTCTGTCTGTCTGTCTGTAACTTTTTTTTTGTGCGCACGTTTACTCTGGAACCGTTTGAGATATTGACTTGAAATTTGGTACACATATGTACTTTAACGAGAACTAGATTATATTTTCATCTTGTTCCGTCGAAGGGTTGGGGGGTAAATTGGGGTAAATTTGGGGTAAATGGGTAAATCAAGCAGGTAAGAGTCAATAAAATTGGTATTTAGTATATACAAGAGAAGCTGAGGTCTCAAAAAAATTTTTGGCCTTAGCCACCCCCATTACCACCCCCACCTCCTTATTAAAGGGGATGAAAAAAAAATGTGATTTAGTGCATGTACAGGAACCAGAAACCTCAAAATATTTTTTTACTTCATCCACCCCCCACTACCACCCCCCTATCACCACCCCCACCCCACTACCGATGTGGGGTATCGTTTTATGGGTTTTTGGGGTAGAGGATTTCAAATATTATATTATTAAAGTTCCATAAACAATTATTTTCGCATACAAAGTTTTTTCGTTGTGAGTGACTTGGATAGAGAATCTGGATGTGGAAGTAGTGATTCCTTGGGCAGCGGTTTTTTTCAACTATATTCACAGTAGGCTAGAACCACCTTTAAATGAAATATTCATGCACTCTCTCAATTCCTACGGGAAATGGTAGCTTTATCTGTCCCGAAACAATTCCCGTAAAATTTGAAATCATTCCCTAGGCCGTTTTCTAGAAAACTCACTTTTAAATTTTTTGTTTTTTCGAAAACTGATTTTTTGCATTGATAAAAACAAGAATCTACTACATTTTTGAAGTCTCTGAATACCCGGACATATTTCAAACAACCTATCAGTTAAGTATCAGTTATCTTCTTCAATCCGTGATTCTTACGTTTATACAATAGACAAAGGCAATATCTATTTTCATCGTGCGTTTTTTGCATGATTCTTTGATTTTAATCATGGTCACAAAAAATTTTCACTCTTGGAGTCTTGGATTGTTTGCCTAGTGAATTCTAAAGAGTAACTGACCGAGCGACGCCAATATTCTTTGGCAATGATGACGGTCTCAGATATCTAAGGTCGAGCAGGACTACTGCTCTTTACCCTAGTACATCGCTGTAGACCTGGACCGGCCTCGTGCGAGGTGGGCGAGCTTACTTTACATTAACCCCACTCACAAATGTGAGCGGTGTGGATGATTTCGACCCACCTCCCGGGGTCCTGGCTTGTTGGACCTTGCTGGCTAAGGCCTTCATCTTCTGGCGCTCTTCTGTCTTGATGATCTTTCTTCGCCAGCTTGTCACCCCCCGGGTCATCTGTCTGTTCGGATACTTTGAGGTATTTTTGGCTGGGATTGACTGCCGGTACGCAGAATGTCAAATGACATCCTGCCATCCGGATCATCAGTTAGGTAGGGATGAGCTATGTAGCTCGAGAAAGTGCAGACCTAAGTGCTTTGGTAGCACTTTTGGTCTGCACGGAGCTAGGTGACTACGGGTACTGGACGGCGTCTCGTCCGGTACCTGCAGGGTAGTGGGTGGGTGGTTGGGTTATCGTCATGTCTCTTCTGTGAGTTGTCTTCATCGGCGGTGGTATGGTTCTCATATTCATCCGTTATCTCACTGAGCGAATGGAAAGTTTACTCAGACGGCCAGTAGAGGTGCTCGGATTTCCCTAGCAAATCCAGTTACGCAAATAGTAATGTTATTTATTGGTTACGGATATATTGGTAGACAAAAATTGCTGTCATTCAAAATGACATAAGAATAGATCTAATGATTTTGTCTAAATTGACTACTTGGAAAGTTTATATAACCCGAATATTATCAAAACGTCTGGAGTTGTCGAGCATGAAGGTTTCTTGTATGTTATTTCCCCAAACTTGCCTTAAGTTTAAATTTGTATTGGAATGTTTAATTTACTTTCTTGGTTGACATATCAACAAGCTTATCAATGCAAAAAATCAGTTTTCAAAAAAAAAAAATTAAAAGTCAATTTTTTTGAAAACGGCCAAGGGAATGATATCAGATTTTACGGGAATTGTTTCAGGACAGATAAAGCTACCATTTCTCGTAGGAATTGAGAGAGTGCATGCATATTTCATTTAAAGGTGGTTCTAGCCTACTGTGTATTTACTATTTAAAAAAATTAAAAATTCTATTTTTTTTCTTAGTTCACACAGAGGTACGATCACAGAAAATAGTATATTATATTACTAGGAGTAGAACGCACTCTTTTTTGTGTTGAGCCCAGGATTTGCGGCTGAGGCGAAGCCGAAGCCGCAAACTGGGCGAAACACAAAAAAAGGCGTGCTACTCCGTGTAATATATACTATTTTTTCTTCAAGCGTATTAAAATGCAAAAATTCATTTATTTATCATAAATGTACAAATATTCAAACTACAGTCTTACATGTTGACACAATATGACAAGTGGCTAGTGGATAGCGCGCCACCGGTGGCTTTATAATAATAATAAATACGTTTTATTAACCCTAAAATTGCTACAAGGCATGTGACAAGGGCTTATATTATAATATACATATCACACAATGGGAGATTATATAAATGATAAAGAAAAAAACATAGATAAAAGATATAAGTAATATGAAAAAAAAAGTTGAAAGATTATTTTATTCAACTTTGTTCAATCACAGAATAACTCTATTTAACCATTTTATGCATCTGGTAGACTACAGATAAATTTTTTCACATACTTTTTAAAGGATGGTTAGGTAGTATACGACTTTGCTTGGCTTGGCAATATGTTAAATAGTTTTAGTGCGTAATACAGGAAGCAATTTTTACCGTATAAAGTATTGAAAGGCTGCAGAACGAAATTATTTCTTTGGCGTGTGTTATAGGAATAAATGCTGAGGTATTAACATTATGTTACTAGTAAAACAATACCCACTACGGCGGCGCTTTCGGAACTAACATTATGTTACTAGTAAAACAATGTCCACTACGGTGGCGTTCGGTACTAACATTTTGTTACTAGTAAAATAATGTCCTACTTCTGCTTCTGTTTTTGGTGACATAATTTAAACATTTTAATACGCTTGAAGAAAAAATATATAATGTAGCTTACTATGTCTAGTATTATCACCAAAAAGTGCATTAAAATAAAATGGGTGCAACACTTCTTAAAAAAAAATAAAAACTCGTTATGACCATCTTGGAGTACTTACTACTTTACATCTCTCTTTAATGTAAACTTGCTCATACATGTATAAACAAGTAGTTATGTGTTTGTAATTTAAATAAATAAAGTAAATGCTCTGAATAACAGTTATTGTTTACGTTAAAAATAAGAAAAATGCAGTATAGACAAAAATAAAGTCCAAGAAAATATTATTATTAATTATTACAATATAAGTAATCTTCGTCGCTGTCCTCATGAATAACTACGTGAATATTTTCTGATATAAATATATTAGATAAAACTTCTTCTGGACGTACTATGCGGGAAAGATATCGGGCATAAGAGAAGTAATATACGGCTGCGACTATATGTGAACAGCATCCTACCGTTCTTATGCAATTGGGACAGTTGCAGCAATATCGGCGAATGCTTTGAATTGTTGCTCCATTAGGTAAATAATCAATATGATTATGGTAAGTTGTACTGTTGATATGCCTTGATCTTACTTGAAGTTTTAATATGTTGGGCGCGGATTTTCTAGAGATATTAGATGTATTTTGATTACACTGTTGCATTAAATATACTGCGAGCTACAATTTAAAAAAAGAATGAATTTTTTGCTTATCTTTTGTGGGAGAAAGCGAAAGTTATATCTTAAAAATTCAATTTTTTACTATTTCTGAAATAAGGGGAAATTCGCCGATTCAGTATTGAAGGGCAATTCCCAATTTTTATACCCCCTCTGGATTCGGATTCAGCAGAAAATTTTACATCAAATACGACACATTCCAGCTTTATGCCTGACGGGCACTTAGGACTGACAGATAAACGTCTCCAAAATCTGGACTATTAATTGGGATTGACAGAGATTGTAAGTACGCTTAATTTCAAAAAAGTAGTACAACTCTTAAATAAGAAAATGGCCTTTCTTTGGTTCTCTGTATTGTTCTTTTGACAATAAATTATTGAAATTAACCTAATAATGGAAATATAGATGTCAGTCAATTGTAATTACGTAAGTTGATACTGATATGTTGATAAAATTTAAAAAAATTCTGGGAATAGAGTAAAAATAGAACCAACATGAGTTTAGTGATATCAAGCTGACATTAGATGAGATTACTTTTGTTGAAGTTGCGCCCAACGTATTAAAACTGGGAGTAAGATCAAGGCATATCAACAGTAAAACTTACCACACTTACATTGATTATATACCTAATGGAAACGACAATTCAAAGCATACGCCGATATTTCAGCGACTGTCCCAATGAAATAAGAACGGTAGGATGCTGTTTACGTATAGCTGCAGCCGTATATTACTTCTCTCATGCCCGATATCTTTCCCGCATAGTACGTCCAGCAGAAGTTTTATCTAATATATTTACATCAGAAAATATTCACGAGGACAGCGACGAAGATTAATTATATTGTAATAATTAATAATTTTTATCATAATAAATAATATTTTCTCGCACTGTATTTTTATCTATACTGCACCTTTCTTATTCTTAACGTAAATAATAACTGTAAAGTGTTGCTCCCATTTTATTTCAATGCACATTTTGGTGATAATACTAGATATAGTGATCTACATTATATATTTTTTCTGTGATTGTACCTCTCTGTGAACTATGAAAAAAAAAATAGGAACTTTTTATATTTAATTTTTTTAAATAGTAAATATAGTTGAAAAATTCTACAAAAAATATATAATATAGAATATGTATTATCTAACAAAGAGTTTTCGTTTTATTAGTTAGGGTGCAATAGTTTTTGAATATAATAATTTTCAATAATACCCGCTCTAGTCTACATAATGGTCAATTATCCCAAGATCGGAGGCTGAATTTGTGTCAATGGTAACTTTATTACTCACCGATGTCATAACATAAGTTATTTTGAAAATATCTCTCTGGGGCCTATCTTATCCTGTTAAACCCTTTGTTTGCAAATGCTTATAATACAATTTTCACAATTTTTATGTTGATTGTTATGTTTTATGCAAAATTTCCCCAATTTGTTGCAACATGCTTCCAACCAAATCACTGCAATGTTAAATTTGTTAAGTTCTTTTTTAAACATTGACAACCAATTTGTACTAAAATATACAAAATAATTCGACACTCATTCATCCTCGTTCAACAATATTATTGATGATTTTTCTTTTTCCTTTTATTTGCTATCCGCCTCTTTTATTAAATGTTTTACCAAGTCTAGTTTATTTTATATCCGCTTTCCAAAGCGTGTTCGCAAATCTTTGAAAAGTACACCACTGAGCAGATTAAAAAACCTATAAAAACTTTTATTCAGATTACTTTTTAATCGCGCTTATATTTTAGCTAAAAATCAAGTGTTTCCACGCATTTATCAACTCTGTACATGTATCGTTTTATTTTAGCAATCTAAATAAATATAAATATAGATTTCCCTAGTATAAAATACGAAACGGCTAAAAGTATTAATTTGATTAATAACTTTTCTAATCTAGCACAATATATTTAAATTAAAAAATTTATTAGAGGAATTTTTCATGATTATAATTTACACTTACGCGCAGGAAATAAAATAAATATTTTACCAAATAATTGACGATTCAAATTAATAAAGTAATTCTAATATCAAGCGGCGCATGTCATCCCTAGTAATATTCTGACGTCATAAAGTACCAAACTCAAAATTATATCAGAACTCAAAGATCTGGTGTCCAAAATTATAAGAAGTGAATGGATAAACAGGTGCAAAAGGCATGATAAATATAACAGATAGAAGTAGGATTTGTTCGGTTCATTTTATGGAGACCGACTATGAACGAGACTTGCAAAATGAATTATTAGGTAAAAATAGAATTCTTTATTAAACATGTACCTACTTTTCCGAGATGTTTTGTTATACTGGGCTTTAATTTTTATAATACATATTTTTCATAATTCAATATTTTGTTTAAATCATTTTTATCAGATTTTTCTGTGAATTGAATCAAAATCCACTGTAGATAAGATATTTTTTTATCAGATTTTTTTGTGAATCAAGGATCAATATCCGCCGTATTGGAAAAACAAAAATGTATGTTTCCTTGAACCGGGCATTTCATTTCCATAACTTGCTTTCAATTTGACATGATGTTGTCAATTTTTGTCAGAAACTTCCATGCTTTGCCTGCCTGCACTGTAATTCGCATGAATTTTAGTAATTTAAAAAAGCTAACCATGTTAAAGCAATGAAGAGGAAAAATACTGATTCTAATTCAAGCAGAAAAAAAATCGAAAATTGAGTAAAATAACAAACTGAATGACCAACAATATATTATAATTTGACGATATTGAGTGGAAAAAGAAAAAATTGCTACATTCTTGAAACTTTCCACACACGTTTAGTTCACGATATTTATATGCAAAGAATACTGAAAATGTTGTATGCCTCACTTATTTCAATAAATTTTGCTTGTGCGTTAATATTATTAAAAGAATATGCTCCACACAATGCATTTTAAACGGTAGAGCGCTGGAATAGGGCGCGCGGCTACGTCATAGTAATGGCTGCATCCTGCCGACAGATTTGCTTGATCTGGCTATCCTTGGCGTTTACAGTTCTTGGGTATTGCCCTACAACTATTTTACATGGTATACTACTCTAGGCTTAGTTTGCAACGTACTGAAAATTTATTCTAGGTTTAATCGATGCTGTTTCAGTTTGTTGGTTTAATTAATCAAAGTTGTATGATTAAATCAAGTTTAGTTAGTGCGTTTTTCAATATTAATATTATTGCTAATAGCATAATTAAAGATTATAAGTAATAACTTTGACTTCATATAAACAAAGTAAAACTGTATTGGAACCACTTTATTGCCGTCTTTGGTGACACATGCTGCGTGATGTCACGATGGGGATACTTATTCGCATTGGACTCCATAACATACGTCGCTTTCGCGGAGTTTTAAATGTTTAACATTAAAAATATTAGTGGTTTCTGATTAGTAAGTAAATAGAAGAAGTATTGTCATATTATTTGACAATCCACCAAGGACAATAGTTTTATAAATGCTAAAGTGGAAATAGTTACGGATTTTGTCAAAAATTTATTATAAAATACATATAATTAAAATAAAATACAATTATAAAATATAATTATTTTAATCAAATGCTACAATAATCATCTTTCAATATTTCTTTTATTTAGTTTACTAGTTTTTTTGAATTATTATAATATTCGCAAATGCAAAAACGAGGAGTATCTTACATTTGAACGGCACATTTCTAAAACCATGAACATCCCACGTAGAGAAAAATCTTTCATATCATTGAATGTCATCGAATTCTGAACAACTTTCAAAAGTTCGTCCGTCTGTTTCTCCGTCTGTTCGTTAGTCACGTTTTTTGTAAGCACTGTATTTATTTATTTATCTTAAGAACGGAAAGTCCGATGGTATTGAAATATGGACAGTAAGTTAGAGCTCTCTATGTTCCTTCCACTCAATTCGAATATTCCTTCACTTTAAATCCCGTACTCAGTATTTTTTTCGGCAGAGGCAGCAGCTATTTCTCGAGCTGTAGAATGGGCAATCTCTAAACAATATAACCAAGTCGTCATTTGTACCGATTCTCAATCAGTTTTAAAAAAGTTAAGTAATTTTCCTGGAGCTAACTACATTTACCCGAACCATTTTATTATAAATATCATGGAAAAATCGGCTACGGCATCGATTCAAAATATCAAATTTCATTTTTTTGTAAAAGCTTATTCAAATATAGCAGGAAATAACAAAGCTAATAATATAGCGAGGCACACCAACGTTGTTATGGCTGAAAAGGAAATTCCTGCAGTCTTCTCTGATTTTTATCATGTCGTCAAAAAAGAAACTTTTAGAAAAATGGAACCTTCAGTGGCAAGAATGTGGAAAACTATCCAACACGTATTATTTTAAAATCCATCCATGTATCCCGTGAATGAAATATAACACCCTCCTCTTTAAGCCAAATCTTCATATACCAGTCTACCCTAAAGACGATGATATATCTGTTTATAAAACTTTGTGAGATTTTGTCAAACTTTCCAACTAACTCTATCAAAATTTATACTGACGGCTCGAAAACTGCAGATATCTTAGTGGAGCTTTCTATGTTCCTTCCACTCAATTCGAATATTTCTTCACTCTAAATCCCGTACTCAGTATTTCTTCGGCAGAGGCAGCAGCTATTTCTCGAGCTGTAGACTGGGCAATCTCTAAACAATATAACCAAGTCGTCATTTGCATCGATTCTCAATCGGTTTTAAAAAAGTTAAGTAATTTTCCTGGAGCTAACTACATTTACCCGAACCATTTTATTATAAATATCATGGAAAAATCGGCTACGGCATCGATTCAAAATATCAAATTTCATTTTTTTGTAAAAGCCCATTCAAATATAGCAAAAAATAACAAAGCTAATAATATAGCAAGGCACACCAACGTTGTTATGGCTGAAAAGGAAATTTCTACAGCCTTCTCTGATTTTTATCCTGTCGTCAAAAAAAGAAACTTTTAGAAAAATGGAACCTTCAATAACAACAATATGGAAAACTATTAAATACGTATTTTTTTAAAATCCATCCATGTATCCCGTCTTCACAATGGTTTAAAAATTGTCACCTTAGTAGAAAAACTATCTCGACTATTAGCAGAATTAAACTTAACCATGGTAGATTCCCTGCCCACTTGCATAAAATTGGAATACGAGAAGACCCACTCTGTCTCTGCGGCGAAATTTGACACTTAATTTTCAATTGCCCTTTACGGATATAAACTCTAAAATCCTTATCAGATATCAGAATGAAAATGTACCTATGTATATGCTTACCATATCTCTTAAGCCTCTCTAAACTTAACTGTATGAAACATCTTTCCTCCTTTTTTATTAATTATAATATAGACATCTAGTTAACCTCCTACAAAATCTTTGTTTTTCTCCTACAGTTTATTA
This sequence comes from Rutpela maculata, assembly GCA_936432065.2. Classification (NCBI taxonomy): domain Eukaryota; kingdom Metazoa; phylum Arthropoda; class Insecta; order Coleoptera; family Cerambycidae; genus Rutpela; species Rutpela maculata. Next base: position 166,792,625 of record OW386288.2, read on the forward strand.
ATCCCTCTGAACCGTGGTCCACCTTGTAAGTTTTAAAAAAAAATGTCCTGAAAGACCCCTGAGCGAGAAGCGCGTCCTCCTCGTCTAATTCCCTATTACCAATCCTGTGTGAGTGAGTACGAATGACGTTTCCGGTGTGTATAGGAGTAGTAAAAAAAATTTATTTTTTTTGTTTTTTTCATATACCTTTTACTTAAAATACTATATATTTTTTAATATGTTCGTGGCCAAAAGACTGAGCTTGTAAGGTCATATATAGAAGGGAAAAAAATAATATTGGTACATTGTATTGTATTATCATCAGAGCTACACAGAATTGTCAAGTTTCATGATGTTACAACAATTAGAAGTGGGTGAAATTCAGTTCCTTAGACCTTATTACATAGATAGTTAGATACAGGTCGACCTGATAAAAGCACGTTAAAAATAATTCACGAAACGAAAAACTAAACACCAACACAACACATGAAAAAATCTCATGGTAATTCATACCTCATTCTCTTGATCGCTAACTGGATCTGTACATTTACATTTTTTCAATAAAATCGTTTGTTATTATTATATTTAATATTTATTATAATATCACGTCACATTATTAAATGTTAGTCCATTAAAGTAAAATCCTGTTACTAATTGGCTGCGCAGAAAAGTAAAATCGGAACTTCGGACGGACGGCTCTGCAACAGATAAAGCTAATTGGACATAAATTACAGCGCAAATCCTATAATTCCGTAAATCCTCAAATTTCCCGGTTAAACCATGGCTTCCGGCTAATTTAATATTGACCATATATCTGTCTATTTAATTTCAGTTGCAATCACCGTCTATTCACTCCATTCAAGCACCAGTCACGTCACGATCCTTCAGAATTAAAGTGCAAAATTTCTTAGACTTCTTTCCACTTGAGCTCCCGACTTAGGAACATCAAAGTAACTCCGAAGTTTTATTAGTTTACTGAAAGATTTACTTAATGGTATTCTGAAAGGAAGTTTACGCAAATTAACTACTATCAGGGCAACAAAGTTCTATCGCAACGGAGGATGGCGTATAATATATTACGTTTTGTTATTGGCAAGCTGGGGTATTATCAATCAAAGTTGGGAGAAAATTATAGTTTACTAAGTACTTAAACAAAAAAATTAGTTCCTTGAAATATAATTAAACCGTGTTTAGTTTTAGACGAGGAAGACTTTTTCTACCCCTTCTACTTGAATCAGATTACACCTTTAATGAGATAAGATAGTTATAGCAATAAATAAAAAAAATGATAATTGTAAGTAATGCAGTAAAACTAAGAGTCTAAAAATCATCTGAAACAGAAATGTCTTACTAGCAATTTTTTTAGTGAAACTTGTATTAAACGTTACAAAAAGTGTAGCAAATTTTGTATCAAATCAGAGTCCGAGAAGTTATATTTTTAAACAAAAGAATATTCAAATTTGTCTTCACTTCACATTTTTTCTTAAATATATCTGGAGGGGAAGACTCTCCTCCCATCAGTTGATCTATACGTACAAACAGAAAAAAATATTAACCGTAGCTTCAATATATTTATTAAAATTATTACAGCACATTCATAGCAACAAAGATAAATTGAAAACATGCACTGACATTCACAAATACAGCACAAGAAATAATAATAATTTTTACATAAAAAATGCAGCAGTGAAGCCTACAAAAAATCACGATATTATGCAGGTTGCTACTATTATAATATGTTACCACACGAAACAAAAAATTTGAAATCACCAAAACAATTTAAAAACAAAATTAAAAACATGTTAACAGATAATGTGTTTTACAATATCAATGAATTTGAACAACATATTAAATTGCAAGAAAATGAGATTTTTTGATTTCTTACAGCTTTAACAATCTTTCAGTGTTATTATAATGCCTAGTCATAGTTAATCGTAATGTCTGTATCATATTTCTCGTTTGTTACTTACCTTTTATGTTTATCTACTTTTCATAACGAAGTATATCTATTGGTATATAGAACCGTTATATATAATTAATTTATATATTATTTTTTTATATTTATATATTTTCTTGTATGTTTCTTATGAATTTTTGTACAAACTGACATACCTTATCCATTGTACAACAATTAAATTGTACCATTGTGGCATTTAAAGGTGAAAAAATTGAATTGAATTGAATTGAATTGAACGTATGTATGGAAACACTTTGCAGATCACAATCTTTAACGGATCCATTTAATTTTACTTCCAGATTCAGTTAAAGTATAATAACGGCAAAAAAATGTTGAAAATTTTTTTTGTTCAAATAGGCTTATAGAATGTCATGAAAACGTCGAGATTTTAAGTTTGAGCAAAAAAAAATGTCTGTGTGTCTGTCTGTAACTTTTTTTATGCGCACGATTACTCTGGAACCGTTTAAGATATTGACTTGAAACTTGGTACACTTATGTATTTTAACGAGATCTGGAGCTAGATTATATTTTGATCTTATTCAGTTGAAGGGTTGGGGGTAAATAGGTAAATCAAGCAAGTAAGAGTCCATAAAATTGGTATTTACTATAAGAGAAGTTAAGGTCTCAAAAAACTTTCTGACATTAGCCACGTCGATTACCACCCCCACCACATTATTAAAGGGGGTAAAAAAATGAAATTGTGATTTAGTGTGTACTAGAACCAAACGCTTCAAAAATTTTTTTTTACTTCACCCAAAATAAGTTGAAATTATTTCAAGTCCACAAGGCTCGACTTAGGGAGATTTTTATAATCAGAACACATCGTCTGGAAAATGTTCCAAAAAGTCCAGCCAACATCACTGTTTACTTTCACGCATCATATTTGGTCATCTCTCCCACTCGACTTCTGGTGGATATGCGATAGTTGGCAGTTGAAAGGCAAGTAAGTTGGATGGAAGATTCCCGAGTCGAGCAAAGGTCCGTATCCTAAAATAATTAGGTACAAGTCCATCGTTGTCCATCAAGCAGATGCACAGAAGAATTGGAACTTTCCCACTCTACAACTGTTAATTTGTTTTAGAATCTGTCCAAGCCACAACAGGAGAAAGTCAGTCCGTACCGACCGCCAGCCCAAGTCCGACACCTAGAGTTAGTATTTTGCTGTATACATATCTGTTGTTTTGCTTTTAGTCTAATCATTTAGTGGTCGAGATCGGTTCTACCTGGAAAGTTTTGAAGAAGTTCTGATTTTTGGTTCTTTTATGTTATGATTACGAATTTCCATTTGCCACCTCAAAAAATTTCAGGAAATATCAAAAAAGCAAAAAAAAAGAAATGCATCTTTTTGTTTTTTTAAACCATGCACTTTTTGATAAAAGTACTATGAAGAAAATCAATAGGCAAAATTTCCTACAATTTGACCGCCCCTTCACTCCCACATTTTACTCCCCCTGTGTTTTATTGGTGATAGTGTATTAGAACATGGAAGTACACCATTGTAGCTTGATCATAATCTGAGGTTTTTCATGTAGTTTAGTTGTACATATAACATTTTACAAATAAAGGTTGATTATATTCCGAATTGTACGTTTTACTGCTATGTACGTTTTACTGCTATGTGTGTGAGAGAGAATCTAATTTTCCCTATTTTGACCCACTGAACATTACCGTTTCTTCACTGGAGCTACTCAAGCCCTGCTTCACTGGCTTTGAGGGTAGTAGCGTTCCCCATCTCAAAAAAAGGAATTGGCACCCAGCGACCGATCTGCAAACCGCTGCTGCTGGTCGAAGTGGCACTTCTCAGCCTCACCGGGAAGTACAGGGTGTTCGCGCGGACGTTACAACCTCAATTATCTTCCGTAAAAATTTCAAAAATAAAAGTTATAGAAAATCACATGTATTTTTCAAAAATCATTTTAAAAAAACAATTGAAAGTCGCATTTCGGAGATACAGATAGAGACAGAATTTGGAACATTATTTTTATCAAACAAATATTTTCCGAGTCTCGATTTTAATCTAAAATTTTTTGCTATACTTCTTTTAAAGTTTACGAAAAGTTGACGCAAAATATGCTATAGTAAGACTACAAATTTTAGTTTTACTACACTAAAAGGCTCATTAGTGTCTGGCGGCAAAAGTAATTAATTAATTAATAAAGGATGCATGTGCATATTAAAAGAAGCAGTTAAATATATCTATTTTGTGAAATATACTAAAAGCTTCAATATAAAAGGTAATAAACCAGTGTCGTCGTATTAATAAACAAAATGGTAAAAACTAGATGAAAACAATATAATCTTGTATTTTATGTTCTTTTATATCTTCACAATAATTAAATTCTTAAATAAAATAAATCTAAAGTTAGTGATACTCGGAACACTATTTAGAGACAGACATATTAAATACTAAAATTAGAACGTATCATGAATTTTATGGTACTCTCGTTCTTTTTATTAAATGGCAAAATTTCATATACGTCAGATGCTGGTGATGTTAGTTAATATTCCTTGTGAAACATTACTGAATAAATAACATAGCTCCACAAAAAATAAAGTTCTGTGCAAAACATGAAAACATGATATTCCCATGTATTTTGAGCAGTAGTATAAGAATATGACATCAGAATTTTTCTAGCAAATCACATTTTTTTTTACCATCAAAGAGTGTCTCAAAATCATCAAAAACTTCAGTTATAAGAATGGTAAGGTAACGAATATTTAAAAAATATCTGAAATATCTATGTACTTTGCGCCGTAGAATACGAATATGACAATAGAATTGTTCTAGCAGAACACAATTTTTTCCTAACCTCAAAAAATGGCTCAAAATCATTAAAAATCTTAACTACATAAATGGCAACGTTATGTATATTATAAAACGAGTCTAAAATACGATATTCCTATGTTTTTGGATTCATTGAAACTTAAATATTATAAAATATATAACACATATTATAAACTTCTCTATTGAACAGAACATATACCCAAACTGCTGGAAAACCGCCTTTGTAATACCACTGCCTAAAATAAATAATCCCACCGAATATAAAGATGTGCGTCCTATATGTATACTACCTACACTCTCCAAAGTTTATGAAATAATTTTGTACGATCAGCTGTGGAGGCATCTGCATAGTAATAACATTCTACCCGACAATCAATCTGGCTTTAGAGCAAGTCATAGTTGTGCCACGGCGCTGCTATCAGTGACCAATGATATTCTGTCAGCGACCGACAAAGGTCTACTAACTACGATAGTTCTACTTGATTATTCTAAGGCCTTTGACAGAATTAATCATGGGTTACTCTTAGCAACGTTGCACAACATTGGTTTTGAAGATAGTGCTGTAAATTTAATGAAAAGTTACATTAGTGAAAGGTCGCAAATAGTGAAATATAACAGAACTTTTTCCGAACCATTACAGTGCGTAAGTGGAGTCCCGCAAGGATCAATCTTAGGACCTCTGTTGTTTTCCATATACGTTTCAACTTTCAAATTCAGTATATCACGTTGTAAAAGCCACTTCTATGCAGACGATACTCAAATATATTTCTCGTACCATGAATGCGATGTAATTAGAGCTAACGGCATAATAAATAATGATTTACAAGATTTATTTGATTACTCATTAAAGTATTGTTTATCTATTAACCCCACAAAATCTAAAGTCATGCTTTTTGGACCAAAAGCTGCTCGATCTAGATGTTTGGAAGTAGTAAATATCCAAGTAGATAATGACGGTCTTGCACTGACAGACGTTTCTAAAAATCTAGGCGTTTACATGAACTATAATCTGCGTTACAGTAGCCACATAAACAATTTACTACTACTACTGCATATTCAAGTTTACGATTAATTTATATCAACCGTAAAATTCTTAACATGAAAATAAAAACTTTTTTATGTGAGAGCTTGGTACTCTCACATTTAAACTACTGTGACGTAGTTTATGGTCCAGGTCTAACTAAACATGATTGTCAGCGTTTACAACGTGCCTAGAATTCATGCACTCGTCTTATTTTCGGTATAAGACGGCATCAAGCGGTGTCTCATAAAATTACAGAGCTGAACTGGTTGCCTATCTACAAAAGAAGATTTCTACACAGTAGCGTTCTGTTTACCAAAATTATTGGGAACAAATCACCATCATATTTATACGAAAAAATAAGTTTCAGAACGGATGTTCACAATATAAACATACGCCGTAAAGATATGTTAACAATCCCACTTCATCACACTTCTTCATATCAGAAGTCCTTTTCATATGTTGTATCCAAAGTTGTCAATCTTTTACCTTTACAGATAAAAAGTCTTAAACCAATTACTTTTAAAAAACATCTTAAAAGAATATTACTCAATAATGAGTTAAACATTAATTTTAATATACAATAAATGTGCTGTAAATGTTACAAAGTAATCATCTTATCCTAATTCATCCTCTCTATAAATATAATTTTCCGAGCCTGTTTAAATAGTTATTTATGAATTCAGTGTGCCATGCAAATGCCATATTTTAAATTTTTTGTGTGCTTTGTGTTGCAATATTAAATTTTCATTTTCTATTCTGTTCTGTTATTATACTTAGTTAATTTAGATTTAAGTTGCTATATGTCCCTTATGGGACCTAGATTGTATGGAAGACGGAATTTCTCTGTAACTTGTTGCAGGTCAATTCCAATACAACCTATTTCAATAAGCTAATTTGTACCCCCTGATAAAGTCATGTTATTGTATTTTTTCATGTGAGCTTATTGAATAAAGTTTGTTTATTATTATTATTATTATTATTATTATTATTATTATTAAATAGCTCAAGTAAGGCTCCATGCATCATTATATTGAAAGAATCTAAGAGAGAACAGCAAAGCATGGAAAATCTCATGCTTCTTCTTATTCCTTTTTATGATAATGAACTCTTTCACTATCAGATGTTCTAAGTAGTGGAGTCTGCTGTCTCTTTATTCCTGTCTTGAATCGGGTTGATTTATGAAAAGTTCTTTCACCTCTTCAGTCAAACTCGGTGTCATGAACCAGTTTGTGAAAGCTTTGAATAATGAAGAACAAGGTTTCAAATATATAAAACATCTTACCCTAATTGTATGTAATTGTATGCAAAACGTTTAATGCAATAGCAACGAGATTATTGTAGATAAACAAAATACAAAGTGACTTGAACCTGTAAAACAAAAGTAACAGAAAACTTTATTTGAGACATTTCTCCTTTAACAAAAAAATTAAGAGCATTTTTCAACAGAACCTTGTATATATTTATATAATTTAGCAAACCATTAGGTGCGAATTTGAGACTCACTTCGACGAGATATTTTTAATTAAATTACCCTCAAGGATTATTTCGGTGAATTGAAGGCAGTTATCAGATATTCTCAAACAAAGCTTGACACTTTGATTACGATTTTATCAGAGTACCTCGATAATCTCGAATATCATAAACAGATAACGTGATAAGAGTATGCCTCACAAATTTGATTTAGTATGTACCTAGTAGTATACAATACGATAATTTACTGATTAGTTTACATAAACTGATTTTTTGTAAGCATTTCATTATTAGTCTGCTTCTGTTTAGTCTGGTGTCGATTATTATATTCACCCAATTGTTTCCTTCCTAGGTTTTCAATAATCTCAGATTTATGAACACGCTGCCACACACAGGGCCAGGCCAAGCCTTTGGTGTGTCCTTAATCAAATATTTCTACGGTGCCCTATTAAATAAATCAAATTCAATATTTACAGGAAAGTATTTGGTAGATACGATAAGATCATAGAAAAGCAACAAAATAAATATTTTTAAAATAGATAAATGAGATATCAAAGCGAACATCCAGTCTAACTAAAACTAAAAGAAACATAAATATAATATTGATTGGTGCCCCATCTCAAATATTAGAAAATCTACAAATCCAAAGTCAAGACTATCCAGTCCAGAAGGGGGTTATACATTTGAAAAAAACAGACATACTTGCATTACCTACCGATACTTATTGAAGATGAGGATTGAACCCAGCACACGATAGGAAATCTGAGAAATATTACATTTTGTCTTGGCATTTTGTAATGTTGCTTTTATTTTTGGCATATATTTTATCATTAAGTATTAATTAAATCGAGCTTATCCACAGATAGCTTTGTATAATCATCAACTTCAGAAATTTAGTGACAATGACCGTTGAGCGATTTTTTCAATACTAGACATAATAAATATAAACACAAACAAGCACCCAAATCCAAACCTTAGGCTGTCCGGAAAGAGGTTATGCATTTGAAAAAATAGTATACAACATCTAATTACACACTGATATTGCCAGTAGCGGAGGGAGCTGGGGATTGAACCTAGTATACCATAGACAATAACACGCTTTAGCCCGCTGCGCCATCGTGCCTATAAGATAATTTGCCACAGGCGCTTGTGGATCACGCTAAAAATTATAAAGGAAAATTAGATCCAAATCATAGATGTATATTATTTATCTTTTATATTTACTTAATTCAATAGAGTGACTGAAAAATCCAACTATCTATCTATCTATCTGTGGTGAGATGAATACATAGAGATATAAAAAAAAATTAAATATAACATTGAACATAACATTGATATATGGTTATTTAAATAAAGTATGTTTTGTATCCCTACAAGAGAATAAGTCCAAACTATTTGATATCTATGCAATATATCAGTGTATTTTGTACAATGTGTAGGCAGTGGACAAATAGCAAATAGAAGAGGGTGATCTACTTATCAAATATGGAGCATGAACACAGATTTTTCCGGATAGTCCATAAGATTGTTTAATATTTTAAACAAGAAGATTACATTAAATTATATTAGTACACATCAACAACTTGTCAGCTGAGCACAATTTGGCATGACACGCCCTAGTTTTCTCCACCTTTCTTTATGCCTCCGAGACATGGACTATTAGGAGGCATACAGCAATTTGGTGCTTTCGAGATGCGGATCCGAAGACGTTTGTCACAAATTCCCAGGAGGAATTCGATTCCTCAAGAAATATGTCCTCCAAAGCAACTCTCCCGCATCCCATTTAATTGAATCCTCATTTTTTTGCCACATCAATCGGAAGGAGGACAATATAGAACGATTGATAATTCAGAGAAAACTAGATATGAAGAAGCGAAGAGGGCGCTCTCCCAAACAAGCTGATATCACCAAGAAGTTGATGGGAAAGATGTTTGATGAGCAATCAATTCGAAATTGACCCGCTGGATATTTCCGTTTCTTCATTGTAGGCTGCCTCACTAGCTTTTGACGGTAGTAGTGTTCTTATACTTGAATACGAACTGGCGCCTTAGTAACCGTACCGTAATTACCGCCGTTGCTTGGGGGTCAATATGATACTTCATAGCCTTCACTGGGAAGTACGTCACAAACTGTGGTTATTCTTCGTGTCGAAGTCTTTCAATTTCAAATTTCTCTAATTTTATTTGGACTGTTAATAACACAGCCACACAAAAAAAAAGTTCTGGGCAGCGGACCAAATTATATGGATTTGGTGTATTTTTCGACGCTGAATCCGAATTCGTAGTCTAAAAAAGGATCTATGGGGGTGATTTTCAACCTTATTAAAAAGAGTGGGTGGTTGTCGTACCAGACTTATATATTTGGCACAATGAGCTACAAGTATTTAACTCATTCCATTCCATTTTAATAGCACCTATATGTAACATTTGAGTATAGAGGTAGCTCTTACCACCCTTTAGGGGTAGTCTCTAGTCATGTATCGGTGGTTGGAACGAATTTATTCCATATTTGTTCGCCCTGCCTAAAACTACATTTCAAAGTCAAGAAAATACTAAAAAGCACAAAGAAAATAGTATTGGACATGCATGCGGTGAGCGAAATTTTATAACTATTTTCTTTGTGCTTTTTAGTATTTTCTTGACTTCAAAGTCAAAGTCGAATGTAATAAACGTTTGATTGTGATGTAGTATCCTCTAGGTAGGGCTAGAGATACTTAATATTATATATATTAGCATGATCAGACTTGAATCATCAATATATAGAAAGAGTGGTTGTTTTATTGCTTTTCATGCTGAATCTTAAATATGGTAGGTGTATGAAAGAAGTCGACAAGTCACCGTAGGGGGAGTCTTGTTGATCTTCCTTTTTGGTCAGACTTGCACCAATGGTATATGAAAGAAACGAATGTTTTCTTTGAAAGTTATCTGCTGAATACCCAAAATAATATTTTTTAACAATGATGTAAGCAGAAATAATAGGTATTTATTTATTAAACTAGATGAGTTTTGGGGCTCTAAAGGAATGTTTGTTTTTTGTTATTTTTAATATATTTGTCACGTAAATAGATGTCTTCCTGTCAGTTTTTTGACATGAAAATATTTCATTTTTGTTTTCTAATAGTAACTTTTATTTCGAATTGGATTTATATCCTTCTGACGAGTTCTAAAGAGAACGAAAAAGATTGTACAATGTTTAAAGGCATTAATCCATCGAAAATATATGAAATACTTAATTTATTGGACATGCATGCGGTGAGCGAAATTATATAACTATTTTCTCTGTGCTTTTAGTATTTTCTTGACTTTGAAATGTAATAAACGTTTGATTGTGATGTAGTATCCTCTAGGTAGGGCTAGAGATACTTAATATTATATATATTAAGCATGATCAGGCTTGAATCATCAATATATAGAAAGAGTGGTTGTTTTATTGCTTTTCATGCTGAATCTTAAATATGGTAGGTGTATGAAAGAAGTCGACTAGTCACCGTAGGGGGAGTCTTGTTAATCTTCCTTTTTGGTCAGACTTGCACCAATGGTATATGAAAGAAACGAATGTTTTCTTTGAAAGTTATCTGCTGAATACCCAAAATAGTATTTTTTAATTTTATGGGATGTTTTTTACTAAAAACAAAACTGGACTACGGATTCGGATTCAGCATCGAAAAATATATCAAATTCATATCATTTGGTCCGGTGCACAGAACATTTTTTTGTGTGGCTGTGTAATTAAATGATTATGTTTAAAAATTAATAATAGTGTATTTCGTATATAATTAAGTGTGTGCAAGAAGTTAGTGCTTGAAGATCAATTGAATTATAACTGTATTATTCATGTGTGTTGAAGATTATAATACCGTGTGTGTAGCGGCTCGCTAGGCATAGGTAGTAAGAATTACAACATCGCGCGTGCCAGCTGGCTGAAATGAAATAACTGAGAGCTGGGATACTCCGCTAATGGACGAGTTTACAGCGCTGTGTTGTCATATCTCTCGCGCTACGTGAATGTACATGCCTAATGGACAATTACACGCACGGTATTATTATTTCGACAAGGAATTCATATAGTTTTTGAATCATTATCAATATTTGCAAAAGTACAATATCCAAATTTTTTGTCCAGTGCCATATTCTGATAATACCGATATGCATTGTGAGTTTTTGCCAAATCGCCTAAGCCCTTTCGCTATTCCCTGCAGAGCCCGTGTACGTGAAACTAGAATTATGAACAGGAAACAAAATTACGTTTGGACACAAAAAGAGGGTTTTATTTTTTTCAACCATCTCTGTATTTATGGTTATTAATAACATACTGTCCGTTTTTGTTACTCATCTCAACCGACATTTTGTTTTGTAGATAGGCTACGACAGCTCACATTTTCCGCATTTTATTTATACATGAATATAAAAGCGGCATTTCTCTCTTACAAGGATGTAATAATCAAACGCCACACACTTCATGTATTCCGTTCAAGGCGAATTTTTTTTCGTTTTCCCCCTAATTTTATTGAGATTGCCTCTCAAAACCCTAGGCACTGGAACGGGGTCGTGAGAGGCAATATATTTTTTCTCTGATAACCTACGATGTTTCTTATTTGTTTAAGATGAAAATATATTTAGGATAGTAAATAAAATTTAGGAAATATTGAATAACACGACACTTCTCACAGCCAGAAGAGATTTAGTGCGTACACCCAATACAATTTTTTTCGGCAGACAATTCAGTTGGTTTAAAAGTAATTTATTCCCGACAAATACATTGTTGTGGAACAATACACCTGTATTAAAATTGTCAAAAACCAATGAATTTGTTTGATGAGAGAATTTCATTTATTTGAGGATTATTTATTTAAATGGAGAAAGTATAAACCGCCGGAACAATGTCTAAAAGCAAATGAGTATGCCCCGTTGGTTTTCAATTATGTCTTTTATCCAGTAAAATAATTTATTGAATTATTTTAAAAAATGAATTTTTAATTATAAAATGAAAGCTGGCTTAAAAATAATATTTATTCTATTAATACACACCTTTGATGTAAACAAATTCGTGAAAAAATAGCATTACGTAGAATTTTTTTAAAATCAAACGTTTAACTATTGATTTAAAATCTAACTCGTAGGAAAATCATAAATTATCAGAAAAGGATAGACACATACTACACACATACTACTTCCTCTTAAGGCAACATAGCAATCTTTACTGCAGTTACCTCCTTCATTAATTTAAGATCTATTTGTTCTAATGAAAGATAGACAACTCAGATTAGTCACAAAATCGCATTTTTTTTTTTCTACGACTATTTTCATCGATATTTGACGGAGTGGAGAATATTTGAAAATTTATCCCAAAAATTATTCTTTAGAGATAGCCCAGACGACAGAGAACATTTTATAGTGAAACCCACAAAAACTTGCAAACTGAATAATTTTTTTTTAATGAGTTCTTGAAAGTGTATAGAATAATATCCTGAAAAGTTTACATTCCGCTCGGATGCACAACATAAAAAAAAGTAAAAAAAAATTTTTTTTCATCCATTTTGTCAAAATTTTTAAATTAAGTCAAGGTAGAAAAAAAACAAAAACTACAGGTGGATAGACCATGTGTTTCTGAATAAAAAATATCTTAATAAAATTTATCGATAAAGCCACGGAGTCTGGAGGCACTGGCGTAATTTCAGCATTTTTATTGGATAGGCAGGAATTTTTCACAGATAACCCAATAGATGGAAGCAAAGCGAACCTTGTAATTCTTAAGCAATAACCCTATAAACCCAAATGACCGAGGGAAAGCGAGTGCTGCAAAAAGTTAAACCATAGACAGGAAATCCGCCCCGCCTAATTATATTGAAAACTTTGACTTGATTGGCATAATTGCCATACTTATTATTTTTTTCAGGAAGAATTTCGGAATTATCTTAAACAATTTAATGCTCTTTCAAAATATTTTCGGTGGGCAGTTGCCTACCATTGCCCACCCCGAATTATCTTTATGTCTGGAAGGAAAATATATAATTATGAACGCATACACAGACACCACATATAGCCGCTGAATCGCTCGCATGAATTTTTACGTGCCTTTACTGTATTGTATTTATTACAGGCACACCTATCCACATTTCAGCTATATCTAATGGATTTCTTATACATTTGTTAATGTATTGGAAAAGTTCCAGAATTTATATTCAAAACAAAGATATTTTCATAGTTATAAGGGTAAGATCGTGAAAATCGCAATTTCTTATCATGATCCGATTAATCATATTTTCGAAAAAATGCACACAAGTAAACAAATTTGTGTTTGAACATTCGCAAAGTATAAATTTTTTCCGGAATAGTGATATTTTATTTTTTCCAAGGGTCAATTTCTCGGCAAGTTACAGCCTCCAATATATATATTTATCGTAAAAAAAAAAAGGTATTTCCAAACGGCTTTCGTCAAGTATCTCGAAAAGTATTACTTTATCGAAAAAATGTTGCAGACCAATTACAGAAAGTACAAACTGGGAATTAATTCTATTTTTTGTTTATTGATGTAGGATTAATAATTTCGGAGATATTTAAGTTTACATTTGGCATCCAAGTGTTCATAAGATAATTATTTAGAGTGAGAGTTAAATATCTGAGAAACTGTGACACCTACGTCAAGGGTGCTAATAGGTAGAATAATATGTTATTAATTAAGCTTTCAACTGTTTTTTAATTTGTTTCTGTAGCATAAAAAACAAAGAAGTTATGACCCAAGCAATGTGCGTCTACACATTTTTTTAGTAACAACGTCGTCATTTTGTTACTGTAATTAGCGAGTAATTAAAAAAAGGAATTTCAAACACTGTTCCTCATTAATATATAGCATGACGTAGATGCTCAAATTTTTTGGTTTGTACACAGCACTTGCTTTAGAAAAAAAAAATAGTTTAAACTATAAAGGTATTTTCGATTAAACGTAATTTTTCTTTCCTTTTCCAAATATCTCAATAAATATTAGTTTTATTGAAAAATGGGTAGATACCAAAAATAAAGCTCATAAACTGATAATGAATTTCGCTTGTTAATTTATTTACATAGATTTAATAGTTTCGGAGATATGAAAGTTTACAAATGGCGTCCGAACGTTTATAAGACGAAAAATGCAGTTTAAATGTTAAATATTTCAGAAATTGTGACACCTACGTCACGCATGCTAAGAAATGAAATTAAAGACAATTAATTGCGCTTTCAAATTATTTTTTACTCGTTCTTGTAGCTTAAGAAATAAAGAAGTTATGACGGAAAAATGTGCGTATTTATACTTTTTTTATATAAAAAGGTCGCCATTTTGTTAATCTAATTAGCCAGTAATTTAAAAAAATTATCTCAAATACAGTTTTTCGTTAAGATGTAGCATTACCTAGATACTCAAATTTTTTTGCTCATTTAAAGCACTTGCTTTAGAAAAAAGTGCATTTTAAACTTTAAATTTAATTCCGAAACACTACCAAATATAAACTTAAATATCTCCGAAATTATGAATCCTACATCAATAAACAAAAAATATAATTAATTCCCAGTTTGTACTTTCTGTAATTGGTCTGTAACATTTTTTCGATAAAGTAATACTTTTCGAGAAACTTGACGAAAGCCGTTTGGAAATACCTTTTTATTAAGCTAAAATCGCAATTTTGAAGTCGTTATAACTCGAAAACTATCAATTTATGTGAAAAATTGCATAGAACCTTTTATTCTTAAAATTTGATTCTATTTCAGCTCCAATAAACGTATATATTTTTTAAATGCCACCCCTGAGAGGGGGTGGAATCCACCCCCTATAAATTAGCAAGCCCCCGCACAATATAGAAACTTTTCTGTGAAGCATTTACTATTATACTGCCAAAAATGAACGAAATCCGTTCAATATGACATTATTCCGAAGTTAAAACCTCTAGTTACTGTACTAGCAGGCGAGGTGTATTAATTGCGTCCCAATTTCGCATTTAGCGCTGATAAAAAAAAATCGCTGTTGCCAAACGGTACACTTTAGGAAAAAATATATTGTTTCAAAAACTTTTGTGATTATTAGGCTTTATTTTCTTCGCTACATGTATGTAAATATTTTCAAAAATAAAAAAGTTTATCGATTGGTGAAGATTTCAATACATAAAATATATATTTTTAGTTTATCTGATTTTTAGAGAAATGAAAGTGCGAATTGTACCCAAACCATTTATATTGGTAAAAGCGCTACAGTGTGACCTTTAATTTGATACAAAACAAATTTCGGTACCTTTAATAGTTTTAAAGATGGAAACAAAAAAAAACAATTTTTTTTTTATTAGCCTTATTTATATTAATGTCCTGGCGGAGTTCAGCTCTAGGCTGATCTTCCACTCTACCAGGACAGACACTCACACATAGACAACATCACAACACCAATTCCCTGCGACATTGCCATCTGCCGCAGCTGAGACTCGAATTCAGCAGAGGAGAGCGACTAGACCGTGTTGTCTCTCACACAACCACAGTCTAGCCCACTGCTACCATCTCGGTAACACGTGAAAAACGCCACTACACATCCATACCCTAGCCAGGATTCGAACCCGGGACTCTGTGGTCGCAAACCTAGCATCCTAAGCACTGCGCCACCTGAGCCGGTAATTTTCTTTAAAAATACATTTTTTTCACTTTTTCTTGATTTAAAAAGTTCGAGACCACAGAAAAATGTCGTAAAATATGATTTCATATGCCCGGTGACATACTCAAAGGAACCTGACATGTTTGACCGGGTTCTACGCCAAAAAAAAAAAACGACACGATAGACTTACGAAATCGCTGCTCTATATAGGTTTTTTGTTTGTCTAGTCGGTCCTCATAACCATTTTTATAATGACATAAAACTAATTACACCCTGTATAGATCACAAATATACTGGATTTGTAAAAATGTCTACAAAAATATACCAATTGTAGACGTATTTCATGATTGCATCAGTACATCAGCAGACGTCATCAGCACGCACATCCGCCCATAGTTAGTGACGAGATGTTTTAGATGGGAAGATTTTCATTCAAATTTAGAAACGTGAAAATCAAGGCATTAATGAACCGGTGTTATAATAAATATTATGTTTATTTATTTATATTTATTTGTAATCAAAGATAATTAGAAAGTTTGTGAAGACACACTGGGTATGCCAAGAATGAAAAATCTTCAGAAAGTCATAGAGGTTATTCAGCATTTTAGTTTTTTATCATTAATTAAATCAAAAAAGTAAAACGTTACAAACGCACAATATACCGCAATTCCTTGAAATACATTTTTTCAATCTCGTTAATAAAAATAGTCTCTCCATAAAAAGACTAGCTGGAAGAAAATAAGAATTTAAGGGCACTATACTATTTGTGATGAAAGTATTAACTTTAGTCGCATAAAAAAATTACGGCCAATGAAGAATTGTTTAATCCACGTTTGTAAAGTATTAGTTTTTTCAATGAACTTATAACTATTTAAGAAAACAACTACTTCCGCTCATTTTTCACTCTTGGCATACCCACTCACTCTAATTGGAGGTATGTCCCTGGAATTCGTGTCATACAATGATTTATTACTCCTTCTTATAGGAAACAGAATTTGGTTTTTTATTTTTAAGAGAAATAAACCCAAGCAATCTAGAAGCGCAAACCTCGCCTTCATGCTACGATCCTTCATGTAAATTCTCGGCTCCCGGTGTGATGGCAAGTTTCAATAGGTTTAGTATCGACCGTCGCCACACTTAGATTATACACTTTGATTGAGGGCTTTTTTAGGGAATTTCTCGCAATTTTAAATAGGCAGCTCATTGCAGCTTTTTATCAACTCCTGGTATTGCGTTTTTAACATATTCCAATCAATCAAACCTGTCCAATGTTATCCCCACAAAACTATTATTCTGCATTATTTAAAAGTTTCTTGGAAGTCCTAACTTAAGAAAATATTTGCAAAGCAGCCTTAGAAATTTCAACATTTATATGATAAAAGGGAATCTACAGTCTAAAGAGTTGGTTGTGATATGCCTATTATATTACTCGACAGACTGGCGCAGCATTTCAATGTAATAAAGGAACGACATGAATAAGTTTTCCTGCGATTCTGCACGTGTTCAATGATAAAATTAGTTCAACGAGAATTAGACGAAACTGATACCACGCCAGTTGTATTTTAGATTAGATATTGGTGGGAAATACACTGACATTTTTCAAATATCTGAAAATGTTTACTGTCGTAACAGTAGATATAAATTGGTCTGTTCTGAATAACATCAGGACTTGGTATTATTTTAAATTTAAAATAAGCGACTAGAAGTTGTTGGCTGTTACTTATATCCAGTGGGGTACGCAAAATTTGTTTATGAGAAGAATTATAAAGGAGGTACTTTAGCAAATAAAAAATTAATTTTTATATCCAAATTACTTCGCATTTACTACATTTTCAACGTTCAAAGCAGGGACTGAGAGTAGACTTATGTTTTGGATTTGTTCTTACCTTCAGGAACAGAATAGACGGTGGACTACAGACAACGAAACATACGGATTTTCGGAGAGTTTAAGTTGATTTTTCCTAAAAACACTAGTCACGACCACTTCATTTCAGCTGTAACTACTTCTAAAATTTTAAATCGCACCAAAAATTTTCAAATTCTATGGATTTGTTTCAAGATATTCACAATTCAAATTGCAATAGCTACATAGCCTGGTTAAAGGCATCGAAACGACATTTACAGCAAAGGAACTGACTCTGTGTGCTTTCATAGATATAGAATGTGCTTTTGACAACACCTCTTATGAATCTACTGCGGTTGGAGAAAGAGTCACACATCTGGTACACAGATGGCTCCAAGATGGACGAAGGAGTTGGTGCGGGCATAGCAGGGCCTAAACTCAGGCTATCTAAAGCTCTTGGTAACACCCCAACCATCTTTCAGGCAGAAATCTAAGCTATAGATCAATATGCCCAGGAATGCTTAAATAGAAACACTCGAAAGGCAAAGATCTATATACTTTTAGATAGCCATGCAGCACTAAAGACTCTCAGGTTCTATACCTTCGAGTCTAAAATTGCCTGGGAATGCAGACGATCCCTGAAGCAACTGGGAAAAAACAACAAGGTTACCTTGATGCGGGTGTCAGGATATGATGGAATAGAAGGCAACGAATTAGCTGATGGCCTCGCAATAAAAGGGGCTGAAGCTCCACTTTTTGGCTTATCTCAGGGATACATAACGGAGGAGGTCCTAAAATGGGAAAAGGAACAAAATAAGTCCCACTGGAGGAATACTCCAGGCCAAAGACAAGTGAAAAGATTTATAACCTATTCAACAAAGAATGCCACAAGGCTTCTCGAACTTGAAAAGTTCGACCTAAGGCTGACCACACGCCTTCTAACTGACTATTGCCCCTTGAGATATCATCTCAAAAACATGAGCAAGGCAGAAGATGACAAATGCAGATACTGTGAAGCTGCAACTGAGATTGCGGAACATATACTTTGTGAATGCAAGGTACTAATCCGCATTAGGCTAAAGTACCTAGAACATGTGAAATTAACGCCTGAACATGTAGGGAAATTAGCTCCCAGGAAAATCACAAGCTTTGCGAAAAGTCTTGTAATCCTGGGCAACAAACTATTTATATGGTAACTCACAAAAGACCTTTTAGGTCGAAGTGAAGAAAGGCCAACTCAGGGCCAAGCAATCTACAATCTGCAATAGCTCTCTTTATATATTCAGAAAAAAAGTTCAGATAATAGTCAAGTACATGTTCAAGCTGTGTACTACCAGCTTCCATACGTAACACAAGTTTTGTTCGAAAATAGTCTTTATATTTTTAAGCATTTATGGAGTTATTTGATAGCATTCTTCAACAATACAACATCGCAACTCTTACAGATACTCCAACTCCATTGAATAAATTTTGCTGTTCAAATGGCCGCACAGAAACATGTCGAGATTAAATCGGGAGATCTGCTCTGTCATTCCAAAGCACCTCTCCGTCCAATCTGTTGCCCAGGATATATCTTGTCCAAAAACTTTTTGACAGCGAGTTCATAATGTGGAGGGGCTCCGTCGTGTTGGAACATCAAATGGTTTTCCATTTAACGATCGTCACTTTCAATAATATCGACGAGTAATGGATGGACAAGATCTTGAAGTAATTCCAAATACGATACAGCTGTCAGATTGCCATCACCAACAATGGGTCCAACCAAACGGTTTCCAAAAATACCGGCCTAGATAATCAAATTTGAAAGAGTTTGAGTGTGGATTTCGTGGAAGACTCTTGCATTGGCATCCGACAATAGGGACAGTTATGACAATTTACAGTTGAGCTTAAGAAAATCGTACACTCGTTAGATACATATATATTTTAAAAAATCCTATCAGCACCTATTTGTGCAGTCGCAACTTCGCAAAACTCCTGTTGTCGAACAAAATCATCCTCATTCTATTTGTATACTAAATGAACTTTGCAAGGATGAAATTTATAATGTTTCAGAATTCGATGAATAATCTCTACTCATGTTAGTAACAGAAGCCAATTTTTCGTGCTCAATGTAGGGTCTGCAGAAACTTTTCCTAAAACTTCAACCTCAACAGCTTCATTCCCTACCGGAAGTTGACGTTGAGGATCTCGTTTCTTGTTCGCTAACACCAATACGTATTCTCTAGTCACATGTTCATCTGGAAGTTTTTCATTAAATATTTTTTCTGTCACTGTGATTCTAGCTTAACTAAAATTATTGCTATTATCAGTTTTAGTATAACGGCTTGAAAAAACTGCAAAAAATTATTTTTCATAGAACAACTTTTGTTTTGAATACATTATTCTAACAATCCATCAGAAATAATAGGAAAAATGGTATCTGAACTTTTTACCTGTATTGTGAATATGTAGAATTCGAAATTTTTTGTCGTGAGGTATTCAGAGAAGGAAGATTTTTTAAATGAGGTATCACTTACCATATCATGCCATTTAAAATTTCAGGAATTGTGGTTACAGCTCAAATGGGTGGAGCGATTTTAAAGTGAGTTATTATGTAAAAGATGTCAGTTACGAAGTAGACCTCTGGTCGTAGTCATTAGTGTTGAAAACTTCTTGCAGCAGCGGCATATGAAAAAAATGCAGCTAGTTACACAAAAAGCAAAGATGGCTGCCTACAGAAAAAAAAAATTAGGATATTATACATGTGACAATATTTTTATATTAGTTCTTTATTTTGTCTTTTCATAAGTGTAAGCTTAAAACATATGCTGTTTCGAATTTTTAAAATTAAATAAATAAGATATTCTTGGTTTCATTTGTTTTCTGTTAAAACGATATTATTCATTAGTAGGTATGAAAGGAAGAAGCATTAGGAGTCGGGATGCATTCTAAAAAGTTTGGGGCATTTATATTATCTAAAGGTAGACCATTTACGATTTTATCTGCTATTGTTGGAAAATAAATCAACAAAACCTTTCAAATCAACGTTCTTGTCAGTATTATGACTTTTTGCCTCTATTACTTTCAAAATTTATTAATTTCCGCCTATCCTTAGATTTATTATCAGAATTATTTATAAATAGACCGCAAGCGGTTTTTGATTACTGGTTATATTTTACGTATATACCAAAACTATGTAACTGTATCTGCAAAGGGAGATTCTCGGGCTTGTTTAATGCCAAGGCCAGAAGACGGATTTTCATAATTTTTGTTTGTCTGTCTGACTGATTGTTCCACCATAACTTGAAAACGATTCAACATATTCTGATAAAATTTTATATACGTGTAGACAGACATCTTTTAATCTTAAGGAATAGGCTACTGTACATCGAAAGTAGTTGAAGGGTAGGGAGAGACAGTGGGAGAGTGGGGGAAAGTGGAAAACGTGGGAGAAGACGTTGAGAATGTGGGAAAGGTTAATGGGAAGGAGTGGAAGATGGTTGCGAAAGAAGGGAAGTTAGTGGAGTGACGAGAGAGAAAGATGGTGAAAAGGTGGAGCATCCACCCGGGTCGGCATAAGCTAGTACTAAAAAAGAAGCATCGTGCATTTGACTGAGAGGGCTGACGTGACGTCACTCGAAGCTACGCCGTAATTCACAGTGCTTAACTTTTAACTTCTGATTTAATAATGAATTTGATGGTAAAAAATTTAATTTATTGCTGCAATATTTTTCTATACGACTATTTTATATAAAATTAAAACATGATCAATGATCTCATTGGGCACAATAGGAATAAGAAAGCAAGTACAAGGCATCCGCTACAATAAATGGTCAATGCGAGCTCCTAATTCGGACATACGGCAAGGAGATACAGTTTGTTTTTATTTATTCAAATATACTGACAAAATATCCAATCTATAAATATTTGTGGATGCGAAGTTGGAAACACACATTAGGCATAATATCCGTTAATATCATATCTAATAAAAAGACAATAAAAGAGTATTAAGGCGTGTCTAACGTCAAGTAGCTTCTGTTCTTAAACCTTTAATTAAAAGTCAGCAAGTTTAAAGATAGTTCACCACATTTGTATTCTAAACTCGTAACGTTTACACTATAGCGACTTTAGAGTACCTACCTAAGGAGGCTATAAACTCGCCAACAATTTTAAAACTTTTCACTTTAATGAAAACATAAATTATCCATTCATTCTCGGAACAATAACTAGATGCTTGTTAAACCGGCGGACGTAAAACTGAAATAATTTTCTCAGTGAAATTGATTGTACGTTTGGGACTGACCTTAAATTTGATTTTATGTGATTGGATTACACAATTTCAGTCACATCCGTGACGGTGGCTATAAATTTTTATATTCTCTTGATTGAAGCCAAAAAAGTTGCGGGGTGTAATTTGGAGTACAGACGAATCGATTTATTTCTAATAGACCAGTCGGAATAATTTTTCTTTGCGAAATGTCGCTTACCCGCAATTTTCATTTTTAAGTATGGTATGGGATGTCCAGAAATATATGCCAACTTCCGCACGCGTGACTGGTGGAGCAACATACTTTGAAATTCAAAAATTGTCCATTTTTTGCAATTTTTCGCTTTATTTGCAATATAACTCGCGAATGAAGTATTGTTCAAAAATATATCAAGAGATAGAAAAGTTGAGAAAATTGATTTTGAACATTTTATTATTCTTGACATTTTCCCAGAAAATTCTTCGTTTAAGAGCTACAGACAAAAGAAAAATGCTACTTTTTAGTGAATATAATAAATATTAATACGAAATATATCATCCGTATAATGAAAATTATGTTTAAATGTCCATTTTACAGTTGAAGTAAAATATAATTTACATGTTAAACAGAAAAAATAATAAAACTTTTTAGGTATTGAGGTATTAAAATGATGGGAAAATAAATAAACAAATATATATTTTCACAAACAGACTATTTATTTTATGCATAGTACAGTGTACATGCGTTTCATTTATAACTTAATAGAATATAATAGAATGGCATATAACGGAATAGAATGGAATAGAATGGAATAGAATGGAATAGAATGGAATAGGATGGAATAGAAAATGGAATAGAATGGAATAGAATGGAATAGAATAGAATAAGTTTATTTAACTAATTGTTCTACTACAATGTAATTGTTAAAAACTAAAACATTAAGGGCTATTTAGAGCACTTGAGCGTGCACTGGGCACACAAAAAAATAAATATACACTTAATGTGGGGGCTTAGTTCATTTATCATGTTTCGGTTTTTAACAATAACATTGTAGTAGAACAATTTGTTAAAGAAACTTATTCTATTCTATTCCATTAAGTTATACATGAAACGCATGTACACTGTAATATGCATAATATAAATAGTCTATTTGTGAAATATATATTTGTTTATTTATTTTCCCATCATTTTCATGCCTCAATACCTGAAAAGTTTAATTATTTTTTTGTTCTGTTTAACATGTAAATTATAATATATAGGTCTGTAAATATATTTTATTTCAACTGTAAATTGGACATTTAAACATAATTTACATTATACTGATGATATATTTCGTATTAATATTTATTATATTCATATAAAAAAAATCAAAAGATAAAAATTAGTATTGTTCTTTCGTCTGTAGCTCTTAAACGAAGAATTTTCTGGGAAACTCTCAAGAATAATAAAATGTTCAAAATTAATTTTCTCAACTTTTATATCTCTTGATATATTTTCGAGCAATGCTTCATTTACGAGTTATATACCAAATAAAGCGAAGAATGGCAAAAAATTTACGTTTTTTGAGTTTTAAAGTGTGTTGCCCCACCTGTCACGCGTGCGGATAGTTGGCATATGTTTGTGGACATCCCAAACTATACTTTCAGAAAATAAAATTTTTCCATCTATTCCGACTGGCCTATAAAGGGAAATTTTAAATCCACTGTTAAAAAAATTAAAAATAATGAAATGAATTAATGAGAGTTTGGGGGTCGAATAAAAAAAAAGATAAACGGGAGTTATTGCCATATACCCCAATGAAAAACAAGGATGCAACTGTGGCCACTTGTGTTTCGGATTTATTGCTCCTCATCAGCGCAACATAGCTTAGGGAGTGTTTTTATAGATTAGGAGCAAAATTAACAAAGGTCGGAAAGTACAGTACACAGTACTCGATGGAGTTTTCCATATGTACCTATTAGTGTTAAGCACGATGGACATTATTATCTAATATAAACTTGACGGTCGGTGTATATATTCACATTTTTAAATTCTTTTTCTTCTTCTACTTCACAGCGTCTTAGCAGATATTTTGTCAAAGCTTTTTCCCATTCGCTCAGGTATAGAGCTCATCCTCGCTTGCTACAACTAAGCTGATAGTGTAGAAGAACTCACCACCGTTCGTCCGAAGGACGTGAAAATATTCATTTGCTGAGGGCGCCAGTCGGCTGGTTTATTTCTACTCTCAGTAGGATTCTTGTAACTCTAAGAGACGACTCAGGGCTGGAATCCTATAATAGATGAAAAGGTAAAAGTTCGTACCTACAGTGGACTACTTACTACCCTCTCCAATGTCTCTGTCTTCAATACGATGAACTTATCAGCCTTATCTTTAATCATTGTTCACTGTTCTAATCATTTTTATGGAATTCGCCTGTGATCTGATGGATGTCCTGAAAAACAGACTTAAGGTACCTCATGAAGGTCCTATATATTCAGCTGTCGATCCAACACATGAAAACGCACTAACTATTATAGTAACTTATTCAATCAAGAAAATGCAAGGATTCAAATAATGCCATTTATAGTATAAAAGTTCAAAATTATACAGATAAATTCTAATACATCGCCTATCTACTTAGAAATGTAAGAATTCGCCTACCAAACATGGCAAGGATGGGCTTCTCCCTTAGATGATGTTAATACAACTAATACAAAAACCACATACAATAGACAATAACAGTATCAATCGACTAGTACAAAATGATTCACAATTCTCTAGACAGATATGCCTTGCAATTTGATTTTGGTTTGACGGTAATAACTTTTACTCAAAATTTTGGTTCGCTGCTTGCTAGCTTTATAGTTCTAACAGTGATTATTTCATTCACCAGAATTTATCATTTGAAAGACTATTTACAGCAATAAGTTTTATGAGGTTTTCCAGCTTTTTATAAAACGTACTGACGGCATACAACTCAAGGGAAGTATGATTCGGCTTCGCTTTAGAGCTACCGCTATGAAGATGTCCGTTTACTAATTTTTGTGGGCTTTTTGGCATTTTCCTTAATTTTGCTGATATTCAGAATTGGTCTTCTAGCATGAAATTATATTTTTCTAATGGCAATTCGGTGTTCCTCTCCCATGGTCAAGTCGCCGGATGGAAATACCGGCTCGGTGGCACAGTGCTTAAGATGTTAGGCTTGCAACCACGGTGTCCCGTGTGCAAATCCTCGCTAGAGTATGGATGTGTAGTGGCGTTTTTCACGCGTAGCCGAGACGGTAATAGTGGGATAGACTGCGGTTATGTAAGAGACAACACGGCCCAGCCGCTCTCCCCTTCTGAGTTCGAGTCTCAGCTGCGACAGATGGCAATGTCGCAGGGAATGAGTGTTGTGATGTTGTCTATGTATGTTTGTACGTGTGTGTCCTGGTTGAGTGGTAGAATAGGCTACGGCTGAACTTCGCCAGGACATTAATATATATATAAGACGATAAAAAAAAAGACGTTTAATTATGTGGAAAACCGCAAAGTTAGTCTTTTTTGACTCAAGATATATTTTTGAGGCAGTAACGAAAGTACGATTAGGGCGCTGGACACTTAACATTTTTCATACTTTTAAAATCTTCTTTCATTTGTTTCGTAAACCAAAATTTTGTTAAATTTCAAATTGCAGTTTAAAAGTTATAAAAAAATAACCACAAGTTATCTTGCACATGTGAAGTGAAAAAGATATTTTCGTCATGCCTCCCTCGTAAGTATACTCTAATTTCATTGTTTTGTCAATCGTAAGTGACGCTTTATGTACCAAATACTTGTTGCTATTGACAACGGGACATAATTTTTCATAACGTACCTAGGGAAATAAAGTAAATTTGGGAGAATTTTCTCTTTTATATAACAAGTATTAAATTAAATGTTTTAAATTTTTTGGAAGTAGATCCAGACAAGCCTTACTTGCTGCATGTTCTATATTCGACATTATTTTCAAAAATGTTCAGAGCTATTATAGTAGAATAATCTAATTTATCTTCACAGTAGTTGTCATTTAAATAGAAGCCGCGTCCTAAATTTATTTTATTGATGGTTGCCTTGGATATTCGTTACCCTTACTATTTGCTTAGCAAATATGAAATCTTACTCAAATAATTATAGTTTTTCACTAATTTTTCTCAAGTTTTTTCTAGTTTAATGATTCATGGGTATGGCGAAAAATATCATATGCGTCCACAAACTAACCACTGGCCAATTTTATTTTTTATTGTATGTAGTGATTTTATTTAGTTTTACGAAAATTACTTTTACCTTTAGCAAATAAAGGCGACATTAATTTCGTCCCCGAAAAAGATGAGCGCGTTGTTTTGTTGATCACGTGCTGTCCGTTTTCTAAGCTACAACATAAAACAAGACACGGATTTTACGACCTATCAAGTCTCGATAATATATATAGCACAATGTCATAATAGCACAAACGTAATTTATCGTGTTTTCAGGTCCTTTTGGTGACATCATAATATTATTACAAAGGATAAAATAGATGTAGAGGTGAATACATCTGTTAGTATATTTTTTAACTCAGAAGTATCTTTAGATAATGAAATAATAGTATATTATTCAACAAGCGTGTAATAGATATTACACTATACGTTTTCTACAACTACTCAACAGGAAGTTGTTCTTTAAGGTAAATTTTCCGAAAATAATAATTGTGAAAAATGGCGAGATTTTTAGAGAAAAATGTGGAGATGTAATTGTATCGATCATTTCTTATTTATTTTTTAGGCAGGAGAAAAAATTAAAAAAAGGACTTTTCTTAATCGATAACACAGGCACAGAAAATAAAAACGTGGTCTGTTCCTTGAACTTTATTCTAGGTGACCCCCATGTATTTTGACGTGCTAAACACAAATCAAGTATCCGTTTAGCTCCACCTATCATTTTTTTGTAAATCACGAAAATAATATTAAAAAAAAACTCATAATTTAGGTTATTTTCGCGATTTACTAAAAATTGAGCTAAACGAACAGATTCGTATTCAGCATGTTAAAATGCTTAGGGGTTACCCAATGAAATCCTGGAAACAGCGAAAAATATATGTGCATACGCGGTTTTCTAGAAAATGGGGAGGATTCGGTGATATTCATATATTATACAGACACACACAAAAAAGTGGGCTGTTTCTGAGACTCCATTGGATAATCCCTACGTATTTTGACATGCTGATACGAAATGGGTATCGGTTTAGCTCTATCATACACTAATTTTTAGTAAATCTAGAAAATAGCCTAAATGGGCTCATTTAGTGATATTTACTTCATAGTTTATTTTTGCATTTTCCATAAGTAATGTGATGCCACACTACTCCACTGGTTCTATGAGTTATGCGGTTTTATTCAGTTTAAGATATTTCATTATACACTGTGCGGGTGTGGTGTTATTTTACGTTATTTAACTTATATGATTCTGTTGTTTTCAAGGGCCGATCTGGACCTTGAGCTTGGGGGGGGGGGGGGGGGTTAACACAGCCGCGTGCTGAAAATGACAAAAATGTTTTTCCTCGGAAATTGAAATTGATGAGCGGGGGAGAAAATCACAAATAAAATTTATAAACACAACTAAATACACAGAGGCGTAACTAGACGCCATGGGGCCTCAGGGCAAAAATTGTTGGGAGCCCCCTATTATATTATTTTCTTAATACCTAATCCTAATTCGAAAAATTTTTTTGATGAGCGAAGGGGAGAAATTCGAAAAAAATTTTCTTTGTCCCAAAATTTTTTGATGAGCGGGGGAGGAGAAAGCCGAAAAAAAATTTTTTTTCGTCTCAAATTTTTTTTGATCGGCGAGGGGGGGAGAAATTCTCAGTTACGCCTCTGTAAATACAATATATATTCAAAAATATAAAATGAAACAAGCTAAAAATGTACTCTTCGCCTGTTCACTGAACTTTTTATATAACTGTTATACATTCTATAGGATACTCTTCGCAGTTTTTTGTAAATAGTGTTAGTTTTAGACATTTTTAATTTTATAGTACGAACTTAGTTGGTAAAATAAAGTAAAAATTAAAAAAAAAATTATACCATACCCCATTTGGGTTTCGAACCCGGGACCCTTGGATTTCGAGTCAAAAGCGTAAGAACTACACCACCACCTTACACGTAAAAAAATGTAAATTTTTACATTATAAGATACGAGTTAAAATCATATTTTCACGGTTGCATATTACATTATGAAATGTATATTTGTAAAATATATAAATATTTAGATATTAAAATGAAATATCATTTCACCAAATTTATATTCAATTACAAAAACATAAAAACCAAATAAAATTTTTTTTCAAATTTAAATCATTAATAACATTTTTATTTACCGATCGATGTTGTTCAAAACAGGGTTCTTCCTCTAGCTAACACTAATTTACTGTCCAAATTTCAGTACAATCGGATTTTTCTTTCTTGAGTTATCGTGCTTACAAGGAACGTAACGTGACAGACGGACGGACTGACGGACGGACAGACAGACATTTTGAATGTTGTTCAGAATTCGTTCACAATGATATGAACATTTTTGCTCTACGAGCGATATTTACGATTTTAGAAATGTGCCGATCAAATACAATATACTCTTCGTTTTGGCGAAGAGTATAATAATAAAAATTATGAAATTTTAAAACGAAAGTTGGTAGTTTACAGAATTTTTTTTGAGGGGGGAGGGTAATCACCACGTTACCCCCCCCCCCCCCCCCCCTTAAATCCACGCTTGGTTATTTTTCATACATAAAATTATGTGTTCTCTAGAAAATGGATACGTTAATGCTGATTTCAACATTTTGGAATATTTTAAAAATAATAAGATAGGTGTGAAATGAGGTCAAATTACAGAGGTAGGTTAACTAGATAGATATCTACTTTAATAAAGTCTACTGAATTTATCTGATTTTTAGGTGAGCCAGACAAAATTTTAAGATTTATGAAAACAATATTCATGATACACATCTGATGGTTAGTTTTGATGTAGTTAGCCTCTTTACCAATGTCCCAGTAGATAAAACTTTAAAAATAATAAAGGACAAACTGTTGAATGATAATAATTTGGAAGCTAGAACTAAATTCAGTGTTATTGCAAAATGGAACTATTAACAAAATGTATAAAACTACCTACTTTCAGTTGGAAGGCGATTTCTATCAACAAGAGTTTGGTATGGCAATGGGGTCTCCATTGTCGCCAATTTTAAGTAATATATTTATGGAGGACTTTGAAATTAGACATGTTCAAAATTGCATATATATAACCCGGTTAGTTGGTGGAGATATGTTAACGATATCTTTGCAATTTGGCCCAATGGAGTCGATTTGCTCGACAATTTTTTATAAAATATAAATAATAAGGAACCCTCTATTAAATTTACATTAGAAGTAGAAAGTAGAAATGAACTACCATTTTTAGATGTCTTAATTAAAAGAATAAATACTACAGTTGAAACAAGCGTTTATAGAAAACCAACACACCAACAGGTATTTGAATTTTAACTCAAATCAGTCGATGCATGTTAAAAAGGGTGTAATAAAATGTTTATGTGATAAGGCCAAAATAATTTCTTCTTATGATGAAATATTAGACAATAAGAAACGCTTTATAAAAGAGGTTCTTATAAACAATCAATACCCTGAAGCCTTTATTGATAGAACTTTCACATCTATAGAAAATAATAATAGAATTTTGTACGACAAAAACCTGAACAACGGTACACAACGTTAATTCCTTATGTATACGGATTATCTGAAAAGCTACGCCGTGTAGGCAATATATTTGATATTAGGACGATATTTCAAACGGGCAATACGTTGAGATCTATTTTAACAAAAACAAAATCGCTAAATCGTGAGCAAAATTCCAAAAACTGCATTTGTAGTATTAACTGTGAGTGTAATAAATATTATGTGGGTGTTTCATCCAGACCATTTAGTGTTACATTGGGTGAGCATGTAGAAGAGCACACTACCGGGCGTTAAATGACGCGACACCAATTTATTTGTTTAGGGGCGCCAGCCACGTTCTGTCCCGTTCTTCTACTCCCAGACGGGTTCGAGATAAGATGCACTTCGATAGCCGAGTAATGGATCAAGGCTGCACTACCTTAGATCATCAACACCGCTTTCTCAGGACGTGATTTCCCTATTTTAGGGTTTTGGTACCTTTTGACGCCTTCCCCAATTAAGGCAAATGGCTTTCAGACCATACAAGCGAGAGCGCTTACGCTGACGATCGATTAGGAAGAAAAGATGCAAACCTTCCCAGAATCAAATGCAAGCTTTTTAGAGAAGTCTTAGACTTTTTGTAATTTAATATCTACGGCTGACTGATTATAACATAAAAATATTTTACTAAAAAAATTTAGTTTCGCTAGAGACTACTTAGCTTTAAAGTTCTCGTATCGTGGCAAAATTGCGACGACCCACCTCCGAGCGACTTTTAGGCAAAATTGAATTTTTGGTTTTTTATGCACAAGGAGTTTTCCTCTATAACTTTATTATTTGGAAAGCCCTGCTATTGGCTTTCTTACCATCGCTTTGTATGGATTACTCAACGCGCTCGACCGAATTGCAAGCCGCTGGGTGAATCCAAACTCGTTTTATGCTAGAAACCGGCCTTGTGCATGTGCATTGATTTTTATCAATTTTTTGCTTATCGGCGCTACGCCGTCTTTGTCACGATCGTCGCGTCGGTTTCGCCTTTTAGATACATAGTTTTAATAGAATTTTGTTCTCAGTCTTTAGGACAGGGCATATAATGACTGTACCTCCATTGGTCAATGTCTTTGGTGGAGAAATAAAAATTAAAAATAATACAATATTCTTCGAAGCACACTTTTGATAAAATTATCTCCAAGCCCAATTTTGGCGTACTTTTCAAAAACAATGTCCAAGGAGCAACTTTGATGTATTAACTTCTATCGGTCCTTTTGTACTAGTGTATGGCTCTGAAGTCTCTCAGACTCTTGAAAATATCCTTAAATGAAATTTTTGCCTAAGTCGAATTTTCATTTTGCTTTGGACTTAGGTCGATTCTTAAGGGTTCTGCAACAAGCACAGGGGTTACATTAGGTAGAATGAGATTCAGAAATCTAAGATTTGCGAACACGCTTGGGAGAACGGACATAGCATAAACTGAGACTCGGCAAAAATTTTAACAAAAGAGACAGACAGCAAGGAAAGAAAAATTAAAGAATCAGCTATAATATTATTGCATGAGGATAAATGCGTGTCGAATTGTTCCGTAGATGTTTGCAAAACCTGGCTGCCGATGTTAACAGAAGAACTTAACAAACTGAACATGATTTAAAATAAAGCTATCAACTAGATATATCAACAGTTCTGTGTAAGCAGTAAGTATCTATGGATACTGAATATAGCAAATATATTCTTAAATCTGTGTATTTAATATACACAGTACACAAATATTTTCATAATACGCTTTGAGAAAGGAAACAGATTCGGTTTCCGAAACGTCAGCAAATACGTTATTTTTATATTTTTGTTCTTTCAAAAAAACACCCTCTAACTGCTCCTTTGACGTAAAAGTCACAGGCGTAGAGGTTATTTTTCAGTAAAATACTGGATAATTGTATTATTTTGTAGATTTCACACATTGTTTAGAAGAAAATATGTGGCAGACCATCCCAATAAGAAACAGAAAAATTAAGAAAATGCCATAACCAACATTTAGACAATATGAATATGAACTCTTGTGATTGGTGCTAGCCTATTGAGTAATGAATTATTACTCATGGCCGTGAGTAATGAGCCTTATTACATGTATCTATAATAAGTGAATTATTCCATAGTCGTAGACAAAATTATTTTTTTTACAACTATTGAGTAGCAATCATTACAAGTCGTTGAATAATATACTATTATTCCAGACTTCTTGAAACTTAGAGTAATGAAAATCTTTCAGGAATAACGAATTATGTTGTATAAAAGAGGCGCCTCAAGAAACTGATTTATTTGGAAACACAGGATATTTAACTGAACCCGAAAACTCATAATACGAGAGTTATATAGCTGCGTTTCGCGAATTTGCACATAAACAGGGTAAACATAGATATTTCACAATATTTACGAAGACCAGAACTTCATACAAATATTATGAATGACAACTTGTTTTTGTATTTACCTCACGTATTATTTTTCAAATATCTTAAATGAATTTACTTACAATTTAGAGCTGATATGAAACTGCTCAAACAGAAAGGGGGTATTTGGACAGTTACTAGAATTACACGTATGTTTCTTTTTAACCATAATCTCGAGGATATAAATGAATGGCCTGATTATAATCCTGACCCTCCTCAATTTTGGCAGAAGCGATTGCTACTACGAGAATAGATTAAACGTGTATATAATGACCGCGAGAATAATATGAGAGAAATAATTTAAAGAAATAGAACAATAATTATTTTTAAGAATTACTTTTTGCACTGCATAAACAGTAATTCGTCTTTAGAACAAGATATTCCATTACAGATATCTTCTATGAAGGGGGATGGAATTGTTCATCGTTTTGAAGAAGGAGCCCTCTTACAACAGATACGCTAGTCGACCGCAGCAAAGCCTTGGACTAAGTCTTTCATTAATCAAAACACTTAATTTTCTTGGCCCTAATGACAATTTTTTAAATATCTTGTAACGATTGTACCTCGTGACAATAATATAATTTGCATAGAATCAGTAGATATTGTAAGCGATATTGAGTCGATTTCTTTACAGGGCTCCAAAATATAGCTTCAGAGAAGATAGACAATGAAATGAAGGCAACAAGTAAAGGAGAAGAGTGTACAGATTACCCGGGTAGTCACAGGGTGCAACCAGGTACTTTTAACAACTTCACAGGACACACTGAAAGTTTGATATCACCTGAAAATTGGTATACGAGTACCAAGATTTATGTAAATTGAATAAGAAAAATTTTTTTTAAGATTTAAATTAAAAATGACCATTTTGGCTAAGCGCAACAATTTTGGTCAGCACAATTCAAAAATCGGCTTTCTTACGTTTTTTGGAAATTAAATAACGAGTATTAAAAAAAAATTATCCCAATAGGTTGCGAAACAAGTGCTCTAGATAATTTTGAACGAAAAAATCACGATTCGTGCCACTGTGAGACGGAAAGTCGTTTGCCAGCCGCCCGTATCGTTTTTCGAACTTTTAGTATGAAAAAGTATCTTAGAATTTCATAATCTATAGAGTTTCCCTGCGATAGAGCTCGCTGTTATGATAGGGGTTTTTGGTAACGAGCTGCCGTACTATAGGAACTTTTGCCAAAATGGATTCTGGTGAATCTACAGGTTAGGAGTGGCCATATTTACATATGCATTGTTGCGCTTATCTCTTGGTGCTGGTGACTGACATTAGTGGTAGAAATCGGACATTAAATATGGCACTAAAAAATATATTCTGAATTTTCCTTCGCTTGTCCTCGATATAATTACAAATATATATATACACCCTGTAGTTTCCGTCTGACTCACTCATCAGCACGAACGTTCAAAGAAAGAAAAACTTATCACACTGGGCTGGCCTTATCGCACCCAGACTTCATTCCGTTTTTCGTGCTCATCGAGTGAACGTTAATTTATTGTTCGGTTTTACTTATTTAAAGTGAATAGTTTTAAGTAAAATATTAGTGAGTGAAAAGTAATAATGTCAAAATGGAAAAGTGTATCGCCTAATTCAGGAAAAGTGTATCGCCTAATTCAGGAAAAAAGCGTAAATACATACAGTTGAAAAAGAAACTAGACAAATTGAGATCGAGCGATTCAGAGTCGCCCGATTCCAATAGTTCAGGTAGGAATTCAATATACGTTTTATTTCAAAATAAAAATTCTCAATATTGGATCAGATATATATTGACCTACATGACAGAATTTAAAATAGTGCTTAGACAACATGCATTGCTCTTTATTTTGATAGGTACCTGAACTATATAACACGCGTTATAATATAAATAGTTCCAAGACAACACTCGTTGCTCTTTATTTTCATAGGCACCTGAACTATGTAACACGCGTTACAAATAAATAGTTCTGGACAACATGCGTTGCTCCCGCATAGCTTGGTACATTGTCATATAAAAATCATTCTCTATCCTGATTTTCATGCATACGCACTGGAAATACGTAACAGGCGTTCCAACATAAAATAGTCTGAGCAACATGCGATGCTCCTAATTTATTAAAATCTTTCTCCAAAATATAAATCTGATAACAATTTGGAGATTATTCTGTTTTTTTACTGGAATTATCTGCCATATGTATTTTTTTTTTATAGAAACATTGTCCGTAAAATCTACAAAATAATACAATAATTATCCAGTATTTTACTGGAAAACAATACTCTACGCCTGTGAGTTTTAGGTCAAAGGAACAGGCGTTTTCTAGCAAATGATGATTTAGAACAGAAATAATAAAAATAATGTATTTTGCTGACGTTCGGAAACCGAATTTGTTTATTTTCATAAAGATTTTTACAAAATTTTTAATGTGCCGTGTACAGCTTTAACTCAGGACCAAGCGACCCCTTAAACAATCTAGAGATGAGCTACTATTTAACAACCTGTTAATTTATAACTGTTATTTGTAAATAGCATTAACAGACTGTTATTGCTGTTCGAAAATAACATGTGAGAAAATAACAAATAAGCAGCTGTCACAGCAGCATGATGTATAAAATAACGTCTCTGAAATGACATTTGCAAACTGCACGCTGCGGTATGCGCATGCCAGTACTTCTCAGCGATCTGTTATTTTTAAACTGTTATTTTTGTACTATTATTTTAAACAGTTATTTCAAAATGGCAGTAGCAGTTTAAACTGTTATTAAAAAATAACTGCTTTTACCCATCACTAAAACAATCTACAATCTGCACATAACTCTTGATAATAGTATAGTTGATAGTTTTATTTTATCATTACTATAGGCAACCTCAATATAAAACAAGACTCAAATAGAAATAGAGGATACATTCAGGGATCGATTCAAGTAAACAGGGCAGAAGAAGGTGCAATATCACTGCAACTAAAGGTTCCAACATCCCAGGTAACGAATTATGCAGGCTCTCTAGCTAAACTCATTGCCAAGTAGAAAAATGTTACCATGAACCAAGTGGACATTTGCTGGGTAAAACGAATTAAAATATAATTTCATAGTAAACCTGTTCAATCAGGGGACCTTAAAGTTTATATTCCTGATAACAATTTAAAAATTACAAAAACGCCATCCAGGAACTCCCTTAGAGATAGGTGCTGCAAGCAAATGTCAGCCAAACAAGCTTTATTCTAAAAGACTCTTATTTTCTTGTTCCTATTAGAAAAAAAGATAAAAAATATCTCAAATTTTGATCTAATGATACATTATTTCAGTGTAACCCATTTGGGTTAAATATGGCACTATTTCTCTTTACTAAATTCCTTAAGTCAATTAAAAAAAAAAAAAACCTTCAGAATGATTGAAATTATTTGTGTATTCTATTTGAACGACTTTTCAATCATAGCGCATACTTAATTGGAATGTTAAACGAATACAAACATATGCAAAGTTACTTAGAACCTCAACAGTCAAAATATATATTTTTTTTAGTTTTTTTTTTTTTTTTTATAAATATATATTACAATTAAGATGACTAAATTTACCTGAAGATAAAATCACAATAGTTAAAAAATCACAAAGAGAAATTCCACGTAACAACCATCCGCGAATTTGCAAAATTAGTTAATAGTTTGGTTTCTGCTTACCCCGTCACAAAATTTGGTTTTAATCATATCAAGTCTTTCGAGAAAATAAAGCATTAAGAGGAAACTATAAAAATTATAGCTCTGAAATGCTTAATTCTTAATACGCAATATTTGAGATGGACAAGACATTAAGCTGAAAAATTTTGGTTTAGAAATATTCTCTGATAGGTCTTTGATAGGCCGAAGTAGTTTTTTTAAGGGACTACGATTAAAAAAAAAAAAAAAAATCTATGCATATTAATTTTTTAGAAATCAAAGCAGCTTTCTGTGCATTAAAATCATTTGTTAAAAAATAAAAAACATGTGAATACTTTACTTTCAAGATTTGATAATACAACAGCGATTTCTTCGGTAACTGGGGGAGGAAGTGTCAAATTTAATTATTTAAGCGAAGCCTTAAGAGACTTGTGGTATTGGTGCGTACTTTATAAAAATTACCGGCTAAAGTGTATCATGTAGCGAATATGTTGGTCGCACTACCTACATTGTACTGGGTCGACTCCCAGCCCAAGCCCCGTCACTGATAATGTCGGTGAGTATGGAGGTGTGTCTGTAATTTTTTTTTTTTTCAAATGTGTAACCCCTTCCGGACAGCCTTGGCTTTGGACTTGTGGGGGGGTTGTCTACTGTATGTGATGGATTTATGTATTTATGTTCATATGTTTATTAGTTTATGCAACTTACAACATATTGAACTATAGTAAGATGCGGACAAGGAGTCTTGAGTAATATGAATAGACACAGAGTATCAACTTAATATCAAATAAATTGAAGAAACCAGGAATAGATTTATTGATAACACGTCGTATTAATAAGAAGTATGATAAATATATTTCATGGTTTCCCGAGCCGGATTTCTTGTCTGTAGATGCATTCACTTCAAAATGGAAAGAATACTATTTTTATGCTTCCCCTCTTTTTCCAATAACGTATTGGAAAAATAATACAAGAAAAAGATCTAAGCATAGTTGTCGCCTTTTATTGGACTATCAGCTTGGTATCCTGTGTGTCAACAGTTATTATAGTAAACACGAAATATATATGAAACATTTCAAAGAACATCTAATATACATCAATTGAAATATATTTTTAATATATTTCATAAATTTTTCATTAGAAACCTGAACGAGGTAGTACATGTTAAGTAAATGAGTCTATTTCATAAATGTTTCAGAAACAAAAGAATTTTTACTGAGGAGCCAAATATTTTAAACCAGAAATATATCTACTCATTTCTCATTTCAGAAAAAATTTCTTCGTCGCAGAAAAATTACCCAGATAGCTTTATTGAATAAAAGAATATCAACAACATCCATTCCTACTCTAATTGCTTCCCTTACAGATAGTTCACTGAAACAATATTCAACTTGTAAAAAATATTGTACATTCTGTGAGTGAAAGAAAGTTCATCCTTATGAATATAATTTTAATAACACATACTTGTACATGCAATTCTTAACCGAGATGCTACAAGATGGCAATTAATGCAGGTCGGCTATTAATTTAATTTTCAATCCCATAAATAAGAACGATAATCTAGTAATCAATTGTTTGTTGAAGGGTGTTTAAAATACACGGTCTCCAAAATCCAAATACCCTTTACATGGAATTCCGAAACTCGAAAATAGAGTTTTTATCGAATAAATTGGTTATATTGATGGCCTTAACAACAGGTCATAGAGTGCATATTTTGTCATTAATTGATATAAGTATATATATATATACATATATATATATATATATATATATATATATATATATATATATGAAAAAAAAAAACTGAAATCAGAATATCAAAATAATAATAATAATAATAATAATAATAATAAAAACGTCTTGACCTAATAAACCACAACCCATACTATAGTTTTCCATACTTCGGAAACAAACCAAAGATATATACAGATTTTTATTTATAAAAAACAATTTCTTTCCGGAATAATGACCATCACTTAATTATTGCACATAAAATTCCCTTCCACTACGCTACTCGATAAGACTTTTGGTCTAGCCGGAATAAATATAACACAATTTTCTAGCCATAGCGTACGCCACGCATCAACTTCTACAGCATTCGGAGCAAGGCTTAAAAAATGCGTTGCCTTACTTAGTTACTGTTTAATAAATTTCCGTTGTTACAAAATCGCCATTTATTCTAAACATCTACAGGGTGTATATATATTTGTAATTATAGCGAGGACAAGCGAAGGAAAATTTAGGGATTAATCGACTTACCTGTAAGGAAGGTTAATCCTAATTTTCCGAGCTTGTCCGAAGATATAATTACAAACCCACCCACCCTTATTCCCTGTCAATAAGCGATTTTGTAATTAGCTAAAAACGGAATGAAGTCTGGGTGCGATAAGGCCAGCCCAGTGTGATAAGTTTTTCTTTCTTTGAACGTTCGTGCTGATGAGTGAGTCAGACGGAAACTACAGGGTGTATATATATATTTGTAATTATATCTTCGGACAAGCTCGAAAAATTAGGATTAACCTTCCTTACAGGTAAGTCGATTAATCCCTAAATTATAATAGCTTATATTAAAGATTACATATTTTAGAAAGAAAAACGGTAAGAAAGCTGTGATTATTTCGAATCATTCCATGAAATTCTAACTGGGACATTCTTAAACTTGTCGCCAGTATTTATAGCAGGAAAACAATGTATTAGTTTTATTTACGTTTGTTTCCAGTCTGTTGGGAAATGTCATGGTCTAAAAAAACACCCTCTTTTGTTCATATTCACGGATTCCGTAGGAATCCTAGATATATTGCAATTCTCTCTGGACATATGTTGAGGTTTTCCGGATCATTTAGTTGACCTTTACTTTTATTAAAGAATTATTTTTGTTTGGATATTTAATTATTCTCTGCATAGAGATTCGTAAGTGAGATTAACATTTGCTGCCACTGTGTTATTGAACAATGTTTAAATGAAGAAATTTTTTCAGATCTTTTAAAGCATTGAAAATATTTTTTTCTTTCATGTTGCATAATTAGCTTCGTACATATCGGAGGAAAATGCAGTGGTCCAGGTGAGACTGGATAAATGATCGATATACAGGTCTTATCTTATCCTAACGTACTTATCTAGCTCTTCTAGTATTTTGACGCGCTGAAGCCAATATTCGATCCAAAATATTTTTCAATCGTGTCAGTTTCCCTCCACAACCCTCTAGTATCCCCTAAAAATGGTAAAAAATAGGTCTCGTCCTACGGTTCTGACCTAACTTTTCTGAAGTATTTTGACGTGCTGAAACCAATTTTGGACATAAAAAAATTTTTTGAGGATAAGACGGGTGGTAGAGGAAAATTGGCACAATAGACATTTTTTTTGTCCAAAATTGGCTTCAGCGTGTCAAAATACTTCAGAAAAGTTAGATCAGGACAAGACCTTAATGCCGGGGGTATAGATGTATGTATGTCCGCGTTTTTCCAAATGTGTAACCCCATTCCAGACAGCATTGACGTTCGATTTAGGGGCTATCTACTATACAGGGTATCCGAAAATAACGTTCGAATATTTCGGTGGGTGGTTCTACATCCAAAAATATGAAGAACAGTTCATATGAACGGGATCCGGAAATGCTTCCTAACGGAGCTACGCCCCTCCGAAGATGGAATAAAAATATTGTTTTTCTTAATTATTTTAAAAACTACTACTACTAGAAAGATGCAATGTCGTATATGTGGTAATTTTATCACGAAAAATCGTTTGGTGCTGATGATAACGGGGGGCAACGATCCGGATCGTACGAAACTGGGGGGGCTCCTGATTAAAATGCCCATAATGTTTTTGCTTGAAATTTTTTTGATTTCTGACTTTAAATATGATTTCTCAGATGAATTTTTAAAGAAAATGTACTCTTGGTGAAAATTCGTAGAGCGTATCGTTTTCCTTTAAAATCCGATTGGAAATTTCAAAGTAAAAAGGGCGATTGATCAATTGCGCATTTAAAAAATCAAAGTCGGCTTGTTTCAACCAGATAGAAATGCCATTAAATGTACATACATAAATAAAGTGAACTGAATTCTTATCACGTATTTATTATTTATCATCACAAAAGGTGTTCAAAATGCCTCCATTTCGTTGCGGCTTCTCATTCGCTTTTTCATAGATCTCCTTACATTTCCAAAAATATCAGGTTTATTTCTTATGAGTTCACATCCATCTACACCTGCTCCATTTCTTGAAAATTTCGAAAAGGGACTGCATAAACCAAAGACTTTAAATAGCCCCATACGAAGTAGTTAAGGGAATTTAAATCCGGAGAACGAGGAGGCCAAGCTACAGGGCCACCTCGTCCTATCCATCGCTCATAATAAGCAGCATTTAAATGTGCCCTAACGTTCAAACTAAAATGTGCCCGTGCCCCATCGTGCATAAAATACATATTATACATAAAATAGTATGCCACATCATCGAGCAAATTATCTAAACTATTTTTCAGGAAATTTAGATAATTTTAACCGTTTAA
This sequence comes from Rutpela maculata, assembly GCA_936432065.2. Taxonomy (NCBI): domain Eukaryota; kingdom Metazoa; phylum Arthropoda; class Insecta; order Coleoptera; family Cerambycidae; genus Rutpela; species Rutpela maculata. Next base: position 166,832,774 of record OW386288.2, read on the forward strand.
ACGATTTGGCAACACATAGGGTCCTATCAAATGGTCACCAAGTATTCCCACCCAAACATTGATGGAAAATCTATCTTGATGCCCCAATTAAAAAATTTGATGTGGGTTATCGTTAGCCCACACATAAGAATTGTGGAAATTGATTATTCCATCCCTAATGAAACTGACTTCCTCGGTGAAAAGTATTCTAGTTATAAAATTAAAGTTCTCGTGCCAGTTTCTCCTCAACTCTCCTCAACCATTGACAAAATTCCATCCTGGACTGAAAATCCTCAGGTTTTAATGCCCGGACCCTCTAGGTAAGTATAAAGCAACTGTTCACGAAGAACTTCCTCTATTTCTAAGGAGAATTCTTTTTGAAAGTACCTCTTTCGCGAAGTCTGATATGTAAACTAACGAAGGGAATCATTGAATGATTCTTCATAAATCCTACATGCTTTGGAAGCGTCCCCATTGGCCATACATGAAATGCATATCCGCCATTTCTTCAAAAGAATAATGTTACATTTTTCAGTCGTTTTCAGTATTTTACAGGTTTGACGGCAATATTTATTAATAATGACATTTCTATCCGGTTGAAACAAACCAACTTTGATTTTTTGAAGGCGCAATTGACCAATCGCCCTTTTTACATCGAACTTTTCCATCGGATTTTAGAGGAAAACGATACGTTCTACAAATTTTAACCAAGAGTACATTTTCTTCAAATATTCGTCTGAGAAATTACATTTAAAGCCAAAAATAAAAAAAAATCAAAGCAGAAAAATTATGAGCATTTTAATCAGAAGCTCCCCTCATTTCGTCTGCACCTTGTCGTTGCTCCCTGTTTTCATCAGCACCAAACGATTTCTCATGATAAAATTACCACAACATTTCATCCCTCTAGTAGTAGGATTTTTAAAAATAATTAAGGTAAACTATATTTTCATACCATCTTCAGAGGGGCGTAGCTCCGTTAGGAGATATTTCCGGACCCTCGTTCATATGAAATTTTCTTCATATTTTTGTATGTTGAACCACCCACCGAAATATTCAAACATTATTTCCAGACACTCTGTATATGTGGTCTGTTTATGTCTACATACCAATTTTTGAGTTCGTGTAAAAAATATACAGTGTGTCCCAGGATAGATGTAACAAGAGGTGCAATGGACCAAAAATTTTGGAATTTCGGAATGGTATCTGAGGATTGAGTCCTGCTTGTTGTAAAACTAAAGTATACCAAAAATTGATTTGGTGTTCTACAGGGTGTTTTATAAGCAAAGTTGTAAAAATCACCACTAATAAAGCACCTTTATTTTTCAAAATATTAAAAAATTCCACTAAGAAAAGTTATTTAGAATGCAATTTTATACCTCTATACCAAATTTCAGGAATATACAATTATTTTTTTGAAACTTTCCATTTTTTCAATAAATTAGTATTTTATTTTGAACCATTCAATTAAAACTGCATAGAAATTATTTTTTGTGAATTAATATTTAAAGTAGAAGCTAAAAGTAGGCTATGAGAAAAGCAGTGGATACACATTTATCATTTATTATTGACATATCTGTCAAACGTAGTCAATATTATCCTTAATTTCTGTTTCAAATTAACGAACCAAGCATAAAAAATTAAGTGAAAATGGTACTCACAGTGTGTGAAAAAATTTATATTGTGCTACGGAATTGGTGGTGAAAACGCGCTAAGAGAAGTGGTAAGCCAATTTAATTTGAAATTTCCAAACACTGCTTTGTCACGTACTCAGGCTATGAGAATAATTAAAAAGTTTCTGGCTACTGGTAGTGTTCTTAACATGAAAAGGAAAATAAAAGCATATGATGAAGACAATATTGGAGCTATTATAGCTCATGCCTCTGTTATAGAAAATCCTAGGATGCCACTAAGAGAGAGATCAGCTCTTATTAATATTAGCAAGTCTGAACTCCAAAGAATTTACAAGGCAAAGAAAATTAGGGCATATAAAGCAAATTATAAACATACGCTTGAAGAGGGAGATGACGGCCGTAGGTTGGATTTTTGTTTGACCATTGGAGAAAAAATTATGGAAGAGAGATTTTTTCATCATTTCATAATTTTCTTAGATGAATCCACATTCACAACCAATGGTGTTGCTTCATCTCTGATTTGTCGATTTTGGGCTTCTGAAAATCCAAATTTTAGAATTCATTGTAGAAGACAATATTATAAAAAAGTGAATGTGTGGTGTGCCGTTTCTTATCACGTTGGAGTTATTGGACCTTATTTCATTGAGGGAAGGTTAAACCAGCACACTTATTTACAGCTCCTTGAAAGATTTTCTGAAGAACATTTAAATATTTTAAGAGATATGCCTCTAGTTCATTTTCAACATGATGGTTGCCCTGGCCACTCCACAGAAATGGTTAATCGGTGGTTGAATTTAAATTTTGGATAAAATTGGATTGCCAGGAATGGCCGGCGAGATTCCCAGACCTATCAATATTGGATTTCTTTTTATGGGGTCGCCTCAAGCAGTTGGTTTACACTGAACCACTTCCTAACGATGTAGCAGTATTGAAGCAGAGAATTACAAATGCCGTAAACTCCATACCATTAGATCATATTCGAAACAGTTTTAAGGACTTCAGGCGAAGGATCGAAATGTGTGTGGATGTGGGTGGTAGCTACGTCGAATAATAAAAAAAATTGTAAACATTGTTTTGTATTGGTCAATAATTAATTTGTTTGTGAATCTGTTATGTTTTTGACATTTATTACTTGTTATAATTTTTAAACCTCATTAATCTTCTGTTAGTAATTGTTTCTTGTTTTACAATTAGTTCGATTAACATTATACCTTCTTCTTCTTACATCTCGTATATTCAATTTTACCAATAGCCTACTTTTTGAGATGATTAACATTTGCTCCTACACAACTTTAAATATGAATTCAACTCTTAATTCGCAAAAAATGGGAAGTTTCAAAAAAATAATTTTATATTCCTGAAATTTGGTATAGAGGTATAAAATTGCATTCTAAATAACTTTTCTTAGTGGAATTTTTTCATATTTTGAAAAATAAAGGTACTTTATTAGTGGTGATTTTTACAACTTTGCTTATAAAACACCCTGTAGAGCACCAAATCAAGTCATTTTTGGTATACTTTAGTTTTACAACAAGCAGGACTCAATCCCCAAATACCATTCCAAAATTCCAAAATTTTTGGTCCATTACACCTCTTGTTACATCTATCCTGGGACACACTGTATATCTAAATGTCTTGTAACAAAGTTGTTTAATACGAGAACACAAATTCAGTAAATCATACAAAATAGTTTTAAATGTCCTTAGACTTTCCTGAGAATCTCCCTTTTGATATAATATCAAAATGGAGATTCTCAGGATGTATGTTTGTCCGCGCGTGTGTACGTATGCCCGTTCAAAATTATTGTTACGATTTGAATGCGGTTTTCATTAATTCGAGGAGAGTAAGCCAGGATATATCATCAAAACCACAAAGGAACATGAATAAAATTTTAAAAGAAATTTCAAAACCGGCTCCTCCGCCATTTCTTAGAATTAAAACAATGTGTATTCAGATATAAATTGCTATCGTTTATTACCTTATTATTATTACCTTATTATTAGGAGTTCTCAACTTTTTGCCACTAGAAAGGATGAAAAAAACGTCACGTTCATAGCCAGTTCTCTTAATCACTTTTCGTGCAAGTTAAATTTTTTCGATAAACAAGCACTTCAGTATGTCCCTGTTCTGTATACTACCGGTCTGTTTGGTCTGTACAAAAATGAACAATTCGCTTCTGTCTGAAATTAAAACAGAATCATACTGATGTAATTGAGATTCCAAACGTCATAGTTTGTTGTAACATGAAGTTATATTTATGAGCTCCTCAGTAACATAATTATTTGCGAAATTCTCTTTTAGCACATTTCACCTAATATTCTTGAATTATCAAATAAACTTAGTTTACTTACTTTACATATTCTAAAGTAATTACTGTTATTTTTTTACATATACCACATGCTTTTTTTGGCGTGCCATTCAATGAAAGAAATGAGGAAAATAACAACTACCAACCCGAAAATGTGTCGAACATTTACTATATATAATAATAGGGTAGTTTATTTCTATAAAAAACACTTGCAAAGTTCCGGCTTATGCTGATGACACTCAAATTTATTACAGTTGTAGTTCTAAGGACTACATATGGTTTGTGATTTAGATACTGTTAAATTATTATCTTTTGAACAGATCCTAAAGTTAAACTCTAATAAATCATCTTGAATGCTTTCTGGAAACGGATATAATAACTATACGTAAACATTATACCTCTTACTGGTTATTGAAGGTGTTATATAATTATTAAACATTATGAAAGCTATGAAAATTTTTCTCAATTAGAGTTATTTATGATTTTAGAAAACAGCAAACCTACAAGATACTCTTCGTTTTTGCGAAGATTATAGTAAATTATAAGGAAATCAATGACATATTCGTATTGACGATAATTCTCTTTGTATTAATGTGATGGATAAATAGACCAGGCAAATCTCAGTGTAAAATGGGTTTGGCGTGAACTATTTGGGGACAGTTATTTGTTTATCGCAATGGATAGCTCTATTAATGTAGGATAAGTACATAAAGTCGCAAAAAATCCCGACGTTAGCTAAAGCCGCCATTTAGAAAAAATGACCGCCAGAGACATTTTCTTTAAAATCATATATCTTAGTAACCGTTGCTCCGATTTTAGATTTATTTTTTTTGTTCCATTCCTCACTTTACATTTTACAGAAAGTATAATTACATATTTTACGATAAATTAAACGATAAACTTAGGAAATTAAAAAATAATTTAAATATTACAGAAATTTAAACTTTTATAAACTCGAGACGTTTGTACTGAAATTTCTAGTCAATTATTGAAAAAATAATTTTAATAAAAGTTCTAGAGCACACAATTAGCTTTCATTTGTTTTTTGGCCGATGTTACTAACTCAAATATTAACGGAGTAATAGTTATTTATATATAAAATTGTATTCATTTTTAATAATGTACATTAAGGTATAAAGGGTGTCCAGTCAGTGTTCTCTCGGAAGTTTGTGCAAAACGGCTAACTTTATAAAAAAACTTTCTTAACAAAACTTTCAATGTTTCGTCTCTACTACTTAAAATTATTTTCAATTATATAAGGTGTCATAAAATAGAGTCACACAAGAAAGTATAATTTTTTTAAATAGAACAGCCCATATTTCCTTAACGCCAGTTAAGCCTCCAAGGGCCCTGTATTACACCCTAAAATATTTTGCCAAGTTATTTTTTTGTGTTTTTTTTGGGCAGTTTACAAACATTTTTGACTGGCATATCTCCGCGATTTATTAATCGTTATTTCTAAAAATGTGGGACGTTGTTTGATAATGATGTATTTACTGAAAAACATTTGTGAAATAAATCTTCAGTATATCGGGTGTTCGAAATATTTGCGTACATTTCTTGATATTTAATTATTATTTTTCTCATTTTTTTAAATGGAAAGCCTAGGTATACTTTTATTACATGAATGAATAAAACATACATTTCCTCACATTTTAATATCTCCTTATTTCTATTTCAAACGTTTTTGAGACATGATTATATCAAATAATTTTTGCGTAAATTAAGGTGCTCTTTATTTTAGCATTAACATCTATATTTTGCTTTACATTTTTTCAATTTTTTTTAAATGGAATGCCTATAATTTTTTTTTTAAAACGGATGAGTAACTCTTACAATTTCTCACATTTTGATATCGCACACTTTCTTTTATGAACGGTTCTTGAACAATAATTTTTTTTTTCACGATATTGAAACTAACCTAACAACTGCTCACCATTTTGATTCAGGTAACACTGAGATCTCTTGATAAATAAGCGCCTTACACAGTGTAACATATCAACATTTATACGATTGAAACACCGACGAATTCTTTCCATCATATCTTCTCAAGTCGTTGGTTCTACTTTATAAACGTCTGACTTCACAAATCGCCAAAGAAAAAAACCCACTGCAGTCAGGCAGTTAGGCGGGCATGTAATGAGACCTAACATAATTTAATAGAATAATAAATTAGATATTATTTAACAGTTTATTAAAATATTGGACCTCCTCTTCCTATCCACCTTTTAGGAAACTAATTACTAATGGCCTGACGAACATTTTTACTAAAATGTGGTGGTACACCTTCAAGTTGTAATCACATATTATTTGTAATGTAATCAGGAATATGCTCGATTATTTGTGAAAACTTATTTTGCGTAAAATCTAAGAAGACTGCTCCATTCACATTTCCCTCAAAAAAGCGAGAATGAATAACATAATCATGTACAATTCCTCCCCTTACATTTAAACTCTGTTTCTGATTTTTCTGTGCAACATGAGGATTTTCTCTGGCATAATAATGGAAATTGGGCCTATTCACAAATCCGTTGCGATGAAACGTTGATTCATCCGTGAACAATACAAATTTGAAAAATACTTCATTTTCTCCAATTTGGTTTTGAGCCCACTGGCAAAAGTTTAATCTACGATTTAAATCCACATCCCAAAAGTCTTGATGCAGCTGAGCTCGATAGGGGTGAAACTTATTTTTACGAAGACATAGGGAAACACTAGATTCACTGACCTGTAAATCCCTACTTAACTCCCGAACACTTGCCGTAGGATTTTCGATTACCGCTAAAGTTATAGCCAGCTCATTTTCTTCATTACAATACATTTCGTCGTCTCGCCTTCCTTTCATATGTAAAATTTCCAGTACGTTCAAAATGTTCTTTCAAATTTTCTAGAGACCTCACATTAGGATATCTTCTATAGGGATATTTTTGACCATACATTCTTGATGCCAATAAACAATTTCCATCACATTCACCAATAACATAACCATTTACCATAGATATTAAATCCTATTGACAATAATTAATTTGTATTTTTAAACATTAACAATATTAATTCAACTTAATCACGATAATCTTAAACACATTAGAGAAATGTCATAGAGTGAAAAACAAACGCAAAACAAAACGCCAAAGCCATACTAGATTTTAATGCTAAAATAAAAATCACCTCAATTTACGCAAAACTTATTTGAAATAATCATATCTCAAAAACGGTTTGAAATAAAAATTAAGTGTATAATATTAGAATGTGGGGAATTTTATGCTTTATTCATCTATGTAAAAAAATATAGGCAATCCATTTAAAAAATTTGATAAAAATAATAATTAAATAATAAGAAATGTAAACAAATATTTTGGACACCCGGTATAATAATAATTTATTTCAAAAATGTTTTTCAGTAAATGCACCATTATCGAATAACACCTTACAGTTTTAGAAAAAACAATTAATAAATCGCGGAGATATGGTAGTCAAAAAAATGTTTGTAATTTGCCAGAAAAATAGGAAAAAAATTATAACTTGGCAACGCTGCATCCGATTGGCAAAAAATTTTAAAGTGTAATTCAGGACCCTTAGAGGCTTAACTGACGCTAAAAAATTAGAGGGTATTCCATTAAAAAATATATACATTCTTGTGTAACTCCTTTTTGTGACATCTTGTATAATTGAAAATAATTTCACGTTGTAGTAGAGATGAAACATTGAAAGTTTTGTTAAAAAAGTTTTTTTATAAAGTTACCCGTTTTTGCACAATCTTCCGAGGAAGCACTAACTGGACACCTTGTATATTTCCAAGAACTCAAGTCTTATTTTCTTCAGTTATCTTCTATTTTATGCCCAAAGATGTAATAACACTTTTGATAGTACATGAAAAGGGGAAGAGAACAAAAAAAAGAAATCTAAAATCGGAGCAATGGTTACTGAGATATGTCCTTCTAAAAGAAACAGTTCTGGAGGCCATTTTTTCTAAATGGTGGCTTTAGCTCACATTGGGATTTTTTGGGACATATATATCCTCATTCTACATGAATAGAGCTATCCATTTCGATAAAGAAATATCTGTCCCCAGATAGTTCATACTCAAAACTGGATTTGCCTGCACTAAAAAGCCACCCAAACAAAGTAAGTCAGAGATATTTTTGTCACCCAAAATGTTCTGTTCATGTCATTATTTGTTGAAATTTTAAACTAAAAACGATGCTATGGGACTCCCAAAATTAATTACTGTGACTATCTATGTTTTATAGACATGGATTTACTTGTCTAAAATAGAAGCTGATGCCTTATCTCTCAAGAATATGGCCACGTGTCTAATAAAATGTATGATAACAGTTAGCTCAGCATGAAGAATGAAGTATGAAGCATGAAGTACTGAAGAGTGAAGAGTACATCATTTGGGAAATTTTGTACATAAGCTTTCTACAGTCTCCACTCTTAAAAGCAAGTTCAATGGAATATAATATTCTTTTAGTTGGTACTTCGTCATCTTTTTTAGAGATGGGCACGTGACGTGAATTTCACCGTGTCACGGCGTGTCACGGCGTGAGCGTGTACATTTAAGGTACCAAATCACGGAAGATTTCGTGAGTGTGCGTGAGTCAAAAGATCCCGTGCGTGAGCGTGCGTAAGTTTGCCTTAACATATATCAGTCGTGCGTGAGTGTGCGTGAGCTAAAGGTTTAAAGTCGTGAGCGTGCGTGAGCGTGAGTCAAAATCGACTCACGCGCCCATCTCTAATCTTTTTCCCTTACTATTCCACTAACTCACTCAAAAATTCAAAATATCAAAATATGTTGACCCCTTTTCGAGCCATGATGAAATAAACAGACAAACAAATAAAAGTTCTGAAAATACATTATTATACTCTTCGCAAAAACGAAGAGTATATTGCATTTGATCTTTACATTTCCAAAACCATAAATATCGCTCGTAGAGAAAAAATTTAATCACTGTGTTAAAGAATGAATTCTGAACTTTAAAAATGTCCGTCTATCCGTCCGTCACATTTCTTGTAAGCACGATAACTTAAGAAATAAAAGACCGATTGTATTGAAGTTTGGACACTAAGTTAATGAAGTTAATGTTAGCTAGAGGAAGAACCCTATTTTTGAAGAAAATCAATCAGTAAATAAGAAAGTTATTAATAGAAATTAAAATTAAATAGAAATCTTGCGAAATGTTATTTCCTAACATTATTTTATTTTTGTTTATACATTTTATCAATATGTGTTTGATAATAATATATTTAATCGTTGAAATATGATTCTTGAATGACATTCAATTTCTGTAGTAACGTATGATGGTCCAGTGGCTAAAGTTTTGACTTGCATTTGTGTAAGTTTAGATTTAAAAATAATTCTTGCTTACTTCGCTTCTGCTTTTTGCTTTACCATTCAATTAAAAGGTCGTGTGTTCGAATCCCAGACAGGTTGGATATTTTTTTCCAACTTTTTTATATATTTTTTTTCACAACACACAGTTTAGAATGTCTAAAAACTAACATTATTTACAAGAAAACAGTGAAAAGTATCCTAAAGAATGTGTAACAATTATATAAAAAGTTCAGTAAATCGGCGGAGTATGTTTTTAGCTTGTTAAAAAACTAAATTACAAAAATACCTACTTTAACAGATTTATTTATACTTAAATATTGGTAAGACTCAAATATAAATTACAGTTCCACGTAATCCTTCGGCCGTGCTTAAGCGATCATTAATTTAAAAATTTATCGCTCAGCAATTTATACAGACATATTAACGGAAAAGTGAGCAAGCCCTTGGCTGTTAAATGTAATTCTGCATGACTGAATGAATTAACAAATTCTCAGCATGGGTTCACAAAGGGATCGACGGATAGTGCATCCGCTAAAATGTTTGAATTTGTTTACAAAGAATTAGATAGCGGAAAGAATACTGCAACGATTCTCTTTAAAGCTTTTGACTATGTTAATAAAGATATTTTAATTAATAACTCAGAGCGTCTTAGAGGCAACTGACATTAGAGGTATAGTCCAATCAATGAATACCCAAAAGGCCATTGTAGAGAACATGGAGGAGGGGAGAGTTTTCTTCTTCAGGAATGTGTTGGGGTCAGGGGGGAAGGGGGCAGGTGCGTGCTGGGATCATTTTGGGCCCCATATAAATTTTACCTCCGAAATGAAAATTGATGAGCGGGGAGGGGGGGTTAATAATTTATGGAGGGCCCACCGGGAAACTGCCGGTATCCCGGTAGGCCAGCACGCGCCTGGAAGGAGGTAACATAATTCAGTTTGTTAAAAGCATGTCTATATTCAGTTTCTTCCTATGTGTTATAGTTTATGAGATATTCGCGAGCGAAAATAGATAATTAATAAAAAAAAAATCAATTACAGTGTGTCCCAGGATATATGCAACAAGAGGTGTAATGGACCAAAAATTTTGGAATTTTGAAATGGTATTTGTGGATTGAGTTCTGCTTGTTATAAAACTAAAGTATACCAAAAATGACTTGATTTGGTGTTCTACAGGGTGTTTTATTAGCAAAGTTGTAAAAATCATCCACTAATAAAGTACCTTTATTTTTCAAAATATGAAAAAATTCCACTAAGAAAAGTTGTTTAGAATGTAATTTTATACCTCTATACCAAATTTCAGGAAAATAAAATTATTTTTTTGAAACTTCCCATTTTTGCGAATTAAGAGTTGAATTCATATTTAAAGTTGTGTAGGAGCAAATGTTAATCATCTCAAAAAGTAGGCTACTGGTAAATAAAAAATTGAATGTACGAGATGTAAGAAGGTATAATGTTAATCGAACTAATTGTAAAACAAGAAACAATTACTAACAGAAGATTAATGAATGAGGTTCAAAAATTATAACAAGTAATAAATGTAAAAAATATAACAGATTCACAAACAAATTAATGGGCCTTTCCCGCATGACTGAATTTTACTATTTCACCACGACCAAACCATATAATAAACTATAATATAATTTTATATTAATTTAGTTTCTTGCAATTTTGTATGTTCTACCAAATATTTACTTTACAAAATCAGTTTTATTTCACTTAATTTGAAACATGAGTTCTAAGGCGCGAGCTTGCAACGTCAGTCTGATTAGACCAATAAAAAGTCGTATTTTTAAAGGGAGTTGTCTATTGCCAGGTGTACGTCTTTTTATGTGAACATCGTATTTCCGATATCAACTGTCTAGTTTGAATAGACCATTTTTTTTTTATTACAACGTACTCTTCGTTAACCTGATGCTAAATAAAAACAAAAATTCTGTCAACTTTTCACTGTCTGAGTCTAAAATCCATATATCATGTTTATATTCTCTATTTTTGACCGTTTTGGTTCACATATGGTATAATATCAGTATCATCTGGCAACGCTGTACTGAAATGATCAAATCATATTCGATAACCTCACTTTCTATTGTTTATGTTTGATACGATATTTACGTAATTTTATTTTATAATTAGAAAATGCCGCTTACAAGGGTTTGTTTTGTACCAGTGTGTCCAATCACTAGTGAAAATACTACCAAGTTATTTTTGCGCGTCCCAACAAATTTGAAAATTCGAAAATTGTGGTGGAAAGTTGCAAAAGTTCCTGGTGTTGTTTATACTGCTCCTGGATTTTTCTGTTGTGAAGATCATTTTAACGTATGTGTATATTGTTACTAACTTCCTTTTAGCGGGCTTGATTTTATACTTTATTTGCCTCTTTAGATTGAAATCACAACATTTACGTTTACGCAATGTCAATCGGGATTATAAACGGACGTTCTCAATTAAACGTTAGCACTTTACTTTACGAGATTCTATTGGTGGTTCCTCATAAATGTACTTCAGGCACCAATAGAATTGCAAGATATGGAAAACAGAACGCAAGTGAGATTGTTTGGGAACTTGGTTTGAGAATGCACCTTTATAGCTAATTCTGGCAGCGGTTTAAGATCATATTTGATTGGTGTGGTTATGATGACGTCACATTGCCGCCCGAATGCTATCGTTTAAATCTGCTTTTGATTTAGGTAATATTTGAATATTTTCTGTAGTATTTTATGCGTTCAGAAAAAAAATTAAAATTCATTTTTAGTAATATTTTGATAGGATCTTTTCAATAACACAATACAAAAAAATAGCGGGAAAGGCCCATTATTGACCAATACAAAACAATATTTATAATTTTTTTATTATTCGACGTAGCTACCACCCACATCCACATACATTTCGATCCTTCGCCTGAAGTCCTTAAAACTGTTTCGAATATGATCTAACGGTATGGAGTTGACGGCATTTGTAATTCTTTGCTTTAATACTGCTACATCGTTAGGAAGTGGTTCAGCGTAAACCAACTGCTTGAGGCGACCCCATAAAAAGAAATCCAATATGGATAGGTCTGGGGATCTCGCCGGCCACTTGATCGGTCCACTCCTGGCAATCCAATTTTCTCCAAAATTTAAATTCAACCACCGATTAACCATTTCTGTGGAGTGGCCAGGGCAACCATCATGTTGAAAATGAACTAAAGGCATATCTCTTAAAATATTTAAATATTCTTCAGAAAATCTTTCAAGAAGCTGTAAATAAGTGTGCTGGTTTATCCTTCCCTCAATGAAACAAGGTCCAATAACTCCAACGTGATAAGAAACGGCACACCACACATTCACTTTATTATAATATTGTCTTCTACAATGAATTCTAAAATTTGGATTTTCAGAAGCCCAAAACCGACAATTCTGAGATAAAACAACACCATTGGTCGTGAATGTGGATTCATCTGAGAAAATTATGAAATGATGAAAAAACCTCTCTTCCATGATTTTTTCTCCAATTGTCAAACAAAAATCCAACCTACGGCCGTCATCTCCCTCTTCAAGCGTATGTTTATAATTTGCTTTATATGCCCTAATTTGCCCTGTAAATTCTTTGGAGTTCAGACTTGCTTGGTTTGTTAATTTGAAACAGAAATTAAGGATAATATTGACTACGTTTGACAGATATGTCAATAATAAATGATAAATGTGTATCCACTGCTTTTCTCATAGCCTACTTTTAGTTTCTACATAACTTTAAATTTTAATTCACAAAAAATAATTTCTATGCAGTTTTAATTGAATGGTTCAAAATAAAATACTAGTTTTTTCATATTTTGAAAAATAAAAGTACTTTATTAGTGGTGATTTTTAGAACTTTGCTAATAAAACACCCTGTAGAACACCAAATCAAGTCATTTTTGGTACACTTTAGTTTTACAACAAGCAGGACTCAATCCCCAAATACCATTCCAAAATTCCAAAATTTTTGGTCCATTACATCTCTTGTTACATCTATCCTGGGACACACTGTATGTACCTTGAATATTTTTATCAAAGCGGTTTACCGTGGTCTGCTAGTAAATCACAGTCACAAAACAATCTTTCTTTTACAACACTCGATGTATTTACTGACATAATATTTTGTCGAAATCTATTCATTTCATTAAACATACAGTGTGGCTCACTTAAAATGAAGAGACCGTTATAACTTTTTTATTTTGTTTCCGATTTGAATCAAATTTTACTCAAGTATAGAACAGGTTAGGATCTACTTATAACCAAAACATTCACCTGCTACAAAGTTAAAGCCACCTGCGGTACCAAAATATGCGGAAAAAAATAAAAATATTTTGAATGCATCAGATCGTCGCCACAAACGTACATACACCAAAATTTGATTTGGTTATTGATGGGGGATTTCTCATATATAAGCTTATTTGGCAAAGGGGATCCTCAGTTTCCGTGATTTGTGGTGGATACGTGGAATTCGTTAAGACCCACTAATATGATTTTTAATTTTTTTCAGCATATTTTAGTACCGCAGGTGGCTTTGCCTTTGTAGCAGGCGAATGTTTTTCGGGTCATTAGTAGATCCTAATTTGTTCTATGCTTGAGTAAAATTTAATTCAAATCGGAAACAAAATAAAAAAGTTATAACGGTGTCTTCATTTTAAATGAGTCACACTGTATATTTAAGGAAATGTATAGATCTCGACAAAATATTAGGTTAGTAAATACGTCGAGTGTTGTAAAATAAACATTGTATTGTGACTGTGATTCATTAGCGGACCACGGTAAACCGCTTTGATAGAAATATTCAAGGTACCTAATTAATTTATTTATTAATTATCTATTTTGGCTGGCGAATATCTCGTAAACTATAACACATAGGAAGAAAATTAATTTTGCATAGATTACCTTTTGCCGTACGACGCATCGTTTCCGAGTTATAAGCGAAGAATCAAAAAAAGGAACCTTTCCACCCCCCTTCTTCTTGAAGCGGCGGGGCTAGGGGCGGGGACTTTAGTATGTTTAGCTCCTAACCACCTCTGACACATTCCTGAAAAGGAAAATTCTCCTCTCCTCCATGTTCTCTACAACTCTTTCGTTTACTGGACTAGTAATGTACTGGAAAATTTGATTTCCAATATGTAAAACGGGAACCTTCGTATAAAACGCAATGAATTGCAACCCGACAAATTTGAGATTATCTTAAATAACATAACATAATACACATCACATATATTAGACCACTCCCAAATCCAAAGTCAAGGCTGTCCGGTATGGAGTTACATATTTGAAAAAACGCAGACAACATCCATTACCCATCCATTGCCAGTGTCAGAGCTGGGAATTGAACCCCGTACACGACAGATAATGAGATCCACTACGCAATCCTCGCCTAAAATTGCATAGCTTCTGCGTATATACTGTATACAAGCCGCTAAAAGGTGGAGGGAGATCGCTGCATTTCCCTTTAGGTCACCCTTTCAAATACTAACCGCGTTTGTAGATTGTAGATTATTTATAAATTCTCGCTTGGCCTTTCTTCACTTCAACTTAAAAGATCTTTTGTGAATTACCCTGCAACTACTTGTTGCCCAGGATACTTTTGCAAAGCTTATAATTTGGGAGCTAATTTCCCTATGTTTTCAGGCGTTAATTCCGCCTATTCTATGTACTTTAACCTAATGCGAATTAATACCTTGCATTCAAAAATTGTATATTCCGCAGTATCAGTTGCAGCTTCACAGTATCTGCATTTGTCATCTTCTGCCATGCCCATGTTCTTGAGATGATATCTCAAGGGCAATGACCAATTAGAAAGCCTGTGATCAGCCTTAGGTCGAATTATTAGAGTTCAAGAAGCCTTGTGGCATTCTTTGTTGAATAGGTTATAAACCTTTTCGCTTGTCTTTGGCCTGGTGTATTCCTTGTAGGATTTCTTTTGTTTCTTTTCCCATTTTTAGACTTCCTCCGTTATGTTTCCTTTAGATAATGCACAGAACGGTTCTGGTACGAAAAATGGGCTTCAGCCCCTTTTCTTGCAAATCTGTTAGCTAATTCATTGCCTTCTATTCCCTCATGCCCTGGTACCCACGTCAAGGTATACTTGTTGTTCTTTGCCAGTTGTTTCAGGGATTGTCTGCATCACCAGTCAATTTTAGATTCGAAGGTATAGAACTAAACCTGAGAGCCTTTAGTGCTATCTGTCTGTCTGAAAGTATATAGATCTTTGGCTTTCAAGTGCCTTAATGCATTCCTGAGCACACAGATCTATAGTATAGATTTCTGCTTGGAAGATGGTTGGAGCGTTGCCAATCGCATTTAGCGTTGCTTAACTTTTCTTATCTATAGATATGATTATAGACATGATGAATCTGCGCTCGCTGTAAATCTTGAAGCGTCCTGTTACCTTGCCTGAAATTTTACTCTATGTGAATGTTCGAAGTTCTTACGCACTTTAGTCAATGTACTACGAATAAAACGTGAGAGAAGCACATTGGCTACGTAGGCAGTGTAATTAGTTTCATATCATTAAAAAAACTTGGTGGTGGGGAACGACTAAACAAACAAAAAATACTTATATGTATGGGGTCTAAAGCCCATAGTTTTGGAGAAAAAGAATAAACAAAAATTTTGAAAATTTTTAGTAATATTGTTTGAGAACTGCTGGAATGTTAGGGTAGGATTTATTATCGTCGCGTATGTCGGCGCCTTTGACCATTAAACACGCTAATGCGGTCCCATCAAAGTGCCGCGCTTCTTTGTTTGAGACCGCGTGGCGGTGAGGACACAAAAGTCGGTAATTATTACACTTTTTCATGACTTTTTAAAGGTAAGTAAAACACTTCTCTGATTCGGAACTATATGTTCATTGGCCCAGAAAAGCAGTGGTTCTCAAATGTCTCCTACCTTAACATTCAATTTTTTCGACCTGGATCAGTTTTTTTCAAAGTGTCCCTAGATGAAAAAGTCATATAGATTTCTTGCTTGTCTAGTCGGTCCCTATTACCAGCTTTTCTTTATTGGCCTAAAATTAATTACTCCCTGTATAATAAATTGAATCAAGCTACAACTAAAGGAAACATTATTATGTAAAGTAGGACTCTCGCAATGTTTACTATGCTCCGACATATTCAAATTTGTCACTTAATATTATCATATTCATATTTATTTGGAACCGTTGTTTCTACATTGGCAAGGTTTAACTTACTTCCAGGTTATTGATATTATCTAACCAGGATTTCAGGGAGAGCTGTAAGACCACTTTCATAAATAAAAAGCGCCTTACGGTGCCGAGTGTTTATATACATAATATTTGATTTATATCGAGGGAAACTTAGTTATGTAATACGGGTAACAAAAATATTTTATTACTTTAGGTATTTCATCGGTTTGTTTGAATAAGTAAAAGACACCTTATATTGGCCTAGATCGATAAACGAACTTTATTGTCTTCTTTATGTCTAATGAAGTTTTCAGAAATACTGTGATACTCTCAATAATTAAAATGTATATAAGGAAGGATGTGACAAAATGGACGGTGCGCGCGGGGGGGGGGGGGGGGGGGTTCATAAAATGTAAACGTCCTGACAAAAATATTTTTGATTGGATAATAGTTATATTTAACATTTTAAGTTCGTTTTTCCACTGCGAACTAATTAACAGATTGTTTTTTAAGGATAATAAGGAGGGGATGAGGTAAATATGAAAGTTAGAATATTAAGAGTTTTATAAATGTTACAAGATGTTACAAGGAGGGAGGGGGGTTATGAATAGTCCATTTTTGCTAAGGCGTTGAGACTTTTCACTCAACGACCGGCTAAAGTATTTGTTGAATGTTAATTTTCCGGTTTTCCGTTAAAACATTCAAAGGAGGAGGGCCTATAAGGCCGGTTCTCGGCCCTGTTTATTTCTCGTCAAAAAATGCCAATTCCTCTAATACTCCTCCCCCTTAACACCCTCTCTCCCGAGCCATTCTGTTGTGTAGAGAGGTTAGGTTAGAATTTTTTTGTTTTTTTTTTGTCTGTCTCCCCCTCAACACCCTCTCTCCCGAGCCATTCTGTTGTGTAGAGAGGTTTAGGTTAGAATTTTGTTTGTTTGTTTGTTTGTCTGTTGATTTAGAGCTTACGTAGCTTTTGTCTGATTTTTGGAGATTAACTATCTTTGTTCGTATTTTTGTTGCTTTGGACTTAGAGAGAGGGAGAAGCTTGTAGCAGTATGATGATGGTGGGAATGGCTCGGGAGAGTGGATGTTGGAGGAATTGACATTTTATTAATAATGTAAATTAAAAATCATTTTAAAACTATTGTATACCTGGTAGGAACATAAAGGTTTATGTTAGTAGAGGGAGAGCGCGCTTGTCGTTGGGGGTTGGGGGTGTTGGGGTGTTGTATAGTAGTAGGGGGAGCTTAGGATGCAGTTTGTTCAAAGGAAATATGATTTTCAAGCTCAAAAACATTTAACCATGTGTACTAATGTAAACTGGTTCCTTAATAATTAAAGGGGGATACATGGAGGGGGGAAGGTTGGGGAAGTTCTATTTGGGGTGGAATAGATTAGATATTGAATATGTAATATAAAAAAAAAATCGAAATTTTTTGACCCAAAATAAAAAGAGCCGAAAACCGGCCTTGTAGGCCCTCCTTCTTTTGATACTATAATCAATGTGACTAAATCTCTTAACTGTTTGAATGTTTAAAATGATTTCTCTAAAGATTGTGGAGAGATGGTAATAGAATGGCAAACTGCGAAGAGGACCATGGATAACAAAGTTTTGGAAGGCTTATGGAAAAGAGCTTTAGTCAGACCCTAAGCCTAACAGACAAACGCGATAGATGACACGGTGCTGTTAGATGTACCATACAGCAAAGCGACACCAACTACGCAAGAATTCATAAAACTTCTGGCAAGACGTTGTGAATGAGAAGATAGATATCGCAAATAGCCACTATTTAGAATGACTAGATTTAGTGTCGATATCATATAAGACACAAAATACAGAATATCAGAAAAAAAAACTTTTCTTGCAATATAGGCGTATAAAAGGTAAATGCTACTTGTTTTCCCGCTTTATTCTCCTCGTTTTATTAGATTTTCCTTTTTGTTAAGTTTCTTTATGTACCTACGCAAGTCTTTCTGGAGGACTTTCTTTGTATACTGCATGGATATATCATAAAAAGGGATTTAGTATTATCTCGTTTGTGCACCACTTAAGAATTCTATTCTAACAGCAACGTTGCCCATACCTAATAAAAAATACATATACAGTTTATTCTAAAATAGGATTCCAAACTTCAACGTAGTATTAGTAGCGTAGTATTTATCAAAATAAGTGAAAAATTCTTATAAACATCTGGCATTTAACGCACCTTTAGGGAGTTACAGGCCCTTAAAGGAGTTCAGATTGAATTTTTTTTCCATTATTCGAAAAACAGTAAAAAATAGATACATAAAAATTTGGACATTCACTTAGTTTTATTATGGATATTCTCTGAGTGTTATAAACTAGACATTGTTCCGTGCTAAAATATGTGTAGTAATTTCTTACAGATAACTTACTTATCTTATCCACACTTTTGGTACATTTTTGGAAGCAGGCCGGTCTATAGACTTACAGCATATGGTATAATATTTTTTGCATATTATTTCTTAGGATTTACTAAATAGGTTATTGGCTCAGAATTCTGCTCATCGCGTCATTCAATTGCCTCGGCAATCAAAATCAATCAAAAAGTGCTATAATCAAACGGGTATTATTGTTCGCTATTTTTTCATCTTCGTCTGTTAAAATAATAAGTTTTCATTTCATTATTGTATGCAAGACAAATTGATATTGTAAATGTTGAAAAATTGGACGCAAAATTCAAAATAAGTCAAATTATTTTTAGCTTTAATAAAGTGATCTACGGAAATCATTTGAATAATGAAAAAACGTTTATTGCTGTAATTATTGTTTGAATAAATAAATTCCGCTTCAATTTCATTGCTCGTTTTAGAAAAAAACAATGCGCGTTAATAGATTCAATACCTCACTAATAAGCAGGGCTCGGGAATTATATCTCGGCGGCAGAGACGGCTTTTATATAGATAGACATAATATTACATTGCAAACACCTACTGAAACATTCAGAAAAACGACGAAATGGGAAATATCCACCATTGCCAGCTAGGTACAATGTATTTTTGATAATAAATTTAACATGAAAACGGTAATAGTTCTTACAAAAATATGTAATACATATCTACCAAATAAAAAAAACAATTTTGAATCAAACAGATACTTTCGTATTATGTTTAATATGTGTGGCGTGTTTATTATTTTATTTTCATAATTAATAATATAAACTGCTTGCAACATAAAACATTTTTTTCAAAATAAAATAAACCATTTTTATAAAATATTAAATCATAAATAACAAAGCTAAGGATTAATGGCATAAAACTGCCATGTACTGTGTGCATCACAAATGTACCCAACGTGATAAAGTGAATTTTATTTCATTTCAAAATGTTAATAAAGGGCGAGCTTAGATGAGTCTTCACTGTGTATGTATCTCGATACTCCAGTGAAGCAACATGCAGCACGGTTAGTACTTGGGAAACACAGCGATCTTCTTCCGTCTTTTAGCGGCTTGTATATCAATGTATACGCGGAAGCTATGTAATTTCAAGACGAGGATTACGTAGTGGATATACCATCCTTCGGAAGGCGCTGACTTGTCTATTAAATGTTAGGCAAGTAAAAGATTCCTACTCTTCTTACGAGAAGAGGTTCGGCAAAATTTCCAGGTTGGGGGTAACTCGTCTCCTGGCGTCGGTAATAGGCCCTGATAGCGGAAATGTGCCGACGTTAAATAAATAGATAAAAAAAAATGTTAATACGTAACCTACTTTTATCGGAAATCTACTACATTTGTGAAACGTACTTACAATTACCTAAAGACGTAGTTCATTCTTCTACAATTGCAGTGTTGAAGGCATTTGATCCCGACCGAGTGTCAACATCAGATTGCAATGCGTGGCGGGACTTTTATATGTTTTTTATTAATGAGGTTTTATTATCTCCTTTAATTAATTTACGTAATAGGTTATTTTTTTTTTATTAAGCGGCATCGATTGCTTAGATCATTAGCCGCAAACTTAATCCTTAGCTGCATATTTCATTTGTCGCTCAGTAGTGGGTGTTTATATCTTTTTAAATATACCGCTGGATTTGAGGAACACTTGTAGTTTGTTTATTGCATCTTTATTATTATCTAGTATGCTTCGCAGATTGTTCTCCAGATTAGTAGTTTGACGAAACTGCACATACATTGGACAGTCTACCAAGATATGCTCTACTGTTAGTGTTACTCTGCATCGTTGGCATCTTGGAGCTCTTTCGCCTCTTAGTAAGTGTAAGGATGTCATGTGCGTATGTGCGATTCTGAGTCGCGTAATAACTGTCTGCTCTCTTCTCGTTTGTTGTAGTGGGGCTTTCCATACATTAACATTTGCATGTATGGTTTTGTACGCTGTGTCAACTTCATTCCACTTGTTTTGCCATTTTGTTTGGTATATCTTTTTGGTTTCTGCTATGACATCTTCGGCTCTTACTGGGATACCAGCATCCTCTTCATTGTTATTGGTTGCTAGTTGAGCAGCTGTGTCTGCCTTTTCATTTCCTGGAATTCCTATATGACTTGGTGTAAATATAAAAATAATTTTCTTGTTTATTTGTTTTAACCAATTCAACAGTGAGTATGTTTTGGTAGTTCAGAACTAAATATCTTATTTATTGACTGCAAGGAGCTGAGGGAGTCTGTGCATATGAGAAAAAGTTGTTTTGACGAAAACTCACAGTGACGAAGCGCTTGCCAAATTGCATACATTTCAGCCGTGTATATACTGGCTATTTCTGGTAAGGACCACGAGTGCGCTGCATTCTCTACTACAAACGCACACCCCACACCATTTTCAGTTTTGGATCCATCCGTGTATATTATTTCTGCGTCTAGGTAGTTGTGCAGTACGCTAAGAAAGCATGTTCTTAAGAGGATGGGGTTTGTTTCCTGTTTATATGTTGCACATTCTAGGTTTTGATTTGGAACTTCAAAAAGCCAGGGAGGGTCAGACGAGAATGTTTTGCGGTATATTTCCGGATATACAAGTTCCCTTTCTAAGCGGGCCGTAAGAGGCTTGGTGATGGTTGGTCTAGTGTCATATATGTCATTTTCGGATTCGAATAAGATACTGTAATTAGGATGTTGTGGTTGAGCTTTTATAGATATTGCATAATTGGTCATTAGTCATTCTCTTCTTAGGGTGAGTGATGGGACGCCTGCTTCTACTTCCAGTGCTGGTATTGGGCTTGTTCTAAAAGCTCCCGTGGCTAGTCTCAAACCTGTGTTCTGGATGATATCTAGTTGTTTAAGTCTTGAAGAGCGTGCTGAGGTGTAAACCATAGATCCATAGTCCATTTTGGACATTATAAAAGTTTTATAGAGAGTCAGTAACACATCTTTTTCAGCTCCCCATGTGATACTAGATATACACCTCAGTAAGTTTAGAGTAGACTTACATCTATTTACCAGGTCTTCAATATGCTTATTCCAGGTCAATTTTTTATCAAAGGTCACTCCTAAAAAACTTATAGTGTCTACGTTTCTGATGGGTACTTTGTTAACTGTTAATTGGGGTTCTCTATGTTCAGATCTAAGGCGACAAAAGTGAATGGCCTTAGTTTTTGATTCGGAAAAGCGGAAACCTTTTTGCTGTGCTTGTCTACTTATGGTAGTTATAGCTCTTTGCAAGGTATTTTGAATTTCATCCATAGATGGCGCTGAGAAACATATAAGTAGGTCGTCTACATACAGGCATTTTGGGATACTGGTGTCTATAGTGGATACCAGGTCATTGATAGCTATCGCAAAGAGTGTAACGCTTAATATGGAACCTTGAGGTACTCCATTTTCAGACACATAGGTGTTTGATACGTTACTACCTACACGAACTTTGAACTTCCTATCTTTTAAAAAGCTTTCTATAAATACTGGCAGTCTGCCCCTTAGGCCCCATTCATGTATTTTTTGTAAAATGCCATACCTCCATGTAAGATCATAAGCTTTCTCGAGGTCAAAAGACACTGCCGCTACGTGTGATCTGTTTGCGAAGCTGTTCTGTATGTAGTTCTCCAGGTATACCAGATGATCTTGAGTTGATCTGTATTTTCTAAAACCCATTTGACAATTAGCTAAATACCAGACTAATCTTAAATTAATCATCTTTTCCATAATTTTGCTCAGGCAGCAGGTAAGGGAGATTGGACGGTAGCTCGAGGGGTCTTTAGGATCTTTTCCTGGTTTTAAGATGGGAATAATTATTGCATGTCGCCAGCTTTCAGGATATTTTCCTTCAATCCATATTTGATTGTATAAGTCAAGAAGCTTTCCTTTTTCTGAAAAGGGCATGTGGATTATAAAGTCATGAGGGATGGAGTCGGGACCTGGTGACGACTTTTTAACCGTAGCCAATGCATTTTCCATCTCTTCCATGGAAAAGGGAGTATTTTAAGGTGACGTGACGGTTTCAGAATAGCCTAGCTCCCTCTCGCGAATATACTTTGTCTGTAGAAATGCTGGGTCGCAATTGTTATCACTACTTATATTGTGAAAATATCTGCCATAGACATCTGGTATTTCTTTCGGCTCACGTATTAGTTGGTTGTTCTCTACAAGTACTGGAGAGGGTTCTGAAAAGTTGTTACCGGCCACTTTTTTTATTTTATTCCATATCTCGGAAGTAGATATGTCAGTTGTAATGGAGGATATATATTCATGCCAGGAGTTTCGTTTGCCTGAGATGATACATCTACGTGCTTTGGCTCTTACCGCCGAAATTGTGAAAATTGTGAAACTTTGGATATTACGGAATTCCCTAAAAAAGTAAGATATATTGTGTCATATTTGCATAAAAATCTTTTCAAGCTGACCTAGAGCCGACCCTGATTTTGACATCACAGAGATAAAATTCCCGAGCTCTGCTAATAAAGTAATAAGGATTATAATGACACTCAAATTAATTTGTTTAATAACAACATAACAACACTAAAGAAGATAACATTATTAACATAATTCTGCCTCTAATATTTAATTATTAATTAATAATTATTTAGAGTTTGGTCGATATGTCCTCATTTCCATAATATCATATTTCCATAGCATATTTTTGCAGCATTGTCCTATAAATATTCTTTTGCTGGCTAATTTAATTAAATTAACCTGTTACCACGAAATATTTATGGTAATTCTAAATTTAATATGTAATGCAAATATGGGTTGGTTACTCATAGAAATTTCTCACTATGTTCTCTAAAAACAAATGCATTATAAAAATATAGCAGTAAAAATTGTTTTATTTTTCAATGAGTGTCATCAGTACTTTGTTAATTTCTTTACTAGGACAAAGCTATGCTATCAAATCTATCATATCCATGTTATATAAAACAGAGTTTCCGTTCTTATCCGACATCAAAAGATTCTTAGTTCCGTTGTGTATTTGTCCGTCTGTCCTTGTGTGTATGTACGAATGTATGTGTGACCTCAATACACTGAGAGATTTGATTGCAATTTTTACTAATGTGGCGAGTATCAACTGGTAATAGGCTACATTATCACGACCACAAATAGAAGGATTAACGGGAAAGAGGAACTAAAATTTTAAAAGGGTCTTAAAAAACCTGATCCTCCGTAATTTTCTAGAAAACAATGTCTATGGAAATATCCTCACCGAGCCGTTTCAAAATTAACCGGTCACCAAAAATAAATTAAACAGTTTGAATTTGTCAACAAATACAACAAATATCCAAGTTGTCAAAAATTAGGAAACTCAACGAAAACGTTTCATAATTCTTAACTACAGACAATCTGGACATCTACCGGAAAAAAATTTCTTTCTAACCGGTTGCTTCTTCCGGTGAATATAGCGGTGAATATTGAAAAGTGCCCAAAATAAATATGACTACTTGATTTAAGAAAAACTTGAAACTTTTACTAAATGAATTTTGATATTTAGGCGATGGTTGTTTTTTCAACCTCTTGCCACTAAAAATGTCGACATTTTTTTTTAAAGTTAACCATCCTCACAAATAGGTTTATAAAAAATTATGAATCAAAATTTCACACAGTCGCCAGGTTAATTGGATCTTATCTAATTTCGATATTGAAGTCAATGTAAATGTGAAAATGTAACACGAAACGTATTTTAAACCAAATTCAATGTCAATTCTGATAATAAGGATCAATTAACTGGATGACTGGATGAAATTTTATTTAATGATTTTTAGTGACGTTTTTATTGAAGACGGTTTATTTTTTAAAGAAAAATACAGATATACATAAATATGCTTAGAGTCAACACAATTTGTTGAAGGTTGCATATAGTAAGCATACAAAAAAAAAATCTTGTCTAGACTTTCAGGTCTGAGCATCCTTGTGATAAAAATAATGATACATACAGGGTGATTCTTTTAAGGCGGTCATTGGAATGCATTGCAGATGAGATAGCCATTTGAAATTTGGTACCCTACCATAGTCGACCATTGCGAGTCCGAAAATAATAATTTCAAAATGGCGGCACTTCCGGAAATACCGGAAGTCGATACCAACTTGCTTATTTTAAATGGAACACCCTATATATTTTCGACTTTTCGAAATGATCATAAAATTCTGAGTCAAAACATGTAGCACAACCTATACCTAAACCAAGCAGTTTCGGAGATATATGACAGTTTATAAAAAATTTGCAAGAACCGTTATAACTTTCTTCGTGTAGGAGATCCTTATTTGCTCTTTGGTACTTAGAAAGAACACAAGATGAGCTACTATTTACAAAAAAAATAGATTCCAAAATAGTATACCAAGTGTTTTATTTTTCTCGTTACATTTTGTCAAATTCAAACCTCAAAAACTTTTTTATTTCAAATGGAACACCCTGTATTTTTTTACATCAAATTATGCTAAACGAAATTTCCTTTTTTCTAGTATAAGCATTGTAGGGGTTAAAGTTACAACTTTTCGAAATATTGGCGATTTTCTTAAATGTCCAAGAATTTTTAGTAAAAATTGCCATCAACTTACCCATGCTTAGAAACAATGATTAATGTCAGTCATTCTCTTTTGTTAAAAAATGCCAGCACGTTTAAATTACACCCACGAAGACTTTTAGATTTGTTTATTATTTATGGAGAATGTGATAAAGTAATAATACCAAGAACATGTAACACATTTGCTAGTCGATACCCACTTTATTGTTTCAATTGTTTCATAGGCTTCTACGTTTTTTTGGATAAATTATAATTTTCAACAAAAACTTCCGAATAATTCAAAAAGTACATGTGTTAGATATAGGACATGCTGATATAAGTCCACCTCAAATTTAATTCTATATCCATTGCCATAATAAAATTTGGCATGTGCCATTTGACAGAGCCAAATATTCTAAAATTATCCAATATGCCTTTTACAATGTATGATGGATGGTTTCTGTTCTTGTGGGTATCGAGTAGCAAATGTGTTACATGTTCTTGGTATTACTTTATCACATTCTCCATAAATAATAAACATCTAAAAGTCTTCGTGGGTGTAATTTAAACATGCTGGCGTTTTTTTACACAAAAGAATGACTGACATTAATGATTGTTTCATTTAAGAAAATCGCCAATATTTCGAAAAGTTGTAACTTTAACCCCTAGAATGCTTATACTGGAAAAAATGAAATTTAATATAACATAATTTGATATAAAAAAATACAGGTGCATTTGAAATAAAAAAAAATTTGATGTTTGAATTTGACAAAATGTAACGTGAAAAATAAAACACTTGGTATGCTATTATGGAATCTATTTTTTTTGTAGAGAATAGCTCATCTTGTGTTCTTTCTACGTATCAAAGGGCAAATAAGGATCTCCTACACGAATAAAGTTATAACGGTTCTTGCAAACCGTTGCACCTGTCATATTTTTTATAAAATGTCAAATATCAGAAACTGCTCGGTTTAGGTATAGGGTGTGCTACATGTTTTCAATCAGAATTGTATGATCATTTCGAAAAGTCGAAAATATATAGGGTGTTCCATTTAAAATAAGCAAGTTGTTATCGACTTCCGATATTTCCGGAAGTGCCGCCATTTTGAAATTATTATTTTCGGACTCGCAGTGGTCGACTATGGTAGGGTACCAAATCTCAAATGTCTATCTCATCTGTAAGTGGGAAATATTCTAATGGCCGCCTTAAAAGAATCACCCTGTATAAGAGCTACCGTTAGTAGATTTTTTTAAGAGCACATTTAAATTATTTGCTTATTCATTTATTTATTTATTTATTTATTTATTTATTTATTTATTTATTTATTTATTTATTTACCCTATTCTACAGATCGATAGACCCAATTACACAATAGAAAAAAATACAAGAAACGTGTATATTTAGCCAATAAAATATAATACTGGACAATTTTTTAAATATAAATGTAAAACTCAGGAGAAAACAAAAAATAACCGACAAAAAAGGAAGAAATACATCAACTATAAATTCAACTTTTTAATTGACGATTATTGCAGAAAAGAATGTCAACTGAGAAATTTAAATTGTTATAACTATTGATACTCAGTATAAGTACATGAAATCATTAAGGCAGAGGTCGACAGGCATGCGACGTCAGCGATATTTTGGGGCTTGGTGGAACAATTTGAGACATATCCTAAAAAAAAACTGGCTGTACTTTCAAAATGGCGGCCATATGTTAAAAAAAGACTGTTGCCAATGTTGTTTCTGTCATTTAACAGAAAAACTAAAAAATATGGACAAAAACTTTTTTCACGAAGAACAACGTGCATAAAAGTTTCTACAATTTTGGTCCTATACAATATTTTTATAGGAGTTACCATTTTCCAGATAAATGAGTCCAAAATTAAGTAAACATGGAAATTCATATATCGGTAAATCACTTAGAGGAAATAACTATGATAATTATTGTAAGGCGTATAATATAACTTTATATTATTAACATAAAAATTAAATAAAATAAACTGAAAAAAATTAATAATAATAATAATATTAAAATTTGCATACATTTATCCCGAAAACGGTAACAATGGTATCTGGAAAATGGTAACTCCTATCCAAATATTGTATAGAAACAAAATTGTAGAAAATTTTATGCACTTTGTGTTTTGTGCAGAAAGGTTTTCTCCATCTTTTTTAGTTTTTCTGTTAAATGACCAAAACAATATTTGCTTTTTTTAAAACGGACGCCATTTTGAAAGTACAGCCAGTTTTTCTTTTTGGGGACATGTCTTAAATTGTTCCTTAGGCTTTACTCTTTATGAAAAACATTGTCACCAATGATTGGGAGGGTGCACGAACAGTCAGGGTGGGCTCCCGTAGTATTACGTTTTATATTGAATTTTATATTTTATTTTAAGAGCTGAATCATTTATCTGGAAAATGGTAACTCCTATCCAAATATTGTATAGGAACAAAATTGTAGAAATTCTGATACACTTTGTTTTTTGTGCAGAAAGTTTTTCTCCATCTTGTTTAGTTTTTGTGTTAAATGACAAAAATAATATTTGCAATTTTTTTTTAAACGACGCCGTTTTGAAAGTGCAGCCAATTTTTTTTTTTTTTTGGGACATGTCTTAAATTGTTCCTTAGGCTTTAATCTTTATGAAAAACATGGTCCCCGAGGATGATAATAAACAAACGAAACATACTGATAAACAATATCTTTATATTGAGCTGGGCACACAACTTTTCTAAGGAGAAACCCCCCCCCGTCTATTACAAATTGTTTAGCACCTTCAGGCAAAGTTGGACTTGATGTAAGTTTTTTATCAAAATAAGAAAAAAGAGATGATTTTGTTGTTTTTCGAAACGAAATGTCGTCAAATAAACTAACCGGTATATGATTTAATTTATATTTATAACACTCCTTTAAATCATTTTGATCTCGAGCAACACAAGTAATCTATTGAAAAGTTGTGTAGGATTAGCGACTGCTGATGCTTTTTTTAATATAATAATAATTGTCCTATTTGTAAATGCGATTGATTTTACTCTATCGTTTCTTTTTAGTTTTCAGTTCCCAAATGAAGTTTTATTTATTTTCTTACTGCTGGGGATGTTTGGTAAACTGGTTGTAAAGAACGCGATCAGTAAGTTTTGTAGTTGCATGTATCGTCAATTTATTACAAATGTCAATATTTCATACTACCTGTCAACTTGATATTTAGAAATTTAGTATCTAAAATAAACCATGTTTAATTAGTATTACCAACAAAAGTTTTTGTTGACTATTGTTACATTCTTACGGCGTTAAAATACAAAAAAAATACTCTTTTTTATAAGAATCTGTCATTTTGACAATCATAACTTTGTTAATATTTAACCGATTTATACCATATTGAAGCTTGTCTCTTTCTCTCAAAATTTTGCTTCTTTATTTTTTTTCTAAAGTGTCATCCATGTGGGATATTGGAAAAAAGTGCTTAATTTCAACATGGCGGCGCATTTTTCTTTACATTTGCACGGCAAATGTTTTGGGATTTTCATTCAGAGACTCCTGGATAGCCATAGAATACAATTCCGAAGAAATTAGCTTGTTACAAATTTGTTCCGGGTTTGGTCCAAATTTAATTCTATTTTACTGAAGTAATACAAGAAGGGGCTCTTGCAAAAATCAAAGTAAAATAGCATAAATTATTTGCATTTCTACATACCATTGTGTCATTTTTAAATTTGGACCTCAGTGTTCTCAAAGAATAAAGTGTCAAATTCATTATTTTTGCATGGCGACAGGGACAATTTGTGTATCTTTATATCTTTTGAATGGGGGTATTTTATGATTACAGACAAATAATTTTCAGAATTAAAATATGACGGGAGTTTCGTTGTAGCTCCCTATACTGTTCGTTCAAGTGATAATGTTCAGTATAAACAAATTAGCCAACGTTTCCATCCACCACTTAAATTATAAATTTCCAACTTTATGGAAAGTTCTTTCAGCATATCAACTGTGCCGAAGTAAACGAAATTCTTCAACAATTAAAAGTAATTTTCATTACAGTCTATTATATTGTTAGAAACAATAAACCACTCAACAATATGAAAGATCTATTACGCCCACAAATTAGGTGTTAATGTTCTCAAGCAATATGATAATAATAAGCTGTGAGCAGAATTTATAAAGTTAACTGTTGAAACTGCGGGATAACAATGTTGCCAACATTAAAAGGAATTCATTCTTCAGTACGTTACTTGACAGTTGATGGTTCTACTAGTAGGTCTACAATTGAACAACTGATATTATGTGAATTCTTTTCGTCTGCATTATCTGCACCAGTGCAGATAATAGAAGGAGACATAGAGAGATTATACATACGTTGAAAAGAGATACATTTGCACTGGTGCAGATAGTGCAGACGAAAAAAATTGACCTATTATATATGAAATTTTATACAGAAAGTGGTATATAACAGTCATGCTTGAACTTAATTATATCAAATAATATCACTGAAGATACTTTAATGTAGTTTAAGAGGAATGGAAATATTGAATCCACTAGACAGTTAGCTGCTCATAAGATTAGAAGCTGATGAAACTGTAGGCATGTTAGGTTCTGTCAGTGAACTTACAACACAAATAAGGAGTGAGGTAAAGCATTTGATTTCTGTACGTTGAGTTGACCATAAACTACAATTATATGTTTCCTAATATTTAAAAATACGTTAAAAGTAACGAATCCCTTGTTGGCCTTTTTGAATTTTATGGAAGATCTTCAAAAAGGCAACATAACTTTATCTCTGTATGAACAATTTGTATAAATATATTCATCAAGTTCACTGGGTCGAAAGTAAAATCGAGAAACCAAGGTATCAAAATTTTTTTGACGTCAGCCACACCCACTTCACATCCATTACCATCCTCGTCCCATTATTAATGGGATAAAAAAATAAAAAAGTGATATGTATACAAGAACCAAAGATCTCAATTTCTTCTTGACATCATCAGCCAATCACACTACTACCCTCTTTAATATGGTGAGGGTGGTAGTGGGAACTTGGATAGGAAGAGACTTGAGTAAGAAATCTGTGTGTGGAAGTAGTGATTTCTTAGGCAGTGGTTTTTTTATTGCGCAATCCGAAAATACAATTGAATGAAATCGATACAAAGCATTTCTGAAATTTTAGGTTTATAACAACAGCATAATTTTATATATTCTCTTCCAATAAATTTCTGATTATACAGCGAAAGTGAAATCTTCTACTAAGTCATGTGAAAGTGCACATGGAATGTGCATTAAATTCTTTAGAGAAACTAAATATACTGCAGTAGCTATAGAGAAATATTTCTTGACACGGGGATGATTGACAAATTTCAAGAAGTTATCTGGAATATCCCAAGGACTAACTGAATTTCAACGACACGGAGTAAAATTAATTAAAACTAGTATTTAAGCTTTAAATGACAGATTTTTTTTATACTAGCTGTTGCCAAGTATCTGACGCGTGCTCTATTTTCGATACAGTGTCGTGGCCATCCGGTGACGATTTAAAAAATTAAGGCGATACTGAAATCTTAATTTCTCAAATCATTTTCATCGTACGATTCACTTGTTGACTACTTTTATAACAGTCTCTTCAACTTCAACAGTATCAAGCAAGCGTGCGTTTAGGGCTATTAGTTCAATTATATCTAAAAATTTTACATTCACTCTAAATTGTGTTAACCATAGGCATTAGATAGAAAGTTGATCTGTTTCAACAAGAAAGTCCAAAGAAGTGGTATTTTTCTAGTAAGAATTAAAAATGAATCTATAATAATATGACATAATGATGGTAAAATTCGCAGTTTGCTGGTTGAGCAAAATTTGAAGTGACAGAAATATCACGAAACGTACAAAAATCAGAATTGTTTACTCCATAGTTTTCTTCAGCTCTCTTTAGCTTCTAAGATATGAATCATTACAGAGAGACGGCGCATTGATATTTTTGATCTGAAGATGCTTATTACGAAATCCCTAGATAGACCGTCGCACCAGCATACCAATTTTCCAAGAAATATGTTTCCGAAAGTGACTCTCCAGAATCGTATTCTCCCAAGACCCCTAATCCTGTAGGCACATCAGCCGGAAAGAAGACAATATACGAACTAATGAGAAAGAGCTTTGGTGAGGCCGTACGCCTAACAGACAACCGCGACAAATGGCGCGATGCTCTCAAATGTGTTATACATATAGTAAATGGATGCCAGCTATAATAACACAGGCCCACAAAAAAAAATCGTGAGCGAGAATTAAGACCCACTTTTCTTTATGTTTTTCGAGGCGCTGAACACGAATCTGAAGTCGGAATAACAGGTTCGAAATGAATAGAAAAAAATTGGGAGACATGAAAATATCCATCATGGAAATATCTAATAATAATAAAATGTATACCTATTGAAAAATATTCCTTATTGCATGCTTGCCAATATGGTTTTAGGCAAAAATGTTCCACAATAGATGCAATCTGTAAGATTGTGGGTGACATAGTTGAAGGCCTTGAAGAAGGTAAACATACTGTAATTACGCTGTGTGTCCTAGCAAGGCCTTCGACACTGTCTCTCTTCCTCTCATCATCGAGAAACTTAGTTTTTATGGAGTCGGGAGTATACCGTTGCCTCTGTTAAAGTCTTCTCTGGAGAATAGACAACAATGCGTCTCACAAAACAATAGGACATCTTATTTTAGATCAGTAAAACATGGAGTGCCTCGGGGATCGGTGCTGGGACCTCTACTGTTTATAATTTATGTAAATGATTTATTTTATTACTTATTTCCTACTAGTATTGTTATGTTTGCTGATGATGCAACTCTCACAGCTAGTGCCAAGGATATTAATAGTTTACAAAATATCATTGATGAATCTGAAAGTCAAGCGGAACTTTAGTATAATACTAATTCACTCAAACTAAATCGTGACAAAACACAAAAACTATTTTTTTCTACCAGATATGACGTAACGCAGGGAGAAAGTGTCAATTTACTCGGTATAGTTCTTGATGATACTTTAAGTTGGAGCAATCATATTGAGCAACTCAGCAATAAGCTATCAAGCTATTTATTCCTTTTACGAAAATTATGGACTGTTCTACAACAGCACACTTTGCTGTCAGTGTACTATTCATTAATCCACTCTCAAATAAGCTACGGGGTTATATTCTGGGGGAACTCGAGCAGCGCTGTAAAAATATTTCGACAACAGAAAGAGTTTATAAGAATTATAACTAGAGCAGGTTTCAGAGAACACTGTCAACCATTATTTATTAAATATGGTATAATACCTATTCCTTGCCTATATATTTACTACTCTCTTTTAGAGATTCACATACAAATAAGAATCTGTATGTAACTCCATCTGAGCTACATAACTAAAACACGAGGTCGGCCAATTTGTTAAAACTTCCTAAATATCGCTTAACAAAATCAATTAAAAATTCATTAAACTTGAACTTATATAATAAATTACCTGAAAATATAAAACAACAAAATTTTCAGAAATTTAAAATTACCATTAGAAACCATATCTTAAAATTTTGTTTCTATACAATTGAAGATTTTATGACTACCCTCTTGACTGTTATGTAATATTATACTGTGTAACTGACGTCGTATGTTTTAAGACAGTTTTTTATTTATTATATTATTCTTGTTTTTTACATTTTATGTCTGTTTTATAAACTTGTATTATATTTTACACTTCATTTTTACATTATATGTACATTACCTATAGATAATAACAAAATAATGACTTGCTACAAATGTATTTGTATATGTAAAGTAGTCAAATAAACGTATATCTATCTATCTATCATTTTTGGGAGAAAATACGGTACTTTTCAATGCATTGGATGAAGTAAAAAATATTTTGCGGTTTCTGGTTCTTGTACACACACTAAATCACATTTTTTTTCATCCCCTTTAATAATGGGGTGGGGGTGGTAATGAGGGTGGGTAATGCCAAAATTTATTTTGAGACCTTAGCTTCTTTTGTATATACTAAATACCAATTTTATGGGCTCTTACCTGCTTGATTTACCTATTTACCCCAAATTCACCCCAATTTACCCCCCACTCTTCGGCGGAACAAGATGAAAATATAATCTAGTTCTAGATCTCGTTAAAGTACATATGTGTACCAAATTTCAAGTCAATATCTCAAACGGTTCCAGAGTAAACGTGCGCACAAAAAAAAGTTACAGACAGACAGGCAGACAGAAATGTTTTCGCTCAAACTTAAAATCTCGACGTTTCATGACATTCTAAGCCTATTTGAACAATAAAAATAAAATAAAAAAAATTATCGTTCCACTGGATGCGGAAGTAAAAGGAAGAAGTGGGTCTTAATTCTCGCTCGCGATTTTTTTTTGTGGGCCAGTGTAATGTTTGAAACAGAAAACGCCTGTCAAATACGAACACGATGTGCACTTTTTTTAGAATGGCCGAATTTATTTGAATAACATACGAGGATAAATTAATAACAAAATACCATCTGTTTATACCTGGCAACTTGGTAATGGGGTCAAGCAAAAAATGGGCAACCCATTTTTTGAGTTCCTCATATCATGTATTTGCAAATGGCATTTTATTTATTTCTTTAACAAATTAGGGCAGTAATTCAAAAAAAAAATTAATTAATTTTGTTCGATTAATGGGGTCAAGATATGGCAAGCCAACCTAGTCCCGATCTATATTAGCCTACATGTCATCTTTTATATAAACTATTTCTTATCTGAATAATAGATGAGGGTATTAAATTCTTAGGCCGGATCTTAGACTAGTATTTTTAACAGACTTCAATATCGATAGTAGGTAACAAAGTTCAATTAACCGGGTGACGTTGAAATTTTTTCATAATTTTTGGCAACCTCTATTTTAAAAGCAGTTCAATTTTGTTTAAAAAAAAATTCATATACGACAATAAAGATTAATTTTATTTAATATCGTGTATAAAAGTGGATTATTTTGTTGTTTAAAAAACATGATATTCATTTTGTAAACGAACAAACTAAATTTAATTTCTAAAGTAATTTTAAAAACACTGCATTGGGCAGATATGTTTTTCCATTTCTCGCTAATTACATTTACAAATTATATAGAACATAAAAATATTATAAACTTTGCATCTAGATGGAAACGGCGAGTTGACTTTGACTTGAAATACTTTTGAAATGCAGCTAAAATAAGTTAACAAAGCGTTTCTTGCTAACAAGAGTTTTATTTCATTATAAATTTCAGTTCAAATTCAAGAAACGAAACGGAGAGAATTTAAATACTTAAGATGCTGGTTACTAAGTTATGATGGAATAAAATGAAATTCAATAATTTAAAAAATTAAAAAGAAATAAGTTAGCGTGCTTGTTCGTTTTTAAATTCTCAACATTTTCTTTCCTAAGAGTTTCTCAGCTTAACAGGGCCAGCCTACTTACGAAGATGGCTGATAGGATAGCTGCAAAACCAGTTAGCTCATGTTGTTGCTCTGATAAAAAAAGAACTAAAAATTAAAATTTAAGAATAGTGGAGTAAATAAGTTCTTAGCGCTAGTTTCAATAAATCATGGCTCTCCTTGCAAGTTACAAATTACTTCTGTTGCGATACCACCTAGTCAGCAGTGACTACTGCCAAAAAGCCAGAAACTACAGTGTAGTTTATCCACTACTCAGGAAATGCACATATTGCAAATGCATAATAAATTATTTATTATTTTTTTGCAATATGAAATTTATTTATTACAGTGAGTATACGCAGAATTTTAAATAGTTGTCTACAGCAATCACGATATTTTAGGAAACGATACTATGGATAACCGGATGCAACTATGTGTAGAGTCCGTAGGTTGTCCAGATTTTAACCTAAATTGGTCCCTTTTTCTTCCTATGGACAACTATGGGCTATCCCATTGTGGATGTCTGTAGGTTGTCTAGATTTTAACCTAAATTGATCCCTTTTTCGTCTTATGGACAATCACGGGTCATCCCATTGTGGATGTCCGTAGGTTTTCCAGATATTAACCTAAATGGGTCCCTTTTCCTTCCTATGGACAACCATGGGCTAGCCCATTGAAGACATCCATGGGCAATCCCAGTTAGTCCCAAAAGAATATCCATAGGAGGTCCTAAATCTGGAGTAACCCAGTTTAGGATGTCCATAGGATGTTTTGCTTATCCTCTAAGTATGGCCATTGGTTGTCCTAAGGTTATCGAGTGATGTGTGGGTTGGCACAATTACACGTTTCCTTATCCCTTAGCCACCTTGTATGTTGTATCGAAATTTTGACTATGATCGAGGACTTGTCAGAATAAGCAATTTTTTTTTAAATGACTTTTTCTCTAAAAATGCGAAATAAGGAGAAGATTACAAGCATGATTAGGTTCATTTATATATGTTATCTTTTTGTTTTAAAATGATATATTATATATTCTATTGACTTAGATCATTTATTTTAGACATTTTATTATGTTTTTCAGTCTCTTAATATTAATTGTTCAATCATCATGTGTCACCCCTTCTTGACTTTTAAGACTGTAATTATTTAAATGCATCTTTTCCACTCTTTCAACCTTTTTTATTTAAAGTTCAATTGTATTTATCTTTAAATTCGAATTCCCCAGAAAAAAATACATACGTACGTATAGTTTTGTATTTTTTTTCTAGGTGAAAAATAAAGCATAGCCAGTTTTCAATTTGTCGAAAATTGGAGTCCGTGTGCAACTAGGTGAAGCAATATTGTGCCATACGTCAAAAGTTTCAGAAAAGGATGTAGATTACGAAATTGTTTGGGCCGTTCCTTACAGATGCGTCGGGAGGGAGAATTAAGACCCACTTTTCTTTATGTTTTTCGAGGCGCTGAACACGAATCTGAAGTCGGAATAACAGGTTCGAAATGAATAGAAAAAAATTGGGAGACATGAAAATATCCATCATGGAAATATCTAATAATAATAAAATGTATACCTATTGAAAAATATTCCTTATTGCATGCTTGCCAATATGGTTTTAGGCAAAAATGTTCCACAATAGATGCAATCTGTAAGATTGTGGGTGACATAGTTGAAGGCCTTGAAGAAGGTAAACATACTGTAATTACGCTGTGTGTCCTAGCAAGGCCTTCGACACTGTCTCTCTTCCTCTCATCATCGAGAAACTTAGTTTTTATGGAGTCGGGAGTATACCGTTGCCTCTGTTAAAGTCTTCTCTGGAGAATAGACAACAATGCGTCTCACAAAACAATAGGACATCTTATTTTAGATCAGTAAAACATGGAGTGCCTCGGGGATCGGTGCTGGGACCTCTACTGTTTATAATTTATGTAAATGATTTATTTTATTACTTATTTCCTACTAGTATTGTTATGTTTGCTGATGATGCAACTCTCACAGCTAGTGCCAAGGATATTAATAGTTTACAAAATATCATTGATGAATCTGAAAGTCAAGCGGAACTTTAGTATAATACTAATTCACTCAAACTAAATCGTGACAAAACACAAAAACTATTTTTTTCTACCAGATATGACGTAACGCAGGGAGAAAGTGTCAATTTACTCGGTATAGTTCTTGATGATACTTTAAGTTGGAGCAATCATATTGAGCAACTCAGCAATAAGCTATCAAGCTATTTATTCCTTTTACGAAAATTATGGACTGTTCTACAACAGCACACTTTGCTGTCAGTGTACTATTCATTAATCCACTCTCAAATAAGCTACGGGGTTATATTCTGGGGGAACTCGAGCAGCGCTGTAAAAATATTTCGACAACAGAAAGAGTTTATAAGAATTATAACTAGAGCAGGTTTCAGAGAACACTGTCAACCATTATTTATTAAATATGGTATAATACCTATTCCTTGCCTATATATTTACTACTCTCTTTTAGAGATTCACATACAAATAAGAATCTGTATGTAACTCCATCTGAGCTACATAACTAAAACACGAGGTCGGCCAATTTGTTAAAACTTCCTAAATATCGCTTAACAAAATCAATTAAAAATTCATTAAACTTGAACTTATATAATAAATTACCTGAAAATATAAAACAACAAAATTTTCAGAAATTTAAAATTACCATTAGAAACCATATCTTAAAATTTTGTTTCTATACAATTGAAGATTTTATGACTACCCTCTTGACTGTTATGTAATATTATACTGTGTAACTGACGTCGTATGTTTTAAGACAGTTTTTTATTTATTATATTATTCTTGTTTTTTACATTTTATGTCTGTTTTATAAACTTGTATTATATTTTACACTTCATTTTTACATTATATGTACATTACCTATAGATAATAACAAAATAATGACTTGCTACAAATGTATTTGTATATGTAAAGTAGTCAAATAAACGTATATCTATCTATCTATCATTTTTGGGAGAAAATACGGTACTTTTCAATGCATTGGATGAAGTAAAAAATATTTTGCGGTTTCTGGTTCTTGTACACACACTAAATCACATTTTTTTTCATCCCCTTTAATAATGGGGTGGGGGTGGTAATGAGGGTGGGTAATGCCAAAATTTATTTTGAGACCTTAGCTTCTTTTGTATATACTAAATACCAATTTTATGGGCTCTTACCTGCTTGATTTACCTATTTACCCCAAATTCACCCCAATTTACCCCCCACTCTTCGGCGGAACAAGATGAAAATATAATCTAGTTCTAGATCTCGTTAAAGTACATATGTGTACCAAATTTTAAGTCAATATCTCAAACGGTTCCAGAGTAAACGTGCGCACAAAAAAAAGTTACAGACAGACAGGCAGACAGAAATGTTTTCGCTCAAACTTAAAATCTCGACGTTTCATGACATTCTAAGCCTATTTGAACAATAAAAATAAAATAAAAAAAATTATCGTTCCACTGGATGCGGAAGTAAAAGGAAGAAGTGGGTCTTAATTCTCGCTCGCGATTTTTTTTTGTGGGCCAGTGTAATGTTTGAAACAGAAAACGCCTGTCAAATACGAACACGATGTGCACTTTTTTTAGAATTGCCGAATTTATTTGAATAACATACGAGGATAAATTAATAACAAAATACCATCTGTTTATACCTGGCAACTTGGTAATGGGGTCAAGCAAAAAATGGGCAACCCATTTTTTGAGTTCCTCATATCATGTATTTGCAAATGGCATTTTATTTATTTCTTTAACAAATTAGGGCAGTAATTCAAAAAAAAAATTAATTAATTTTGTTCGATTAATGGGGTCAAGATATGGCAAGCCAACCTAGTCCCGATCTATATTAGCCTACATGTCATCTTTTATATAAACTATTTCTTATCTGAATAATAGATGAGGGTATTAAATTCTTAGGCCGGATCTTAGACTAGTATTTTTAACAGACTTCAATATCGATAGTAGGTAACAAAGTTCAATTAACCGGGTGACGTTGAAATTTTTTCATAATTTTTGGCAACCTCTATTTTAAAAGCAGTTCAATTTTGTTTAAAAAAAAATTCATATACGACAATAAAGATTAATTTTATTTAATATCGTGTATAAAAGTGGATTATTTTGTTGTTTAAAAAACATGATATTCATTTTGTAAACGAACAAACTAAATTTAATTTCTAAAGTAATTTTAAAAACACTGCATTGGGCAGATATGTTTTTCCATTTCTCGCTAATTACATTTACAAATTATATAGAACATAAAAATATTATAAACTTTGCATCTAGATGGAAACGGCGAGTTGACTTTGACTTGAAATACTTTTGAAATGCAGCTAAAATAAGTTAACAAAGCGTTTCTTGCTAACAAGAGTTTTATTTCATTATAAATTTCAGTTCAAATTCAAGAAACGAAACGGAGAGAATTTAAATACTTAAGATGCTGGTTACTAAGTTATGATGGAATAAAATGAAATTCAATAATTTAAAAAATTAAAAAGAAATAAGTTAGCGTGCTTGTTCGTTTTTAAATTCTCAACATTTTCTTTCCTAAGAGTTTCTCAGCTTAACAGGGCCAGCCTACTTACGAAGATGGCTGATAGGATAGCTGCAAAACCAGTTAGCTCATGTTGTTGCTCTGATAAAAAAAGAACTAAAAATTAAAATTTAAGAATAGTGGAGTAAATAAGTTCTTAGCGCTAGTTTCAATAAATCATGGCTCTCCTTGCAAGTTACAAATTACTTCTGTTGCGATACCACCTAGTCAGCAGTGACTACTGCCAAAAAGCCAGAAACTACAGTGTAGTTTATCCACTACTCAGGAAATGCACATATTGCAAATGCATAATAAATTATTTATTATTTTTTTGCAATATGAAATTTATTTATTACAGTGAGTATACGCAGAATTTTAAATAGTTGTCTACAGCAATCACGATATTTTAGGAAACGATACTATGGATAACCGGATGCAACTATGTGTAGAGTCCGTAGGTTGTCCAGATTTTAACCTAAATTGGTCCCTTTTTCTTCCTATGGACAACTATGGGCTATCCCATTGTGGATGTCTGTAGGTTGTCTAGATTTTAACCTAAATTGATCCCTTTTTCGTCTTATGGACAATCACGGGTCATCCCATTGTGGATGTCCGTAGGTTTTCCAGATATTAACCTAAATGGGTCCCTTTTCCTTCCTATGGACAACCATGGGCTAGCCCATTGAAGACATCCATGGGCAATCCCAGTTAGTCCCAAAAGAATATCCATAGGAGGACCTAAATCTGGAGTAACCCAGTTTAGGATGTCCATAGGATGTTTTGCTTATCCTCTAAGTATGGCCATTGGTTGTCCTAAGGTTATCGAGTGATGTGTGGGTTGGCACAATTACACGTTTCCTTATCCCTTAGCCACCTTGTATGTTGTATCGAAATTTTGACTATGATCGAGGACTTGTCAGAATAAGCAATTTTTTTTTAAATGACTTTTTCTCTAAAAATGCGAAATAAGGAGAAGATTACAAGCATGATTAGGTTCATTTATATATGTTATCTTTTTGTTTTAAAATGATATATTATATATTCTATTGACTTAGATCATTTATTTTAGACATTTTATTATGTTTTTCAGTCTCTTAATATTAATTGTTCAATCATCATGTGTCACCCCTTCTTGACTTTTAAGACTGTAATTATTTAAATGCATCTTTTCCAC
The DNA here is from genome assembly GCA_936432065.2 of Rutpela maculata. NCBI lineage: Eukaryota > Metazoa > Arthropoda > Insecta > Coleoptera > Cerambycidae > Rutpela > Rutpela maculata. Next base: position 166,873,192 of record OW386288.2, read on the forward strand.
TCTTTCAACCTTTTTTATTTAAAGTTCAATTGTATTTATCTTTAAATTCGAATTCCCCAGAAAAAAATACATACGTACGTATAGTTTTGTATTTTTTTTCTAGGTGAAAAATAAAGCATAGCCAGTTTTCAATTTGTCGAAAATTGGAGTCCGTGTGCAACTAGGTGAAGCAATATTGTGCCATACGTCAAAAGTTTCAGAAAAGGATGTAGATTACGAAATTGTTTGGGCCGTTCCTTACAGATGCGTCGGGAGGGAGAAAACCACCCCCATTCACCCCCATTACAAATAAACCAAGTTTATTAAAATAAGTGAATTATGTCTAAAATATTGAAAACATATCAAAATGAGCTTCTTTTAGTTTGTGAAGCTTATACTTGATGTATGTATCCAAATAATTTTACCCTTTGAGATTTGTCAAACGTTTAGCATCCATCTTGACACATATAAAACTTGGGAAATTCCCAGGCATTTATTTTTGTTAATAAAGGATGCAAAACGTTTGTTTGGTCTCAAAGGATAAAAACCATCCCATGGCCCGATGGGGATGGGCTTGTAGGGGGTGCGAGAATACTAAAGGAGTAATGGTGTTTTGAAAAAATCGAGTCGTATGTCATTTTCGAGGTTCTTGGGGACAATAAATTCAATTCTGCTAGTGCTATCTTCTTTCGTTATAGACGTCAACGGAATCAATACTTAACATCACATATCTGCCATGTGATGTTAAAGTATTGAATTCATTTTATTTGTATTATATTTAAATAACAATTTATTCTCTGGGTGCATTCTCATCTGTAGAAGTCGTACAGATTTAGATTTGAAACAGATAATTGGAAATTTCGAACTTAGTCCAGTACCAAGATCTTTATTCTATCCAGATGGCTCTATGATCCACGGACAAGGTAAAAGCAAATTGATGCATCTTTTAGAGGAGGTCGGTAAAAATGCAACAACTGGAGCCACTTTGGTTGCTGGAGATGATGATGAAATATTTAGTGTTGCTGTTATTGAAGGCATGGCAGAAGTGCAAACGCTGTCATTTAAAAATGCTGTTTTTGTCTTAGATCTAGCAGAGCAATTTTTTAGGAAAATATTGACAAAATATGCTCAGTACTCGGAAATACATGTAGTTTTTAATTCATATTTGAAAGGATCTCTTAAGTCACTAGAAAAAAGTAGAAGAGTAAAAGGTGTCCTACCTGTACAATGTCACATTGATGATACAACGCAACTGAAAGGTACAAATATTAGAAAACTGCTATCTCATACGTCAACTAAGGAGGTTATTACGGAATATTTTTCCAACAAACTGATAGTTTCAGGAAACAAATGCACTAAAAAGGTTATTTGTGCTTTTAAAGACTCAATAAAGGCTACAGCTGCATTCGGTGATGTTACACAATCTAAAAAGCTCCCACGAAGAAGCTGACATCAAATTGATTTTCCATTCTGTGGATGCGTCAAAAAGAGGTTCAAATTTAATAAGAATTTACTCGCTCGATATGTTTTTATATTAGCATTGAGAAGGCTTCCTACCAGTAGATACCGCGTTCATAAGCATTGACTTTGTAACCGATTTCTTGTAGTCTTGGTACATTGTAGATTAATGCACTTCAAGGACTTCATGCACTATCAGGGGCAGATGTTACAGGAGCTTTCAAAGGGAAATCTAAAGTCAGCTTTTGGAAGAAATTCTTGGAATCACCTACATCAACTTTGGGGGCTCTAGCTTCGTTGGGAAAAGACGAAGATTTGAATGTTTCCGTTTTTGAGGAGATTGAATCTTTTATTTGTGCAATATACTCCACAAGTAACAAAATCTTCAAAAACCTAGCAGAATTGAGATGGTGGCAGTTCACACAAAAGCAAAGCTCCTGTAAAAATCTGCCTCCGACACTGGGAGCTCTAAGGCCGGCAATTCAGGTGCCATTATCAGTGCATGGAATGGTATCGAGACACCATTGCACTAATTTATCATCAGCCACCAACTACGGGTGGAAACTAATTAGTGATAAGTACGAACCTGTTCCTTGTGACCTTCCTTGTGTACCGGATCAGGTACTTAACCTCGTGAAGTGCTCATGTAAGAAAAATAATTGTACTCTACGGTGCAAGTGCACATCGCAAAATATATTTTGTACGGAGATGTGTGAATGTGAAGGACATCCAGAGATTTGCACCAATAGTAAAAGGGATGAAGAACAAGTTTGTGATGATTCTGATGATTCTCTGGATGATGTGTCCGACACTGAGTAACACCAGAAAATATTATGAACCTACCAGCAAAATATCTTTGACCTTCTCTTTACTTTATCAAAATAGTATTTAAAACAGAAACAAAATATAACTCTTATAAATGTCCTTATATTTATCAGAATAATAAATATAAATAAACATTAATTTTTAGCAAAATTTAATTTCTTGATCCCAAAAACCTCGAAAATGAAATACGACTCAAATATTTTAATCACCGTTACCTTTATAGTATTTTCACACCACCACCCCCGTCAATTCCCAGTGTCAAAAACTAAAAAGAAACTTATTTAGAATTGTTTTTAGTAACTTATACACAGTCAATGCATTCTATTGGATTAAATCGATTTATTTCCAATGGGAGTGAATTGGGGTGGTTTTCTCCCCCGACGCACCTCCAAGGAACGGCCCAAAGGACTCATTTTGAATTATTTTCAATAATTTATACACAATTATTGCATTCTATTGAATTGAATTGAATTTATTTCCAATGGGAGTGAATTGGGGTGGTTTTCTCCCCCCCGACGCACCTGCAAGGAACGGCCCAAAGAATTTCGTAATCTACATATTTTTCTAAAAATTTTGATGTATAACACAATATTGCTTCACGAAGTTGCACACGGATTACAAATTGAAAACTGACTAGCAACTAGATCATATGACTTAACATAATATGGCTACACCTTGCTTTATTTTTAACAGAAAAAAGAAACAAATGTCGTTTTTTTCCTTACGTATTTTTGTAATACAAATATCTTAGTTGAAAGGTCAATACTACGCGAGCGGATATTCGTATTGGAAAAGAAAAAGTTAATTTCTAACAAGAATTTTAGAAAAATATATCAAAGTTTCCTACCAACAATTTAAAACCGACAAGCGGGCCCTCCAACGCGTTCATACCTCTCTAATTTAGAACAATATAATTAAATATAAATGTCAAGGAGTTATCTAAGTATTATCTTTAATAACAGCGAGTTAACATTACAGCTTACCTTCAAATATTGTAGCAAAACGAAACTCAAACGTACAATTAAAGCTTATTTTCACCAACCGAATTGAATAAATAAAGCGTACCGGAACAGAGAAACCCCACACACAAACGGTATAGTTCTGTGTTGCGTCGATTGGATCTCTGAATCTGTAACATTATTTTAAATGGTAATTTTACCCTCGTTATACGGAAAATAGCCAGATTGTCCCGTTTCGGCGACCCCACACAACTACATCAAAGACAATTAATTCTCTGACCTAATTAAGAGGTTTGCCAAATAGGATTTCACAAATCAATATGTATAAAAAAATCTACTGGATACATTGCAGTCTGGCGTTCCAGTTGGCAGAAATGGTGAAATGCATTTAGACGAAATCGACTGGGGCTGAATGGAGTTGCCTAAAAAAAATTTAATGGCTTTTTATATCCACAAACTAAGTTTTCTACCACCTTTTTTTTTCGGTTAATTTTTTTTTTTTTGGATTTCCCGAAATTATTTTAAAAATTAGAAACAAATAAAATGGAGGGTCCAAAATGGCCAAATATAAGGGCAAAATCATGTAGAATTCTGTAAGTATTGATGAATATTTTATACCAAAGTATGCAGCATAGGTGTTTTTAGCCCGGGAGGCAGCGTTGCATTTTTGATAGTGATTTTACGCCGCTTAATTTTGTGTGTAATCGATAGTATAGATATGGCTAGCAATAGAAACAAGCGTCAGCTGTTAGGATCGTGGTGGACCTGGTCGTGAGAGAACGTCTATTATGTCGAAAGAAAAAAAAAATTCAAAGATGATTTCAAGTCGTTTGAAAATTTGTTCAACAAACGTTTACATAATAATAATAATTTTAAAAAAGTTAGCTGCGTAGATAATGAGGGATTATACGTCAGCCGCTTATATAAATTTGTATAAAAAAATAATTGATGTAAAATCATTTCAGGTTCAATGAAACTTATACAGCTAACTCTTTATATTATTAAAATGGTAAAAACAATCGTCAGCTATTCTTTCAATGAGAGTACGACCGTCAGCTGATGGATTATGAGTGCTGAGCGAGCTTTTAATCTGAGTATGGTGCAATCCAATGTATGATCTGACTGACGATCTTTCCGCCTTTATATCAATAGCTATCAATAGCGTACATTTTCATTTAATATATTGTTTAAATAACCATTTCTAGAAAGTTCAAGTAACTTGAAATCAATTTGAACTAAAAATGTATGGTTTCAATTACAATGGTAATATACACTAATGCTGGAAAATAAATAATTTTAAAAAATATATTTTTCCATTGTATGTTCCTGTAGGTTAAATTTGCACAGACCTTGACAAATTGTGACAGTAACTATCTGCGCATTTCTACGTAAATTTCCTGCGTCCTTACTTATGACCGTTAGGGCTCTTTAGGATCTATTTAAGTAGAAAAATTCGGGGATCCATTTGTCTAGCCACTGAACAACCTGCAGTGTAACTCGCATTAGCGGGAAGAGTTCGCGCATCCAAGTTTGCGCACGTGAAATCGCCATTTTTTTGGAGCATTTGTAGACTTGCCGAGTTTTATTTTCAGTCGCAGTTGCCAAGCCGTTGCCTGCGAAGAGGACATGTAGGTAAGTATGCAGTTTTTTCAGCTTACCATGTTTATATAAAATAAATTTGATTATTGCTATGTTTAAAAACGTATATCTTCTTCCTTCATTTCATATTTATTTCTAATTAAAGACAGGAACTTAAGATCTTTGAAAGAGGAAGCCGTTACTTTCTTGAAACTTGTTTTATACCGTGGAGACTACAGATAACGTGCTGAAGTCTTACTAATACTATTGGGCGGAACTCACTGGCAGAAGCCTGGAGT